>CANTUV010000033.1:10002500-11336875 GCA_947685225.1 Garcia nutans | reverse complement strand
AGTTATTTTATTGAAACTCAAAACCCTAAACTATTTTTATCCAAAAGCTTAAACCGTTTCATTATTAAACTCCAAAATCTTGATTATTTTTCCAAAACTTTAAAACACTAAACTATTCTTATGTTTCCAAAACATTAAAACCCTAAACTGTTCTTCTATTTTCAAAACTTTAAAAACCCTAAACTATTTTAAACCCTAAATTATTCCATTAAAGTCTCAAAACCCTAATTATTTTCCAAAATCTTAATTTATTTCAAAAATCAATATTTCTTCTAAAATGATAAATCAAAACCTTAATTTTTCAAACCCTCTTCCAGTAAACCTACAAACCCTTAAGCCTAAATCTAGCAAATCCCATAAATCTTTCTTAAACTGTAAAAATCTTAAACCCTAATCCCAATCTTTTAAAATTATAAACCCTAATGTCTTAAGGTTCCAAAACCCTAATTTTATAATGTTACCCCTAAACCCTAATTTGATTAACCAAAAACCTTACTACATTTTTAAATTTATGAAACCCCAATCCATCCCATTTTTACAAAAAATTCTCACAGTAGCCTAAATAACAATATAATAATTTTAAAATCCCAAAACCCTAAATATTAATTAAAGAACTCTAAATTGAGACAT
This sequence comes from Garcia nutans, assembly GCA_947685225.1. NCBI lineage: Eukaryota > Viridiplantae > Streptophyta > Magnoliopsida > Malpighiales > Euphorbiaceae > Garcia > Garcia nutans. The sequence continues at coordinate 11,336,245 of CANTUV010000033.1, read as the reverse complement.
AAACCTAAATTTGTATCTTTTTTTGCTTTATTTAATTTTAGATTTGATTATGTAGTTTATTATATGATTTGATGGTTGATTTATTTAATTTCAATGCTTGATTTATTTAATTTATCATCGATGGATATTTTCTTCATTATTATGATTATTATTTGTTTGTTTTGATATTAAAATTTTAAGAGGTATGTTTCCACTTTGTGGGTACCTCATTAGTTAAATTTTATGGAATTTAAATTGCTTTTATATTTTGGACCAATGTAAAGGACATGTTTCCACCTTTCGGTGGGTGTCATATTTAGTTTCAGACATGGTCGATGTAAGGACATGTTTCCATCCTTGGATGAGTGTCCGTTTATTTGCTTTGTTTGGACATTGCTTTTATTTTAATATTATGATGTTTTATTTTAATTGTTGCATGTAATGTGGATGATATTATTATATTTAAAAATTTTATAATATTAAGACCTGCAAAGGAGGCCGGTTCTAATGAACTAGGCGTTGTGAGGGTGCTGGGTCGTTTCTCACCTTCTCCACACGTACCTAACTTTTCGAACCATTAGGGGGTTAGGGATTCCTTAGGAATCGAGCCATCCACCCCTTTCTTTTTCCTGGCCCGTTTGGGTGGCGACTCCATTTTCTCCGGGCTTAGGCCCATGTTCTCTAAGGCCCCGAGCCTAAGCAATGCCGAAACCGTAAGAACCATTGCACCGAGAGTGGGGGTAAAAATCTCCGCTCACAGTGGCTACTCCACTGGGGATGAGAGAAGTTGATTTCATTGGTCTTTATATTATTCTATTCTTTCTTATCGTGATATTATCCATTGCATCATATTAGATTGCATCGTGTGCGCGAGTTAGGATGCCCGTGTTACCCGTGTTATGTTATAAGGGATACCATACTTTTACTCAAGGTATGGAGATCGAGTATGGCATAACCACTCTTAGCCTTGTACCACTTGGTATATATTTGCTATTGGAACCTAAGCCTTTTAACCCAAAGTCTAAACCTCATGTAATTGGCCTAGTTACTTTCCTTAGGGTTTACCCTAAATGCATGTTGTTTGACTATGGTTAGTTTATCTTGGTTTAAATCATGGCTTATTTGGTTTGTTCGTTTTCTAATATGACCTAATTACATTGTGAGCTCAAATAAATTTTTCTTTAAAATCCAAAAGACCAAAGCTATTTTCCAAACTTTTCAAGATGGTCTTTAGATATAAAACTTTTCTAAAAATAAATCAAAAATTCTTTTCTCATGACAAAAATACAAAGCCCAAAATCCATTTTTTTTTAAATCTTTTTACAATGGGCTAGGAAATTATTTTCATCCAACCTTTAAAAGAGCTTGCAAATATTTAGGTCAATTACAAAATACCAAAAATCAATTGTGAGTCTAGTTTATACTAAGAATTATTAATCATAGGCTTGTTTTTGGCATGAATCATTAGTTACTTTTTCAAGTGAGAAATCTATTTATAATAAACCTCTTAATTTAGTTTTAATCCAATATAGCATAAAAGCTACATTAGTTGGTTCAATGGATTAAAACCTAATTAATGGAAATTATCATGGAATGATTTTCATTTTTCAAAATATAACTATTGGTTGAAACGCCCGAGGGAATTATTCAAAACTAAGACACTCCCTGTTGGTATTTTTGTTAACCATATTACCTAGGAAAAGAGACTCGCCATTTGTGTATGGATGTTATAAGGTTGGAAGGAACGTCTGATTTATCCTTGTTTATTTGTTGTTTGTGCATAAATGCATACATGCATCACATGACATATCATTAATCATTTCTAGCTCATAGACCTAGAGTACGATAATTCAAGAGTATACGACGACACCACCTACAACATTGATTTTTGATTCAAGTGTTTCATTGGAAGGATGAATGCAAACCAGCTAAGGGACATAGTCGATGAAGTTGTCAAAGCTAGGATGGCAGAGCTACAAGATCAATTGGTTGAAATTATAAAGACTAAGTTGATTGAAATTCTGGAGCTCATCAACAATGCTACGGCAGCATCCATGGAGAACATATTTACTAATAGAGATTGAATGAAAAATGAGGGATCAATCCATATTCTACGAGACCAGCCGAACTATGTGCTATCTAAGTGGGGCAATATGGGCAGCTACCACCCCAATGAGCAAAATCAAAGGAAAAGAAGAGGTGTTGAGAAAAATTTAGCAATTGAACCAACAAAAAAGCATAAATTTTTATTTTTAAGGGAGCCTTTGTCAAAGGTGTTAGAAAATCTAATGAAAATGGATTTGCTACAACCATTGGCACCTCGGCCTCTACATAAGCCTCTACCAATAAATTTTGATGCTAAGATCTTCAGTCAATTCCATCAAATGCAAGGGCATGAGATAGATAAATGTGTTCGATTAAGGCATGAAATCCAAGATTTAATTGACAGTGAAAAGCTACCTGAGCCTGATAAGCCCAATACTAAGAATAATCCTCTGCATAAATTTGGAAGGGCACCACCACTTGCAACCTTCATGAAGAGTTTTATCTTGTCATCTCATCATGACATGGATAGAGAAGCTACTAAAGAGGATGTGCTACTAAGTAAGCTTGAACTAACTGTGGATGATGAAGTAATGATTCTTGATGATGGAAAAAATCATTGCCCTTGATATGTCTAAATAAATGGAGTATCTTCGACTCCAACTCAACAAACATTCCTTAGCTTGAATATCGCTCTATTTATTTTGCTTTCTTAAATATTTAATTGGAGCAATCGTGTTTTTCAAATATAAAGTTTTTTGAATAAATTCCTTTCATAAAATATTTGTTGGTCATTGTTCATTTTGGTGCACAACCAATAAGGAATCTAGCATGAATTAATATATTTATGCATCATGACTTGAATGACTTTACTAGGTGAGGGAATTGCTCTATAGCATTGAGTTGTGTATGCTTACTCAGAGAGGGCTCCTGCATAGTTACCTTTGTTTAGGTCCTAGTCAGTCTTAGAACATGCTTTGACAAACTTTTAAGGCGAAATTGAACTCTGCTTATTTAAGAGATAAATGATCTGGGCATTGTTTGATAAGCCAACAACTAGTATCCACCCAATTAAATATCAATCCCTAGTTGTTCCTTTGAGCCTTCATAAAATTTTAGCTTTCTTTTCATTGGCATATAACCCCCAACAACCTACCCAGAGCTATTGTGATACTTTTAACAAGTCTTATGATCACTAAGGAGGCAAGAAGATCAAAGAATGGAATGCATAGCAACAACTGTAAGGATAGATGATGTTCTCAAGATAATAATGGTAGTTGAAGTTCATCTAATATCTCCAATCTATCAAGATAACATCAAAGTAACAAATGATTTATCCTTGTTAAAGAAGATTTATGTCACTCCACTCATCCATTATTAGATACCTAAGTTGGTACAAACAAGACAACTTTGTTAGAGCTAGAACCCAAAAAAAAAAAGACAAAAGAAAGACAAAAGAAAAAACAGAAAAAAAATAATACCCAAAACGGTTCAGAAGGCCAACTAAGTTCTCTTTTACCTAAAGCAGCAAAAGGCTTCCATTTAGTTTATAAGGATAGTTTGACTTGAATTGGCCCAACCCAACCAAAGATTCAATCAAAATCAGAGAAAAACGAGAAAGATCACCCCATTTTTGAAAGTCCTATACTTAACAATCCTACAGAGAAGAAGGACAAAATGATAAAATGCTTAAAGAAAGGGAAGAGTAAGAAAAATAAAGAGAAAGAAAAGAGAAGAGTAAGAAAAATAAAGAGAAAGAAAAAGGAAAAGAAGAAAAGAAATGAATTTGGGTACCAAACCTTTTGCAAGGGCAAAGACTGTCCTAATCAAGATCCAGATTAATGCCAAGAAGATAGAAGGAATTTGGAGTCTAGAAAGATTGCTCTCAGCTGTCTAAAGTTCCAACAAGCAGTTTGTAGTGTGAAGGTTTGTCCTTTGTGTCACACCAGCTCCAATCTCAAAATGGCTTTCATTTAACCCGTGTCCCTTTTAGACCCCATTTTAAGCCTATCAAAGACATGTTGATCTCTCTTGGTAGGCAGAGTCTATTAGTGGAGATAGTTTGAATAAGCATGCATATGAGATAGATAATATTCAAACTCAATGAGACCTTTGGCCAAGTAATGTGTATGTGCCTATCTAAAGTGCAACAATTCTTGCTTAAACAGAAATGATTCCTGAGTTTAGTACGGTAACTAGGGTTGTCATGTTATATATATGTAAATTTGAAAAATCAAGTCTTGAGGTAAATTGACATTAATTTGGCAAAGCCAATATTTGATTTCAAAATCAAAATTCAAAATTCAAAATTGAAAAAAAAAATCAAGTTAAGTGGAGTATGTTGAACTATCAAACCTCGAAGGACACATTGGGCAAAGGAAATGATTAATGGCAAGGTTATGAAAAAGCTACAAAATCATAATTTGAAATGGATGTATCTCTGCTGCTTGGGGCCTTCATTATTCATGTTTTCAATATCTCAAAGATAAAAGCCATAAATGTGAATCATCCTATCATTCCAAAGCAAGACTTGAATGGGCATCTGAAAAGAGTCAATGAGAACACTTCTACTAATCACCTTGGTCTGTGAGTCGACGGAATCACTGTAAGTGTTATTCATGTGTACCATGCATAAATGAGCATATCACATGGCATTTTCTTGTATTGTATTGTCTATTCTTTGTCAAAGCAAACAAATGACACTCTATGAACCAAAGATGAAGCGAGTATAGAATCAGGGGGCATAGAAGACCCGTTGCTTGAGAAACCTCCAGTCATTTTACAAAAGAAAGGAAGAAATGCACGCTTGTTCAAAGAACTAGATAATCTACAAACATCAACCAAATCCCACATAGAAAAATTATGGGGGGCAAGGAGAAGATTTGAAGGCTAGTTAAAATGACTGAAATATTTTTTACAAAAGTGCAAAGGAAGAACAAAAAAAAAGAATGGAACATTAGAACTATCAAAAGAATGAAGACGCAAAAGATAAAAGATCAGTCGAGGTAGAAGAGCTGAAGCAATATAGGACAAATCTCTAAGGATGAAGATCCACTTTCAAGGGTGAAGACCCGATTTCCAAGGATGAAGATCCAGCTTAAAGGATGAAGATCCACTTTCAAGGGTGAAGACCCAATTTCCAAGGATGAAGATCCACTTTAAAGGGTGAAGACCCAATTCCAAGGATGAAGATCTAGCTTAAAGGATGAAGATCCACTTTCAAGGATGAAGACCCGATTTCCAAGGATGAAGATCCATTTTCAAAGGTGAAGACCTGATTCTAAGGATGAAGATCCAATTTCAAAGGGTGAAGACCCGAAGTCCAAAGGATGAAGATCCATTTTCAAGGGTGAAGACCCGATGCAAAGGATGAAGATCCAGCTTAAAGGATGAAGATCCGATTTCAAGGGTGAAGACTCGACATTCGAAGGATGAAGATCCAATTTCAAGGGTGAAGACCCAATCTCCAAGGATGAAGATCCATTTACAAGGGTGAAGACCCGATATCCAAGGATGAAAATTTATTTTCAAAGGTGAAGATCTGATGCCAAGGATGAAGATCCAAGGTCCAAGGATGAAGATCCATTTTGGTGGGTAAAGACCCACAATCCATTAAAGAATAGAATAACAAATTAAGTCCAAAACTTAGCTCGGTCTAGAACCCAAATTATCATTAAGTCTAGAACTTAGCTTAGGTCCAGAACCTAAATTCCCTCTTAAGTCCAAAACTTAGCTCGGGTCTAGAACCCAAATTACTCTTAAGTCCAGAACATAGCTTAGGTCCAGAACTTAAATTCTCTCTTAAATCCAGAACTTAGCTTAGGTCCAGAACCTAAATTCCCTCTTAAGTTCAAAACTTAGCTCGGGCCCAGAATCCAAATTACCCTTAAGTCTAGAACTTAGCTTAGGTCCATAACCTAAATTTCGTCTTAAGTCCAGAACTTAGCTTGGGTTTAGAACCCAAATTACTCTTAAGTCCAGAACTTAGCTTAGGTCCAGAACTTAAATTCCCTCTTAAGTCCAAAACTTAGCTTAGGTCTAGAACCTAAATTCCCCTTAAGTCCTGAACTTAGCTCGGGTCTAGAACCCAAATTATCCTTAAGTCCATAACTTAGCTTAGGTCTAGAACCTAAATTTTCTCTTAAGTCCAGAACTTGCTCGGGTTCGGAACCCAAATTACCCTTAAGTCCAGAACTTAGCTCGGGTCCAGAACCCAAGTCTTTTTCTAGTCTAGAACTCGAACCAGGTCCAGAACCCAAAACCCAAACCATCTCAAGAAAATTAAGTTTATTTTTGCCATAATTAAAAGTCTTGTTGCTTTTTGCTCTCTTGTTCCATAGTCTCAGATCACTTAAGCAGGGGGCAAACTGGAGACCCTTAATTTTTGACCCATTCAAATCCGATAGTCCAAAATAATTTTTGTGATATTTTTATTATTTAAATAATATTTTAATTACTAATAATATTTAATAGTTATTTTTAATAAAAATGAAACATGAATATAAAAAAATAAAAAAAAATATAAAATTGGATGGATAGGCGAGAGACGTGCAGCAGGACTGCCGCCTGGCAAGGGAATTCATCGCAAAAAATTTCTGCGGTGAATTGGGCACTGCCCAATTTGCCACAGCTAGAATTGCCCAGTTCTCTAATGAACTGGCTTGCCCAGATCGCCTGGCCTGCACTCGTAGCCTGCAGTAATTTTTTTGCCAGCGCAGCCTGCGCGCGCTGCCGATGTTTTGACCAAACCTTGTTTTACATGGTTTTATGATTTTTCCTAAATATTTAGTATTTCCTTATTAAAAAATGACAAAGTTTTTTTTTCCTATCAGTACCACATTAAACACACTAAAAGAGGGGACAGAACACGGAAAAACCCTAAAGAAAGAGAGGAGGAAAAACCCTAGAAGAACAGCAACAGTTTTTTGAGAATGAAGGAAACAACAAATAGAAATATCAAGACAACCAAAGAAGAAGGCAGAGTCCATACTGTCTTCACATTGTTCATCCAGAAATCAAATTTTTTGCGGAACCGGCGACGAAGGTTTGATCTTTAATCATAAATTATTCATGTTTACAGTAGCTTTATTTTCTTTAATTAATAAGAACATGCAGTAACTTGATCTTTTCTTTAATGACTTTAATTGTTTGCTTTAGATAATACATTAATATGTTGTTATTCGTAACTCCACTTGCATGTTTTATAAAAACTTAAAACCATCCAGTAGCTATTAAGGGTTTAAATTAATTATTAGAATCTAGTTTGTTTACTAAATCCTCAAGAACCATAATTTATTTTATTAAAACTCAAAACTCAAAACTATTTTTATCCAAAAGTTTAAACCGTTTCATTATTAAACTCCAAAACCTTGATTATTTTTTCAAAACTTTAAAACCCTAAACTATTCTTCTATTTCCAAAACTTTAAAACCCTAAATTGTTATTCTGTTTCTAAAACTTTAAAAACCCTAAACTATTTTTCCCCAAACTTTAAACCTTAAATTATTCCATTAAAGTCTTAAAACCCTAATTTTTTTCCAAAATCTTAATTTATTTCTAGAATTAATATTTCTTCTAAAATGATAAATCAAAACCTTAAGTTTTCAACCCTTCTTCCAGTAAACCTACAAACCCTTAAGCCCAAATCCAATAAATCCCATAAATCTTTCTTAATCCTTAAAAATCTTAAACCCTAATCCCAATCTTTTAAAATTATAACCCTAATGTCTTAAGGTTCCAAAACCCTAATTTCATAATGTTAGCCTAAACCCTAATTTGATTAACCAAAAACCTTACTACTTTCTTAAATGTTGTCCCAAGATGGCAACCAAGAGGGGGGGGGGGTGAATTGGTTTCCTCAAGAAATAATGACAATTTAAAAAACTCAACAAACAAGAAATGCGGAATAGAGAGTTGGTTGAGTAATGGAGGAAAGAAAGAACACACAAGATTTATAGTGGTTCGGATTTACTTCAATCCTACATCCACTTCCTTAACAACTTGTTAAGGTTCCACTAGTCTTTGAAGTTTTCACAAGCTCACTTCCAACTTTACAAGTGTTTTTCTTAGGCTCACACTTACAACCCAAACAAGAGTTTTACAAGGCTCACTCTCACAACCTAACAAGAGTTTTACAAGGCTTACTCTCACAACCCAAGTGTTTCCCAAGCTTACACTCAAACTTTTACAATGGTGTTTTCAATGCTAACACCTAACATTCATAACAATTCAAATACAAGTAAAAGTAAAAGAAAATTTGTTGCTTGGCTATGAAAATCTTTTCTCAATATTGTCTTTTTTTTTTGTTTTCTCATAGAAACTTTGTATTTATAGCCAATGTGGTCTTACTAGCCGTTATTGATGTTGAGAATAAAGTCTTGGCAGATTAGACCTTCTTTACTTAAACTATCCGAAGCACTTCGCGGTCGCCCTTCATACAAGGATGGTCGCGCTCATGCTTCACGCGGTCGTCCTTTTAACAAGGGACGGTCGCTACTTTTGAAAAACTTCAACGGTCGAATTTTAGTGCTCTGCAGCTGGAATCTTGCCCATGATGTGTTTGTCAGACCGTTTCTTGTCCATGCTATGTTTGTCGGGACGGTCGCGCTAAGCAGAGGTGCGGTCGCCCTTTTTAAATATTGAAGTGGGTTTACAACGGTCATGTCACGTGTCACTTTCTGACAGAGCAAAAAAGAGATGTCCGCCATAATTTGAATCTTCGCGGTCGCCCTTGGTAGCTTTTCGCGGTCGAACTCACATTTTCGCGTCGAACTTCTGGACGCACCTGAGGACGCGAACACTACTGTCTCTTTGAGCAATTTCTTTTTGAATTGTTGGGCGGTCGCGACTCTGAATGGGGCGGTCGCTAAAGTGGTAAGCGAGGTCGAATCATTCACCGTTCTTGTCACCGCGAACCTTACTGTGATTGTAATGATTTAAGTTCCTTGAGTAGCGGTCGGGCAAGTATTTTGGACGGTCGCCATTCTATAGGCGCGGTCGCGACTATGGTCGAACTTCTGACCGCAAAACCTACTGTGACAAGGTTTCATTCTGTAATTGCATGGAGTGGTCGTATTTAGGTGAGGTGCAACCGCTATACTTGTTCTGTTCACCTTTAATTGAAGCAACCTAATCCTGCAACAAGATTTCTCAAACACAAGTTAAATAGATCATCCATTTGAGTTGTCAAGGATCAAAATTAAGATCATTTGTCTAACAATCTCCCCCATTTTGACTTTGACAATTCAAATGGAATGATGAGAAAAATAATAAGTCTAAAATGCTCCCCCTTAACATATGCAACAATCATGGTTAAGAGCATTTGTGATTTAGTAGTTTATCTTGGTGCAAATGTTATTGTTTGATGCAAACATTTCTCCCCCATAAACATTTTTCCCTTATTTGCAAATGTTCAACAAATTTCAACAAATTTTCATTATTGTTCTTAACAAATGTTCAACAAATTGTTCTTGTTTTCCCATTATTGTATTTTCATTCCATTTTGGTATTTTCTCCCCCATTGGCATAGGCAAAATGAAATAAATGTTAAGCAAAACCATTAACAAAGCAATGAAAGGGAATATAAACATTAGGTAGATTAAAGTGGAGGAAAGTACAAGACAGAAAGCAAAGTAGCAAACATATGAAAATGCAAACAAAATCAAACTAAAGCTAAGCTATTCTGAGTCATCATCTACATCTAACTCTTCTTCAACTAAAGGAGCTTTCCCTTTATCTTGAGGTGCAACAGAGGCAGAGCTAGTACTAATGGACTCTTCTTCTTCAGCAACGCTTTGGGTGTGATCACTTATATCCCAATCTTCAAGATTGCATTGAGGCAAGTCCAATTTGCCTTGCATGTCATAAAGATCATGGTGCATGTGGGATATAAGGTCTATCCTTTTGTTCAAGTGCTGGAATCTCTTGGAGACACTTTTCTTGAACTTAGAGAGTTTCCTTGAGAGAGTCTTGATAGCTTGGAGGATGAGTTGTGTGGAGGTTGAAGCAGTTTCTTGAGCAGCTTTTGATGAAGTTGCTTTTGGGGGTAATTCCACAGCAACTTCTACAGAATCTCCCTCTCCCTCAATTGTATACCTTGGCCTTTTCTTTTGTTTGTCCATAACACCTTTCTTGCCAAAGGAGTATACATAAGATCCTTCAATCTTCCTTACACATCCAGCATGCTCTAAGTAATCTATTGTGATAGCACTAGAGGGTAGAGTGAAAGGGTTTCTCAAAGTGGCTAAGTTCAAATCATTCAGAAGGTTTAGGTGCCTAGCTATTTGAGTAACTTGAGAGGATAGGAAGAAGGTACCAGTTCTTGTAACAGCATGATGATAAAAGGTATCAATCAAGAACTTGGTGGTGTTTATTTTGATGTTGTGGGTGAAAGCATACAGAAAGATGAGGTCTCTTTTGGTGACTTTCTCATTCCCATCAGCTCTTTGGTGGATGGTGTAGGTGATGATCCTATGGAGCATCCAGTGGGTGAGAGATTTGATATGTCTGGCTTTAGATTCCTTTTCAAAAGAAGTTTCAATGGAAATTTCTCGCCAGAAATCAGAAAGGGTTTGGTTTGAGAAGATTTGGTCATTGTAAGAGGTTATACCTTCAGAAGGGAAGTTCCAAATGCTGCCAAAATCTTCTAGGGTTAAGGATTAATAATGATCAAAAAGCTTAAACCTTACCTCGTACCAACCTAGAGCAGAGTTTGCACTCTTTTCTATTTGAAGAGACATCAGAAATTCTTTGCTAAGACTGGAGTAGCCTACCTCTTCTGGAAAGACAAATTTTTCCCATCCAAGGACATCCAACAATCTCTCAATTTCGTCCTTGATGCCCAATGCAGAAAGCATCCCACCAAAAGGAGATTTGGTGCCTTCAACTTTCATTTTCTTAAGCATTGCATACCTAATGTCTTCCTCAGAGGTTTGGTGGTGAGGTTTGTGAATTTTCTCACCCCTTTTTGACTGTGGAGGAGATGGAGGTTCAACAATAGGTTCTCTAATGGTGATTCCTGGAACTCTCTTGGCTTGACCCTTAATTTTGGAGGTGGTTTTTCTTTTGGGAGCCATTGAAAACAGAAGGAGTAGGAGTAATTTGAAAAACAGAGAGTGATTGAAAAACAGATGAGATTGAGAGGTTTTTAGGGTTTCAGAGGGAGGTTTGTGTGCTTTGATAGTCAAAATATCAGATAAACTGTTGTAACACACTCTTAAATAGATGGAATTAAGAAAATAGCCATTTATGACTGTTGAAAATGAAGAGTTGCGACCTGTCACACAGCCAACGGTTATAAATTTTCGAGCAGAGTGTACAGGGTGCGGTCGCAGATTTAACAAGGTGCGATCGTGACATGGGGTCTAGCGACCATTAGTAAGATAGGTACGCTCGCGAGGGAAGAAACTATCTGTAACGGTCGAAACTATTCAAATTGGTGCGGCCGCACACAAATTTTCTCGACCGCACACAGAGATTTTTATTGAATGAAACTAGCAGACGAAGTAGCGATCGTGAAGGGATACTGGAGCGACCGCAACAGACTTAAAAATGAAAGATTCAAGGAAAGATGAAAGATATTCCAAGTATGTTAAGAAAAATTAATTTCATGCACATAGAAACTTTATTGTAAGGCAAAAATTTTAATTAGCTCAAAGTGATTCCATCAATCATTCCTAAATTGAGTTTGATGAAATTAAGTCTATCTTCATTCAAGGGTTTTGTAAAGACATCAGCAAGTTGATTTTCTGTATCTATAAATTCTAAGATTATATTCTGATTTTGTACATTTTCCCTCAAGAAATGATGTCTAATATCTATATGCTTGGATCTAGAATGTTGGATAGGATTTTTAGACAAATTGATAGCACTAGTGTTGTCACATTTAATGGAGATATTGTTAAACACTTTACCATAGTCAAGCAATTGTTGTTTCATCCATAATACTTGTGTGCAACAAAAACATGCTGCAACATATTCAGCTTCCGTTGTGGATAAAGCAATCGATGCTTGTTTCTTACTATGCCAAGAAACTAGACAATTACCAAGAAAGTGACATGCTCCTGTTGTGCTCTTCCTATCTAATATACTACCAGCATAATCTACATCTGAAAATCCTATAATATGAAATGATGTGTTTTTAGGATACCAAAGTCATAAATGTATTGTACCACTCAAATATTTCAAGATTCTCTTAGTGGCATTCAAGTGTGATTCTTTAGGACTAGTTTGAAATCTAGCACAAAGACACACACTATACATTATATCAGGCCTAGAAGCAGTTAAGTAAAGTAGTGATCCGATGATACCTCGATATTTCTTCTCATCTACTGCTTTACCATTATCATCTTTACCTAATTTCAATGATGTGCTCATAGGAGTTTTGCTAGTTTTGCAGCCATCCATTCCAAATTTCTTGATGAGTTCTTTTGTATATTTGGATTGGTTGATGAAGATCCCATCTTTACATTGCTTGACTTGCAGTCCAAGGAAAAACTTGAGTTCACCCATCATGCTCATTTCAAATTCCCTAGTCATACAAGAAGCAAATTCTTTGCACAAGGCTTCATTAGTAGCTCCAAATATTATGTCATCCACATAAATTTGTACAATCAAAATGTTGTGCTTATCCTTTTTAACAAAAAGAGTTGTGTCTACTTTTCCTTTTGAAAAACCATTTTCAAGCAAATATGCACTAAGTTTATCATACCAGGCTCTAGGTGCTTGTTTCAATCCATATAAAGCTTTGGTAAGTTTGAAAACATGATCAGGAAATTTGTAGTTTTCAAAACCAGGAGGTTGTTCAACATAAACTTCTTCATTTATGAGTCCGTTTAGAAATGCACTTTTAACATCCATTTGATAAAGCTTAAAATTCATATGACATGCAAAAGCAAGTAATATTCTAATAGCTTCTAATCTGGCTACGGGGGCAAAGGTTTCATCATAATCAATACCTTCTTCTTGATTATAACCTTTGGCTACCAATCTTGCTTTATTTCTAATAATGTGACCATTTTCATCAAGCTTATTCCTATAAACCCATTTGCATCCTATTATAGAATGATCTATAGGTCTAGGAGTAAGTTGCCAAACATTATTTCTTTCAAATTGATTAAGTTCATCTTGCATTGCAGTTATCCAATTTTCATCATTTAAAGCTTCCTCAATAGTTTTTGGTTCAATTTGAGAAACAAAAGCAACATTAACATCAACATGATTAATTTTAGATCTAGTAGTTACTCCCTTTGATGTTTCTCCAATGATGAGTTCCTTTGGATGATCTTTCTTGTATTGCCAATCCTTAGGTAGATCTTGAGTCTTTTCTTCAAGTTGATTGATCTTTGGAGCATCAATAGATTCAAGAGGTTCAAGAGTACCTGCAGGGTTATTGAAAGTAATACCTTTCTTTTGATCAAGTTTAGATGATTCATCAAATACAACATGCATTGATTCTTCTATAACTAGAGTTTTCATATTAAATACTCTATATGCTTTGCTATATGATGAATATCCTAAGAATATGCCTTCATCTGATTTGGATGAGAATTTTCCAAGATTATCCTTGGTATTCAATATGAAGCATTTGCATCCAAATACTCTAAAATATCCAATTCTGGGTATTCTTCCATTCCATAGCTCATAAGAAGTTTTATTAGTTAAATGCCTTTTATAAACACGATTTGCAATGTAACAAGCTGTATTAACGGCTTCCGCCCAAAAATAAGATGGTAAATCATATTCATTGAGCATTGTCCTAGCCATTTCGATTAAAGTTCTATTTTTCCTTTCAACTACACCATTTTGCTGTGGAGTTCTAGGAGCAGAAAAATTGTGTGAAATGCCAAGTTCATTGCAAAAGTCTTCAAAGTTCTCATTTTCAAATTCTTTGCCATGATCACTTCTAATAGATGTGATCACATATCCTTTTTCGTTTTGAACTCTTTTTGCAAAAGTTTTGAAGTAATTAAAGGCTTCATTCTTTTGAGCTAAGAAATTAACCCATGTGAATCTAGAGTAGTCATCAACAAGAACAAATGCATATGATTTGCCTCCTAAGCTTGTAACTCTATTTGGTCCAAACAAATCTAAATGAATGAGCTCTAAAGGTCTAGATGTGCTTATAACACTCTTTGATTTAAATGAGCTTTTATGTTGCTTACCATGTTGACAAGGTTCACAAATCCTATCTTTATCATATTTTATCTTAGGTAAGCCATCAACTAAGTTCTCATTACAAATATATTTCAATTGATCCATACCAGCATGTCCTAGTCTTCTATGCCATAACCATGCATCATTATTAGTGGACATTAAACATGTATGATTTGAATGTATGCTGACATTGTAAGTGTTGTTTGTTCTAGTGCCCTTAAATATGATAACATCATTTGAATTTGTGATTTTGCATTCCTTGGAATCAATCTTGACAAAGTATGCTTTATCACAAAGTTGACTAACACTTAGCAAGTTATGTTTCAAACCATCAACAAGCCATACATCTTCAATTAAATCCTTACCAATAGAACCAATGGAGCCAACACCAAGAATTTTACCTTTAGCATTGTTTCCAAAAGTTACGTTACCTCCATGTTTATAGGTAATACTTGTAAAGAGCATTGCATTTCCAGTCATATGCCTTGAGCATCCACTATCCACAAGCCATGTGCTTTCATTGGTAGTAGATTTTAGGCATACCTGCAAGACAATTGTGATCATCTTCTTTTAGGTACCCACATATAGTTGGGTCCTTGATGGTTAGTAGAAAGAGTGCCTTCCAAATTGAGATGAGCTTTTCTTATATAACAATAGAAATTTTTGTGACCAAATTTCATGCAATATGTGCATTGCCATGGTATCCTATGCTTCTGCATTTTTCTTTTTGCATTATACATACAACTACAAGTATGTGATTTCTTTTGTACAAGTTTAGTGAACAGCAATGCATAATTATTTTTGGCTTTATCTCCTAGTGAACCATAAGAAGTTCTTTTAGACTTGGTGCAAGCATCTTTGATATGAACATCAGAAATTTTAGTTGTAGATGCTTTCACAAATGTTGGTTTGCTAGGTGCAATGTTGGTTGAGCCATTGAATCCTAATCCATATTTCAAGGAAGGTGATCTTTGATTATTAATTAATGTGTTCAATGCTTCCTTTCCTTTATGAAATCTGGAAATTGATTCTTTTAGTTCTTTTAGTTCATGCTTCAATGCCTCATTCTCTTTAATCACCTTTTCTAAGTCATGTGAGCTTTTATTTAATTCTCCTATTGTATTTATTAAGTGTTCATTTGAGGTTTTCAATTCTAAGGTAGAGTTCTTTAAGCATATAAAATCCTTTTCTAACTTAGAGTTTTTCTCTTTATAGAGCATCATTTTAGAGAAATATTTTTCTATTTTAGAATTCATGTGCTCAATCAAGTCACTATCATCTATATCATTTATATCATCATGTGCTACAAGATCAAAGGATTGAGTACTTACCTCATTGGAGTCATCTTCAATAGCCATGAGACAAAGATTTGCAATTCCTTCTTCTTCTTCTTCTTCACTTGAGGAAGAGTCATCCCATGTGGCTTTGAGAGACTTTTTCTTTTCTTTATCCCATTTCCTTTTGTTCTTTAATTTGTAGCAATCCGACTTGATGTGACCAGTTTTTCCACATTCATAGCACTTTACCTCATTTTTCTTTTCTTTATCTTTGAAGGAGAATTTAGGAGGTGTACCTTTGTTTGCTTGTAATCTTTTCTTCCTTTTCCATTCAATCATTCTTTTTGAGAACATAGCCATTTCATCTTCATCATCAGTATCTTCATTGCTTGAGCTCTCAGCTTCTTTGATTGCTTTGAGTGCAATTGGTTTTCTCTTTTCTTTCTCACCTTGATCTTCTTCTTTTTCACTGTGCAGCTCAAAAGTGAGTAATTTACCAACTAGCTCGTCGGTTCTTAATGTGCTGAGATCATGAGCTTCTTCTATGGATGATACTTTGGATTCAAAGTTCTTTTTAGCTCTTAGGGCTCTCAAGATTTTACTGTTTACATCACCTTGATCATATACCTTGCCATACTTCTTTAGTTCATTGACAATTGCAAGTAAGCGATTGGTCATGTCGGTGACATTTTCATTTGGTTTCATCTTGAATAGCTCATACTCATGAACATGCATTTGTTTCTTGGTAAATCTTACCTGAGTTGTACCTTCATGGTAGTTTTCAAGTGTTTTCCAAATGCAATGTGCACAAGTTAAATGTTGAACTCTTCCACCTTCTTCTCTTGAAATGGAGTTCATCAAGATGGAAGCAGCTCTATTGTTCTTGAATCGATCTCTGAAATTGCTAGTTGACCATTGAGCTTTGGGAAGTGGAACTTGAATACCGTCAACTTCATGAGTGGGAGATTTCCACTCATTTTCCACGAAATCCTATAGTTCAATCCCTTCACTATCTAGAAACAAATACATTTTGTGTTTCCAGTATGAGTAATCCGTTCCATCAAAGTAGGGTCTAAGAATAGAGTTAAGATTTCCATGAGAGCTTGATGAAGAAGAAGTTGCCATTGTGGATCAGATTTCACAATTAAGTTCAAGAAATCTCAGGGCTCTGATACCAATTGTTGTCCCAAGATGGCAACCAAGAGGGGGGGGTGAATTGGTTTCCTCAAGAAATAATGACAATTTAAAAAACTCAACAAACAAGAAATGCGGAATAGAGAGATGGTTGAGTAATGGAGGAAAGAAAGAATACACAAGATTTATAGTGGTTCGGATTTACTTCAATCCTACATCCTCTTCCTTAACAACTTGTTAAGGTTCCACTAGTCTTTGAAGTTTTCACAAGCTCACTTCCAACTTTACAAGTGTTTTTCTTAGGCTCACACTTACAACCCAAACAAGAGTTTTACAAGGCTCACTCTCACAACCTAACAAGAGTTTTACATGGCTTACTCTCACAACCCAAGTGTTTCCCAAGCTTACACTCAAACTTTTACAATGGTGTTTTCAATGCTAACACCTAACATTCATAACAATTCAAATACAAGTAAAAGTAAAAGAAAATTTGTTGCTTAGCTATGAAAATCTTTTCTCAATATTGTCTTTTTTTTTTCTCATAGAAACTTTGTATTTATAGCCAATGTGGTCTTACTAGCCGTTATTGATGTTGAGAATAAAGTCTTGGCAGATTAGACCTTCTTTACTTAAACTATCCGAAGCACTTCGCGGTCGCCCTTCATACAAGGATGGTCGCGCTCATGCTTCACGCGGTCGTCCTTTTAACAAGGGACGGTCGCTACTTTTGAAAAACTTCAACGGTCGAATTTTAGTGCTCTGCAGCTGGAATCTTGCCCATGATGTGTTTGTCGGACCGTTTCTTGTCCATGCTGTGTTTGTCGGGACGGTCGCGCCAAGCAGAGGTGCGGTCGCCCTTTTTAAATATTGAAGTGGGTTTACAACGGTCATGTCATGTGTCACTTTCTGACAGAGCAAAAGAGATGTCCGCCATAATTTGAATCTTCGCGGTCGCCCTTGGTAGCTTTTCGCGGTCGAACTCACATTTTCGCGTCGAACTTCTGGACGCACCTGAGGACGCGAACACTACTGTCTCTTTGAGCAATTTCTTTTTGAATTGTTGGGCGGTCACGACTCTGAATGGGGCGGTCACTAAAGTGGTAAGCGAGGTCGAATCATTCACCGTTCTTGTCACCGCGAACCTTACTGTGATTGTAATGATTTAAGTTCCTTGAGTAGCGGTCGGGCAAGTATTTTGGACTGTCGCCATTCTGTAGGCGCGGTCGTGACTATGGTCGAACTTCTGACCGCGAAACCTACTGTGACAAGGTTTCATTCTATAATTGCATGGAGCGGTCGTATTTAGGTGAGGTGTGACCGCTATACTTGTTCTGTTCACCTTTAATTGAAGCAACCTAATCCTGCAACAAGATTTCTCAAACACAAGTTAAATAGATCATCCATTTGAGTTGTCAAGGATCAAAATTAAGATCATTTGTCTAACATTAAATTTATGAAACCCTAATCCATCCCATTTTTACAAAAAATTCTCATAGTAGCCTAAATAACAATATAATAATTTTAAATTCCCAAAACCCTAAATATTAATTAAAGAACTCTAAATTGAGACATTAACCTAAATTTGTATCTTTATTTGCTTTATTTAATTTTAGATTTGATTATGTAGTTTATTATATGTTTTGATGGTCGATTTATTTAATTTCAATGCTTGATTTATTTAATTTATTATCGATGGATATTTTCTTTATTATTATGATTATTATTTGTTTGTTTTGGTATTAAAATTTTAAGAGGTATGTTTCCACTTTGTGGGTACCTCATTAGTTAAATTTTATGTAATTTAAATTTCTTTTATATTTTGGACCAATGTAAAGGACATGTTTCCACCTTTCAGTGGGTGTCCTATTTAATTCCAGACATGGTCGATGTAAGGACGTGTTTCCATCCTCGGATGGGTGTCCATTTATTTGCTTTATTTGGACATTTCTTTGATTTTAATATTATGATGCTTTCTTTTAATTGTTGCATGTAATATGGATGATATTCTTATATTTAAGAATTTTATAATATTAAGAACAGCAAAGGAGGCTGGTTCCAATGAATTGAGCATTGTGGGGGTGCTAGGCCGTTTCTCACCTTCCCCACACGTACCTAACTTTCTTAACCCATTAGGGGGTTGGGGATTCCTTAGGAATCGAGTCATCCACCCCTTTCTTTTTCCCGGCCCGTCCGGGTGGTGACTCCATTTTCTCGGGTCTTAGGCCCGTGTTCTCTAAGTTCACAAGTCTAAACAGTGCCAAAGTTGCATGAACCATTCCACCAGGAGTGGGGGCGAAAATCCCCACTCACAATCATTATCATCAACTTTCCCTACAACAATTTATACTTCATGCATATGTATTGTATATCTTATGTATTTTTATATGTCATATTTATGTTACTTATATGTTACATATACTTTTGTTTACATGTTTATGTAATGTATATATATTATGTTTATGTAATGTATATGGAATATATACATTTACCCACTTGTATATATATTTCACGTGTACCTTATGTACACTACAAGCATACCATATACATATATTATATATATATCAAGTATATATTGTATATACATATAACCAACATACATTATATATATAATATGTATATACTATGTATACACTAGGCATACATTAGGTATATACAATTCCTATACCTTTTAATACTTATTTAATTTCTCTAAGATCACAGATGTTACAATTCTCTCCCCTCTTAAATAATTTCGTCCTCGAAATTACTTACTGTAGTAATTAACTCTATTATAATTAGACACTAATCTTCACTTTCAAAATTCTAATTCAAAATTTCATCCAAAAACTCAATCGTGTCAATATAATATCACGCCATGCATTCCAAATCATTTATGTCTTTAGCCTTCAAATTCTTTGATTCACATCTTTGCTTTTTCTTTCTTTTTTTTAACTCACTGTTCCTGCTATCTAAAATCATCAATGCTTCCTTAATCTGTCATACCATTTATGTCATTTTTCAAATTGTATTACTCATTTACAATTAATGTAAAATCCTCTGATCAAGTACAATTATCTTTTATTCATTCTTAAACTATACAATTATTTTAATTATCTATATATATGCCAACCTTTCCTTATATCAATCTTACTTTTCAAACTCATCCAATGAATTGATCTCATTGCTACCTTTGATAATCTGATATAAATTATAGATACTGCTAAAATTTACTCATCAAATTCTAATTAATTCCATCCACTTAAATCAAATGGGCCATGTCTTGACTAATCAGCCAAATACCGTTCATAAAATAAATTAATAACTATTTATTATGAAATCATTGTATATCCATTATTAAATCTTGACATCCATCTTAAATATCTAAAAATATATTTATTACTTTTCTTATAATATCCACTTCCACATAACTCATTAATAAGCACATCTCAATCACGCAACTGAATACATAACCTCAACTCTCCTTAACTTAATAAATATTTATATAAATTCACATTTTAATTGCTCATAATAAGGAACAACATTTAAATTTTTTATTTACTTATAGTAAATATTGACTAAACCAATACTGATATCACTCTAATAAATCTTCAATATACTTCCATAATAAACATATTTACTGACATATATTAGTTCTCCCTTTAATTTAAATTATGAACTCTTTATTCTAATTTATTAAAAACTCCACATCCCATCTTCATCTACCAATCCATATGTAAATTTTATAATTTTCTTCAATCATTTCACATCAAATTAATTTGTTACTCAATTCCACAAATCTGAATAACTTCCTAACTTTCATGTCAATATCAATTTTCTTCTATTTATTCGCCACCGAAGCTTCACTAAAGATTATAAAATTTTAACCATATGCACTTGACAAATATACGGACTTACATTTAAAATTTTAGATTTTTCTCGGCTGATTTAATAATTTTAAAAATTAAGTCTTCTATACCCACAAAATATATCTCTTTAATAAATCAAACCTTAATAAACATTCATGAAATTTTAACCATATGTTATAGTAATACATATGATATTTTATTTAAAATTTCAAATTTTCCTTGGTAGTTTTGCAATAGTTTTTAAATATGTTTCTCAACTTCTTCATATTCTGAGTTGCTGGAACTGCTCAAACAATTTGTGCTCTTCTATTTTTCTTAAATAATAATTCATCTTTAAAAAATTATGAAATTTTATACATTACATTCTAACATATAGAAACACTTCCCATTAAAGTTTCAAACTCATTTAACATCTCTAGTTAAGTCTAAAAATTTGGACAAAATCACTTCGCAACACATGCAAAATTTTCAGCAATGATAATACTCATCTCTCATTTTTTTTCATATCCTAGATCATTTTCTTAATTTCACTTATCCATCAATTGGATCGACATAAATCATAATTTCAAATCGAAATTCTAAAAATTTATTCTTAATCTATAATCTCCAGAATAACACTTTCACTGCACTACTCCGATATACGCATCCCAGATGCCATCTCAATTTATATCCATTATATCAAACGGACATTGCCACATCAAAGACCAACACAGATATCAATGCATATGCTTGTATTAAAACACAAATTATTATTTTAAAATTCTGCTTGATCATTTTTAAAGCCCAACTAGGTTGAGAATCTCAAACCTATTTTCTGATATTAAAATAAATATAACACCCTTATACCCTGTATATGTATAATACATACACTCCATATATGTAAAATACGTATACAGAATATAAGAATGTCACAAATATAGTCATTAGAAATTTTACAAAAAATAACCATAAAAAAATAATTTATTTCTTAAATCATAATTTTATTAAGTAAACCAATGTACACATTAATAATTAAATATTTTTAAAAAAAGTTATTAATGAAAATCTCTGAAAAACATTTCGCCAGAGTTCAGTCTATAATTTTAGTATTTTCCAAATATCAAATACTCAACCAGCAGTTTGAAAAACACTCCCAAAAATATTATTCATCCATTTTCATTCTTCCAACCAATAAAATCAAGAAATTTCACAATCATATATATATAATACTTTAAATACTTATATAATACATTTACAAGAACGTAGTTTCAAAATATACTTATAACATCTTACAATGTACATTTGCATATATAACATTATTTTCAAATATGATTTTATACAAAATCTAAACTCTACAGTTCACCAACAAAAAGATGAATGCAACAAAAAGACGAATGCAACACATCTTTATGTCTCAATTACTTACCAAGTCACCCTAGTCTGCTCCTCTAATACCTCCTCGATACACACTACCGCTCTAAGCTCGAAAGCTTATTGGTACATATATATTTTTTTCTTTTATAAAATAGCAATACAAATTACACCCACATTTATTAATCTTGTTCTCAAATTAAAGCTTTTCAATATTTTTATGAAATTTTATTAACTTTTTTTCCATATCTAATATATAAATCATATCGTCAATTCCTCAAATACAACACTTTCACATACTTATTGGCTTAATTTTCCTATTCAATCACCAAGTCAATTTCATAACCCAACTTAGCTCATGTCATCTCAGTTTTTAGACCTAGCTCTGCTTAGGCCTATCAACATATGCATTATTATTCTCATAACTTAGTCACAATATATTACCATACATTATTCATCAATTTATCTCACATACTTTACCTCATCACAACCAAATAATCATATTCCATTATTCACAGCTGAACACATATATATACACATAAACACATTTCAAACACACTCATTGGGCCCAACCAACCTTGTACAGTATTCCAATTCCAAAGATATTATTGTGGTCTATCGCGATACCAAGGATCTAAATGTCGCATCAGTCCCCCTATTGACATATCTGCATCTAGCCCCAAAGGCAAAAAACAATGACACTCAGTGTCTAGCCCAAAGGCAAATAATAGTGATGCCCAACATCTAGCCCAAAGGCAAATAATAGTGACACCCAGTGTCTAGCCTGAAGGCAAATTATATCAATAGCACTAAAAATAATTCTCTGGAATAATATACTATATAAGGTAACAGCACATTTCATTACATTCTCATTTTACATAATCATTTCCATCATTTCCTATTTTCATTATGTCATATTATCTCATTTCAACATATTCAATCATACTTTCATAATGCGATGCTCATTTAATCTTAATATTTTTCTACATTTCTCATGTGATCAACTTACTCATGATCACTTCCATGCTTCATTTCATTATATAACCGTTTGTTACATTTATAATGTGACTCTTTTCCACATTTTAATACCTTTCACAAGCATATACCTATTATGTACCACGTTACATATTCATTTACAATTTCTATTTAATATTTCTCATATGATCTCCCCATGTTCATATATCATTTATTTATTATTCCTTTTCCATATTTATCAAGTGAACATCATATGCTATGATCACTTTCTTATTGCATTTTTATATTTCTCATTTAATTTGTCAATCCGTCATTATTACACAATTAATTTTCACTTTTAGATTACATTTATCAATTTTTTCACAATCATTTATTTTTTCCATATTTTTTATTTTTTTTAATATTTTTAACTATTTTTCACATTTTTATATTTATTTCATAATTCCATATTTCATCCTTTTTCATATTTTTCATTCATAAAATTTCATATCCATGAGTCACATTCACAATGTGGCTCATTTCCCACATTTGCTCACAAGTCAAAAATGTGTCCACATTGGACAACACACTGCATATATATATATATATATATATATATCCATATTGGATTATTTTCAATGTGACACCTAACACATAGCTATGCCACCATGCATAGATTATGTGCAAAACCATATCTTACAATAACATTATATACTCACAATGCTCACTTACATTTAATGAAAATACAATGTTTAGTAATATGTACTAACATTTTTTTTTTCCAAGCTACACCTTAAACTTCTCCTCTTTTACCACTTTATCCTACACATACATAATTCAACAATAAGCATCATTACTCATTTAAGGTCTCTTACACACTTATTGATTATCAAATTACCATTATTTATTCAATTCCTATCAAAACCTCATTAATACTCTAATTTCACCATTCACTGCTTTATTTAAACTTCATTCTACCAATCTCATTTTCAACATTTAATTTTAAAAACATTACTTATACATTAATATAACACTAAAACAATTCACTTTCACAATTATGGAAACCTCCTCCAAAAATCCAAATTTCATATAATACAACCATCACCATGAACTTTACCAAAACTTATCCATATCACATTTTCAACCTCAAAATCATATCATTTTTACATTAAAACAACACTAATCCATCTTATTAGAACAGTTAACATCATCCATATTGGAAAAACAATTTTTACATAACCAAACAATAAATCCCAACTTTATCTAACTTGCCCATATTTAATTTCTAACCATAGAATCATTACATACATATTGAAATAACATTAAAATCATCCATTCCAATAATTATCTTCATCCATATTGAAAACCCTAATTACACATAATCATCCAAAAACCATAATTTGATCAACTTTGTTCTTTTAAACTAATCAACTATCAATTCATCATATTCTCACCATTTTAACATCATTTCTATTTATTTTAGTAATTTAACACATTTTCTCTCACTAACCCGAATTATACATAACATAAAACTATAGATAATAAGCTTGAGATAGAAGTACTTACTTGAATCATTTGATAATTACTTGAAAACTACTTTAAATCCTCTTAGATCCTTGCAGTATTCAATATGTAGAATAATTCATACTCTCCTCACCCTCTCAAGGTTCACGATGAAGAAGAAGAAGTCTTTCTTTAATTCTTATACTTATCCTTTATATATATATATAAAAATATAAAAATTTCCACCAATAATATTTCTTCTCTCTTTGACTTTTTCTCTTCTTCTATTATTGTTATTGTTGTTGTTGTTGTTGTTATTTTTATTTTTATTGTTATTGTTATTATTATTATTAAAGTTATTATTATTATCATCATCATCATTATCATCATCAACTTTTCCTACCCTAAATTATACTTCATGTATATGTATTATATATCTTATGTATATTTATATGTCTTATATATTCAATTTATATTTTACATATATTTCAAGTATATATAACATATATATTACATCTATTATACATTTAATTATTTATTTAATTTACTTTTAATCTCCACTAAGTACTTCTTCCTTATTTTAACTTTCTTTTCTTTCTTATTTATTGATTTATTTATCATCTTACATCATAAATTATACATATATATATATACCATTTATGTGTTGCATATATTCTATGTATATGTATATGTCATATATATGTTACTTATATGTTACATATACTTTTATGTACATGCTAATGTAATGTATATATATTATATATCTGTAATTTATATTTAATATATATATTTATGCACATGTATATATATATCATGTGTACCTTATGTACACTACAAGCAAACCATATCAAGTATATAATATATATACATATAACCAACATACATTATATATATAATATGTATATACCATGTATATACTAGGTATACATTAGGTATATATAACTCATATACCTTTAAATACTTATTTAATTTCTCCAAGATCACGGATATTATAGCCTGCAACCTTCATGATAAAGGGAGGATTGGAGAAGAATTTTGTCTTGTCGTCTTGTCATGATATGGATCAAGAAGCTACTAAAGAGGAGGAACTAATAAGCAAGCTTGAACCAACTGTGAATGATGATGAGATGACTATCATTGATGATGCTTGCCCTTGATATGTCCAAATAGAGAAATGTCTTTTGACTTCAAATCAATAAAACTTACCTTGGCTTGTTTGGTTTTTGTTTCATTTTCTTGGAGTTTTTTGGAACAATTATTTTTTCAAATTAAAATTGTTTGAACAAATTATTTTCATTAAAATTTTGTTGGTCTTTGCTTATTTTAGTGCTCAACCAATGATGAATCTAGCTTGATATTCATAAATTAGTATATCTATGCATTTTAATCCGAATGACTTTACTAGGTGAGGGGGTTATTCTATAGCACTAATATGTGTATGCTTACTTATAGAGGGCTCTTGCATAATTGTGAGTGTCTAAGTCCTAATTGATCTTAGAACATGCTTTGATAAACTTTTGTGATGAAATTGAACTTTACCTATTTAAGAGAGAAATGATCTACGAATTATTTTGTAAGCCAATAATTAGAATCCACCTAATTAAATATCAATCCCTAGTTGTCCTCCGTGCCTTCATGAGATTTTAGCTTGCTCTTTATTGGCTTGTAAGCTCGATAAATAACCCTATACTATTGTGACTCTTATGGTAAGTCTGATGATCACTAAGTGAAGAGGAAAGAAGATCAAAGAAAGTAATGCATAGTCAAGACCATAAGGATAATTGAAGTTCACCTGATGCTAGACCTAATATCTTCGATCTATTAAGATGACATCAGGGCAACAAATGATTTATCCTTGTTGAAGTAAACTCACTCTACTCCACTCATCCATAGTTAGAAGCATAGAATGGTGCAGACAAGACAACTTTCTTAGAACTAGGACAAAAAAAGAAGAAAAAAGGGAAAAAAAAAAAAGAAAAAAGAAAGAGAAAAGAAAGAAAGAAAAAGAAAGAAAGAAAAACAACAAAAAAAAGAAAAAGAAAAAAAAATAAACAGAGAAAGAAAATAAAAGAGAAAGGAAGAAGAAAATAAGAAGGAATAAGAGGAAAGAAAATAAAACCCAACAAAGAGAGTTCAAAAAGCCGACATAGTTCTTTTTACTAGAAGTAGTGTTGTGCTCTATTTAATACCACCATGAAGCTTCACTCACAAGTATACAAGGCTATTGTAGCAATGGTGATCGTCCCAACATTATCTCACAAGCAAGGTGTTTTTCATTATAATTTGATTAAAGAAAAATAAATTTTAAAGTAAGTGTGTAATGTTTGAAGTAGTGTTGAACTAGTTATAAAAGTAAATTTGCAAGGAACAAATAAAAGTTTGCTTAGAATTGGTACAAATTCATGGAAGGATACCTAGGATTTATAGATTGATTTGATCAAAGTTCAAATCTCTATTATCTATTAATATAACCTAGTCACTTAATTTCTTCCTTAAATTAATTAGATATCATCAATTCATTAGTTCTCACATTCATGAATAAATAAAATCCAACTATTTCTATCTTGCAAATTAAGTAAACCTAGAACTTATATCTCTAATTCATTCGTAGGGTTGTTGAATGCATAGTTTCAATATTAAATTTCACCTCTTAATCCTTCATTTAATATTGGCCAATCTATCAACCAAACATTCATTCTAATGCAAGCAACGTATGAGAAGGCATATTAATGGAATTTATTGAATTAAATCATTTAATCAAATCTAATACAAATCCTAGGCATAAATAGTTTAGCTTATCATCAAATCAACATAAACATCCATTTCAATAGAATTCAAATTACAAAACTTTATTGCAATATAAATATATTTCACAACCTAATTTTGAAAAGTGAATAAATTGAAGGGATGGAAAAACTATTTTGAAAATGATTTTTGATTTCTCTTTCTTGTTCCACTTGGATTTGATGATCTACCAATCTTCTCCTCCAAAATGGCTAGTTAAAGAACCTTGCTTCCAGGAACAAGTCGCAAACCATGTGTCTCTCTAGCTTGTCCTCTATATCTCTACCAAGAACTCCCACAAGAACAACCAAGAATGTTTGTAATCTTTACAAGAGAAAGTGTTTTAGGTCATGCTCCAGAATCCTCCTCCCTCAAAACTAATGCCTTTTTTAATTCAAACCATATCCCCTTTTTGAATTAAAATAATATTCCTTTTTTGTGGCATTCTCTTTTGTCTTGAGCAGTCCTAGCAACTCCAACTTCTTTTTATTTAAAAATACACTACCCATCTTATTCTGCGTAGCACTTCTCCTTGTCTCTCACTTTCTAGCCCATTCATTTTTTCTTATTCAATTGAGAGACACTGCCAAGATTAGTTTGGCTTGGATGTGTGTTTTATTTTTAACCTTAGACTCGGCCAAGATGGATGAACGTGTCCATTAATGCCTGATTCACATGTTTTGCAATCATAAGTGGAGCACAACTAAGAACAATTTTTCTTGGCTATGTGATGTGACACGGATAGGAGATATGGCCACGACTCTTGCCCGCGCTCCGTTCTACTAAACTTGCACTTGCTTCTCTTTTTATTTTGTTAAAGATACGGCCAAGATAAATCCTTGTCCTCGTCATGTTCTGTGACATGGCCAACATGGATACCTATGTCTTCATATCCCTACAAGTCTTGTCACTAAGTCACCTCCAATATGGACATGGCCAAGACATTGATTGTGTCTTGTTCTGTGAGGGACTTTTTGTGCCTGATCCCTTAAAATGATGGACATAGCACCATTGACTTCTTTTTGTTAATTATTTTTCTTTAGCTTAAATTCCTTAAAATAACTTGAATAAAACATTTAGAAAGCAACTAAAGATCAACTAAAAGTACCTTAAAAGTACATATATTCATTAT
The DNA here is from genome assembly GCA_947685225.1 of Garcia nutans. NCBI lineage: Eukaryota > Viridiplantae > Streptophyta > Magnoliopsida > Malpighiales > Euphorbiaceae > Garcia > Garcia nutans. The sequence goes on along the minus strand of CANTUV010000033.1, from coordinate 11,308,091 downwards.
TACAACAATTACCCCACACTTAATGCTTTGCTTGTCACCAAGCAAAGTCAAATCAACAAAACAAGATGATAAAAAATTAGTGATCATAAGATGTAACACCCTGATACTCCATATAAGTACTATACATATACCTAGTATACATACAATACGTATATAAAGTATAAGAATGTTACTTTTAGATTCAATTTAAAAAAAAAACCTTTATCCAAGTTCATCAAATTATACATTAATTTAAAAAACATTTACAAAAGTCAGTATTCTTATTTATCAAAACTTCATTCATCCATATGAATATATATATTAACTCAAAAATACAATATAATTTAAAATTACACATGTATGCATCACCTTCTAGTTGGTCTCGAGACACCCTTACCCTTCTCGTGGCATAACAGCTAGACTTCCCGATCAACCGCATACATACCTGCGCGATTAAACATCCGCGCTAAGCCCGAAAGCTTAGTAGTACAAATAAATACTAAAACACATTTTACCATAAGAATCATACCTTATATTTTTAGCATTATGTTTTATGGTTCTCTTACCACGTTTTCCTTTCTCAATGCATTCTTCATATGTTCCCACTAATTTCACAATTATTATACATAATTATATAAAGCCTTTACAACACAGTACTTTCCCTTTCTATCTCATATGCATATAAACATACATCATTTCAACCAAAATACCATTCAACGACCTATTCAACACCTTTATGAAAGCAATTCTCACACATTCCTTATTCATATATATATTCTACACATCATACTATATTTTTATAAAATCATATATCAACAAAGTCCCTCAAACATATTCACCTTCAATACATCAATGCACATATTGCAAAATCATACTTTATAACATTATTTTATCCACAATTCATCAGACATGAATCATACTTCCAATAAAGGCAGTTATAGATCTCATTACTCATTTATTTCAACATTTGAATATCACATTGACAACAAAGACAGACTCGGGCCCAAACAACACACTAATATGTTATTCAAAGTTCAGAGTTACTGCTTTGGTTCATAATCACAATAATCAAGCCCGTAGGCATCATGTATCAATAACTCTATCCATGGATAGTGTAACAGACCCAGTCTCTTGGACCATCAACTCCACATGAGGAGATCCTCAACCTGGCAAGACTGTTACCTGTAACAGACCTAGTCTCTTGGACCATCAACTCGACTAACCTCGAGGAGATCCTCAACCCGGCAAGACTGTTACCAATTATATATCTCATAATCATAATTATCATAGTGTAACAGACCCAGTCTCTTGGACCTCATTTCATCTCAAATTACAGAGATCCTCAACCTGGCAAGACTGTTACCTTTCATTTTATAGGCATGCCTCCAAACCCAGAACTCTGAAATTGAATAACACATTAGTTACAGAATTCATTTATTATTTCATTATCCATCTCATTCTCAATTGAATCATAATCTAGGCAAACATGCCTCATTTATCACAATTGAATCATCATAGCCAATCACAATGGCTTTACATCACATTTGTGTTATAATAGCCAATGACAATGGCTTCATATTTCATTTGAATCATCATAGCCAATGACAATGGCTTCTCATTTCATTTGATTTCAATTCTCATTTCATCTTTCATCACAACATCACATCTTTCACATAACACATTACAATTTACAAAGTTCACAATACATAAAACATAACATTGTTCATATAGTATCTTAAACATCATTGTTATCATCATATCACATTGATCAATTCATCACTCAACAATACATAATCAATGGCATTGCACATACCTTTTTCCATGATCATTATATCTTCCACATTTCCTATATCATCATTGTTATATACAAAACAATTTACATTATACATGAATATAGAATCTTCTATATACATTTGGTTGGATCATTATTGTTTTAAGTGTGTTTAGGTATAAAAGACCTCTGAAGATCCAACAATGTATGAAGAACAAATAACAAACACCCAAGCTAACACCCTCAAGGGACACGGCCAAGCTTGTGGCCGTGTCTCTCAATCCAAACATCCAGTAGCAAACACAGTCAAAGGACACGGCCAAGCCAGTGGCCATGTCTCTCAATCCAATTCAAGCAGTAGCAAACACGGGCAGTGGACACGGCCAAGCCAGTGGCCGTGTCTCTCAACACAACAATCCAGTAGCAGACACGGGCAAGGGACACGGCCGTGTCTCTCCAAAAATCATCCAACACGGCCGAGTTTTCCCTAACTTGGCCGTGTCTCTCATGACTTGGCCGTGTTCTTCAATGAATTAAAGGCCAAACACTTCCAAATTCATCTAACCCAAACCCAACCTCAACATTTCATCATTTACCTCACAATTTTCTCAACTTATCATCACTTAAATATCAATTCAACATCTTTACATACTTCACTCTTTCATTATCTTCACTTTACACACTAATTATACCAAACATAACCTCAATCCACAAGAATTCAAAACAAGAAGATAAGAATTTAGATATATACATATAATCAATAAAATCAACTCAAAAGGGAGTACTTACTTGAATAGCTTGCTAAATCTTCAATATCCACTTGCAAACATCTTGATATCCTTAATCTTTGGTGTAACTAGAATCAAAATCATCTTTCTCTTTCTAGCTTCTCTCTCTCTCTCTCTCTCTCTCTCGTTTACAAAGGAAAAGAAGAAGCAGAGGAAGAAAGAACGTTCTCGTTCTTTCTTTCGTTTCTCTCATATATATAATAATAATAATAATAATAATAATAATAATAATAATAATAATAATAATAATATTTCTCAAATAACCTCCACCACACATAATTTTCCAACTTTTGACTTTCTTCTTCTCTTTTCTTTTTGTCCTTATTATCATTATTATTATTATTAACTAATTATACAAATATATATACACAACTCACTTTCCTACACCATTTTATATCCCATGTATATGTGATGTATATGTATATGTCTTATATATATATATATTATCTTTATATTTCCCATACATACATATACATTAAATCCAAATGCAACAACATTAACTCCAAAACTCTTAGGGTCTATTCCGGGATATTACAATTCTCTCCCCCTTAAATAATTTCGTCCTCGAAATTATCTAGCACACTAACAATCCATTCGGAACAAATCACCATCTTAATTTATCAACTTACATAACTTTTACTCTCCCCCTTTTAGTCAATCATAACTTATCATTATATATCTATTTTTATCTTATAACTTTCTCAACAGAGCAACCAAGATAGCTCATTACATTCCCAATGAATTTTCTTTTATACACTAATCAACTCATCTTATAATCTATATATTCCATTCATCTATTACATTCAAGATATATCACTTCATCTCTTTATAGATAATTAACTTTAACCTTGGAAATTTTTTTTGAATTATATCATACTATTGCTTATCTTGTCATTACAATCACTGTCTAAATAAACATTTATCAAACCTCAATGGATAACAAGATCCTTATTTTTCACACATGGAGTTACTTCTTTAGCATGTTTTTCACTTAACTTACATATTAATACATTACCTTTTTTACATATTTGATAAATAACCAATCTTTTCCCTTTTTATCATGATTAACAACTACTCTAATTCCATTTATTCATGTCCAATCACACTTTAAAATTTTACATCATATACATTATCACGTAAATAATTGTACCCTTGGTATAAATATACATATTGAATCTCAATGATGATTCATAATCTTAGCCAAATCCAGATCAATTGATCCATCTATCACAATATACCCACGTTCTAATCTTGTTCACATCCAATCAACGATTAATTAATCTAACCTTTCACAAAATTTCACAATTTTTATATATATACATATAACTTAATTCCATTAGAGCAAACTTATATTCAATTTCTAATCTCCTTCAATCCATTTTCAGTCAATATCATACGTTATATCTATAACTCATTCACTCAAATCTTGAGTTCATTCCCTTAAACCTTAAGTTACATACCATAAACATATTCAGTATAACTTTCATTCATATATTATAATTTCTCCCTTCTTAATATCTCTTCACATTTCCTATCATTGGTATATTTATTTTGTTTACCTTTTTGTCATATTATTCACAGTTGTAACCAAGTTCTTAACAATAAAATAATAAGATACAACTTTATCCATCATAAATTTTAACTACACTCCTCAACCATAATCTCAATCTCATCAAATCTGTATTACAATCATTTTATCCAAGATCCAAATCCATGGATAACAAATTAACCGATCAAATATACTGAACAGAACACATAGCTTTAAGAGATTAATGTTCAAGCCCGGGACTTTCAAATCAATACTGTTCTTTATATAATTCTATTCTCAATCTTTACACATACAAAGCTAAAGTGTATTATAAGATTTATATAGTCCTTCTTTACATTTTTAGTATAACAGAAATTAACACATTCCAACTCCGTTTCAGCCAATTTGCACTCACTTATATGATCCTTATCAACTTAATTCATGCTTCAGCACTATTACTATATACATATTCAATCATAATAGTTTCCACTGTCCACTATTACTCAAGTCCATTTCATACTTACTATCATCACATAATCCATCTAACTTTGCACAGTTCAAGACCTAATCTCTCTTAGGTCCACTCATACATACAACATCATTTCCATAACACTAATTCTATAATAATACCACATACATATTCATAAGTCACCTTCATAATGTGATTCACACACTTGTTTATATCTCATAATTTCATTCATATTGAAAAACTCAATTCACATAGCATATACATGTATACACTTAATTATATGCTCTTATTCTATTTTCTTTTGTCATACATTCCATACAAATTTAATGTTTATTACTTTCTTTCAAACACTATCATTCTCGTTTCTTCAATATAATGTAAAATATTTATCCTCCAAACAAATATATATATATATATATATTCTAACCATAATAACATTTCACATACATCTCATTCAGAATCCTTATGTGACATCTCTTTCACTTTTGTCTTTAAAAGTGTTTAATATACCTTCATATCCATTTTTACTCTTTCCACTCAAATGACTTAAAATAACTCATTTTCATTTGCTTACTCACTTTCTTAATTATTTCAAAACAAATTCTCATACCATTAATCACATTACTCAATTCATAATACTTTCATATGCAATACTAGTCATTCCACCTAGCTCATGTATTGAATATACATTAAACTATCAATATCCAAATAATCTTTATCAAATTCCACTAAAACTTTAACTTTTCAACTTACTACTTTGCTTAAACTTCAATTTACCAAACTCATCTTTTCTTAATATCACTTTAAAAACATCTTACGTATATATATCACAAAGCAATATCAAAATATATACTTTTCACAATTACCAAGCTCATTTCAAAATCTCAAATATCACATATTATCATCATTACCATGAGCTTTCATAATATCAAAGCATCTCACATTTTTAACATTAAATTCACATTATTTACAATATAATCACGATACCAATTTATATTCTTACTTAACCAATATCATCTCTTTTTCCTTTAAACAAAACCTTAACTGTATATATATATCCCAACTTTACATAATCACACTTTGTCTCTACTAATCAACTCATTCAATATTCCACCACACTCTCCTCATTAATAATATAACTTTCGATATTAACAAATTCAACATTAATTCCTCTGTCTAGCAAACTCAACATTAGCTGACCACATAAACTTTATTCTAAGGAAGTTCAAAGTGTAGAAGAAAGAGTACATACTCTTATCTTGATTTGATTTCAACTCATTTTCAACTTTATTCTCTTTTTTTTTTTGTATGTTTCAATTCACATTATGTCCTACATAATATTGCTCATAAACATCAACATTACATTCCATGTTGCACACAACATGACATTTTTCATATGCCTCATCAATATACATACATCACATTACATTACATTTCACCATTCGTTTCCCATAATCAATTAGATACTATGCCTCAATTATAATTCATTTCTAACATCATTGCCAACAATCATGATTTCTCATTACATCCAAAATAGTATATACATATATCATCAACTATTTTGAACATCTTTTATAACACAAATATTCTACAACTCATATAATGCCACGTCCGAGACCAAACTAGGTGTGAATGCATATGCATGTATTACCAATTGCATTTCAAAACTTTTCCTTTTTACTTCTCTTTAGGCCTTTCAAAACTTTCTCTTTTTAATTTTACTTAGGCCGAGAATCTCGAACCTAAGCTCTGATACCAAAATAATTGTAACACCCTGATACTCCATATAAGTACTATACATATACCTAGTATACATACAATACGTATATAAAGTATAAGAATGTTACTTTTAGATTCAATTTAAAAAAAAACCTTTATCCAAGTTCATCAAATTATACATTAATTTAAAAAACATTTACAAAAGTCAGTATTCTTATTTATCAAAACTTCATTCATCCATATGAATATATATATTAACTCAAAAATACAATATAATTTAAAATTACACATGTATGCATCACCTTCTAGTTGGTCTCGAGACACCCTTACCCTTCTCGTGGCATAACAGCTAGACTTCCCGATCAACCGCATACATACCTGCGCGATTAAACATCCGCGCTAAGCCCGAAAGCTTAGTAGTACAAATAAATACTAAAACACATTTTACCATAAGAATCATACCTTATATTTTTAGCATTATGTTTTATGGTTCTCTTACCACGTTTTCCTTTCTCAATGCATTCTTCATATGTTCCCACTAATTTCACAATTATTATACATAATTATATAAAGCCTTTACAACACAGTACTTTCCCTTTCTATCTCATATGCATATAAACATACATCATTTCAACCAAAATACCATTCAACGACCTATTCAACACCTTTATGAAAGCAATTCTCACACATTCCTTATTCATATATATATTCTACACATCATACTATATTTTTATAAAATCATATATCAACAAAGTCCCTCAAACATATTCACCTTCAATACATCAATGCACATATTGCAAAATCATACTTTATAACATTATTTTATCCACAATTCATCAGACATGAATCATACTTCCAATAAAGGCAGTTATAGATCTCATTACTCATTTATTTCAACATTTGAATATCACATTGACAACAAAGACAGACTCGGGCCCAAACAACACACTAATATGTTATTCAAAGTTCAGAGTTACTGCTTTGGTTCATAATCACAATAATCAAGCCCGTAGGCATCATGTATCAATAACTCTATCCATGGATAGTGTAACAGACCCAGTCTCTTGGACCATCAACTCTACATGAGGAGATCCTCAACCCGGCAAGACTGTTACCTGTAACAGACCCAGTATCTTGGACCATCAACTCGACTAACCTCGAGGAGATCCTCAACCCGGCAAGACTGTTACCAATTATATATCTCATAATCATAATTATCATAGTGTAACAGACCCAGTCTCTTGGACCTCATTTCATCTCAAATTACAGAGATCCTCAACCCGGCAAGACTGTTACCTTTCATTTTATAGGCATGCCTCCAAACCCAGAACTCTGAAATTGAATAACACATTAGTTACAGAATTCATTTATTATTTCATTATCCATCTCATTCTCAATTGAATCATAATCTAGGCAAACATGCCTCATTTATCACAATTGAATCATCATAGCCAATCACAATGGCTTTACATCACATTTGTGTTATAATAGCCAATGACAATGGCTTCATATTTCATTTGAATCATCATAGCCAATGACAATGGCTTCTCATTTCATTTGATTTCAATTCTCATTTCATCTTTCATCACAACATCACATCTTTCACATAACACATTACAATTTACAAAGTTCACAATACATAAAACATAACATTGTTCATATAGTATCTTAAACATCATTGTTATCATCATATCACATTGATCAATTCATCACTCAACAATACATAATCAATGGCATTGCACATACCTTTTTCCATGATCATTATATCTTCCACATTTCCTATATCATCATTGTTATATACAAAACAATTTACATTATACATGAATATAGAATCTTCTATATACATTTGGTTGGATCATTATTGTTTTAAGTGTGTTTAGGTATAAAAGACCTCTGAAGATCCAACAATGTATGAAGAACAAATAACAAACACCCAAGCTAACACCCTCAAGGGACACGGCCAAGCTTGTGGCCGTGTCTCTCAATCCAAACATCCAGTAGCAAACACGATCAAAGGACACGGCCAAGCCAGTGGCCGTGTCTCTCAATCCAATTCAAGCAGTAGCAAACACGGGCAGTGGACACGGCCAAGCCAGTGGCCGTGTCTCTCAACACAACAATCCAGTAGCAGACACGGGCAAGGGACACGGCCGTGTCTCTCCAAAAATCATCCAACACGACCGAGTTTGCCCTAACTTGGCCGTGTCTCTCATGACTTGGCCGTGTTCTTCAATGAATTAAAGGCCAAACACTTCCAAATTCATCTAACCCAAACCCAACCTCAACATTTCATCATTTACCTCACAATTTTCTCAACTTATCATCACTTAAATATCAATTCAACATCTTTACATACTTCACTCTTTCATTATCTTCACTTTACACACTAATTATACCAAACATAACCTCAATCCACAAGAATTCAAAACAAGAAGATAAGAATTTAGATATATACATATAATCAATAAAATCAACTCAAAAGGGAGTACTTACTTGAATAGCTTGCTAAATCTTCAATATCCACTTGCAAACATCTTGATATCCTTAATCTTTGGTGTAACTAGAAGCAAAATCATCTTTCTCTTTCTAGCTTCTCTCTCTCTCTCTCTCTCTCTCTCTCTCTCGTTTACAAAGGAAAAGAAGAAGCAGAGGAAGAAAGAACGTTCTCGTTCTTTCTTTCGTTTCTCTCATATATATAATAATAATAATAATAATAATAATAATAATAATAATAATAATAATAATAATAATATTTCTCAAATAACCTCCACCACACATAATTTTCCAACTTTTGACTTTCTTCTTCTCTTTTCTTTTTGTCCTTATTATCATTATTATTATTATTAACTAATTATACAAATATATATACACAACTCACTTTCCTACACCATTTTATATCCCATGTATATGTGATGTATATGTATATGTCTTATATATATATTATCTTTATATTTCCCATACATACATATACATTAAATCCAAATGCAACAACATTAACTCCAAAACTCTTAGGGTCTATTCCGGGATATTACATAAGATAACTTCAAAACTTCCCTTTTCATAATGTCCGCACTCTTGTTTGAATTACATAAAATCGATACTTGTAATATCCTAATTTTTTTTGAAAATTCCAAATTTTTGAAAAATTAAATAAAATAAATTATAATTTAATTGGATAAATTAAATAAATATTTTTAAATGAAAAATGGGAGGTTTTAAATGAAAAAAGTAAAATATATATGTTATATATACAAAATATACATAACATATAAAAGTCAACAAAAAAGCCAACACTTTTAAAAAAGAAAAGTCAAAAGTCAAAGTAAATGGGTATTTTAGTAATTAAATCTTAAAAATTCAAAATTATTAAATTAATTCAAAAATAAATAATTTTTTAATGGAAGAGATATTTTGGAGTTTTAATTAATTAAAAAAAATTAAATTATTAATTATTAAATCATTAATTAATATATGTTTATGGTTTGAAATAAAAGATGATAGGAAAGAGAAAATTTAATTTAGTCTTCATCTTCTTCTTCTTCTCACAAGGTCGCAAGGGAAGAAACTCCATTGATGGTGGCCAAGGTTTTTTGCTTCTTCCATACTCAATTTATTGAAGGATTTAACAAGTTTAAAGTGAATTTTTGGTGATTTCCACCAAATATGGTAAGTTTCTAACTCCTTTCTTTGAATTCCATAGAAATTTTGAATATGTGAGTTTTGGGTTCTTGATGTAGTGTGACTTAATTATTGGAATTGGTGTGTATGATGTTATTTTAAGTGATTAGTAATTATTTTGAGGCTTGATTGATGAGATGATGGAGTTTGGGTATGGTTTGGTGAAGAGAGAGAATTTAGGGTTATGGACTTTTAGGGTTTCAGAAATCATGGTTTTTAATTGTGTAATTGGATTCCAAATGAGTTGTTTTGATGCATAAACAAGTATTTTAAAGTCAAATATTGGATTTGGTTGGGTTTGATTGGAGTTTGAGAATGGAAGTGGTGATTTAGGATTTTAGAAAAGTGATTTTCCAAAGTTGTTGAATTGTTTGATTTTATTGGTTAAAGCATGTTGTTTAGTATTAAAGGAGATGAATATAAGCTTGAAATGATAAATGGATTGAGTTGGAATGAAAAACTTTCAATGGGGGAAGGTTATGCCATTTTAGAATTTTTTTCCTAAGATTGTGTTTTTGTAATGTAATTAATTTGAATGTGTTAAAATATGTTTTTAATAATATAAATAAAATTAAAATACCAAATTGAATGGCCTAGTATGGAATTCCAAAGTCAAAGTGAGGTTAGCCTTAACTTTGGTATTTTTACTTGGATGATGTTTAATTATGATTTAAGATTGAAAATGCATTAGAATGTGGTATAAATGATTATTAATATCACATTTGCTATAGGCATTGAGGAGAGTTGATTTGCCCCATCCAAGTCTTGAAGGGAAAGTTGGAACAGAAGAATTGGAGGGCGTTTGAGCTTGCTTTTGGTTGTCATTTGAGGTATGTACAAACTTTGGATGAATTGGTTATATTTGCATTACATTGGCTTAACACATTTTGGATTGCAAAATGTGTTAAGCTACTTGATACATGAAACATGTATAAATAATGTGTTATGACATGTGTAATGCCATATATGTATTAAATGTATTCTGAAAAGCCATTGTTAATGTCTAAATTGTGTAAAATGTGAAACATATGCATTATGTGATAATGACCCAAAGTGTTTGGGTAGTGCCATTTGTTGTGTATGCATCAAGGGTATTGTTAAAAAGCCATTGGTAATGGCTAATGTGTATAAAATGTGAATCATATATGGATTATTTAAATTTGGCCAAAATATTTGGGTGATGAGTTTTAAGGTAAAATATAATGCAATGTGATGAAATGATGAAATGTGATGGATTAATAATGCTATACATAAGAAAAATGGTAAAAATGAGAAATTATGAGAAAATAAGGCAATGTACATAATAGATAATAAAAATGAGGCAATGTTCCTAGCTTGATTATGAGAAAATGAGAAAGAGATTGATAATGAGAAATGTGAATTAATTGTGTGCCTAGTATGTTATTCAATTTTCAGAGTTTTGAGTTTGGTGACATAACTATGAGGTTATCCTTATTATTTCCCTTCGGGCTAGATGTTGGGCATTACTATTTAATTTGAATTTGTGCTAAACATTGATCGTCACTTGCCTTCGGGCTAGATGCTAGGCATCACTATCATTTGCCTTTGGGTTAGACTGTAATATCCCAAGGTACACCCTAAAAGTTTTGGAATAATTATTGTGGTATTTGGATTTAAGGAGTATGTTTAATGGAAGGAGAAAAGAAGTGAAGGTATATATATATAACATATATAAGTTAAACTAATGAAAGTCAAAAGAAGATAAATGAATTAATTTAATACCCTATTTTGGTGTACATTGGAATGGTAGTTGTGAGAAGATATGTTGGTAAAATATGTAAGGAAAATATTATAAGAAATAGGTGTATATGAGGGATGATATATTTATGTGGTATTTGAAAAATATGGAAAATATAAAGGAAATATAAAAGAGATATACATATACCAACATATATATTACATATACATAATGTATAAAGTGGTGTAGGAAAAGTAAGTTTATATAATTAATTAATTAATAATAATAATAATAATAATAAAAGAAAAAGAAGAAAGAAAAGTCAAAGGGAGAAAGTGTGTGGTGGAGGTTGAAATAATTTATTATATTATATTATTATTATTATATATATATATATATATATGATAAACATGAAAAGAAGAAGGAAAAAGATATTTTTTCTTCTTCTTCTTCTTCTTACACGAGAGAGAGAGAGAGAGAGAGAGAGAGAGTTGTGATTTTGCTTATACACATCAAATCCATAGGGATTTTGAGAGAATTGAAGAGGGATGTTGAAGATTTGGCATAATATTCAAGTAAGTTTTCTCTTGATTTCTCTTATTCTATTTGGAATTTTGTTTGAGTTTGATGGAGTGTTGTTGATGGTTGGAGTGTGTTTGTGTATGGTGTGTGTAAAAGTGTTGAAATGGAATTAAAGATAAGAAGTTAGGTTGGTGTGGGTGATGGAAGAGTAAGAGTTGTGTTTAGTGAAATTTTTTCTGTTTTACAATTAGTAAAGGCTGTGACTTGTATGATTTTTAATTAAATATAGAAAAATGTTCTTGAAGTGAATTTTTGATATGTTGTGCCTCTATGAGTCTAGAATGACTGAAAAATATGTGGATTCGATTTTGGAATGGTTATGATTTTGGAAAGATTATTTTTATTAGACCTGTTCCAGCAGGTACCTTAACTGAGACAACTATCTTTCGGGATTTTTAATAAAATTTAGAAAAATCATATTCAATTGAATTTTGGATATGTTGTTGCTTAGTGAGTCTAGTATTTGAGAAAAATAATTTGGAACCACGTTGATTGAATTTAATTTACAGAATTCACAAAGTTCAGAACTGCTGCCAGGATGCAGGGCAATTGGGGCAGTCTGGTTAGGTAAACTATTTGACCAAGATTTTGTGTTCAGTTTGATCTGAAATTTTAAAGGAATGATTTTAAGATGTAAAACTAAATTCTGTAAAAATTTTAGAATTTTTAGTCAAGTAGATTATTTTATACAATATTTCAAAATAAGGATAAAGTGGAGTCTAAAACCAGAATTTACTATTCATATGGTCATTTTGCTAATATTCCTTTTGGATTAGGTTGTGAAGAGGTTGAATTGCCCTAATCTAAGTGTTGAGGATTCTTGGAAGAGTAAGTGTATAGATTGGTGTGAGTTGGTTTTAAGGTAAGTACAAACTACATTATTGCATACATTCATATGATATTGAGACTTGTGACATATTTAGTTATAATGTGAATGTTGTGATGAACATGTAAAATATGTGTTAATGCCATTGATTATATCCATTTGAATAATGAATTGATTAATGTGATTTGAAATATAATGAAATGTGAAATGTGCAAGATGTGATGATGAAATGTAATGTGAAAGATATGATGTTATGAAGAGTTGCTTCATTGCGATTTGAGATCATATGAGATATGAGGCCATGATTGTTGGCTATGATGATGCAAATGAGATGATTGAGACATGGTTGCCTAATTTGCTTATGAAATATAAAATGAATTGAGAAAGAGATTATGAAGAGATGAATGAAATGTTTGTGTGTTTAATATGTTATTCAGATTTCAGAGTTCTGGGTTTGGCGGCATGCCTATGAAATATATGAATAATAGTAACAGTCTTGCCGGGTTGAGGATCTCCTCGAGATTAGTCGGGTTGAGGTCCAAGAGACTGGGTCTGTTATACTTGTTTTGGTAACAGTCTTGCCGGGTTGAGGATCTCCTTGAGTCTAGCCAAGTAGAGGTCCAAGAGACTGGGTCTGTTACCGTATCCATGGATAGATATATATATGTGTATATCGCCTACGGGCTTGATGATTATGATTATGGACCAAAGCAGTAACTCTGAACTTTGAATAACATATTAGTGTCTTTTGGGCCCATGCTTGTCTTTGTTTAAATGTGATTCATGAAATATGAAATGAATGAATAATGAGACCAATGATTGTTTTTGTTTAAATGTGAATTATGGAATAAGATGTAATGATATGAGATATATGATGATAATTATGAAATGAGATGATTACAATGTATAAATAAATTATTGAAGGTGAATGTAGATTGAAAAACTATGTTGAATGATGAGATCTGAAGGTACTACATGAAAATACAATATGATGAATAATATGGAGGTGGTTGTGGACATTGTGAGTATTATTTTATGAATGTTTTAATAAGTCATGGAATTGTGGGTTGTATTAATGAAATACGTGCATATGTATATAATTATGAGATTAGTAGAAATATAAATAAGGTGTAATTGAAATGGGAAAATATGATAAGAAAATAATAATATATGAAGTTAACATATAAGTATGATTGTCTGTTATGTATGTTTATAATATTTATTTGTACTACTAAGCTTTCGGGCTTAGCGCGGTTGTATATATCGCGCAGGTGAGTAGGTGGTTGATCTGGAAGTCAAACTGTTATGCCACGAGTAGGGTAAGAGTATTTCGAGACCAACTAGAAGGTGATGCATACATGTATAATTTCGTTATGTTGTATTTTTGACAAGAATGTATTCATATGTATAAATGAAATTTTGGTAAAGACAAGATTATCATATATATAAGATTATTAAAAGTATGTGATAATAATAAACATCTACTTATTTTGTATTAGAAGTGTGAACTCTTCTTGCAGGTTTGTAGTTGAGGGTATAAGGTGGATTCATTGGGAGTGTATTGAAACTGGTTGCATTTGCATTGGTCTGTGTAAAAATGTTTTCAAAAATTAAAAAAAAAATCAGTTTTGTCGACACTTGGGATCAAATTTCTAGGCGAACCTCTGGCAAAATTTCTGTAAAACCAGAACTAAAATTCGAATTAAGTAAAATTGGTAGCAACATTTGGATAGTGTGGCGCCTCTACTCGGCTTACACATGTAGGCTGGGAAGGGGTGTTACATAGACGATGGGCGTCACTTGCCTTCGGGCTAGACACTGGGTATCAATGTGGACAAAAATAGTAACTCTAAAATTTGAATAGCATATTAGATCCTTTGGGCCCGTGCTTATGTTTGTTATTATGTGAATTGTGTAATAATTGAGAAATATGTTTAAATTAAATGATATGAGATATGATATCCATATGCATTGTGCATTGGCATTGCATTTGAGCTTTATTGTTATCAAAGTTTGTACTACTAGGCTTTTGGCTTAGTGCTATTGTAACTCATGCGCAGGTGGCAAGGGAGCTCCGGTTGAGCCGGAGAGTTCATCTAGACAAGGTCGAGTCTAGCTTTGAGATTGTATGAGTTGATTTTGCTGCTTCTTCAAGATCAGTACCGACTGCCAGCATGTATATATTTTTATATTATCGTATATTTTGGAAATGATATATATTATATTATGTTTCCAGTGTATATATGTTATAAATTAAAAAGAATGTTTTGGATAAAAATTTATGATGTGGATTTTGTATATGTTTTGATATGTAGATATATTGAAGTATATAAATGTTTTGAGAAAATGTGGAGATATTGAGAAGGATGGATAAAATGTATTTTTGGGTTATTTAGGAGTGGTTTTATGCACGCTGTGTTGTGTAGTTAATTTGGGAACGTCCAAATTACAAACAAAACTCTCGCAATTTTTTTTTCAGAGATTTTTTTTTATGAAAAATGCTTATTTTAGTACCTATGACTTATAGTAATATTTTATTTGTTATTTAAATATGCATTTTAAAGTATTTAAGATTTTTTAAATTTGAGAAGTGAAAAAATTTTATTAAATCGGTCTGTGACATTTTTGTACCATATATGTTTATTTAAAATATACTGATGTATGTATTGTACATATATAGGGTATAAGGGTGTTCAATTTATTTTGGTATCAGAGCCTATGTTTGAAGTTCTCGACCTAGGTGGGTTGTTAGAGAGAGAAAATGAGAATTTTTAAATATGGTTTTCAAATGTGATACAAGCATTGGCACTCGCAGTATATGATCTTTGATGTGGCAATTTTCTGCTGTGTTTGCAGATATAGGTAGTTATGGCATCTTGGATGTATCAGTTTACAGAGGGCAGTGCTGAGAGTGTTGCACTTGGTAAGGGTAGATATGGAGCTAGAGCTAAGACTGCTGGTGAGGTATCTGCTTCTGTGCCTATGAGACCAGCAGCTTATGAAATTTTGACGGGCTGGGTGCGGCATATGGTAGAGCAATTGCGGCAGGCTCTGGTTCAACAGTCGCCGCTGCCACCATAGCCGCAACCGCAGCCACAGTTGCCGATGAGAAAGTATGATAAGCTGAGGAAGTTTGAAGCTAAGGACTTTGTTGGCACTACCGACCCTATTGTAGCAGAGTAGTGGTTAGATAGGGTCCAAAGAGTGTTTATCCAGCTGCAGGCTACTCCAAAAGAGAAGTTTGATTATGCTAGATCTCTGTTGCAGAGGGATGCCTATGAGTGGTGAAAGATGGTTCCACATTCTATGACTGATCCAATAGTCTTGACTTATGATGATTTCCTATGGGAATTCGAGAAGAAGTATATTTCAAGGGAGTATAAGGATGAAAAGAAGATGGAGTTCCTGAGTTTTAGACAGGATACAAGGATAGTGACAGAGTATGAGATAGAGTTCATCCGGCTGAGTCAATATGTTGATGGGATCATTTTCGATGAGATTGATCGATGCTAGAAGTTTGAAGAGTGGCTGAGACCCTCTATTATGTGTATTATAGCATGCTCTCGGCATCATGATTTTTATTAGTTGGTTGCTGCTGCCAGGAGTGTAGAGAGAGCACAGGGTCTTGTAGAAGTTGCTAGGGTTGAGGAGACCAGAGCTAGGAGACCCCAGAGTAAGGCAGGATCTTCATTAGTGAAGAGAGGCCAAGGGGGATATTTTTAGAGGTTCAGTAGGAGCTAGGGGCAGTCTGGCAGGTCAGTACAGCAGTAGAAATAGAGATAGAGACCTGCAGTTTCAGTGGCTAGTGCTCAGATCCCTGTGGCTCAGAGGCATCTCCACCTACCTATGTACATTGTGGTAAGGTTCATGGAGGTGTCTGCTAGAGGAGAGGTGTATCAGTAGTGTGTTTTGAATGTGGGTTGCCAAACCATTTTATCAGAGATTGTCCAGAGCAACTAGAGGATAGACAAACATATACTGCAACTTCTTGACCAGTATCAGAGGGGGTCATGGTGGCAGAGGTTTTGGTAGAGGTGGTCGATTTAGGACTAGTCAAAGAGGCGGCTCTACAACTGGGGGTAGACCAGATGAGGCAGGGCCATCACATCGGATCTATGTGATGCAGAGGCAGCCATATGCTTTAGTTTTTATTGCTGGTACTTTTTCTTTATTTAGTACTTCAGTCCTTGCATTGATAGACCCTAGGTTAACTCATTCATACATCATTGCATCCATCTTGCCTGTGAGTGATTTGCATTTTGAGTTCCTAGGATTTGATGTTTTTGTGACAAATCCTATAGGGCACAATATTGTGGTTAGTAGGGTGCACCAAGATAGTCTAGTTGTTGTTCAGGATGAGGAGTTTCTCAGTGATCTTATTGAGATGCATTTCAAGAAGTATTATCTAATTCTGGGCATGGATTTGTTTTTTCAGGTATGCGGCTGTGGTAGACTGTTAAAGGAAATGTGTTACCATGAGAACATGTGATGGTAGATTTGTAATGGTATCTATTGAGTAGAGACATCTTTCATCCATGTTTGTTTTAGCTGTTTCAGCTAGAATGATGATTCAGAAGGGATGTGAGGCTTATCTTGCTTATGTTGTAGATATCAGAGTAGTGGGGTCCTAGCTTGACAGTATACCTATAGTTGCTGAGTTTCCAGATGTTTTCCCTGATGAGTTGCCATGGGTACCTCCTGAGAGAGAGGTTGAGTTTTGTATTTGATCTGATGCCTAATACAACTCCCATCTCTATTACCCCTTATCGAATGGCACCTACTAAGTTGAGAGAGTTGAAGGTGCAATTACAAGAGTTGCTGGATAAAGGGTTCATTCGTCCTAGTGTGTCTCTGTGGGGAGCGACTGTGTTATTTGTGAAGAAGAAGGATGTCATCTTTAGATTGTACATTGATTACAGATAGTTAAATAAGGTGACCATCAAGAACAAGTATCCTTTGCCTTGGATAGATGATCTTTTTGGTCAGTTGAAGGGAGCAACAATATTCTCTAAGATTGATCTGAGATCAGGGTACCATCAGTTGAGAGTTAGAAATGTGGATGTACATAAGACAACTTTTGCACGAGGTATGGCCATTATGAGTTTCTGGTGATGCCCTTTGGACTGACGAAGGCACCAGCAGCATTTATGGATTTGATGAATAGGGTGTTTAGAACATACTTAGATCAGTTTGTGGTGGTCTTCATTGATGATATCCTGGTGTATTCACATAATGAGGTGGATCATGACAGGCATTTGCGGATTGTATTGTAAACTTTGAGAGAAAAGAAGTTGTATGCTAAGCTAAGTGTGAGTTCTGGCTCGATCAGGTGACTTTTCTTGGCCATGTGGTTTCAGCAGTGGGTATTAAAGTTGATCCGAGTAAAGTCAAGGCTATCTTGAATTGGAGTCCACCAAAGACTATGACAGAAGTTAAAATTTTTTTGGGATTGGCTGGCTATTATCATCGGTTTGTGAAGGGTTTCTCTATGATAGGTGTACCACTCACCAGATTACTCTGGAAGGGAGTTAGGTTTGTGTGGACAGATTAGTGTCAGGTGAGTTTTGAGCAGCCGAGGGAGATGTTGACTCAAGCTCTCATCCTTACTCTACTTATGGAAGGTAAATCATATGTGATATACAGTGATGCTTCACATAGTGGTTTAGGCTGTGTTCTAATGCAGGAGGGTAGAGTCATTGCTTATGCCTCTCGATAGTTGAAGCCTCATGACCTGAATTACCTAACTCATGATTTGGAGCTAGCAGCCATAGTTTTTGTATTGAAGATTTGGTGGCATTACTTATACGGGGAGAAGTGTTTCATTTATATGGATCACAAGAGTATGAAGTACCTGGGTGTTTAGAGAGAGCCATATCTTCAGTAGAGATGGTGGTTAGAATTGGTTTAAGACTATGACTATTTGATTGATTATCATCCTGGCAAGACAAATGTTGTTACTGATGCCTTGAGATAGAAGTCTTTGGCAGGTTTGACAGCTTATTCACTCTCATTGCTTGTTGAGTTAAAAACGTTGCATGCCAGATTTGAGTCTTGTGATGATGGTGCTTTGTTGGCTTAGTTGCCGTTGAGGCTAGTTTTGTTGGATCAATTTAGGGAGGCCCAGTTGGTAGATAAGAAAATCCAAAAGGTTGTGTTGAATTGTCAAAAGGGGCAGAGTCAAGACTTTCATGTGAGAGATGATGGTTGCTTTTGGTATAAAGGTAGGTTGTGTAATCTCAATGATGCAGAATTGAAGAGGATGATTTTAGAGGAAGCACATTAGTCACTTTATGTTATGCACCCTGGTAGTACCAAGATTTATTAGGATTTGAAGCAACATTATTGGTGGTCAGGTATGAAGAGGGACATAGCAAAGTTGTATCCAGATGTCTCACTTGCCAGAGAGTGAAGGCTGAGCACCATGTTCCTTTAGGGTTGCTCCTGCCATTATCAGTGCTAGAGTGGAAATGGGAGCGAGTGATGATGGATTTTGTGACTGGATTGCCTTTGGCCCAAAAGAAGCATGATGCAATCTGGGTTATTGTTGATCGAATGACAAAGATAGATCATTTTCTTCAGGTTTAGATATATTATTCTCTGGAGAAGTTGGCTAACCTATATATTTGTGAGATGGTGAGGTTGCATGCAGTCCAGTGTCTTTGGTGTCAGATTGAGACACCCAGTTTACATCCAGGTTTTGAAGGATTTTGTAGGATGATTTGGGTTCTCGGTTGCATTTTAGCATTACTTTCCATCCTCAAAGAGATGGGCAGTTAGAGAGAGTGACATAGATTTTAGAGGATATGTTAAGGAGTTGTATCATTGATTTCACTGGGAGCTAGGACAGATTTTTACCACTGATTGAGTTCGCTTATAACAACAGTCATCACTCCAGTATTGGGATGGCTCCTTTTGAGGCCTTGTATGGTAGGAGAGGCAGGACACATTTGTGCTGGAATGAGGTTGGAGAAGGTAAATCACTCGGTCCCGTTGATTAAGGAAATAGAAGAGAAATTTAAGGTGATTCGTGATCATCTGAAAGCAGCTTTAGACCAACAGAAATCCTACACAGATTTGAAGAGAAAAGATATAGAGTTCAATGTGGGAGATAGAGTGTTCCTGAAGGTGTCACCATGGAAGAAAATTTTGAGATTCGACCGCAAAGAAAAGTTGAGTCCTTGTTTCATAGGACCCTATGAGGTGCTGGAGAGAGTTGGTCCAATGGCTTATAGACTGGATTTGCCACCTGAGTTGGATCGAATTCACAATGTCTTCTATGTCTCTATTATTCAGAGATATAGGTCAAACCCATCTCATATCTTGTCAGTGGAGTCCATTGAAGTGAGTCCAGATCTGACTTATGAGGAAGAACCAGTGCCGATCTTGGCACGAGAAGTGAAGGAATTGAGGAATGAGAAGGTGCCACTTGTGAAAGTCCTTTGGAGGAATCATGCCACTAAGGAGGCGACATGTGAGAGTGAGCAGACGATGCGGAGCCTGTATCCCCAGTTATTTTAGACTTTGATGATGACAAGATGGTTATGGACAATGATGAATACTTGTCTCAATATTTTCAAGATCCTTAAGACAAGAAGAAGGAGCTGAAGGTTGTGGAAAACTAACTATTGAGAAGATTGAAACTTATGATATTTAGAATATGATTGTTGATCTAAAGAAGAAGTTTGAGAAGAAGCTGAAAATGGAAGAGATGCTAGAAGTAGACAAGTTGTTTGAATAGGATGATGAGGTCCCTTATAAGTTCAAGATGCCATCATTTGATAAGTTAGATGGAACTGGAAACCCTCATATTCATGTGAAGCAGTACATCACTACTACGCAGTTTGCCTGAGCTACTAATGCTCAAACTCTAAAGTACTTCATGCTTTCTTTGGATTCGGTTGTGCAGAATTGGTTCAACACCTTAGAGGATTATACTTAATAGAGTTGGAATTTGTTATACAAGGCCTTCATCCAACAATACAGGTACGATGCTGAGTTGGAGGTTACTTTGATGGAGTTTGAATCAATTAGGCAAAAGTTGAATGAAAATTTTGTCGACTATATGAAGAGATGGAGGAATAAGGCTACATTGCTTAAGAAGAGGCCCGATGAGTTAGACTAGATTATGATGATTGTGAAATGAGTGCTACCTAATCTTCAAGAGAGAATGTCCCACACTCTTATTAGGGATTTCAAAGATCTTCTCCATGCTGGCTTGTAAAAAGAAGAATGGGAAAGGGAGAAGAATCATTTTCTGGAAGAACGAATGATCGGGAAAGTAATTAGTCTCAGTCAGGGTACATAGAAGTCAGTGGATGTCAATACAACAATTTGTCAAACAAATAGAAGATAATTTTTAGAGGTGGAAAAACCTCTATCTTAGGTTTTCAAAAAGTTATAGCAAAATAGGCTATTATGGCCATTGGATCCCCGACCTTTGCCATCAAGCTTTGATGCCAAGGCCTTCTGTCAATTCCATCAAGTGCAAGGACAAGAGAAAGATAGATGCATTCACTTAAGGCATGATATCTAAGATTTGATCAACAATGGCAAGTTGCTTGAGCCTGATAAACCAACACTAAAAGCAATCCATTTCCTAAGTTTGGAAGAGTGCTACCACCAACGACCTTCATGATAGAAGGAGGATTGATGGAAAGTTCTATCTTGACATCTTTTCAAGATATAAATGGAGAAACTGCTAAAGAACAGGTTGCTAGTTCTGGCCCTTACCCCTAACATGTCTAAGTAGATGGAGCATTTCTCGACTTATACTTAACAAACATCCCATAGCTTGTTTGGTTTTTGTTTTATTTTCTATCTTTGATATTTTCTGGAACAATTATGTTTTTTAAATTAAAATTGTTTGAATAAATTATTTTCATCAAATTTTTGTTTGTTTTTATTTATTTTGGTGTTCAACCGATGATGAGCCTAGCTTGATATTCATAAATTAGTGTATCTATGCATCATGATCTAAATAACTTTACTAGGTGAGGGAGTTGTTCTGTAGCATCAAGCTGTGTATGCTTACTTAGAGAGGGCTTCTACATAATTACCTTTGTTTAGGTCTTAGTTGATCTTAGAACATGCTTTGACAAACTTTCAAGGAAAAATTGAACTTTGCCTATTTAAGGAGAAATGATCTAGGCATTGTTTAGTAAGCCAACGACTAGAATCCACCTAATTAAATTTCAATCCCTAATTGTCTCTTTGAGCCTTCATGAAATATTTAGCTTGTTTTTATTAGCTTCTAAACCCCAACAACCTATCTTGAGCTATTGTAATACTTATGGAAATTCTGATGATCATCAAGGTATTAAGGACTAAAGATGATCAAGGAAGAGGATGCATAGTCAAGACCACAAAGATAATTGAAGTTAACCTGAATTGGACTTACTATCTCAGACCTGTTAAGGCACCGAAAGATTCATCCTTATTAAAGCAAGCTAACTCTACTCGACTCATCCACAGTCAGAAGCATAGATATTACAAAAAAGAAAACTCTCTTAGAGCTTGGAAAAAACAAAGATACAAAAAGAAAAAAAATAGGAAAAAAAAAGAAGAAAAAAAGAGAAAAGAAAACCTTAAGAGAGCGATTTAGAAAGCCAATAGAGTTGCTTTTACATGATCAAACATAAGTCTTCCACTTAGTTTATGAGGACATATTAACTTGAGCTGGTATAGTCTAGCCAAAGATTCAAATAAAATAAGGGAAAAGACCATCTTTTATTTTATCCAACGTAACTTCAAGTCAGCAATATTAAAATTCTTAGACTTAATATTCCAAAAGGGAAAAGGACAGAAAAGTAAAGGAAGAAAAGGGTGTTCTAAAAATCAAGATAGTACTGATCGTATCCATATTTCTGCTAAGAAGGTGAAAGAAGATTCAAGTTTTGTATTTGCATGAAGCAAGATAACAAGATGCCTAAAAGGTGGAAATGAAGTCTAGAGTTTAATGTTTCTAACAGTATACAGTTCCAATAGAAAGTTTATAGTGTGAAGGTGTGTCAACAGTATCACATCAGCCTAAAAATGACCTTCATTTAATCAATATCCCTTATAGACCCCATTTCAAGTCTATTAAAGACTTGCTGATCTTGTTTGGTTGGTAGAGTCTATTAGTGAAAATTGTTTGAATAAGCATGATATGAGATAGACAATATCCAAACTTAACAAGACCGTTAGCCAAGTAATGTGTATGTGCCTATCTGAAGTGCAACAATTCTTTCTTAAATATAATTGATTCCCGAGTTTAGTATAATAACTATGGTTGTCATGTTATAGATATATTGATTTGGAAAAGTCAAGACCTGAGGTATATTGACACTAATTTGACGAAGCCAAAATGTGATTTGAAAATTTTAAAAAATATATAAAAAGGAAGAGTTTTTATCATATGAACCTCCAAGTTTTGGAAAGTGCATTGTACTATCGAACCTCAAAGGACATATTAGGCAGAAGTGAGCTAATGAAAGGATCACTTGTAAGGTCATGAAGAAGTCACCAATCAAATGTGTTGAAATAGATGTTTCTTGTGTTTCTGCTTGGGCCCCTACTACTCATGATTTCATCTTAAATTTAAAAGCCATATATGTGATGGCTCCTGATATTCTAATGTGAGAACTGAATAAGCATCTGGAAAGAATCAATGGGAGCACTTCAACTGGCCACTTTGATCTATGAGTCAGTAGAACCATTGTATGTAACACACTTATAATATACATGCGTAAAATACATACACTCGATATATGTAATATATGCATATACAGTACGAGCATGTCACAATTTACAGTCTTATCAAATTTTTATAAATTCAAGAAAATATTTTGCAACTTAAATATACTTTAATAAGTAAATAACTAATATTCATTAATAATTTAAAGACTACATAATTTAATGAAAAATCTCTGGAAAAACTCGACGGAGTTTTGTTTATAATTCGGATAATTCCCAAAACAATAAGACACAACCTGTATAAAAATTTTACACTTCCAAAATATTAATAATTTCATTCATTCTCTAAACTCGCTACTTTATTACTATAATCAAATACTAATGTAGATGTATACATATTATCATCTAAAATCTTTATAAACAAACACAAGTGTTATAAGTTAATTTATATAAAAAAAATGCTTAAATCACAAATATAAATGTATGCAAATGGCAGCATTGGTCTTGCAGCAGTCTAGATCACCACGCATCTACCACAGTCTGAGTTCCACTAATTGGCACACTCTTACCTGCGCGATTTACACAACCGTACTAAGCTTTAGAGCTTAGTGGTACATATCTATAAATAATAAATATTATATATATACACATTCTTACTTCTTATTTTATACATGGTGTATATATATATATATCTATACTTCTTTATTTTTTTTTCAGTCTCAACTATCAAATCCAGTACACATACGGACAATCTCATGACCTAATTACGCTAAGGTCAACTCCGTCTCTAGACCCAGCTCTGCTCAGGTCTATCAACATTGATATATTTAATCACATATCATAATTCATCTTACCATCCAAACTTCATATTCCATTATCCACAACACAATACAAATACACAAGAATGGGCCTAAACAAACTAATATATTATTCAAATTTCAAAGTTACTATTTTGGTCCATATTGAAACCCAGTGTCTAGTCCCAAAGGCAAAATCATTTATCAGTGATCCCTAGCATCTAGCCCGGAGGGCAATTCATATATCAGTGATGCTTAGCGTCTAGCCCCAAAGGAAAATAATGAGGATAACCTCATAGGCATGTCGCCAAACACATAATTTTAAAAATTGAATAACATACTAGGCACACAAATAATATATATTTTCCATAATCACTTTTTCTCATCACATTGTCTCAGTTTCTCATTTTTCTCATTCATATCAATGTCAACTCATTTTAATTCATCATATCTCATCATTTCATCACAATGTATCTCATTTCACATTACCATTTAAACATCATTAATTTCCATATTTCAAATGTTTGCAACATATTTCATCATCTTTTTAGCCGCAACCATAATATGACTAGTAAATCACATTTCTAGTACATTTATCACATTTTTCATAACTCTTGTGATCATGTCAACTATGATCACTATCACATGCCTCATAAATTATCACATTACATGTTCATTTATTTAACATTCTTCTTCATCATTCTCATGTCATAATACATAATTACATTTCAATTAATTTCATCATTTTATATTCATGTGATATTTATATATTTCTCTAAAATCATGAAATATTCCCATGTCTCCAGCATTTGTAAAGTTCATCATCCTATGAATATACAAACATTAATTAATAATAATATCACTTTAAAGAATATTGTTTATTATTTAAAGTGAACCAAATGGTATCTTTTTTTTTTCACTCCCTTATTTATTTTCCATTAATTCTTATCATTCTCATTCCTTTTCACAATTTCTCATATTTTCTAAGTGGTCATATTTTTCATGATCACTTCACATTTATCATGCTTTGGTTATTATTCACATATTCATCATTATTTCACTATCACATTACATAATTATGAGACACACTCACATTATGACTCATTCTACACACAATTTGTGACACTTTTCAATGTACACACCTTAGCCATACTACTGCATCTAGGTTTCTTTCATAATTTTTACATCTTCTTTCTCTTTTCATATAACATTGTTTATTTTTCTTAATTTTTTTTAATTTTGTTTATTTTTAGAATGTCCTACATCCACTACATTATACATATAACTATTGAAATGGATATTCTACAATAGCTCAATTTACAAGTTTATGCATTTCATGTATAAACCTTAATTTTACATTTAGCAAATACCCAATATAACACAATCACATAACTATGCCATATTGCATAGATTATATGATTTCCTACATTTTCAAATACTTCACATAAACAACACTAAACCATACATAACAAATTTCACGTAGATAAATATATGTACTAAACTTAATTCGTCAAATACCAAGCCAATTTCACATTCCAATTCAAAATTTCACCAATGCCCTTTAATTCATTAAATTTTGAGATTTTCTTAAGCTCAACCCTAAACCATATTACAGGTTCCAACGCAGCATTAGCAATTCATTTTAATACACTTTAATCATTCCTACACCATTTACATCAAACACTTTTTTCACCGTTACTACCTTATTCAAACTTCAACATATCAAACTCATTTCCAACATTTAACTATGTAATCATCAATTATACATCAAAATATCATTAAAACAATTCCCTTCTATAATTATGGAAATATCTTTCAAAATCTAAATTTCACATAATGTAACTATCAACATTAACTTCACTCAAAACCTATTCATATCACATTTTTAACTTTAAAATCATAACATTTGCATTAAAACAACACTAATTCATCTCATTAAATAATTATCAACATCCATATTTGAAATTCTAATTTCACATAATAGGTTTGTAACCATAAATTTAATCAAACTCTCTCATATTTAATTTTCAACCATAAAATCATCATATTCATATTACAACAACATTAAATCATTAAAACCCCAATGTACATATATTCATACCAAAACTATATTTTCATCAACTTTGTTTTTTTAAACAATCAACCATCAATTCATTATATACTCATCCTTTTAGCATCATTTCTATCTATTTTAACAATTTAATATCATTTTCTATCTCTAGCAATTCCAAACATAAACCTAAAACTAAGAAATTAAAGCTCTAAAGAAAGAAGACTTACTTGTTACTTTAATCTTTCTTCAAAATCAACTTAAATATTCTTTAAATCCCTTGTAAATTTTGATATGTAAGAAAAACTAACACTCTTCTCACCCTCTCTCCAAGGTCACACGTAGAAGAAGAAGAAGAAGAAGAAGAAGAAGAAGAAGAAGAAGAAGAAGAAAATAGACCTTTATTTCCCTTCATCCTAGCCACATATATAATTAATAACATATTAATTAAATTAAAATATAATTAAATTCTTTGATATTTATTTTTTCACCTTTAATTTTCATCAACCAAAGTTATTCCCTTTGACTTTTCTTTCTTCTCTTATTATTATTATTATTATCATCATCATCATAATCATCATCATCATCATCATCACCACCACCACCACCACCATCATCATCACCACCACCACCATCATCACCTTTTCCAACACTATTTTATACTTTATATATATGTATTGTATATTACATGTATATTTATATGTTTTACATATTTCATTTATATTTCAAACAATCAATATGCATATCTCTTAGATTTCTCTCTTCTTTTGACTTTCTTTTTCTTTTATTATTTTTATTTATTTATTTACTCATTTATCATCTTCACACCACTAATTATTCATATATGTTTATATTTCATTTATATTACAATTATATGTATATGTATATGTATATGTTTATGTATATGTATATGTATATGTATATGTATATGTATATGAATATGCATATGTACATGCATATGTATATGTCATATTTATGTTACTTATAAATTACATATACTTTTATTTATATGTTTATGTAATGTATTTATATTATGTATATATAGTGTATATTTAATATATATATACCCATATATTTATATATGTCTTGTATACTCTATGTACACATCAAGTATACCATATATGCATACATCACATATATCAAGTATAATACATATATATGTGCATATATATAATATGTATATACTATATATACATTAGGTATATAGAACACCTATACTTCCAAATACTTGTTTAAAGATTATGAATATTACAATTCTCTCTCCCTTAATAATTTCATCCTCAAAATTACTCGTTGTGGTAATCAAATTTGACTATAATTAAACACTAATCTTCACTTTCTGCATAATTAATGACAAAATTATTGTCACCATTTATCATCATTACAAACCATATAATCTTTTATTCTCTCTCTTATGAATACTCTTGATCATTTTTACAGTTACCATTGTAAAGATGAATAATAAATATTAACTCGTCACTTACTTACATCCAATGTATATATTGTGTCTAGTTCTCCAAACATACAATTAAATTCCAAATTCATACTTTCATTCATTAATCAGTTAAAAGTCATTAACTATCATTCAATTTTTAAATAATTAAACTAACCATGTATAGTGTACAAACAAATTCAGAATTCCATCAAAAATCTCAACCGTGTCAATATAATATCACGCTCATGCCTTTCAAATCATTTCTATCATTAGCTTTTAAATTATTTAATTTACACCTTTGCTTCTTTATCTTACTTTCTCCACTATCTAAATTCATTAATGATTCCTCCACCTTATTTTTCAAACTCATCTAATAATTTGATCTCATTGCTATCTTTGATAATATAATATCAATTACAGGTGCTCCCAAAATTTACTCATTATTTTATGATCAATTTCATCCACTTAAATCAAATGATTAATGTATTGATTAATCCACCAAAATTTCATTTATAAAATAAATTAAAATCCATTTATTATGAAATCATTATATATACATTATTAAAATTTGACTTCCACCTTAAAATTTCCAAAAACATATTTATTGTTTTTCTTATAACATCCACTTTCACATAATACATAAATGAGCCTATTTCAATCATGCAACCAAATATAGATTGCATACATAACCTCAACTCAATTACTTAGTAAACCGTTTATATAAATTTGCATTTTAATTGCTCAAAATAAGGAACAATATTTAAAGTTTTATTCACTTATAATAAATATTAACTTAATCAATACTATAAGTCACTTTAATACATTCTCCACATACTTTCATAAAAATAGATTTGCTTAAATATACCAATTCTCTCTTTAATTTAACTATGAACTCCTTGATTTTAATTTATCAAAAACTCCATGTTCCTTCTTAATGCATCTACCAATCCATATGTAAAGGTTTAGAATTTTCTTCAATCATTTACCATATAAAATTATATTGTCACTCATTTTCACAAATCTGCATGACTTCCTCACTTATGTCAATTTCATTTTTCAACTTTTCATTCATCACCAAATCTTTAGTAAAGATTATAAAATTTTAACTATATGCACTTGACACATATATGGACTTACATTTAAAATTTTAGATTTTTCTCAGTTGATTTACTTACCTTTGAGAGCATGTTATAAATTTTAAAAAATTATTTTTCTTGCTTCTCATTTTTTAACCTACTTGTGAATGGAATTGGCAATCTGTAAGGATTTAGAGATTTGTGCAACTTTAGTGAATTGGATGCCTCCTCACTCTCCTCCTTTGATTCACTTGGTTGAGCTTGGCTTATTTTCATTTCCTCTCCATTTTCTTGAATTGTACATAGATCCAAAGAATCACCAATTTTATTATCAATTACCTTATCACTTCTCAAAACCGTGATTGCCTTGGCTTACTCTAGTTGACTTCAAAATTTTCCTTTTTGATGAGCTTGAAGTTAGTTATCCAATTGATCAACTTGTGTTTTCACCTTCTTCAATGATGCTTCCAAAAAGTCAAACCTTTTGTTGTTCAATTCTTTATTTTATATGCGTGCTTGAATGAAAGCATTCAAGTTTTCTTCCATGATGGGTTTCTTCGGTTGATCTTGATGTGAAGATTGTCCTTGAAATTGAAGACCTCTTTGATAAGGTTGGAACAATTGTTGAGGTGGAATGTGTTGTTGATTCTTCCATAAAAATTTGGGTGATTTCTCCAACCGAGATTTTAAGAATTTGAATATGGATCATTTCTACCCTTTTTTTGGGAACCATAAAAAGCATATACTTGCTCTTTCCCTTCATGGAATTAATCAAAGCTTGTGGAGCATATATTTGCATTATGGCCTACAACACCATATGATGCACATGCTTGTTGACTTGTGTAATATCCCAAAGTGTGCCCTAGAAGTTTTGATATAATTGTTGTTTTATTTAAATTAAATGTATATGTGTAATTGAAAAGAAAAAAAAGAATTGAAAAGAGAGTTTATATGTTGTATATATGGAAATATATACAACATATATACAAGTCAAAATGGATGGTCAAAGGAAGAAGATATTTATTTTGTTATTTATGAAATTACTAAAAAGGGCAAGTAAGTGAGAGGAAGTTAAAACAAATAGAAGAGGGTATTTAAGTAATTTCTTATTTTAGAATGCTTGGTGGAGGTTTAAAGAGATGAGAAGTTTGACTTTGCTTCATTTCTTCTTCTTTTCTTTTCCTTTGTTGGCCGGCCATCCTAAGCAAGAAAGAGCAAGAGTGAGTTTGTGTTTAAAGCTCAAAAATTGAAGGAGTTTTCAAGTGATTAAGTGGAAATCCAAGAAGTCTCATTATTTTGGTAAGTTCTCTCTTGGTTTCTCTTGTTTTATTTGAAGTTGTGTGTGAGTTTGATTATTAATATTTGAAAGTAGAGTTGTATTGATGGTAGTATGTTGGTGTGTGTTTGATTTAATTGATTGTGGTGTTGGTTTTGGTTTGGAAATAAGAAGTTACGTTGATGTTGGTTTTTGGAAAGTAAAAGTGATGTTGGTTTTAGGGTTTTGAAGTGGTAAGTAATGTTAAACTTAAGTTTAATCAATTATTTTTGTTGATCTTCAAGTTGTTTGTGTTTTATGAAGTTAGAAGTTTGGAATACATAATTTTGGTTGGAGGCAGTAGCATCTTGGATGCAACGCCCGTGACCCTTAGATGCCATGGCCGTGGGGTGTTGAACAATTTGGGGTAGAATTGTTTTCTAACCCACGCCCGTGGGGGTAGGGGTGGCCACGGCCGTGGGCTTTAGTTAGTGATGTTGAGTTGTAATTTGTGATCTAAAGGTCTAAGATGAGGTTAATAAGTGATAAATTGTATTGGAATTCATGTATTGTATCATTTTTGGACAAGGTTTTGGAAGAAGGTGATTTGCCCTAATTTAAGAAGTGAAGAATTCTTGGAAAAAGAAGAGTATAGAGTTGTGTGAGTGTTCTTGAGGTAAGTACAAACTACATTATTGCATACATTCATATGATGTTGAGACTTATCACACATTTGATCGTAAATGTGTTAAGAAATCTAAGGCATTGTTGATGCATATTAATAATGTTATGTTTGGTATAATGTGAATGTTGTGATGAGCATGTAAAATGTATGTTAATGCAATTGGTTGGGTATACTTGAATAATGAATTGAGGTATAATGAAATGTACAACCAATGTGGTTGGTTATATTGATGATGAAATATAAAATGTGAAAGATGTGATGTTATGATGAAATATAAAATGTGAAAGATGTGATGTTATAATGAAAGATGAAATGTGAAGCCATAGTTGTTGGCTATGACAATGCAAATGAAATAATTGAGGCATAGTTGCCTAGTTGATTGTGGAATATGAAATGAAAAATGAAATGAAAAGAGTTTGATAAAGAAATAAATGAAATGATTGTGTGCCTAATATGTTAATTCAATTTTCAGAGTTCTGGGTTTGGCGGCATGCCTATGAATTACTGGATAGGTGAAATGACCGGGTCGTAAGCCGATTCCAGTTGGAAAATGTGAAATGTGATGTTTTTGGGGTGAAATGACCGGGTCGTAAACCTCAAACACAAATTATTGAAACTAGATTGAGTGAAATGACTGGGTCGTAAGCTCAAATCTAGTTGATTATCCATGGATAAATGTATTGATGATTGGAATTATGGACCAAAGCAGTAACTCTGAATTTTTAATAACATATTAGATTCTTTTTGGGCCCATGCTTGCGTTTGTTTAAATGTGATCCTTGAATGGTGAAATAAATAAATAATGAGATATATGTTTTTCTTTGTTTTTATATGCACTATGGAGATCAATATAATGTTATGTGATACTTATAATACATAAGGAATTTATTGGAAATAAAGATAGCTTGGCAAAGATATGTTGAATAATAAATCTATGAAGATACAATATGATGGGTAATATTCTTTTGAGTTATTCATGAAACTTGATTGTGTGATGTTGGCATTGCATTGAAGCATAGCATTATTGTAGTTTGTAACACTAAGCCGTTGGCTTAGCTCGAGTGTGATTCATCGCGCAGGTGACAGGGAAGAACCAGAGAGTTTCTCTAGGCCAAGTAGAGTCTAGATCTTGAGGTGTTGATAGTGGAGCTTAAAGATCAAAGACATACTGCCAAATATTTATATATTTTCTATTTTGTAAAACTTGAGTTTTGATGTATATGTATTTGTAAATATGTTACATTTTCTGCTGCATCTTGTATAAACATTTCGATCTATTATGTTTTATAAATTTCTTTAAATGTTTTAAAATTGTTATTATTATTTAAAAGGATGGTTTGTGTGTTTTGTAAACCGTGGCATTTCTATATTCAGTATACGTATATTACGATCGTATAAGCATGCTGTGTATGTATACGGGGTATAGGGGTGTTACAATTGTTTTGGTATCAGAGCCTAGGTTTGAGATTCTCAACCTAGGTGAATTGTAAGAAAAAGAATATTTTGATTTTAAAAGTGGGGTTTTTGAGTAGAATTCATGTTTTGGTATGGCAGTCTTTGATCTTTAATGAGGAATATTCTGCTGTGTTTGCAGATATAGGTTGTAATGGAGTCTCATTCACGTCAGACTGTAGATGGTTAGGCATGTGATAGAACTATTGAGGCCAGCTCCAGTGCAGCCCCCACCACCACAGCCTCAGGTGCCCATAAGACATTATGACAAGTTGAGAAAATATAGGGCTGAAGATTTCTTGGGCACTACCGATCCTGCAGTGGCTGAGCAGTGGTTGGATAAGGTGCAGAGGATATTCATTCAGTTGCAAGCCACTTCGAATGTGAAATTTGACTATGCCAGATCCCTCCTACAGAAAGATGCCTATGACTGGTGGAAGACGGTTCCTCATGCCATGGATGATCCACCTACACTATCTTATAGTTATTTTTTGAGGGAGTTCGAGCAGAAATATACTCTGAGGGAGTATAAAGATATTAAGAAGATGGAATTTTTGAATTTGAGGCAAGACAACCGGACGGTAACAGAATATGAGATTGAGTACATCCGGTTGAGTCGATATGCCAGGGGAATTATTTCCGATGAAATAGACCGGTGTCGAAGATTTGAGGAGGGATTGAGGCCCTCTATCATGTGCATTGTGGCTGGTTCTCGATACCAGGATTTCTCTCAGCTACTTGCAGCAGCTAGAAGTGTGGAGAGAGCACAGAGTATTGCAGCAGCTGCTACTGAGGAGGAAACTAGAGTAAGGAGACCCCAGTTTGAGGCAGGGTCTTCATCTGTGAAGAGGGGTAGAGGAAGTTTTGTTCCGATGATCAATAGGAGTCAGAGGCAGTCAGGCAGATCAGTGTAGTATCAGAGGCAGAGGCCGAGACCGACAGCTTCTGTAGCTAGTGCTCCGACCCCTGTGGTTCAGAGGTCTACTCCACATGTATGTGAGCATTGTGGTAAGACCCATGGGCGTGTGTGTTGGAGGATTGGTGGATCAGCTGGGAGTTTTAGATGTGGGTCACCAGCTCACTTTGTTAGAGATTGTCCTGAGATGCAGGAGTATGGGCAGGCTGATACTGCAGCTTCTCGACCTAGTGTCAGCAGAGGTGGTCGAGGGGGCAGAGGTTTCAGTAGAGGTGGTAGACCCAGGTTTAGTCAGAGAGGAGGATCTTCATCCAGAGGTAGTAGGTCAGATGAGGCCGAATCTTCTCATAGGGTATATGTGATGCAGAGGCAGCCAGATGCTTCAGCAGTTATAGCGGGTACATTTTCTTTATTTGGCATTTTAGTACTTGCTTTGATTGATCCAGGATCTACTCATTCATACATAAGTGGATCTATCTTGCCTGTGTCTGAATTGCATTCAGAGTCCTTAGGATTTGATGTCTTAGTGACCAATCCTTTAGGACATAGTGTTGTGGTAAGTAAGGTGCATCGTGATAGTGCTGTTGTCGTGCAAGGTGAGGAGTTTCTTGGTGATTTAATTGAAATGCCTTTTAAAGAATATGATTTGATCTTAGGCAAGGATTGGTTGTCTAAGCATTGGGGCTGTGGTAGATTGTCAAAAGAAATGTGTCACCTTGAGAACCAGTGATGGTAGGGATGTGATAGTATCTAGTGAGCAGAGACAACTTGCATCCTTGTTTGTATCAACTATAACAGCTAGAAAGTTGATTAGAAAAGGGTGTGAAGCTTATCTTGCTCATGTTGTGGATACTAGGGTAGTGGGTTCTCAACTTGATAAAATACCCACAGTTGCAGATTTTCCAGATGTGTTTCCTGAGGAGTTGCCAGGGCTACCCCCTGAGAGAGAGGTTGAGTTTGGTATCGATTTGTTGCCTGGTACCACACCCATCTCTATCACTCCTTATCGAATGGCACCAGCTGAATTGAGAGAGTTGAAGGTGCAGTTGCAGGAATTGTTGGATAAAGGGTTCATTCGCCCTAGTGTTTCACCGTGGGGAGCTCCTGTGTTGTTTGTGAAGAAGAAAGATGGTACTTTGAGGTTATGCATTGATTATAGGCAATTGAACAAAGTGACTATTAAGAATAAATATCCTTTGCCTAGGATTGATGATCTCTTTGATCAATTGAAGGGAGCAGCAGTGTTTTCCAAGATTGATTTGAGATCAGGGTACCATCAGTTGAAGGTTAGAGCTGAAGATGTTCCTAAGACAGCTTTCCGCACCATGTTTGGGCATTATGAGTTTTTAGTAATGCCTTTTGGGTTAACGAATGCACCTGCAGCTTTCATGGATTTGGTGAATAGGGTGTTTAGGCCCTATCTAGATCAGTTTGTGGTGGTTTTCATTGATGATATTTTGGTGTATTCACATAATAAGGAGGAGCATGACAAGCATCTGCGGATTGTATTTCAGATCTTGAGAGAGAAGCAGTTGTATGCTAAGCTGTCAAAGTGTGAGTTTTGGCTTAACCAAGTTACTTTTCTGGGTCATATAGTTTCAGAGGATGGTATAAGAGTCGATCCAAGTAAAGTTGAAGCTATTTTGAATTGGAGTCCACCAAAGTCTGTGACTGAAGTTAGAAGTTTTCTGGATTTGGCAGGCTATTATCGTTGATTTGTGAATGGTTTTTATTTAATAGCTACTCCACTCACCAGATTGCTTCGGAAGGGAGTTAGATTTGTGTGGACGGATCAGTGTCAAGCTAGTTTTGAATAGTTGAAAGAGATATTGACTCAAGCGCCTGTTCTTACTTTACCCGTGGAAGATAAACCATATGTGATTTACAGTGATGCTTCACATAATGGTTTAGGATGTGTTTTGATGCAAGAGGGTAAAGTGGTAGCCTATGCTTCTCGGCAGCTGAAGCCACATGAGCTCAATTATCCGACTCATGATTTGGAGTTGGCAGCTATAGTGTTTGCTTTGAAGATTTGGCGACACTACTTATATGGGGAGAAATGTTTTATCTATACGGATCATAAAAGTTTGAAATATTTGGGTGTTCAGAAGGAGCTAAATCTTCAGCAGAGGCAATGGTTAGAAATGATTAAAGATTACAACTGTTTGATTGATTACCATCCTAGTAAGGCAAATGTTGTTGCTGATGCCTTGAGTCGGAAGTATTTGGCTGGTTTAACTGTGTATTCACTCTCGTTACTTGTTGAGTTGAGAGCATTACATGCTAGTTTTGAATCATGTGATGATGGTGCATTATTGGCTCAGTTACAATTGAGACCATTATTGTTGGATCAGATTAAGGAGGCTCAATTGGTAGATGAGAAAATTCAGAAGATTATTTCAAATTGTCATAATGGGGAGAGTCGAGATTTCTATGTGAAAAATGTTGGTAGCCTTTGGTTCAAGGATAGGCTGTGTGTTCCTAATGATGATAGTTTGAGAAAGTTTATTTTAGAGGAAGCACATCAATCGGTTTTTGCTATGTATCCGGGTAGTACAAAGATGTACCATGATTTGAAACAGCACTACTGGTGGTCTGGTATGAAGAGAGACATAGCGGAATTTGTGTCCAAATGTCTCACTTGTCAGAGGGTGAAAGTTGTGCATCAAGTTCCAACAGGGTTGCTTCAACCTTTAACAGTGCCTGAATGGAAATGGGAGAGAGTAACAATGGATTTTGTGTCTGGGTTGCCATTGACTCAGAAGAAGCATGATGCTATTTGGGTGATTATTGATCGATTGACAAAAACAGCTCATTTTCTTCCAGTTAGAATGGATTATTCTCTTGAGAAATTGGCTGAGCTGTATATCAGTGAAATAGTGAAGTTGCATGGAGTCCCTACTTCCTTAGTATTTGATCGAGATCCTAGGTTTACTTCGAGGTTTTGGAAGAGTTTACATGGGGCTTTGGGTTCTCGATTGCACTTTAGCACTGCTTTTCATCCGCAGACAGATGGGCAGTCGGAGAGAGTGATACAGATTATTGAGGATATGTTGAGAAGCTGTGTCATTGATTTCTCTAGAAGTTGGGATAGATTTTTGCCACTTGTGGAATTTGCTTACAACAACTGTCATCAATCCAGTATTGGTATGGCACAATTTGAGGCATTGTATGGTAGAAGATGCAGAACACCTTTATGTTGGAATGAAATTGGAGAGGGTAAGTTAATTGGTCCTGATTTGGTTGAAGAAACTGAAGAGAAAGTGAGAATAATTCGGGATCGGTTAAAAGCAGCTTCAGACCGACAGAAATCTTATTCAGATTTGAAGAGGAGAGACATAGAGTTTGATGTGGGAGACAAAGTATTTTTGAAAGTGTCTCCTTGGAAAAAAAAATTTTAAGATTTGGTCGAAGAGGGAAGCTGAGTCCTCGTTTCATTGGACCATATGAAATTTTAGAAAGAGTTGGGCCAGTTGCTTATCGTCTTGCTTTACCGCCTGAGTTGGATAGAATCCATAATGTATTCCATGTTTCTATGTTGTGGAGGTATAGATCAGATCCATCTCATATCTTGCCAGTTGAATCCATTGAAGTAAGTTTGGATCTGACATTTGAAGAAGAACCAGTTGCTATTTTGGCACATGAAGTGAAAGAGTTGAGGAATAAGAAATTGCCATTGGTGAAGGTTTTATGGAAGAATCATGGAAGAGAAGAGGCAACTTGGGAGAGCGAGCAAGCAATGCAAGATCAGTATCCTCAACTGTTTCAGACTTAATATCAGGTAATTTCGAGGATGAAATTTCTTTTTAGAGGGGGAGAATTGTAATATCCCAAAGTGTGCCCTAGAAGTTTTCATATAATTGTTGTTTTATTTAAATTAAATGTATATGTGTAATTGGAAAGAAAAAAAAGAATTGAAGAGAGAGTTTATATGTTGTATATATGGAAATATATATAACATATATACAAGTCAAAATGGATGGTCAAAGGAAGAAGATATTTATTTTGTTATTTATGAAATTACTAAAAAGGGCAAGTAAGTGAAAGGAAGTTAAAACAAATAGAAGAGGGTATTTAAGTAATTTCTTATTTTGGAATGCTTGGTGGAGGTTTAAAGAGATGAGAAGTTTGACTTTGCTTCATTTCTTCTTCTTTCCTTTTCCTTTGTTGGCCGGCCATCCTAAGCAAGAAAGAGCAAGAGTGAGTTTGTGTTTAAAGCTCAAAATTTGAACGAGTTTTCAAGTGATTAAGCGGAAATCCAAGAAGTCATTACTTTGGTAAGTTCTCTCTTGGTTTCTCTTGTTTTATTTGAAGTTGTGTGTGAGTTTGATTATTAATATTTGAAAGTAGAGTTGTATTGATGGTAGTATGTTGGTGTGTGTTTGATTTAATTGATTGTGGTGTTGGTTTTGGTTTGGAAATAAGAAGTTAGGTTGATGTTGGTTTTGGGAAAGTAAAAGTGATGTTGGTTTTAGGGTTTTGAAGTGGTAAGTAATGTTAAACTTGAGTTTAATCAATTATTTTTGTTGATCTTCAAGTTGTTTGTGTTTTATGAAGATAGAAGTTTGGAATACATGATTTTGGTTGGAGCCAGTAGCATCTTGGATGCCACGTCCGTGGCCCTTAGATGCCATGGCCGTGGGGTGTTGAACAATTTGAGGCAGAATTGTTTTCTAACCCACGCCCGTGGGGGTTGGGGTGGCCATGGCCGTGGGCTTTAGTTAGTGATGTTGAGTTGTAATTTGTGATCTAAAGGTCTAAGATGAGGTTAATAAGTGATAAATTGTATTGGAATTCATGTATTGTATCATTTTTGGACTAGGTTTTGGAAGAAGGTGATTTGCCCTAATTTAAGAAGTGAAGAATTCTTGGAAAAAGAAGAGTATAAACTTGTGTTAGTGTTCTTGAGGTAAGTACAAACTACATTATTGCATACATTCATATGATGTTGAGACTTATCACACATTTGATTGTAAATGTGTTAAGAAATCTAAGGCATTGTTGATGCATATTAATAATGTTATGTTTGGTATAATGTGAATGTTGTGATGAGCATGTAAAATGTATGTTAATGCAATTGGTTGGGTATACTTGAATAGTGAATTGAGGTATAATGAAATGTAAAACCAATGTGGTTGGTTATATTGATGATGAAATATAAAATGTGAAAAATGTGATGTTATGATGAAATATAAAATGTGAAAGATGTGATGTTATAATGAAAGATGAAATGTGAAGCCATAGTTGTTGGCTATGACAATGCAAATGAAATAATTGAGGCATAGTTGCCTAGTTGATTGTGGAATATGAAATGAAAAATGAAATGAAAAGAGTTTGATAAAGAAATAAATGAAATGATTGTGTGCCTAATATGTTAATTCAATTTTCAGAGTTCTGAGTTTGACGGAATGCCTATGAATTACTGGATAGGTGAAATGACCGGGTCGTAAGCCGATTCCAGTTGGAAAATGTGAAATGTGATGTTTTTGGGGTGAAATGACCGGGTCGTAAACCTCAAACACAAATTATTGAAACTAGGTTGAGTGAAATGACTGGGTCGTAAGCTCAAATCTAGTTGATTATCCATGGATAAATGTATTGATGATTGGAATTATGGACCAAAGCAGTAACTCTGAATTTTGAATAACATATTAGATTCTTTTTGGGCCCATGCTTGTGTTTGTTTAAATGTGATCCTTGAATGGTGAAATAAATAAATAATGAGATATATGTTTGTCTTTGTTTTTATATGCACTATGGAGATCAATATAATGTTATGTGATACTTATAATACGTAAGGAATTTATTGGAAATAAAGATAGCTTGGCAAAGATATGTTGAATAATAAATCTATGAAGATACAATATGATGGGTAATATTCTTTTGAGTTATTCAAAAAACTTGATTGTGTGATGTTTGCATTGCATTGAAGCATAACATTATTGTAGTTTGTACCACTAAGTCGTTGGCTTAGCGCGGGTGTGATTCATCGCGCAGGTGACAGGGAAGAACCGGAGAGTTCCTCTAGGCCGAGTAGAGTCTAGATCTTGAGGTGTTGATAGTGGAGCTTAAAGATCAAAGACATACTGCCAAACATGTATATATTTTCTATTTTGTAAAACTTGAGTTTTGATGTATATGTATTTGTAAATATGTTACATTTTCTGCTGCGTCTTGTATAAACATTTCGGTCTATTGTGTTTTATAAATTTCTTTAAATGTTTTAAAATTGTTATTATTATTTAAAAGGATGGTTTCTGTGTTTTGTAAACCATGGCATTTCTATATTCAGTATACGTATATTACGATCGTATAAGCATGCTGTGTACGTATACAGGGTATAGGGGTGTTACAATTGTTTTGGTATCAGAGCCTAGGTTTGAGATTCTCAACCCAGGTGAATTGTAAGAAAAAGAATATTTTGATTTTAAAAGTGGGGTTTTTGAG
Organism: Garcia nutans; assembly: GCA_947685225.1. NCBI lineage: Eukaryota > Viridiplantae > Streptophyta > Magnoliopsida > Malpighiales > Euphorbiaceae > Garcia > Garcia nutans. Next base: position 11,268,265 of record CANTUV010000033.1, on the reverse strand, counting down.
TAAAATACATGTTTTTGAGTAGGAGGTTTGAGAAGGGGCTGAGACCCTCTATAATGTGTAATATAGCAGGTTCTTGGTTTCAAGATTTTTCTCAATTTGTTACAGCTGCCAAAAGTGTAGAGAGAGCACAGGGTCTTGCAGCAGCTGCCAGAGCTAAGAAGAGCAGAGCTAGGAGACCTCAGGGTGAGGTAGGGTCTTCATCAGTGAAGAGAGGTAGAGGAGTATATCCTCAAAGGTTCAGTAAGAGCCAGAGGCAGTCTGGCAAGTCAGTACAGTAGTAGTAGAGATAGAGACAAAGACATGTAGTTTTAGTGGCTAGTGCTCCAACCCCAGTGGCTCAGAAGCCTGCTCCACCTAACTGTATCCATTGTGGTAGGGCACATACGGGTGTTTGCTGGAGGACAGGTGTACCAGCAGTGTGTTACAGATGTGTGCCCTAGGCCACTTTCTCAGAGATTATCTAGAGCCACCAGAGGATAGGCAGATAAATACTGCAGCTTCTCAATCCGATGTCAGAGGGGGGTCATGGTGGCAGAGGTTTTAGTAGAGGTGGTTGATCTGGGACTGATCAGAGAGGAGGTTCTATAGCTGGGGTAGACTAGATTGAGGCACGGCCATCACAGTGGGTCTATGTGATGCAGAGGTAGCTGGATGCTTCAATTGTCATTGTTGGTACTTTTACTTTATTTCGTACTTCAATTCTTGCATTGATAGACCTAGGTCGACTCATTAACACATTAGTGCATCCATATTGCATATGATTGATATGCATTCTGAGTCCCTAGGATTTGATGTTTTGGTGAAAAATTTTTTAGGGTACAATGTTATGGTTAGCAGGATGCACCAAGAAAGTCTAGTTGTGGTTAAAGATGAGGAGTTTCTTAGTGACTTGATTGAGATGCCTTTCAGGGAGTATGATCTGATTCTGGGCATGGATTGGTTATCCAAGCATAGGGTTGTGGTAGACTATCAATGAAAATGTGTTATCTTAAGAACACATGATGGTAGAAATGTGATGGTATCTAGTGAGAAGAGGCATTTTTCAACCATGTTTGTTTCAGCTATTTTAGCTAGGAGGATGATTTAAGGGATGTGAGGCTTATCTTTCTCATGTTGTAGATACCAGAGTAGTGGGGTCCCAGCTTTACAGTATACCCATAGTTGCTGAGTTTCCAAATATTTTCCCTGATGAATTGCCAGAGGTATCACATGAGAGAGAGGTTGAGTTTGGTATTGATTTGATGCCTGGTACCACTCCTATCTCTATTACCCCTTATCAGATGGCACCTACAAAGTTGAGGGAGTTGAAGGTGCAGTTGCAGGAATTTTTTGATAAAGGGTTCATCCACCCTAGTGTGTCCCCGTGGGGAGCTCTTGTTTTGTTTGTGAAGAAAAAGGATGGCACCTTGAAATTGTGTATTGATTACAGACAGTTGAATAAGGTGACCATCAAGGACAAGTATCCTTTTCCTCGGATAGATGATCTCTTTAATCAGTTGAAGGGAGCAATAGTATTCTCTAAGATTGATATGAGATCAGGGTACCATTAGTTGAGAGTCAGAGATATGGATGTACCCAAGATAGCTTTTCACACGAGGTATGGGCATTATGAGTTTTTGGTGATGCTATTTGGATTGACGAATTTACCAGCAATATTTATGGATTTGATGAACATGGTGTTTAGACCATACTTAGATAAGTTTGTGGTGGCCTTCATAGATGATATTCTGATGTATTCATGTAATGAGGAGGATCATAATAGACATTTGTGGATTATATTGCAGACTTTGAGAGTGAAGCAGTTGTATTCTTAGTTGTCTTAGTGTGAGTTCTAGCTTGATAAGGTGACTTTGATCAATCATGTGGCATCAGCAGAGATCATTAAAGTTGATAAGAGTAAAGTTGAGGCTATCTTGAATTGGAGTCCACCGAAGACTATGACAGAGGTTAGAAGTTTTCTAGGATTGGCAGGTTATTATCGTCGATTTGTGAAGAGTTTTTCTATGATAGCTACACCACTCACCAAATTACTTCGTAAGGGAGTTAGATTTGTGTGGAGAGATTAGTGTCAGGTGAGTTTTAAGCAGTTGAGATGTTGACTCAGGCTCCTATCCTTACCATGCCTGTGGAAGGTAAACCCTGTGTGATATACAGTGATGCTTTTAAGTTGTGTTCTAATGCAGGAGGGTAGAGTCATTGCTTATGCCTCTCAACAGTTGAAGCCTCATGAGCTAAACTATCCGACTCATGATTTGGAGCTTGTAGACATAGTTTTTACATTGAAGATTTAGCGGCATTACTTGTATGGGGATAAATATTTCATTTATACTGATCACAAGAGTTTGAAGTACCTAGGTGTTCAGAGAGAGCTGAATCTTCTGCAGAGACGGTGGTTAGAGATGATTAAAGACTACGACTATTTTATTGATTATCATCCTGGCAAGGCAAACGCTGTTGTTGATGTCTTGAGTCAAAAGTCTTTGGTAGATTTGACTGCTTATTTGCTCTCGTTGCTTATTGAGTTGAGAGCGTTGCATGCCAGATTTGAATCTTGTGATGATGGTGCATTGATGGCTCAGTTACAATTGAGGCCAGTTTTGTTGGATGAAGTTAGGGAGGCTCAGTTGGCAGATGAGAAAATCCAAAAGATTGAGTTGGATTATAAAAAGGGGGGGAGAGTTAAGACATTCATGTGAGAGACAATGGTTGTTTATGGTGCAGAGATAGGTTGTGTATTCTTGATGATGCATGATTAAAGAGGATGATATTGGAGGAAGCATATCAGTCACTCTATGTTAAGCACCTTGGTAGTACCAAGATGTATCAGGATTTGAAGTAGCATTATTGGCATTTAGGTATGAAAAGGGACATAGCATAGTTTGTTTCTGGATGTCTCACTTTCCAAAGAGTGAAGGCTGAGCACCAGGTTCCTTTAGGGTTGCTTCAACCATTATCAATGCTAGAGTGGAGATGGAAACGAGTGCTGATGGATTTTGCTACTGGACTGCCATTAACCCAGAAGAAGCATGATGAAATCTAGGTGATAGTGTGAGCGGGGATTTTTGCCCCCACTCCTAGTGGAATGGTTCTTGTGACTTTGGCACTGTTTAGACTCAGGACCTTAGAGAACACGGACCTAAGCTCGGAGAAAATGGAGTCGCCACCCGGACGAGCATGGAAAAAGAAAGGGGTGGATGACTCGATTCCTAAGGAATCCCCAACCCCCTAATGGGTTTCGAAAGTTGGGTACGTGTGGGGAAAGTGAGAAATGGCCCAGCACCCCCACAACGCCCGGTTCATTGGAACCGACCTCCTTTACAGGTCTTAATATTATAAAATTCTTAAATATAACAATATTATCCATATTACATGCAACAATTGAAATAAAGCATCGTTATATTAAAATCAAAGCAATGTCCAAGCAAAACAAATAAATGGACACCCATCCCAAGATGGAAACATGCCCTTACATCATCCATGTTTAAGCTAAATAGGACACCCACCATGAGGTAGAAACATGTCCTTTACATTGTTCTAAAATATAAAAGCGATTTAAATTACATAGAACTTACTTAATGAGGTACCCACAAAGTGGAAACATACCTCTTACAACATTTGGAAACAAAAATAAATTGATAAAAGTAAATAACCACTCATCATAAATAAATCATTCATCAAAGATATTAAACATCCATGATAAATTGAATAAATCAAGCATTGAAATTAAATAAATCAAAGCATATAATAAACTACATAATCAAATCTAAAATTAAATAAAGCAATAAATATATAATTTAGGGTTCGTGTCTTAAAATAGGATTTTAGAATTTTAATTACTAAATTAGGGCTTTGGAAAAATGAAAGTTAAATACGTGGACTCAAAATACACAAATAAATATTGACCCCCTTCTACGAGCCCATATGGCAATCCCTCTAGCCGGTTAGCGGGTGGGGGTCAAGGGGGCAGCGCCCCAGAAAATTTTGGAAATTGGTTTTTAGGGTTGTAGGTTTTGGTGTTGAAAATTAAGATTTTAGGGTTTAAATTAACTAGTTTGGGGTTTTAAATTCTGTGAATTAGGGTTTAAGTGAAGGCCATTTGTAATTGGGAGCCAATGTGACACAATGGAAAAACCTTCACACTGTAAATTTCTTGCATGAACTTTAGGCAGCTGGGAGCAATCTCTAAATTCTTTCTATCTTCTTATCATTAATCTGGATCTTGATTAGGACAATCTTTGCCCCCACAAAAAGTTTGTTGCCCAAATTTGTTTCTTTTCTTTCTCTCCCTTTTCTTTCTTTTTTATTTTTCTTACTCTTCCCTTTCTTTGAGTATTTTATCATTTTGTCCTTCTTCCTTGTAGGATTATCAAGTACAGAACTTTCAAGAACTGAATAGTCTTTCTCCTTTTCTTCTAATTTTGTGGTATCCTTGGTCGGGTTGGACCAATTCAAGTCAAACATATAAACCAAATGGAAGCCTTTTGCTGCTTTAGGTAACTCAGTTAGCTTTCTGAACCGCCTTTTTAGGTTTTATCTTTATATTTTTTTTCTTTTCTCTTTGTCTTTCTTTTTTCTTCTTTTCTTTTCTTCTTTTTCTTTCTTTTCTTTTTTTTTGTTTGGTTCTAGCTCTAAAAGAGTTGTCTTGTTTGTACCAACTCGAGCTTCCAATAATGGATGAGTGGAGTGATAAAAATCTTCTTTAACAGGGATAAGTCATTTATTACTCTGATGTTGTCTTGATAGATTGGAGATACTAGGTGAACTTTAACTATCCTTATGCTCTTGAAAACTTCAACTACCCTTATGGTCTTGAAAACATCAACTACCCTTATGGTCTTGAGAACTTCAACTATCCTCATGATCTTGACTAATCATTGCTTTCTTTGATCTTCTTGCCTCTTCATCTTAGTCATAAGACTTGTCAAAAGTATCACAATAGCTCAGGGTAGATTATTGGGGTTTGTAAGCCAATGAAAATGAAGCTAAAATTTTATGTAGGCTAAAAAGGGACAACTAGGGATTGATATTTAATAGGGTGGATACTAGTTGTTCGCTAACCAAACAATGCCTAAATCATTTCTCTCTTAAATAAGCAAAGTTCAATTTCGCCTTGAAAGTTTGTCAAAGTATGTTCTAAGACTGACTAGGACCTAGACAAAGGTAATAATGCAGGAGCCCTCTCTAAGTAAGCATACACAACTCAATGCTATAGAACAATTCCCTCACCTAGTAAAGTCATTCAAGTCATGATGCATAAATATATTAATTCATGAATTATCAAGCTAGATTCCTCATTGGTTGAGCACCAAAATGAACAAAGGCCAACAAAAATTTTGATGAAAGTAATTTATTTCAAGCAACTTTAAATTTTAAAAACACAATAGTTCCAAAATATTAAAGAAAGTAAAATTGAAAAGCAACATTCAAGCTAAGGAAAGTTCGTTGAGTTTAAGCTTCTTTTCCTTTTACATCTTCGATATTTCCATCTTGAAGGGATGATAAAATAAAATCTTCTTCCAATCCTTTTCCCACCATGAAGATTGCCGGTGGAGGTATTCTTCCAAACTTAGACAAAGGATTGTTCTTGGTATTGGGCTTGTAAGGCTCTGGTAGCTTACCGCTGTCAATTAAATTTTGGATCCCATGTTTTAATTGCAAGCATTTGTCTGTCTCATGTCCTTGTGTTTGATGAAACTCACAAAAGGCTTTAGTATTAAATTTTGGGGGTAAAGGATTCGGCAAAGGTCGAGGAGTCAAGGGTTGTAATAATCCCTTTTTTTGTAGCTTATTGAGAACCCAAGATAGTGGCTTCCCTAATTCTGAAAACTGCCTCATTCCTCCTTGACTAGTGGCATTAACATCAACTTCTTTTTGTGTACTTTGATTGCCCGACTGGTAGTTCCCTTTCTCATTCCTTCTTATTGAAAAGCAATTTTTCTCCCTTTCCCACTCTTCATTTTATAGACCAGCTTGAAGAAGATATTTGAAATTCCTTATAAGGGTGCGAGACATCCTTTCACAGAGATTGAGCAGAATGCCTCTCACGATCATCTTTATTTGATCAGATTCATCGGGCCTTTTCTTGAGCAAAGTAGCCTTATTTCCCCATCTTTTCACATAGTCCACAAAATTCTCATTTGGCCTTTGCCTAATGGACTCAACTTCCATTAAGGTAACTTCCATTTCAATGTTGTATCAATATTGTTGGATGAAGGCCTTGTATAGCAGATCCCAACTCTTTTGTGTACCATCATCTAAGGTATTGAACCAATTTTGGACAATAGGGTCCAATGAGAGCATAAAGTACCTTAAAGGTTGAGCCTTAGTAGCTCGGGCAGATTACATAGTAGTGATATATTGCTTCACATGGAGATGAGGATTTCCGGTTCCATCAAACTTCATAAAAGATGGCATCTTGAACTTGTATGGAACTTCTTCATCTAGCTCAAATAATTTGTCAACTTCGGACATTTCTTCGGTTTTCAGTTTCTTCTCAAACTTCTTTTCTAAGTTAGCAATCATCTTTTCAACATTAGAAGCTTCAGTTTTCTCCATAGCTGATCTTTCAACAATCTTTGGCACTTTCTTCTTGTCTTGAGGATCTTGGTAGTATTGAGCCCAATTATCATCATCATCAATGATCACTTTTTCATCATCAAAAGCTACTTCACCAACTTTAGCCTTCCCTTTGTCCTTTGGCTTCTTGGAGCTAGCAGACACTTCGGCATGATTTTCTAAAATTGCAGTTAATTGGTTCTTCATGGTCTCAGCTAAGGCCTCTTTTATTTCTTCCATCTTGGCATTGAAGGCATCATCCACCATTCTTTGAATTTGTTCGGTCTCCATTGCTTTTGGTGAGCAAGTGATTGAGTCGTTGCTAGATTCTTCGCTACTGGCATAGGTGGATTTGTCGTAAGCTTTTGAACTATGGTAATCCAGGGCTGTGAGCCAGAGAGGATCAATGATATGAGATGCAAATGTATGCATGTATGCAAAAACAATCAACAAAGAAAGATAATTAGGATGTTCCTTCCAATCTTATAACATCCACACACGAATGGCGAGTCTCTTTTCCTAGGTAATACGGTTAACAAAATACCAACATGGAGCATATTGTTTTTGAATAATTTCCTCGGACGTTTTATCCAATAGTTATATTTTCAAAAATGGAAATCAATCAATGATAATTCCCATTAATTAGGTTTTAATCCATTCAACCAACTAAAGTAGCTTTTATGCTATATTGGATTTAAACTAAATTAAGAGGTTTATTACAAATAGATTTCTCACTTGAAAAAAGCAACTGATGATTCATGCCAAAAACAAGCCCATGATTAATTATTCTTAGTATAAACTAGGCTCACAATTGATTTTTGGTATTTCGTAATTGACCTAAATAATTTACAAGCTCTTTGTAAGAAAGGTTGAAAATAATTTTGTTTCTAAGCCCATTGTGAAAAGATTTTAGAAAAAATGGATTTTGGGCTTTGTATTTATGTCATGAGAAAAGAATTTTTGATTTATTTTTAGAAAAGTCTTATGTCCAAAGACCATCTTGAAAAGTTTTGAAAATAGCTTTGGTCTTTTGGACATTAAAGAAAAAATTTATTTCGAGCTTACAGTGTACTTAGGTCATATTAGAAAAAGAACAAACCAAATAAGCCATGATTTAAGCCAAGGTAAATTAACCATAGTCAAACAACATGCATTTGGGGTAAAAACCTAAGAAAAGTAACTAGGCCAATTACATGAGCTTTAGTCTTTTGGTTAAAAGGCTTAGGTTCCCATAGCAAGTATATACCAAATGGGAGGAGGCAATGAGTGGTTATGCCATGTTCGATCTCCATACCTTGAGTGAAATTATGGTATCCCTTACATAACACAACATGAGTAACACAGACATCCTAACTCATGCACACGATGCAATCTAATATGATGCAATGGATAATATCATCATAAGAAAGAATAGAATAATATAAAGACCAACGGAATCAACTTCTCTTATCCTTAGTGGAGTCGCCACTGTGAGCGGGGATTTTAGCCCCCACTCTCGGTGGAATGGTTCTTGCGACTTCTACACTGTTTAGGCTCGTGGCCTTAGAGACCACGGACCTAAGCCCGGAGAAAATGGAGTCACCACCCAGACGGACTGGGAAAAAGAAAGGGGTGGATGACTCGATTCCTAAGGAATCCCCAACCCCCTAATGGGTTCGGACAATTGGGTACGTGTGGGGAAGGTGAGAAATGGACCAGCACCTCCACAATGCCCGGTTCATTAGAACCGGCCTCCTTTACAGGTCTTAATATTATAAAATTCTTAAATGTAACAATATTATCCATATTACATGCAACAATTGAAATAAAGCATCGTTATATTAAAATCAAAGCAATGTCCAAGCAAAACAAATAAATGGACACCCATCCGAAGATGGAAACATGCCCTTACATCATTCATGTTTATGCTAAATAAGACACCCACCATGAGGTAGAAATATGTCCTTTACATTGTTCTAAAATATAAAAGCGATTTAAATTACATAGAACTTACTTATTGAGGTACCCACAAAGTGGAAACATACCTCTTACAATATTTGAAAATCAAAATAAATTGATAAAAGTAAATAACCACTCATCATAAATAAATCATTCATCAAAGATATTAAACATCCATGATAAATTGAATAAATCAAACATTGAAATTAAATAAATCAAAGCAAATAATAAACTACATAATCAAATCTAAAATTAAATAAAGCAATAAATATATAATTTAGGGTTCACGTCTTAAAATAGGATTTTAGAATTTTAATTACTAAATTAGGGCTTTGGAAAAAGGAAAGTTAAATACGCGGACTCATAATACACAAATGAATATTGACCCTTTTGACGAGCTCATATGGTGGTCCCTTTAGCCGGTTAGCGGGCGGGGGTCAACGGGGCAGCGCCCCAGAAAATTTTGGAAATTGGTTTTTAGGGTTGTAGGTTTGGTGTTGAAAATTAAGATTTTAGGGTTTAAATTAACTAGTTTGGGTTTTAAATTCAAATAATTAGGGTTTAGGAAAATTTAGGGTTTACTGTTTTGATTTTGAGAGAATTAGGGTTTTTGGTATTTCGAAAATTATGTTTGATTTTAGGATTTGAGAAAACAATTTATAGTCATATAAAGCTTTATGTGATTTTTTAGAAACTGTAAGATAAATTTTGGATTTGGACATTTAACAAAAAACATTTTGGAATTTTGGAAAAAAAGTGAATGGAAAACTGTTTAGGGTTTTTTAAAAGCTTTTGGAAATATGAAAAACATTTTAAGGGTTTTGGAAACAAAAGAGTATTTTTTTTTTAGGGTTCTTAGGGCTTAGAAAAGACAGAACTAGGGTTCTTAAATTTTATAAGAAATAGAATTAGGGTTCTTGAGTTTTTAAAAGAAACAAAAGGAATGTTTTAAGATTTTTGGAAAATAAAGAAACGAATTAAGATTTTTAAGGCATTTAGAAACAGAGGAAATCATTTAAGGTTTTTGGAAACAAAGATCCAGTTATTACATCTTCAAATATCAAAGTTTTGAGTATATAAACTTATAAATCAAAAAACAAAACTATTGTATGAAAATAAAAAGAAATTAGAGATTCAAACCTTCGTACGTTAGTTCCACGAAAAAGTTATGTTCTGGATGAACAAAGACAAAGGCAAGATGGCTGCCTATGATGAATTTATTGCTTGCTTATTCTCCTCTAAAAAGTTCGATCGTTTTCACTGCCAAAAAAAAATTTTAAAGCTCGATCTCCTTTCAAAGTTTTTCTCCCCCTCTTTTTCTGTGTCTTTTTAGTCTTATTTATAAGAAATTTCGATGATTAATTTTAATTGTTTAAGGAACAATATTTAATTAGGAAAAGAAAATCAAAACCAAATAGAATTTGGCTTCGAAAAAAATTGCGGTGGAAAAATTTTACTGGCGAAAACTGTGTCGGGCTGCGAGGGGCTACGAGCGCTGGCGGGTTGCGGGCCAGAATTGTCGTGGAAACTTGCGAGCTGGGCGGCCAGAAGCCACTTTGCTAGCAGGATTTTCCTGCGGGCGAAATCGCCCAAGGCCATTTTGTCCAATGCTTTTGGCGATGAATTATTTTCGTCGGGGATTTTTATTTTTTTATTTATTATTATAATAATTTTTTAAAATTATAAAATTAAATACTAAAATAAATATTATTTAATTAAGATAACACGAAAATTATTTTGGACTAAATAAAATATAGACTGGGTCAAAAATTAAGGGTCTACAGATAGTTGATCGAATGGTGAAGACAACTGATTTTCTTCCAGTTCAGATGGATTTTTCTCTTGAGAGGTTAGTTGAGCTGTATATCAATGAGATAGTGAGGTTGCATGGAGTCCCAGTTTCTTTGGTGTCAGACTGAGATCCTTGATCTACCTCTAGGTTTTGGAGGTGCTTACAGGATTCTTTGGGTTCTTGATCACATTTTAGCACTACTTTCCATCCTCATATAGATGGGCAGTCAGAGAGGGTGATAAAGATTCTAGAAGATATATTGAGGAGCTATATCATTGATTTACTAGGAGCTGGGACAGGTTCTTGCCAGTGATTGAATTTTCTTATAATAATAGTCATCGGTCCAGTATTGGGATGACTCCTTATAAGGCCTTGTATGGCAGGAGATGTAGGACACCGCTTTGTTGGCATGAGGTTTGAGAAGGTAGATTAGTCGGTCTCGATTTGATTAAGAAAATGGAAGAGAAAGTAAAGGTGATTTGGGGTTGTCTAAAAGAAGCTTCAGACCGATAGAAATCCTATACAAATTTTAAAAGAAGAGATATAGAGTTCAGTGTGGGTGATAAAGTGTTCCTAATGGTGTCACCATGGAAGAAGATTTTGAGATTTGACCACAAAAGGAAGTTGAGTCCTTATTTCATATGACCATATAAGATACTGAAAAGAGTTGGTCCAGTGGCTTATAGATTGGCTTTGTCGCCTGAGTTGGATTGAATTCACAATGTCATCCATATCTCTATGCTTTGGAGATATAGATCAGACTCATCCAATAACTTATCAGTGGAGACCATTGAAGTGAGTCCGGATCTGACTTACGAGGAAGAACCAGTGGCAATTTTGGCATGAGAAGTGAAAGAGTTGAGGAATAAGAATGTGCCACTTGTGAAAGTCCTTTGGAGGAATTATGTCACTGAAGAGGTGACATGAGAGAGTGAGCAGACAATGCGGAGTCAGTATTCACGATTGTTCCATACATGAGAGCAGGTAATTTTGAGAGCGAAATTTTCATTAGGGGGAGAGAACTGTAATATCTTAATTTTTTTTAAAATTTCTAATTTTTAGAAATTAGATAAAATAAATTATAATTTAATTGGATAAATTAAATAAATGGTTTAAAATGAAAAATGGGAGGATTTTAAGTGAAAAAATGAAATGTATATGTGATATATATGCAAAATATACATAACATATATAAAGTCAACAAAAGTCAATTTTTAAAAGTCAAAAGTCAAAGTCCAATGGTATTTTTATAAATAAATTTTAAAAAAATTTTAAATTATTTAAAAAATTCAAAAATAAATAATTTTTGAATTGAAGATGTGTTTTGGGGTTTTATTTAATTGAATAATTAATTAAAAATATATTGTAATATTATATATATATATAAGGTGGAAAATGAAAGTGGAAAGAGAGAGAAAACATTTTAATCTTCTTCTTCTTCTTCTTCCATTCAAGGCCGAACTCCATGGGTATTCAAAGGCAATGTTTTGCTTCTTCCAAGCTCATGTAATTGAACGATTTCACAAGGTTCAAGTGGATTTTTGTTGATTTCCACCAAAATTAGTAAGTTTTCAACTTCTTTTCTTGAAATTTCATAGAAAAATGAATATGAGTGTTTTGGGTTTGTGAAGTTGTGAGCAAAAATTTTTGCCCCCTCTGCCGGTGGAATGGTTCTTATGATTTTAGCAGTATTAGGCTCATGGCCTTAGAGAACACGGGCCTAAACCAAAAGAAAATGGAGTTACCACCCGGATGGGCTGAAAAAAAAGGGGAGGATGACTCGATTCCTAAGGAATTCCCAACCCCCTAATGGGTTTCAAAAGTTGGGTACGCATGGGGAAGGTGAGAATGACCCAGCACCCCCACAGCGCCCGGTTCATTGGAACCAACCTCCTTTTCAGGTCTAAATAATATAAAATTCTTAACTTATTACAATATCATTCATACTATATGTGATTCGAAATAAAGAAAGAATTTATTGCATCGAAACAAATCAAAACAAATGGGCACCCATTTGGAGATGGAAACATGCCCTTACAATATCCAAATTTCTACAAAGAAAATGAAATAGGATACCCACCAAAAGGTGGAAACATGTCTTTTATAATAGTCCCAAAATCATTAAATGATAAATTAAATTACATAATAAAAAAAATCGAGACACCCACAAAATGGGAACGTGCCTTTTACAATTTGAGAAATAAAATAAACAAATTAAGTCATTCAAGTATGATAATTAAAAAAAATCCATCACAAAATGAACTAAAGCATCCATCATATAAAGAGTAGCAAATCAAGTAAATGATTAAAGCTAGGGTTTAAATCATTAAACTAATAAAATTAGGGTTTAAGGAATTAACTTATTGGAATTATGGTTTGGACCTAGGTTTGGGAATTTAAGCTACTGGAATTAGGATTTTAGATTTTGGAGTACTGATTTTGGGAATTAAGGTTTAAGGACTTTAAGGCTCCCAGATTATGGTTTGGGAAAATTGGGTTTTGATATTTTGGGAACAAATTAGTGTTTTCTCGGATTCGGGTTTTAAGTTTTTTGGATTAAGGCTTTGGTGTTTTAGGTTGAACAATTTGGCAATAGGGTTAGTTGTTGAATTTTTTGAAAGGAATTAGGGTTTTAATTTATTGTTTTAAAAAAATAGTTTTGGATTTTAAGGAAATAAATTAAGGTTTTTGAAGAAATAATTAGGGTTTGGAATTTAGTGAAAGAGTTTAAGATTTTAGACAAAAACAGCTTACAGTTTTGAGTTTTAACAAAATAGTTTCAAGTTTTAGGCAAAAATAATTTAGGGTTTTGAGTTTTAACAAAACAGTTTAAGATTTTATTTAACAAAATAGTTAGGGCTTTAGCAATCAGATAAGCAGATTAGGGTTTTGTCAATTATTTTAAACTTTAGGCTAATGAATGGTCTAGTGGATTGGATTTTGGTTTTATAAAATACCCAATTAGAATTTTAACAATTAACCTACAGAATAAAAATGTCAGTTAAAATAATTAATCAAAGTGTTTAAGGGAAAAGAGAAATTTAGCTATTTGTATATTTAAACAACTTCATGAATCAAACTATGAAGCTAATGTGCATATGAACAAATTATTGATTAAGACCAAACCTTCATTGTTGGTTCCACCAAAATTTTCATTCGATTATGTCTGAACAAAAGCAAAGACAGTGTGACTGCCTTTGGTGAATTGATTGTTGATGAATGTTGTTTGTTGCTTACTTGAACCCTTGCTTAAATTATCGATCTATAGTCTCTTATTATTTTTATTCTCCCTGTTGTCATTCCTGTTTCTCCCTTTTTCTCCTGTCTTTATAGGAAAACCCTACCCCTATTTAAAAGAATCCTGAGATTAGAATTCGAATTGGAATTGGATAGAAACTGAATCTAGGGGCAATTGGCCTAACATTCAGAAGGAAAATTCGGAGGCAGGGCCTGCGAAAAATTGGGTATTTTCGGCCCAACTTCTCTTTGGGTTTTATCGCGGATACACTTGTCTATTATTTTAAAATTTATCCAGGCTTATTAGCATTTATCAATTCAAATAAAAGCCTGAGATAGGTTCAAGATCTTAAAAAAATAGACCGATTAATTATTTAAACCTTCATTAATTGAGACTGGGCTGGGTTAGTGTTAAAATTAAGGGTCTAAAGAAGTAGTATGATTTAATTGTTGGAATTGGTATGAATAAAGTTATTTTAAGTGGTTAAAAATGATTTTAAGGTTGTATTGAATAATGGTTGAGTTTGAGTAAAGACTGGTGAAGAGAGAGAATTTAAGATTATGGGAGAATTGGATTTTTATATTCATGGGTTTTAATTGTGAAAATTGATTCTAAGTGAGTTGTTTTAATACATAAACAAGTATTTTAAAGTCAAATTATGGATTTGGTTAAGTTTGATTAGAGTTTGAGAATGGAAATGTTGATTTAGGGTTTTGGAAAAGGGCATTTTTCAAAGTTGTTGAATTATTTGATTTTATTATTTAAAGCATGTTCTTTAGTGATAAAAGTGATGAATATATGCTTGAAATGATAATTGGATTGAGTTGGAATGGAAAACCATCAATGGTGAAGGTTATGCCATTTTAGGGTTTTGGACATAAGTGTGTGTTTTTGTAATGTAATTGGTTTAAACATGTTAAAATATGTTTTTAATAGTATAAATAAACTTAAAACACCAAATTGAATGGCTTAATATGGTTTTCCAAAGTTAAAGTGAGGTTAGGCTTAACTTTGGGATTTTAGTTTGAATGATGTTTAATTATGATTTAAGATTGGAAATGCCTTTAAATGTGATACTAAATGATTATTTATGATCACATATGGTATAAGCATTGAGGAGAATTGATTTGCCCAATCCAAGTGTTGAAGGGCAAGTTGGAAGAGAAGGTGGAGGTGGTGTTTGAGCTTGCTTTTGGTTGCTTTTAGATATAAATACAAACTTTGGATAAATTGGGTATGTTTGCATGACATTTGGGCTTAACAAATTTTGGTTGAAAAATGAGTTTGGTTAATGGATGCATTGAATATGCATGAAACATTGTGCTATGTTATGTGATTTATATGTGAATTATGTGAAATACTGCAAAATATTTAGGTAATGTGCTTTAATGTAAAATGTAATACATTATTATGATATAATGAGATATGATGAAATATGATAAATTAAAATGAAATTATATTGATATGAATAAGAGAAAATGAGAAAAGAGGCAATATGCCTAGTTGATAATGAGAAATCAGACAATGTGAAATCAGACAATGTGTTTAGCTTGATTATGGGAAAGTGAGAAAGAAATTGATGATGGAAAATATAAAATAATTGTGTGCCTAGTATGTTATTCAATTTCCAGAGTTCTGTGTTTGGCGGCATGCCTATGAGGTTATCTTCATTATTTGCCTTCAAGGTTAGCCTTTGAGCAATTATTATGATTTGCCTTCGAGGCCAAATGCTTGGCATCACTGTGATATGATTTGCCTTCGGGGCTAGCTTTTAAGCAATTATTATAATCTGTCTTCGGGCTAGCTTTTGAGCAATTACTTGATTTGCCTTCGGGCTAGACACATGGTGTCAACTTGGACCAAAATAGTAACTCTGAAATTTGAATAGCATATTAGATCCTTTAGGCCCATGCTTGTGTTTGTTGTTATGTGAATTGTAAAATGATTGAAAAATATGTTTAAAATGAAATGGTATATCACATGGTGGCATGATATGCTTAAGCATTGTGCATTGGCATTGCATATAAGTTTTATTGTTATCAAAGTTTGTAGCACTAGGCTTTTTGCATAGCACAATTGTAATTCATCGCGCAAGTGACAGGGAAGATCTGGTAAAGCTGGAGAGTTCTTCTAGATCGGATCAGGTCTAGATTTGAAGTCTTGATTGTAGAGTTGATAGTGGGTATCAAGATTAGAGATATAGCCAGCATGTATATGTTTTATATTACATTTTGATATTACCTATACTATACTATGTTTTTGGTTATATATTGTAAATTAAGAAAAATGCTTTAGATAAAGTTTGAGATCTGGGTTTATATGTGTTTTAATATATATATTTATGTATATGATTAAATGTTTTGAGAAATGTGAAAAAATTGAGTATGGGTGAAATGTATGAATGATTTTTATTGTAAGTGTTTTCTGATGCAGGTTGTGTTTGGTTGATAATTTGGGAATGTCCAAATTACAGATAAAACTCTGGCAAATTTTTTCTAGAGATTTTATGGAAAATGCTTATTTTAGAAGCTATGATTTCTAATAAATATTTTATTGGTTATTTAAAATTACATTTTAAAGTATTTAAGGTTTTAAATTTGAAAAGTGAAATTTTTTTATTAAATTTGGACATGATATTTTTATACCTTATATGCATATTTTACATATACCGAATGTATGTATTATACGTATATAGGGCATAAGGGTATTACATAATTGGAACAACAAAAAATTTGAAGTGATCCCATGCCTCATGAAATGGTTCTCCATCAAATTGGGTGAATGTTGTAATACTCTCCCTAAGCTACTTTATTTTCTGATGTGAATAGAATTTTCCCATGAATTTATTATAAACTTCGGTATATGTGGTTTATGAATTTTTTGGTAAAGCCATCAACCATGTCTTTGCCCTATCCTTCAAACTATATGGGAAACACCTCATTTTTAGCTCATCTTCCATCAATGCTTGCAGAAGCAATGTATGCAATGCTGTGTAAAAATCACGAATGAAGTTGAGAGGATCTTTATTTGGAAATCCAGAAAATAGGGCAACATACTATAATGAGTGTTTTTTAGTTCATAGTTTCTTGCTATGTTGCTCAACCATATACATGATGGAGTTAGCCTGATAATCAGTCGGGCAAACTCCTTCATGGGTGATTCCTCTACTTCTCCCATCTCTACTTTCGTGTTCTCCTCAAATTGCTCATCGGTGTCTTCTCCTTCTTTTCCTAAAGGATCCACTCCCTCGGTTCTAGGAATTCTATGAACGTCGTCAACAAATGGAACAAGTTCGTTGCCTTGGGACCTTTGTCCTTGCATAAATCACCTAGGCAATTCAAAGAGAAACACTTCAAACAATTTAAATTAAAGATTCAAACTATTACTAAAATAGCCTTTCCCGACAACGGTGCCTGCTCTAATTAATACTACTACAAAGTGACACTCACAAGTATGAAAGGTTAATATTGTAGCCATGATGATTGCCCCAAGGGCGTCTCACAAGAAATGTTTTGTGTTATAATTTGATTAAAGCAAAATAAATTTAAAAGTAAGTGTGTAATGTTTGAAATAGTGTTGAACTAATAATTGAAGTAAAATTACAAGTAACAAATTATTATTTCCTTAGAATTGGTTCAAATGCTTGGAAGGATACCTATGATTTATAGATTGATTTGATCAAAGTTCAATTATTTATTATCCATTAATATAACCTAGTCACTTAATGTCTTCCTTAAGATTAATTTGATATCATCAATTCATTAGTTCTTACAGTCATGAATCAATAAAATCTAATTATTTTTACATTGCAAATTAAGTAAACCCTAGAACTTATATCCCTAATTCATTCTTAGGGTTGTTAAATGCATAGTTCTAATATTAAATTTCACCTCTTGGTCCTTCATTCAATATTTAGAGATTAATAGGTGGCCAATCTATCAACCTAACATTCATTCCAATGCAAGCAACGTATGACAAGGCATATTAATGGAATTTATTGAATTAAATCATTTAATCAAATCTACTACAAATCCTAGGCATAAATAGTTTAGCTCATCATAAAATCAACATAAAACATCCATTTCAATAGAATTCAAATTACAAAACTTTGTTGCAATATAAATATATTTTACAACCTAATTTTGAAAAGTGAATAAATTTAATGGATAGAAAAACCCATTTTGAAAATGAGTTTTGATTTCATTTCCTCGCTCCACTTGGATTTGATGATCTCCCAATCTTCTCCTTCAAAATGTCTTGCTAAAGAACCTTGCTTCCAAGAACAAGTCTCAACCATGTCTCTCTCTAACTTGTCCTCTATATCTCTGCCAAGAACACCCACAAGACACATCAAAGAATGTTTATAATCTTTCCATGAGAAAGTGTTTTAGGTCATGCCCCAAAATCCTCCTCCCTCAAAAATTGATGTCCTTTTTTAATTCAAATCCTATCCCCTTTTTGAATGAAAATAATATTCCTTTTCTTTGTAATTCTCTTTTATCCCGATCAGTCCTAAAAATTCCATCTTCTTTTTATTTAAAAATGCACCACCCATCTTATTCTACTGAGCACTTCTCCTTGTGTCTCACTTTCCAGCTCATTCATTTTTGCTCCTTCAATTGAGAAACATGGCCAAGATTAGCTTGGCTTGGCCATGTGTTTTAATTTTAACCATAAACAAGGACAAGATGGCTGAACGTGTCCATTACAACTTAATTCACAAGTTTTATAATGTTACGTGGAACACTGCCAAGAACAAGTTTCCTTGGTCATGTGATGTGACACGGATAGGAGACATGGCCAAGACTCTTGTACATGCTCTGTTCTTCCAAAGTTGCACTTGCTTCTCTTTTTCCTTCTGAAAGACACAACTAAGATGAAACCTTGTCCTGGTTGTGTCACAGATTGATGCATGTGTCTTCTTCTGCCTGCATGTCTTCTCACTAAGGATTTTACACGGTGGAGATGGATAAAAGTGTCAAAGACATCTCCAGTATTGACACGGCCAAGACATTGAACATGTCTTGTTCTATAAGGGACTTTTTGTGCTTGATCTTCTTCTCTTAATCCTCTCAAATATTGGGCTTAGGATGTTTCACTTCTTTTTATTGATTATTTTTCTTTAGCTAAAATTCCTCATAATAACTTGAACAATACATTTAGAAAGCAACTAAAGATCAAATAAAATTACCCTAAAATACATATATTCATGATTACAACAAGCAGCAAAATGCTTCCACTCAATTTATGAGAATAGATTGACTTGAATTGGTCCAACCCAGCCAAAGACTCTAATAAAACCAGCGAATAGGGGAAATATTATCTTTCATTCCACATAGCTTCAAATTGGTAATTTTAAAAGTCTTAGATCTAATATTCCAAAAGGAGAAAAGGGCAGAATGATGGTCCTCAGTTTCTGCAAAAGAAAGAGATTAAGATTGTACTAGTTAAATTTAGATTTCTATTAAGAAGATATGCTCTATCCTTTCTTGACTCAAAATTTAAAGTTTTGTCTTTCTATGAAACAAGATAACAAGATGCTTGAAAGGTGAAAATGAAGTATAGAGTTTAATGTTTCCAACTATCTACAGTTCCAGCATAAAAGATTGTAGTGTGAGGGTTTGTCTATAGTGTTACATCATCTCCAATCTAAAGATGGCCTTCACTCTACCCATGTCCTTATAGACCCAATTTCAAGCCTAATAAAGACATGTAGAACTCTCTTGGTAGGTAGAGCCTATTAGTGGAGATTATTTGAATAAGCATACATATGAGATATACAATATTGAAACTCAATGAGACCTTTGGCTAAGTAATGCATGTGTGCCTATCTGAAGTGCAACAATTCTTGCTCAAATGGAAATAATTCCTGAGTTTAGTATGGTATCTAGCGTTGTCATGTTATAGATATGTTAATTTAGGAAAATCGAGTCATGAGGTATAATGACATCAATTTGACAAAGCCAAAATGTGATTTTAAAATTAAAAAATGGTGAGTAAGTTTTTTGTCTCCAATACCGGTGGAATGGTTCTTGCGATTTTGGCATTGTTAGGCTTAGGGCCTTAGAGAACATGGGTCTAAACCCGGAGAAAATGGAGTGACCACCCGAATGGGCTGAGAAAGTAGAAAAGGGTGGATAATTCGATCCTAAGGAATCTCTAAGCCCTCAATGGGTTCAAAAAGTTGGGTACGCATAGGAAAAGAGAGAATGACCCAACACCCTCATAGAGCCCGGTTCATTGGAACCGGCCTCTTTTTTAGGTTTAAACATTATAAAATTCTTGATTATTATGATATTATCCATACTACATGCAAACATTAAAATAAAGAATTATTGCATTAAAATAAGAATAAGTCCAAACAAAATAATAAATAGGTACCCATCCATAGATGGAAACATGCCTTCACAATGCCCAATGCAATGCCAAAATAAGAAAATAAAGTAAATAAAAATGAGGCACCCATCATCAATGGAAATATGTCTCTTACAACAGTCCCAAAGTCTTTAAAAGATAAATTAAATTACATAATAAAACTGAGGTACCCACAAAGTGGAAACATGCCTTTTACATCCTTGAAGTCCAAACAAAATAAATGTAAACTCATAACACATAAATAATCATCATATAAATAGTAAAAAAATTAGGACCTAATGAAAAAAGAAATAAGATAAATAGAAAAGAATACAATCCACGAATAAATATTGACCCCATTGACGAGGGATTGCGTACGGCATTCCCACTAGTCGGTTATCGAGCGGGGGTTAAGGAGGCAGTGTGTAATATCCCATATTATACCCTAAAAGTGTTGGGGTTATTGTTGTATTTGGATTCAATGTGTGTATTGAAGGGAAAGTGAAGAGAAGATGTAGGAAAAATAAATGCAAAATATATGACATATACATATAACCACATATACATCACATATACATGATGTATAAAATGGTGTAGGAAAAGTGTGTTGTATATATATATATATATATATATATATTTGTATAATTAATGAATAATAATAATGATGATAAGGACAAAAAGAGAAAAAAAAATGAAGAAAGTCAAAAGGAATTGTGTGTGTGGTGGAGATTTAAGTGTCCTAATGTTGTTATTATTATTATTATTATTATTATTATTATTATTATTATTATTATTATATATATATTGGATAAGAACGAAGAAAGAAGATTCATTCTTCTTCTTCTTCTTCATTTTCTTCGAAGTGCACGAGAGAGAGAGAGAGAGAGAAGTTAGAGAGAGAAAGATGATTTTGCTTCAATTTACACCAAAGACTAAAGGAGATCAAGAGATTTGCAAGTGGAGTTGAAGATTTGGCAAGCTATTCATGTAAGTACTCATTTCTTGAAGTTAATTTTTGTGATTATATATATATATATATAAGTTTTCATCTTCTTGTTTTGATTTCTCTTGATTGAGGTTATGTTTGATATAAGTGGTTTGTGAGATGATGATAATGAAAGATTGAAGTGTGTAAAGGTGTTAACTTGGTATTTAAGTGATGATAAGTTGGGGAAATTGTGAGGGTGAAGATGAATGGTTGAATTAGGGTTTTGAATTAATGAATTGGTACTTTGAGTAATTGATTATAGTGATGTATATATATTTTGTTTAGTATGATGCTATAATGAAGTTATATAAATGTTAAGGTGATAGAAAATTGATAAATATAACAAAGATGATGATTAAAAGTGTTGTGATGTGAATTTTGAAGTATTTAGTTTTTGAATTATTGAAGAACACGGCCAACTTAGGGCAAACATGGCCGTGTTGGATGATTTTTGGAGAGACACGGCCACTGGCTTGGCCGTGTCCCTTGACTGTGTTTGCCACTGCCTATTTTATGTTGAGAGACACGGCCGTGTCCCTTGCCCGTGTCTGCTACTGGATTTTTGGTGTTTAGAGACACGGCCACTGGCTTGGCCGTGTCCATTGCCCGTGTTTGCTACTGTTTGAATTGGTGTTGTGAGACACGGCCACAAGCTTGGCCGTGTCCCTTGAGTGTGTTGGCTAAGGAAATTTATTCCTGATTATTCTTACATTGTTGAATCCTCCAAAGGTCTTTTTGTATTTACACTTTAAATATACTTGAACAAAGATGACCTAAACTAATGTATATTGAGGATTCCAAATCTATGAATAAGGTAAATTATATATGTGTATATCAATGATTGATCATACTTTTGATGGTAATGAAGATGCATATGATATTATATAAACAATGTTATGTTATATGCATTGTGAATCTAGTGAATTGTAATGTGTTATATGAATGATGTACTTTATAATGTAAAGGATATGATGAGATAATTGATTATGTATAATTGAATAATGAAATATTATAGTATGATTTGAGACATGATATGATGTGAAGCCATTGTGATTGACTATGATGATTCAAATGAGATATGAAGCCATTGTGATTGGCTATAGTGATTCAAATGAGATGTCAAGCCATTGTTATTGGCTATGATAATTCAATTGAGAATGAAATGAAAATGAAAAGATTTTGTGTCTAATATGTTGATTCAATTTTCAGAGTTCTGGATTTGGCGGCATGCCTAGAAAATGTGAAAATGTAACAGTCTTGCCGGGTTGAGGATCTCTTCAATTTGAGTGAATCGAGGTCCAAGAGACTGGGTCTGTTACACTATGTGAATTATTGATACGAAATACATGAAAGGTAACAGTCTTGCCGGGTTAAGGATCTCTTTGCATTGAGATGAATTGAGATCCAAGAGACTGGGTCTGTTACTTGATAAAATGTGAAATGTGAATTGTAGTAACAGTCTAGCCGGGTTGAGGATCTTCTCGAGTTTAGCCGAGTTGATGATCCAAGAGACTGGGTCTGTTACGCTATCCATGGATAGAGATATGAGATATATTGCCTACGGGCTTGATCATTGTGATTATGGACCAATGCAGAAACTCTGAACTTTGAATAACATATTAGTGTCTGTTGGGCCCGAGTCTGTCTTTGTTGTCAGTGTGATATTTAAATGTTGAAATAAATGAGAAATGAGATCTATGGTTGCCTTTATTGCAAATGTGATTCATGATTGGTATGATATATAATATGATGTGTAAATGTATATGAATGTGGAATTTATGAGAATTGTGTTCATGAAGGTTTGAATAGGTCATTGAATGGTGTTTTGTTGATGTGATATATATGTATATATATATATGAGATAAAAAGGGTATGTATTGTGTTGTGAATATGTTATGTAATTATGTATCTAATTTATGAGATTAGTGTGAATATATGAAGAATGTATTGAGAAAGGAAAACATGGTAAGGGATCAATAAAACATAATACTAAAAGAACGAGGTATGATTCTTTTGTAAGGTATATTTTATTATTATTTATATTACTAAGCTTTCGGGCTTAGCGCGGTTGTGTAATCGCGCAGGTGGTTGCGGTTGATCTGGAAGTCCAGCTTTTTGCCACGAGAAAGGTATGAGTGTCTCGAGACCAACTAGAAAGTGATGCATACATGTGTGATTTTAAATTATATTGTATTTTTGAGTTAATATATATATTCATATGGATGAATGAAGTTTTGATAAATAAGAATACTGACTTTTGTAAATGTGTTTTAAATTAATGTTCAATTTTATGAATCTGGATAAAGGTTTTTAAATTGAAACTAAAAGTAACATTCTTATACTTTATATACGTATTGTATGTATACTAGGTATATGTATAGTACTTATATGGAGTATCAGGGTGTTACAATTATTTTGGTATCAGAGCTTAGGTTCGAGATTCTCGGCCTAAGTGAAATTAAAAAGAGAAAGTTTAGAAAAGCTTAAAGAGAAGTAAAAAGAAAAGTTTTGAATTGAAGTTTGTAATACATGCATATGCATTCACATCTAGGTTGGTCTCGAACGTGGCATTATGTGATTTGTGATGTTTCTGAACAATAGGAGATGGATGATAGTGTGTAAATGAGGTTTCATATGAAAGTAAATTTTGAAATGTTGATAATTGAGAGGTGATTGTGATATAAAGAATTGATATGGAAGGTATAAGTAAAAAGTTTGATCATTAATATGTGTATGACATTTAAAGAAATGGTTAGAAGAATAAAGTTGGAAATAAGTTAGAAATAAAATTAAGATTAAAGTATGTAATCTTTCCTTTATTATTTGAATCTCTTTCTAATAAACTTTATGTTTGGATTTATAGAAAGAGAAAATATTGTTGGATGGATAATATGGAAAGATATATGATTTAAATGAAAAGAGTACGGTAAATTATTGAATGAGTTGATTGATATAGATTAAGTATGATAATTTAAGGTGTAGATATGAAAAGTTAAGGTTTTGTTTAAAAAAAAAAAAGATGTTGGTTAGGTATAAATAGATATTGGTGTTGTTTGTATTGTTATTTTAATGCAACCATGGTGATTTCAATGTTAGAAATGTAATACGTTTGAATATTGTAAAAGCTTATGTAAATGATGGTAATATGAGACATTTAGAGTATTGGAATGAGCTTAGTAATGGTGAAACATATATGTTATGATGTTGCTTTGTGATATATACATATAAGATGTTTTAAAATTGATATTAAGAGAATGAGATGAATAAATTGAAGTTTAAGTAAATTAGTAAGTAGGACATTTATAGTTTTAATGGAATGTGGATAAAGATTAATTAAATATTGATAGTTTAATGTATTTAATACATGAGACATATGAAATGAATATTATTGCTCATGGAAGTATTAGAAATTGGGAGATGTGATTGTTAGTAGGAAAATCTGGTTTGAAAGTAAAGAAAAGGAATTAAGCAAATGAAAATGAGTACTTTAAGTAATTTGATTGGAAAGGATAAAAATGAATATGAAAGATGTGTTAAAAATATTATAAACAAATGTGAGAGAGATATCACATTGGAAATGTGATTAAGCTCCTTGTGAAATAATATTATAAGTAGAGTGTATATATTTATTTAAGTTAATGAATAACTTAAGTTATGATAAACAAATGAGAATGATAATAGTCAAAGTAAAGTGATAACTATTAAATTTGTATAAACTATATGCAAAAGGGAAATTTAATAAATTGCATAATTATGTGTTTATATAAAGAGGATTTGTGAAATGAACTTTTTGATATGAATGTAATGGTTATATGTAAGAAAGGTGGGAAGTGAATCACATTATGAACGTGACCTATGAATGTGTATATAATATGTTTATTATTTTATACCAATACATGTGAAATGGTATTACAAATGAGAATGGACTTGGGTAATATTGAACAGTGAAATTGTTATGTCAATAACTAAATGAGGCTATCATAAGATGTTTTGGAATTCAAAGTATTTGTGTGTGAAAATGTTTTATGTATAAGCGTATAATAAGAAATTGTAAGGAAAGAATATTGTATTTGAAAATTTTTAGAAGAGATGGTTTGGAAATGGAGTAATGAATGAAACTTGTGTAAGATTTGTATCTGATTAAAGGATAGGCGTAGAAAATGTTAAAGATAATATTATTGAACATGAGTTGGGTTAATGATGATTAAATAATCAAAAGCAAACTGTTTTGAAATGGAATTAAAATGTGTTAATTCTTGGTGTAATACAAGTTTGGAGAATAAATATGTAATTTTTGTGATACAATCTAGCCTTATAATCGTAAAGGCTAAAACTCGAATAATAGAAGAACAATATTGAATTACAATCCCTAAGTGTGATTGTTAATATATTATGGTCATATGACTTAGTTAGTGTGATTAGTGGTTAGTTTTATTATCTTCAGAGTTAGAACTGAGATGATATGATTGTAATACCGATTTGGTGAAACTGAAATTTTGTTTGAAAAGTATAGTTAAAAGTTATCGTAGATAAAGTTGTACCTTAACATTTTATGTTAAGAATTTGGTTATAAATTATGAAGGTAAAGAGAGAAAAAGGAAAATTATGGAAATGTGTTGAGATATGGATAATATGACAGAAAGGTAATCAAAATAAATATAACAATGTTTTGCAATTGATTATGTTGTTAATATAATGTGACTAGTGTTATGACTTATATAGTGTGAAAGAGGCGAGGATCATGCAAAAGGTACGTGTAATGTAATTTGTTATGATAAATGTTTTAATAATAAATGATGTTAATGTGTTTTGAGAAATGATGAAATGTGATATCATCATGGTTGATGATATAATTGAAACATGTCTAGATGATACGATTGAATAATGAGATATTCAATATAGTTGATGATATATGTGTATACTATTTCGATGTGATGAGAAACCATGATTGTTGACAATGATGTTAGAAATAAATTATAATTGAGGTATAATGCCTAAATGATTATGAAAAATGAATTGTGAAAAGACAATTGAGCGGACTTATCTGCCTCCTGCGGAACCATGCGTACCCATTGTGTTGGGCAACCAAACTTGGACTACCGACCTGGTTGGGGGAAAGTTCGTATTTGAAGCCATAGTTGTTGGCTATATTGATAAACTTTGAATGAGTATGAGAGATGATGATATAATTATAATAATAATGAAATGTATATTTATAAGCATGATTCTTATTGATTGAATATATGAATCTGAAAAGATTAGAATTTGAAAATAAGTTTGACCTAATGGAATTAGGTTGTATATATATATGTATTGTGAAATCCAATGATAAATTTCGATAAGGTAATTGTTGGTTTGGATTAAATAAGGTTGAAATGTTAGTATGTTGTGATAGGTAGATCGATTGATCTAGATTTCGCTTAAGTTGCGAGTCAATATTGAGATTTAATACGTATTGTTGTATTGGGAGTGTAAAATTGAAATGGTAATGTGTACGATGTAATATTCTGGTTTATGAATGAACATAAATAAATTGAATTATATCAATTGTACTTGGTGAGAAAAAGGGAAATGTTGTTTATCTGTTAAGTAAGTTTAAGAGTATTGTATTAATATTTATAGTAAGTGAGAAGCAAGTTAAAGGAAGTAAGGATATTGTTATCCATTGAGGTATGGTAAATGTTATTTTGAAAGTGATTGTAAGAATTGAATAATGATTTTGGAGGTTAAAATTAAGAAAATATCTATAAAGAGGTATAGTGATAATCTGACTCAAGTACAAAGATAAAATTTATAGGAAATGAAATGAGTTATATTGATTACTTTGTTGAGATAGTAATAAGATATAAAGATATATATATCTATACAATGATGAATTGTGAAATTCAGAGAAGATGATTATTCCTAAGGGGGAGAGTAGAAGTTATGTGATTTGATAAAATTATAATGTAAGATACGATTATCTTTGTATGGAAGTTAAGATGGTGATTTGTGCTACATGGGTTGTTCTTATGTTGGATAATTTCGAGGACGAAATTATTTAAGGGGGAGAGAATTGTAATATCCCATATTATACCCTAAAAGTGTTGGGGTTATTGTTGTATTTGGATTCAATGTGTGTATTGAAGGGAAAGTGAAGAGAAGATGTAGGAAAAATAAATGCAAAATATATGACATATACATATAACCACATATACATCACATATACATGATGTATAAAATGGTGTAGGAAAAGTGTGTTGTATATATATATATATATATTTGTATAATTAATGAATAATAATAATGATGATAAGGACAAAAAGAGAAAAAAAAAATGAAGAAAGTCAAAAGGAATTGTGTGTGTGGTGGAGATTTAAGTGTCCTAATGTTGTTGTTGTTATTATTATTATTATTATTATTATTATTATTATTATTATTATTATATATATATATATATTGGATAAGAACGAAGAAAGAAGATTCATTCTTCTTCTTCTTCTTCGTTTTCTTCGAAGTGCACGAGAGAGAGAGAGAGAGAGAAGTTAGAGAGAGAAAGATGATTTTGCTTCAATTTACACCAAAGACTAAAGGAGATCAAGAGATTTGCAAGTGGAGTTGAAGATTTGGCAAGCTATTCATGTAAGTACTCATTTCTTGAAGTTAATTTTTGTGATTATATATATATATATATAAGTTTTCATCTTCTTGTTTTGATTTCTCTTGATTGAGGTTATGTTTGATATAAGTGGTTTGTGAGATGATGATAATGAAAGATTGAAGTGTGTAAAGGTGTTAACTTGGTATTTAAGTGATGATAAGTTGGGGAAATTGTGAGGGTGA
Organism: Garcia nutans; assembly: GCA_947685225.1. Lineage (NCBI taxonomy): Eukaryota > Viridiplantae > Streptophyta > Magnoliopsida > Malpighiales > Euphorbiaceae > Garcia > Garcia nutans. Next base: position 11,240,578 of record CANTUV010000033.1, on the reverse strand, counting down.
TGATGAATGGTTGAATTAGGGTTTTGAATTAATGAATTGGTACTTTGAGTAATTGATTATAGTGATGTATATATATTTTGTTTAGTATGATGCTATAATGAAGTTATATAAATGTTAAGGTGATAGAAAATTGATAAATATAACAAAGATGATGATTAAAAGTGTTGTGATGTGAATTTTGAAGTATTTGGTTTTTGAATTATTGAAGAACACGGCCAAGTTGTGAGAGACACGGCCAAGTTAGGGCAAACTTGGCCGTGTTGGATGATTTTTGGAGAGACACGGCCACTGGCTTGGCCGTGTCCCTTGACTGTGTTTGCCACTGCCTATTTTATGTTGAGAGACACGGCCGTGTCCCTTGCCCGTGTCTGCTATTGGATTTTTGGTGTTGAGAGACACGGCCACTGGCTTGGCCGTGTCCATTGCCCGTGTTTGCTACTGTTTGAATTGGTGTTGTGAGACATGGCCACAAGCTTGGCCGTGTCCCTTGAGTGTGTTGGCTAAGGAAATTTATTCTTGATTATTCTTACATTGTTGAATCCTCCAAAGGTCTTTTTGTATTTACACTTTAAATATACTTGAACAAAGATGACCTAAACTAATGTATATTGAGGATTCCAAATCTATGAATAAGGTAAATTATATATGTGTATATCAATGATTGATCATACTTTTGATGGTAATGAAGATGCATATGATATTATATAAACAATGTTATGTTATATGCATTGTGAATCTAGTGAATTGTAATGTGTTATATGAATGATGTACTTTATAATGTAAAGGATATGATGAGATAATTGATTATGTATAATTGAATAATGAAATATTATAGTATGATTTGAGACATGATATGATGTGAAGCCATTGTGATTGACTATGATGATTCAAATGAGATATGAAGCCATTGTGATTGGCTATAGTGATTCAAATGAGATGTCAAGCCATTGTTATTGGCTATGATAATTCAATTGAGAATGAAATGAAAATGAAAAGATTTTGTGTCTAATATGTTGATTCAATTTTCAGAGTTCTGGATTTGGCGGCATGCCTAGAAAATGTGAAAATGTAACAGTCTTGCCGGGTTGAGGATCTCTTCAATTTGAGTGAATCGAGGTCCAAGAGACTGGGTCTGTTACACTATGTGAATTATTGATACGAAATACATGAAAGGTAACAGTCTTGCCGGGTTGAGGATCTCTTTGCATTGAGATGAATTGAGATCCAAGAGACTGGGTCTGTTACTTGATAAAATGTGAAATGTGAATTGTAGTAACAGTCTAGCCGGGTTGAGGATCTTCTCGAGTTTAGCCGAGTTGATGATCCAAGAGACTGGGTCTGTTACGCTATCCATGGATAGAGATATGAGATATATTGCCTACGGGCTTGATCATTGTGATTATGGACCAATGCAGAAACTCTGAACTTTGAATAACATATTAGTGTCTGTTAGGCCCGAGTCTGTCTTTGTTGTCAGTGTGATATTTAAATGTTGAAATAAATGAGAAATGAGATCTATGGTTGCCTTTATTGCAAATGTGATTCATGATTGGTATGATATATAATATGATGTGTAAATGTATATGAATGTGGAATTTATGAGAATTGTGTTCATGAAGGTTTGAATAGGTCATTGAATGGTGTTTTGTTGATGTGATATATATGTATATATATATATGAGATAAAAAGGGTACATATTGTGTTGTGAATATGTTATGTAATTATGTATCTAATTTATGAGATTAGTGTGAATATATGAAGAATGTATTGAGAAAGGAAAACGTGGTAAGGGATCAATAAAACATAATGCTAAAAGAACGAGGTATGATTCTTTTGTAAGGTATATTTTATTATTATTTATATTACTAAGCTTTCGGGCTTAGCGCGGTTGTGTAATCGAGTAGGTGGTTGCGGTTGATCTGGAAGTCCAGCTTTTTGCCACGAGAAAGGTATGAGTGTCTCGAGACCAACTAGAAAGTGATGCATACATGTGTGATTTTAAATTATATTGTATTTTTGAGTTAATATATATATTCATATGGATGAATGAAGTTTTGATAAATAAGAATACTGACTTTTGTAAATGTGTTTTAAATTAATGTTCAATTTTATGAATCTGGATAAAGGTTTTTAAATTGAAACTAAAAGTAACATTCTTATACTTTATATACGTATTGTATGTATACTAGGTATATGTATAGTACTTATATGGAGTATCAGGGTGTTACACAGTGCCTCCGAAAGGTAAACAGTTTATAAGATGTGGTTTTATTAGGGAATTAGGCTTTCTATGTAAGTTAGGATTTTATATTTATAGAAATTAGGGTTTTTCCTAAACTAGGGTTTGCATGTAAATTATGATTTTGGAATTAGGGTTTAAGGAATTTAGCGTTTTGGATTTAGGGTTTAAAGAATTAGGATTTTGGAATTCGGAATTGGAAATTAAGGTTTCAAGGTTTGGGATTAGGGTTTTTAAGGTTTGGGCTTTGGAATTTAGGGTCTGATGCTTACTATGATTACATGAACTTACTACCATTGCATATTAATTAAGATAAATATTTTTCATGGGTATATGGATTGCTACTGGATGAAATTAAGCCAGATGTATGATGATAGGAATTAAAGAATAAAAAACTACTACGGGAACTAAATTAACTTACTGGATCAAAATAATTTTATAACCTTCAAATTATTCACTACTGGATTTATTTAAAGCTATTGCATGATTTAATATAAATTGGATTTAGAAAATTGAACTTGCGTCGAAGGCTCCACCAAAATTGTTAAATTGAAACAAGCTTCCTTCTGTTGCTGCCTACACCAATCTTAGTTCTTTGGCAAGAGGTTGCCTTGATTCTTGCTTTTGTGTTGCTTTTTGCTAAACTGTGTTAATTGTTGATTCTATTCTTGATCACTATTGCTTCTTGATTAATTATTGATGCCAATTTATAGTATTAAACATTGCTATTTATAGGCACAATTAGGTTTAAACTAAAATCCTAATACTTCATCTGATGGTCTAAACAATGTCCATCTTAATTACGAAATTAATAGACCGAATTAGGGCCAGATTACTGGATCATGGCAAATTAAGAATTACAAATTCGCCATGGTAAGCTATCCTTGGCGAATTGGGAATTGCCAATTTTCCATGGATGGGTGTCCATGGAGAATTGGCAAGGCCAATTAGCCATGAAGGCCTTCCATCTCAAATTGGCTAAGCTAATTCATCATGGCTTTACTTTGTGGTCCAGTCTGACTTATTTTTATGTTTAAAAATTGAATCAAAACTGTTTTAATTAATTAAATGATAAATCAAAATAGGTTTAGGGCTTTAAAATCAAACAAACTTTATTTTTAGGCCTTGCAGAACCAAACTGATCTATTAAAAGCTATGAACTAGGTCTAAGGTTTTTGGAATAAGATCAAATATAGCTTGGCCTTTGTTAATTGGGATCGGACCATCTTAGGGCTAAAATTAGGGGTCTACAGCGAGTGAACAATCACTATAGTGGCTGCTATACATGACTTAGTAAAGACTCAAGTGGGAAATAAGGATCCAACATGTTGGTACCCACTTCAAATGGCTATATGAAGGTTTGAAGGCTATAAATACCTCAATAAAAATTATTTTTCTGGGGGATTGTCATTGTCATAGCTAAGATTAATAACTCTCATTTCTTAGCATCTAAATTCAACTTGTAATCTTTGAGTGTTCAGTACGATCATTAAATACCATTGTATAAGTTTGAGCATAAGCTTTGAAACACTTAGGTTGTAGAGTAAGCTTAGGAAAATTCTTGTTGGGATATGAGGAAGCTACTCAAACCTTGTAAAAATTTGGTGTAAACTTGTTAAAACACCAAGTTATGATTGAGCTTATAAAAATCCGAGGTTAGTAAAATTCTCAACTTGAAATTAGGGAGTGGATGTATGATTTATTTGATATGAACAACTATAAATCTCTGGTGTTCATTCTTCTTTACTCTACTCTTTTTTTGCTTTATTGTTGATCTTAAAATTTTAATTTACCATTACTTTTTTAAGACAACCAATTCATCCCTCCTCTTAGTTACCATATTGGGACAATAATAATAATTCAAAATTAAAATAATTTTTGGAAAGTGGAAGATGAAAATTTAGATATTAATTAATTGTTAATTAATTTATTAAATAATTAAATAATATATATATGTGGCTAGGATTTAAAAGAAGACATAAAAATCAAAAACTCAATTTTCATATTCTTCCTATTCTCTCCATATAATATCCATAAATTTTTAAATATAAAAAAATAAATAATTTGGAAGGGTTTAACAATGGGTTGGATGGAAAAAAAATATAATGCATATGTTGGGTATCTGCAAAAATACCTAAAATATAAATTTTACTTAAAATGAAAAAGTTAAAGTCAAAGGTCAAAAAGTAAAAGTTAAAATTAAATATAATAATAATAATAAAACATTAAAATTGACTTTTTGGGTAGGAAGGAAGCCCAAAAATAACTTAATATTTATTAAATAATTAATTTGTAGTTATGTATATAAAGAAGTGGTAAAATTAGAAATGTTGGGTATTTAAAGTCATCATTTTCCTTCCAACACCTCTATAGTGAATTTTTATATGAGTGAGAGGGGGAGAGATATCTACTTCATCTTATACTTCAAATCTTACAAGGAATTGAAGGGTTTTAACTTGGTTTTGAATATTAATCAAGGAATCAAGTAGGTTTTCTAACTTTAAGCTTATTTTTCCTTAATTTTAAGGTTATGTAATTATATGGGTTAAAGAGATATTTAGTTATAATTTTTAAAATAGATGGTTATAAAATCTAACATGATGGATTTATAATGATTTAGTAGTTAATTTATTAAAGAGAGCTTGTATGTTGAAGTTAGGGTTTATGGAGAATATGTGGAATTTGGACTTTTAATAAGGATATTTTAATTATTGTAATGATTTCATTGATTTTATTTTGATATAGACATAATGATTTTATGGTTGGAAATTGGATATGAGTTGGTTATGGGGGGAATTGGGGGTTATGGGATGAATTTATGGAATTAGGATTTTTGATGGAGATGATGATAAATGTTAAAGTGGATTGTTTTGATGTTAATTTAATGTGTTTGTTGGTTAAAATGAAGTTTGAGTAGGGAAGTGAAGGGAGAAACTTGGGGTTTTTATTGGAAATTTGATAGATAATTGTGTATTAGTTGTAGTTTTATATAAATTAAGCATGGAAGTGATTTTAATTTAATAATTTGGCTTGTTGATTGGGTTATGTGTGTATAGGCAAAATTGGAGCAGGTCGAGGCATTTAAGGTGTTTGGAAAGTAAGGGTTGGAAGGTGACTTAGGGTTGATTTTGGAACTCAAAATGGTTTATACATACTTTGCTAGCCATTATTTTATAAATTCATGTTTGGCATATTGTATATTATTGCTTGAAATGTGATTTTTCACATAGTCTATGCAATGTTGCATAGTTATGTAATGAGTATTGTAGTAAGAATAAAATCATTTCAACACGATGATGGGTCATGTTTTGAATGAAGCATAATTGATATGTGATCTTATGTGTAATGTAGAAATTGTGAAATATGATAAACAAAATATGAAAATGATTATTTAATTTGTCAAGTGCTTGATAATGTGATACGATGTGACGTGTGACATATATATGTACATAAAGCATGATAAAGTGTGAAAATGAGTCACATTTTGAATGTGAGTCGTGGTTATGTGTAATGACCTGTAAAATGTGGAAAATGATATAGAGATGGGAATGGGATGAAATGATAAAGTGATCATCACTGAGTTGATCACTTGATACATATAGAAAAGGAATCATGTGAATGAGAAATATGGAAAGTGAAATGAAAAATGGATAGATTATGTGATATATGTTGCCTTGTACAATAAGTACTTCTAGAAAATTGATGTTGGTGTTACATATGTTGATGGACCTAAGCAGAGCTAGGTCCATAGAATGCATTTGACCTGAGTAGAGCTAGTTCTTGAGTTTGAATTTAAATATAAGCCTAAGCAGAGCTAAGCCTTAGCCCGAGTAGAGCTAGGTCGCAAAAATGATGTTGTGGTAACCCAAATCAATATTTCTGAAACTTTTATATTGTATAAGAAATTTTAGGGCCAATATGTATATTTGTAATATTTCATATATGGAGGATGAGTTAATGGATGAATAATGAACATAATATGGCAATGGTATGAAAATAGTATTATGGAATAAAGAATGTGTAAATTAGTGTTGCTTATAATGTTGGTATGAGATGTGTGTGATAATAATGTGTTGTTACATAAATAAAATTTTATGTAACAGATGATGCAAAGTTCTAATGAAAGTATTTGTGACTATGTGACATGGAAATTATGCATTAAGATTTAAATATTTTATTGTTACCAAAGTACATACCACTAAGATATATGCTTACCGTTGTAGAGTGTATCATGCAGGTATTAGAAGTGTATATCAAGGTAAATCAGGGTGTGATTGATACTTGAAGTTATGGGTGCCACGAGACCAACCTTGAAGGTGTTGCATTCATCTATTATTTATGTATTGTGTAATATGGATTTTGTATTATAAATAAACATCATTTGTTTTGGGAAATATTACATATGTACATGATACTTTTGGATGTAAATTGATGAATTCATGATATTTTTTGAGAAGTGATGGATATTATAAAAATGTGTATTTGGGAGTGTTGTGTAATGCAGGATGTGTTTTTGGGATTTGATAAATTATAGACAAAACTCTGACAAATTTTTTACAGAGATTTTCTTTTATAAAATTTAAATTAATTTTAATATTGAATTAAGGGCTAATATTGATTATTAAAGTGGCACTCTTATATTTTATATGTGCATTTACATATACAAAGTATATGTATTATATATACATATGGTATAAGGGTGTTACACTCCATCTTAGCCAATTTTCCATCATAGTTTAAGGGAAGGATTTCGTATTCCAACACATAAGAATTTGCTAGGAATTCTAATAAGTGTATAGTTGATGATATTTTTGTCTCTATTTCTTAATATATTTATTGTCAAATTGAGTTTAATTTGTTTGTTCAAGTGTTTATTAGGGTTGATTCTAGGAACCTTTGACACGTTGAAACCTTAAGGTTATTTAGGCTGGAATCACAGATGAAAGAAAGGAAAGGATCTATTTTGGGAAAATTCTTCAATTGACACGCCCAGTGACATGGGAGTGTCGATGGCCGTGTCATTCAACTACTTTACAGAAGCTTTGACATGCCCAGAGACATGGGCGTGTCACTGAATGTGCCATTGATCATGCCTTACAGAAGCTGTGACATGCCCACAAACAAGGGTGTGTCCCTGGCCATGTTCCTAACTCAGCATTATAGTAGCAATGACACTCCCAAGGACATAGGTGTGTCACTTCCCATGTCATTAAAGTTTGAAACAACACTGTTGACATACCCACACACACGCCCGAGTCAATGGGCATGTTAGACAAAAATTTATGGGCTATAAAATCTGAGCTAAAATGCAAATTAGGGATCCAGTTTTTATTAGAGCAGACTTCCTAAGAAAAAGAGAGTTTTGGTAGTTGAGAGTGAAGGTAAAGATCCAATTCATGCGAGATTTAGATCAAGATTCAAGGATTGAAGTGAAGAAACACAAATCATTCATTATGGATTATTCGAATTCTTTTACTTATTTATTTTGTTTTGGCTTACTGGTTATGAACATGAGCTAAAGTATTTCTATCTAGATATTGATGAACCCTAGCCTTGTTATATGGATTGAATAGTTCTTATTAAATTAAATCATTAGATTGAGTTGTTTTATCCTTTTAATTCTTAATTTCTTATTTCTAATTAATAATAGCGTGCTTATTGATTGGTTACAATTTTTATACTATTAATGTGAGAAAGCTTGATATGAACAGAATTTTCATTCGGATTGAGAGTTGATTGGAGTGCTAGAGATAGACTTACATGACCGTTTGGTTCAAATTTCCTTGTTCTTATTACAAGATCTATTTAATTATGCTTGAGAAGAGATTCCTAGCATTCTACTTAGTGATTAGAGATTAATTTACTCGAGAGAGGTTTTGATCTAATTTAGAGGAATACCAATTCAGCTCTATTATTTGATTTAATTGAATTGATACTCATAAATATTTTTTTAGCTGGGGGAATTCAATATTTTGATATTAATTTCATCATCAACTCTTTTTGCACAATATTTTATTTTTCTTTACTTTAATTTATTAAATAATTCATGTTTTATTTTAATCATCACAAAAACTATTGATTTGCTAAACAACAATTGGAATTTGCACTAGTACTTGACCTTTTACCTAGTGGAACAATATCTTACTCGCTACTTTATTACTTGCGTGACCCGTGCACTTACAATAACATTGTGATAGCACCGATTTGCCATCAAGTTTTTGGCGTCGTTGCTAGGGACAATGGTTTTCAATATTAGTAATATAATGAAGACTGTTGATTTAGTTTCTATTTTTATTTGTTTTAACATTAGTTCTTACTTGTTGATTGTCATTTTAGGTACTTCTTCCCAATTATGACCTGAGCTAGCTCTTTCCAATTACTTGAATTAGATCCAGAGCTAGAGAGAACATTGAGGAGAAAGAGGAAGGAAGAAACAGAAGTAGTTCTGGCAGAAATGGAAGCAAACTTGGAAGCTTCAAGCTCATAAAAAGAACTTGAAGTGATGGCAGGAAATGAGTCAAAGTCATTGCAGGAATTTGCTAAGCCCACTCTTAATGGGGCTGATTCGAGCATACAGAGGCCGATAGTTGCTGCAAATAAAATTGAGATAAAGACAAATGTAATTCAAATGGTGTAGAAGACTTGCCAGTTTGATGGGTTCCCAGATGAAGAGCCTAATGCACATATTGAGATTTTTTGGAAATATGTGACATGTTCAAGATACAAAATGTCTCTGAAGATGCAATTAGGCTAAGGTTGTTCCCATTCACACTTAGAGATCAACTGAAGTAATGGTTGAAATCTTTCCCCCCAAACACTTTCAGCACATGCGGTCAATTGGTAGAAAAGTTCATAGAAAAATACTTCCCACCGTCCAATACTACCAAGTTAAGGAATGATATTTCATTTTTCTCCAGCAAGATGGTGAGACTCTTTATGATGCTTGGGAGAGGTTTAAAGATTTATTGAGAAGATGTCCTCACCATGGGCTTCCATTGTGTCTCAAGATTCAAACTTTCTATAATGGATTAAATTATGCAAGCAAGCAATCCATTAATGCAGTTGGCAGGGGTACCATAAATAATAAGACACCTGAACAAGCAAGGGATTTGATTGAAGATATGGCCCTTACTAATTATCAATGGCAAACTCCAAGGGAACAAGGAACACTGAGGGCCGTTGGTTCACATCAATTGGATCCCGTGTTGGCTTTGAAAACACAATTGGAAGCAATGAACAAAAAGATTAATTCTTTATCTTCATCTTTAGGGAAATCAATACAGGTTATGTCTTGTGAATGGTATGGGGGTGGACATCAAAGTCAAGATTGCCAAAGTGGCTATATGTGTGCTAGATAGGAGCAGGTGGATTAAGTTGGAAATATGCCTAGGAAAAAATAGAACAATCCCCTACAATAACACAAATAATCCAGGGTGGAGAAGTCATTCTAATTTCTCCTGCAGTAATCAGAATAATCCAAGGCCTCCCCCTGTATTTCAGCAGCCTCAACATCAACAAGCTGCCCCTCAAAGAAAGAGCGATTCGGAGAACATGATGGAGAAGTTTATAGCAGCTCCAGAAACTAGATTTCAATCAACAGAAACCACTCTTAGAAATCAGCAGGCCTCCATCCACAATTTGGAAAATCAGGTGGGGAAAATTGCCAAGTTACTCAGTGAACGACTACAAGGGAGCTTACTTAGTAATACTGAGGCAAACCCGAAGGAGCAGTTGAAGGTAATTACTCTAAGGAGTGGAAAGGAAATTAAGTAAAGAGGCTGATACACAAGAAAAAAAAAAGATAACCTTACTGTCATTTCGGGTGAGAAGACTACAGTGGAAAATCAGAAAGGGAATCAACCACAAGAACCCGGTCCAATAGTGAAGGAATACTGACCTCAAATGCTATATCCAAAAAGGTTGAACAAGGACAAGATGGATGCTCAGTTTGGTAAGTCTCTTGAACTCTTTAAACAACTGCACATTAATATTCCATTTGCTGAAGCTTTATCATAGATGCCCAAAATATGTTAAATTTTTGAAAGATCTCCTTTCTAACAAAAGGAAACTTGAGGAAGTGTCTTTCGTACAATTTTTGAAAAAGAGTTCAATAATTTTGCAAAATAAGTTTCCTAAGAAATAAGAAGATCCTGATAGTTTTACTATTCCATGTTTGATAGGTAATCTTGAAATTTAGAGTGCATCGGCTGATTTAGGGGATAACATAAGTGTTATGCCCTACAAGATGTTTAAAGAGTTAGGTGTCGGAGAACCTAAAGAAACACTCATGACCATTCAACTTGCTGATAAGTCAGTAATTCATCCTCGCGGTATTATAGAAGATGTGTTGGTAAAAGTCGGGGTTTTCATTTTTCCTAATGATTTTGTTGTCATTGATGCAGATAAAGATACATATGTTTTGCTTATCCTTGGTAGGCCATTTTTGAATACAGTCCGTGCCCTTATAGATGTCCATGATGGCACATTGACCTTAAGAGTGGGAAGCGAGAAAGTTGTTTTTCATATGCATTATGCTATGAAGCACCCACTTATACTCAATGAGGTAGATTTATGTAATGATATTATTGAGCATGAAACTATAAATTTTGTTATTAACATTGTTGCCAAGGATCCCCTTGAGTTGTGTTTATTATAGGATAATACTGAGGATCAGGAAGCATTGGAGCAGCTTGGTTATCTTGAAGCAAGCATATCATTTAAGAGTCGGGCGTATGAAACCATTGAAATTCCAATAGCACAGAAGTCATGACCATCTATGATTGATCCACCCATCTTTGAACTCAAGACCCTTTCGTATCACCTTGAGCATGGATGAATGTACTTTTCACCAGTTCATACTTTTGTTTTTGTTTTTTTTTCCTTTTCCTTTTCTTTTGTTTTTATTTTATTTCTGTATTTATTTCTTTTTATCTTTTTTTATATAAATGAATCTTCATCATTTTGTATGTCAATTTTTGTCATGAAGCTAATTCAACTTTGGAACATTTTTTGTGAACAATATTCATATATGTCAATTCAGGACATTTTAGGGCAATTCTCTCTCTTTTATTTTTTTTTATTTTACCCACATTGGGGACAATGTGCATCTTAAGTGTGGAGGAGAGGTATATTTTTTAGATTGAGCTTTTGTTTTTATTCTTTCCATTTGATGCATTTGTCTCATTTAGTTTCTTCGATTTTATTTTTGGGTTCAAGTAAACTAGATTAAAATGGTTCATTTGTCTCATTTTGTTTTTATTTTTAGTTTCTTCGGTTTTTTTGAAATGGTTCCTCTTTTTATTAAATTAATGGTTGATTTAATGAATGAAAATATCTTGTTGAGGTTAACTCGGTTTTCTTAATTGATTGCTAAATACTAAATGTAATAGTTTGAATTAGGTAGTTGATTGATGAGAGTTGTACATCTGAAGTTTAAAAACTTAGTTACATTTTTAAGCATGACCCAATTTCTTAGATACTTGAGTCAAACATAGTATGACATCTTTATTATCTTAAGTTCTGGACCACTTTACTTGAAAAAAATAATAAATAAAATATAATAAATTAAAATAATTTTTCAGGAGCTTTGAAAATTTATCCTTGTTCTGCTAATTTTAACTCTTGAATTGAAACAAATGTTTACCTTCATGTCAAAAAGTTAGTATCAGTTCAAACAAGTGGGGCTCCTTTTGAAAAAAAAATATTTCACGCAATGCATTTTACGAAGGGGTCAAAGAACTTAAGAGAAAATTTACACTTTCTTACTTTGTTCATGACTTTTGAGTTCTTGAAATTTTATGCTCAATCTTTTAACTCTGAAATTTTAGATTTTAAATCTTTTAAATTTTTGTTCTGAAACTTCTTAACTCAGCTATCATGTTTGAGATTTAGTTTTTGGTTGAGAATGTTGGGTTTTCTAATTTAATTATTCTAAAACTTTTATTTTCTTTGGATATAGAGAGGTCCTTCATTTTTTCCTAATATAGTGATTTGGCTTGCTTGACGACAAGCGAAAACTCAAGTGTGGGGGATTCTGATAAATGTACAGCTGATAATATTTTTGCCCCTATTTCTTAATATATTTATTGTCAAATTGAGTTTAATTTATTTGTTCAAGTATTTATTAGGATTGATTCCAGGACAAGGAAAGAAGTTATTTTGGGCAAATTCTTCAACTAACATGCCCAGTGACATAGGCATGTTAATGTCCGCGTCATTCAACTACTTTATAGAAGCTTCTACATGCCCAGAGACATGAGCGTGTCACTGAACATGCCATTGATCTTGCCTTATAGAAGCCGTGACATGCCCAAAAACATGGGCGTGTCTCTGACCATGTCCCCAACTCAGCATTGCAGTAGCAATGACACACCCAAGGACATGAGCGTGTCACTACCCATGTCATTAAAGTTCAAAATAGCACCGTTGACATACCCATAGTCATGCCCGTGTCAATGGGAGTGTCAGGCAAAAATTTATGGGCTATAAAATCTGAGCTAAAATGCGAATTAGGGACCCAATTTTTATTAGAGCTGACTTCCTGAGAAAAAGAGAGTTTTTGTAGATGAGAGTGAGGTTGAAGATCCAATTCATGTGAGATTTAAATTAAGATTCAAGGACTGAAGTGAAGAAACATAAATCATTCATTCTGGATTGTTTGAATTCTTTTACTTATTTCTTTTGTTTCGGTTTTCTAGTTATGAACATGAGCTAAAGTGTTTCTATCTAGATATTGATGAACCCTACCCTTTTTGTGTAACGAACCCTCCCCCTACCAGGTCGGTTGCCCCTTTAAGGGGAGCTCAGCATCACCAAAGGGTCCGCAGAAGGCAGATAGGCTCGTACTGTACTGGATCGCCCTTGCGGGCTCCCACCAGGATTTGTTTATTTGGCTTTAATGGTGTACAAACCACTAAAGTCACCTCCCCGGATCGAACACCTGACCTCTCCCTTAAGAGAGCCAGCGTGAGCCATCCAGTACCATTTCTACCACTAAATTGTAACATTCGTGATTTTGGAGATATAAAATTGTATATACTCATTATATATATATATATATATATCTAGAGTATATATAACATATACATATGGTATATTAATTGTATATGTTGAATTAATACATTACATACTTGATATTTAATACACATATAAGGTACATTTGATGTATATATAAGATACACATTACTTGTGCATATGTGTAATATTCCAAATTTTTAAAAATTTTAATTTTTGAAAATTTGATAAAATAAATTATAATTTAAATGGATAAATTAAATTAATGGTATTAAATGAAAAATGAAGGGGTTTTAAATGAAAAAGTGGAATATGTATGTGATATATATGTAAAATATGCATAACATATAAAAGTCAACACTTTCTTAAAGAAAAGTCAAAGTAAAAGGGTATTTTGGTAATTAAATCTTAAAATTTTAAAATTAATAAAATAATTCAAAAATAAATTATTTTTGAATGGAAGAGGGAATTTATGACTTTTAATTTATTAAATAAATTATTAAATTATTAATTATTAAATTATTTTAAAATATATATATGGTTAAAAATAAAAGATGAAAAGAAAAAGAAAATTTAAAAGTTTTTCATCTTCTTCTTCTTCTCCATCAAGGGCCGGCCACCATGGTTGTTTATCTCAAGAATTTTGATCTTCCATACTCCGCAAATTGAAGGATTTAATAAGTTTAAAGTGGATTTTTAGTGATTTTTACCAAAATTAGTAAATTCCCACTTCTTTCTTTGGATTTCATGGGAATTGTGATTATGTTTGTTTTGAGTTTTTAAAGTTCTAAGATTTAATTGTCTATTTGGGTATATATGAAGCTATTTTAAGTGATTAACAATGATTTTAAAGTTGGATTAAAGAAATGGTTGAGTTTGGGTAAGATTGGTGAAGAGAGAGAATTTAGGGTTATGTAATTTTTAGGATTTTGAAATCATGTTTTTTAATTATGTAAATTGATTCCAAATGAGTTGTTTGATACATAAACAAGTATTTTATAGTTAAATATGGAATTTGATTGTGTTTGGTTGGAGTTTGAGAATGGAAGTGGAGATTTAGGATTTTGGAAAAGTGAATTTCCAAAGTGGTTGAATTGTGTGATTTTATTTGTTTAAGCATGTTGTTTAGTGTTAAAAGTGATGGATATAAGCTTGAAATGAGTAATGGATTGTGTTGGAATGGAAAACCTTCAATGGGGGAAGGTTATGCCATTTTTGAGATTTTGTGTATGAGTGTATTTTTATAATGTAAATGATTTAAATGTATTAAAATATGTTTTTAATAGTATAAATAAACTTAAAAAACTAATTTAATTATAGTAGAATGGAATTCTAATGTTAAAGTAAGGAAAGGCTAAATTTTTGGAAATTTATAGGAGTGATGTTTAATTATGGTTAAATATTGGAAATGCCATTAAATGTGATACTAAATGATTATTTGCTATCACATTTGGTTTAGGCATTGAGGGAGGTTGATTTGCTTCATCCAAGTGGTGAAGGGCTAGTTGGAAAGATAGGATTGGAGGTTGTTTTAAGCTTACTTTGGGTTGCTAGTGGAGGTATGTACAAACTTTAAATATATTGTTCATATTTTCATGACATTTGGGCTTAACACATTTTGATTGATAGATGTGTTAAGTTACTTGATTCATTGATTGAGTATGAATAATGTGCCATGACATTTGTAATGTCATATATGTGTTAAATGCATTGTGAAAAGCCATTGATAATGGCTAAATCGTGTAGAATGTGAAATATGTATATTATGTGAAAATACCCAAAGTAATTGAGTAATGTGTTGTGAATGCAAAAATGAGATATGTGGAATAATGAAATGAATTGATATTGATAAAAATGAGAGAAAAAAAAGAGAAAAGTGAGAAAAATGAGAAAGATATGAAAAATGAGAAAAAAATGTGAAAATAAGGCAATGAGCCAATTTGATTATGAGAAATGAAATGAGAAATGAATTGTGAATGTATTTGATAATGAGATAAATGAATTAATTTCGTGCCTAGTATGTTATTCAATTTTAAGAGTTATGGGTTAGGCGGCATGCCTATGAATTGTTGGGCAGGTGAAAAGACCAGGTCGTAAGTCGAGCCTAGTTGATAAATGATAAATATGATGTTTTTGGGGTGAAAAGACTGGGTCATAAGCCTCAAAAATCGTAGCAGTCTAGCCGGGTTGAGGACCAAGATACTGGGGCCTAAGGGTCTAGTCAGGTTGAGGTCCAAGAGACTGGGGCTATTACATTATCCATGGATATATTGCCTATGGGCTAGAGACATGGTGTCATTATGGACCAAAGCAGTAACTCTGAAATTTGAATAGCATATTAGATCCTTTTTGGGCCCATGTTTGTCTTTGCTTTAATGTGAAATATGAATTGTGATACAATTGAGCAATATAATGCTATTAGTTGTGATTATGAAATATTTGAAAAATATAAGAAAGTAGAATGATGTGACATCTATATGCATTGTGCATTGGTATTGCATTGAGTTTTATTGTTATTATTAAAGTTTGTACCACTAGGCTTCGGCTTAGCAAGATTGTAATTCGTCACGCAGGTGATGGATGATTTGGTAGAGCTGGAGAGTTCTACTAGACCTGGTCGGTTCTAGGTTTGCATTTATTGAGCTTGAAGAGTTATTTTTGGGTACTTCAAGATGAGAGCCAGTTGTCAGCATGTACATATTTGATATTATAGTATATTTTGATATTATGTATGAGATGATACGTTTTTGAAGTACATATTGTAAATTGTAAAGAATGATTTGAATAATTTGTTTAAAATGAGATCTTATTTGTGATGTTGATATATATGCCCATATATAAGTATTTTGAGAAAATATGGAGAAATTGAAAAGTATTGGTGAAATGGTGAATTGATTTTTATCGGGAATGTTTGTTTTATGCAGGTTGTATTTGTTAGTGTATATGCCCTAGGCCATTGATTTGGACCTTAATGTTATTCATTTTGTTATTAATAAAGAAGTTTTTATTATCATTGTTATGTTTGCATGTTATATATAATAATGATTATATCCCTGGTTTATTATTGTTATGGAGATAATAATAAATATAACTAGTGTAATATTGATTTGATAATCATAAGATGATTATAGGTATGAAGATACAAATCAATATTATGGATACATGTTAGAGAACAGTGTATTGGATAGACCCACATAGATATCACTTCATGGTTTAATGTCATAAGTGTATCTCATAATAGTATTCATTTAATCCTTTGACTTGAGATTGTCATAGTTTCCAACATAAGGAATATTATGTTTTGACATGATCAAACGTTATCTGTAACTAGATAATTATAAAGGTTATGCTTGAACATGGTATAAATTATGTAGAGGAAAATGAACAATCAAGATGGAATTTGTCCCTCTCTATGAGAGAGATATCTTCTGGGCCCCTCGATAAGTGTAACTGAGAAATGCATGGCCGTGCTCAAATAAGTTGATATAAGATCAATCTTATTTGTTTATCAGTTAACTTGGAGATCGAGTAATCATAAGTTTGGACAATATAAGTATGACATTTACTATGACTTATGTTCAAACTAGATATCGTGTGACAAAGGGATTAATGCATGTACTATTTCAAGTTTTCATTTATAATGATTCTCATGATTAATTGGGTAGTCGTAATGTCTTGCTAGAGGCCAATTATGATTTGTGCATTTCAATAGAGATTGAAATACAATACCAGTTAATATGAGCCTATCGGGTCACACACATAGAATGTAGGCTGTACTTAAATAATAATAATTATATTTTTATTATTGTTGTTAGTATTATTATTATTATTAGATATTAATAATAATATTGTTATAATAATTATTATTAGATAATAATTATTAAAACGTGGGTCCATATAGGATATGGATAGTTAGGGTTTTGACAAGGAAAGTCTTTTAAACGGTTTTAAAAGGGCTAGAGGGATGATGATCTGATCATTATTCATTTTGAAAGAAAACGAAAGAAGAGAAAAACATAAAAACCCTAGTTTCGTTTTTGAAAAGGTTCAGCCACTGCCGTTGGTGAGCTAGCACTCAGACCGGCGTACGTTCGTGTGGACTTCGCTAGAGGGTGTTCGTCTTCAGAAGGCGGCATCTGTTAATCGATTTGAAGCTACACAAAAGGTTAGTTTCGAATCTCTTTTATCGAACTGAATGGATCACATGGATCCTGGGAATAAATCGAAAGATAATTTTTGTTTTCCGCTGCGGCAAAAAGGGTTGCAGATTCTTCTCGATTTACTAACAGTGGTATCAGAGCCCCTTGTTGATTCCATTTAATTCGAAATATGCCATGTTGATGTGTTGATGTGATCTATTATTTTTCGAATGGCATGATTGGATTTGTTTTATCATTTGATGATGAGTCGAATCTGTTATATGAGATATAATCTAAATCGTTGTTGATATATGATGTCAAAGATGACCAATTGTATAAGATACAATTCTGTGAAGTCGAATTAGGGTTGGTATACAATCTGTTATGGTTTCGAATTAGGGTTAATATGATTAATTCAATTCGTTTATTCATATTGAATGTATACATAGATTTCAATTTTGATTAATATGATTATTGAGTAAATCGTTTTCTAAGGTTTCTTGTAATAGTTCTCTGTTAATATGATTAATAGATTGCTATTATATTCTGTTTAATATGATTGACAGAATAAGGGTTTTGACAGAAAATAATTAATTGGATTAATGATTCTATTTAGCTTCGAGGGGCGCTGCCCCTCGACCCCGCCCAGGGGCGCTGCCCCTTCGGAACTCCACCCGCTGACCGGCCAGCGGGACCGCCGTGTGCGCAGTGCCTTATAGTTCGTTCTGGTGACATTATGAATGTCAACTTATTTGGTTATTTTAAGATGTTTATATGAAATATGCTATGATTATTTGATGTCTTGGCATGGTGCATAGTATGCCTTTATGATCTATGTGATTGTTTATTCATATCTATGGATTATAAATACGGGCTGCGTGTCGTTTATTTTTGTAACTTTATTATTACTAGTTTAGTATTTAGTTTTTATTATTAATGTAATAATGAAGACTCAAGCCTGGAGAAGAAGATGAAAAATTCCATGGAGATGAAGTTGCCTTTCGAGATATGAAGAAATGTACTATTACAAATGTTGTAATAGATAGGTTTTCTTTTCACCTAGGGTTGCCTATATGATCTTCATTTGGTCTCATGAAGATCATATCTAGTTTGGCCATACTATGTCATGTTTATTTTTATCGAATATGTATGAGATGTCATGTTTGATAGTTTATATATGCATATAGGATGTGATATATAAATGTTAATTTTAACATGTTTTTAAAATTAAATGGAATGAACCCTCACTATTAATTTAAGTTTTAATGCCATCCATATCTTAAACACTTATCAAGGCTAAGATCACCTAAATGTAGATTTTGCCAAAGCAAAGTACTTTAGGTTATCCTAGTAAGATATGATGAGTAATGGTGCTGCTCATGCGTTTAAAATTGGTTAGACTTAATTAGGCTATCAAAATGGTTTTGGGCCTTAGGCATTAGATGGGGTATAACATGCTATGACATATGATGTCATGATCCCATATTATCTAAGAGTTACATGTGATGTAATTGGTAAGGGGTTACCTACCATAATAACTTGATTTTAAGTGTCATGCCAAAGCTGACTTAATATTAAGTAAAAATTGGATCTTAGCCCACTAAAATGTCATTGTGATGATTGAGGGTTATATTTTAGTGGGATTTTAATTACTTATCACCTTTTATTAATTAAAATTTGCATATTTTGTAGATTGAAATGGCTACCAACAATAACTCCACTTTATCACTGCGATCCATCCTTGAGAAGGAAAAACTGAAAGAGAATGGGACTAATTTTGTTGATTGGTTTAGGAACCTGAGAATTATTCTCAAACAAGAAAAGAAGTCCTATGTGCTTGATGAAGCTGTCCCTGAGCCACCTCCTGCTAATGCTTCTAATGCTGATAAGAACAAGCATAAGAAGCATATGGATGATTCCAATGACATTGGATGTCTTATGCTTGCTACTATGTGTTCAGAACTTCAGAAGGATCTGGAACACTTGGAGGCTTATGAGATGAGTGTCCATCTCAAACAAGCTTTCCAACAGCAAGCTAGGTAGGATAGATTTGACACTGCTGTTGCATTATTTGACTGTAAGATGTCAGAGGGCGAATCGGTTAGCGCTCATGTTTTGAAAATGAAGGGCTACATTGATCACCTTGCCCGACTTGGATATCCCTTGAGTTTAGAACTCTCCACGGATTTGATCCTTCATTCTTTGCCCAGCAGTTTTTCACATTTTGTTATGAACTATAATATGAACAACATGGAAAAGTCCATTCCTGAGCTACATGGTATGCTCAAAACTGCTGAAGGGAATATCAAAAAGCCCACTAAGGCTACCCATGTATTGAATGTCAATAAGGGTAAGCCTATGAAGAAGAAAGGCAAGGCAAAGGGTAAAGCAACAGTTGCTACAAAGCCTAAGGGACAGCCCAAGCCAAAAGAACCCAAGGCACTTGTTCCTAAGGAAGGAACTTGTCACCATTGCAAGGAGCCTGGGCATTGGAAAAGAAATTGCCCACTTTATTTGGCTGAATTGAAGAAATTGAAGGGTAGTGCGACTACATCTTCAGGTATATATGTTATAGAAATTAACTTATCTGCTTCTACTTAATGGGTATTGGATACTGCATGTGGTTCTCACATTTGTACAAATGTGTAGGGACTCAAAAGGAGTAGATCACTGAAAAGGGGCGAAGTTGACCTACGAGTTGGGAATAAAGCAAGAGTTGCTGCACTAGCTGTAGGATCTTATGAACTTCATATGCCTAATGGCTTTTTGTTAAATTTGAACAATTGCTATTATGTTCCTACTCTGAGTAGGAATCTTATTTCAGTTTCAGTTTTGGATGATGAAGGTTTTTCATTTTTAATTAAAAATAAGACCTGTTCTATTTTTGATAAAGATGATTTGCTTTATGGTATTGCAAGATCTTTTAATGGCCTTTATGTCCTTGACTTAGATGATTCTAGGGAGAATCATATTTATAACATAAACTCTAAGAGAATTAAGCAAAATGACCTAAACCCTACATTTTTATGGCATTGTCGTCTTAGCCATATAAATGAGAAATGCATTTCTAAACTCCATCAAGATGGATTATTAGATTCATTTGATTTTGAATCATTTGATAAATGTGAATCTTGTTTACTTGGAAAAATGACAAAGAATCCTTTCATTGGACAAGGTGAAAGGGCTAATGACTTGCTAGGACTAGTACATACAGATGTATGTGGCCCGTTAAGCATTAGTGCCAGAGGAGGATATAATTACTTCATTACTTTTACTGATGATTTCAGTAGGTATGGCTATGTCTACCTAATGAAACATAAGCATGAGGCTTTTGAAATGTTCAAAACTTTTCAAAATGAAGTACAAAATCAACTTGGTAAAACTATTAAGGCACTTCGATCTGATCGAGGTGGTGAATTTTTTAGCCAAGAGTTTGACGAACATCTAAGAAATTATGGAATTGTTTCACAATTAACTCCTCCAGGAACTCCACAGTGGAATGGTGTTTCTGAAAGAAGAAATCGAACTTTATTAGATATGGTTTGATCTATGATGAGTCAAGCAGATCTTCCATTATCGTTTTGGGGTTATGCCTTGGAGACAGCTGTTTTTGTTTTAAACCGTGTACCATCTAAAGCGATTGAAAAGACGCCATATGAGATATGGACTGGCAAAACACCTAGTTTGTCTTTTCTTAAGATTTGGGGTTGTGAAGCTTATGTGAAAAGACTAGTTTCAGATAAGTTAGCTCCAAAATCTGCTAAATGTATCTTTGTGGGATATCCTAAGGAAACTAAAGGATATTATTTCTATATTCCATCTGAGAACAAAGTGTTTGTTGCTCGAAATGGAACCTTTTTGGAAAAGGAATTCATTTCTAAAAGAACTAGTGGGAGTACAGTTCAATTAGATGAATTTATAGAACCATAAGAAGATATTGAACCGCCTGTAGAAACAGTTTCAGAACCACAAGCCATTGTGGAAACTGAAAATGTTACACAAGTTCTGCGCAGATCTGATAGACCATGTCATCAGCCTGAGAGATATGGATTTCTCATGACTGAAAGTCATGAAGTTTTGCTCATAGATCAAGATGAGCCAACTACCTATCTTGAAGCTGTGTCAGGTCCAGATTCAGAGAAATGGCTTGGAGCCATGAACTCTGAGATGCAGTCCATGTTTGACAACCAAGTTTGGGCCTTAATTGATCCTCCCGAAGGTATTAAGACTATTGGTTGCAAATGGGTTTTCAAGAAGAAAATTGACATGGATGGAAATGTACAAACCTATAAAGCAAGGTTGGTTGCTAAAGGTTTCAAACAAACTCATGGTATAGACTATGATGAAACCTTTTCTCCAGTTGCTATGATTAAATCTATTAGGATTCTCCTTGCCATTGCTGCATACTATGATTATGTGATATGGCAAATGGATGTCAAAACCACTTTCCTTAATGGAAATTTACTCGAGGATGTGTACATGACACAACCTGAGGGTTTTGTAAATCCTGAGAATTCTGGGAAGGTTTGCAAGCTTCAAAGGTCCATTTATGGATTGAAGCAAGCATCTCGAAGCTGGAATCTTTGTTTTGATGAAATAGTTAAGAACTTTGGTTTCATTCAAAATGAAGATGAACCATGTGTTTACAAGATGGTTAGTGGGAGTGCTATCGTGTTCTTAGTCCTATATGTAGATGACATATTGATCATTGGAAATGATGTCCCCACTTTACAAAAGGTTAAAGATTGGTTAGGGAATTCTTTTTCAATGAAGGACTTGGGTGAGGCTGCATATATCCTTGGTATAAGGATCTATAGAGATAGATCTAGAAGGATAATTGGCTTAAGTCAAAGTACATACATTGACAAAGTGTTGAAGAGGTTCAGCATGCAAGATTCCAAGAAGGGATTTTTGCCTATTTCACATGGTATTCATCTTAGCAAGAATCAATGTCCTAAGACATATGATGAGCGAGATAGAATGAATAAGATCCCTTATGCTTATGCTATTGGATCTATTATGTATGTCATGCTATGTACTAGACCTGATGTCTCATATTCTTTGAGCACAACAAGTAGATATCAAGCTGATCCTGGTGAGGGTCACTGGACAGCTGTTAAGAACATTCTTAAGTATCTAAGAAGAACTAAGGATGCTTTCTTGGTTTATGGAGGTTTGGAAGATGAGCTAGTTGTAAATGGTTACACAGATGCTAGTTTCCAAACTGATATAGATGATTACAAATCGCAGTCAGGTTTTGTATTCACATTGAATGGTGGAGCCATTACTTGGAAAAGTTCCAAGCA
Organism: Garcia nutans; assembly: GCA_947685225.1. Classification (NCBI taxonomy): domain Eukaryota; kingdom Viridiplantae; phylum Streptophyta; class Magnoliopsida; order Malpighiales; family Euphorbiaceae; genus Garcia; species Garcia nutans. The sequence goes on along the minus strand of CANTUV010000033.1, from coordinate 11,217,881 downwards.
GAACATAGTAGCAGATTCTACAACAGAAGCTGAGTATATAGCAGCATCAGATGCAGCTAAGGAAGCAGTTTGGCTGAAGAAATTCATCACTGAGCTTGGAGTGGTGCCTAGCATTGCTAATCCTATGGCTATCTATTGTGACAAGAATGGTGCCATAGCGCAAGCAAAAGAGCCAAGGTCCCATCAGAAATCTAAGCATATACTCAGGCGATTTCACCTCATTCGAGACATCATTGATAGAGGTGATATCAAGATATGCAAAGTTGACACAAATGACAACATAGCAGATCCATTGACAAAGCCTCTCTCGCGGGTCAAGCATGATCAGCACACTAGGTCTATGGGCATGAGATATTTGTTAGACTAGGCCTAGTGCAAGTGGGAGACTGTTAGTGTATATGCCCTAGGCCATTGATTTGGACCTTAATGTTATTCATTTTGTTATTAATAAAGAAGTTTTTATTATCATTGTTATGTTTGCATGTTATATATAATAATGATTATATCCCTGGTTTATTATTGTTATGGAGATAATAATAAATATAACTAGTGTAATATTGATTTGATAATCATAAGATGATTATAGGTATGAAGATACAAATCAATATTATGGATACATGTTAGAGAACAGTGTATTGGATAGACCCACATAGATATCACTTCATGGTTTAATGTCATAAGTGTATCTCATAATAGTTTTCATTTAATCCTTTGACTTGAGATTGTCATAGTTTCCAACATAAGGAATATTATGTTTTGACATGATCAAACGTTATCTGTAACTAGATAATTATAAATAATTATAAAGGTTATGCTTGAACATGGTATAAATTATGTAGAGGAAAATGAACAATCAAGATGGAATTTGTCCCTCTCTATGAGAGAGATATCTTCTGGGCCCCTCGATAAGTGTAACTGAGAAATGCATGGCCGTGCTCAAATAAGTTGATATAAGATCAATCTTATTTGTTTATCAGTTAACTTGGAGATCGAGTGATCATAAGTTTGGACAATATAAGTATGACATTTACTATGACTTATGTTCAAACTAGATATCGTGTGACAAAGGGATTAATGCGTGTACTATTTCAGGTTTTCATTTATAATGATTCTCATGATTAATTGGGTAGTCGTAATGTCTTGCTAGAGGCCAATTATGATTTGTGCATTTCAATAGAGATTGAAATACACTACCAGTTAATATGAGCCTATCGAGTCACACACATAGAACGTATGCTGTACTTAAATAATAATAATTATATTTTTATTATTGTTGTTAGTATTATTATTATTAGTTATTAATAATAATATTGTTATAATAATTATTATTAGATAATAATTATTAAAAACATTGGTCCATATAGGATATGGACAGTTAGGGTTTTGACAAGGAAAGTCTTTTAAACGGTTTTAAAAGGGCTAGAGGGATGATGATCTGATCATTATTCATTTTGAAAGAAAACGGAAGAAGAGAAAAACCTAAAAACCCTAGTTTCGTTTTTGAAAAGGTTCAGCCACTGCCATTGGTGAGCTAGCACTCAGACCGGCGTACGTTCGTGTGGACTTCGCTAGAGGGTGTTCGTCTTCAGAAGGCAGCATCTGTTAATCGATTTGAAGCTACACAAAAGGTTAGTTTCGAATCTCTTTTATCGAACTGAATGGATCACATGGATCCTGGGAATAAATTGAAAGATAATTTTTGTTTTTCGCTGCGGCAAAAAGGGTTGCAGATTCTTCTCGATTTACTAACAGTATTTTGCTGAATTTTGGGAACATTCAAATTACAAACAAAACTTTGGCAAATTTTTTCCAGAGATTTTCATATAAAATATTTATTTTGGATTCCTATAACAAGCAAAGAATATTTATATATTATTTATTTTATACATTAGCATTTGAAATCTTAAAATAGAAATGTGAAAATTTTTATTAAACTGGTTTGTGCATTTTTGTACCGTATATGCGTATTTTACATATGTTGAAAATATGTATTGTACGTATATAGAGTATAAGGGTGTTACATTTATTTTGGTATTAGAGCCTACGCTTGAGGTTCTCGACCTAGGTGGGTTGTTAGAGAGAGAAATTTGGAATTTTAAAAAAATAATTTTCAATTATGATGCATGCATTGGCACTGGTAATTTATCTGATCCCTGATGTGGCAATATCCATTTGATATAATGGATATGAGTTGAGACGGCATCTGGGTTGCATAGATCAGAGTGGCGCAGTGGAAGCGTCATTCTAGAGATTATGGATTAATAATTTTTGGAACTTTTATTTGAAATTTAAAATTGATAGCTAATTCAATTGATGAATAAGTGAAATTAGAAAAAAAACAATCTAGGAAATGATTTAAGATATAAAAAAAAAAGTTTGAGAAATGAGCATAATAGTTACAGAAAATTTTATAGGTGTACAGCAAAGTGATATTGTCTGAATTGTTGAAGAGGTCAGGTGTTCGATCCGGGGAGGCAACTCCTTTGGGAGCCAAATAGACAAATCCTGCAGGGGGGCAGTCCAGTACTGTGGTGGCCTGCCGAATTGAGGACTGGAACTTCGGTCCACCTACAGGAGAAAAGGCCCAATAGACTAGTTGTCATAAAACCGTGCAGGTGGGATCATTACATTTAAAAAGGCGCCTTTTTAACTGTAACAACCCCACCTGCACGGTCTTACAATAGTTGGTCTATTGGGCCTTTTCTCCAGTAGGTGGACCGAAGTCCCAACCCTCAACCCGACAGGCCTCCACAGTACTGGACTGCCCTCACGGGCTGTTGCGCTCGAACTAACTCTACCACAAAGCATCACTCGCAAGTATACGAGGTAGCTGTAGCAAAGGTGATCGCCCCAAGGTCGTCTCACAAGGAAGCTAAAGTTGCTAATTGATTATCAGATTATAAATAAAAAGTAATAAAGAAATTTAAATTGCTAAATAATGAAAAAGTTTAATTGAATAATAAAAGTAAACAAGAGCTGATGTTTTGATTCACTTGATAAAAAAAAGGTCTAGGGTTTGCACTTCTCTACTACTTATATGTATGAATGGTTATTCCTCTTAACTAATTCAATTTCAAAGATTAAATCTCAAACAACTTAATTAATTGAGTCAAGGAAATAAGCTCTCGCATTCAAACCTCTTACAACTAATCTTGTTATAATTGAAACAATCTTTTCAATAGGTTATATCTCTAATTCACCAAAGTCCCTAATTGAATTGATCCAGGATTAGACTTCATCTCTCAATCCATCATCTAATACCTAAAACACATAATTTGTGGCCAATCAATTATATATTAAAATATTTCATTCAATCAAGGCTAAAGAAATTATTAGCTAAGAGAATAACCAATTCATACAATCATAGCAAATCCATACAAACCCTAGACTAGATAATATTAGTTCATAATGCAATCAAACATATTCATCTCATTAATGTCCAAAGAAATCAAAATAGACATGATAATATCCGTAAATACAATTTCAATGAAAATAAAGAGAATAAGTTCGAGAACAAAACCAAGTTACAAACTCCTTGAAGCTTCTGAAGAATCTCTTGCTCAAATCTTGCAAGAAGGATGCATCAATGGCTAGAACAAACTAATCTAAGCTAAAGTAATCAAAAGTGTAATCAAAATTAAAGAAAACAATTGTCAAAACCCTAAGCTCACTCTCAGATGGCTAAATCAGCTCTCCAAATCGTCAACAGTCCCAAACCATAGCTTCACTTTTTCCTTTTATACGAAACGTCCGCTTTAAAATTCGCTGCGTGTTTGGTTCATGAGGGACATGGCCAGGTCAGAAGTGACTTGGCCGTGTTAGTGCACTTTGGAGGGACACGGCCACTGACTTGGCCGTGTCCCTTGCATGTGTCACCTACTGCTTGCCTTTTCTTCTTTTCTTCTTTGTTGAGTGACACGGCCAGCTGAAGCTTGACTTGGCCGTGTTGGACTATTTTGGAGGGACACAGCCACTGACTTGGCCGTGTCCCTTGCCTGTGTTTGCTTCTGTGAAGATGTAATTCTCTTTTGCTTTGGAACTAAGTGAGACACGGCCAAGTGAAGGTGACTTGGCCGTGTCTGGGCTTCATTGGAGGTGTGTCTGCTACTGGGACTTGCTCTTCCTTTTTAACTTGGTATGGGACACGGCCAGTGACTTGGCCGTGTCCTCTGCCTGTGTCAGCCACTGCCCCTTTCTCCTTCAATTTGTTTCCTTGCCTTTTTTTAACCTAACACAATACTTGCAACAAAACTTTAAACAAGAAATAAATAGACAATAACCAACAAAACATAAACACATACTAAAAACTAGATCAAAAATAACATAAACACTGAAATAAACTAAAATACCAAAATTAATAAAAACACAAAACAAACCTATAAAAACTAACAAAATACCTAAATAAAACAATAATTATCATAATAAACAAGACACAAATCTATAACAAAAACTAATAAAACAACTACCCCACACTTAAAACTTTGCTTGTCCTCAAGCAAATTCACCTGGCATAAATTAAAAACTCAAACAATCTTAACTATAATTCCAGCATATAGATGAAATACTTCAAGACATCAGACATAAATAATTGCAATTTCCTTCAATCAATATTTTCTTAACTCATTCATTAATCTAGACATACAAATCTTATCTCTCATCTAAGTGTTTCACTCGATTTCAAAAGTTAATCACTCAAACCACTCATGATTGCATACTACCATAAACTTGCTTAATTATCCAATCTCCCTCACTGATTTTCTCAAGAAATAATCCGAAGGTCTTTCATTTGGATGTAATGGGGCTAAGGTAAAGGTGTAAGAAAAGACATTTAGGCTGGAGCATCAAGAAATGGAGTATCTAAATTAGACACTACTCTTGCTTAAGAAACTCACAACTCCCTCAAATGGCATACTCACCAATCCATTAATACTTCACATACTTGCATAAATACATGAGTCAACATTCCTCTTTTGATAACCAATGCTAGAACATATATGAATTTTGCATATATATATATATATAACTTTTCTTTTATTTTCTTTCTCTTTTTTTTTTTCAAAAGAATTGATTTTATTTTAAATATACATATATATACAAAATTAAGAATTGCATGGAACATCTAGCTTAAAATGTAGAGGAAAAGAATAATGACTCTTAATCAAATACAATGTGCAAAGTATGCATTTCAACCTCAAATAGCAATACCATTTTTTTTTTAACTTACCCCACACTTTGAAATAAACTACCCTATTGTCAAATCATAAAACTCCATTCCTTAATACATAGGTATGATGATAATAAGAACATGTTAAGTTGAGAATTGTGTTGATCAAACAAGAAACGGTCCATGGCTCAACTTGGCTCACTAAGGAAATCAATATTAAGGGAAGTCTTTTTAAGCTAAAGGGGCTAACCTAATTTGCCTTCATCATTTTAAAACTTGAGATTAAATCATAATGTGAGTTCAATTAGTATGCAAAAGCAAACTCTAGAGATGCCAAATCATGAAGGTGCACACTTAAGAAAAGAAAATCAATTGACAATAATATCAAATTTATGAGGCTCAAAACTCACACAGGTGAGTTCACCAAGATTTATATGTCATGAATTGCAGAATGTGAAAATTGATCCTGAATGAATTCAAAAGCTCATTTCTATGCCGATACTAAAGTCTCAACTATAATGCTAGAATCACAGAAAAGATCAATAAATTTTCAACAATTATACCATGCACAACACAATAAAACACACCAAGACAACCAAAACAAAAGGAAAGCTAAAAGATTACCCCACACTTTAGAATTTACATTGTCCTCAATGGAAAACAAGAATAATAAAGAAAAAAAATTAAAGGACAACCTGTCTTCCATCGTACCCTGGTGAGGCAAAATTTTACCTTTTTATCACAGACACAAATGTTCAAAAACAAGATGCAAGAGAGCTTTAGGGTTTCCATTTATTTAAACTAAACATAAAATCAAAATTGCAAAATATAAAATTATAACTATGAAAAAGAAATTCAAACTAATGGGTTGCCTCCCATTTAGCGCTTCTTTAATGTCATAAAGCTGGACATCATGCAAGACTAGGAATCGTGGATCAAAGTACTGTCAATGATCCTCACTTCATGAAATCCTTCTTTATATGGTTTAACTCTATGTCTATTTGCTTTAAAAATCTTATTAGTTCTAGAGTTAAGCAATTCAATGGCACCAGAAGGATATTGTAACACCCCGATACCCTATATAAGTACTATGCGTATACCTAGTATACATACAGTAAATATATAAAGTATAAGGATGTCACTTTTCGTTACCTTTTAAAAACCTGTAACAGAGTTCAAACCATAATACATTAATTTAAATAACATTTACAAAATCATTATCTTTATCAAAAACTTCATTTATACATATAAATACTCTCTCGTCAGAAATACATCATAATTAAAGTTTATACATGTATGCATTACCCTCTAGTTGGTCTCGACAAACTTTACTCTTCTTGTGGCATAACAAAAGACTTCATATCTTCCATCTATATACCTGCGCGAATAAACACCCGCGCTAAGCCCGAGAGCTTAGTAGTCCAACTATAAAATATAAACATATAGTATAGAAGTATTGACATATAATGATACATCAATTCAATATATAATTAGTTCTTATCATATCTTCTTTTCTTTTTAATTTCATCTTTAATATATCCTAGCTAATTTCAAATATGATGTACATATATACATAATATTATCACCAACCCCAATGCATCACCAATACTCAAAACCAATATATTAATACCCCTACATTATATATACCATACCAATCATTATTGCAATACACAAATTACATATCATACAAATCATAAATCACATTTACAATAAAGACAACCTTTATCATCAACCACAATTCATTTACATATTACACTTAATAACATTATATTATTCACAATTCACCAAGCATAATTCATTATTAATACTCACAATCAATATTTCAATACTTGCAATTCACATTGACAATAAAGACAGACTCGGGCCCAAAACACTAATATGTTATTCAAAGTTCAGAGTTACTGCTTTGGTTCATAGTCACAATCATCACGCCCGTAGGCAATGTATATACATGTATCTCTATCCATGGATAGTGTAACAGACCCAGTCTCTTGGACCATCAACTCAACACATATGAGGAGATCCTCAACCCGGCAAGACTGTTACAAATCATATATCTCACATTCACAATTCTCATAGTGTAACAGACCCAGTCTCTTGGACCATCAACTCAACACATATGAGGAGATCCTCAACCCGGCAAGACTGTTACCTTTCATCATTTCTTAGGCATGCCACCCAAATCCAGAACTCTGAAACTGAATAACATATTAAACAAACAATTCATTTATTATTTCATTATCAATCTCATCATCAATTAGGCCAACATGCCTTATCTCTTTCAATTGAATTATCATAGCCAATCACAATGGCTTCATATCATATCATATCTCAATCCATATGATACATATAGCATCATTGATATCACATTTCAAAGTATATTATTCATATAATACATTGCCATACACAAGATTCACAATGCATATAACATAACATTTTCTCACTTCTCAAAACACATTAACATCATTCATTACTAGAGCATTTATCATAACAAATTGCACATACCTTAAGAATGATCCTCATTTCTTCCTACCTTTCCCATTTCATATTTCATCCTTTATATATATTCTTCATTTACATTCACAATATAATAGCTTATTTAACACTTTCATCCCAATGTGTTAATGTTCAAAGACATATAAGGATATACAATCAAATAGGGTTTATGCTTACCTGGTTAATGATCTTCACATCCTTCACATCATTCAATCATCACCTTAGTCCAATTATGTTAACAATATAATAGATCACTTAACACATTTGCAAACAAATGTGTTAAGCCTCAAATTATGTAATTAAATACAATCATATGTATTGGTACTTACCTCAAGAACTAGTCCCATCAATCTATACATTTCTTTTCTTTCCAAGAATTCTCCACATTTAGGTTAATGCAACCCAATCTCTTCAAAACCTAATCCAAAGGAATATTAGCAAAATGACCATATGAATAGTACATTCTGGTTTAAGACTCCATTTTATCCTTATTTTGAAAAATTGTATAAAATAATCTACTTGACTAAAAATTCTAAAATTTTTACAGAATTTAGTTTTGTATCTTAAAATCATTCCGTTAAAATTTCAGATCAAACTGAATACAAAATCTTGGTCAAATAGTTCACCTAACCAGACTGCCCCAATTGCCCTGCATCCTGGCAGCAGTTCTGAACTTTGTGAATTCCATAAATCAAATTCAATCAACGTGGTTCCAAATTATTTTTCTCAAATACTAGACTCACTAAGAAACAACATATCCAAAATTCACTTCAAGAAAATTTTTCTATAATTAATTAAAAATCATACAAGTCACAGCCTTTACTAATTGTAAAACAGAAAAAAATTCACTAAACACAACTCTTACTCTTCCATCACCAACACCAACCTAGCTTCTTATCTTTAATTCCATTTCAACACTTTTACACACACCATACACAAACACACTCCATCAACCATCCATATCAACTCACCAATCCCAAAAAAATTGTAACACCCCTTCCCAGCCTACATGTGTAAGCCGAGTAGAGGCGCCACACTATCTTAATGTTGCTACCAATTTTACTTAATTCGAATTTTAGTTCCGGTTTTACAGAAATTTTGCCAGAGGTTCACCTAGAAATTGGATCCCAAGTGTCGACAAAACTGATTTTTTTCTGATTTTTGAAAATATTTTTACACAAACCAATGCAATCAGTTTCAATACACTCCCAATGAATCCACCTTATACCCTCAACTACAAACCTGCAAGAAGAGTTCACACTTCTAATACAAAATAAGTAGAGGTTTATTATTATCACATACTACTAACGTACAGTATAACTGTAACACCCCCATACTCTATATAAGTACTATACATATACCGGGTATACATACAGTACGTATATAAAGTATAAGAATGTCACTTTTTGTTACAGTTTAAAAACCTATATCTGAGTTCAAATAATATTACATTAATTTAAATATAGAACATTTACAAAATCATTATACTTTCAATAATCTTACATATATATGATAATCTTGTCTTTACCAAAATTTCTTTTATACTTATGAATACATTCTTGTCAGAAAATACAACATAACGAAATTATACATATATGCATCACCTTCTAGTTGGTCTCGAAATACTCTTACCCTTCTCGTGGCATAACAGTTTGACTTCCAGATCAACCACCTACTCACCTGCGCGATTTATACAACCGCGCTAAGCCCGAAAGCTTAGTAGTACAAATAAATATTATAAACATATATAACAGACAATCATACTTATATGTTAACTTCATATATTATTATTTTCTTATCATATTTTCCCATTTTAATTACACCTTATATATATTTCTACTAATCTCATAATTATATACATAAGCACGTATTTCATTAATACAACCCACAATTCCATGACTTATTAAAACATTCATAATTATCATCATATATCTCATAACATTACATCTTATTCCACAATTCACATTTAAACAAAAATAATTATTGGTCTCATTATTCATTCATTTCACATTTCATGAATCACATTTAAACAAAGACAAGCATGGGCCCAAAAGACACTAATATGCTATTCAAAGTTCAGAGTTACTGTTTTGGTCCATAATCACAATCATCAAGCCCGTAGGCGTTATATATATATCTCTATCCATGGATAGGGTAACAGACCCAGTCTCTTGGACCTCAACTCGGCTAAACTCGAGGAAATCCTCAACCCGGCAAGACTGTTACCTGTAACAGACCCAGTCTCTTGGACCTCAACCCGGATAAACCAAGGAGATCCTCAACCCGGCAAGACTGTTACTATAATTCACATTTCACATTTATCAACTGGAATCGGCTTACGACCCGGTCTTTTCACCTATCCAGTACTTTATAGGCATGCCACCAAAACCAGAACTCTGAAAATTGAATAAACATATTAGGCACACAATCATTTCATTTATCTCATTATCAATTAATTAGGCAACCATGCCTCCATTATATATATTTCATTTGCATTATCATAGCCAACAACCATGGCCTCATATCTCATATGATCTCAAATCACAATAGGGCAATTCTTCATAATATCATATCTTTCACATTTCATTTCATCATCACCTCTTTTACATTTCATATTTCATATTTCATTTCATCATTCAAATGGATATAATCAATGGCATTAACACATATTTTACATGCTCATCACAACATTCACATCATACCAAACATACATTATTAATATGCATTAACAATGCATTAGATTTCTTAACACATTTACAATCAAATGTATGTTAAATCTCAACATCATATGAATGTATGAAATAATGTAATTTGTACTTACCTTAAAACCAACTCACACCAATCTATACACTTACTCTTCCAAGAATCCTCAACACTTAGATTAGGGCAATTCAACCTCTTCACAACCTAATCCAAAAGGAATATTAGCAAAATGACCATATGAATAGTAAATTCTGGTTTTGGACTCAACTTAATCCTTATTTTGAAAAATTGTATAAAATAATCTACTCGAATAAAAACTCTAAAATTTTTACAGAATTTAGTTTTACATCTTAAAATCATTCCTTCAAAATTTCAGATCAAACTGAACACAAAATCTTGGTCAAATAGTTCACCCAACCAGACTGCTCCAATTGCCCTGCATCCTGGCAGCAGTTCTGAACTTTGTGAATTCCGTAAATTAAATTCAATCAACGTGGTTCCAAATTATTTTTCTCAAATACTAGACTCACTAAGAAACAACATATCCAAAATTCAATTGGATATGATTTTTCTACATTTTATTAAAAATCCCGAAAGATAGCTGTCTCAGTTAAGGTACCTGCTGGAACAGGTCTAATAAAAATAATCTTTCCAAAATCATAACTATTCCAAAATCGAATCAACATATTTTTCAGTCATTCTAGACTCATAGAGGCACAACATATCAAAAATTCACTTCAAGAACATTTTTCTATATTTAATTAAAAATCATACAAGTCACAGCCTTTACTAATTGTAAAACAGAAAAATTTCAACTTCACTAAACACAACTCTTACTCTTTCATCACCAACACCAACCTAACTTCTTATCCTTAATTCAATTTCGACACTTATAAACACACCACAACAACCTTAATCATACTATTAACAATAATTCATCCACCTCAAACACAACTTCAAAAAGAACAAAGGAAATCAAGAGAGAGAACTTACTTGAATATTATGCCAAATCTTCAATATCCATCTTCAATTCTCTCAAAATCCCTATGGATTTGATGTGAATATTAGTAAAATCACATCTCTCTCTCTCTCTCTCTCTCTCTCTCTCGTGTAAGAAGAAGAAGAAGAAGAAAAATATCTTTTTCCCTTCTTCTTTTCATGTTTATCATATATATATATATATATATATAATAATAATATAATAAAATAAATTATTTCTAAAAACATCCACCACACACTTTTCTCCCTTTGACTTTTCTTTCTTCTTTTTCTTTTATTATTATTATTATTATTATTATTAATTATTTAATTATATAAACTTACTTTTCCTACACCACTTTATACATTATGTATATGTAATATATATGTTGGTATATGTATATCTCTTTTATATTTCCTTTATATTTTTCATATTTTTCAAATACCACATAAATATATATCATCCCTCATATACACCTATTTCTTATAATATTTTCCTTACATATTTTACCAACATATCTTCTCACAACTACCATTCCAATGTACACCAAAATCGGGTATTAAATTAATTCATTTATCTTCTTTTGACTTTCATTAGTTTAACTTATATATGTTATATATACCTTCACTTCTTTTCTCCTTCCATTAAACATACTCCTTAAATCCAAATACCACAATAATTATTCCAAAACTTTTAGGGTGTACCTGGGGATATTACACACAATTTCAAAAGAACAAAGGAAAATCAAGAGAAAGAACTTACCTAAGTTGTTGAATTCCACAAATCTTCAATTAAATCCTTTGATTCTCCCTTCAATTTGATGTTAGAATTAAACAAATCTCACTTTGCTCTCTCTTGTCTAAGGAGGAGCCAACCAACGTGGAGAAGAGAAGAAGAAGAAGAAGGAAATGAAGAAAAGACAAAATATCACCTCTTTAAATCTCCACCAAGTGATTCAACAAGAGTAATTACCTAAACACCCTTATACCATTTGTCTTGATTACCATTCATTACATGCCCTTTATAGTAACTTCACACTTAACAAAAATAAATATCTTCTTTCCTTGACTCTTCATTTTGACCAACTTATATGTTATATATATCATCATATACACAACATATACCATTCTCTCTAAACCCTAAATTCTTTCCCAAATCACATATACATAAACATTATTTTCTCTATTTCTTTTCTCTTGTAATTTAACACATATATTCAATCCAATTATATAACAACAACAACAACATAATCACAACTTCTAGGGCATATATGACGATATTACAGATATACCTTAGTTACCTTGAAAGGACCACTCCATTGAGATTTGTGTTTACCTGAAAACAGATGGAGTCGAGAATTAAAAAGTAAAACTTTCATACCTGGACTCAATGTCTGTCGCCCAATAATTCTATCATGAAGTGCTTTAGTGTGATCCTTATAATTCCTCGAGCTCTCATATGCCTTTGGGTTAAGGCACTTTTGGGACTCCCCCACTGGTTTAGCCTCCTCTTCTAAGGTCAGTGTCAGTCCCACTTTATCTGAGGAACCTGTATGCAAGAAATCATCTGAAACAACCGCATCAACACAATTAATTAAAGAACAATTCTCATATAAAGCAGTTGTAGGAATGGGAGAAGTGTTACAAATAGAAAATTCTACAGTTTTTCCTAAGACAGTCATTGACAACTTACCATTTTTAACATCTATTAAGGTGTTGGTAGTAGCCATAAAAGGCCTACCCAGTAAAATAGTGTGTGCTGATGGTGCAGAATTACTCCCTTCCATGTCAAGAACTATGAAATCTACAGGTACTATTAATCCTCCAACCTTAACTAACACATCTTCTATAACCCCTTCCGGGAATCTAAAAGACCTATCAGCTAATTGCAACACCATTTTTGTCGGTTTAAGTTCCCCTAATCCTAATTCTTTATAAACAGAATAAGGCATCAAATTCTCACTAGCTCCTAGATCACACATGCCCTCAGTCCCCTTTCCATTTCCTACAGTAATTTGAATTATAAAGCTTCCAGGATCCTTTAGTTTGGGAGGTAGTTTATGCTGCAAAACGGCACTAGCTACCTCAGAAACTATCACCTTTTCATTCGTCTCATTGGTGATCAACTCTTTGAAGAATTTGGCATAAGCCGGCATGTTCTTTATTGCTTCAAGTAAAGGTAAGTTAATACTTACCTTAGACAGCATGTTGAAGATATTAGAAAATTGCTTATCTTTTTTATCATCTTTCAACCTGCTAGGGAATGGTATAGGAGGCCGGTACGGATTGCTTGCCTTGTGCAAATCTGCTGTAGGGGACTTCTCCATTGATCTTTCTTCAGCACTTTTGTTCTCTAGTTCTCCTTCCTTTTTATTCTTTTGCTCACCTGCATTCACAGAATTATTTTCAACATTGTTATTAATTACCTTGCCACTCCTAAGAACAATCACTGATTGTGCCTGTTCAGGTTGACTTGGGAACTTCCCCTTTTGTTGAATCTGCATCTGTTGAGCAAGTTGCCCTACTTGGGTCTCCACCTTCTTAAAAGATGCTTCTAAGGAATCCAGCCTCTTGTTGTTCATCTCCTGATTTTTAGCACTGACCTGGATAAAAGCCTGCAAACTTTCTTCCAAACTCTCTCTCTTAGGCTGACCTTGATTTGAGGATTGGCCCTGCTGTTGGTTCTGTCTCTGGAGCAAATGGAAAGGCTGTTGAGCATTATTTGTTATCCAGGAAAAATTGAGGTGACTCCTCCAACCAGGATTGTAAGTGTTGGAGTATGGATCATTCCTGGCTCTTGGATGAAATCCCCCCATAGCAGTAACTTGCTCAGCTTCATTCCCAAAAGATTCATATGCAGAGGGGCATATATTTGCTCCATGCCCAAATGTCCCACAGATTCCACACACTTCTTGAGTAGATGAAGAAATATTGTTCTTCATGTTTAGCATCTGAACCTGCCTTGTCAACTCAGCTATTTGACTAACCATTTCAGTATTGGCTTCCAGTTGATTCACCCCTTTACTTCTTCCCCTTACACTCTTTTGTTGAGAATTAGCTCCCAACATCTCAAAGATCTCGTAAGTCTCATCAGCTGTCTTTTCTCTCATGGCTCCCCCAGCTGCATTATTAACAGTGTTCTGAAATTGCTGGGTTAGACCATCATAGAAAAACTTATTAAGGAGTTGAAGTGGGTAGTGATGATGCGGACACTGGATCAATAGCATCTTAAATCTGCCCCAAGCCTCATGAAATGGCTCTCCTTCAAATTGAGAGAATGTAGCAATCTTCCCTCTCAACTCAGCTGTCCTTTGGTGTGAATAGAACTTGCCCATGAACTTGTTATAAACTTGCTCCCAAGTTGTCAGTGAATTTTCAGGCAACATCATGAGCTAGCTCTTTGCCCTATCCTTCAAAGTATAAGGGAAACATCTCATCCTCAACTGATCTTCTATTAGTCCTCCCAAAGGAAAAGTGTTGAGGGTGGAGTAGAAATCCCGAATAAAGTTCAAAGGATCTTCATTTGGAACTCCATAGAATGATGGCAGCATGTTGTAATGAATGTTCTTCAACTCATAGTTCCTTGCTGCATCTGTCAACCTTATACAAGATGTGGAAGTCCCAATGACAGGTCTAGCAAAATCTCTCATGGTTCTTTGTCTTTCTTCAGCCATTTTAACTGATTGTGCAGAATCTGACTCAAATTCAGAAGTGTCCTCCTCTGTATCAAATCCGGTGTAGAGCTCAAACTCTTCTCTGCTCCTTTTCACCCTCTGAATTTCTGGAATGAATGGATGTAGCTCTCCTTCGAGTGATCTCCTGCCTTGCATAAATAAAATTTTCTAGAAAAAGAAACAATTAAAAGCAAAAGACAAAATAAAATAAAATGAAAATAGTGAAGAATAATCTAAAATATATTTTTTTTAATAAACAATTACGCCAATTAGCCTCCCCGGCAGTGGCGCCAAAAACTTGTTGCGCTCGAATTAACTCTACCACAAAGCGTCACTCGCAAATATACGAGGTAGCTGTAGCAAAGGTGATCGCCCCAAGGTCGTCTCACAAGGAAGCTAAAGTGGCTAATTGATTATCAAATTATAAATAAAAAGTAATAAAGAAATTTAAATTGCTAAATAATGAAAAAGTTTAATTGAATAATAAAAGTAAACAAGAGCTGATGTTTTGATTCACTTGATAAAAAAAGGTCCAGGGTTTGCACTTCTCTACTACTTATATGTATGAATGGTTATTCCTCTTAACTAATTCAATTTCAAAGATTAAATCTCAAACAACTTAATTAATTGAGTCAAGGAAATAAGCTCTCGCATTCAAACCTCTTACAACTAATCTTGTTATAATTGAAACAATCTTTTCAATAGGTTATATCTCTAATTCACCTAAGTCCCTAATTGAATTGATCCAGCATTAGACTTCATCTCTCAATCCATCATCTAATACCTAAAACACAAAATTTGTGGCCAATCAATTATATATTAAAATATTTCATTCAATCAAGGCTAAAGAAATTATTAGCTAAGAGAATAACCAATTCATACAATCATAGCAAATCCATACAAACCCTAGACTAGATCAAATTAGTTCATAATGCAATCAAACATATTCATCTCATTAATGTTCAAAGAAATCAAAATAGACATGATAATATCCATAAATACAATTTCAATGAAAATAAAGAGAATAAGTTCGAGAACAAAACCAAGTTATAAACTCCTTGAAGCTTCTGAAGAATCTCTTGTTCAAATCTTGCAAGAAGGATGCATCAATGGCTAGAACAAACTAATCTAAGCTAAAGTAATCAAAAGTGTAATCAAAATTAAAGAAAATAATTGTCAAAACCCTAAGCTCACTCTCAGACGGCTAAATCAGCTCTCCAAATCGTCAAGAGTCCCAAACCCTAGCTTCACTCTTTCCTTTTATACGAAACGTCCGCTTTAAAATTCACTGCGTGTTTGGTTCATGAGGGACACGGCCAGGTCAGAAGTGACTTGGCCGTGTGAGTGATCTTTGGAGGGACACGGCCACTAACTTGGTCGTGTCCCTTGCATGTGTCACCTACTACTTGCCTTTTCTTCTTTTCTTCTTTGTTGAGTGACACGGCCAGCTGAAGCTTGACTTGGCCGTGTTGGGCTATTTTGGAGGGACACGGCCACTGACTTGGCCGTGTCCCTTGCCTGTGTTTGCTTCTGTGAAGATGTAATTCTCTTTTGCTTTGGAACTAAGTGAGACACGGCCAAGTGAAGGTGACTTGGCCATGTTTGGGCTTCATTGGAGGGACACGGCCACTGACTTGGCCATGTCCCTTGCTTGTGTCTGCTACTGGGACTTGCTCTTCCTTTTTAACTTGGTATGGGACACGGCCAGTGACTTGGCCGTGTCCTCTGCCTGTGTCAGCCACTGCCCCTTTCTCCTTCAATTTGTATCCTTGCCTTTTTTTAACCTAACACAATACTTGCAACAAAACTTTAAACAAGAAATAAATAGACAATAACCAACAAAACATAAACACATACTAAAAACTAGATCAAAAATAACATAAACACTGAAATAAACTAAAATACCAAAATTAATAAAAACACAAAACAAACCTATAAAAACTAACAAAATACCTAAATAAAACAATAATTATCATAATAAACAAGACACAAATCTATAACAAAAACTAATAAAATATGGGCCCTCCAGCAGGATTTGTTTATTTAGCTCCCAAAGGAGTTGCCTCCCCGGATCGAACACCTGACCTCTCCCTTAAGAGAGCCAGCGAGCATAATCCAGTACCATTTCTACCACTGTATCATATGTATTCCTATAACATATGGTTAAAATTTCATGAATTTTTATTAAGGTTTGATGCCTGAAACAAAATGGACAATCGGGTGCTGCCAGAGAAATTATTTAAGCGACAGATTCTCTTATTATGAAAGATTTAATTTTTTTTTAAATGTATTAAATCAGCTTGGAAAAATCTAAAACTTTAAATATAAGTCCATATATGTGTCCAGTGCACATGGATAAAATTTTACAAGCTTTTATAAAGAATTGGTAAGGAATATAAAAATTAAAAGTGAGATTGACATGAAACTGAGGAAGTCATGCAGTTTTGTGTAAGTAAGTAATATATTAATTTTTTGAGACAAATGAATGAAGAAAATTATAAAACTTTATATGCATATGGGTATAAGTATAGAAGGAATATGGAGTTTTTAATAATTTGCAACAAAGAGTTCATAATTAAAATCAAAGAGTGAAACCATATATGATAGCGAATTATTTATTATGGAATAATGATGCATGATTTAGGGTTGAGTGTGTAAAATTAAAGTATCTAAATGGATGATGTTAATTAGTGTAGTGAAATGAATTAGTGTTGTTTAAATGTAAATGTTATGATTTTAAGATTAGAAATCTGACATGGATGAGATTTGGTGAGGTTCATGTTGTTGGTTGCAATATATGAAATTTGAATTTTTGAAATGGGTTTTCATAATTGTGAAAGTGATGTGTTTTGATATTATATTAATATAAAAATAAAGTTTATAAAGTTAGCTCTTGAAAATGTGATTAATAGAATGAAGTTTAAGTAAAGTAGTAAATTGAAATTTTAGAGTTGTAAATGAATTTTGATGAAGATTGTTTAGATGTTGATAGTTTAATGTTTAATAAGCATGGGAGTAATTTTCAATGAGTAATATTATTTATAAAAGTACTAACTAAGGTGTAATGTGGTTGATAATATAGAAATTTGTTATGAAATAAAGGGAAATGATTAAGTAAGTAAAAATGAGTTACTTTAGGTAATTGAATTGGAAATGATGAAAAGGGATATGAAGGGTATGATAAATACATAAAAAAATGTGAGAGAGATGTCACATTGGAAATGTGACTAAGATTTATGTGAAGTGTTAGAAATAAAATATAATAAGAAATTTATTTAAAAGATGGGCGATTAAATAAGAAAGATATTAATTATGTTGTGGTCAGAGTGTATATATATGTTGAATTGATGAATAACCTAAGTAATGTTAAAAGAATGAGAAATGATAATGTTCTCTGAAAGGTGATAAATGTTAACTTTGTATAGGTTGTATGTTAAAGAGGAATTGCGTATAATTGTATGATATATGTGATGAGATTTTTCAATATGAACACAATTGCGATATATAATAAAATGTGGAAAGTAAGTCACATTGTGAATATGACTTACGAAGGTGTATGTGGATGATTAAAAAAAATGTTATCGAGAGTTTTTTACCTTACACAATTGCTTGAGAATGATATTGCAAGTATTAATATACCTAAGAGAGATTAGGTCTTGACCTGCTTAGAGTTAGGTCATGTGATGAAATTGAGATTGAGAATGGACCCGAGCAGCGTTGGATGGTGAAATTGTTATTGTAACAACTGAACATGATGATTGTATAATGTTAGGCACAATGTATATGTGTATTAATAAGAGATTGTAAGGAAAAGGAAAGTATAATGAAGAAAGTATGGAAGTGAAAAAAAAATTGAATGAAAATTTTTATAAGAGATAGATTAGAAATGGAGTAGTAAATAGAAATTGTGTAAAATTAGCATATGAGCGAATGTGTATATGTAAAAGATGTCAATGATAATATTGTTGAAACTTGAGTTAGGCTAATGATGACCAAGTGATTAAGAGTAAATTGTTTAGAAACAGAAGTGATAAAGAGTAAATTGCTTTGAAACAAAGCTGAAATGTGTTAATTCTTTGTGTAGCAAAAGATTAAAAAAATTAATATTTGATTTTTGAGATATGAACTTAACGTTGTGATTGAAAATATTTGAAGACGAATGATAGAGGGGCGGTATTTATTTATAAGCCACAGGCATGACCATTATTATGTCATGGTCGTATGATTTGTTTAGTATATTGACCGATTAGTTTTGTTATCCATGGGCATGGGCATGAGATGACATGATCGTTGGATAGATTTGGTGAGATTGATAGTTATGCTACAAGAAACATGGTCAATATTTATGGTTTGCATACTTGTATCTTATAATTTTATGTTAGAAATTTGTTTATAATTATAGGAAGTGTGGAACAGAAGAGAATTGTGACAATATGATGAGCGTTAAATGATGTGTAAGAAAACTGATTTGTGTAAATAAGGTAACTATAAGAAATTTGAGAAAATGGTAAATGAAAGGAATTATGAAATGTGAATGAGAGTTATAATGAATGTGTTTGAAAGTGGTATAAAATGAATAAGTTGATGAAAATAATGTGTAAAGTAAACAAGACTAGGGGAAGTGAATATTATTTATAATGATGAATTCGAAGAAAATTAAAATTTAAGAATAAATTTGACCTAATAGAATTAGGTCATGAATTGAAAATAGATTGATAAATTTAAAATAGACTAAAGGTTGGTCAGAATAGAATAAGGTTGTGATGGTCATATTGTGATAGTTAGATCAATTGATCCGAAATGTAATAAGTTTACAAGTATTTATTGAAATTCAATGTGTATAGTTATATTAAGAATATGAAAGCTATATAATAATGTGCTTAATACAACATTCTGATAAGTATATGCATATGAAAGGAGCTAAGTTATATTAGTTTCAAAGAATTATAAGAGAAGAATGTTAGTTATAGTATAATGGGAATGAATCTTATTAAGGATTAGTTATAGTATAATGGAAATGAATCTTATTAAGGAAATAAGATTTTGTTGTTGTGTAACGGTGATGTCAAATTAATATATGGTAATTGTATAAAGAGTAGGATCAAAGTGAAGATGTGTAAAATTACTGCGTTAATATAAAAGTTATCAACATTTGAATTTAATGTGATGAGAGTATATTTTTAAGTTAATGAAGTGATCAAATATCTTGAGTGCAATAGGTGTGTGGGCATATATATTAAAGAGATGAACTAATTTTTGTCCAATGACAATTCGATTGATGATATGATAATTTGTTGTGACTGTTTGAGTAAATTGACAATATAATGATGTGTTAGTGAATGTCTAAAAGGAAATTAACAATGAACCTAAGGGGGAGAATAGAAATTATGTAATTTGGTAAAATAATGATTTGGATGATTTATTACTATACTGAATAATTTCGAGGACGAAATTATTTAAGGTGGAGAAAATTGTAACATCCGTGATTTTGGAGATATAAAATTGTATATACTCAATATATATATCTAGAGTATATATAACATATACATATGGTATATTAATTATATATGTTGGATTAATACATTACATACTTAATATTTAATACACATATAAGGTACATTTGATGTGTATATAAGATACACATTACTTGTGCATATGTGTAATATCTTAAATTTTTGAAAAGTTTTAATTTTTAAAAATTTGATAAAATAAATTATAATTTAAATGGATAAATTAAATTAATGGTTTTAAATGAAAAATGAAGGGGTTTTAAATGAAAAAGTGAAACATATATGTGATATATATGTAAAATATACATAACATATAAAAGTCAACACTTTTTAAAAGAAAAGTCAAAGTAAAAGGGTATTTTGGTAATTAAATCTTAGAAATTTAAATTTAATAAAATAATTCAAAAATAAATTATTTTTGAATGGAAGAGGGAATTTATGACTTTTAATTTATTAAATAAATAATTAAATAACTAATTATTAAATTATTTTAATATATATATGGTTAAAAATAAAAGATGAAAAGAAAAAGAAAATTTAAAAGTTTTTCATCATCTTCTTCTTCTCCATCAAGGGCCAGCCACCATGGTTGTTTATCTCAAGATTTTTGATCTTCCATACTCCACAAATTGAAGGATTTAATAAGCTTAAAGTGGATTTTTGGTGATTTCCAACAAAATTAGTAAGTTCCCACTTCTTTCTTTGGATTTCATGGGAATTGTGATTATGTTTGTTTTGGATTTTTAAAGTTCTAAGATTTAATTGTCTATTTGGGTATATATGAAGCTATTTTAAGTGATTAACAATGATTTTAAAGTTGGATTAAAGAAATGGTTGAGTTTGGGTAAGATTGGTGAAGAGAGAGAATTTAGGGTTATGTAATTTTTGGAGTTTTGAAATCATGGTTTTTAATTATGTAAATTGATTTCAAATGAGTTGTTATGATACATAAACAAGTATTTTAAAGTCAAATATGGGATTTGGTTGTGTTTGGTTGGAGTTTGAGAATGGAAGTAGAGATTTAGGATTTTGGAAAAGTGATTTTCCAAAGTGGTTGAATTGTGTAATTTTATTTGTTTAAGCATGTTGTTTAGTGTTAAAAGTGATGGATATAAGCTTGAAATGAGTAATGGATTGTATTGGAATGGAAAACCTTCAATGGGGGAAGGTTATGTCATTTTTGAGATTTTGTGTACAACAGTGTATTTTTATAATGTAAATGACTTAAATGTATTAAAATATGTTTTTAATAGTATAAATAAACTTAAAACAATAATTTAATTATAGTAGAATGGAATTCTAATGTTAAAGCAAGGAAGCTAAATTTTTGAAAATTTGTAGGAGTGATGTTTAATTATGGTTAAATATTTGAAATGTCATTAAATGTGATACTAAATGATTATTTGCTATCACATTTGGTTTAGGCATTGAGGGAGGTTGATTTTCTTC
The DNA here is from genome assembly GCA_947685225.1 of Garcia nutans. Classification (NCBI taxonomy): domain Eukaryota; kingdom Viridiplantae; phylum Streptophyta; class Magnoliopsida; order Malpighiales; family Euphorbiaceae; genus Garcia; species Garcia nutans. The sequence goes on along the minus strand of CANTUV010000033.1, from coordinate 11,195,907 downwards.
ATCCAAGTGGTGAAGGGCTGGTTGGAAAGATAGGATTGGAGGTTGTTTTAAGCTTACTTTGGGTTGCTAGTGGAGGTATGTACAAACTTTAAATATATTGGTCATATTTGCATGACATTTGGGCTTAACACATTTTGGTTGATAGATGTGTTAAGTTACTTGATTCATTGATTGAGTATGAATAATGTGCTATGACATTTGTAATGTCATATATGTGTTAAATGCATTGTGAAAAGCCATTGATAATGGCTAAATCGTGTAGAATGTGAAATATGTATATTATGTGAAAATACCCAAAGTAATTGGGTAATGTGTTGTGAATACAAAAATGAGATATGTGGATATTAATAAAATGTTACTAACCATAAAATGGAGTTGTAACTTTTTTGAGTAAAAAATAGAGGTGCCTAACTTAGGTATTTTTTGGTCAAAAATGGAGGTGCCTCACTTAAGTGATGGTGGTCAAAAATGGAGGTGCCTAACTTAGGTAAAAGAGATGCCTAACCTTTGACAAATCTCACCAACCATTATGTTCACATGTTATAATTTTCCTATATAAATAGCCCTTTGGCCATTGTTATGGATGAGAGAAAATTAGAGAGAATAGAAAGGAAATTAATGGAGAGGAAGATCAGAGCGGGTCAAGCAAAAATTAAGTCAAGTAATTTTTGTACTCTTGATCACGTCTATTAGGGAATTTCTTTAAAAGAATTTCTGTTAAAATTCTTGGGGATAATTGGGTGTGAGGTGTGAGTGTTTGTAAACACGGTGTATTTTTCTCCTTAATAGAAGTCTGCAGCAGCTCCGGAGACGTAGGCATAATTGGCCGAACTCTGTTATCAAATTGTGTGTTACTATTCCGCATTTATTTTTCGCTTTCCTTTTAATCTGATTTAAGGGAAATAGAGTGATAATATTCATTTCCCAACAACTGGTATCAGAGCCAAGGTTCGGAATCCGGTAAAAGTACTATTCATCTGTACGGGGGTACTATTCACTCTCAGAATTTTTTTGGGAATCTAGATTCTAGTGGGAGCGATGGCCGCAAACGAAGGAAAAGTGAGAATTAAAAGTTCGATGGTGAGGACTTTGGCTTTTGGAAGATGCAAATTGAAGATTATTTGTATCAAAAAAAGCTGTATCAACCTCTTTCACAAACGAAACCAGAAGGCATGAAAGAAGAAGATTGAACCTTCTCGACAAACAAGCCCTTGGAGTTATTAGATTAACATTATCCCGTAATGTTGCTTTCAACATAGCCAAGGAAAAGACCACGACAGGTCTTATGGCGGCTCTCTCTAGCATATATGAAAAGCCATCGGCAGCAAATAAAGTTCACTTGATGAGGCAGTTATTTAATTTACGAATGGCAGAAGGGGCATCGGTGGCCCAACATCTGAATGAACTCAACACAGTCACAACCCAGTTGAGTTCAGTGGAAATTGAATTTGATGATGAAGTTCAGGCTTTAATTCTCTTATCATCTCTACCAGAAAGTTGGAGTGCTACCGTTACAGCGATCAGCAGCTCATCGTGAAATACCAAATTAAAATTTGACAATGTACGAGATCTAGTATTGAGTGAAGAAATTTGGCAAAGAGAACCAGGAGAAGCATCAACCTCTTTAGCTCTACACACAGAGTCTAGAGGGAGAACTTTAGACAGAAACTCAGACTCCGGTAGATCAAGATCTAGAAAGGGCAAATCTAGATCAGGGAAGAAAGATTTCAAGTGTTATAATTGTGGCAAGAAGGGTCACTTTAAGAAGGATTGCCGAGCTCCGAAGAAAGATACCAGCGCACAGGAATCTATAAACATGACCAAGGATGCAGGCGATGCTATGATTCTAAGCATTAACATTCCAATTGAATCATGGATCTTAGATTCAGGGGCATCTTTTCACTCCACTCCATGCCAAGAAATCATGGAGAACTATGTCAGTGGTGAGTTTGGAAAGGTTCATCTAGCCGATGATGAAACCTTGAAGATCATAGGAAAAGGAGATGTCAAATTAAAGTTGCCAAATGGGACTGCCTGGAAGCTGCAAGGAGTGAGACATATTCCTGGTCTCAAAAGGAATTTGATCTCTGTGGGACAACTTGATGAAGAAGGTTATTGTACGACCTTCACAGATTGTAAATGGAAAATTACCAAAGGAGCACTTATCATTGCTCGTGGTAAGAAGACCGGTACTCTCTAGGTAACCTCAAACATAGAGAACATCATCGCAGTAGCGGATGATGATTCAAATTTATGGCACCAGAGGCTTGGCCATATGAGCGAGAAAGGGATGAAGGCACTTCTATCAAAGGGAAAGTTGCCAGAACTAAAAAGTGTAGATGTCGGTCTATGTGAAGACTGCATCTTTGGGAAACAAAAGAAGGTCAGTTAAATGAAAACTGGCAAGACACCCCAGGTAGAAAAGCTCGAGTTGGTACATACCGATGTATGGGGACCATCTCCAATTCCATCTCTTGCAGGCTCATTGTATTACGTCACCTTCATTGATGATTCAATGAGAAAGGTATGGGTGTATTTTCTGATGAAGAAATCAGAAGTCTTTGATACATTCAGAAAATGGAAGGCCATGGTGGAAAATGAAACTGGCTTGAAAGTCAAGCGATTGAGGTCTGACAATGGAGGGGAGTATAGAGATAGAAGGTTCAGAGAATTTTGCGCAAGCAGCAGAATCAAGATGGAAAAAATAGTTCCTATGATACCACAGCAAAACGGCGTAGCTAAGCGCATGAACATAACTCTTAATAAACGTGCCAGAAGCATGAGGATACACGCTGACTTGCCCAAGAATTTATGGGCTGAATCTATCAACACTGCGGCCTACCTGATCAACCGTGGGCCTTCAGTACCTTTGGATGGTGAAATACCAGAGGAAGCATGGAGCAAAAAAGAGGTAAACCTTTCACACTTAAGAGTGTTTTGTTGTATCTCTTACATACTTATAGATTCTGCAGGAAGAAGTAAACTTGATGTTAAGTCTAAAAAATGTGTCTTTGTTGGATATGGTGATGATGAGTTTGGTTACCGGTTTTGGAATTATAAAAATCGGATGATCGTAAGAAGCCGAGATGTCATATTCAACGAGAATGTGATGTACAAAGATAGGCTAACAACAGAATCAAGTAGCTCCAAGACAGATGCTGAAAATAAGGAGTTTGCTAAGTTCGAGGAGATTTCTGGAAATGATGTTCAGAATAGTCCTGAAGTAGAGGAATTGTAATATCCCTATGCATGCCCTAGAAGTTTTGTTGTTGTTGTTGTTGGTTTGAATTGAGAAATGGGAAGAGAATGTTTTTGTATGGTGGTTGGGAAAGAAAAGAGGGTTTAGAGATAATTGTATATGTTGCTTATATGGTGATATATATAACATATAAAGTGGTCAAAATGGAAAGTCAAGGAAAGAGGATATTTTTGTGTTGGTTGTGAATTACTTAAATGGGTATAGATATGACAAAAGCTTAGTTAAATGGATGAGGGTATTATAGTAATTTTCTTTTGGATGGGTATTTAATGCCTATTGACTTTGTGTTTCTTCATCATTTTTTTTCTTCTTCTTGTTGTTGGGTGGCCGGCTCATCAAAGAGAGAAGAGAGCAAGAGAACAAGTGATGGTTTTGATGATTTCAAGTTCAAAGTGAAGGAAGTTTTCAAAGTTACAAGTTGGAGTTTCAAGGAATTTCATTATTTGGTAAGTTTGCTCTTGTTTACCCTTGTTATTTTTGAAGTTATGCTTGAGTTGAGTTGTGATTTGATGATGGTATGATTAAGTTGCTTATGGTGTGATTTTAAGTATTGATTTTGCTTGATAGATGAGAAGTTGGGTTGGTGTTGGTGATGGAAGAGTAAGAGTTGTGTTTAGTGAAATTGTTTTTGTTTTACAATTAGTAAAGGCTGTGATTTGTATGATTTTTAATTAATTATAAAAAAATGTTTTTGAAGTGAATTTTTGATATGTTGTGTCTCTATGATTCTAGAATGACTGAAAAATATGTTGATTCGATTTTGGAATTGTTATGAGTTTAGAAAGATTATTTTTATTAGACCTGTTCCAGCAGGTACCTTAACTGAGACAGCTGTATTTCGGGATTTTTAATAAAATGTAGAAAAATCATATCCAATTGAATTTTGGATATGTTGTTTCTTAGTGAGTCTATTATTTGAGAAAAATAATTTGGAGCCACGTTGATTGAATTTGATTTATGGAATTCACAAAGTTCAGAATTGCTGCTAGGATGCAGGGCAATTGGGGCAGTCTGGTTAGGTGAACTATTTGACCAAGATTTTGTGTTCAGTTTGATCTAAAATTTTAAAGGAATGATTTTAAGATAAAAATCTAAATTCAGTAAAAATTTAAGAATTTTTAGTCAAGTAGATTATTTTATACAATTTTTCAAAATAGGGATAAAATGGAGTCTAAAACCAGAATGTACTATTCATATGGTCATTTTGCTAATATTCCTTTTGGATTAGGTTGTGAAGAGGTTGAATTGCCCTAATTGCATTGTTAAGATTGAATAATGTTATGTTATGCATTGTGAATGGTAATGTGTTTCATGAGTAATGCACATTGAAATGTTATACCAAAGATGTTATAGTGATTCAAATGAAATATGATTGAAGCATGCATTGATGATAGGATTGAATAATAATGTGAGTGTTTAGATAATGTAATGAATATTGTATATAATGATTGCTTAACTTTCTTGTGAAAAAGAAATGAATTGAAAGGTATTGATAAGTTTAATGAACGGACCTATCCGTCTCCTGCGGAACCATGCGGACCCAGTGGGTTGGGCAACCGATCTTGGACTACCGATCTGGTAGGAGGAAGGTTCGATATAGTCAGTATTATACGTACCTATTTGCCTCCTGCGAAACCATGCGGACCCATTGGAATGGGCAACCGAACTTGGACAACCGACCTGGATGGGGAAAGGTATGTTACTGATAATGTTATACGTGCCTTTTTGCCTCCTGCGGACCCTTGGGATTGGAGGGCAACCGACCTGGTTGGAAAAGGGTACGTATATAAAGTCATAGTTGTTGGCTATAATGATAAATTTAAATGAGTATAATGAATGGTGCTATTATATGAGTATTGATGTGACATTGAACAAAGCAACATATTGAATAAATAATATGCTTTTGATTTATATATGTAATTAATTTGTGACATTGCATTTTAGCATGAATTATCTTACTAAGCCCTTGGCTTAGCGCGATAGTGTTTAATCGCGCAGGTAATAGAGCTGATAGAGTCGAACCCGAGAGTTCATCAAGACCAAGTGAGAGTAGACCTTGAAGAGTTGATTTTGGGAACTTAAAGATCAGAAGAGAATTGCCAATCATGTATACTTCTTTATATTTTGTAAAGTAATGTTTATAATGTAAAAGTATGGATATATTTAAATATGTAATCAAGTGTTTGTAAATATGTACATATTTTATAACTTCCGCTGGGTAATATTTAAATGTATATATATATATATAACTAATATGTTTTGTTTTATAAGTAAATGATCTACTTTTCTATAATGTATAATGATAAGGGTATTGTATCAAGTTTAAAGTGTTTTGAATATTAAGAAAACCGTAGCATCCCTATGTTTGATGCACTTATGCTACATTGTTGTGGTTGTAGTGTGTGGGCATTGGATATGGGGGTGTTACAAGAAGTGTAAATCCTTTTTGCAGGTTGTAGTTGAGGTTATAAGGGGGATTTATTGGAAGTGTACTGAGAATGATTTTGGTTGCATTGGTTTGTGTAAAAATATTTTCAAAAATCAAAAAAAAAAAACCAGTTTTGTCGACTCTTGGGACTCAATTTTTAAGTGAAACTATGGCAAAATTTCTATAAAAATTGGAACTAAAATTTGACTAAGTAAAATTGGTAGCAACATTAGGTTAGTGTGGCGCCTCTACTCAGCTTACACACGTAGGTCGGGAAGGGGTGTTACAATTTTTGGTATCAGAGCCTAGGTTTGAGATTCTCAGCCTAGGTAAAATGTAATAAAAAGAATATTTTACTTAAAAAGTTGGTTTTGAAATAATATACATGTTTGGGATTGGCAACCTCTGATCTTTAATAAGATGTAGTATGTTGTGTTTGCAGACTTAGGTTGTGATGGATTCTCACTCACGTCAGTCGATTGAGGGTAGTGCCGAGAGTATCGCTCCTGCTGAGGGAGCTAGAGTTGATAGTGTTGAGGAGGCACCTGCTTCGGTGTCGGGTAGACCAGCTGGAGAGGAGGTTCCGCCAGCCTGGTTTAGACATATGATGGAAGTTATGAGACAAGCACCAGTGCAACCAGTGCCACCACCCCCTCAGCCTTTTGTATCTGTGAGGCACTATGATAAACTAAGGAAGTATGGAGCGGAGGATTTCCTTGGTACTACTGATCCAGCTGTAGCAGAACAGTGGCTTGACAAAGTACAGAGGATCTTTATTCAGTTACAAGCTACCCCTGAGGAAAAATTTGACTATGCAAGATCTTTGCTGCAGAAAGATGCCTACGATTGGTGGAAGACGGTGCCCCATTCTATGGATGATCCTCCAACACTGTCTTACACTGATTTTCTGAGGGAATTTGAGTTGAAGTATACTCCTAGGGAGTATAAAGATAGGAAGAAAAGAGAGTTTCTAGATTTGAAGCAAGATCATCGGACCGTAACTGAGTATGAAGTTGAGTTTATTCGACTGAGTCAGTATGCTGGGGGTATCATTGCTGATGAGATTGATAGATGCAGGAGGTTTGAGGAGGGATTGAGGCCCTCGATCATGTGCTTAGTGGCTGGATCCAGATATCAGGATTTCTCACAGCTTGTGACAGCAGCTCGAAGTGTAGAGCGAGCTCAAGTTATTGCAGCTGCTTCAGAAGAAGAGGTTAGGGTTAGAAGGCCCCAGTTCGAGGCAGGGTCTTCCTCTGCGAAGAGGGGTAGAGGAAGTTTTGTTCCTCGGAGTAGTAGGAGCCAGAGACCAGCTGGTAGGTCTGTGCAGTTCCAGAGACAGAGATTTAGACCTGCAGCTTCAGTGGCAAGTGCTCCGATCCCTATGACTCAGAGATCCGCTCCACCTAGATGTGCTCAGTGTGGGGGTTATCATAGAGGTGTTTGTTGGAAGAGTGGTGGACCAGCTGTATGCTTCAGGTGTGGATCACCTGACCACTTTGTGAGAGACTGTCCTGAGAGGCAGGAGCAGATGCCAGTTGATTCTGCTGCTTCTCGAGCTAGTGTGAGGGGAGGCAGAGGAGGCAGAGGTGCCAGCCGGGGAGGTAGACCAGGATTCAGTTCTAGAGGAGGTGCTACATCCAGGGAGGGTAGACCAGAGGAGGTTGGATCTTCCCAGAGGATGTATGTTATGCAGAGGCAGCCAGATACATCGGCAGTTATAGCTGGTACTTTTTCTTTATTTAATACTCCAGTACTTGCTTTGATTGATCCGGGTTCCACGCATTCATATATTAGTGCATATGTTTTGCCTGTATTTGATGTGCATGCTGAGTCCCTAGGATTTGATGTGTTGGTGACAAATCCGTTAGGGCATAGTGTGGTTGTGAGTAAGGTGCATAGAGATAGTGCAGTAGTGGTGCAGGGTGAGGAGTTCCTTGGGGATTTGATTGAGATGCCATTTAAGGAATATGACGTGATCTTAGGTATGGATTGGCTATCTCGACATGGAGCTGTGGTGGATTGTAAAAAGAAAATTGTTTCTTTGAGAACGGGTGATGGTAGAGAGGTGATAGTATCTAATGAGCAGGAACAGCTAGCCTCCTTATTTGTTTCAGCTGTTGCAGCCAGGAGGTTGATTAGAAAGGGGTGTGAAGCCTATCTTGCTCATGTGGTAGATACTAGAGTGAAGGGTTCTTCCATTGATAGTATTGCCACAGTTGCAGAGTTCCCTGATGTTTTTCCAGAGGAGTTGCCAGGATTGCCTCCTGAGAGAGAGGTGGAGTTTGGTATTGAATTGTTGCCTGGTACCACTCCTATCTCTAATACTCCTTACAGAATGGCACCAGCAGAATTGAGGGAGTTGAAAGTGCAATTACAGGAGTTGTTGGACAAAGGATTTATTCGCCCCAGTGTTTCTCCTTGGGGAGCTCCTGTGCTATTTGTGAAGAAGAAAGATGGTACTATGAGGTTGTGTATCGATTATAGGCAATTGAACAAGGTGACTATTAAAAATAAATATCCTTTGCCTAGAATCGATGATCTCTTTGATCAATTGAAAGGTACAACTATGTTTTCTAAAATTGATTTGAGATCTGGGTACCATCAGCTGAGAGTCAGAGCTGAGGATGTTCCGAAGACTGCCTTTCGGACCAGGTATGGGCATTATGAATTTCTAGTTATGCCTTTTGGTCTAACGAATGCACCTGCAGCTTTTATGGATTTGATGAATAGGGTGTTTAGGCCCTATTTGGATCAGTTTGTAGTGGTCTTCATTGATGATATACTGGTGTATTCGCGGAATGAAGAGGAACATGATATGCATCTGCGGATTGTGTTGCAGATTTTGAGAGAGAAGCAGTTATTTGCCAAATTGTCGAAGTGTGAGTTCTGGTTGGATCAAGTTGCTTTTCTCGGACATATTGTTTCAGCGGAAGGCATTAGAGTTGATCTAAGTAAAGTTGAAGCTATTCTGAATTGGAGTCCACCCAAGTCTGTGACAGAGATTAGAAGTTTTCTGGGTTTGGCAGGCTATTACCGACGGTTTGTGAAAGGGTTTTCTTTGATAGCTACTCCACTCACCAGATTACTTCGAAAGGGAGTGAGATTTGTGTGGACAGATCAGTGTCAGGCTAGTTTTGAGCAGTTGAGAGAGTTGTTGACTCAAGCGCCTGTTCTTACTTTACCTGTTGAAGGCAAACCATATGTGATCTACAGTGATGCTTCACATAGAGGTTTGGGGTGTGTATTGATGCAGGAAGGGAAAGTTATAGCTTATGCATCTCGACAGTTGAAACCGCATGAGCTTAACTATCCGACACATGATTTGGAATTGGCTGCCATTGTGTTTGCATTAAAGATTTGGCGCCACTATCTGTTTGGGGAGAAATGTTTCATCTACACTGATCACAAGAGTTTGAAGTATTTGGGTGTCCAGAAAGAACTCAATCTTCGTCAGAGGAGATGGTTAGAATTGATTAAAGACTACGACTGCTTGATTGACTATCATCCAGGTAAAGCAAATGTTGTTGCTGATGCCTTGAGTCGGAAGTCTTTAGCTGGTTTAACAGTTTACTCGCTCTCGTTGCTTGTTGAGTTGAGAGCATTGCATGCCAGTTTTGTACCTTGTGTTGATGGTGCATTATTGGCACAGTTGCAATTGAAGCCGATTTTGTTAGATCAGATCAAAGAAGCTCAGTTGGCCGATAAGAAGATTCAGAAGATTATTTCAGATTGTAAGAATGGGAAGACAAGAGATTTTGTTGTGAAAGACGATGGGAGTCTCTGGTTTAAAAACCGATTGTGTGTACCCGATGATGCTGAATTGAAAAGAGTCATTTTAGAAGAAGCACATCAGTCAGTGTTTGCTATGCATCCGGGTAATACGAAGATGTATCATGATTTGAGACAGCATTATTGGTGGATTGGGTTGAAGAGAGACATTGCAGATTTTGTGTCGAAATGTCTCACTTGTCAGAAGGTTAAAGCAGAGCATCAAGTTCCAACCGGGTTGCTTCAACCATTGTCAGTGCCAGAATGGAAGTGGGAAAGAGTGACAATGGATTTTGTGTCTGGTTTGCCATTGACACAAAAGAAGCATGATGCTATATGGGTGATTGTGGATAGATTGACTAAGACAGCTCATTTGCTTCCGGTTCGAATGGATTACTCTTTGGAGAGATTGGCTGAGCTGTATATCCATGAGATTGTGAAACTGCATGGTGTTCCAACTTCTTTAGTGTCTGATCGAGATCCCAGGTTTACTTCCAGATTTTGGAAGAGTTTGCATAGTGCTTTGGGTTCTTGACTGCACTTCAGCACTGCTTTTCATCCACAGACGGATGGACAGTCAGAGAGGGTGATACAGATTATTGAGGACATGTTGAGAAGCTGTGTCATCGATTTCTCTGGAAGTTGGGATAGGTTTTTACCTCTTGTGGAGTTTGCTTACAACAACAGTCACCAATCCAGCATTGGTATGGCACCGTTTGAAGCATTGTATGGCAGACGGTGTAGGACACCTCTTTGTTGGAATGAGCTTGGAGATAATAAGTTGGTTGGTCCTGATTTGATTCAAGAAACTGAAGAAAAAGTAAAGTTGATTCGAGGCAGGTTAAAAGCAGCTTCAGACCGACAGAAATCTTATGCAGATCTGAAAAGGAGAGATATAGAGTTTAATGTTGGAGATAAGGTATTTCTGAAAGTGTCTCCTTGGAAGAAGATTTTGAGGTTCGGTCGGAAAGGAAAATTGAGTCCTCGTTTCATTGGGCCGTATGAAGTGTTAGAAAGAGTTGGGCCAGTGGCGTATCAACTTGCTTTGCCACCTGAGTTGGATCGTATTCATAGTGTATTCCATGTTTCTATGTTGAGGAGATATAGGTCGGATCCATCTCATGTGTTGCCATTTGAGTCTATCGAAGTGAGCCCAGATTTGACATTTGAAGAGGAACCAGTTGCTATCTTGGCACATGATGTGAAAGAATTGAGAAACAAGCAAGTGCCATTGGTGAAGATTCTTTGGAAGAATCATGCAAAAGAAGAAGCGACTTGGGAGAGTGAACAATCCATGCGAGAGCAATATCCGCAGTTGTTTCAGCTTTGATATCAGGTAATTTCGAGGACGAAATTTTCTTTTTAGAGGGGGAGAATTGTAATATCCCTATGCATGCCCTAGAAGTTTTGTTGTTGTTGTTGTTGGTTTGAATTGAGAAATGGGAAGAGAATGTTTTTGTATGGTGGTTGGGAAAGAAAAGAGGGTTTAGAGATAATTGTATATGTTGCTTATATGGTGATATATATAACATATAAAGTGGTCAAAATGGAAAGTCAAGGAAAGAGGATATTTTTGTGTTGGTTGTGAATTACTTAAATGGGTATAGATATGACAAAAGCTTAGTTAAATGGATGAGGGTATTATAGTAATTTTCTTTTGGATGGGTATTTAATGCCTATTGACTTTGTGTTTCTTCATCATTTTTTTTCTTCTTCTTGTTGTTGGGTGGCCGGCTCATCAAAGAGAGAAGAGAGCAAGAGAACAAGTGATGGTTTTGATGATTTCAAGTTCAAAGTGAAGGAAGTTTTCAAAGTTACAAGTTGGAGTTTCAAGGAATTTCATTATTTGGTAAGTTTGCTCTTGTTTACCCTTGTTATTTTTGAAGTTATGCTTGAGTTGAGTTGTGATTTGATGATGGTATGATTAAGTTGCTTATGGTGTGATTTTAAGTATTGATTTTTCTTGATAGATGAGAAGTTGGGTTGGTGTTGGTGATGGAAGAGTAAGAGTTGTGTTTAGTGAAATTGTTTCTGTTTTACAATTAGTAAAGGCTGTGATTTGTATGATTTTTAATTAATTATAGAAAAATGTTTTTGAAGTGAATTTTTGATATGTTGTGTCTCTATGAGTCTATAATGACTGAAAAATATGTTGATTCGATTTTGGAATGGTTATGAGTTTAGAAAGATTATTTTTATTAGACCTGTTCCAGCAGGTACCTTAACTGAGACAGCTGTATTTCGGGATTTTTAATAAAATGTAGAAAAATCATATCCAATTGAATTTTGGATATGTTGTTGCTTAGTGAGTCTATTATTTGAGAAAAATAATTTGGAACCACGTTGATTGAATTTGATTTATGGAATTCACAAAGTTCAGAATTGCTGCCAGGATGCAGGGCAATTGGGGCAGTCTGGTTAGGTGAACTATTTGACCAAGATTTTGTGTTCAGTTTGATCTGAAATTTTAAAGGAATGATTTTAAGATACAAAACTAAATTCAGTAAAAATTTTAGAATTTTTAGTCAAGTAGATTATTTTATACAATTTTTCAAAATAAGGATAAAATGGAGTCTAAAACCAGAATGTACTATTCATATGGTCATTTTGCTAATATTCCTTTTGGATTAGGTTGTGAAGAGGTTGAATTGCCCTAATTGCATTGTTGAGATTGAATAATGTTATGTTATGCATTGTGAATGTTAATGTGTTTCATGAGTAATGCACATTGAAATGTTATACCAAAGATGTTATAGTGATTCAAATGAAATATGATTGAAGCATGCATTGATGATAGGATTGAATAATAATGTGAGTGTTTAGATAATGTAATGAATATTGTATATAATGATTGTTAACTTGCTTGTGAAAAAGAAATGAATTGAAAAGGTATTGATAATTTTAATGAACGGACCTATCCGTCTCCTGCGGAACCATGCGGACCCAGTGGGTTGGGCAACCGATCTTGGACTACCGATCTGGTAGGAGGAAGGTTCGATATAGTCAGTATTATACGTACCTATTTGCCTCCTGCGGAACCATGCGGACCCATTGGAATGGGCAACCGAACTTGGACAACCGACCTGGATGGGGAAAGGTATGTTACTGATAATGTTATACGTGCCTTTTTGCCTCCTGCGGACCCTTGGGATTGGAGGGCAACCGACCTGGTTGGGAAAGGGTACGTATATAAAGTCATAGTTGTTGGCTATAATGATAAATTTAAATGAGTATAATGAATGGTGCTATTATATGAGTATTGATGTGACATTGAACAAAGCAACATATTGAATAAATAATATGCTTTTGATTGATATATGTAATTAATTTGTGACATTGCATTTTAGCATGAATTATCTTACTAAGCCCTTGGCTTAGCGCGATAGTGTTTAATCGCGCAGGTAATAGAGCTGATAGAGTCGAACCCGAGAGTTCATCAAGACCAAGTGAGAGTAGACCTTGAAGAGTTGATTTTGGGAACTTAAAGATCAGAAGAGAATTGCCAATCATGTATACTTCTTTATATTTTGTAAAGTAATGTTTATAATGTAAAAGTATGGATATATTTAAATATGTAATCAAGTGTTTGTAAATATGTACATATTTTATAACTTCCGCTGGGTAATATTTAAATGTATATATATATATAACTAATATGTTTTGTTTTATAAGTAAATGATCTACTTTTCTATAATGTATAATGATAAGGGTATTGTATCAAGTTTAAAGTGTTTTGAATATTAAGAAAACCGTAGCATCCCTATGTTTGATGCACTTATGCTACATTGTTGTGGTTGTAGTGTGTGGGCATTGGATATGGGGGTGTTACAAGAAGTGTAAATCCTTTTTGCAGGTTGTAGTTGAGGTTATAAGGGGGATTTATTGGAAGTGTACTGAGAATGATTTTGGTTGCATTGGTTTGTGTAAAAATATTTTCAAAAACCAAAAAAAAAAAACCAGTTTTGTCGACACTTGGGACTCAATTTTTAAGTGAAACTATGGCAAAATTTCTATAAAAATTGGAACTAAAATTTGACTAAGTAAAATTGGTAGCAACATTAGGTTAGTGTGGCGCCTCTACTCAGCTTACACACGTAGGTCGGGAAGGGGTGTTACAAGCCAAACATGCCGGAATTGAGACGCTCCTCTAGAATTCAAAGACAAACCCAACGTTACTTGCCTTCTTTGCATTACTTGTTGCTGACAGACAATGGTGAACCAGAGTGCTACGATGAAGCAATGCAAGTGGAGGATTCAGTCAAGTTAGAGTCTGCCATGAAAGATGAGATGGACTCACTCATGTCAAATCAGACATGGGAATTAGCTGAACTACCACAAGGCAAGAAAGCACTCCACAACAAGTGGATTTACAGGATCAAAGAAGAGCATGATGGGAGTAGATGCTATAAAGCAAGATTGGTTGTAAAAGGTTTTCAGCAAAAGGAAGGTGTTGACTATACTAAATTTTTTTCTCCAGTCGTAAAGCTTACAACAATCAGACTGGTGTTAAAAATAGTAGCTGCAGAGAATTTACATCTTTAACAGCTAGATGTAAAGATAGCATTCCTTCATGGAGATTTGGAGGAAGAGATCTATATGAAACAGCCAGAAGGCTTCATTAAGGCAGGCAAGAAAAACCTAGTGTGCAGGTTGAAGAAGAGTTTGTATGGTTTGAAACAAGCTCCTAGACAGTTGTACAAGAAGTTTGATAGCTTTATGGGCAGCAACGGTTTCACAAGATGCCAAGCAGATCATTGTTGCTACATTAAGAAGTTTGACAATAGCTTTATTATTTTATTGTTATACGTTGATGACATGCTCGTTGCAGGTTCAGACATGCAAGAGATTAAAAATTTAAAGCAGAAATTGTCAAAGCAGTTTGCAATGAAAGATCTGGGTGCTGCAAAGCAGATTCTTGGAATAAGGATCAAGAGAGACATGAAGTCCAGGACTTTGATGTTATCACAGGCTGAGTACATCACCAAAGTACTAGCCAGATTCAACATGCAAGATGCTAAACTAGTGAGCACACCTTTAGGTGTTCATTTCAGACTCTCCAAAGAATAGTCACCGAAGACGGAGGAGGAACGTGCACACATGGCAAAGGTGCCGTATGCCTCAGCAATTGGGAGTTTGATGTATGCCATGGTTTGTACCAAGCCAGATATTGCTCAAGTAGTGGGAGCTATTAGCAGGTACATGAATAATCCAGGCAAGGTACACTGGGAAGTAGTCAAGTGGATCCTCAGATATCTTCGGGGTACCACAGATAAGGCACTTTGTTTTCAAGGTGGAGATACGACACTAGCAGGCTATGTGGATGCTGACTTAGCCGGAAATATTGACGTCAGAAAGAGCACTACAGGGTATGTCTATACTCTAGGAGGTACCGCAGTGAGCTGGGTCTCTCAACTATAAAAGATAGTTGCTCTCTCCACAACTGAAGCATAATATGCCGCTGTCAAAAAAGCCAGTAAGGAGATGATCTGGCTCCAAAGTTTCTTGAAAGAACTAGGCAAGAAACAAGAAAATAATGTTTTGCATTGCGACAGTCGAAATGCCTTACATCTAGCGAAGAATCCATCTTTTCATGCCAGAACGAAGCACATACAGTTGCAATATCACTTTATCCGGTCACTTCTGAAAGATGGGATTTTGAAACTTAAGAAGATCAGTGGAACTCAAAATCCAGTAGACATGTTAACGAAGACGGTGTCGACTGACAAACTGAAGCTGTGTTCAGCTTCAGTTGGCCTGCAGTAGAAGTAGATCGTATAAGAGTTGTTGCATAGATCAAGGTGTGAAGACAGATTGAAATCAGTCTTCAAGTGGGAGATTATTAATAAAATGTTACTAACCATAAAATGGAGTTGTAACTTTTTTGAGTAAAAAATAGAGGTGTCTAACTTAGGTACTTTTTGGTCAAAAATGGAGGTGTCTAACTTAAGTGATGGTGGTAAAAAATGGAGGTGCCTAACTTAGGTAAAAGAGATGCCTAACCTTTGATAAATCTCACCAACCATTATGTTCACATGTTATAATTTTCCTATATAAATGGCCCTTTGGCCATTGTTATGGATGAGAGAAAATTAGAGAGAATAGAAAGAAAATTAATAAAGAGGAAGATCAGAGCGAGTCAAGCAAAAATTAAGTCAAGTAATTTTTGTGCTCTTGATCATGCTTATTAGGGAATTATTTTAAAAGAATTTCTGTTAAAATTCTTGGGGATAATTGGGTGTGAGGTGTGAGTGTTTGTAAACATGGTGTATTTTTCTCCTTAATAGAAGTCTGCAGCAGCTTCTGAGACGCAGGCATAATTGGCTGAACTCCGTTATCAAATTGCGTGTTACTATTCCGCATTTATTTTTCGCTTTCCTACTAATCTGGTTTAAGGGAAATAGAGTGATAATATTCATTTCCCAACATTGGAATAATGAAATGAATTGATATTGATAAAAATGAGAAAAAATGAGAAAAGTGAGAAAAATGAGAAAGATGTGAAAAATGAGAAAAAAAAAAGTGAAAATAAGGCAATGAGCCTAGTTTGATTATGAGAAATGAAATGAGAAATGAAGTGTGAAAGTATTTGATAATGAGATAAATGAATTAATTGTGTGCCTAGTATGTTATTCAATTTTCAGAGTTCTGGGTTTGGCGGCATGCCTATGAATTGCTGGGCAGGTGAAAAGACCGAGTCGTAAGCCGAGCCCAGCTGATAAATGATAAATATGATGTTTTTGTGGTGAAAAGACTAGGTCATAAGCCTCAAAAACCGTAGAAGTCTAGCAGGGTTGAGGACTAAGATACTGGGGCCAGACTGGGGCTGTTACATTATCCATGGATATATTGCCTATGGGCTAGACACATGGTGTCATTATGGACCAAAGCAGTAACTTTGAAATTTAAATAGCATATTAGATCCTTTTTGGGCCCATGCTTGTCTTTGCTTTAATGTGAATTATGAATTGTGATACAATTGAGCAATATAATGCTATGAGTTGTGATTATGAAATATTTGAAAAATATAAGAAAGTAGAATGATGTGACATCTATATGCATTGTGCATTGGCATTGCATTGAGTTTTATTATTATTATTAAAGTTTGTACCACTAGGCTTCGGCTTAGCGCGATTGTAATTCGTCACGCAGGTGATGGATGATTTGGTAGAGTCGGAGAGTTCTACTAGATCTGATCGGGTCTAGGTTTGTATTTATTGAGCTTGAAGAGTTGTTTTTGGGAACATCAAGATCAGAGCCAGTTGCCAGCATGTACATATTTGATATTATAGTATATTTTGATATTATGTATGAGATGATATGTTTTTGAAGTATATATTGTAAATTGTAAAGAATGATTTGAATAATTTGTTTAAGATGAGATCTTATATGTGATGTTGATATATATACCCATATATAAGTATTTTGAAAAAATATGGAGAAATTGAAAAGTATTGGTAAAATGGTGAATTGATTTTTATTGGGAGTGTTTGTTTTATGTAGGTTGTATTTTGCTGAATTTTGGGAACGTTCAAATTACAAACAAAACTCTGGCAAATTTTTTCCAGAGATTTTCATATAAAATATTTATTTTGGATTCCTATAACAAGCAAAGAATATTTATATATTATTTATTTTATATATTAGCATTTGAAATCTTAAAATAGAAATGTGAAAATTTTTATTAAACTGGTCTGTAACATTTTTGTATCGTATATGCGTATTTTACATATGTTGAAAATATGTATTGTACGTATATAGAGTATAAGGGTGTTACATGTTGTATGGATTGAATAGTTCTTATTAAATTAAATCATTTGATTGAGTAGTTTTATCATTTTGATTCTTAATTTCTTATTTCCAATTGATAATAGCATGCTTATTAATTGGTTGCAATTTTCATATTATTGACTTGAGAAAACTTGATATGAACAGAATTTTCAATAGGATTGAGGGTTGATTGGAGTACTAGAGATAGACTAACAAGACCCTTTGGTTCAAATTTTCTTATTTTTATTACAAGATCTATTTAATTATGGTTGAGCAGAGAATCCTAGTATTCTACTTAGTAATTAGGGATTAATTCTCTCGAGAGAGGTTTTGATCTAATTTAGAGGAATACCAATTCAGCTCTATTATTTGATTTAATTGAATTGATACTCATAAATATTTTTATAGCCAGGGGAATTCAACATCTGTATAGTATTTTCATCATCAACTCTTTTTACACAATATTCAATTTTTCTTTACTTTATTTTATTAATTAATTCATCTTTTATTTTAATCATCGCAAAAACTATTGATTTGCTAAACAACAGTTAAAATTTGCACTAGTACTTCACCTTGTCCCTAGTGGAGTGATATCTTACTCACTACTTAATTACTTGCATGACCCGTGCACTTGCGGTAACACTGACATAGCACCGATTCACCATTAAATTCAAAGGAAATAAGGAGAATTTGAAAAAAAAAAGAATTTCATGTAGTAGGCAAGCTTTCCTTGAATATAAGAAGTTTTTTCTTGAAAATTTGAATATGTGAAATTTCGAATTTTGAAAGGGATCTTAATAATTGTTATAATAGTTTGTAATGAAGTTATTTTTATTTCAAATTAATACTTTTGAGTTTAGATGGTACAAATGGTTGAGTTTGATAGTGGTTTGGAAGAAGTAGAATGATAACCAGGGTTTTTATACTGATGTTGATTAGAATGCATGTAGATTGAATTTAATTGATTAAATTATGTTAAAATGAGATTCTAATGATATAATTGAACTTAAAACATGATTTAAAATTGATTAGGATGGACTTCTTAAAATAAAGTGCATTAGGGCAAAAATTTGAAATTTCAAGGGAATATGATAAAATAAATTTTATCATTTTATTATCTAAAATGTATAGAAGTGTGATTCTGATAAATTATTTAAACTTGTAATGTGGATAGGATTTGAGTAGATTGGATATTCCCAATCTAAGTAGTGGAGGACATTGTAATATCTGTGGTTTTATATAAATTAAATAAATATTTAGAGGTTAATTAAAGTGTGGGTGAGATATATGTGTAGTATATATCTGGTATATTTAAAGTGTACATTCAGTATATACCTAATATATACGTAATAAATATGTTGAATTTATATTATATACTTAAATTATATCTATGAGATATACATTATATATACAAATAAGTAAAAATATATATTACATGTAGCACCTATGAATTGTAAATGTAATTAAATAATTAATTTGATGGATTAATTAACATGTTGAAAAAGAGAGATACAAGATATATACATTATATATATATATATATATATATATATATAATACCTGCAATGTTACATAATGTATAAACAATGATTGGGCTAAATGGTGTAATTAAATGCATTTTTAAGTTAGACAAGCTTGGTAAATTAATTATGAATATATATATATATATATATTAGATTGAGGGATAACTTAAATTAAATAAGGTTTAACGTAATGTTTATATTAATATATATATGTATAAATTACAATTTAGCAATTCAAGCATAAATATTCGTAAAGATAAATTAAGGGGATATGTTTGTTAAAAAGAAGTTATTAACTAGATGATGGAGCAAACATACGTTGGGATAGAGGGATAAGGATTGGAAATTGAGGTAGTTGGGAAAGTTTATTATTACTATTATTATATATATATAAGTGTGAACGTAGTCATTTCAAGTAAGCATAAAGGTTTAATTATAATTTGACCAAAGAATTGGGATAAGTATATAGAATGCAATTAGACTATGTTATGACCCCATTAAGCTTAGACCAAATCTCTATTGTATATAGAGGATATTTGTCAGCAAAATGAATACACTCATGGTAAGTAAGACGTGGATGTACATGTGTAAGTTAATTATATTAAAACACCAAAAAAACAAGAGAGAGAGAGAAAGAGCAAGGAATAAAATCGTGGCACGTGAAGAAATAAAAACGAAGTTCTACTAGGTGCTAACATTTGGCAATTTGAATTAATGCAAAGAAGAAAAAACAAGAATAATAATAATAATAATAATATGAGTCCACGCTTCTTGGAAACCGAATTCAAGCAGAACAAAGCTAACAATTCAAAACTTTACTGTAAAAATATATATAATTATACATACATAACGATTTTTGTTTTTTTTTTTAAAAAAAAAAGCCAAGTGCAGAGAGACGGAGAGTTTGGAGGAAAATTGGTTCCGGCTTTGGAAGCTGAAGGCAGTTGCTATTTTGATGAAAATCTACTAGAGGTGAGTATTTTAAACTTAAAACTAAAAATCTTATGCTTGCTTAATCGTTTAAGAACTTACGTGGAAGGGAAATTTGTTATGATTTAAATGGGTTAAAAGTTAACATGAATGGACAATTTTTAATTTTAGTTTAAACAGTAAATAATCAAAGATGTAAGCATACAAAGTGGAGATTTTATTCTAAGATTGAAGTTGGCCAAAATTGCTTCTTTTTAGTGTTAAAATATTGATATATACATATGATGGGTATGTGTGTGATGCCATGTTACGTTGATACATGAAAGGGCTATAAGTAAGTTAAAAATATTTATGAATTAAATAATGGGTTATGAGTACAATGAAGGTTCGAGATAAGTTTTATTGGTGAGAAGTCCATCTAAGATTTTATAACATAAAAGAAAAAGAGGTATATATTTTAATTAAATTAATTAAAAACCTTTAAGTTTGCTACACTCAACTGAAAGAAAATTAGGTAAAGAAAATAAAATATTAATAATAAGTAATAGTGATAAAAAAGAAAGTAGCTGGTTGATAAGTAATATATTTGATAATTATGATTTTAAGGATATACATTTAGTTTTAAACGAAATAGAATTTATTCAATTGAATTGTTAAAATTTTATTGTTATTTTGAGGAATTTGATGTTAAATGGGCTATTAGAGGTAAGTACATAATTGTACATATTGTATCTGTTATGTTTTATTAATTGAATTGATAAAATATAGTATCATGATAGTGAAATGTATATTTATGAATTATGTGATTTAAATATGAATTTGATATGAATTGTTTATGGAATGATTGAGCCATTTGAGACTGGCTATATAAAATGTTTATGAAAAATGCATAGAGTGCGAGTTATGCACTAATATGAGGAAGTAAACCACATTTGCATCATATATGATAATGATTTATAGAAACCTCAATATGAGTTGGTATATGAAAACACATTGAAAAATAAATATGTATTGTGTGTATCTTATATACTATCTAGTTGCCAGAAGATTGCACTTGGATATTGGCATACCATATGTCAAGAGGAGTGAGACACTAGGTGTCACAGAAATATGCTTATGCCCGAGTGAGACCCAATAATAGACTTAGGGAGCAAGTCTGGGACTAGATAATTGTATAAGATGTTTGAGCCCATTATATGTGGTTGTGATAAATTAGGATATAGTTATGATTTATGAATGATATGTTCATATGTAAGTCATATATGTACCATTAAACTTTCAAGCTTAGCGCGGTTGTGTGAAACGCGCAGGTGAGTAAACTGTTGATCTGAGAGTCGGACGGGTGTGCCACAAGCAGGGTAAAAGTGCCTCGAGACCAACTAGAAGTTGGTACATGTATATACAATCTTGTAATGTTATATTTTGATCATATGTACATGTATATAAATGAATTTTGGAAAAGACAATGTATATTTGTATATACGCCATCAAATGAAAAATTTAATGGTTTTGTAAATGTTCTTTTATTAAATATATAATTGATATGGAACTAAAGTAAGGGTTTAAAATGGCATTGTAATGTGATATTATTATATTTTATATGAATATTTTACTTATACGAGCTACATATACAGTACGTATATAGGGTATAGGGGTGTTATATTTATTTTGATATCAGAACTTAGGTTTGAGATTTTAGCCTAAGTGAGTTTTGAAAAGGAAATAGAAATTTTGGAAAGGCAAAATGAGTTGTAATACATGCATATGTATTGACACCTAGGTTGGTCTCAGATGTGGCATTATGTGAGTTTTGATGCAATGTGTTTGAATTATATAAGTTTGATGATAGTGTGGAATAATTGATAGGAAATTAAGTTACTGAATTTTGTGAGAATTGATTTATAGGGTTATAAAAGAAAGTGAAATCCTTGCATATGGATAGAAAAAAAATAATAAATGAAATAAGATTGAACTAAATGAGTTATGTTGGTTGTAGTATACTGTGATAAAATGTGTATCAGTAAGAGATTGTAAGGAAAAGAGAAGTATAATGAGAAGAGTATGGAATGAAAATTTAGTTTGACTAGAGAGGAATGAAGTTTGGTTTAATGAAATTTTATGCAAGCACATTGAGTGTTATTTGGTAAAATTGTTGTAATAGAGGAATGAATGAGAGTTTGGTAAGGCAAGATTGGAAATGGAGCTTTTGTTGAATAATTGTATAGAATTGGTATGTGAATGAATATATGTATATGAGCTATTGATGATAATGTTGTTGGATCATGTGTTTAGGCTAATGAAGAACAAGTGAATAACAGTAAATTATTTTATAACAGAGTGGTATGCATTAACTCTTTGTGTAATAAGAGTTTGGAGAGTAAATGTATAATTTTGAGATGCCACAGGCATGTAACCACTAGAACATAGGCATGGCATTGAGATTAGAACTGTTTGAGAAAGAGTTGTAGTGAAGGAGTGTTTATTTGTATCTGACGGGTGTGGACTAGAGATGACAGGGCCGTATAATAGTTTTGGTGAGATTAATAGCTTTATTTTATAAGATACGAGCAAGACTTATAGTTTGCATGGTCGTGGAGATTTGTTTATAACCTTAGAAAGTATGAAATGAAAAAAGAATTGCAAAAATATAATGAGTTATAGAAATTTGATTTTAAAAAAATGTATATTGACTATATATAATCACTAGCTTCAATAAATTGAAATGAATATTACTTGTGATGATGGATCAGAAAAAAATTAAAATTTGATAATAAGTTTGACCTAATAGAGTTAGGTCATGAATTGAGATAAAATTATGAGTTTAAGCAAACCAAGGGTTGACTAGAATAGAATAAGATTGTGATGATGATATTGTAATAGTTAGATCAATTGATATATAATGTGGTAAGTTTGTAAGTAATTATTGAGAATCAATATATATAGTTGTATTAAGAATAGGAAAGATATGGGTTGACATGTATGATGTGACGTTCTAATGTGAGTTTTGGACATGGAGTTAAGGTATGTCGGTGGTAAATATTAATAAGAGAAAGAAGTTGATTATCAGTAAAGTAAGTTTAAAGATATTGTGTTAATGTTAATGTTAAGAAAATGATATTTTAAAGATTGAATTAAATATTTAAGAAATAAGGGAATTATTTAAGAGAATGGCAACTAAATAAGAAAAATGTTAACTATGTTATGGTTAGAATATATATATATATATGTTGGATTGATGAATAACCTATGGGAATGAATCTTAACAATGGAAATATGATTTTGTTATTGTATACTAATTGTATTGAATTAATGTGTGGTAACTGTATAAAGAATGGAATTAGAGTGGAGATGTGTAAAATTATTGTGTTAAGATTTGTTAATTGGAAGTTGGAAGTTGTTATTACCTATGGTTTTACAAACATATATTTGTAAATATAAGAAAGAGATAGTTAAATAGAGATAAAAATCTGGAAATGACAGTAATGATTGAATAGTCAGTGTTACAATATAAGTCATTAACCTTTAAGTTTAAGGTTGTGATAGTATATTTATAAGATAATGAAGTGATAAAATATCTTGAGTGTAACAGATGTGTGATGTGTATATACTAAGGAGATGAATTAATTTTGTCTAGTAACAATTTGATTAACGATATAATGATCTATCATGATTGTTATGATTAGAATGGAAAGAATAGTGAAAGTAATGAAATTGTGAAAATACGATTAAAAATAATCATAAGGGGGAGAGTAGAGATAATGTGAATTAATGAAATAATAATTTGATGCGATGATTAATTTCATATGATATTTTAAATTAAGGATCTTTAGAACTTTTGCTTGAAAAAAATATATTAAAATTAAGATTTATGGTTGATTCAAGTGATGAATAAGTGAAATTAAGAAAAATAATCTAGGATATGAAATAAAAAGTATGAGAGATGAGTATTATAGTTGCTAAAAATGAAGTGATTTTGAATAAATTTTTAACCTTATCTTGTAACACCCTTACACCCTATATACGTACAATACATATTTCAGTATATGTAAAATATGCATATACGATACAAAAATGTCAAAAACTGGTTTAATAAAAATTTTCACATTTCTAATTTAAAATTTCAAATACTAAATACATAAAATTAAATAGTATATAAATATTCTTTACTTGTTTTAGGAACACAAAATAAACATTTTATATGAAAATCTCTGGGAAAAATTCACCAGAGTTTTGTCTGTAATTTGGAGATCCCAAAATTTATCAATTACACAACTTGCACAAATAACAACACTCCCAAATAATTTCAAATCACCATTTCAACCATACTCCTCAATTTCACCAAGTTTCTCAAACATATATATATATATATATATATATATAATTTAGAACATATTTAAACCCCCATTTCAAATAACTTAACCCAAACATTTTTCATAGTTTACAATACATAAAATCCAAAAACATGATATAATATGCATAATACCCAAAATATACAATAACATAAATATATGTACATGTTGCTTATAGTGTTTCTGATCTTGATATCAACTCTACAAGCACAACCACAAGTCTAGACCCGACCTGGTCTAGAAGAACTCTTCGGCTCAGCCGAATCTACCATGTCACCTGCATGATGTAAACAATCGCCCTAAGCCAAAAGCCTAGTAATACAAACTTGATAACAATAAAACTCAAATGCAATGCCAATGCATAATGCATATGGATATCACATCATTCCATTTTCTCATACTTTTCAAATATTTCACAAATCACAATTCACATAAAAACAAACACAAGCATGGGCCCAAAGATAACTAATATGCTATTTAAATTTCAGAGTTACTGTTTTGGTCTATAATGACTCCATGTGTCTAGCCTCGTAGGCAAAATATCAATGTAATAGTCCAACTAGGTCTAAGCTTACGACCCGGTCATTTCACCTAGTCCAGCTTGAAGGACTTATTTTTGAGGCTTACTATAATGACCTGGATGTCTCAGTCCTCAGCCTGGCAAGTTATCTTGGGTCTCCCCTCAACCCGGCAAGTGATCTTGGGCCTCAACCTAGCAATCCGTTACAGTACTGGACTGCCCTCACGGGCCCTCCAGCAGGTATTTGTTTATCTGGCTCCTGAGGAGTCGCCTCCCTAGATCGAACCCCTGACCTCCCACTTAAGAGAGCCAGAGAGCACAATCCAGTACCAGGAAGAATTGGTACTGGATTGTGGTCACTGGCTCTCTTAAGTGTGAGGTCAGGGGTTCGATCTGGGGAGGCGACTCCTCAAGAGCCAGATAAACAAATACCTGCTGGAGGGCCCGTGAGGGAAGTCCAGTACTGTAATGGATTGCTGGGTTGAGGCCCAAGATCACTTGCCGGGCTGAGGACTGAGACATCTAGGTCATTACCCTTACAACCCGGTCATTTCTCCTCAAAAATATTTTTATAGTGACGCCCAACGTCTAGCCCGTAGACAAATTATAGGCATGCCGCCAAATACAGAACTCTGAAAATTGAATAACATACTAGGCACACAACTATTCATATTTCTCATTTATATTGATATCAATTAATTTTATTATGTTTCCACATATCTCATTACATTATACCACATTTTTGTATTTACAACACATTGCCCAATTACTTTGGTATTTTCACATAATTCACTTATTAATCATATTTAATGTATCTAGCCAATACCAATGGCTTTTTAACAATGCACTTAATACATACACAATAAATGGCATTACCCAAACACTTTGGGTCATTTTCACATAATACACATATTTCACATTTTACACAATTTAGCCATTATCAATGGCTTTTCACAATGCATTTAACACATATATGACATTACAAATGTCATAGCACATTATTCATACATAACCAATGTATCAAGTAGCTTAACACATTTTCCAACCAAAACATGTTAAGCCCAAATGTCATGCAAACATAACCAATGTATTCAAAGTTTGCACTTACCTCAAATAGCAACCAAAACAAGCTGAAAACAACCTTCAATCCTATATTTCCAAATTTTCCTTCACCACTTGGATGAAATAAATCAACCTTCCTTAATGCCTAAACCAAATGTGATAGCAAATAATCATTTAGTATCACATTTAATGGCATTTTCAATATTAAACCATAATTAAAGGCCATCCCATCGAAGCAAAAATCCAAAATTTAAGGGTAACCTCACTTTAACTTTGGATTCTCATATTAAGCCATTCATTTTAATATATTAAGTTTATTTGTATTATTAGAAACATATTTTAATACATTTAAACAATTTACATTACAAAAACACACTCTTATACACAAAATCCAAAATGGCATAACCTTCCCCATTGAAGGTTTTCCATTCAAACACAATCCATTAACCATTTTAAGCTTATATTCATCACTTTTAACACCAAACAACATGCTTAAACAAATAAAATCAAACAATTCAACAACTTTGGAAAATCACTTTTCCAAAATCTAAAATCTCCACTTCCATTCTCAAACTCCAACAAAACACAACCAAATTCAATATTTGACTTTAAAATACTTGTTTATGCACCAAAATAACTCATTTAGAACCGATTTGCACAATTAAAAATTATGATTTCTCAAACCCTAAAAGACCATAACCCTAAATTCTCTCTTTTCACCATTCTCACCCAAACTCAACCATTTCTTCAATCCAACCTTAAAATCATTGTTAACTACCCAAAATAAGAACATACACTCCAATTCCAATAATTATAACATACTACTTAAAAATCCAAAATCACACATAATCAAAATTTCCATGGAATTCAAAAAAAGGAGTTAGAAACTTATCAAATTTGGTGAAAATCACCAAAAATTCACTTTAAACTTGTTAAATCCTTCAATTTGTGGAGTATGAAAGAATCAAAACTTTGGTCTAAGCTCTCATGGTGGTTTGGCCCTTGTGAGAAGAAGAAGAAGAAGATGAAAAACTTTTTAATTTTCTCTTTCCTTTCATCTTTTATTTTAAACCATATATATATTATTTAATATTTTAATAATTATTTATTTATTTATTTATTTAATAAATTAAAAGTCCAAAAATCCATCTTTCTTTCATTCAAAAATTATTTATTTTTGAATTAATTTAATAATTTTGAATTTTTAAGTTTTAATTACCAAAATATCCTTTTTTACTTTGACTTTTGACTTTTATTTTAAAAAGTGTTGACTTTTATATTATATATATATATATTGTATATATATCACATATATATTCTACTTTTTCCATTTAAAATCCCTTCATTTTTTCATTTAAAACCATTAATTTAATTTATTCAATTTAATTATAATTTAATTTTTTCAAAATTTCAAAAATTAGAAATTTTCAAAAATTTGGGATATTACATATCTAGAGATGTTAAATGAGCTTTAAATTTAATACAAATTTTGTCTATGTGTTAAATGTAATGTCTGAAATTTCATAATTTTTAAAGATGAATTACTATTTAAGAAAAATAGAACAACAAAAATTGTTGGAGTAATTCCAGCAGCTCAAAATCTATAAAAGTTGAGAAATATATTTAAAAACTATAGAAAACGAGCCTAGAAAAATTTGAAACTTTATATACAATATCATATATATTTCTAGAATAGATGGTTAAAATTTCAAAAAAATTTATCAAGTTTTGATACCTAAAAAAATGAATAATTAGGTATTGCTAGAGAAATTATTAAAGAGATAGAATATGTGAGTTTGAGAAATTTAATTTTTAAAAATAGTAAATTAGCTGAAAAAAAAATCTAAACTTTTCAATATAAGTCCACATATGTGTCAAGAATACATTGTTAAAAGTTTATAATCTTTAGTGAAAATTTGGCGATGAATGAAAAGTTAAAAATTGAGATAGACGTGAAAGTTATGAAGTTATTCAGATTTGTGAAATTGAGTAAAAAAAATTAATTTTATTTGACAAAGGGATGAAGGAAATTATGAAAATTGACATATGAATTTATAGATGTATGAAGAAGAAATATGGAGCTTTTAATAAATTAAACGTAAAGAGTTCATAATTAAATTAAAGAAAGAATTAGTATATGTCAACAAATATATTTATTATGAAAGTATATTGAGAATATATTAAAGTGATATATAGTGTTGATTAAGTTAAGAGTTATTATAAGTGAATAAAAATTTAAATGTTGTTTCTTACTTTGAGCAATTAAAATGTGAATGTATATAAACGATTTACCAAGTTAAAGTGAGTTGAGGTTATGTATGCAATCAATATTTAGTTGCATGACTAAAATGTGTTTATTTATATGTTATGTGAAAGTTGAGGTTATGAGAAAAGTACTAAATATGTTTTGGATATTTACGGTGGATGTAAAATTAATAATGGATATATAATTATTTTATAGTAAATATATTTTAATTTATTTTATGAACAGTATTTGGTTTAATAATCAAAATATGGTTCATTTGATTTAAGTGGATAGAATTAATCTAAATTTGATGGGTAAATTTTAGGAGTACATATAGGTTGTGAGCGGGGATTTTCGCCCCCACTCTCGGTGGAATGGTTCTTGCGACTTCAGCACTGTTTAGGCTCGGGGTCTTAGAGAACACGGACCTAAGTCCAGAGAAAATGGAGTCACCACCCGGACAGGCCGGGAAAAAAGAAATGGGTGGATGACTCGATTCCTAAGGAATCCCCAACCCCCTAATGGGTTCGGAAAGTTGAGTATGTGTGGGGAAGGTGAGAAATGGCCCTACACCCCCACAATGCCCGGTTCATTAGAACTGGGCTCCTTTACAGGTCTTAATATTATAAAATTCTTAAGTATAACAATATTATCCATATTACACACAATAATTAAAATAAAGCATCGATATATCAAAAATCAAAATAATATCCAAACAAAGCAAATAAATGGATACCCATCCGAGGATGGAAACATGTCCTTACATCCCATACCTAAATAGGACACCCACCGAAAGGTAGAAACATATCCTTTACATTGGTTCTAAAATAGAAAAGAAATTTAAATTACATAATATTTAACTAATGAGGTACCTACAAAGTGAAAACATACCTCTTACAACATTTGGAATTCTAAATAAATTGATAAAAATAAATAACCATTCATAATAAATAAATCATTCATCAAAGATATCAATCAAAATATAAAATGAACATCCATCCATGATAAACTAAGTAAATCAAGCATTGAACTTAAATAAATCAACAAAGCATTGAAAATAAATTAAAGCATATAATAATCTACATAATCAAATATAAAATTGAATAAAGCAAGTAAAGATTCAAATTAGAGCTATTGTTTCCATTTAAGGTTCTTTATTTCATGTGTTTAGGGTTTTGGAATTTTATGGGTTTAAGCTACTGTGTTTTTAAGAGAATTAAAATGAATTAAAGTTTTATGATTCAAAAATTTGGTAAAATTCTTTGATTAACCAAATTAGGGTTTGTAATGTAAAATCATGAATTTAGAGTTTGGGCTCTTCAAAACATTTAGATTATGACTATTAGCTACTGTGGGCGAAATGGCCTTGGCAATTTCGCTCGCAGGTTTTTCCTGCGAGTGAAATGGCCGCAGCAATTTTTATTTATTTATTTTTATTTTTTGTTTATTTTTATTATTTTTTATTAATAAAAATTATATACTAAATCAAATATTATTTAATTAAGATAGTAAAAATTATTTTGGACTAATTAAAATATATTGGACAACACAAAAATTATTTTGGACTAATTAAAATATATTGGACCGGACTGGTCAAAAATTAAGGGTCTACATAGGTGATATAAGATTATTAAAAATAGCAATTAGATTGATTCATTGGATGAGTTTGAAAAGTAATATTTTTATGAGAAAATGTTGACATATATATTGATAATTAAAATAAGTGCATAGTTTAAGAATAAATAAAAGATTATGTGGTTAGTAATGATAATAAGTGGTGACAATAAATTTTGAAGTAAATTATATGAGAAATTGATATTTAATTTTAGGAAAATTTGATTACCACAGCGAGTAATTCTGAGAACGAAATTATTTAAGGGAGAGAATTGTAATATTCGTGGTTTTATATAAATTAAATAAATATTTTGAGGTTAATTAAAGTGTGGGTGAGGTACATATGTAGTATATATCTAATGCATATAAAGTGTATATATAATATATACCTAATATACACATAATAAATATGTTGAATTTATATATTATACTTAAATTATATCTATAAGATATACATTATATATACAAACAAGTAAAAATATATATTACATGTAACACCTGTGAATTTTAAATACAGTTAAATAATTAATTTGGCGGATTAATTAATATGTTGAAAGAGAGAGGTACAAGATATAAATATTATGTATATAAAATACCTACAATGTTACATAGTGTATAAACATTTATTGGCCTAAATGGTGTAATTAAATGTATTTTTAAGTCAGACAAGCTTGGTAAATTAATTATGAAAAGAATATATATATTAGATTGAGGGCTAACTTAAATTAAATAAGGTTTAACGTACTGTTTATATGTATATATATATATATGTATAAATTACAAATTAGCAATACAAGCATAAATATGAGTGAAGATAAATTAAAGGGATATGTTTGTTAAAGAAGTTATTAACTAGATGATAGAGCAAACAAAGGTTGGGATAGAGGGATAAGGATTGGAAATTGAGATAGTTGAGAAATTTTATTGTATATATACATATGTGTGAACGCAGTCATTTCAAGTAAGCATAAAGGATTAATTATAATTTGACCAAATAATTGGGATAAATATCTAGAATGCAATTAGACTATGTTATGACCCAATTAAGCTTAGACCAAATCTGAGGATATTTGTCAGCAAAATGAATACACTCATGGTGAGTAAGACGTGGATGTACATGTGTAAGTTAATTATATTAAAACACCAAAAAAACAACAAAAAAAAAGAAGAAGAAGAAGAAGAAGAAGAAGAAGAAGAAGAGAGAAATAGCAAGGAATAAAATCGTGGCACGTGGAAGAAATAAAAACTAAGTTTTACAAGGTGCTAACGTTTGGCCATTTAAATTCATGTAAAAAAGGCAACAGCAACAATAATAATACTAATAATAATAATAGGAGTACACATCTTGGAAACCGACTTCAGGCAGAACAAAGTTAACAATTCAAAACTTTACTATAAAAATATATATAATTATACATACATAACGATTTTTGTTTTTTTTTTTAAACCAAGAGCATAACATTACCAATTACAAATCGAGAGAGACGGTGAGTTTGGAGGAAAATTGGTTCGGGCTTCGGAAGCTGAAGGCAGTGGCTACTTTGATGAAAATATACTATTAGTGAGTATTTTAAACTTAAAACTAAAAATCTTATGCTTGCTTAATTTTTTAAGAACATAAGTGGAAGGGAAAATTGTTATGATTTAAATGTGTTAAAAGTTAACATGAATGGACAATTTTTAATTTTAGTTTAAACAGTCAATAATCAGAGATGTAAGCATACAAAGTTGAGATTTTATTTTAAGATTAAAGTTGGCCAAAGTTGCTTCTTTTTAGTGTTAAAATATTGATACATGCATATGATGGTTATGTATGTGATGCCATGTTACATTGATACATGAAAGGGCTATAAGTAGGTTAAAAATATTTATGTATTAAATAATGGGTTATGAGTACAATGAAGGTTTGAGATAAGTTTGATTGGTGAGAAGTCCATCCAAGATTTTATAATATAAAAGAAAAAAAGGTATAAATTTTAATTAAATTAATTAAAAAACTTTAAGTTGGCTACACTCAACTAAAAATTAGGTAAAGAAAATAAAATATTAATAATAAGTAATAGTGACAAAGAAAAGTAGCAGGTTGATAAGTAATATATTTGATAATTATGATTTAAAGGATACACATTTAATTTTAATTGAAATAGAATTTATTTAATTGAATTGTTAAAATTTGGTTGTTATTTGAAGAATTTGATGTTAAATGGGCTATTAGAGATAAGTACATAATTGTACATATTGAATCCGTTATGTTTTATCAATTGAATTGATAAAACATACTATCATGATAGTGAAATGTATATTCATGATTTAAGTGAATTAAATTTGAATTTGATAAGAATTGCTTATGGTATGATTGAGCCATTTGAGACTGGCTAAATAAAATGTTTATGTAAAATGTATAGAGTGCGAGTTGTGCACTAACATGAGGATGTAAACCACATTTGCATCATATATGATAATGATTTATGAGAACCACAATATGAGTTGGGATGTGAAAACACATTGAAAAATAAATGTGTATTGTGTGTATCTTATATACTATCTAGTTGCCAGAAGATTACGCTTGGATATTGGCATACCATATGCCAAGAGGAGTGAGACACTGGGTGTCACAGAAATGTGCCTACGCCCGAGTGAGATCCAATAATAGAACAAGGCAACGATCCTGGAACTAGATAATTGTATAAAATGTTTGGGCCTATTATATGTGGCTATGATAAATTTGAATATAATTATGATTTATAAATGATATGTTTAGATTGCACATGCATGTACCACCTTCTAGTTGGTCTCGATGCTCTTTTACTCTGCTTGTGGCACACCTGTCCAACTCTCAGGTCAACAGTCTACTCACCTGTGCGATTAACACAACCGCGCTAAGCTTATTATGTTATATTTTGATTATATGTATATATATATATATATACACGTGGATTTTGGAAAAGACAATGTTTATTTATATATAAGTAATCAAATGAAAAATTTTAATTGTTTTGTAAATATTCATTTATTAAACATATAATTGATGTGGAACTAAAGTAAGGGTTTTAAATGGCACTGTAATGTGATATCGTTATATTTTATATGTGTATTGTACATATACAAGGTATATATACAATACATATATATGGTATAGAGGTGTTACAGGACATTGTGGTAAATTGAACGAAATAGGTGAAAACTTGGCTTGGAAGTGTCTTGAGTGATGGTTAGTGCATACTTTGATATTTATGCATTAAATAACATTGAATCAGCGTGCTACCTTGTATATGAATATTTTATTCATGCTACTTTAATGTGATTATTCACATGTAAAGTGTCTAGCTATGTATTAAAATGTGTGATATGCATAATATATGCATTGTTGGGCTAGTTTAGAGTGGCCATTGGATTATTGAATTTGATTGTGAAAAAAGGGTTAATGCCACTAAATGTGTATAGTATGGCAACATTATGAATGTAGTAAGGAATGTGTTGTTTATGATGAAAAAGTGTTGGTAAATGAAGGAATGATGAAATTGACTAAACTATGTGAAAATATTGAATAATGTTGGTAGCCTTATATAATATTTTGTTCCAGAGTTATATATTTGGTCAAATGTGTACGACATGCTTATAATGTGATTTACCCTTAGGGCTAGACGATGGGAGTCAATTATGATGATATTTGCCTTCGGGTTAGACGTTGGCCATCATTTGTGATTTTATTTACCTATAGGCAAGATACTGGGAGCCAACTTAAACCAAAGCAATATCTCTAGAATCTGAATATTATATAGGGTCATTTTGGTCCAATGCATGTGATTGTGATCTATGATGAAGTTACAAAAATAATGCATAAGTTTTAAATTCTTTTGCATTCTACATTGTAAATTTCAAAGTAAAGGCACATTGCATTATTTTACAAATTTCTTTTATTACCAAAGTATGTACCGCTAGGCTATTAGCTTAGCTTAAATTACTTATTGCGGCACCGAGAGCCTTGCTAAACCTAACCAGGTCTAGGATTTTTGGATTTTTGTCATAAGACCAGAGCCATCTGTATATCATGTAATTAATTAGTTTGCGAACTTTTTATTAAATGTATAAATTAAATGTTGGGATTATGAAAGATGAAAAATCGAATACTTTATATATATGTAAATTCTTATGAATATATGATGTTGAATGTTTTGGAAAAATATTAAAGCATTGAGTTTGGTGTGATATTTGGGAATATAAAATCTTTTTGCAACTTGAGTTATGATTTTGAAAAATGTCCGAAATACAAATAAAACTCTAGGAAAAATATTTTAGAGATTTTCTTTTAAATTTAGAATTTTAACAATTATTTACTATTATGAATATGTAATTTTATTTACTAAATTATATTTTGAAAGTTAAACTATTTTTATAAAGTTAGGAAATAAATTAGGTAATAAGAAATATTGTGACATATTCTGTATACATATTTTATATATACGAAGTGTATATATTGTACATATATAAGATATAAGGGTATTACAATAAAGGTGTCTCAAAAATATGCACCCAGTTGTTGCGAACAACCCAACCATAAGCCTTGCTTTGTGTTTGTCAAAGGATCCATCATGATTTAATTTGGTCTTGAAATCCACTTTACACCTATAACATTTCTTGAATTTGGTTTGCTTATCAAATCTATGTGCCATTCTTTTTTATTATAGGAATCTCCTTCAGCATAGCTTGCTTTTGTTCTTTATAAATGGTAACCTCTTCATAGGATGATGGCTTAAGCTTCACAACATTGCATTTTTCATATATTTTAGACAAGGATTTTTTCTTGAGCATAGGTGATTCAACTAATGTTTTTGAGAGTTAAAAAATAATTTTTTGGATTATTGAAATCAACTAAGTTTTGAACCTACATCATCAACCCTTCTTTGATCCCAATTCCAATGAGCATATTTATTAATGATATCTCTGCTAACTAAACATAGCTTTATTGTAGGTTATATACCCTTTGAGGTAGATGCATAGCCTAGAAAAATTCATGTTTTTACCTTTTGATCAAACTTTATGCTCTTCATAACTGGAACATGGATTTAATACATAGAACAAAAGATTTTCTAAATCTTTGCTAATGGTTTCATACCTGACCAAACTTCCATTGGAGTTACATTCTCAACTACCTTAATGGGCAATATGTTCAACTGGTACATATAAGTATATATCTTTAACAGTGAATTCATTTATATATTAATGAATTAAGGCATCCTTTATTATTCAATGTTATTATCCTAGGATGGCAACCAAGAGGGGGGTGAATTGATTATTTGAAGAAGTGATGAAAATTTTAAAATTAAAAGTAAACAAAGCAAGTGTAGAGTAGAATAGAGAAGAACAAACACAAAGAATTTATAGTAGTTTGGATTACCTCAATCCTACATCCACTTCTATAACAACTTGTTAAGGTTCCATTATTCTTGGATTTTTGCAAGCTCAACTCTAACTTGGTATTTTCACAAGTTCACATCAAACGTCTACAAGGCATGAGTATCTTTCTCACAACCCAAACAAGAATTTTTCCAGGCTCACTATAAAACCTAAGTGTTTCAAAGCTCACACTCAAACTTACAATGGTATTCAATGTTCACACCTAATACTCAATGAATACAAATAGAAATTTTGATGGAAGGAAATGTAAGATATTTAACTTGGCCATTACAATCAAAATCTCTATGAAAAATGAGGTTTCTTGAAGTATTATATCCTTTAAGTCTTCAAGCAGCTGTTTGATATAGGTGCCAACATGTTTGATTCTTGTCTTCGACTTTAATCATTGTTTAGAGCCAATTCAAGATAGGACTGCCATTAGTCTGGTTGGCTCGAGCTTAGCACGGCCAGACTGAGCATTGGTCTAGTCATTCTCTACATTTTTCTAATAAAAGTTTTTCAACTGCTAATATA
Source organism: Garcia nutans (assembly GCA_947685225.1). NCBI lineage: Eukaryota > Viridiplantae > Streptophyta > Magnoliopsida > Malpighiales > Euphorbiaceae > Garcia > Garcia nutans. The sequence continues at coordinate 11,160,511 of CANTUV010000033.1, read as the reverse complement.
CATGCCATCCATTAATTGAGTGGATAAGTAACAACTATAATATTTGAATCTTATTTCACTGGTACAGTCGAAATGACATTGGTCCGATCAAACTACTCATGGTATGCTTGGATTTTGGGAGCACCTGTGACCGTGAGCTTTAGTAGAACATTATTATATTTTTTTTCTCTGGTTCTATCCATTCCAACTGTATAAGGTCTTGTAGCACTAGGCATGGTGTGCTAAAATCTTTAGAGTACTAGGGACCATGAGCTCTACTAGATGTTTTGAGGATTTAGCTTAGACTTTGGTATGGTCAGACTTATGGATAGTCCAGTCAGGACATATAGTCCGTTCACAATATGGGAGTGACATGAAGCATGAACTCTACTATATAATTTTGCTTGAACTCGGTCTAATTAGCTCATTGTAGACCCTTAATTTTTGACCCAGTCTGGTTCAATATTTTTTATAGTCCAAAATAAATTTTGTGGTATTTTAATTAAATAATATATATTTTAATATTTAATATTTATTTTTTTTAATAAAAATAACAAAGGGTAATATTAGTAAAGTTAAAAAATAATAAAAATAAAAATCGGTGATGAAAAAATCAACGACAAAAAAATTTCGTCGCCGAATGTCCAATTGGCCAAGCCAATTCGCCCGCAGGAATTTTCTGCTGGGCCATTTCGCCGCAAAAAATGCTTGGGCCAATTCGCCTCAGGAATTTTCTGTGGGCAAAATGGCATTGGGCCGTTTTGGCCGCAGGAAATTCCTGCAGCGAATTGGCTAGCCGCCAAGCGCCTGCCTGCAGGAATTTCTTTGCTCGCTCGCAATTCTTTGTCAACGCTCTCAGTTTTCGCCAACAAAATTTTCCAACGCAGTTTTTTTTTTAAACCAAATTCTATTTGGTTTTGGTTTCTTTTCCTAATTAATTTTAGATTCCTTAAACAATTAGAAGTAGGATTATGATTTTTCCTATAAATACCACATTAAAACATAGAATTAGGGGATCGAAAATTTATTTTGCTGAGCTAAACTTTGGGACTTTGATCGATCAAAAATTGGACTTTTGACTGAGGAAAAAAGACAGAAAACCCTAACAATAGACATTAGCAACAAGCAAACAATCAACAATTCATCAAAAGTAGCAACACTGCCTTTGTTATTGTTCATCGAGAAAGCAGTTTTTGGTGGAACTAACGAACGGAGGTTTGAATCTCTATTTTCTTTATTTATTTCTTTATAGTAGCGTCATCATTCAAATTGAATTAATTGTTTCTACATACAATTTGATAAAAAACTTCAAAAATCCTAAATCATCCTTCTGTTTCTAAAAATTCAAAAACCCTAAATTGTTTCTTATGTTTCCAAAAACTTTAAAACCCTAACCTAATCTCTATTTCAAAAAATCCAGTAGCCTTATTTTTTTTTTCAAGTATCAAAAGCTTTAATCCTAATCAATTATTCTTTCCAAAATCACACAATAAGCATTATTCTTTTAAAAATAATATTAGTTTCTTCCAATCTTGAAACTCTATTTTCTAAATCTTAATTTTCAACACCAAAACCTACAATCCTAAAAGCCAGTTTTTAAAATCTTCAAGGTGCAGGCCCCGACCCCGCAAGGGGTGCTGCCCCCTTGACCCCCGCCTGCTAAATAATGTGAAAGAAAAAAGGAGGAAAATAGCTTTAAAAAATGGGGAAAATATGAAAATTGTGGGAAAAGAGTAAATGTGATGAAAATTGAGAAAAATATGATAATAAGATGAAATTGTGAAATGTATTATGCCATTGTGTGTTAGCTCTGCACAGTTACTTATTCCAAGAAATTAATGTTGGTGTTGCTTATGATGATAGACCTAAATAGAGCTAGGTCTTATGAATTGAAAGCATTCTGATAAACCTGAGCAAAGCTAGGTTTTGAGATTGATATTCAAAATAGACCTGAGCAGAGTTGGGTCGTGAAACTGATGTTATTATAGACCAAATCAATTATTCTGGAACTTGGACACTGGGCAGAGACTTGTTGGAACCAATGTATGTGATTTTAATATGTTTGTGAATAATATGGGTTAATGGATGAAAAATTAATTTTATAAGATGGTATTTAATAGTTTATAAGATAAAGAATGTGATAAAAAATATTATTTGTATTGATCATAAAATATGTAGTGTAATATAAAGTATATATTGATTTTAAAGTCATTTATGTTATCAAAGTAAGTATCACTAGGCTTTCAAGCTTAGCACAATTGGTTGTATTACGTGGGTGGTAGAAGTTTATAGCAGTTTTAGGCTTGGAATTGATCTTGAAGGTAGAAGTTTTGTGCCACAAAACCAATTCAGTTTGTACTTCATTCATTTATAACTTTATTTTCTATAAAATTTAGTTTTGTATAATATAATGTATAACATCGGTATATTAATTTAGTTATGGGGATTATTATGTATATATATACACACTTGTGATGGATGTTTATTTAAATTATGAAACTTTTTAATGTATATTGAGGAAAAAAAAGATGGTTTTGGAATGAAAGAGGGTTGTTGCACTGGGAGTGTATTTTTCTACTGCAGTGTAGACCCTTAATTTTTGACTCAGTCTAGTCCGATATTTTTTAAAATTGTCCAAAATAATTTTTGTGATATTTTAATTAAATTATATTTATTTTTATATTTATTACTTATAATACTTATTTTTAATAAAAATAAAAAAGGATAAGAGTAAAAAATAGAAAATAATAAATAAATAAAAATCGGCGACGAAAAAATCAGCGACGAAAAATTTCATCGCCGAAAGTGAATTGGCTTGGGCTAATTCGCCGCAGAAAATTCCTGCGGTGAATGGCTGGCTCTTCCCAGTGCTCGCTCATAATTTTGTCGCCCGCAATAATTTTTACCAGCACAGTTTTTTCAAAACCGAATTCTATTTGGTTTTTTCAAAACCGAATTCTATTTGGTTTTGATTTCTTTTCCTAACTAGTTTTAATTTCCTTGTACAATTAGAATTAGGTTTTTTTTATTTTTCCTATAAATACCACATTAAAACACAGAATTAAGGATCAAAATTTTTTTACTTGACCTTAGACTTTTGGATTTCTTCGACCAACCTCAAGCTTGAAAGTTCAAGAGACAGCAAACAACAATAATCTATCATAGGCAGCCTACACTGTCTTTATTATTGTTTAACCAGAATTCAAAGATTATGGTGGAACCAACAACGGAGGTTTGAATCTCTATTTTCTTTGTTTATATTTACAGTAGCTTCATCAAGTTGGATTAATGGTTTCATCATACAATTTGATCTATTATTCTACAAACCATCCAAACTTTATTTGAAACCCTAAAAACTATTTTTCAAAACCCTAATGCCTTAATACCCGTAAAACATATTTTTCAAATCTAAAACCCTAATTACATTTTTCTAAAACCATAAAATAATAGAATGTTTTCATAAAACCCTAACTTAATCTCTAATTTAAACATCCAGTAACATTATTTTTCAAGCATCAAAAGCTTTAACCCTAATTAATTCTTCTTTTCAAAATCACACAGTAGCATTATTCTTTTAAAAATAACATCAGTTTCTTCCAATTCCAAAACTCTATTTTCTAAATCTTAAAACGTAAAATCTTAATTTTCAACACCAAAACCTACAACCCTAAAAGCCAATTTCCAAAATTTTCTGGGGTGCTGCCCCTTGACCCCGCCTGCTAACCGGCTAGCGGGACCGCCATATGGGCTTGTCGAAAGGGTCAATATTTATTTGTGTATTGTAAGTCTTTATGTTTAACTTCCTTTATTATGATTATTCAAAATACAAACCTAAACCCTAATTTATTCAGACCATAAATCTTAATTAATTCTATTTTCAAATCATCACAGTAGCTTGTTCCTTTCAAATATTTAAAGATTTTATTTTATTTTTATAAGCTTCAATCTTATTTACTTAACCCTAATTGTTAAACATAAAACCCTAGAAATCCTATTTCATGATGTTAGTCCCAAACCCTAATTAAATCAAAATTTCAAAATCTTCACAGTAGCCTCTTCATTTAAAAATAAATATGATAGTGTTAGTTTTCTTAGAAACCCTAACCCTAATTTAAAACTGTGAGCCCTAAACCCTAATATCTTAAGTATCCAAAACCCTAAATTTATGATGTTAGCCCTAAACCCTAATTTGATTAACCAAAAACCTTACTACTTTCTTAAAATTATAAAACCCTAATCAATTCCATTTTTCCAAAAATCTTCACAGTAGCCTAAATAATAAATGTAATAATTTCAAAATCCCAAACCCTAAATGTTAATTAAAGAACCCTAAATTGAGACATAAACCTAAATTTGTATCTTTATTTGCTTTATTTAACTTTAGATTTGATTACATAGTTTATTATATGTTTTGATTTATTTAATTTCAGTGCTTGATTTGTTTAATTTATCATGGATAGATATTCTCTTTATTATTATGATTATTATTTGTTTATTTTGGTATTAAAATTGTAAAAGGTATGTTTCCATTATTGGGTACCTCATTAATTAATTTTCATATGATTTAAATTGCTTTTATATTTTGGACTAATGTAAAGGACATGTTTTCACCTTTCGGTGGGTGTCCTATTTAGTTTTAGACATGGACGATGTAAGGACATGTTTCCATACTTAGATGGGTGTCCATTTATTTGTTTTCTTTGGACATTGCTTTGATTTTAAATATAATGATGCTTTATTTTAATTGTTGCATGTAATATGGATAATATCATTATATTTAAGAATTTTATAATATTAAGACCTACAAAGGAGGCCGGTTCCAATGAACTGGGTGTTGTAGGAGTGTTGGGCCATTTCTCACCTTCCCCACACGTACCCAACTTTTTGAACCCATTAAGGGATTGGGGATTCCTTAGGAATCGAGTCATCCACCAATTTCTTTTTTTTGGCCCATCCTGGTGGCGACTCCATTTTTTCCGGGCTTAGGCCCGTGTTCTCTAAGGCCCTGAGCCTAAACATTGTCGAAGTTGCAAGAACCATTCTACCAGGAGTGGGGACGAAAATCCCCCATCACAGTGGTGACTCCACTGGAGACAAGAGAAGTTGATTCTGCTGGTCTTTTTATTATTCTATTCTTTCTTATCATGATATTATCCATTTTATCATATTAGATTGCATTGAGTGCGTGAGTTAGGATGCCCGTGTTACCCATGTTCTGTTATATAAGGGATACCATACTTTCACTCAAGATATGGAGATCGAGCATGGCATAACCACTCATAGCCTTGTATCTTTTGGTATATACTTGCTATGGGAAGCTAAGCCTTTTAACCCAAAGACTAAAGCTCATGTAATTGGCCTAGTTACTTTCCTTAGGTTTTTACCCCAAATTCTTGTTGTTTGACTATGGTTAATTTGTCTTTGCTTAAATCATGGCTTATTTGGTTCATTCTTTTTCTAATATGACCTAATTACATTATAAGCCCAAAATCCATTGTTTTCTAAAATCTTTTTACAATGGGCCTAGAAACAAAATTATTTTCATCCAACCTTTAAAAGAGCTTACAATTATTTAGGTAAATTACGAGATACTAAAAATCAATTGTGAGCCTAGTTTATACTAAGAATAATTAATCATGGGCTTGTTTTTGGCATGAATCATTAGTTACTTTTTCAAGTGAGAAATCTATTTATAATAGACCTCTTAATTTAGTTTTAATCCAATATAGCATAAAAGCTACTTTAGTTGGTTAAATGGATTAAAACCTAATTAATGGGAATTATCATGAACTGATTTTCATTTTTAAAATTTAACTATTGGTTGAAACATTTGAGGGAATTATTTAAAAACAAGATACCCCATGTTGGTATTTTGTTAACCATATACCTAGGAAAAGAGAGTCGCCATTCGTGTGTGGAAGTTATAAGGTTGGAAGGAACGTCCTAATTATCTTTCTTTATCTATTGTTTGTGCATACATGCATACATACATACATACATTCGCATCTCATATCATTGATCCTCTCTGTCTCACAGCCCTGGATTATGATAGTTCAAAAGCTTACGACAATTCGACTTACGTCAGAGATGAAGAATCTAGCAACGACTCAATCTCTTTTTCACAAAAAGCAATGGAGCCTGAACAAATTCAAAGAATGGTGGATGACGCCATCAATGCCAAAATGGAAGAAATAAAATAGTCCCTGGCTGAGACCATGAAGAATCAATTGGCTGCTATTTTAGGAAACAATGCCAAAGCATCTGCTAGCACCAAGAAAGGCAAGGGGAAGGCTAAAGTTGGTGATGTGGCTTTTGATGATGATAAGGTGATCATTGATGATGATGATTGGGCTCAATACTTCCAAGATCCTTAAGACAAAAATGAGCCGAAGGTTGTTAAGAAGACAACTATTGAAAAGACCAAGACATATGATGATGAGAAGATGATTGTTGATTTAGAAAGGAAATTTGAGAAGAAGCTGAAAATCGAAGAGATGTCCGAGATTAACAAACTATTTGAACAAGATGTGGAGGTCCCTTATAAGTTCAAGATGCCATCCTTTGCAAAGTTCAATGGTACTGGAAACCCCATCTCCATGTGAAGCAGTGCATCACTGCTATACAGTCTGCCCGAGCTACTAAAGCTCAAACTTTGAGGCATTTCATGCTCTTATTAGACCCTGTTGTCCAAAATTGGTTCAACACCTTAGATGAAAGTACTCAAAAAGATTGGGACATGTTGTACAAGGCTTTCATTCAGCAATATGGGTACAATGTCAACCTGGAAGTTACCTTAATGGAAGTTGAGTCCATTAGACAAAGGCCAAATGAGAATTTTGTGGACTATGTGAAAAGATGGAGAAATAAGGCTGCTTTGCTTAAGAAGAGGCCCGATGAATCTGATCAAATAAAGATGATTGTGAAAAGGGTGTTTCCTAGTCTTCGTGAAAGGATGTCTCATACACTCATCCATGATTTCAAAGATCTTCTCCAATCTAGTCTACAAATTGAAGAATGGGAAAGGGAGAAGAATCTCTTTTCAATAAGAAGGAATGAGAAAGAGAACTACCAGCCTAGCAATCAAAGCATACAAAAAGAAGTTGATGTTAATGTGACTGGTCAAGGAAATAAAAGAAAATTCTCAAAATTGGGGAAACCTCTATATTGGGTTTTCAGCAAGCTACAAAAGAAAGGGTTATTACAACCGTTGGCTCCTCGACCGATACATAATCCTCTTTCACCAAACTTCAGTGCCTTAACTGGCTCGGGTCACTATTTATTTATGTATTATAAATCTTTATGTTTTACTTCCATTATTATGATTATTCAAAATACAATAGCTTTATTAAAAATACAAACCTAAACCCTAATTTATTCAAACTATAAATCCTAATTATGTTTTCAAATCTTTACAGTAGCTTTTTATAATTTTATTCACTAGGATATTTTAATCTTTCAATACCTCCATTAAAGACTTTCTATGTTTGTATCATCTAAAAATACTTAAGTAGTTATTATAGTCAATATTAAAGCCATACTTAACTTTGATCATGGTAAAGCATCAAATCCTAAATCATAATTTGCAAAATCAAGGTTTGAAACCATAAAACCCTAATTTGATTAACCAAAAATCTTACTACTTTCTTAAATTTATAAAACCCCTAATCCATTCCATTTTTCCAAAAATCTTCACAGTAGCCTAAATAACAATGATAATAATTTTGAAAATCCCAAAAACCTAAATGTTAATTAAAGAACCCTAAATTGAGACATAAACTCTAAACTTAAATATTTATTGCTTTATTTAATTTTAGATTCGATTATGTAGTTTATTATATGCTTTGATGGTTGATTTAATTTCAATGCTTGATTTATTTAATTTATCATGGATGGATGTTTTCTTTATTGTTATTATTATTATTTGTTTGTTTTAGTATTAAAATTGTAAGAGGTATGTTTCCACTTTATGGGTACCTCATTATTTAAATATCATGTAATTTAAATTGATTTTATATTTTGGACCAATGTAAAGGACATGTTTCTACCTTTCGGTGGGTGTCCTATTTAGTTTAGACATGGATGATGTAAGGACATGTTTCCATTTTTGGATGGGTGTCCATTTAATTGCTTTGTTTTGACATTGCTTTGATTTTAATATAATGATGCTTTATTTCAATTATTGCGTGTAATATGGATAATATTGTCATATTTAAGAATTTTATAATATTAAGACATTCAAAGGAGGCCGGTTCTAATGAACCGGACGTTGTAGGGTGCTAGGCCATTTCTCACCTTCCCCACATGTACCCAACTTTTCGAACCCATTAGGGGGTTGGGGATTCCTTAGGAATCGAGTCATCCACCCCTTCCTTTTTCCCGGCCCGTCTGGGTGGCGACTCCATTTTCTCTGGGCTTAGGTCCGTGTTCTCTAAGGCCCCAAGCCTAAATAGTGCCGAAGTCACAAGAACCATTCCACCGGGAGTGGGGGCGAAAATCCCCGCTCACATTCATGCTTAGTCTAGTTAGCTCGTGCTCTGTCCAGTCATACCATACTCTAATCCAATCAGCTCAGTTTTGGAACATTCATGCTATTGTCACATTGTTCGTGGAAGGCTTGTCAGTTCAATATTGATATGCTCAGTCTGCCAGTAGGTCGGGTCATGCTCGATAAGTTATACTCGGTATGGTCATACTTTAGCTTGATTCTCTAGAGTCTAGTCGGGCTGGTTGAGATCTTGAGATTTCTTCAAAAATTAAAGTCCTATAAAATGTAACTTGTTAAAAATACTATCCTATTCAATTTGATTGTCTGATATCAAAAAAGCAGCCAATTGTTTAGCTAACAAGTACTTATGTGATGCATGTAGTTGATATATATCTTCAACTATTTAATAAAGTCCCTAGTATAAAACACAATATAAGGGAAATCATAATAAGATCATGATATGAGATTCTCATTATATACAAATGTGTTTATACTAAAATTATCCCTAGTCATAGTATTAAAAAAATGGGAATTTTTTTTGTTGGACTAACACATGTTATACTTTTTTATTTGATCAAGTAGTTGTTCTCATGAGATGTAAGCATGATGCTGCTTAGCATTAACATGTGGATGCTTGTTGGAAGAACATGTTCACTGGATAGCCCAACTATTAGATAATCATATTAATTTCTATTCAATGTCAGTGATCTTAACTCATCATGGTAGTTGTGCGAATATACTTATACTTGAGGTCTTTGAGGTACCTTGGATATTAAGTGTTACACTTTAATCCCATTCCTTATTATCCCATGAGAGATCGCTTGTAGGGTGGTCATTGGGTATTGCACGAGGTATTCTCATCAAAGGATACACCACTTCTAATATAAGGATAGTATATTTCAAGGCCTCTTCTAGGCAGGCATTATTCTAGGAATCCTTAGCCAAGGTGGAAGAATCATTGAGAGAGTCTAGGTGTGACATAGTCAGTCTAGCATAATGTGTTTAATAGAGTAATGAGCTTGTTCAGGCTAGGTATGACATAGTCAGTCTAGCAGGAGTTGACACAAAGTCCATGCTCTCAACCAAATGAGATATAAAATGATGTAAGGAGTTTATTACATGGTAACTAACTATGGAAAGGTTAAAGTCAAACCACTTTGACATTATCAACACTTGGGTGGCCATAATGCATTGCTATATGCTAATCTTTGTATGCTTAATATCAATTAGTTTATTTGAGAATCAATGCTAAATAAGGAGTTCATTTGAGGAAACCTTAATTTTAATTAAGGGTAAAATTGCTATTTAGCTACCGACATGTTTGGGAGCCTAATAAAACTAATTAAATTGCCTTTAATATATTATGAGAAAATATATTTAATGGATTGGGTCCATTAACAAAGAAGACAATGGGCTTATTATCTATTGGGCCAAGTTTAGCCCATTTGGTCAGAAGAAGCTATTGAGTTTAGAAGCTCTGGTTAAATAAAACTCTTTAACAATAAAAAAGGATATATATCATCTTAATGAGATGAGAGCTAATCTTTGTCTTCTAACCAAAACTAAGATAAGAAAGAGTTTCTGCTTCTTATTCATAGGTTTTCTTCTTATTCCTTTAGAGTGTCTCTTCCAAGCTAGCACAAAGATTCACGATAAGCCACTTCTATTGGATAAGAGAATAATTCTTGCCTTTGTGTGGACACTATGAAAGACAATCATATCCTTGGATTGTTGTGGTTTGCGATAACCCAACAAGAAGAGATGGTGAAGAATTTGTGAAAAACACTATGTGTTATCTTTAAGCCTTGTATGTTCTTCCTTTAATTCAATTTTATTCAATATGAGATGATCTTGGTTTTGGAAATTTTTTTATTTTTCCACTGCATATGGGCTGCCCTTTTGTTTGTTTTTGCTATGAATACCCAATAGCGGTATCAAATCCCACCTATACTGATTAAAATAAATGAAAAACATATGACACAAAGCTAGAGTTTCTAAAATTAATCATTGGGTATTGCACTAGGTATTCTTAGCAAAGGATAAATCACTTCTGATAGAAGGATAGTATATCTCATGGCCTCTTATGGGCAGGCATTACACTAGGAATCCTTAGCCAAGGTGGATGGATCTTTGAGAGAGTCTAGGTGTGATGCAATCAGTCTAGTGTAATGCCTTTTATAGAGTAATGGGCTTGTTCGGGCTAGGTTTGACACAATAATTCTAGTGGGATTTGATACAAAGTCCATGATCTCAACCGAATGAGATATAAAATTATATAAGGAGTTTATTACATTATAACTAACTATGGAAAGGTTGAAGTCAAACCACTTTGACATTATCAACACTTGGGTGGCATGATGCATTGCTATATACCAATCTTGGTATGCTTAATATCAATTAGTTGATTGGAGAATCAATGCTAAATAAGGATTTCATTTGAGGAAACCTTAATTTTAATTAAGGGTAAATTTGGTATTTAGCTACAAACATGTTTGGGAGCCTAATGGGTCACACACTAAAATGGTTCAAAATTAATTAAATTGGCTTTAATATATTATGAAATAATATATTTAATGGATTGGATCCATTAGCAAAGAAGAAAATGGGCTTATTATCTATTGGGCCAAGTTTAGCCCATTTAGTCATAAGAAGCTATTAAGTTTAGAAGCTCTGGTTAAATAAAACCCTTTAAGAATAAAGAAGGATATAAATATCATCTTAAAGAGATGAGAGTTAATCTTTGTATCCTAACCAAAAGGAAGATAAGAAAGAGTTTCTGCTACTTATTCAAAGGTTTTCTTCTCATTCCATTAGAGTGTCTCTTCCATGCTAGCACCAAGATTCACTATAAATCACTCCTATTAGATAAGAGATTAATTCTTCTCTTTGTGTGGACATCATTAGAGACAATCCTACCGTTGGATTATTGTGGTTTGCGACATCCCAACAAGAAGAGATGGTGAAGAATTTGAAAAAAACTCAATGTATTTTCTCTAAACCTTGTATGTTCTTCCTTTAATTGCATTTAATTCAATATAGGATGATATTGGTTTTAGGAATTTTTTTATTTTCCACGAAATATTGGCTTCCCTTTCGTTTGTTTTTGCTATGAATACACAATAGTGGTATCAGAGCCCACCTATATTAATTAAAATAAATGAAAAACATATGGCACAAAGCTAGAGTTTCTAAAATTAATCATTGGGTATTGCACAAGGTATTCTTAGCAAAGGATAAATCACTTCTGATAGAAGGATAGTTTATCTCATGTCCTCTTATGGGCAGGCATTACTCTAGGAATCCTTGGCCAAGGTGGATGGATGTTTGAGAGAGTCTAGGTGTGATATAGTTAGTCTAGTGTAATGCCTTTTATAGAGTAATGGGCTTGTTCAGGCTAGGTGTGACATAGTCAATCAAGTAGGAGTTGATACAAAGTCCATAATCTCAACCGAATGAGATAAAAAAATTATGTAAGGAGTTTATTACACGGTAACTAACTGTGGAAATGTTGAAGTCAAACAACTTTGACATTATCAACACTTGGTTGGCCATGATGCATTGCTATATGCCAATCTTGGTATGCTTAATATCAATATTAGTTGATTGGAGAATCAATGCTAAATAAGGAGTTCATTTGAGGAAACCTTAATTTAGCTATCAATATGTTTGGGAGCCTAATGGGTCACACATTAAAAGGGTTCAAAATTAATTAAATTGGCTTTAATATATTAAGAGATAATATATTTAATGGATTGGATCCATTAACAAAGAAGAAAATGGGTTTATTATCTATTGGGCCAAGTTTAGCCCATTTGGTCATAAGAAGCTATTAAGTTTAGAAGCTCTAGTTAAATAAAATCCTATAAGAATAAAAAAGGATATAAATATCATCTTAAAGAGATGAGAGCTAATCTTTGCCTCCTAGCTGAAAGAAAGATAAGATAGAGTTTTTGCTTCTTATTCATAGGTTTTCTTCTTATTCCATTAGAGTGTCTCTTCCATGCTAGCATAAAGATTCACTATAAGCCACTTCTATTAGATAAGAGATTAACTCTTCTCTTTGTGTGGACACTATTAGAGACAATCCTATCATTGGATTGTTGTGGTTTGGGATAACATAACAAGAAGATATTGTGAAGAATTTGTGAAAAACTCTATGTATTATCTCTAAACCTTGTATGTTCTTCCTTGAATTCAATTTTATTCAATATGGGATGATCTTGGTTTTCGAAATTTTTTTGTCTTTCCACAGCATATTGGCTGCCCTTTTGTTTGTTTTGCCCATTTGGTCATAAGAAGCTATTATGTTTAGAAGCACTGGTTAAATAAAACCCTTTAAGAAAAAAAAAGGATATAAAAATCATCTTAAAGAGATGAGAGCTAATCTTTGTCTCCTAACCAAAAGGAAGACAGGAAAGAGTTTATGCTTCTTTTCATAGGTTTTCTTCTTATTCCATTAGAGTGTCTCTTCCACACTAGCACAAAGTTTCAGTATAAGTCACTCCTATTAGATAATATATTAATTCTTCCCTTTGTGTGAAAACTATTAGAGACAATCCTACCCTTGGATTGTTGTGGTTTACGACAACCCAACAAGAAGAGATGGTGAAGAATTTGTGAAAAACTCTATGTACTATCACTAAAGTTTGTATGTTCTTCCTTTATTTCAATTTTATTCAATATTGGATGATCTTGATTTTGGGAATTTTTTTTCCACTACCTATTGGCTGCCCTTTTGTTTATTTTTGCTATGAATACCCAATAGCGGTATCAGAGACCACCTATACTGATTAAAATAAATGAAAAACATATGGCACAAAGCTAGAGTTTCTAAAATTATTCATTGGGCATTGCACAAGGTATTCTTAACAAAGGATAAATCCCTTCTGATAGAAGGATAGTATATATCATGGCCTCTTATGGGTAGGCATTACTCTAGGAATCCTTGGTCAAGGTGGATGGATGTTTGAGAGAGTCTAGGTGTGATATAGTTAGTCTAGTGTAATGCCTTTTATAGAGTAATGGGCTTGTTCAGGCTAGGTGTGACATAGTCAATCAAGTAGGAGTTGATACAAAGTCCATAATCTCAACCGAATGAGATAAAAAATTATGTAAGGAGTTTATTACACGGTAACTAACTGTGGAAATGTTGAAGTCAAACAACTTTGACATTATCAACACTTGGTTGGCCATGATGCATTGCTATATGCCAATCTTGGTATGCTTAATATCAATATTAGTTGATTGGAGAATCAATGCTAAATAAGGAGTTCATTTGAGGAAACCTTAATTTTAATTAAGGGTAAAATTGGTATTTAGCTATCAATATGTTTGGGAGCCTAATGGGTCACACATTAAAAGGGTTCAAAATTAATTAAATTGGCTTTAATATATTAAGAGATAATATATTTAATGGATTGGATCCATTAACAAAGAAGAAAATGGGTTTATTATCTATTGGGCCAAGTTTAGCCCATTTGGTCATAAGAAGCTATTAAGTTTAGAAGCTCTAGTTAAATAAAATCCTATAAGAATAAAAAAGGATATAAATATCATCTTAAAGAGATGAGAGCTAATCTTTGCCTCCTAGCTGAAAGAAAGATAAGATAGAGTTTTTGCTTCTTATTCATAGGTTTTCTTCTTATTCCATTAGAGTGTCTCTTCCATGCTAGCATAAAGATTCACTATAAGCCACCTCTATTAGATAAGAGATTAACTCTTCTCTTTGTGTGGACACTATTAGAGACAATCCTATCATTAAATTGTTGTGGTTTGGGATAACATAACAAGAAGATATTGTGAAGAATTTGTGAAAAACTCTATGTATTATCTCTAAACCTTGTATGTTCTTCCTTGAATTCAATTTTATTCAATATGGGATGATCTTGGTTTTCGAAATTTTTTTGTCTTTCCACAGCATATTGGCTGCCCTTTTGTTTGTTTTGCCCATTTGGTCATAAGAAGCTATTATGTTTAGAAGCACTGGTTAAATAAAACCCTTTAAGAAAAAAAAAGGATATAAAAATCATCTTAAAGAGATGAGAGCTAATCTTTGTCTCCTAACCAAAAGGAAGACAGGAAAGAGTTTATGCTTCTTTTCATAGGTTTTCTTCTTATTCCATTAGAGTGTCTCTTCCACACTAGCACAAAGTTTCAGTATAAGTCACTCCTATTAGATAATATATTAATTCTTCCCTTTGTGTGAAAACTATTAGAGACAATCCTACCCTTGGATTGTTGTGGTTTACGACAACCCAACAAGAAGAGATGGTGAAGAATTTGTGAAAAACTCTATGTACTATCACTAAAGCTTGTATGTTCTTCCTTTATTTCAATTTTATTCAATATTGGATGATCTTGATTTTGGGAATTTTTTTTCCACTACCTATTGGCTGCCCTTTTGTTTATTTTTGCTATGAATACCTAATAGCGGTATCAGAGACCACCTATACTGATTAAAATAAATGAAAAACATATGGCACAAAGCTAGAGTTTCTAAAATTATTCATTGGGCATTGCACAAGGTATTCTTAACAAAGGATAAATCCCTTCTGATAGAAGGATAGTATATATCATGGCCTCTTATGGGTAGGCATTACTCTAGGAATCCTTGGTCAAGGTGGATGGATGTTTGAGAGAGTCTAGGTGTGATATAGTCAGTCTAGTGTAATGTCTTTTATAGAGTAATGGGCTTGTTCAGGCTAGGTGTGACATAGTCAGTCTAGTAGGAGTTTATACAAAGTCCATGCTCTCATCCGAATGAGATATAAAATGATGTAAGGAGTTTATTACACGGTAACTAACTATGGAAAGGTTGAAGTCAAACCACTTTGACATTATCAACACTTGGGTGGCCCTGATGCATTGCAATATGCCAATCTTGGTATGCTTAATATCAATATTAGTTGTTTGGAGAATCAATGATAAATAAGGAGTTCATTTGAGGAAATCTTAATTTTAATTAAGGATAAAATTGGTATTTAGTTATCAACATGCTTGGGAGCCTAATGGGTCACACACTAAAAGGGTTCAAAATTAATTAAATTGGCTTTAATATATTAAGAGATAATATATTTAATGGATTGGATCCATTAACAAAGAGGAAAATGGGTTTATTATCTATTGGGCCAAGTTTAGCCCATTTGGTCATAAGAAGCTATTATGTTTAGAAGCACTGGTTAAATAAAACCCTTTAAGAACAAAAAAGGATATAAATATCATGTTAAAGAGATGAGAGCTAATCTTTGTCTCCTAACCAAAAAGAAGATAGGAAAGAGTTTATTCTTCTTATTCATAGGTTTTCTTCTTATTCCATTTGAGCGTCTCTTCCATACTAGCTCAAAGATTCAATATAAGTCACTCCTATTAGATAATAGACAAATTCTTCCCTTTGTGTGAAAACTATTAGTGACAATCTTACCCATCGATTGTTGTGGTTTACGACAACCCAACAACAAGAGAAGGTGAAGAATTTTTGAAAAACTCTATGTACTATCTCTAAACCTTGCAAGTTTACCCTTTAATTCAATTTTATTCAATATGGGATGATTTTGATTTTTGGATTTTTTTTGTTTTTCCACTGCATATTGGCTGCCCTTTTGTTTGTTTTTACTATGAATACCCAATAGCGATATTAGAGACCACCTATATTGATTAAAATAAATGAAAAACATATGGCATAAAGATAGAGTTTCTAAAATTATTCATTAGTCATTGCACGAGGTATTCTTAGCAAAGGATAAATCACTTTTTATAGAAGGATAGTATATCTCATGGCCTCTTATGGGCAGGCATTACTCTAGGAATCCTTGGCCAAGGTGGATGGATGTTTGAGAGAGTCTAGGTGTGATAAAGTCAGTCTAGTGTAATGCCTTTTATAGGGTAATGGGCTTGTTCAGGCTAGGTGTGACATAGTCATTCTAGTAGGAGTTGATACAAAGTCCATGCTCTCAACCGAATGAGATATAAAATGATGTAAGGAGTTTATTACACGGTAACTAACTATGGAAACGTTGAAGTCAAAGCACTTTGACATTATCAACACTTGGGTGGCCATGATGCATTGCTATATGCCAATCTTGGTATGCTTAATATCAAAATTAGTTGTTTGGAGAATCAATGATAAATAAGGAGTTCATTTGAGGAAATCTTAATTTTAATTAAGGGTAAAATTGGTATTTAGCTATCAACATGCTTGGGAGCCTAATGGGTCACACACTAAAAGGGTTCAAAATTAATTAAATTGGCTTTAATATATTAAGAGATAATTATTTAATGGATTGGATCCATTAACAAAGAGGAAAATGGGTTAATTATCTATTGGGCCAAGTTTAGGCCATTTGGTCATAAGAAGCTATTATGTTTAGAAGCACTGGTTAAATAAAAACCTTTAAGAACAAAAAAGGATATAAATATCATGTTAATGAGATGAGAGCTAATCTTTGTCTCCTAACCAAAAAGAAGATAGGAAAGAGTTTATGCTTCTTTTCATAGGTTTTCTTCTTATTCCATTAGAGTGTCTCTTCCATACTACCACAAAGTTTCACTATAAGTCACTCCTATTAGATAATAGATTACTTCTTCCCTTTGTGTGAAAACTATCAAAGACAATCCTACCCTTTGATTGTTATGGTTTACGATAACTCAACAAGAAGAGATGGTGAAGAAATTGAGAAAAACTCTATGTACTATCTCTAAACCTTGCAAGTTTACCCTTTAATTCAGTTTTATTCAATATGGGATGATTTTGATTTTTGGAATTTTTTTGTTTTTCTACTGCATATTGGCTGCCCTTTTGTTTGTTTTTACTATGAATACCCAATAGCGATATTAGAGACCACCTATATTGATTAAAATAAATGAAAAACATATGGCACAAAGCTAGAGTTTCTAAAATTATTCATTAGTCATTGCACGAGGTATTCTTAACAAAGGATAAATCACTTTTGATAGAAGGATAGTATATCTCATGGCCTCTTATGGGCAGGCATTACTCTAGGAATCCTTGGCCAAGGTGGATGGATGTTTGAGAGAGTCTAGGTGTGATAAAGTCAGTCTAGTGTAATGCCTTTTATAGGGTAATGGGCTTGTTCAGGCTAGGTGTGACATAGTCATTCTAGTAGGAGTTGATACAAAGTCCATGCTCTCAACCGAATGAGATATAAAATGATGTAAGGAGTTTATTACACGGTAACTAACTATGGAAAGGTTGAAGTCCAACCACTTTGACATTATCAACACTTGGGTGGCCATGATGCATTACTATATGCCAATCTTGGTATGCTTAATATCAAAATTAGATGATTGGAGATTCAAAGCTAAATAAGGAGTTCATTTGAGCAAATCTTAATTTTAATTAAGGGTAAAATTGGTATTTAGCTACCAACATGTTTAGGAGCCTAATGGGCCACACACTAAAAATTAATTAAATTGGCTTTAATATATTATGAGAAAATATATTTAATGGATTGGATCCATTAACAAAGAAGAAAATGGGTTTATTATCTATTGGGCCAAGTTTAGCCCTTTTGGTCATAAGACGTTATTAAGTTTAGAAGCTCTGGTTAAATAAAACCCTTTAAGAATAAACAAGGATATAAATATCATCTTAAAGAAATGAGAGCTAATCTTTGTCTCCTAACCAAAAGTAAGATAAGAAAGAGCTTCTGCTACTTATTCATAGGTTTTCTTCTTATTCCATTAGAGTATCTCTTCCATGCTAGCACAAAGATTCACTATAAGTCACTCCTATTAGATAAGAGATTAATTCTTCTCTTTGTGTGGACAGTATTAGAGACAATCCTACCGTTGGATTGTTGTGGTTTACGACAACCCAACAAGAAGAGATGGTGAAGAATTTGTGAAAAACACAATGCATTTTCTCTAAACCTTCTATGTTCTTCCTTAAATTCCATTTTATTTGCTGCCCTTTTGTTTGTTTTTACTATGAATACACAATATTGGTATCAGAGCCCACCTATATTGATTAAAATAAATGAAAAACATATGGCACAAAGCTAGAGTTTCTAAAATTAATCATTGGGTATTGCACAAGATATTCTTAGCAAAGGATAAATCACTTCTAATAGAAGGATAGTATATCTCATGTCCTCTTATGGGCAGGCATTACTCTAGGAATCCTTGGCCAAGGTGGATGGATGTTTGAGAGATTCTAGGTGTGATATAGTCAGTCTAGTGTAATGCCTTTTATAGAGTAATGGGCTTGTTCAGGCTAGGTGTGACATAGACAGTCAAGTAGGAGTTGATAAAAGTCCATGCTCTCAACTGAATGAGATATAAAATGATGTAAGGAGTTTATTACACGGTAACTAACTATGGAAAGGTTGAAGTCACACCACTTTGACATTATCAACACTTGTGTGGCCATGATGCATTACTATATGCCAATCTTTGTATGCTTAATATCAATATTAGTTGATTGGAGAATCAATGCTAAATAAGGAGTTCATTTGAGGAAACCTTAATTTTAATTAAGTGTAAAATTGGTATTTAGCTACCAACATGTTTGGGAGCCCAATGGGCCACACACTAAAGGGGTTCAAAATTAATTAAATTGGCTTTAATATATTATGAGATAATATATTTAATGGATTGGATCCATTAACAAAGAAGAAAATGGGTTTATTATCTATTGGGCATAGATAGCCCATTTGGTCATAAGAAGCTATTATGTTTAGAAGCACAGGTTAAATAAAACCCTTTAAGAACAAAAAAGGATATAAATATCATCTTAAAGAGATGAGAGCTAATCTTTGTCTCATATCTAAAAGGAAGATAGGAAAGAGTTTATTCTTCTTATTCATAGGTTTTCTTCTTATTCCATTTGAGCGTCTCTTTATTACTAGCTCAAAGATTCAATATAAGTCACTCCTATTAGATAATAGACAAATTCTTCCCTTTGTGTGAAAACTATTAGAGACAATCTTACCCTTCGATTGTTGTGGTTTACGACAACCCAACAACAAGTGAAGGTGAAGAATTTTTGAAAAACTCTATGTACTATCTCTAAACCTTATATGTTCTTCCTTTAATTCAATTTTATTCAATATGGGATGATCTTGATTTTGGGAATTTTTTTATTGTTCCATTTCATATTGGCTGCCCTTTTGTTTGTTTTTGCTATGAATACCCAATAGCGGTATCAGAGACCACCTGTACTGATTAAAATAAATGAAAACATATGGCACAAAGCTAGAGTTTCTAAAATTATTCATTGGTCATTGCACGAGGTATTCTTAGCAAAGGATAAATCACTTCTGATAGAAGGATAGTATATCTCATGGCCTCTTATGGGCAGGCATTACTCTAGGAATCCTTGGCCAAAGTGGATGGATGTTTGAGAGAGTCTAGGTGTGATATAGTCAGCCTAGTGTAATGCCTTTTATAGGGTAATGGGCATGTTCAGGCTAGGTGTGACATAGTCATTCTAGTAGGAGTTGATACAAAATCCATGCTCTCAACCGAATGAGATATAAAATGATGTAAGGAGTTTATTACACGGTAACTAACTATGGAAAGGTTGACGTCAAACCACTTTGACATTATCAACACTTGGGTGGCCCTGATGCATTGCTATATGCCAATCTTGGTATGCTTAATATCAATATTAGTTGATTGGAGAATCAATGCTAAATAAGGAGTTCATTTGAGGAAATCTTAATTTTAATTAAGGGTAAAATTTGTATTTAGCTACCAACATGTTTGGGAGCCTAATTGGTCACACACTAAAAGGGTTCAAAATTAATTAAATTGGCATTAATATATTATGAGATAATATAATTAATGGATTGGATCGGTTAACAAAGAAGAAAATGGGTTTATTATCTATTTGGCCAAGTTTAGCCCATTTGGTCATAAGAAGCTATTAAGTTTAGAAGCTCTGGTTAAATAAAATCCTATAAGAATAAAAAAAAGGATATAAATATCATCTTAAAGAGATGAGAGCTAATCTTTGCCTCCTAGCTGGAAGAAAGATAAGATAGAGTTTTTGCTTCTTATTCATAGGTTTTCTTCTTATTCCATTAGAGTGTCTCTTCCATGCTAGCACAAAGATTCACTATAACCCTCTTCTATTAGATAAGAGATTAACTCTTCTCTTTATGTGGACACTATTAGAGACAATCCTACCGTTGGATTGTTGTGGTTTGGGATAACCTAACAAGAAGATATTGTGAAGAATTTGTGAAAAACTCCATGTATTATCTCTAAACCTTGTATGTTCTTCCTTGAATTCAATTTTATTCAATATGGGATGATCTTGGTTTTGGGATTTTTTTTGTTTTTCCACAGCATATTGGCTACCCTTTTGTTTGTTTTTGCTATGAATAACTAATAGTGGTATCAGAGCCCACCTATATTGATTAAAATAAATAAAAAACATATGGCACAAAGCTAGAATTTCTAAAATTAATCATTGGGTATTGCACGAGGTATTCTTAGTAAAGGATAAATCACTTCTGATAGAAGGATAGTATATCTCATGGCCTCTTATGGGCAGGCATTACTCTAGGAATCCTTGGCCATGGTGGATGGATGTTTGAGAGAGTCTAGGTGTGATATAGTCAGTCTATTGTAATGCCTTTTATAGAGTAATGGTCTTGTTCAGGCTAGGTGTGACATAGTCAGTCTAGTAGGAGTTGATACAAAGTCCATGCTCTCAACCGAATGAGATATAAAATGATGTAAGGAGTTTATTACATGGTAACTAACTATGGAAAGGTTGAAGTCAAACCATTTTGACATTATCAACACTTGGGTGGCCATGATGCATTGCTATATGCCAATCTTTGTATGCTTAATATATATATTAGTTGATTGGAGAATCAATGCTAAATAAGGAGTTCATTTAAGGAAACCTTAAATTTAATTAAGGGTAAAATTGGTATTTAGCTATCAACATGTTTGGGAGACTAATGGGTCACACACTAAAAGGGTTCAAAATTAATTAAATTGGCTTTAATATATTATGAGATAATATATTTAATGGATTGGATCTATTAACAAAGAAGAAAATGGGTTTATTATCTATTGGGCCAAGTTTAGCCCATTTGGTCATCAAAAGCTATTAACTTTAGAAGCATTGGTTAAAATAAACCCTTTAAGAACAAAAAAGGATATAATATCATCTTAAAGAGATGAGAGCTAATCTTTGTCTCCTAAACAAAAGGAAGATAGGAAAGAGTTTATGCTTCTTATTCATAGGTTTTCTTCTTATTCCATTAGAGTGTATCTTCCATGCTAGCTCAAAGATTCACTATAAGTCACTCCTATTTGATAATAGATTAGTTCTTCCCTTAGTGTGAAAACTATTAACGATAATCCTACCGTGGATTGTTGTGATTTACGACAACCCAACAAGAAGAGATGGTGAAGAATTTGTGAAAATCTCTATGTATTATCTCTAAACCTTTTATGTTCTTCCTTTAATTCAATTTTATTCAATATGGGATGATCTTGGCTTTCGAAATTTTTTTGTTTTTCCACTGCATATTTGCTACCCTTTTGTTTGTTTTTGCTATGAATACCCAATAGTGGTATCAGAGCCCACCTATATTGATTAAAATAAATAAAAAACATATGGCACAAAGATAGAGTTTCTAAAATTTATCATTGGGTATTGCGCGAGGTATTCTTAGCAAAGGGGAAAACACTTATGATAGAAGGATAGTATATCTCATGGCCTCTTATGGGCAGGCATTACTCTAGAAATCCTTGTCCAACGTGGATGGATGTTTGAGAGAGTCTAGGTGTGATATAGTCAATCTAGTGTAATGTCTTTTATAGAGTAATGGGCTTGTTCAGGCTAGGTGTGACATAGTCAGTCTAGTAGGAGTTGATACAAATTCCATGCTCTCAACCGAATGAGATATAAAATAATGTAAGGAGTTTATTACATGGTAACTAACTATGAAAAGGTTGAAGTCAAACTACTTCTTATAGAAGGATAGTATATCTCATGGCCTTTTATAGGTAGGCATTACTCTAGGAATCCTTAGCCAAGGTGGATGGATCTTTGAGAGAGTCTAGGTGTGATGTAGTCTATCTAGTGTACTGCCTTTTATAGAGTGATGGGCTTGTTCGGGCTAGGTGTGACATAGTCAGCCTAGCAGAAGTTGACACAAAGTCTATGCTCATGACCGAATGAGATATAAAATGATGTAAGGAGTTTATAATGCGATAACTAACTATGGAAAGGTTGAAGTCAAACCACTTTGACATCATCAACACTTATGCAGCCATGTTGCATTGCTAGATGCCAATCTTGGTATGCTTAATATTTATACTAGTTGATTGGAGGATCAATGCTAAATAAGGAGTTCAATTGAGGAAATCTTAATTTTAATTAAGGGTAAAATTGGTATTTAGGTGCCAACATGTTTGGGAGCCTAATGGGTCACACACTAGAAGGGTTCAAAATTAATTAAATTGGCTTTAATATATTATGAGATAATATATTTACTGGATTGGACCCATTAACAAAGAAGAAAATGGGTTTATTATCTATTGGACCAAGTTTAGCCCATTTGGTCATAAGAAGCTATTAAGTTTAGAAGCTCTAGTTAAATAAAATCCTATAAGAATAAAAAAGGATATAAATATCATCTTAAAGAGATGAGAGCTAATCTTTGCCTCCTAACCAAAAGAAAGATAAGATAGAGTTTCTGCTTCTTATTCATAGGTTTTCTTCTTATTCCATTAGAGTGTCTTTTCCATGCTAGCACAAAGATTCACTACAAGCCACTCCTATTAGATAGGAGATTAATCCTTTCCTTTGTGTTGACACTATTAGAGACAATCCTACCCTTGGATTGTTGCGGTTTGCGACAACCCAACAAGAAGAGATGGTGAAGAATTTGTGAAAAACTTTATGTATTATATCTAAATCTTGTATGGTCTTCCTTTAATTCAATTTTAATCAATATGGGATGATCTTGGTTTTGAGAATTTTTTTATTTTTCCACTGCATATCGGCTGCCCTTTTGTTTGTTTTTGCTAAGAATTCCCAATAGTGGTATTTGAGCCCATCTATATTGATTAAAAAAAATTAAAAACATATGTCACAAATTTAGAGTTTGTAAAATTAATCATTGGGTATTGCATGCGGTATTCTCAACAAAGGATAAATCACTTCTGATAGAATGATTGTATACCTTATGGCCTCTTATAGGGAGACATTATTGTAGGAATTTTTGGCCAAGGTGGATGGATCTTTGAGAGAGTCTAGGTGTGACATAGTCAGTCTAGCATAATGCATTTTATAGAGTAATGGGCTTGTTCAGGATAGGTGTGACGTAGTCTAGCGGGAGTTGACACAAAGCCCATGATCTTAACCGAATGAGATATAAAATGATGTAAGGAGTTTGTTACACGGTAACTAACTATTGATAGGTTGAAGTCAAACCACTTTGATATTTTCAACACTTGGGAGGCCATGATGCATTGCTAGAAAGGAATCTTGGTATGCTTAATATCAATTAGTTGATTGGAGAATCAATGCTAAATAAGGAGTTCATTTGAGGAAACCTTAATTTTAATTAAGGGTAAAATTGATATTTAGCTACCAATGTGTTTGGGAGCCTAATGGGTCACACACTAAAAGGGTTTAAAATTAATTAAATTGGTTTTAATGTATTATGAGATAATATATTTAATGGATTGGATCCATTAACAAAGAAGAAAATGGGTTTATTATCTATTGGGCCAAGTTTAGCCCATTTGGGCATAAGAAGCTATTATGTTTAAAAGCTCTAGTTAAATAAAACCCTGTAAGAAGGGAAAAAAGGATATAAATATCATCTTAAAGTGATGAGAGCTTATCTTTTTCTCCTAGCCAAAAGGAAGATAAGAAAGAGTTTCTACTTCTTATTCATAGGTTTTCTTCTTAATCCATTAGAGTGTCTCTTCCATGCTAGCACAAAGATTCACTATAAGCCACTCCTATTATATAGGAGATTAATTCTTCCCTTTGTGTGGACACTATTAGAGATAATTCTACCCTTGGATTGTTGTGCTTTGCGACAACCCAACAAGAAGATATGGTGAAAATTTTGTGAAAAAATCTATGTATTATCTGTAAACCATGTATGTTCTTCCTTTAATTCAATTTTAATCAATATGGGATGATCTTGGTTTTGGGATTTTTTTTCCACTGCATATTTTCTGCCCTTTTGATTGTTTTTGCTATGAATTCCCAATAGTGGTATCAAAACCCACCTATATTGATTAAAATTGAAAGGCATGAAAATAATTAATTTTAGGTACCATATGTTTTTAATTTATTTTGGATTCCCTTTGCCCTTTTGATTGATTTTATATGATTTTGATTGAATTAAAATGTTTAATTTGGATTTAAAATGGAATAAAATTGAAAAAATGTTAATCTGTCAAAATTGTTAAACTCTAATCAATGATAATGTTCAGAGTTGCAACGTGATTATTCTCAGTTACTGTGAAGATGCTCAGAGTTAATGTGTCAATTTGTTTTGTCCAAAGAGCCCATTTCTTTAATTTTATGCTTTCGTACATGATTTTTAATATATGATTTGATCATTTAAGCAATGGTAAACATATGAGATATGTTTTTCAAGGCTGGAAAAAAGGTATCAACAAGCCAAAGGGAATTTTGATTAAATTTAGTAACAAAAGAGTTATTGCTTAAAAGAGTTTTATGCAAGAACATATGATTGATATGTTTTGATACCTTCTTATTATAGTCCAACAAGTTTTTATTACTTATATGAAATTGGTTTGATGATTTTTAATTGATAAAATATATTTTTGTATATGGATATTTTAGAAAATTCACTTAACAAATTTTATAATAAAATAAAAATTGGATTTTCTTAACCTTTCCTAAAACTTGAAATCATCAAATTACATGGATTTTTAATGAGATTAAAATCATGGTTGGACATATTTGAACTAAATTAATAAGATTAATTGGGATAAAGTTCAAATGAATTTAATCAATCAAAACCATAATGATTAAATGTATGGTTTCAAGAGTTGGAACCTTAAGGCACAATGTAGAAAATCAATTGGTTTTTCATTTGTTGCATTAGGCATAATGCAACTAAGGGTGTATGGTTGGCAAGATGGATGGTTATGGACTTGCCCATTGAGATTGAGCGTATGTATGGATTTTTGTATTTGGTAAATAGGGCATGCATGTCCTACCTTTCTCTATTCTCTATTGTATTTATCTTCTCACCTAACTCCCCTCAAATGTAACTTGAGGCTTTTTGGTTTATCAAATTATGTAATTAGATTATATAGGATTAGATAGGAATTGATGAGAAAGGAGATGAAGATGGATATGGCACCAATTATAAGATGAAGAAGAATAATGTCAATTTGGAAATTTATGTTTCTCTTTGTAATTCATGCATCTACCTAAGTTTGAACTATTGGTTTCCTTCATGGCTTGAGAAAACCAATGTAGATGTGTCCATAATCATGTGATGTAGTTTGTGAAATTATCATATTTATCTTGATGATGGTACATAGATAAAATATGCATTCTTAAAATATTTGAGATTTAAAATAAGAAATCCCTCAATTAAAATTAAGTCTAATGCCTTCCATTAATATAGTAAGAGCTAGAGTTTTTCTAGAAGATTAGGTTGTTAGGTAAACCCAATCCCTCTTTTATAAAATATGTTCAAGATATGGAAAGAGATTCCTAATTAATAGGCCAGACTTAACTAATTATATTAATTTATTAGGCAAACCCATGGTTAATATAAATTAGAGGCAAGATTAAGTAAGTGTATATGAGATATATCAAGAGTTGATAGCCTAATGATTCAATAGTTGCTAAGAGTAATTGGTATGAGATACCTACCTTTAGAATTATGTGGGCTTGTTGAACAAACCCAAGGTTACACATAACAATATTAGATACTGACCCACTAGGAAAGCATCCATTAAGCTTTCTCGGATCAATAGTAAGGGCTAACTGGTTCACAATAAAATAGTGTGAGCTATATGCGCTTAATTAAAGACCTAATAAAGATGCATTACATGTGCATATTTACATACTAACATGTGTTGCACTCTACTTAATACAACTAAAAACAACACTCGCAAGGATATGAGGTAGTTATAGTAATGGTGGAACATGCCAAGGTTGTCTTAAAAAGAAGGTGTTTATTGGTAATAGTTTGATTGAAACAATAAATTAAAGGGTGAATCTATGATATGTTGCAATGGTGAAATGTGTTTAAGACTAAAAGTAAAAATGATTAATGGTTGCACAAAACTAATTCAAATTCTTAGAATGGTGCCTAGGATTTATAAATCAATTTAATCAAAGTTTAATTCTCAATTATCCATTAATATAACCTTGTAACTTAATTTCTTCTTTAATATCAATTAGTAATTATTAATTCATTAGTTCTCACATTCATGAATTAACAAAAATCAATTATCTTAACTTGCAAATTAATTACACCCTAGAACTTATATTTCTAATTCATTCGTAGGGTAGTTGAATACATAGTTTCAATATCAAATTTCATCTCTCGGTCCTTCATTCAATATCCAGAGATTAGTAGGTGGCTAATCTATGGACCTAACATACAATCCAATGTATTCAACTAATAACAAGGTATATTAATTGAAATATTGAATTAAGTCATCTAATCAAATCTACTGCAAACTCTATGCATGGGTAATTTAGATTATCATCAATCCAAAATAAACATTCATCTCAATAGAATTAAAATCACAAATATTCATTGAAGTATTAATGTATACAAACAGCAAAATCTGGAAAATAAATTAATTAAAAGAATAGAAAAACCCCATAAAGATGCCTAGAGTTGGAACTCCTTATTCTTCCTCCTAGCTTAACTCGAATTGATGAAGAACTCCTAAGCTTCCTTCAAGTTTTTCAATCAATGGTTCTATCTTAATAAAAATGAAATGAAAACTTTCTTAAGCTCCAAATCAATTTTCTACACTTCATGCAAACTTATCCCTCTCAAGAGCTTCTTCACAAAACTACCCAAAAGCCTTCCTAACAACTTCCTCAAAAAAATTATCCAAAGACCTCTCCTTTCCTTTAGAAATTTTCTCCTCCTTAAAAATTATTCACACTTTTCCTTGTGCCATTCTTCTTGTCCCGTCTCCTCCAACATTCCAGCATATCCTTTATTTAACAACTCATCATTCACTCTCATTAAGACAAGCCATCCCTCTTTATTTCTCTTTCCAATTCATTTATCCACCTTAAAAATATTCTCCCGTTGACTTCTTTCTCAAACAAGGAATGCTTTTAGTTCATCTTAGTCGTGTGGATGTACCACAGTTAATGACACAGGTAAAATACCTCCCCATGTTCAATTCTGCCAATTTGCACTTGTTTCTCTTATGCAAGACATGGCCAAGACCATGTGACTATGTTTAAGCCTACCTGAATTCCCTTCTTGTTCTCTGGAATGAGACATGGCCATGATGGAGCTATCATGGCCATGTCATTTTAGTTTCATTCTAGACACAACCAATGACATTTCTAAGTCCTCTAAAGGTGTCTGATTCTGTATGGACTTCAAGTCTTCATATAAGGGATATGACCTAGCTTTAATTTGGTCATGGCCATGTTAGGTAACACGGCCAAGATGAAAGTTGTCCTGGCCATGTCTCTTGTGATAAGGCCAAGACTTGTGAGTGTGTCCCTTTCTACTAAAATTTTCTTTCTTTTTCATGAGAGACATGGCCAAGACACTGAATGTGTCTAACTTTGCCTTGAAGTCTTGCCTTAAAATTTTTGTTGTCAACCATGGACTTTGCCTCTTTTATCATGAATTACTCGCTTCAACTTGAAATATAAAAACCCTGCAACAATTTTAAATAAACATTTGTAAAAGAACTAAAAAGAAAACAAAATTAACAAAACATATTTAAAAATTAATTATAACATGTTCTATCTTTTGACATCTAGGTTGCTAGAATCATGTCATCCAATGTGAACTTATGAAGCATTCTTAGCTCAAACAAGTTATTGGGTCTAATTTCTTGGATTGGTTTAGAAATGTGAGAATAGTTTCTTGGATTGGTTTAGAAATGTGAGAATAGTTCTCGAATCTAAATAGATTGCCTATGTGTTAGAAATAATTATTCCAAAGAATGAGCCAGTTGAGGAGCACTTAGCTCATGCAAAGCATAAGAAGGATAATGAGATTGCTTCTTATATTATGCTTGATTCTATGTCTCCATAGTTGCAAAAGAAACATGAACACATGCTTCCACCACGATTTACCATCTTAGGGAACTCTTTGATGAGCAAGACTGAGCTGATAGACATGAGATATCCAAGCATCTATTTCATTGCAAGATGGTAGTGGGGCATCAGTTGTGCAGTATGGGCTAAAAATGTTGGGCTATATTGAGAGATTGAGATCTCTTGGATTTGTAATGGACCATGAGTTATGTGTTGACTTAATTTTAATGTCATTGCCTGATAGGTAGGCACCCTTTTGTGCTTAATTTCAAATGAATAAAATTGATGCTTCAATACCCAAGTTGATCAATATGCTTAAGATTGTTAGGCCTTCTCTCTCTGAAGACCATAAATCAATATTGGTGGTTGAGTCTTCTAATTCTTCTAAGGAAAAGATTCTATTCAAAAGAAGAAGAACAAGACTCAAACCAAGGCCCGGGTTGGAATTAAGAAGAAAAATATAGAGACTGCTCCAATAGGATATTGTTTCAATCGTGGGAAGGATGGCCAATGGAAGAGGAACTGCAAGGCCTTTATAGAGTCTTAAAGGAAGAATGAGCTATCAAATGCTTCAGCTTCAGGTATGTTCATGATTGAGATAAATACTGCTTTTAATAATAACACATGGGTATTAGATAATAGATGCGGGTCTCACATATGTATTGATATGCAAGGACTAAAGAGTAGTAGGAAGCTCGAGAAAGGAGAGATGGACCTACCAGTGGGAAATGAAGCAAGAGTTGCTGAATTAACTATAGGGAATTATATATTATCCTTACCTTCTAGATTATATCTAAAGCTTAGTAATTGTTATTATGATTCGGTACGTATAAAGAACATTGTTTCAATTTCTTTTTTAAACAATGATGGTTTTATTTAACATTTAAGAACTTTGGTTGCTCGGTTTGGTCAAATAATACTTTGTATGGTACTGTCCATTACACAATGGTTTATATGTCCTAGATTTGGATAATGATATTCTTAACATAAACATAAAGAGACAAAAGTTGGATAACTTGAAACCAACATATATATGGCATTGTCGCTTAGGCCATATTAATGAGAATTGCATGACTAAGTTACACAAAACTATTAATTTAAGATCATTTGATTATGAATCATCTTATACATGTGAATCTTGTTTACTGGGCAAGATAACAAAATAACCTTTTAGTGGAAAGGGTGAAAGGGCCAATGGGCTATTGGACCTAATACATATTGATGTATATGGCCCAATGACAACCATGCTTGGGGTTATTTTAAATACTTCATTACCTTTATTGATAATCATTCTAGATATGAGTATTTGTATTTGATGAAATACAAATTTGAAGCCTTTGAAAAGTTCAAAGAATTCTGAAATGAAGTAGAGAAACAACATATCAATGGACTCCTCCATACACACCACAAAATAACGGAGTGTCTAAGAGGAGAAATCAAACTTTATTAGATATGGGTTGATCCATGATGAGCTTTGCAGACTTACCCAACTCCTTTTGGGGTTATACATCGGAGACTACTGTTCACATCCTTAATAGAGTTCCATATCCATTGATGTTACACCATATGAGATATGGAGTAACAAGAAACCTAGTCTTTCACATATGAAAGTATAGGGATGCCCTGCATATGTAAAGAGGACAATATCATATAAGCTTGAAGCTAAGTGTGATAAATGTTTGTTTGTTGAGTATCTGAAAGAGACTATTAGATACTGATTCTACCACCCATTGGAACAAAAAGTATTTGTTTCAAAGCATGTTATCTTGTTAGAGAAAAATTTTCTTCTAAAAGACAATAGTGGGAGTATAATTGAACTTGATAAAGTTCAAGAGACACAAACAAACATAGGTTAACTAATTGATCCTAAGCATGTTACTCATGTTGATGAAGTAACAATAGAACTTATTGATAACAGGTTCCTCTTAGATCTAGTAGGATACATGTATCTCCACAGAGATATGGATTTCTCTTGACTGGGCATAATCACATATTGCTTATTAAGGATGATGAGCCTACTACCTATGAGGAAGTTCTGAAGAGTTCATAATTTGACAAATGGTTAAAAGCCATATAGTCAGAGATGGATTCCATGTACAAAAACCAAGTTTGGAATTTGGTTGACTAACCTGAAGGGATAAAAACCATAGGCTGTAAGTGGGTCTTTAAGAAGAAGATAGACATATACAATAATGTATCTGCATGAACTAATGGTTTGTGATTTAGTTTAGGTTCAACTTCTTTTCCCTTCTTACAACAGAATTGCACATACACATATATATCTTATTAACCAACTTAACTCTTCCATGTGTCATTTACTTATTAAATATTTTCTACTTTTCTTTTGGGCTTTTACTAATTCAAATATACTTAAACCCTTTAACATATATACATTTATATATGTCCCGACAAATATTGTTCTTAAATAGAAATTGTAAAATATATATTTTCCTTCTATAATAATTTCATTTATCATATTTAATTATCTTCGTTTTACTTGCTAATTCAACTTTCACTAGTATATTGTATATATATTCCAAAATGTACATATGTATACATACATATACACATTAGTAATTCATCTAATAATTTTCATATTCTAGTGCACTTTTAATTTATATATTTCTCACTCTTTTTTTCAATTTATCCCACGTGGTTTTGGGTATTACAACTAAATTTTGATAATAATAATAATTGTACATTTTTAACTCCACTTTTTCTCCTTGGTGTTCTAAATTAATAGTTGAAATTATAAAAGTTACATCTTGGAATGAATTAAGTGCATATTCCTCATCAAGTCCCAACCTAATGGCAAGCAAATTTTTGGGATGTGGAACTACATTGTGGCTTGGAAGAGGATTATACCTTGCGATGGGGTAGTTTTTCTCAAGATCTTGCAAAGCTCCATTACCAATCTGGTCTTGGATCTCATTTCTCAAATGAGCACATTTGTTAATTCCATGCCTTATCGTTTAATAAAATGAGCATTCATATTCAAATTTGAAGGATGATGATTTGGGACCCTTCTAAACCTCTTTTAATCAATTTTCAAAAACCTTTGAGAAGGGTTTCCTTAGGTTAGAGAACTTCTTATTTTGAATTGCATTAGCATCAATAAATTTAATGTTTTAGGCCTAACTATTACTTGACTCAGTCTAACTACTAAAGATGGCTTCTTTCTCCCTTACACATCTTTAACCCTCAAAGTTACATCATATACATTTGAAAATGTCTTTAAGGACATGAATTGGAGCATGTTGATTATGAAAGAAAGTTCATTATCCTCCACCATCCTAAATTGATCCCTCTCTAAAGGAATAACCTTGATATAAGCTGCTTTACTCCTCCATTTAATAGAAATTCTAAAAAGCTTTCATCATTCTTCTACTTGGTGAGCTCCAAGTTATGTCAAGTGACTTCAGTATTGGTATTATAATAGTAATGCTTCAAGAATGCCCTAATCATCTCAATCCAATATTTTGTAATGTAATTTTCAAGCCAATGACACCAATTTGTTGCAGGCTCTTTTTTTGAAAAAAGAAAGAGGTGGGTCACTTACTTTCAGAAAACCCAGTAATGTTTATCATTGCCACATATTAGCTAATGTGCAACTTAGGATCCCTATTGCCATTGAACTTAATTACATCAAGCATCTTGAATTTAAGAGGTAAGGGCTTCTCCCTTGTCAAATTAAAGAATGAAAATTCCTCTAACTCATTATTTAGATCATTTTTGTACTTGTTTTTAGTATGATTTTTATGTGTTTTTAGTTAATGTTTCATTTGATTTTTGTTTAAAGTTTGTTTGAAGTGTTTGTTTTAGGTTAAAGTGCAAAAACTGCCTTGGATGATCAAAACAGTGCAGGAAAAGCATGAATCAAGCAAGACATGACAAAGCCAAATCAAGCTTGGCCATGTCACCTCAAAGGAAATGAAGGTAGAACTTGACACACCTATGAGACATGGCCAAGCCACTGGCCAGGTCTCACTTAAAGACCAAAACCAAAGAAACCAAGAAAGAAAAGAAAATAGGCAGTACTTGACACACTCACATGACATGGCCATGTCGCTTGAAGCTTGGCCATGTTTGCTCGTCTTGGCCATGTCTGATCATCTTGGCCATTTTAGTTGAATCTTGGCCATGTCTCATTGTCTTGGCCGTGTTTCATCCTAAGAAAATAAAATCATATGAAAATAGAAGCAGTGTTGAACACAAGCACCATCTTGGCCATGTCTCTACCCATGTCGCTCGAAGCTTGGCCATGTCTCTCGAAGCTTGGCCATGTCCAAGGAAAAATTGGTAGACATGGCCAAGTCACCATTAGCTTGGCCGTGTCACCACTTGAGAACAAAGAAAAGAAAGAAGGTAGAAGGCGACACTGGCAAGCGACATGGCCAAGCCACTGGCCATGACACATGACACAGCCAGGAACTTGGTCGTGTCACCACTTGAGAACAAAGAAAAGAAAGAAGGCAGAAGGCGACACTGGCAAGCGACATGGCCAAGTCACTAGCCATGTCACATGACATGGCTAGGAGCTTGGCCGTGTCATCCCATGAAACCAAAGAAAAAAAAGAATGAAAGAAAAAAGGCAGTGATGTACACGACCAGCAAGCTTGGCCGTGTCCTAAAGAAAAAATGAGAGACATGGCCAAGCCACTCATGGCTTGGCCGTGTCACTCCTAAAATATGTGAATTCTTTTGTATTAAGTGGGGGACAAAGACCAAAAGTAATATTAAAAGAAGGAAAAAGGACTTGCTTTTTCTAAAAAGAAAGATTAAACAAGAGAATAGTGGGGGACAAATGAGAGGGGTGTGAGTTGGCAAGCATGGGTTTGAATTTTGAATGAATTAAATAGAGAAGAAGAGGGAAAATGGAGGGGGTCTTGGATAATTTTCTACAAACACGTTTTGGGAGAGGGAGAGAGGACACTCTCCCTTAGCCCTTCACCTCCAACCTCCATTTCCATTCTCTCCACCTTCTCCATCTTCCATTGATAAGATCTTTGAGGTTATTTGGGATAAATTGGGTTAACAAGCTCTTGAAGGTTGAAGAAGCTTCATTGAAAGGTTTGGTGACTTGAGAAAGCTCCATTCCATCTTCCAAAGGCAAAATCAATTGAAGAGTTGGTGACTTGAGAAATCTCCATCCAAAGGTTTGGTGACTTGAGAAAGCTCCATTCCATATTGCAAAGTGGAATCAACCATTGAAGAGGGCTTGAGTTCTTCATCAAATATAAAAGTGGAGCTAGAAGGAAGACTAGTAATCCTACTCTTGGCATCTTCACAAGGGGTTTTTCTATTCTCTCTTTTAATTCATTTCTATTGTTGTTGTTGTATTAAGAGATTGATATTGCAATGAACAATTTGTATTTGTTTTACATTGAGTTGAATGAATGTTTTAAATTGATGATGTTGAGCTACCCATGCCTTGGGTTTGTAGTATATTTGATTGAATGCTTTGATTTGATATCTACATTGATGTACCTTGTTGTTGGTTGATTGTATTGTATTAAATGCTAGGTTGATAGATTAGCTACCTATTGATCTTTAGATATTGAATGAAGGACTGAGAGGTGAAATTTGATATCAAAATTATGCAATCGACTATCCTATGAATGAATTAGAAATATAAGTTCTAGGGTTTTGTTAATTTGGTAATGTAAAATAATTGGTTATTGCTAATTCATGAATGTGAGAACTAATGGATTGGTAATTGACTAATTAACCTTAAGGAACAAATTAATTACAAGGTTATGTTAATGGACAATTGAGAATTGAGCTTTGATTGAATGGACCTATAACTCTAGGCACCTTCCCAAAATTTGATTTGATCTTGTACAACCTTCACACACATCAACCCTACGCACGTTAATCTTAGGTTTAAATTATTCTCGCACCATTCCAACACGACAAACACTCCCGTATTTAAATAACTTGTCAATCAAGCTATTACGAGCCACACCTTCTTGGGGAAACAACCTTGGGGCGATCACCTTTGCTACAGCTACATCGTATACTTGCGAGTGACGCTTGTAGTAGTACTTAATCCGAGCGCAACAAGTTTTTGGCGCCGCTGCCGGCGAGGGCTGTTGAAGTAGTATTATTTTGATTTTTTTATTTATTTATTCGATTGTTTGTTTTCTTTAAATTACTAATTGTTGTTCTTTTTATTTTTGCCGAGGAAGGCTGTTTAAGTAGTGATAGTTTGATTTTTCTTTACAATTTAATTGTTTGTTTGTTTTCTTTTAATTTTTTTGTTATTTGTTTTCATTAAATTGCTGAGTAGCTTTTGTAAATATGCAGTTTTCAAGGTATGTAGGGGTTTATGATGATAACTGTGACTCTGACATGGCATGGCAATTAGCAGAATTAATGAACCAACTTAGGATGCTAAATGCAAGAGGAAGAACACCTATGCCTACTCGTGAAGTATGTTCAGCATGTGGCGTTGCAGGACATAGCGCAAACATGTGTTCATTTGGTTATGGACAATACCAAGAGAGGCAAGAGGAAGAATATGCCTATGAAAGTTTTTAGCACATGGGTGGAAATGACCCATATCCCAGACCTTATAATTCAAGTTGGGGAAGCCATCCAAATTTTTCTTGGGAAAACCAACAGCAAATTCCACCTCAAAATGTTTTTCAACCTTACCAAAGAAATCCTTACTCTCAAGAACAATATTCAAATCAAGATCACCTTAAGAAACCCACATTGGAGGATAGTTTGAATGCCTTCATTCAAAATAGCACACAAAATCAAGATCGACTTAAGGAACCCACTTTGGAAGATAGTTTGAATGCCTTCATTCAAATTAGCGCACAAAATCAAGATCAATTTGAGAAATCCACAGTGGAACATGATTTGAATGCTTACCTTCAAATTAGCACACAAAATCAGGAAGGGAGCAATGACCGGTTTGATTCTTTAGAGGAATCATTGAAGATGATGGAAATTCAAGTTGGCCAACTGGCACATCAACTCCAAGCACACCAAGAAGAGGAATTTTCTAGCCAAATGGAGCAAGTCAAGGTAATCACAAATTTGAGGAGTGAACAGGTGATATATAACAGTTTTTGTGACTCCTTTGAGGCAGGAACTAATCAAGAAGATGGTGAGGAAATACGGCCATACATAGAGGAATTAATTCAATCAAAGGAGGAGGAGGATTTGAAAACATCAACTTTGACAACATTGCATGAACCCCCAAATCCTTGTATGCCACCAATTTTGTGGTGTGTATGGAGGAGTCCATTTTGTGGTGCAAAAATATTAAATCACTTAGATCGGATTGAGGCAGAGAATACATGGGCCAAGAGTTTCAAAGTTATCTAAAGAATAATGGGATATTATCTCAATGGACTCCTCCATACACACCACAAAATAACGGAGTGTCTAAGAGGAGAAATCAAACTTTATTAGATATGGGTTGATCCATGATGAGCTTTGCAGACTTACCCAACTCCTTTTGGGGTTATACATCGGAGACTACTGTTCACATCCTTAATAGAGTTCCATATCCATTGATGTTACACCATATGAGATATGGAGTAACAAGAAACCTAGTCTTTCACATATGAAAGTATAGGGATGCCCTGCATATGTAAAGAGGACAATATCATATAAGCTTGAAGCTAAGTGTGATAAATGTTTGTTTGTTGAGTATCTGAAAGAGACTATTAGATACTGATTCTACCACCCATTGGAACAAAAAGTATTTGTTTCAAAGCATGTTATCTTGTTAGAGAAAAATTTTCTTCTAAAAGACAATAGTGGGAGTATAATTGAACTTGATAAAGTTCAAGAGACACAAACAAACATAGGTTAACTAATTGATCCTAAGCATGTTACTCATGTTGATGAAGTAACAATAGAACTTATTGATAACAGGTTCCTCTTAGATCTAGTAGGATACATGTATCTCCACAGAGATATGGATTTCTCTTGACTGGGCATAATCACATATTGCTTATTAAGGATGATGAGCCTACTACCTATGAGGAAGTTCTGAAGAGTTCATAATTTGACAAATGGTTAAAAGCCATATAGTCAGAGATGGATTCCATGTACAAAAACCAAGTTTGGAATTTGGTTGACTAACCTGAAGGGATAAAAACCATAGGCTGTAAGTGGGTCTTTAAGAAGAAGATAGACATATACAATAATGTATCTGCATGAACTAATGGTTTGTGATTTAGTTTAGGTTCAACTTCTTTTCCCTTCTTACAACAGAATTGCACATACACATATATATCTTATTAACCAACTTAACTCTTCCATGTGTCATTTACTTATTAAATATTTTCTACTTTTCTTTTGGGCTTTTACTAATTCAAATATACTTAAACCCTTTAACATATATACATTTATATATGTCCCGACAAATATTGTTCTTAAATAGAAATTGTAAAATATATATTTTCCTTCTATAATAATTTCATTTATCATATTTAATTATCTTCGTTTTACTTGCTAATTCAACTTTCACTAGTATATTGTATATATATTCCAAAATGTACATATGTATACATACATATACACATTAGTAATTCATCTAATAATTTTCATATTCTAGTGCACTTTTAATTTATATATTTCTCACTCTTTTTTTCAATTTATCCCACGTGGTTTTGGGTATTACAACTAAATTTTGATAATAATAATAATTGTACATTTTTAACTCCACTTTTTCTCCTTGGTGTTCTAAATTAATAGTTGAAATTATAAAAGTTACATCTTGGAATGAATTAAGTGCATATTCCTCATCAAGTCCCAACCTAATGGCAAGCAAATTTTTGGGATGTGGAACTACATTGTGGCTTGGAAGAGGATTATACCTTGCGATGGGGTAGTTTTTCTCAAGATCTTGCAAAGCTCCATTACCAATCTGGTCTTGGATCTCATTTCTCAAATGAGCACGTTTGTTAATTCCATGCCTTATCGTTTAATAAAATGAGCATTCATATTCAAATTTGAAGGATGATGATTTGGGACCCTTCTAAACCTCTTTTAATCAATTTTCAAAAACCTTTGAGAAGGGTTTCCTTAGGTTAGAGAACTTCTTATTTTGAATTGCATTAGCATCAATAAATTTAATGTTTTAGGCCTAACTATTACTTGACTCAGTCTAACTACTAAAGATGGCTTCTTTCTCCCTTACACATCTTTAACCCTCAAAGTTACATCATATACATTTGAAAATGTCTTTAAGGACATGAATTGGAGCATGTTGATTATGAAAGAAAGTTCATTATCCTCCACCATCCTAAATTGATCCCTCTCTAAAGGAATAACCTTGATATAAGCTGCTTTACTCCTCCATTTAATAGAAATTCTAAAAAGCTTTCATCATTCTTCTACTTGGTGAGCTCCAAGTTATGTCAAGTGACTTCAGTATTGGTATTATAATAGTAATGCTTCAAGAATGCCCTAATCATCTCAATCCAATATTTTGTAATGTAATTTTCAAGCCAATGACACCAATTTGTTGCAGGCTCTTTTTTTGAAAAAAGAAAGAGGTGGGTCACTTACTTTCAGAAAACCCAGTAATGTTTATCATTGCCACATATTAGCTAATGTGCAACTTAGGATCCCTATTGCCATTGAACTTAATTACATCAAGCATCTTGAATTTAAGAGGTAAGGGCTTCTCCCTTGTCAAATTAAAGAATGAAAATTCCTCTAACTCATTATTTAGATCATTTTTGTACTTGTTTTTAGTATGATTTTTATGTGTTTTTAGTTAATGTTTCATTTGATTTTTGTTTAAAGTTTGTTTGAAGTGTTTGTTTTAGGTTAAAGTGCAAAAACTGCCTTGGATGATCAAAACAGTGCAGGAAAAGCATGAATCAAGCAAGACATGACAAAGCCAAATCAAGCTTGGCCATGTCACCTCAAAGGAAATGAAGGTAGAACTTGACACACCTATGAGACATGGCCAAGCCACTGGCCAGGTCTCACTTAAAGACCAAAACCAAAGAAACCAAGAAAGAAAAGAAAATAGGCAGTACTTGACACACTCACATGACATGGCCATGTCGCTTGAAGCTTGGCCATGTTTGCTCGTCTTGGCCATGTCTGATCATCTTGGCCATTTCAGTTGAATCTTGGCCATGTCTCATTGTCTTGGCCGTGTTTCATCCTAAGAAAATAAAATCATATGAAAATAGAAGCAGTGTTGAACACAAGCACCATCTTGGCCATGTCTCTACCCATGTCGCTCGAAGCTTGGCCATGTCTCTCGAAGCTTGGCCATGTCCAAGGAAAAATTGGTAGACATGGCCAAGTCACCATTAGCTTGGCCGTGTCACCACTTGAGAACAAAGAAAAGAAAGAAGGTAGAAGGCGACACTGGCAAGCGACATGGCCAAGCCACTGGCCATGACACATGACACAGCCAGGAACTTGGTCGTGTCACCACTTGAGAACAAAGAAAAGAAAGAAGGCAGAAGGCGACACTGGCAAGCGACATGGCCAAGTCACTAGCCATGTCACATGACATGGCTAGGAGCTTGGCCGTGTCATCCCATGAAACCAAAGAAAAAAAAGAATGAAAGAAAAAAGGCAGTGATGTACACGACCAGCAAGCTTGGCCGTGTCCTAAAGAAAAAATGAGAGACATGGCCAAGCCACTCATGGCTTGGCCGTGTCACTCCTAAAATATGTGAATTCTTTTGTATTAAGTGGGGGACAAAGACCAAAAGTAATATTAAAAGAAGGAAAAAGGACTTGCTTTTTCTAAAAAGAAAGATTAAACAAGAGAATAGTGGGGGACAAATGAGAGGGGTGTGAGTTGGCAAGCATGGGTTTGAATTTTGAATGAATTAAATAGAGAAGAAG
This sequence comes from Garcia nutans, assembly GCA_947685225.1. Classification (NCBI taxonomy): domain Eukaryota; kingdom Viridiplantae; phylum Streptophyta; class Magnoliopsida; order Malpighiales; family Euphorbiaceae; genus Garcia; species Garcia nutans. The sequence continues at coordinate 11,120,963 of CANTUV010000033.1, read as the reverse complement.
AGGGAAAATGGAGGGGGTCTTGGATAATTTTCTACAAACACGTTTTGGGAGAGGGAGAGAGGACACTCTCCCTTAGCCCTTCACCTCCAACCTCCATTTCCATTCTCTCCACCTTCTCCATCTTCCATTTATAAGATCTTTGAGGTTATTTGGGATAAATTGGGTTAACAAGCTCTTGAAGGTTGAAGAAGCTTCATTGAAAGGTTTGGTGACTTGAGAAAGCTCCATTCCATCTTCCAAAGGCAAAATCAATTGAAGAGTTGGTGACTTGAGAAATCTCCATCCAAAGGTTTGGTGACTTGAGAAAGCTCCATTCCATATTGCAAAGTGGAATCAACCATTGAAGAGGGCTTGAGTTCTTCATCAAATATAAAAGTGGAGCTAGAAGGAAGACTAGTAATCCTACTCTTGGCATCTTCACAAGGGGTTTTTCTATTCTCTCTTTTAATTCATTTCTATTGTTGTTGTTGTATTAAGAGATTGATATTGCAATGAACAATTTGTATTTGTTTTACATTGAGTTGAATGAATGTTTTAAATTGATGATGTTGAGCTACCCATGCCTTGGGTTTGTAGTATATTTGATTGAATGCTTTGATTTGATATCTACATTGATGTACCTTGTTGTTGGTTGATTGTATTGTATTAAATGCTAGGTTGATAGATTAGCTACCTATTGATCTTTAGATATTGAATGAAGGACTGAGAGGTGAAATTTGATATCAAAATTATGCAATCGACTATCCTATGAATGAATTAGAAATATAAGTTCTAGGGTTTTGTTAATTTGGTAATGTAAAATAATTGGTTATTGCTAATTCATGAATGTGAGAACTAATGGATTGGTAATTGACTAATTAACCTTAAGGAACAAATTAATTACAAGGTTATGTTAATGGACAATTGAGAATTGAGCTTTGATTGAATGGACCTATAACTCTAGGCACCTTCCCAAAATTTGATTTGATCTTGTACAACCTTCACACACATCAACCCTACGCACGTTAATCTTAGGTTTAAATTATTCTCGCACCATTCCAACACGACAAACACTCCCGTATTTAAATAACTTGTCAATCAAGCTATTACGAGCCACACCTTCTTGGGGAAACAACCTTGGGGCGATCACCTTTGCTACAGCTACATCGTATACTTGCGAGTGACGCTTGTAGTAGTACTTAATCCGAGCGCAACAAGTTTTTGGCGCCGCTGCCGGCGAGGGCTGTTGAAGTAGTATTATTTTGATTTTTTTATTTATTTATTCGATTGTTTGTTTTCTTTAAATTACTAATTGTTGTTCTTTTTATTTCTGCCGAGGAAGGCTGTTTAAGTAGTGATAGTTTGATTTTTCTTTACAATTTAATTGTTTGTTTGTTTTCTTTTAATTTTTTTGTTATTTGTTTTCATTAAATTGCTGAGTAGCTTTTGTAAATATGCAGTTTTCAAGGTATGTAGGGGTTTATGATGATAACTGTGACTCTGACATGGCATGGCAATTAGCAGAATTAATGAACCAACTTAGGATGCTAAATGCAAGAGGAAGAACACCTATGCCTACTCGTGAAGTATGTTCAGCATGTGGCGTTGCAGGACATAGCGCAAACATGTGTTCATTTGGTTATGGACAATACCAAGAGAGGCAAGAGGAAGAATATGCCTATGAAAGTTTTTAGCACATGGGTGGAAATGACCCATATCCCAGACCTTATAATTCAAGTTGGGGAAGCCATCCAAATTTTTCTTGGGAAAACCAACAGCAAATTCCACCTCAAAATGTTTTTCAACCTTACCAAAGAAATCCTTACTCTCAAGAACAATATTCAAATCAAGATCACCTTAAGAAACCCACATTGGAGGATAGTTTGAATGCCTTCATTCAAAATAGCACACAAAATCAAGATCGACTTAAGGAACCCACTTTGGAAGATAGTTTGAATGCCTTCATTCAAATTAGCGCACAAAATCAAGATCAATTTGAGAAATCCACAGTGGAACATGATTTGAATGCTTACCTTCAAATTAGCACACAAAATCAGGAAGGGAGCAATGACCGGTTTGATTCTTTAGAGGAATCATTGAAGATGATGGAAATTCAAGTTGGCCAACTGGCACATCAACTCCAAGCACACCAAGAAGAGGAATTTTCTAGCCAAATGGAGCAAGTCAAGGTAATCACAAATTTGAGGAGTGAACAGGTGATATATAACAGTTTTTGTGACTCCTTTGAGGCAGGAACTAATCAAGAAGATGGTGAGGAAATACGGCCATACATAGAGGAATTAATTCAATCAAAGGAGGAGGAGGATTTGAAAACATCAACTTTGACAACATTGCATGAACCCCCAAATCCTTGTATGCCACCAATCCCATTCCCAAGTAGGCTGAATGAAGAGAAATAAGTTATGCAACTTTCTAAACTCTATGACATGCCCTGTGGTGAAGATAGTGTAGATAAGCTTGAGGTGGCAATGACCTTAGAAGTAGAACCTAATTTTTTCAATTTAGAAATTGAGGAGAGTAATTTACTATTAAATAATGAGATTGTTGAGGGGGAGCTTCAAATTGCTAAAGAGGATGAAGAAGTGATTCAACCAAACTTGGTTGAACTTAAAAAGACCCCAAGAATTATGAAAGATGTTTTGGTTGGGGATTACAGTATGCAACAAATTATAATCTCTCCCACCCTTGGTGGTGAGAACGAGCAAAAACCATATATAACCATGTCGCAAACTGAAAAAGATTCTTACCACGTCCCTATAGCATTAGAGGATCAAGCTAAGACAACCCTCACATGTTCTTTTTGGACAATTGCTCTTCCAAGGACGCTACCTAGGCTTTTCAATACATTGGGCACATTTCAAAGTTGCATGTTGTTCATCCTCTCACATATGGGCTCCAATTGCATTATGGGTGGAAGGAGCCCTACACATCGTATATGGGAACTATGGAAATCAGGTATCATCTAAACTCTCTTTTAGTTTATGCATGCTCACATTGAGGACAATGTGAATCTTTAAGTGTGGGGTGCATTTTGTGTTTTATGTTTTTACTTTTAATTGCATTATGTGTTTTTGTATTTTTACTTTTAACTTGTTTTTGTTTAAGTTTTAGTTAATGTTTTTCGTTGAATAAATGAGTTTTAGAAAGTTCAGTTGTTATAAAAATTGTTGATAGATGACCTTTGAATTTTTGAAGCATGAATTGGAGAATTGAGCAGAATTGGTGCTTATTGTCAATTTTGTCGGTATTTTACCTTGCATTGCCATTAACCTAGTGAGGAATTGAGCCATCAACTTATCATTATTGTTGTGGGTGAACATCTTTGATTGATGAATTGCTAGAACTTGCTTTGACATGCATTTTAAGACTACATAAAAATTTCAATTAGGCATCAAGATGATTAAGGCAATTAGGTGAACCCACTTTGGCTTAAAAAGACCAACCCTATTTTCAACCTTAGTTAGCCAATTTTGAGCCTATTTCATTTTCCCTTTTCTTTCTTTTTCGCAACACTACTAACTTTGAATCATGCTATTTTGTCTCTTACCCTTTTCATTAGGTCAAGAGCATTTTAAGAGCGTTCATGTCTAGGTGTTGTGTTGAATTAAGTGTGGGGTTAAATTTAGTAGGTTTAAGATTGCAAACTATTATGTTATTTAGTTGCAAACCTTAAATAAAAAAAATAAAAAAAAAGAAGAAGAGAAAAATAAAAAAAATAATAAGAATAAGAATAATTGATGTTCTTTTTGAAAGGGTTGGAATAAGTTTGGGAATAATCATTGCAAGAATTAATAAGTGAGTTCCCTTTAAAAGCTCTTTAATGTTAAGGGGTAGATGAGAGGAAGGTGTTTTGGGATTGTTGGGTTATGTATATGATCGGGTACTTCATTATTAAAGTGCTCTTGAACTTATTGATCAAGCTCACATTCCTAAATATCATGCCTTTACCTTAGCCCCATTACAACCCAGTAAAGACCTTTTGATTGATGCTTGATTGTTATTTTATGGTGGAGATTTGATTGATAAGCAAGCCTATGGTAATAATCTTTCATTGATTGTTATGAGTGTAAACACCACCATGATCAAACACTTGTAAGAGTTGGTGAGGGAGCGACAACATAGGTTTTGCATGGAAAACCACTTAATTGCATGGGTGTTGATTTTGTTTGATTTGATATTGATTGCAGATTTAGGGATAGGGAAGTCTTGATGCATCTTTATAACTCTTGAACTTAACAAAATTTATCCTGTTTAGTGTTTTGATTTTAACCTTGCTTGGGGACAAGCAAGGAATTAAGTGTGGGGTATTTGTTTAGATCATTTTTGTACTTGTTTTTAGTATGATTTTTATGTTTTTTGAGTTAATGTTTCATTTGATTTTTGTTTAAAGTTTGTTTGAAGTGTTTGTTTTAGGTTAAAGTGCAAAAACTCCCTTGGAAGATCAAAACAGTGTAGGAAAAGCATGAATCAAGTAAGACATGACCAAGCCAAATCAAGCTTGGCCATGTCATCTCAAAGGAAATGAAGGCAGAGCTTGACACACCCATGAGACATGGCCAAGCCACTGGCCATGTCTCACTTAAAAACTAAAACCAAAGAAACCAAGAAAGAAAAGAAAATAGGCAGTACTTGACACACTCACATGACATGGCCATGTCACTTGAAGCTTGGCCATGTCTGCTCGTCTTGGCCATGTCTTTGCCCATGTCTGATCATCTTGGCCATGTCACTTGAAGCTTGGCCATTTCTCATTGTCTTGGCCGTGTTTCATCCTAAGAAAATAAAATCATATGAAAATAGAAGCAGTGTTGAACACAAGCACCATCTTGCCCATGTCTCTGCCCATTTCGCTCAAAGTTTGGCCATGTCGCTTGAAGCTTGGCCATGTCCAAGGAAAAATTGGTAGACATGGCCAAGTAATCATTAGCTTGGCCATGTCACCAATTGAGAACAAAGAAAAGAAAGAAGGCAGAAGGCGACACTGGCAAGAGACATGATCACATGACACGGCCAGGAGCTTGGCCGTGTCACCACTTGAGAACAAAGAAAAGAAAGAAGCCAGAAGGCGACACTGGCAAGCGACATGGCCAGGAGCTTGGCTGTGTCATCCCATGAAACCAAAGAAAAGAAAGAAAGAAAGAAAAAAGGCAGTGATTGACACGGCCAGCAAGCTTCGCCGTGTCCCAAAGAAAAAATGAGAGACATGGTCAAGCCACTCATGGCTTGGCCATGTCACACCTAAAATATTTGAATTCTTTTGCATTAAGTGGGGGACAAAGACCAAAAGTAATATTAAAAGAAGGAAAAAGGACTTGCTTTTGCCAAAAAGAAAGATTAAACAAGGGAATAGTGGGGGACAAATGAGAGAGGTGTGAGTTGGCAAGCATGGGTTTGAATTTTGAATGAATTAAATAGAGAAGAAGAGGGAAAATGGAGGGGGTCTTGGGTAATTTTCTGCATACATGTTTTGGGAGAGGGAGAGAGGACACTCTCCCTTAGCCTTTCACCTCCAACCTCTATTTCCATTCTCTCCACCTTCTCCATCTTCCATTGATAAGATCTTTGAGGTTCTTTGGGATAAATTAGGTTAACAAGCTCCTGAAGGTTGAAGAAGCTTCATTGAAAGGTTTGGTGACTTGAGAAAGCTCCATTCCATCTTCCAAAAGCAAGATCAATTGAAGAGTTGGTGACTTGAGAAAGCTCCATCCAAAGGTTTGGTGACTTGAGAAAGCTCCATTCCATATTTCAAAGTGGAATCAACCATTGAAGAGCGCTTGAGTTCTTCATCAAATATCAAAGTGGAGCTAGGAGGAAGACTAGTAATCCTATTGTTGGCATCTTCACAAGGGGTTTTTCTATTCTCTCTTGTAATTCATTTCCATTGTTGTTGTTGTATTAAGAGATTGATATTGCAATGAACAATTTGTATTTTTTTTACATTGAGTTGAATGAATGTTTTAAATTGATGATGTTGAGCTAAATACCCATGCCTAGGGTTTGTAGTATATTTGATTGAATGCTTTGATTTGATATCTACATTGATGTACCTTGTTGTTGGTTGATTGTATTGTATTAAATGCTAGGTTGATAGATTAGCTACCTATTGATCTTTAGATATTGAATGAAGGACCGAGAGGTGAAATTTGATATCGGAATTATGCAATCGACTACCTTATGAATGAATTAGAAATATAAGTTCTAGGGTTTTTTAATTTGGTAATGTAAAATAATTGGTTATTGCTAATTCATGAATGTGAGAACTAATGGATTGGTAATTGACTAATTAACCTTAAGGAACTAATTAATTACAAGGTTATGTTAATGAACAATTGAGCTTTGAGCTTTGATTGAATGAACGTATAACCCTAGGCACCTTCCCAAGAATTGATTTGATTTTGTATAACCTTCACACACATCAACCCTACGCACGTTAATCTTAGGTTTAAATTATTCTCGCACCATTCCAACACAACAAACACTCTCGCATTTAAATAACTTGTCAATCAAGCTATTACGAACCACACCTTCTTGGGGAAACGACCTTGGGGCGATCACCTTTGCTATAGCTACCTCGTATACTTGCGAGTGACGCTTGTAGTAGTACTTAATCCGAGCACAACACTCACACTACAAAAAAAATTGCAATCAGCGACAAATTCTGCGACAACTCTTATTTTGTCTCTGATTAGCGACTTTATCAACGACAACTTTACGACAAAAAATCAAGATAAGCGTCTTTCCAACAATCTGTCGCTGAATGGGTCGCTGAATGCGTCGCTGATTAACGACAAAAAAAAATGGTCATAGAATCTGTCGCTGAATAGCGATAAAAGGTCGTTTCTCGCTGAATGTGTCGCTGAATTTAGCGCCAAATTTTGCCGCCGATAATCAGCGACGACGGTACGACTAATTTATGACAAATTAGCAAAGAATTTGTTTATTTTTTATTGGAAATTTTTTGTCGGTAATTAGTCGCTAAATTGCTCGCTGATTTGCGACAAAAAATTTTTGGTCGCAGAATTGTCACTGATTTGAGAGCATATTGCGACTGATTACCGAGAAATTAACTTTATTTCTATTTTAAAGTTATTGCTCGCTAATTCGTCGCTAAATGCGTCGCTGATTTGCGAGAATTTTATTTTGTCGCAGAATTGTCGCTGATTTGCGAGCATATTGCGACTAATTACCGAGAAATTAACTTTATTTCTATTTTAAAGTTATTGCTCGCTAATTCGTCGCTAAATGCGTCGCTGATTTGCAAGAATTTTATTTTGTCGCTGGTTTGTGAGCATAGTGCGACTAATTACCGAGAAATTAACTTTATTTCTATTTTAAAGTTATTGCTCGCTAATTCGTCTCTAAATGCGTCGTTGATTTGCGAGAATTTTATTTTGTCGTAGAATTGTCGCTGATTTGCGAGCATATTGCGACTAATTACCGAGAAATTAACTTTATTTCTATTTTAAAGTTATTGCTCGCTAATTCGTCGCTAAATGCGTCGCTGATTTGCGAGAATTTTACTTTGTCGCAGAATTGTCGCTGATTTGCGAGCATATTGCGACTAATTACCGAGAAATTAACTTTATTTCTATTTTAAAGTTATTGCTCGCTAATTCGTCGCTAAATGCATCGCTGATTTGCGAGAATTTTATTTTGTCGCTGAATTGTCGCTGAATTTTTAAAATGCCATATTTTATGAATTTTTCTGGCGCCATTCAAAATAATATAATTATAAATTTCTTTGACCCTAATCCAAAATGGGGTAATGAGTTGTTTTTATTTTTAACCTTTTTTGAAAAAGAAAAACTAGAGAAAATCTATTTCATTTTTCTCCCTTTTGAATAGTCATAATCCTGGATTAAATTATATGTTTTAATCAATAAAACAATTCTGAATTAATAGATTAAATTATTTAAAATTTAATTTTTTAAATTCAATTCATATTTAAGAATTTTTTTACATATTCAAACAGTTTTTTGTAATTTAGATATAAAAGAGCTACCAGGCTATATTTTCTTTTTCTTTTTTAATTACATATTTTTTTACTCGTATTCCTTTAATAATTTAAAAACTAATATACTATATTTTTCTTTTTTTTAATCATTACTTTTTTGTACTTATTTCGCGGGGTTTTTTGTGCTTTTGTAAAATCGAACTTATACATATTGTAACAACTCGTAATTTACTCAATTAAAAATACTATATATTAATTATTAATTTTATTGTTCCATTCAATTAGAATATTAAATTAATCACGTATTTAATTTTTCATTTATATAATTTATTTTTTATTTTTTTATTGGATTTAAATTTAATTTATATTTTTAATATATTTTATAAATGTAATAATTAAATTATATATTATAAACAGTAAAACCTAAAAGTAAAAAAAAAAATTTCTGAGATTTCCTAAAAACCCGCCGTTTCAAAACTTCACCCCTCTATCTTAAGCACCCTTTTCCTTTAGGAGGCGAGAACTGATTTGTGCGATTCAGGGGGACAAAAAATTGATCGGCATTCCGAGGGAGTTTTAGAGCCACATACAGAATCTAAACCCTAATTTTGTTGATTGAGGTTTGTGTTTTTGTTTTCCTTTCTAAATTCTCTTCGCCTTATTTATATCGATGATTGTTTTTCGTTGATAATTTGTTATTTGTATGTTTTGGTAAGGTTTTGATAAGTTTTAGTGCTCCTTTATCTTGGTTTTGATAAATTTCAGTACTCCGAAATTCTGCTCTGTCCGTTTGCTGTTCCACCATCAACAGCAGAGGAAGTTATTTTTTTACCGTCCACCACCGTCAAGCTTCTCGGACGTCAAAGTTTCTGTTTGGCCGGTAAGTAATCGCACTTTGTTTTCGGATCCCTCGGCATCATTGAAGAACATTCATTGTTGGATTTGAACTTTATCACATGGCAAGACTTAAATCCATTAAAATAATTCAAAGCAAATCTAACTGATACGTTCATCGAGTTGTTTTGATTATGTGATCAGATGTGTTTTTAAGTCGAAATTTCTTGATATTCTTGGAGTAAAAAAGTGTTATACAGATGTCTCTCTGACTTTTTTTTTTGTATCATAAAAAATATATCAATCTTTAGGTTATACACCACTCATCTTTTCATTTCTTTTGCCTTGTGTCTTTATTAGATTCTTTCCATTCAATCTGAGACTCTGTTGCCCAGCTTTAGCAGTTTCTGTTGTTGCACCATGCCTGACTAGGTGCAAGAAGTGGAATATGTATCTAGAACAGTAAATTCTGGGGGGTTGGGGGGAGAATGTGAGGTTCCAATTGGAGAGAGAATTTAACTTAGTTGAGTCTTGAGAGAAGTTGATGTTCGATGTTTATAGCATCTCCCTGCTTTTTATGCTGATACACTCATCCTTGTCGCCCCAACATCAGTCCACACCTGCAGAAATAACATTAAAAGCAATAGGATTAGGATTTTGCAGATGTGAAATTATTAAGTAAAATTCTAACTATTATATATTTGAATGGGATCAATGAATCAAAGCTGGTTAACTCTAATTAATCAGAGCAGTTCTTTTCCTTTTCTTTTACAAGAAATAACAGTTTCAAGATATATCAGAGGAAGTGTTTCAAAAAAAAAAGATATATCAGAAGAATATTTTTTTAATCAATTTTTAAAGAAATAAATTTAAATATATATTTATTTTTCAACATTTTAAATTTGAAAACTTTTAATTTTAGTATTTTGAACCTACCTATTTCAATCTTGCTGGTAGTTTCATAACAATTGGTAGTTTCATAACAAAACCAATCATGCATTGAACCTCTCATCCGCTAGTAGATCTGGTCATCCAAATAAAACAAAAATTACATTCAAATTTGAAGAGTATGGATTAGAAATATGGAACATAAAAGATTTTCAAAGCTCCCTTCGATTTACATTAGAATGTCAGACTTATTGATTCATTTTAGCATGTTAATTGTTCTGCATAAGAAACAAATCTTACATTCATTATTTGGGAACAGACAATAAACTTAAAAAAGTTTTGTTCCAACAGTTTCTAATAGAGGTGCAAGTGATACAATTATTCCAGACTAAGCACAACTAAGATTTCCCATTCAAGACGACTACACGGCCTAAATTACCACGACAGGAAATCCAAAATCCCAACAACCAACCAGAACTTCCAAGACCTGCATTTTTGTGTACTCTTTCATGCCATCAGAAGTAATAGGGCTTTAGATTGCTTTTTTTTGCTACTGTTATCATGCCTATTATATCTTGATGCTACTGTAATTTGGTATGTATGAATAAAATGATATTTTCTTGCTTATTGCTTAGTTCTCACTGGATACATTCTTTTAATGATTAAATTACAAGAAGCCATTGAAATAGCCACTTAATGGAAATGACAAACACGGAATTACAGTAGCATCCTTATACTTCATTCATCAAATCATTAGCTTTGATACTAATTATTGAATTTGGAGAGCTAACTAACTTTGAGAGATTTTCTTTATGAGCCTAATAAAAAAATATATTTATTGGTTTGTCCCCATATTTTATAATCAGTTTTTGAGTTTTTTAATTTATATATACTTCACTAAATTTATCTTTTTATTTGAAATTCTTTTTACATTTTAATTTCTAATAGAAAGAATTTCCATGTAAGTTCAAATTAATTTGTAGTCTAAGAACTACCAAATACTAAAAATGAAGAGAATTCTCTTATCCTAATTATAGAGGGGCAGTTTAGAATTCAATGAATTTTTAATATAAAATTTGTTAAAAAAAATTATATAATATCTTATGCCAACATCAAATATGATATTTTTAAATGGATTTTTCTAAACCATCTATTAATGTATTAGTGTTTAACATGTGCTCTGAAGGCACATATTAATAATAAAAATTTTAATATTTATTAAAATATATTTCATTCTCATATTAATAAATATTTAATTATTAATTCGTAGGAAAATGAATTTTGAACGAGAATGGATGTACAAGAGGACAATTGATGGTTGGTTGAATGTGGATTTTGTACATGGATTAGAAGAGTTCTTAAGATTTGCCGTATCGCAACCCAACTTTATGGACGGAGATAAAATAAGGTGTCCTTGTTCTCTATTTAGATGTCAAAATCGGTCCTTCTTTCCAATTGAAGATGTCCGTTACCATGTTCTTAAAAATGGTTTTGTTGAAAATTATATTGAATGGACATCTCATGGAGAACGTTGGGGTAATGATGGTTGTGCATTTATGGAGGAAGAAGACTCAAATGCCATAATTAATTTAATTCATGGTGACAATGGTGGAAGGTACCATGAAATGGTGATTGATGGGTTTGGAGTTCAGGAGGAAGCTAATTACATAGAGGAGGAACCAAATCCCGAATCAAAGAAAATGTTTGACATCCTACGAGCTGCAAATCAAGAGTTATTTCCTGGATGTGAAAAACATTCTCAACTATCAGCCGTAGCACGCATGTTTAACATGAAGGCTGAGCATCACTTTTCAGAAAGATGCTTTGACCAATTGTCAGAGTTTATTAAAGAACTTTTGCCAAATAATAATGTGTTTCCTGATAACTTTTACCAAACAAAAAGGTTGATAGATGGTTTGGGGCTTCCTGTTCAGCAAATTGATTGTTGTGTACATAATTGCATGCTATTTTGGGATGATGATGCAGAATTACAAGCTTGTAAGTTCTGCCAACATCCAAGATTTAAACTGATTCATAACAGTCGATCGAAGCATACTGTTCAGAAACCATATAGGAAAATGCATTACTTTCCGTTAACACCAAGATTACAACGTCTTTATGCTTCTGAAGCAACAGCAAAACATATGAGGTGGCATGCAGAGCATAAGTTTGAGGAAGGAGTCATGCGCCATCCCTCCGATTCTCCGGCTTGGAAGCATTTCAATGATACCTATCCCTCATTCCAATCAGATACTCGAAATGTTATGGTTGGGCTATCTACAGATGGGTTTCAACCATTTACTGGTCACGTTAGCGAACCTTACTCATCTTGGCCAATCTTTATCACTCCATATAATATTCCTCCATGGATGTGCATGAAACGAGAGTATATGTTCCTCACTGTTATTGTGCCCGGCCCAAGTAATCCGAAGTGGAAAATAGACGTCTTCCTTCAACCTTTGATTAAAGAACTACACCAATAATGGGATGTTGGCGCACCGACTTATGATGTTAGTAGAAAATAGAATTTTGTAATGTGTGTTGCATTATTATGGATGGTTAGTGACTTTCCTGCAAAGTCAATGCTTTCAGGTTGGAGCACCGGCGGAAGACTAGCTTGTCCCTATTGCATGGAATATACTGATGCCTTTTATCTAACTCATGGTGGAAAACATTGTTGGTTTGATAACCATCGTAAGTTTCTATCACCAGAACATCCATGGAGACGAAATAAGACACGATTCAGAAAGAACAAAATCGTGAATGATGTACCACCTCCTTTAAAAACTGGTCAAGAGATTTTACATGAGATTGAAAGCTTAGGATTGATGAAGGTAACAGAGGTAGGTAGTGATGAAGTCAATAGTGCAATTGAAAAGAATGGTAACAAAGGTTGGAAAAAGCGAAGTATTTTCTGGGACTTACCATATTGGAGTTCTCTTTTAATAAGGCACAATCTCGATGTCATGCATATCGAAAAGAACTTCTTTGACAATTTGTTCAACACAATAATGAACATTGATGGTAAAACTAAAGATAATGCCAAAGCGCGGAAAGATATGCAGGATATATGCCGCCGACCAGAGTTAATGAGAAATGATGAAACTGGTAAGTATCCAAAAGCTATTTATTGTTTGGAAAAAGATGAGAAACAAGCCATTTGTGATTGGATGAGCAATTTGAGATTTCCTGATGGTTATGTTTCAAACATGGCGCGTCATGTTAACATGCGCCAATTGAAACTTTTTGGAATGAAGAGTCATGATTGTCATGTATTCATGCAACGGTTGTTGCCTATTGCATTTCGAGAGTTACTTCCAAGGCAAGTGTGGGAAGCATTAACTGAAATTAGTATCTTCTTCAAACAATTGACTAATACTGTTCTTCGAGAGCAAGATATGCGTAGGCTTGAATAGGAAATTCCTTTAATACTTTCCAAACTAGAGGGAATTTTTCCACCAGGTTTTTTTAACTCTCAGGAGCACCTTCCAATTCACCTTCCTTTTGAAGCTCGCATAGGCGGACCAGTTCAATATCGTTGGATGTATCCTTTTGAACGGTATGTATATGGTGTTTAATCAATTGGTGTTAACGCTTAAAGTATTATATTGATCTTAAATTGCTCCTTTGACATTTGGCATAGGCGAAATGGTGATTTGAAAAAAAATGTGAAAAATAAAGCACATGTTGAAGGTTCAATTGCAAATGCCTATTTAGTGGAAGAAGCATCTTCATTTTGTTCACATTACTTTGAACCACATGTAGTGACAAGGCATGACCGTGTCACGCGTAATGATGATTGTGGTTTTGTCGAAGGAGAGGATACTATTGATATGTTGTCAATATTTAATTTTTCTGGTCGACCGATGGGACAATGTAAGCGCAGAATGTTAACTAAAGAAGAAAGATATGCAGCGCATTCATATGTATTACTCAATTGTGAAGAAGTATCTCCATTTGTTGAGTAAGTTATTTAGTAACTTTATCATTTAATTTTTATTCCAATAAATTTGTCTAATCAAAATTATCATTTTATTCTATACAAGAATATTCACTAATGAGATAAGGGCGCAAAGGCCTACTGTGAGTAGTGAAGAGATTGATGCTCTATTGGAACATAAGTTTCCGGAATGGTTTTACTCGTTCGTAAGTTTCACAACACTTGTTATTATTTTTTCTACTTAATAATAATAAGAATGTAACATAATTATATTTTTTAATACTCGCTTTGTAATAGGTGCATAACTCTGCCAATCAAGTAAATAATGAAATTATCAAAGACTTTGCACGAGGTCCATATTATGAGGTTAAAGCGTATTCTGGATACTATGTGAATGGATACAAATTTCACACAGAAGGAAGAAGTGCAAATAGAAAAACTATTAATAGTGGAGTTTGCATCAAAGGGTCTAATTATTATGAACAATCTACTGATTATTATGGGAAGTTGCTAGAGGTTCTTGAATTAGAGTATCCAGCAATGCCTATTAAGCGTACAGTTGTTTTTTTGTGTCAATGGTTTGACCCTTCTCCAGATGTAGGAACGATTGTTCATCCTAAATACAACCTTGTCGATGTTAATAGAAGAAGAAAGTATGACAAGTATGAACCTTTTATTTTAGCTCATCAAGCTCAGCAAGTGTGCTACATCCCATATCCATCAAAAAGAAAAGCTATTGGTGACTGGTTAGCGGTACTAAAGGTCAAACCTAGACATGTGGTTGACTTACCAGATGGTCTATCAACATCGAGAGGAATAGAAAGGGCAACGGCATTACAAGAAGAGGATGAAATCACAGCTGCATTTGTAATTGATGATGAAATTGATGAAGTTGATGAAATTGATGAACATGGATATTTATGTCATCCGGATGGCGGGGAAGTTTTAATTCCTGATGGGTCCGATGTTGATCTTGATGAAGAATATACTTATTGTAGTTCAGAGGACGGAATCGAAGAAGATAATGACAATGAAGAATAAACATATTAACTATATGTACTTATTTCAGTTTATTTTTGGTTGGAACAAATGAAAACATAATTTTCTAGTTGTATGTTTGATGAAAGTTAGTATAATGTGTTTGCATACTTTATAATTTATAGCTCATAATGAAATTAAGTGCTTGTAATATATTCTGGATACTTCATTTATTTATAGAACATGTTAAATTTTGTTTTATAAATTGATATATTTCTAAATAATTTAAAATTTGTTAATTTTAATTTATTTACCAATACATTTCAGATATGACAAGGGGAGGTGGTCGAGGTAATCGACAAAATTGGGGGCGAGGTCGAGGTACAACATCTGATGGAAGAGGCACAAATGAACCACCTACAAAGATGAAGAAAACTTCTTTTGTGGTCCCATCAAAAGCCACTGCAGGAGGTGCTACAACATCATTTCCAGCACAAACAGACCATACTCCAGCTCCGACGGCCCAAACAGCCCTTACACCAACTCCGACGGCACCAGCAGCCTCTGCTGCAGCCCATGCTATAGCTACGACATTACCAGCAGCCCCTGCCCCTGCTGCAGCTCCGACAGCACCAGCAACACTTGCTTATGCAGTTCCGACATCACCTACAGCCCCTGATGCAGCTCCGACAGCACCAGCAGCCACTGCTGCAACTTCACCACACTCTGGATTGCCTCCAACACCCCCCTGTTTTAGCTCCATTTATGCCATCGTCGTCTTCCACAACCAATCTAAGTGGTGATGGGACTTTTGGAAATTCATCTCAAGCAGAAACAATGGTGAGATACAATGGGCAGGGAAAAAATATTATTAGATTTGATGGCCTTCAGTAAGTATTTACAAATCCATTATATTTTCTTATTGCTTTCCTTTTTTAGTCATAATTACTGAACATGTTTTCTTCTGTGGTTGCTGAAATTTCATGCGGAACAGTTTATTATTGGAGTTTTGATGATATATTACCAATACTATTTGAACATGTGATTGTGAGATGCTACCATTCTAGAGACTTTCACTTGTGGTTGCTGAAATTGTGTTGGTCTCTTTGTTTTTCATTGAAGCTTTTTTTTTATCCTTGTGGTTTTTTTTCAATTGTGTTGGCCTCTTTGTTGTTTCATTGAAGCTTTTTTTTTATCCTTGTGCTAGCTGAAATTGTACCATGTTCTTTGTTGTTTCATTTGAGGGTTCATTTGTATTAACCTCATCAATGGAAGATGATCCTTTTTACAGGATACTCTATGCCAAGCTTAGCTAAAATACATATAATAAATGACCAACTGAAAATCAGAAATAATAAATTGTACCGTTTTTCCTTTGTTGTCCAGATTAAAAAAAAAGGTTTTTTGCTTGGTACGAACTTTGTGGTTTCTCATTTGTCCCAGTCATCTTCATGGACTATTGTGTTTATTTTCTTTTGGTCCGAAGAGGAAGGTATTATCACATGACAGTAACCAAATGATAAACGTATAGAAAAATTATTTGTTGTGGAAGTGTTATTTATTCTGATTGGTTGTTCTAAGAATTATATATTTAATTTTAAGTATTGTCATATCAGTTGATAGGTTAAGTATTTTAATTTTTTATTTGTATAATTACTTTGTCAAATCTTTTGTTTAATAAATGTCTAGAACTTTAATGGAGTCGATTAAGTTATTAGAAATATGCCGCAGATCAACAAATTGCAGTAATGGCTAACTCTAATTTATGGAGAAATACAAAATTAATTAGTTAAGCACATAGCGAACTATATATGTATATATAGGTATGTAAATGAGGAATGAAAGCTAGCGAGTCGCCCTTTTGACACACAGAAAAACGAAAATCCTTATATATATATATATATATTAACGGGGAAGGAGCAGAAAGCAAGGATAAACTAATCCTTTCTTCTTCTTTTTTAATTCTATGAAACTAATCCTTTCTATTTTGTCTACTTTGAAAGTTTAGAAAAGAATGTTTTCTTTGGAGTTTGGACAGCATCACAGAGAATTGCATGCTGCACATGGTGGACCCCTTTTTTATATATTAATTTATACTTTTATTATACCCTAATTCTCATTATTTGACTATAGGCTTTAAATATCGTTTCCCATGCATCATTTTTTTTTTGCTGGCAAGAAATACTTGTGAAGTTCATTATTAATTTTTCCTACTGAGCTTTGGTCATTAATTTGTTTGCAATTTTGAATATAATTTTAGTATCATTGAATATAATTTTATGAAATTTTTTGTTGGAATTTTTAATCATTTTCAAAAAAGAATTATTGTGGTCAAGAACTTTGTTGCCTAAACTAACAGAATCCTCCTGTATGGCAAAGTTTAGAATTTGATGATGCAAGAAACTTCTCTACCTCATCAAGAAACTTATTTTTCAGTTGAACTTCTCAAAACTAGAAATTGATCTTGCTGAATATTCTACTACTAGTTGTGACAATCTCGATGTCATGTTTTTTAATAACCTTGCTGGAGAGTCATACTCCCCAAATTGTATGATTTTATTTGATTTTATTTCATTTGAGATGTCATTTGTTTATACCATTGTTAAAAGTAGATCCAAATTGTATGAATGGATGATTATACAAGTGCACCTTACTGAACTCATTTTTTATTCAGGTGCATGGATTCCAAATTAGTAGATAATGCTGTGTGGAAGATTTTTCGGAGGTTGCCAAGTCTTGAGGGATCTTCATGGTCTAAAGTCACTAGAGAAACAAAAAATTTGTACTATAAAGAGTTTGAAGTACGTATTCTGGTTCTTTATAGTTCCTACTAAAATTGTTCATTTTTTTTAAAGTAGAATGATATATTCAAGCATGTTTAATTTTTTTGGTTTTTGTGGATGTAGAAATATTGTCGATGGGACTCTAGAAATGAGAGTTTGATGAGTAGCTACTTTGAGTCCAAATGTGGTGACAGGTATTCGGATTTTATTTACAGTGTTAAAAAAGAAAGCATATTCGTACCTGAAAATATACTAACTCAATGGAAAGCTGATTGGAGTACCGATAAAGCAAAACATCGTTCTTCCGTTGCTTCAAAGAATAGGTTTGTTTTTATTTCATCATTCATATTTATTTTATAATCTTACTGCTTGATGACATAACATGTGGTATAATATTATGACAATGTAGGCTAACAGAAAAAGCAGGGCCTGGAACTGGCCCTTCTAAGCACACATTTGGATCCATTTCCCAAGAAGCACATAGACAAAGATTGGTAAATTATTAAATTAGCCATTATTATTAGAAAATGTATGTTTTATATATGTAAATTTAATTACCAAGATATAATTTGACAGAGTAAAGAATTGGGACGTGAAGTTTTGCTTGGAGAGGTTTTCTTATTTGGTCACACAAGCAAAACCGATAGAAATAAAGTCTTCATTGATAAGCGCTCCGAGTTAGTTTATGTATGACTTTGTTTCTTCTCAAGTTAATTTAATTTTTTTATCCTATTTTAGATTAAATAGTTAAAAATGTAATTTGATTTGCATATATCTTTGGCAGGAGAAATACCAAGAACTTAAGAATGCCGAGCCTGAGTTGCAGACACTTGAGGCTGAGGAGGATGATATGCCTTCATTAACACCAGCCCAAATAGAGCTTGAGCGACGCGTGTTTGTGGAGGCTGCTGGTGGCACCGGTAAGGCATCTCGTATTTATGGGCTGGGTTCTTCCTCATCCCATTATTCATGCTATGAACCATCTGGGTCATCATTTTCTGCAACGTCTGCTAATCGCAATGACTCTGAGGTATTGGAAACTATGAAAGTATTACAACAAAAGGTAGAAGAGCAAGCCAAGGTTATAGCATCAATGAATGAAGTTATTTCTAATGTGCGCTTGGTGAATGATGTTTTAGATGATATGCGCTTATTCTTATCTGAGCAACGAAGGAAAACAAATGCTCCTCCTGCTCCGGCAAATGACAATGTGGAGGAAGACGATGTTCGTATGTAGGATGTACTTGATAGTTGGTGTTTTCTTTGTTTGTGTTTGGAGTGTCGTATTAATAAAGTTTGTGTTCTCTTTGTTTGTGTTTTGAGTGTTGGATTATTAAGACCTTATTTGTTCAATATACTTTCTTAAGGGGTAAACTTTACATTCGAATTGTTTATGTATACTTATTGCCACTAATAACTTAATTATGAATGTTGTGTTATTTGATTATTATTGTAATGAATGACTATTTTATAAACAGGTTTGGTTATTATATTTGAAATTCAACAGGTTCTTGAAAATGAGTAGACAAAAAAAAATTTGGATTAGTGGAAAATTATAGCCAAACAATTACAAAATTGCGACAAAATCAGCGACTAAAGGTGTGAAAAAAAAATAATGAATTCTGCGACGAATCAACGACTGAAACAACGAGAAAAATATTGCGACATATTCTGCGACACATCAGCGACAACATTTAGCGAGCAAAATAGCGACAAATTCAGCGACCAAATTAACGACCCAAATAGCGATGAATTCAACGACCAAAGCTAAATCAGCGACGAATTTCAGCGGGAATAAATAATTCCCGCCAAAATTGAAAATGTCGTTGAATTTGTCTCTGTTTTGTCGCTGATTTGTTGCTAATCAACGACACACACAATTGGTCGCTGAATTGTCGTTGATTTTTTAGCGACCTGGACATTACCGTCCGCTCGATTTTTCTCGCTGTTCGTCGCTAATATTGTCGCTATCGTATTTTGGTCGTTGATTTCGTCGTTAATTGCATCGCAGATTGGTGTTTTTTTTGTAGTGTCATTAGCTACTTTTTCCCTTGCAAGCTTATTAATCTATTTTATTTCCATCCTCACATCTAGTTCCAAAGCTATAGTGCGGTTGCTTCAATCTCTTATGTTGATTCCTTGATTTTTTAGGTCTAAATTGAGTGGTTTTTTTTTTATCGATTTAGGCCTAATTCACCAAAGTTCATCATTTTTTTGGCCCAAATCAGAGTTTTGGGTCTAATTCCTCTTTATTTCATGTAATGTTTTAGAAATTTATATCAGTTAGAGTCTCATCTCTAGTCATCATCATTATGTAATAATTGTAAAATCAAAGTAAGTAAAAACTAAGTGCTAACAAAAGGGTATTTATAGGTGAGAAATGGGGAAAAAGATGAGGATAGATCTTAAGAAGGGGATATAAGTTTCATATGACTATCAACCTTTGAAATTGGATGAGGGATAAGGCTAGAGATCAGATAGGATAAGGGTGGATTTGAATTTGAAAAAGAATCATATTAGACGCAACCTCCATGCTAGAGATTGTCTTGCAATCCAAGGTAAGGAGTGGTGGGGATGTCGTAGGTTGAGTTGTATGGTTATTAGGTGAACTGCATAGCTGGTTTAGGCTTTTGAACTATAAATATGCATTTATGGTCTAGTTTTTGAGCTAGAAATATGCATTTATGGTCTAGTTTGAGTGGGCTTTAGTGGGGTTAGGCCCAATTCATCCTCAAATACCTCTAAGTCCATCATTTTTACCTAAATCATCATTTTAAGTCCAATTTCCTTTAATTTATTATAATCCTTGAAGAATTCATTCCAATTTGAGATTTGACTCTGGCTTTCATCATTGAGTAACATTTATAAAATCAATATAAGAAAAGTCAAGTGCTAACACTATAACAAGTAGAAACAAAGTAAACAAAATCTCTGAATAAGTAATGCAAATATAAATCACATTGTAATGCTCTGTTAGCTACGTTAGATGGACTAAATTGACCACCACTCCCACGAGTATGGAAGTATTTCAAGATATCATTTATTTTATGTTCAAGAGCACATCATCTAATTACATGATGCACGCAAATTCTAAATAGACAACGATCCTTCCAAAGTAATTATTAGCATCAAAGACTAACTTTTTCCTTTATTGATATGTCATATAAGGTTGGATGATACAACAAACCTAATAATTAACTAAATCAATATACCATGGTGTTTGAGACATTAAGATTGGATACAGTTATAGGAAATGATCATTGATTTGGCACTTATCATCTTTGATCTCCTTCTTTGCTAGCCTAGAAGGATGATCAACTACTACATTCTCTGCATCGTCCTTATCTCAAATCTCAAAATCAAATTCCTACAAATGTTGTACCATCTAATGAGTTGAGAAATCAACTCTTTATTTTTAAGTAGATATTTAATAGTTGATGCAAATTATAGTTTTATTATTAATCAAATATGAAAACAACGGCAAAAAAACAATAGTTAAAAGCTCCTTCTCAGTAGTTGTATAGTTTAGCTGTGCATCATTTAAGGCCTAGTTAGCATAATAAATGGCATGAAAAGTTTTATACTTTTTTTGCCTAAGAACTGTTCCTACTATTAAATCACTTGCATCACACATGAGTTTAAACAAATATTCCTATAAAATTCATAATTTTAAAAGACATAAGATTAGTTAATGTGAGAGAATAATGAATTATGTTTGAAGATAGATACATAATATAAATATAAGATATACATAATATATACACTGGATATACGTAATATATATATTAGATACATTATACAAACACTGGATAAACATAACATATACATATATTGCAGTATATATACCTAATATATACTTAATGTATACACATTGTCGCACCCCACACCCGATTTGGTTTGGAAAAGCTTGTTGTGATAGTCCCAGGGTTGGGTCAACTTAAAGCTACCATACACCACGAAGAACCTTCCTCAGATTATATTCAAATTATTTAGTATTACTACATAACATATATTTTTTAATACATTATTACTTATATGTAAGATCACAAATTTTAATATATTTGAACCCAACGGAGCATTACAAAATATATTGATACTTTATTTATTATTTCATAATATGCTTCTAGTACTAACCAACAGAGTGAGCAGCTAGGAAGTAGTGATCCAGATGCTCCAATCAATAGATCACTAATATGAAAAAAAAATTATGATAAGGGGTGAGCAGTCAACTAAGTGAATCATAACCTAACATGCGGCTGAGTAGGATAATCAATAAAATAACTCAGACAGAGGTACAAGCAAAGTGAGTAAGGTAATGAGTGATTAATAAATCGAAATAAAAAGTATCAACTGATATAAGAGCTAATAATAAAAAATAAATTTAACTGCAGTTATATTAAACAATTACTTATTGTGACATACATAATAGAAGCAGCCATAGGTTGAAATTAAGGTGGTAACTTCCCCCTTTTTGAGCATGCAGAAACACTTGTGCATAATGTCCAATGGTTTAACCCCCACCATAATTCAGCCATGTCACAACAATAGGGGCCGATAAAAATTTATGATAATATCATTAAATAAAGGCAGAGGAATTCAACAAAAAGTAAACCAAATCAAAATAAAAATTTATTAACAAGTTCCACGACAATAAGAGGATCAGTGTCTTTGAATAATTACTTTCTCAATAAGGAAACATATATTAAAACAATAGTTTAGCAATAATAAATCAATAGGAATTGATTGGATACTCAGGAGTAGGATTCAACAATAATGAATAATCAAAAGAAATATCAGAGGTCAATAAAATAGTACAATAATGAATAGTATAGATAGCCAACAACTCCAATATCAAAAATAATATAATAAATCAAAAGCAACAGTTTCTCAATAAACATAAATGCAAATAAGGGTAACAATAAATCAATGTATCAATGAAAATATTGATACTGTTTAACAAGAGTTAAACAGTGCCATTCAACATAATAGGACATATATTACATTAGATTATTGCTCATTTGTATCCTCCTCAGGTGCCTTGCCCTTTAAACCAAAATGTTCTCCTATTTACCTTCTTGCTACATTAGATATTAATATATTTATTATCACTGCACTACATCACTTAACTTATCATGTACTTGATTTCTTCTTTTCGTAGTTTTTTTTACTATTTATTACTTAATAGCATATTTTATTTTTAAACATTATCTTTATATTGCAAGTAATATATATTCCCATGCTAGAAGTCAATACATAAATATATTGCATTTGTTACATTGGTCTGTACAAGGTATATATATATATACATATGTATGTAGTTAAGAATCCTCTCTTTTATTATTATCATTACTACTACTACTACTACTACTACTACCACCACCACCACCACCACCACCACTATAAATTGACTAAAAACCAACATAAATATACATTTATTATAATAATTACATATATATTTATATATATATACTTGAATATTTACAAAATGCTACATATACCTAAACTAAATTTAACATATATATATATATATATCTATTGTTGGTTATCATGATTTTTTTAAATCACGTGTTGTATGGAATTTCCCATACAAATTGCCAACTTTCTTTCAGTTTATTAATTATTATTCTCCTCCATAATGGATTTTATCATAATTCAACTTTCTTTCAGTTTTTTTATACGTGCATTTAAGGCTAAAATCATATTTTATTTTAATTAGCTACATTCCATTATACATTTATATATCTCATGTCACATATTTTTAATTTCTTTTATGAGTAAATTATACCTCATGCATTAGTTTAATTTCATTTGATTTTTACATAACCTTTATCATGCTCAACTCTCTTTCTTAATCAAAGCTTAAATACACTACAAGAAAAACTGAATCAGACAACGGTCATCAGACAACGGTTAAGGAAAAAACCATTGTATGAAAAAAACAGACAACTGTTTTATTTTTTTCCCAAAAAAGCGTTGTCTGATTAATTTTCAGACAACTGTTTTTGGTGTTTTTTTTAACCGTTGTCTATTAGGTTTAATTTTGGTCACACCAGACAACGGTTTTTTAGGGACCGTTGTGTAATATATGTTCAGACAACTGTTTTTCTGGTCATACAAAACCGTTGTCTGATAAGATGATTCAGACAACGGTTTTTTCGAAAATGTTGTATAATTCAGCGTTTCAGACAACGGTTAAAAAAAACCGTTGTCTGAATCAAGCATACAGACAACGGTTTTTAGGAACCGTTGTGTAATATATGTTCAGACAAGTGTTTTTTGGTAAAAAAAAAATCGTTGTCTGATAAGATGTTGTCAGACATTAGTAAAAAAATCGTTGTCAGACATTAGCATATATTAGTATATATACAAGTATATATTAGTATATACAAGTATATATATTAGTATATATTAGTATATACAAGTATATACATTAGTATATATTAGTATATATACAAATATATATTAGTATATACAAGTATATACATTAGTATATATACAAGTATATACAAGTATATATTAGTATATACAAGTATATACATTAGTATATATTAGTGTATACAAGTATATATAAGTATATATTAGTATATACAAGTATATACATTAGTATATATTAGTATATATACAATTATATATATTAGTATATACAAGTATATATTAGTATATATACAAGTATATACATTAGTATATATTAGTATATATAAGATGTTGTCAGACATTAGTAAAAAAATTACATTAGTAAATATATTAGTATATATACAAGTATATATTAGTATATACAAGTATATATATTAGTATATATTAGTATATATAAGTATATACAAGTATATACATTAGTATATATACAAGTATATATTAGTATATACAAGTATATACATTAGTATATATTAGTATATACTTGTATATATAAGTATATATTAGTATATACAAGTATATACATTAGTATATATTAGTATATACAAGTATATATATTAGTATATACAAGTATATATTAGTATATATACAAGTATATACATTAGTATATATACAAGTATATACAAGTATATATTAGTATATATTAGTATATATATAAGTATATATTAGTATATACAAGTATATACATTAGTATATATACAAGTATATACAAGTATATACATTAGTATATATACAAATATATACATTAGTATATATACAAGTATATACAAGTATATATTAGTATATACAAGTATATACATTAGTATACATTAGTATATATAAGATGTTGTCAGACATTAGTAAAAAAATCGTTGTCAGACATTAGTAAATATTAGTATATATATAAGTATATATTAGTATATACAAGAATATATATTAGTATATATTAGTATATATAAGTATATACATTAGTATATATACAAGTATATATTAGTATATACAAGTATATACATTAGTATATATTAGTATATACAAATATATACATTAGTATATATTAGTATATATATAAGTATATATTAGTATATACAAATATATATATTAGTATATAAAAGTATATATTAGTATATATACAAGTATATACAGGTATATATATTAGTGTATACAAGTATATACAAGTATATATTAGTATATACATTAGTATATATTAGTATATATACAAGTATATATTAGTATATATAAATATATATATATTAGTATATAAAAGTATATATTAGTATATATACAAGTATATACAAGTATATACAAGTATATACATTAGTATATATACAAGTATATACAAGTATATATTAGTATATATTTAGTATATATAAGTATATATTTAGTATATATAAGTATATACAAGTATATATTTAGTATATATAAGTATATATTAGTATATATAAGTATATATATTTAGTATATATAAGTATATACAAGTATATACAAGTATATATAAGTATATATTTAGTATATATTAGTATATATAAGTATATATTTAGTATATGTTAGTATATATAAGTATATATTAGTATATATAAGTATATATTTAGTATATATTAGTATATAAGTATATATTTAGTATATATTAGTATCTATTAGTATATATAAGTATATATTTAGTATATTTAGTATATATAAGTATATATCTAGTATATATTAGTATATATTTAGTATATATAAGTATATATTTAGTATATATTAGTATATATTTAGTATATATAAGTATATATTAGTATATATTTAGTATATATTAGTATATATAAGTATATATTTAGTATATATAAGTATATATTAGTATATATTTAGTATATATTAGTATATATAAGTATATATTTAGTATATATTAGTATATATAAGTATATATTAGTATATATAAGTATATATTTAGTATATATTAGTATATATTAGTATATATTTAGTATATATTAGTATATATAAGTATATATTTAGTATATATTAGTATATATTAGTATAAATTAGTATATATAAGTATATATCTAGTATATATTTAGTATATATTAGTATATATTTAGTATATATAAGTATATATTAGTATATATAAGTATATATTTAGTATATATAAGTATATATTAGTATATATTTAGTATATATTAGTATATATAAGTATATATTTAGTATATATTAGTATATATAAGTATATATTTAGTATATATTAGTATATATAAGTATATATCTAGTATATATTTAGTATTTATTAGTATATATTAGTATATATTTAGTATATATAAGTATATATCTAGTATATATTTAGTATATATTTAATATATATTAGTATATATTAGTATATATTAGTATATATAAGTATATATCTAGTATATATTTAGTATATATTAGTATATATAAGTATATATTTAGTATATATTAGTATATATAAGTATATATTTAGTATATATAAGTATATATTAGTATATATTTAGTATATATTAGTATATATTAGTATATATTAGTATATATAAGTATATATCTAGTATATATTAGTATATATAAGTATATATTTAGTATATATTTAGTATATATAAGTATATATCTAGTATATATTTAGTATATATTAGTATATATAAGTATATATTTAGTATATATTAGTATATATAAGTATATATTTAGTATATATTAGTATATATAAGTATATATTAGTATATATTAGTATATATAAGTATATATTTAGTATATATTTAGTATATATAAGTATATATCTAGTATATATTTAGTATATATCTAGTATATATTAGTATATATTAGTATATATTAGTATATATCTAGTATATATTTAGTATATATTAGTATATATTTAGTATATATTAGTATATATAAGTATATATTTAGTATATATTAGTATATATAAGTATATATTTAGTATATATTATTATATATTAGTATATATTTAGTATATATTAGTATATATAAGTATATATTAGTATATATTAGTATATATAAGTATATATTTAGTATATATCTAGTATATATTTAGTATATATCTAGTATATATTAGTATATATTAGTATATATTTAGTATATATAAGTATATATAAGTATATATTAGTATATATTGGTATATATTAGTATATATTTAGTATATATTAGTATATTTAGTATATATTAGTATATATTTATTATATATTAGTATATATAAGTATATATTTAGTATATATTAGTATATATAAGTATATATTTAGTATATATAAGTATATATTAGTATATATCTAGTATATATTTAGTATATATTAGTATATATTAGTATATATTTAGTATATATTAGTATATATTAGTATATATAAGTATATATTTAGTATATATTTAGTATATATAAGTATATATCTAGTATATATTTAGTATATATCTAGTATATATTACTATATTTTAGTATATATTAGTATATATTTAGTATATATTAGTATATATTTAGTATATATAAGTATATATTAGTATATATTAGTATATATTTAGTATATATTAGTATATTTAGTATATATTAGTATATATTTAGTATATATTAGTATATATAAGTATATATTTAGTATATATTAGTATATATAAGTATATATTTAGTATATATTAGTATATATAAGTATATATTTAGTATATATAAGTATATATTAGTATATATCTAGTATATATTTAGTATATATTAGTATATATTGGTATATATTTAGTATATATTAGTATATATAAGTATATATTTGTATATATTAGTATATATTAGTATATATTTAGTATATATTTAGTATATATAAGTATATATCTAGTTTATATTTAGTATATATTAGTATATATTAGTATATATTAGTATATATAAGTATATATCTAGTATATATTAGTATATATAAGTATATATTTAGTATATATTTAGTATATATAAGTATATATTTAGTATATGTTAGTATATATAAGTATATATTAGTATATATTAGTATATATAAGTATATATTTAGTATATATTTAGTATATATAAGTATATATCTAGTATATATTTAGTATATATCTAGTATATATTTGTATATATTAGTATATATTATATAAGTATATATCTAGTATATATTTAGTATATATTAGTATATATTTAGTATATATTAGTATATATAAGTATATATAAGTATATATTTAGTATATATAAGTATATATAAGTATATATTTAGTATATATTAGTATATAAGTATATATTTAGTATATATTAGTATATATTTAGTATATATTAGTATATATAAGTATATATTTAGTATATTTAGTATATATAAGTATATATTTAGTATATTTAGTATATATAAGTATATATATTAGTATATATAAGTATATATAAGTATATATATTAGTATATATTAGTATATTAGTATATATAAGTATATATTTAGTATATATTAGTATATATAAGTATATATTTAGTATATATTAGTATATATAAGTATATATTTAGTATATATAAGTATATATAAGTATATATTAGTATATATACTAATATATACTTATATAATATATAAGTATATATAACTATATATTAGTATATATACTAATATATACAAGTATATATATTAGTATATAAGTATTTATATTAGTATATATATAAGTATATATAAGTATATATAAGTATATATTAGTATATATAAGTATATATATAAGTATATATAAGTATATATTAGTATATATACTAATATATACAAGTATATATATTAGTATATAAGTTTATATATTAGTATATATATATAAGTATATATAAGTATATATAAGTATATATTAGTATATATGCTAATATATACAAGTGTATATGTATACAAGTATATATATTAGTATATATTAGTATATATATAAGTATATTTAGTATATACAAGTATATATATTAGTATATACAAGTATATATTAGTTTATACAAGAATATACATTAGTATATATTAGTATATATACAAGTATATATATTAGTATATATAAGTATATACATTAGTATATACAAGTATATATAAATATATACATTAATATATACAAGTATATACATTAGTATTTATAAGTCATCTATATATGTGAATTTATAAAGTTAATTTAACAAAATTCTGAAAAATTCATTTTGTTTCAAAAGAGAGATGTCAAAACTTCAAAAATTTTTAACACTTAAATTCCCCCCTTTTTTTCCAAAAAAAAATTTCATTTGCCCCCATTTTGCAAAAAAAAACACGGCCGTTTTAACTTGCTTATGTACTGATTTGGGGATTTTTCGTTTATACTTGCAGGGTTGGCTTGTCTCTGGTTCACCGAAATCAATGCTTTGTGGGGTTGGAAATGGATGTGGGTGTAGGCAAGGGTCTAGCCGTGGAAGCCCAAATGGATCATCCAGAGTCTCCTCACCGCCGGCCACATGGGATTTGCTTTATGCTGCTGCAGGTGAAGTAGCAAGAATGAGAATGAACGAGGAAGGCTATGGCTTCAATAGTCATAACAGAGGCATCTTAGGTCCACCTCGAAATCCATCTCCAGTCTCTTTTTCGTTGAAAAACTCAAATCATGATATTGGTCTTTATCCGGAGCAGTCACTTTCTTACCAGATCTGGGTATTCTTTTTAGTCTTGGCTTTTACATTAATTGTTTTTGCTTTTTACAGATCTGGGTATTCTTTTTAGTCTTGGCTTGATACTAATTAAGATTTTATTAATTTCTTAATAGCTTGCTCAACTGTTCTAGTACCAGCCAGATTCGTACAGGCCTTGAACTTGAACTTGGAAGAAATGGGTAGTCAGCCACAGTTGAAAGTTGCGAGATTAAGTTAGCCCCTCTTCTCATACCCTCAGGTTTCATTTAACACTTTTTTTTTTGCTCTTTCTCTAATTCCTTGTCTTTTTTTTTAAAGATGTCGCTTGCCTATAGATTAAGTTAACCCTGAGAAAATTAAAATTTTGAACTCGAATTCTATGTTTAATTCTATTTTTTTAGTTTTTGACACTGAATTTTATTGATGGAGTTGCGTAATGTTGGGTTTTGTTGAATCTGATTGCTTGTATATATATATATGTATGTATTTTGAGATCTATCAGAGATGATTCAAGTAGGAAGATTGAGGATAAAACAGTAAATGAAGAGTATGGATTGGTTTTTGGAGAGTCTTAACTAGTGGATCTTAAAAATTTTTCTTCAAGTTAGTTGGAATTTGAAGTGAATAAGAGGAGGAGAGACAATGCTTACAAGGAAGTGTTACAGAGTTATATATATAATTTTTTCAGCATTTGGAACAAGTCATCAAATCTAGAATTCCAGGTCTTCAGTCTCTTATCAACAAAACAATTGCTGAACTAGAAGCAGAATTGAGTCGTCTTGGGAAGCCTGTTGCTACTGATGCTGGGGTGAGGTTGAAATGTATTATTGCTTCTACTTTCTCGCACTACTTCTCTTTCTGGTTTTGTTTACATTATTGCGCATCTGATAGAAGTTGGGCGGCCTTCTGATCTTACTAACACCTTTTCTCTTCCTTTTAATTTGCATTATTTCTTTTCAAATGTAGGGAAAGTTATATATGATCATGGAAATTTGTCGTTCATTTGAACAAATATTTAAAGAACGTCTTGACAGCATGTATGTATTTTGATACTGCTGTGTGTTTTTTCGATGAATTGGAATATAGTATTATTCATCTTGTGTCGGTTTGCAACTTGATCTTGCGTTGGATAATACATATTGTCTGCAGACGTCCTGGCGGTGATAAAATTTATGCTGTGTTCGATATTCAGTTACCAACTGCTTTGAAAAGGTTGCAATTTGATAAACAGCTATCAATGGACAATGTCAGGAAGCTAATCACTGAAGCTGATGGATATCAGCTGCATCTAATTTCTCCTGAACAAGGCTATCGGCGTATTATTGAGTCTGCTGTGGTGACTATCAGAGGTCCTGCTGAGGCAGCTGTAGATGCGGTATGCATTTATGTTTCCACTGTCAAATTATATCTTTGATGATGGTATTGTGCAGAGTTTTAATTGAGATAGATGTGGCTATGCATAACTATTTAAATATCTACAGTTGAACTTTTATCTTTGGACTATTTTGTATCTGTATCAAGTTGCATGTGCATAGACAATTGCATTGCTATTTTTTTCTCATCTCTTTTGATAAATCTTTTTACTTGCAACTTGAAGTAACTGCATGTTTTTTTTTCGATCTTAATCTCATAGACTCTACTCCTTTCAAATTCTTCTTTGTTGTTGGTCATTTTCAAATTAACATTTTATGAATGTTTTTCCAAGTTAAGGCTGTTTCATTTTCTCTCTATTACTGCATTATGAATTGACAAATGAAGACACATTTCTACATAGTAATACATGCTTTTATGAGGAACAGTATGGCATTTCCGTTTGTGCTTGGTTCGCATTGTTTGCTCACGGGCTTTGCCTATGTTATCGTATATTTTTATCATAAAACATCGGGAGATTGTTTCTTTTATTTTGTCTTTATTAGGTGTACTGTTCATGGTGATAAGTTGTCTGATCAGCGTCTGTTTTCATGTGTCACTTGTGGAATTTTGAGCTTTGATTGTGTTGCTGTAATTCAACCAAGAGAAGCAGCTGTTAGATACCTCACATCTGCTGATTGTAGCTTCTTTAACGATTGGATTGTTGGTTCTGGTGTAACTAATGATGGTTTCACCATTGCTGTAGGAGATGCAAATACTTCAGAGCAGAATTCCTCTATGAGTATGTTATGTCTTTAAATGGTCTTCTTTACATGATATAAATATAGATCAAGTATTTTATAATTAATGTCTGACAATTATCATATTGGCGTGAACCATGTATATTGGAGTTGTCACATTCGTGATTGTGATTGGATAGTACCGCATTTCTTTGATTGGCTGATACAGACCTCAAAAGCTGTTGCCAATTGATGATACCATAGAGGGTGTTACTGGGAGTCTGTTTGATGCTTACTTAAAACGTGAGTTTTTAGTTGCCTTTCAATTTTTTCCCTGTTCATGTATGGTCTTGTGCTTTAAGATGTAGAAGATATCTTCTAGTATTCAGTTCACAAATGACTTATATGCACTTTTAATCAATCATGGTCCCAGGTTTATGATAGTTGGGATCTTTAGCTTTTCTTCAAGCCAATTATCAAAACAAACTCAGGATTATTATTTTTTTTCACTTTCTTATTTGTTTCTTGGCAACAGCTCCTGTTGCTCTGAGAGCCAAAGAGAGGCTGCTTTATTACTTGGACAGTTTGCTGCAACAGACTCAGATTGCAAGGTAAAGTCAAGCTTGCCTTTTAACTTCATTTTCTTTTTTTTTATTTTTGAGTTGGTTTCTATTTCTAATTGTTTAGAAGATGGAAATAAATTAAGTAAATATTATTCTCTCCTTCTTAAGTCTAAGGTTGTTTTTCCAGCTGTCCCTTTTGCAGATAAACACAGAGTTAACTTTTGTAAATCGATGGGGTTGAGACTCATTTGCCTTCCAATTTAGGATTGACTTCGCCAAATATTTCATGAAGCGTCATTCAAGTTGAAGTTAATAGTATAATTTAGTGATATATGTATAGTGTTGATTTTTTTTTAGTTTGTTAATATGTTGAATGGTTGAATTTGTGGAGGTTTTTTTATTCCCAAATTTGCAATCCTCCATTGTAAAGTGTTGTCTTATATGTATAATGTACAGTTTAACAGACAATGGTGGTGAAATGGAAATGAACATTGAAACTATTGTCTAATATTCAGTGTGCCATATTAATCAGACAACGGTTTTTAATAAGAAAGCATTGTATAAACCTTAATCAGACATCGCCTCAATACACAACGGTTTTTGTCTTCATCAGACAATGGTCAAAAAGCGTTGTCTAAACCTTCATCAGACAACGGTTAAAAACCATTGTCTGATAAAACTAAAAACCGTTGTGGAAACCATCTTCAGACAACTGTTAAAAACCATTGTCTGAAATGCTATCAGACATCGCCTCAATAGACAACGGTTTTTGTCTTCATCAGACAACAGTCAAAAAGCGTTGTCTAAACCTTCATCAGACAACAGTTAAAAACCGTTGTCTGAAAATTTAGAAACCGTTGTCTGACAATTTAGAAACCGTTGTGGAAACCATCAGACAACGGTTAAAAACCGTTGTCTGAAAAATTAGAAACCGTTGTCTGAACCATCATCAGACAACGGCCAAAAACCGTTGTCTGATAAAATTAAAAACCGTTGTGCAAACCTACATCAGACAACGGTTTTAAAACCGTTGTCTGAAATGCTATCAGACATGTAATATCCTAAAGTATACCCTAAAAGTGTTGGGGTTACTATTGTACTTGGATTCAATGTGTGTATTGAAGGAAAGAGAAAAGAAGAAGAAAGTCAAAAGGAATTGTGTGTGGTGGAGATTTAATGGTATTAATGTTATTATTATTATTATTATTGTTATTATTATTATTATTATTATATATATATATATATGATAAGAATGAAAGAAAGAACTAGATCTTTCTTTCTTCTTCTCCTTCGTCTTCTTTTCTTAGTGAACGAGAGAGAGAGAGAGAGAGAAGCTAGAGAGAGAAAGATGATTTTGCTTTAAATTACACCAAGGATTAAAGGAATTTAAGAGTATTGAAGATGGAGATGAAGATTTGGCAACATATTCAAGTAAGTAATCATCTCTTGAGTTGAATTTATTGATTATACTTATATCTATAAGTTTTTATTTCCTTAGTTGGATTTCTTTTGGATTTGGGTTATGTTTGGTTTGATTGGTGTGTAAGTGGATGATAACAAGAGATTGAAGTATATAAATGTGTAAAATTAACATTTAAGTGATGATGAGTTGAGATAATTGTAAGGAAAATGATGAAATGTTGATTTGGGGTTTAGTTGGATGAATTTTCGATTGTTTGGTCTTTAAATTATTGTAGGACACGGCCAAGTCATGAGAGACACGGCCAAGTTGGGGCAAATTTGAGTGTGTTGAATGAATTTTGGAGAGACACGGCCACTGACACGGCCGTGTCCCTTGCCCGTGTTCGCTACTGTCTGAATTGTGTTGAGAGACACGGCCGTGTTCCTTGCCCGTGTCCGGTACTGGATTGTTGTGTTGAAAGACACGGCCACTGGCTTGGCCGTGTCCATTGCCCGTGTTTGCTACTACTTGAATTGGTGTTGAGTGACACGGCCACGAACACGGCCGTGTCCCTTGGGCGTGTTGGCTACTGGATGTTTAAATTGAGAGACACGGCCACAGGCTTGGCCGTGTCCCTTGAGGGTGTTAGTTTTTGTGTTTGTTAATTGTTCTTCATACATTGTTGGATCTTCAATTGTCTTTTGTACTTACATACACTTGCAACAATAATGATCCAACCAAATGTATATAGAAGATTCTACATTAATGTATAATGTAAATTGTTTTGTATATAACAATGATGGTATAGGCAATGTGGAAGATATAATGATCATGGAAAAAGGTTTGTGCAATGCCATTGTTTATGTATTGTTGAGTGATAAATTGAATTGATCAATATGATTTGATGATAATGTTGATATTATATGAACTATGTTATGCTTTATGCATTGTCAATCTTATGAATTGTATTGTGCTATATGTAGATTAATGATGCATATGAATAATGACGTGTTATGTACAATGTGAAATATCATGTGATCATTGATGATGAATTACCTTAATGTTATGATTAAGGCTTGTTTGCCTAATTGATGATATAAATGTGCATTTGAATAATGAAGTGTTATATAGTGAAATGTTATAAAATGATGTGAAGTCATTGTTATTGACTATGATGATTAAAATATGAAGTGAAGCCATTGTGATTGGCTCTAATGATTCAAATGAGATATGAAGCCATTGTTATTGGCTATGGCAATTCAATTGAGAATGAAATGAGAATGAAAAGATTTTGTGTCTAATATGTTGATTCAAATTTCAGAGTTCTGGTTTTGGCGGCATGCCTAGAAAATGTGAAAAAGGTAACAGTCTTGCCGGGTTGAGGATCTCTTCAATTTGAGTGAGTTGAGGTCCAAGAGACTGGGTCTGTTACACTATATGAATTATTGATATGAAATATATGAAAAGTAACAGTCTTGCCGGGTTGAGGATCTTCTCGATTTAGTCGGGTTGATGGTCCAAGAGACTGGGTCTGTTACTAGTAACAGTCTTGCCGGGTTGAGGATCTCCTCAAGTTATTGAGTTGATGGTCCAAGAGACTGGGTCTGTTACACTATCCATGGATAGAGATATGAGATATATTGCCTACGGGCTTGATCATTGTGATTATAGACCAAAGCAGTAACTCTGAACTTTGAATAACATATTAGTGTGTTGTTTGGGCCCGAGTCTGTCTTTGTTGAAATATGTGATATGCAAATGTTGAAAGATATGACTAAAGAGATCTATGGCTGCCCTCATTGGAAATGTGATTCATGGTTGATGAATTGTGAATAAAATGATGTTATGAAATATGACTTTGTAATATGTGTATTGATATATTGAAAGTGAATATGGCTTGAAGTGTTTTATTGAGATATGAGTTTATGAAAATGTTGTATGATGTGTAAAATGTATGTAAATGTGAGAATTGTTTCCATGAAAGTTTGGATATGCCAAAGAAGGGTGATTTGTTGAAAATGATGTATATGTATATGTATATGAGATAGAAATGGTAAGTATTGTATTGTGAATGTTGTATATAGATATGTGTATAATTTCTGAGATTAGTGGGATTATATGAAGAATGTTTTGAGAAAGGAAAAACGGGATAAGCGAACTATAGAACATAATGCTAAGAACGTGAGGTATGATTATTTTGTAAAGTATATTTTAATGCTTATTTGTCTTACTAAGCTTTCTAGCTTAGCGTGGTTTTGTAATCGCGCAGGTTTTTATGCGGATGATCTAGAAGCTTAGTTGCTATGCCACGAGATGGGTAAGAGTGTCTCGAGACCAACTAGAAGGTGATGCATACATGTGTGATTTTTCATTATGCTTTATATTTTTATAAGAATAATGATTACTATAAATGTTTCTTAAATGAACATAATATTGCTTGAACTTGGATAAAGACTTTTAAATAGAAATTAAAAGTGACACTCTTATACTTCATATACGCATTGTATGTATACCAAGTATATGTATAGTGCTTATATGGAGTATGGGGGCGTTACAATTATTTTGGTATCAGAGCTTAGGTTCGAGATTCTCGGCCTAAGTGAAATGTAAAAGAAAAATTTTTGAAGAGTTAATTAAGAATTGAAAAGAAGATTTTTGAAATGCAATTGGTAAGACATGCATATGCATTCACATCTAGGTTGGTCTCGAACGTGGCATTATGTGAATTGTGATATATTTGAATTACATGAGATAAATGATAGTGTGTAAATGAGATTTCATATGAAAGCAAATTTTGAAATGTTGATAATAGAGAGGTGATTGTGATATAAAGAAATGATATGGAAGGTATAAGTAAAAAGTTTGATAATTGATATCTGTTTGATATATAAAGAAATGGCTAGAAGAGTAAAGTTGGAAATGAGTTGGAACCAAATTAAGATTAAAGTATTTAATTTTTCCTCTAATATTTGAATCATTTTCCATTAAACTTTATGTTTGGATTTCTATAAAGAGGAAATATTGTCGGATGGGTAATGTGGAAAGATATATTATGTGAATGCAAAGAGTACAGTGAAATATTGAATGAGTTAATTGGTACAGATTTGGTGTGATAATGTAAGGTGTGGATATGTCAAGTTAAGGTTGGTTTAATAGGAAAAAGAGATGATGTTGGTTAAGTACGAAGCGATATGGGTGTTGTTTGTATTGTTATTTTCATGCAAACATGGTGATTTCAATGATAGAAATATGATATGTTTGAATATTGTGAAAGCTCATGTTAATGGTGGAGACATGAAATATTTAGATTTTCTTTAGAATGAGCTTAATAATTGTGAAACATAAATGTTTTGATGTTGTTTTGTGGTGTATGCATATAAGATGTGTTAGAGTTAATATGAAGAGTATGAGATGAATAAATTGAAGTTTAAGTAAATTAGTAAGTTGGAATTTATAGTTTTCATGGAATGTGGATGAAGATCAATGAAATATTGATAGTTTAATGTATTTATTACATGAGATATATGAGATGTGATTGATAGTTTTGGTTTGAAATAAAAGAAAAGGAATGGAGCAAAAGAAAATGAATTACTTTAAGTAATTTGATGGAAAGGATGAAAATGATTATGAAAGATGTGTTAAAGATATTTATAAACAAATGTAAGAGAGATATCACATTGGAAATGTGATTAAGCTTCTTGTGAAATAATATTATAAGTAGAGTATGTATATTTATTGAAGTTAATGAATAACTTAAGCTATGATAAACAAAAGAGAATGATAATAGTCAAAGAAAAGTGATAAATATTAATTTGTATAAACTATATGTAAAGGGGAAATTTACTAAATTATATGATTATGTGTTTATATAAAGAGAATTTGTGAAATGAACTTTTCGATATGAATGTGACCTATGAAGGTGTATATAATATGTTTATTATTTTATACCATTACATGTTTAATGGTATTAGAAGTGAGAATGGATCTGGGTATTATTGAACAGTGAAATTGTTATAGCAATAACTAAATGAGGCTATTATAAGATGTTTTGGAACTCCAAGTATTTGAGTGTGAAAATGTTTTATGTATAAATGTATAATAAGAAATTGTAAGGAAGAAATTATGTATTTGAAAATTTTAAAAGAGATGGATTGGAAATGGAGTAATGAATGATACTTGTGTAAGATTTGTATCTGATTAAAGGTTGGGAGTAGAAAATGTTAAGGGTAATATTATTGAACATGAGTTGGGTTAATGATGATCAAATCACCAAAAACCAATTGTTTTGGAGATGGAATTAAAATGTGTTAATTCTTGGTGTAAGAAAAGCTTGGAGAATATATATAAGTTTTGTGATGCAATCTAGCATTATAATTGTAAAGGTTAGAAATCGAATAATAGAAGAACAATATTGATTTACAAACCTCAAGAGTGATTGATAATTATGTTATCAGAAACATGGTTAAAAGATATGATTGGTGAAGTTATATCTTATAATTTTGATGTTAAAAATTTAATTATAATTATGAGAAGTAAAGTAAAGGAAGAGAATTGTGATAATGTTTTAAGTTATGAATTGTGAGATCGAACAATAATTATATAAATATCATGATAATAAGTGAAGTGAAGATATAATATAAGGAAAGAAATTGTAATTCTGAT
Source organism: Garcia nutans (assembly GCA_947685225.1). Lineage (NCBI taxonomy): Eukaryota > Viridiplantae > Streptophyta > Magnoliopsida > Malpighiales > Euphorbiaceae > Garcia > Garcia nutans. Next base: position 11,082,910 of record CANTUV010000033.1, on the reverse strand, counting down.
TGAAAGTTATACTGAATACATTTACAGTGTAAAGTGATTAAGTGAATGCACTTAAAGTTTATGGGAGTATGAATAATGTAAATTATTATGTATATATCAATAATGTTGAAAATGATATGATTGAATAATGAGATGTTCAATATAGTTGATGATATATGTGTGTATATTATTTTGATATGATAAGAAACCATGATGGTTGACAATGATGTTAGAAATAAATTATAATTGAGGTATAGCGCCTAATTGTTTATGAAAAATGAATTGTGAAAAGATAAATGAACGGACTTATCTGCCTCCTGTGAAACCATGCGGACCCAATGTGTTGGGCAACCGAACTAGGATTACCGACTTGGTTGGGGGAAGAGTTGTTTATAAAGATATAGTTGTTGGTTAAATTGATAGATTTTGAATGAGTATGAGAAATGATGCTATAATTATTGAAACAATGAAATTTATAGGTATAAGCATGATTCTTATTGATTGAATATATAAATTTGGCAAGATTACAATTTGAACATAAGTTTGACCTAATGAAATTAGATTATATTATATATATATATATTGTGAAATCTAATGATAAATTTCATTAAGTTAATTGTTGACTTGAAACAAATAAGATCGAAATGTTAGTATATTGTGATAAACAGATCTATTGGTCTAAAGTTTGCTATAGTTGCGAGTCAATGTTGAGATTTAATACGTACAGTTGTACTGGAAGTGTAAAATTTAATGGAAATGTGTATGATGTAATATTCTAGCTTATGAATAAACATAAATAAATTGAATTATATCATTTGTACATGATGAGAAGAAAGGAAATATTGTTTATCGATTAAGTAAGTTTAAAGGTATTGTATTAATAATTATATTAAGTGTGAAGCAAGCTAAAGAAAGTAAGGATATTGTTTTTCATTGAGGTTTGGTAAATGTTTATTTTGAAAGTGATTGTAAGAATGGAATAAACAATGTTAAGATATTAATTAATGAATTTTGAGATTAAAGTTAAGAAAATATTTCTAAGGAGATAAAGTGATAATCTGACTCCAGTACAAGATAAAGTGTATTGGAGATGTTATGAGTTATCTAAATTGCTTCGTTGAGTAAGTAATAAGATGTAAAGATATATATATATATATATATACCTATACAATGATGAATTATGAATTTTAGAGAAGAGGATTAACTCTAAGGGGGAGAGTAGAAGATATGAGATTTGATAAAACTATATTGTAAGAAATGATTATCTTCATATGAAAATTACGATAGTGAATTGTGCTAAATGGGTTGTTATATTATATTGGATAATTTCGAGGACGAAATTATTTAAGGGGGAGAGAATTGTAATATCCTAAAGTATACCATAAAAGTGTTGGGGTTACTATTGTACTTGGATTCAATGTGTGTATTGAAGGAAAGAGAAAAGAAGAAGAAAGTCAAAAGGAATTGTGTGTGGTGGAGATTTAATGGTATTAATGTTATTATTATTATTATTAATGTTATTATTATTATTATTATTATTATATATATATATATGATAAGAATGAAAGAAAGAACTAGATCTTTCTTTCTTCTTCTCCTTCGTCTTCTTTTCTTAGTGAACGAGAGAGAGAGAGAGAGAGAGAGAGAAGCAAGAGAGAGAAAGATGATTTTGCTTCAAATTACACCAAGGATTAAAGGAATTTAAGAGTATTGAAGATGGAGATGAAGATTTGGCAACATATTCAAGTAAGTAATCATCTCTTGAGTTGAATTTATTGATTATACTTATATCTATAAGTTTTTATTTCCTTAGTTGGATTTCTTTTGGATTTGGGATATGTTTGGTTTGATTGGTGTGTAAGTGGATGATAACAAGAGATTGAAGTATATAAATGTGTAAAATTAACATTTAAGTGATGATGAGTTGAGATAATTGTAAGGAAAATGATGAAATGTTGATTTGGGGTTTAGTTGGATGAATTTTCGATTGTTTGGTCTTTAAATTATTGTAGGACACGGCCAAGTCATGAGAGACACGGCCAAGTTGGGGCAAATTTGAGTGTGTTGAATGAATTTTGGAGAGACACGGCCACTGACACGGCCGTGTCCCTTGCCCGTGTTCGCTACTGTCTGAATTGTGTTGAGAGACACGGCCGTGTTCCTTGCCCGTGTCCGGTACTGGATTGTTGTGTTGAAAGACACGGCCACTGGCTTGGCCGTGTCCATTGCCCGTGTTTGCTACTGCTTGAATTGGTGTTGAGTGACACGGCCACGAACACGGCCGTGTCCCTTGGGCGTGTTGGCTACTGGATGTTTAAATTGAGAGACACGGCCACAGGCTTGGCCGTGTCCCTTGAGGGTGTTAGTTTTTGTGTTTGTTAATTGTTCTTCATACATTGTTGGATCTTCAATTGTCTTTTGTACTTACATACACTTGCAACAATAATGATCCAACCAAATGTATATAGAAGATTCTACATTAATGTATAATGTAAATTGTTTTGTATATAACAATGATGGTATAGGCAATGTGGAAGATATAATGATCATGGAAAAAGGTTTGTGCAATGCCATTGTTTATGTATTGTTGAGTGATAAATTGAATTGATCAATATGATTTGATGATAATGTTGATATTATATGAACTATGTTATGCTTTATGCATTGTCAATCTTATGAATTGTATTGTGCTATATGTAGATTAATGATGCATATGAATAATGACGTGTTATGTACAATGTGAAATATCATGTGATCATTGATGATGAATTACCTTAATGTTATGATTAAGGCTTGTTTGCCTAATTGATGATATAAATGTGCATTTGAATAATGAAGTGTTATATAGTGAAATGTTATAAAATGATGTGAAGTCATTGTTATTGACTATGATGATTAAAATATGAAGTGAAGCCATTGTGATTGGCTCTAATGATTCAAATGAGATATGAAGCCATTGTTATTGGCTATGGCAATTCAATTGAGAATGAAATGAGAATGAAAAGATTTTGTGTCTAATATGTTGATTCAAATTTCAGAGTTCTGGTTTTGGCGGCATGCCTAGAAAATGTGAAAAAGGTAACAGTCTTGCCGGGTTGAGGATCTCTTCAATTTGAGTGAGTTGAGGTCCAAGAGACTGGGTCTGTTACACTATATGAATTATTGATATGAAATATATGAAAAGTAACAGTCTTGCCGGGTTGAGGATCTTCTCGATTTAGTCGGGTTGATGGTCCAAGAGACTGGGTCTGTTACTAGTAACAGTCTTGCCGGGTTGAGGATCTCCTCAAGTTATTGAGTTGATGGTCCAAGAGACTGGGTCTGTTACACTATCCATGGATAGAGATATGAGATATATTGCCTACGGGCTTGATCATTGTGATTATAGACCAAAGCAGTAACTCTGAACTTTGAATAACATATTAGTGTGTTGTTTGGGCCCGAGTCTGTCTTTGTTGAAATATGTGATATGCAAATGTTGAAAGATATGACTAAAGAGATCTATGGCTGCCCTCATTGGAAATGTGATTCATGGTTGATGAATTGTGAATAAAATGATGTTATGAAATATGACTTTGTAATATGTGTATTGATATATTGAAAGTGAATATGGCTTGAAGTGTTTTATTGAGATATGAGTTTATGAAAATGTTGTATGATGTGTAAAATGTATGTAAATGTGAGAATTGTTTCCATGAAAGTTTGGATATGCCAAAGAAGGGTGATTTGTTGAAAATGATGTATATGTATATGTATATGAGATAGAAATGGTAAGTATTGTATTGTGAATGTTGTATATAGATATGTGTATAATTTCTGAGATTAGTGGGATTATATGAAGAATGTTTTGAGAAAGGAAAAACGGGATAAGCGAACTATAGAACATAATGCTAAGAACGTGAGGTATGATTATTTTGTAAAGTATATTTTAATGCTTATTTGTCTTACTAAGCTTTCTAGCTTAGCGTGGTTTTGTAATCGCGCAGGTTTTTATGCGGATGATCTAGAAGCTTAGTTGCTATGCCACGAGATGGGTAAGAGTGTCTCGAGACCAACTAGAAGGTGATGCATACATGTGTGATTTTTCATTATGCTTTATATTTTTATAAGAATAATGATTACTATAAATGTTTCTTAAATGAACATAATATTGCTTGAACTTGGATAAAGACTTTTAAATAGAAATTAAAAGTGACACTCTTATACTTCATATACGCATTGTATGTATACCAAGTATATGTATAGTGCTTATATGGAGTATGGGGGCGTTACAAGACATCGCTTCAATAGACAACCGTTTTTGTCTTCATCAGACAACGGCCAGAAAGCGTTGTCTGATTCAGTTTTCCTTGTAGTGATAGTTTCAAAATCTCAAATTAAAAATTTTGTTTTAATTAAATATATGTGCTGTAATTTTTATCGCATAATAGAAATATTTTTATTTTCAATCAAGAATTTTAATATTCCTAACAATTTAACAAAAATATCATAACTCTCTATTATACTTTTTTTTTTCTTAAGCAAAAATAAAATTCCAATTAATCAAATTACATACCTTTTCCTTCTTCAATTCCAAGTCCACCGATATAAGTTTTTAATTAGCTAGCTATTTCTTATGTCTTTGGCATTATTGACAAATGCATATCTTACTCTTATATACTAGTATGGGTTCAGCAATGGGACGATGCAAATTTTGATTTTGTTTTAGTTTAATATTCATTTAATTCTATACTTATCAATTTCTAATTCCAAAACCTTGACACTTGTCACCCACTACCCTTAAAAATTCTTCCACTACCATCTTTCACTTTCTTCCTTTTACATAAAAGATGATCAATTCATCTTATATTACTATTAGTTTATACCGTTGAAATAATGACCATATATTAGTTAGGTAATAACTATGCTCTCTGTTACGCTTACATCATTTAACCACTTGCTTCTTAAGTGTTCTTTCTTCAATACACGTTGCAGACACTATATTGAAGATTATAATTTCTTAATTCTACAATTGTTAAGTGGATTATGATGCATCCATTCAAAATGATCTTGTTTATTCATATACAGACGTCTATATTTACATACATGAATCATATATATATACATATATATTTCTATTTACCTAATTTCTTTTATCATGACCTATAGCAATATTGATATTTACTAATTACTTGTTTTCATTATACATTGAAATGTTCAAGTGAAGAGCTTAACATATGACTAAAATTAATCTAATATTCAACTATTTAAATTTATAACCCAACTTATTATGTTTTTTTATCACCCATTATTCAAATTTATTTATTTATTTGTTTTTTATCACCCATTATTTAAATTTATAACCCAACTTATTATGTTTTTTTATCACCCATTATTCAAATTTATTTATTTATTTATTTATTAAGGCTTAAATCTAGTCTGGTCCAAGTTTAAAAATCTGAATCAAGTTCGGTCTAATTTTGAAATCCGAAACTAGGCAATACCCACACTAAAATCAAAACTAAAATACAAGCTCATGATGAATTAGCCTAGCCAATTCACCATGATGGTCTCCCACGACAAATTTGCTAAGGCCAATTCATCATGAGCCTTTAGTCCGAGCCAAATTCAGTTTTAATTGTGCTTAAATTCTAATTATGTTCGGATAAGCAAGAGGTTTTTGAATTGAATAAGAATTAGCCAATTTTTGTTGACCGAATATTGGATATAAATACAAAACCATAATAAAAAAAAAGGAAGCCATCTTGAACAAACACACGACCACAATTAGCAATTAAAAAGAATTAAAGAGACTCAGAGAGCGAAAACAAGTACAGAAACAAAATTGCAATTAGCAAACACACAGAATCCAAAGAAACATAAAGCTAGAGATAGTAGCCAAGACTTGGTTGATCCAAACCTATAAGATTTGTCCAAGGCAGAAGTGAATTGTGCAACTCAAATCACAGGCTTGCTTCAACATCCAGATCCTTGGTGGAAGCAACAATTTCAGTATGTTCTCCTAATACTCTTCTTCATTTTAGTTTAACAATTTAGCATCTTTGTTCATTCTACAACCTCGCATGATTCATGAGTTTATTTGATCATGCATTAAGACTTAGTTTTGCAATAAAACTCTAATTTAGTGTTTAATCTTTAGCTTTTCAACCAAAACCCTAGTTTTAGGTGTAAAACTTTAATTTATCACCCAAATTCCTATTTTATCACTAAAACTATATTGTATTATTAAAATCCTACTTCCACATCCAAACCCTAATTCCATGACAAAACCCTGTCTTGTAAATTGATTACCTTTCAAAGGCACTGCTCCCTTAACTCCCGCGCGTTAACCGGCTAGCAAGACTACTGTGTGCATCACGTCCTATATTTTATTAAGGTATTTCATTAAGGGGTTAATATTAACTATTGATTGTGGATTGCAATTTGTGATTAATTATGGTTTCCTTTTGATTAAGGCCTAATTGTATAGTTATATTTATAAGGATTATTTAAATGTTTGTTTTATTATGTGGATTCTAATTTCTTATTATTTGGACTTTAAGGTTGTAAAAGGCATATTTCCACTTGTGGGTGCCTTATTTATTTAATTTTTTTTATCTTAATTAATTTATTTTTGGGAAAAATGTAACGGACATGCTTCCACTCTTGTGTGAGTGTCCCATTTTATTTGTATTTTGGACTATTGGACATTGTAAGGGCATGTTTACATCTTTGTGTCGGTGCCCATTTCTTTATTTTCTTATTTATTTTATGGTATAGTTATTTTCATCTTATTTACATTAAATTGAATGTAATATTGATAGTATGATAATAATTAAGAATTTAATAATATTTATACCTGAAAAGGAGTTTGGTTCGATTGAACCGAGCGTTGTGAGGATGCTATGTCATTCTTACCTTCCCCATGCATACTCAACTTTTCAAACCTAATAGGGGGTTGGAGATTCCTTAGGAATCAAGTTATCCACCCCTTGCTCTCTTTCTCGGCCCATCCAGGCGGTGATTCCATTTCTTAAGGCTTAAGCTCATATTTTCAAAGGCCCCAAGCCTAATAATGTCGCAATCGCAAGAACCATTCCACCGGGAGTGGGGGCAAAAATCCCCACTCACAGAAGTACAGTCATGTGCAGCCAATATTTTATACAATGAGTTCACCAATCACCATAAAAAATGGTACATTCAAGCTACCTCATCTGATACTAAGGCTATAACATATTTACTCAGACGGTTGAATCTCCTAGTATATTTAAAAATTGACATATCTGGGTTTGTTCAAGCCATTCAAATTCTAGAGCCTTAGCTTGATGGACACTCATAGGCAAAAATTCTTTCTTTACTAACTCCACAAATTGTCCCCAAGTAAAAGGTATATGATTTCCTAGTCTATTAGCTATACTTCTTTTAAACCACTCCTTGCTTCATTTGTCATTTGGTAGCCAGTGAACTCAATAGCTTTCTTATTAGGACATCTTAGAATTTGGGTCTTAGATTCTATCTCTACGAGGAACTCGGTGGTTTCTCCCTCACCAGCAAATGTAGTTGGTGATAGTTTCAGAAAATGCTCTAATAATTTCCTTTCCTCTTCTGAATCTATCCCAAGTGGTTAAAGTTCTACAGGATTAATAGGGGCAGGTACAAGCTGCTGCTACCTTTATGATGCTACAATTTCAGTTAACATCTCTACATTGCATTGCAATGCATTTAACCTCCCTACTAACCCAGCTATATCAATTCTAGGTGCTGGAGGAGATGCAGTTTTCCTATAACTAATTCTTAGAGTTGCAAATGCACCATGAGATGACACCACTACCTTAAAGCGAAGTGATGGAGCACTTGGAATAGAAGTACAGGCTTTCTTATATGTAAGCATATTCAGTCTAAAAGGGAAAGAATTTTATTAACAAATGCAAGATTAATCAGAATATCAAGAAAAATAGACTCATCAGATGAATACCTAGGTCCATTCCTATTCTTATTATTTTGATAGAAACAAGTTCTAAAACAGGGCTCTGATACCACTTTTGCCACACCCCACACCTGGTTTGGTTTGGGAAAGCTAGGTGTGATAGTCCTAGGGTTCGGGTCAACTTCAAGCTACTAAACACCATGAAGAGCCTTCCACATATTATATTTAGAGTATTATTATTATTGCAGAACATATATTTATCAATACAATATCACTTATGCCTAAGTCTTACAAACATAATCACATTTCAAAATATTACATTATACCCAATAGAGCACTATAGAATATATTTATACTTTATTTACTATTTCAAAATTTGCTTATAGTACTAACCAATAGAGTGATCAGCTGGGAATTAGGTATCTAGACGCTCCAATTTATAGATCACTAATCTGAAAAAAAAATTATGATGAGAGATGAGCTGTCAACTCAGGGAATCAAAACCTAATGTGCAGCTAGGTGGGATAATCAATAAAGTAACTAATATAGAGGCATAAGCAAAGTGAGTGAGGCAAATAGTGATCAATAAATCAAAATAACTTTATCAACTAATACAAGAGTTAATAACAGAAAATAAATATAACTACAGTTATATAAAATAGATATTTATTGTGACATTCAAAATAGAGGCAACTATAGGTTAAAATTAGGGTAGTAACTTCCCCCTTTTCGAGCATACAGAAACACTAGTGTATATCGTACAGTGGTTTAATCCCCACAATAATTGAGCCATGTCACAACAGTAGAGGCCAATAAACATTTATCATAATATCATCAGATAAAATTATAGGAATTCAACGGAAAATAGACTGAATCAAAATAAAAAATTTATTAGCAAGTTACACGACAATCAAAGGATCAGTTCCTTAGAATAATTATTTTCTCAACAAGAAAATGTATATTAAAACAATTGCTCAGTAATAATAAGTCAATAGGAATTGATTGGATACTCAGGAGCAGGATTCAACAATAATGAACAGTCAAAAGCAATATCAAATGTTAACAAAATAGTATAACAATGAACAATATAGATAGCCAACAACTGCAATATCAGAAATAATATAATAAATCAGAAGCAATAGTTTCTCAATAAACATAAATGCAAATCAGGGTAACAATAAATTAAGGTATCAATGAAAATACTGATATTAGTTAACTAGAGTTAAATAGTGTTGTTCAATAGAATAGGCCAGATATCACATTAGATTATCAGTCACCCGTAGCCTCCTCAGGTGCCTTACCCTTTAAACTAGAATATTCTCCTACTTCCCTTCTTACTACATTAGATATTAATATATTTATTATCATTGCCTACATCACTTAACTTATCATGTATGTTGTTGATTTCTTCTTCCTGAAGTTTATTTTTGCCATTTATTACTTATAGCATATTTTATTTTTAAACTTTATCTTTTATATTACAAGTAATGTATATTCCCATGCCAAAAGTCTGTATATAAATATATTTTATTTGTTACTTTAGTTCGTACAAGGTACATATATAAGTATGTATGTAGTTAAGAATCCTCTCTATTATTATTATTATTATTATTATTATTATTATTATTATTATTATTATTATTATTATTATTATTACAAATTAACTTAACACCAACATATATATAGTTATTTTAATAATTACATATATTTTTATGTATATGCTTGAATATTTACAAAATACTACATATACTTAAACTAAATTTAATATATATATATATATATATCAATTGCTGGTTATCATCATTTTTTTATATCACATGTTGTATGGAATTTCTTATACAAATTGCCAACTTTCTTTTAGTTTATTAATTATCATTTACTCTCCTACATAATGAATTTTATCATAATTTTGTATACATGCATTTATGGCTAAAATCATATTTTATTTTAATTAGCTACATTCTATTGTCTTGAGATGACAACCAAGAGGGGATGTGAATTGGTTGTTTTGAAGAAGTGATGACAAATTAAAAATTAAAAGCAAAATAAAGCAAGAGAAGAGTATAGTAGAGAAGAAAAAAATACAAAGAGTTTATAGTGGTTCAAATTACCTCGATCCTAAGTCCACTTTGTAAACAACTAGTTAAGGTTTCACTAATCTTGAGTTTTTAAAAGCTTAACTCTAACTTTATGTTCTTACAAGCTCACACCAAACTTTTACCCGGTTTGAGTGTAATCTTCACAACCCAACAAGAGTTTTCCTAGGCTTACTCCAAAACCTAAGTATTTCAAAGCTCACACTTAAACTTACAATGTTGTTTAATGCACACACCTAACACTCAATGAATACAAGTGTAAATTTTGATAAAAGGAAATGAAAGATGTTTATCTTAGTAATTACAATCACAATCCATCAAAAAAAAAAATGAGGTTTTTTGTGGTATTTATAACCTTTAAGACTTCAAATAGCCATTTGAGGTAGGAGCCAATGGGTTTGATTCTTGTCTCCACCTTTAATCATTATACAAAGCAGGTTCATGGTCGAAGTGGGATTAGTCCAATTGGCTCGAGGTCGTTATGGTCTATCTTTACCTTTAGTTCTGTGAGCTCGGGTTTGGCATGGTTGGACTGAGCATTAGTCCAGTCTTGCTGTCTATTTCTCTAACAAAAGTTATCCAATGGCTAGTACACGTGGTATCCTCCAATTGAGTGGATAAGTAATGGCTATAATATTTGAATCCCATTTCACTAGTATAGTCGGAATGTCTTTGGTTCGATCGGACTACTTGTGGTATGTTGAGATTTTAAGAGTATCAGTTATAGTGAACTCTGCTGGAACTTTGTTTGATTTTTGGCTCAAGCTTGGTCCAGTCGGACTACATCAAGTATAGTTGTGCCAGACGTGATATGTTGAAATCTTTGGATGTTTTGTGAATTTTTGCTCGGGCTCGGTATGGTCGGACTGCTTGATTGTTCGATCATGATAGTTTGTCTATTCACAATGTGGGAGTAACACTAAGCATGAACTATACAAGATATTTTGGCTCAAGCTCGATCCGATCAGCTAGTGCTCGATCATGGCAGCTAAGGCTGGGACCAATCGTATGATACTTCAGTTCGGTCGGGTTAGCTTTAGAACATTCGTGTTCTTGTCACCTCGTTCGTGGAATGTTCGTCAGCTTGATATTAATATGATCGGACTTACTTTTAGTTTAGTATCTCGATAGTAGTGAAGTCATAATGTAGCTTGGTATGGCCATCTATTCTTGAGTCCAGTTAGTTTGTCTTGTAGTCTGGTCAGGGTCTTTGAAAAATTAAAGTCCTTCAAAATGTAACTTGGTATAAATATTAGTTCTATTCAATTTGATTGCATAAAATGAAAATAAAGACCATTTGTTTGGCTAGCACATTCCATTATATATATATCTCATGTCATATATTTTTTATTTCTTTTATGATTAATTAAGAAAATTATAGCTCATGCATGAGTTTCATTTCATTTGATTTCTACATAACCTTTATCATGCTCAATTCTCTTTCTTAATCAAAGCTTAAATAATTTCAAAATCTCAAATTAAAAAGTTTGTTTTAAATACATATGTGTTGTAACTTTTATCTCACAATAGAAATATTTTTATTTTCAATCAAAAAATTTAATATTACTAACAATTTGACCAAAATATCATAACTTTTTAATCTATATATTTTTTTCTTAAGCAAACATAAAATTCTATTTAATCAAATTACATACGTTTTCCTTCTCCAATTCCAAGACCACTTGTTCAAGTTTTTAATTAGCTAGTTATTTCTTATGTCATTGGTGTTATTGAGAAATTCATATCTTACTCTTATATACTAGTATGGGTTCAGTAATGGGACAATGCCGATTTCCATTTGGTTTTATTTTAATATTCATTTAATTCTATACTTATCAATTTACAATTTCAAAAACTTGACACTTGTCATCCATTACCCTTATAAATATGTCCACTGCCATCTTCCACCATCTTCTACTTTCTTCCTTTTACATAAAAGATGATCAATTCATCCTATATTATTATTCTTTTATTCCTTTTAAATAATGACCATACTTTAGTTAGGTAATAACTATGCTCTCTATTGCTCTTACATCATTTTACCACTTACTCCTTAAGTGTTCTTTCTACAATATACATTTCAGACACTATATTGAAGAATATATTTTGTTAATTCTACAATTGTTAAGTGGATTATGATGTATCCATTTAAAATAATCTTGTTTATTCATATACATACATTTATACTTATAGACATGAATCATATATATATATATATGCATACATATATATTTATATTTACCCAAATTCTTTTATCATGACCTATAGCAATATTGATATTTCCTAATTGCTTGTTTTCATTATACATTGAAATGTTCAAGTGAAGAGCTTAATATATGACTAAAATTAATCTAATATTCTACCTTTTTAAATTTATAACCCAACTTATTATATTTTTTATCACCCATTATTCAAATTTATTTATTTATTTATTTATTACACACATTCACATAAAAACAAAGTTAGGTAAAATGTAAAAGAAAAAATAAATATAATAAAAAAATTAATGAATTAAAGGAAGATTGAAATTATTTATGGATGGTATTTAATGGAAATAAAAATATCTAATTATTTAATTAATAATTTAAGTATAAAAGAAGAGATAAGTAAGGAATTTGAGTTAAAATATAATCTTTTTCTTCTCCATACCTTCCATGACTGAATTTTGTGATTGAGAGTGGAGAAATTCTTCTTCAAATACATCAAATTTCATTAGAAATTCAAAGGTTTTGACTTGATTTGGTAGATTAATCAAGATTTTAGGTAAGTATTCTTCACTTTAAACTTATTTTATTGTTTTTTAAGATTATATATTTATTGAGTTAGAGATAGACTTTGTTTAAATTGTTAAAATAGAATGTTATAAAGCTAATATGAAGGATATATGATTATTTAGTGATTGATTGGTTAAGATGGGCTTGATTGGTGAAACTAGAGTATATGGATGATTATGTGAAATTTGCATTTTTGATAGAGGTGACTATAATTGTTGGAATGGATTATTTTGAAACTATTTTGATGAGTATATGATGATTTTATGGTTTGATGATGGAAATGGGTTTTTTATGGGGGAGTTTAAGTAAGGTAATAGAAAAAATTAGGATTTTGTTAGAAAGTTGGTAAGGATTTGTGTAATTAGAGAATGTTTTGCAAAAATTAAGCATGAATAAGATTCTAATTGAATAATTTGGCTTATTGTTTGGTTTAGGGGTGTTTTAGCTAAATTTGCCAAAGTGGAGGATTGTAAGGTTTGTTAGAAAGAAGGCTTGGAATGTGATTTTGACTTTATTTTAAGGCTAAATAAGATTAGTACATACTTTGATTATATATGCATTAAATGCTCAAGTTTAGCATCAACATATTAACATTATAAAAGGATGTTGTTTGGCTCAAAATTATGGTTATTTATGAAACCTATGCATTGTTGCACAATGGTGATATGAATGTTGCATTAAGCATTTGACCATTGTGAAAAGGTGCTGAGACATGTATTGTATGAAGTACATTAATGATATGTAATGTATTGTGCAACATGGAAATGTTTATGGAATGTAATAAAATGTGGAAATGGTTATGAAATATAATAAAATATGCGAAATTAATAAATGAGATGAAAGTGGAAAAGGAATGTGCATTGCAAAATATTTGTGAAATATGATGAGATGTGAAAGTGATCATGAAATGAGTTGATCATGTAAAAATGAGAAAAAAGGATGATATGAAATGAGAATGTAAAAATGTAATGTGATATTAAGTGTTTATTTTCCCTACACAATTACCTATTATAGAGAATTGATCTTGCCACTATCGAGCTGGCATGCCAATAATACTTTATTATACCTTCGGGCTAGACACGTTGGTGTCAGGCAGTTTTGTACTGAGGGAACGACCTTCGAGTGATATAACTAACACTCAGATCTTCGATGTTGATACAAGATGGCCTTTTGGATGATATATTTGACACTCTACCCTCGTCATAGATAGGGGCAACTTTCGTGTGATATACTTGACACTAGTACTCTCGGTGTCTAAAAGGGTGACCTTCGGATGATATATATGATACTAAGATCCCCAATGTCGCGATAGGCCGAGTTAATCTTTCTAGAACTTAGATATTGTGTAGAGATTTGTTAGGCCCAATGTCTATGATTGTGATATGTTTATTGGATACAATAGATGATTAATATTAAATGAGCATGGCATATTAAATGAAGCATAATGCATTTTTTATGGCTTAAGAAAAAGTATTGGTCAAGTTATCAAAGTATGTGCCATCAAACTTTTAAGCTGAGTACGGTTGATTGTATCATGCAGGTGATAGAAATGCAGAGCAAGGAAGTCTCTATTGACCTGAGCAGGTCTAAGATTAGAGATTAAAAGTAAAGTTAGGGTTGTGCCAGCAGACCAAGCCAGTTGTGCTACATTACATGTACAAGTTTGTTTTAAGGCACTCTAGTTTTTGTACAACATAGTTATCAAATGCAAATATGTTTGAAACAAATGATGTTTTGTATAGTTTTGTATATGTATATGTACATTAACTATATTTGTTAAATACTTGATTATGTAAGGAGAAATGGTGGATTTTGTGGAATGGAAGCTTGGGAATGCTATTTTATGTAGGTTCTGTAATTTGAGATTTTAAGACATTAATAATACAGACATAACTTTGGCAAAATTTTCCTAGAGATTTGCATTTATAAATTAATCAAACTATATTGCAAATTGAATTCTTTAATTATTATATAAACTTATATTAGTTTGCTTATAATATTTAAAATCTTTGAAAAGCTTCAAATTTTTGGTATTAAGAATGAAAATTTCTACAATGACTTACTGTGGCACTCTTGTATTATATACATTATACATATATGGTGTATATGTATTCTATGTATATAGGGTATAAGAGTATTACAATTCCCAATCTAGTGAAGCCATGATGTGTGATGATATAAGCTCCTTCTTTAGCCTACATTATGCATTTGTATAGTGTACCTGGGACAATAGTGCATGATTGTGATGTTAAGTTATTAAGACATTTCTAGAGAGTTTTATGGGGCAAAATTGCACACTAAACTAATGTTTTCTATTAACTTGCCTTCCACAAACTGATGAGTAAATTGAAGTGGTGAATAGAACTTTGGGTACATTATTGCATGTTGTTGAAGATAAAAATTTTAAAACTTGGAAAGATTACTTGTGATTAGTTGAGTTTGCATGTAACTGTAGTTTGCATTATTCCATTTGATTTTTACATTTCCTTATTGTATATGGTTTTAATGCTCTTACTCCTATGGAGTTGATTCCTTTACCATTGCATGAGATTACTAACCTAGATGAATAGTAGAATGCCAATTGGTCATGCCATTAGTAATTCATACTAACTAGAATTGACAAATAAAGATGATGGTCTTTCATAACTACTATGACCCAAGTGCTATTATGATCAAGAAAATAATTAATTGAATGGTAGAAAAATTCCATGTTAACATCATTTTATGTCATAGTTTTCTCTCTCTCCAATGGGTTTCCACATGTTTATCTTGACATCTAGTTAAATAGAATGTGACTCACCAATTTGATACCATTAGTAATTTGTACTAACTAGAATTGATAAATATAGATGATGGCCTTTTATAACTATTATGGCCCAAGTAAATAGTATACTTTAAAATATTTTTACTAGAGTGATTGTCATCTCATTTTCTATACCAAAGAATAGTTTATAACAAATAATTAAATATGGTATTCTATATAAATGGAAAACCATTATAAATAAAGAGTACATTTTATTTTCATTTGGGTAATTTTATTACAAATATATGTATACAAGTATGGTTTTTAAAGCACATCCATTAACACGCATAATTTGACTCATCAATGCAACTACCTCCCTCCAAATTCTCTACCAACATTGCTGGCCTCTACTTCTCAAGAATTGAATCTAGGTCCTTAAACACTATCCTGAAATGGATCCATAATAACAATAATAACAACAGTTAAGAATAATCATACATTTAAATTTCAACAAACAAAACTAAATAAAAAAATAATTGATCAAAATAAAGAAATCTAATATTGAAGAAAACGTCTCAAATTTACTAAAAATAAGAGAAAAGAAAACAAACATAACAAAATTAATAAAATGGTGTACATCAAGCTTATGTGTTTCTCTCGCTTTCAATTAATGAAACGATGCATATAGAACAATGCACAACATTTTTGCTATAAAATGCAGCAACATCAATAAGTTAACATCCTCTTTGCCCCCTCCCCCTCCCTCTTTTCTCCCTCTCTCAAGTTGGAGCATGTTGCAGAGTCAAAAAGCCAAACTTGGAGAATAAACTAAAAAGTGGAATGGAGCAAAGTCTTAGTAAAGAAATCTATAAATTATTTGGGTGAAGAGATGTTGTAGACCCTTAATTTTTGACCTAGTCTGGTATGATATTTTTTTATAGTCCAAAATAATTTTTGTGGTATTTTAATTAAATAATATCTATTTTAGTATTTATTATTTATTATTCATAATTTTTAATAAAAATAAAAATAAAAAAGTAATATTAGTAAAGTTAAAATAATAATAATAATATATAATAAATAAATAAATAAAAATCAACGACGAAAATTTCGCAACCGAAAGTGAATTGGCTTGGGCCAATTCACCACAGGAAGTTCTTGCGGTGAAATGGCCTTAGGCCAATTTGCCGCAGGAAATTCTTGTGGTGAATTGTCTAGCCCACAACAATTTTTGGCTCTCGCAATTTTCACCCGCAGCAATTTTTGCCAGCGTAATTTTCCAGCGCAATTTTTTTCGAAACCGAATTCTATTTGGTTTTGATTTCTTTTCCTAAATGGTTTTAATTTTCTTAGACAATTAGAAGTAAGTTTATTATTGTTCCTATAAATACCACTTTAAAACACAAAATTAAGGGAAAATTGTTTTACTTGATCAAGACTTTGGACTTCTGACTTAGGAAGAAAAAGAAGAGAGAAACCCTAGGAGTAAGAAACGGCAAAAATTAACAACAAGAAGGATTTATCAATCCATCAAAGGAAACAACATTGCCTTTGGCATTGTTCATCTAGAAGTCAATTGTGGAGGAACCAACGAACGAAGGTTTGATTACAAATCTTTGATTTGATTATATTTACAATATTCTTACGTTTAGATTCATGAATTGTTTAAGCATACGATGTTATTGCCATATTTTCTTTTAAATGTTTCTATCATTTGTTTTGATATTGAGTCAGTAATCTAAATTATTAAACTTAGTAGTATGTTTTATAGATCAAATTGTCCATTCATCCAGTAGCCTAAGTCAGTGATTAAATTATCAAAAACCCTAAAACTATTCTTCTATTTCCAAAACATCAAAAACCCTAAAACTGTCCTTCTATTTCCAAAACTTTAAAACCCTAAATTATTTTTTCCCGAACTATTTTCTTAATCATCTAAACCCTAACTTATTTGTCTGAAACTTCAAAATGACTTCTTAATTCTCCAAAACCCTAATCTTCTTTATAGTTTTTAAAAAACTTTAATCATAATTGTTTCTATAAAACTCTAAACTATTTTCTTAAATCCTAAGATCAAATATGTTTTCCAAATTATCAAAAACCCTAATCCAGTAAACCCTAGTTTTCCTAAGCAATAATTCTTAAAACATCAAAACTTTATGACAAGTTTATCAATACCTAAAACCATAATCTAGTGAACCTAAAACCCAATTGTAGACCCTTAATTTTTGACCCAGTCCGGTCTAATATATTTTATTTAGTCCAAAATAATTTTTGTGTTATCTTAATTAAATAATATTTATTTTAGTATTTATTTTTTATAATTATAGTAATAAAAAATAATAAAAATAATAAATAAATAAAAATAAAAATAAAAATCGGTGATGAAAAAATCGGCGACAAATTTGGACGAAATGGCCTTAGGCCAATTCACCCGCAAGAGTTTCCTGCAGGTGAAATGGCCTAGCAGCCAATTTTGCTCGCAATCCCTAGTAGCCCAGTGCGCAAATTTTCCATGTGGAGTTTTTTCACCAACAAAATTTTTCAACCCAATTTTTTCCGAAACCAAACTCTATTTTGTTTCGGTTTCTTTTCCTAATTAATTTGAGTTTCCTTAAACCATTAGAATTAGACATATAAATTTTTCTATAAATAACATATTAAAGGACAGAAAGAGGGTGTAACACCCCATCTTAGCCTATGTTTATAGACCAAGATGGACTGTTATCTCATAGTGGTTGTGTCTTAATATTTTACTTAGCCAATTTTAAGTGCAGATTTTAAAAAAATTTTGCCATAACCTCCCCCGATAATGGAGGTCCCAAGTGTCGCCAAAACTGATTTTTTTTTATTTTTGAAAACAATTTTGAATCGTAACACTCCTCAAACACTTCTATATTCATCACCCTTATATCCTCCACCAAATCCTGCACTAAAACTTTACACTTCTATACTTGCATACATAAGTGCTAAATCCAAATAAGATTTA
Organism: Garcia nutans; assembly: GCA_947685225.1. Lineage (NCBI taxonomy): Eukaryota > Viridiplantae > Streptophyta > Magnoliopsida > Malpighiales > Euphorbiaceae > Garcia > Garcia nutans. The sequence continues at coordinate 11,064,423 of CANTUV010000033.1, read as the reverse complement.
TTAGATTACTAGCAGTGTACGTGTTCTAGCTTTTCAGTATAATACATATATTTGCTAGATCATACAAGCTTATGTACATGCCATATTACTACAATCAATCATATTCAAACTCCTACCCAAAGTAGTAGTCAAGGCCAGCTGCGCAGGACATGCTGCAATCTCGTCTCCTCGTTTAACCTACGAGTTTAGAGGGAAACTAAACTCGCTAAGCAATTGCTTAGTGGGTACTTAAATCATTGCAATAAATAAAATGAAAGAATGACTTGAACATACGTTTATATACTTTAACTAATTGAAAGGAATAAATACAAAACACATAAGGTAAAAAGGCTTGACTGAATAATTTGAATTTAAATCATTTTTCTTGCTTTTATCATTTTGGTTGCTCTACTGGTTTAACAGAACATCAACGGATAAGGCACGGGTCATGATAAATATATCTCATCATGGTGAGATATTACAGGATGATATGCGTCATGGTGCATATTCCATCATCCTTCATCATAATTCTTGCACATGTGCTAATAGCCATTGTTCATTGAATCATTGATCATGTCATTGTAATCATCGGTCTTCAGCCGGAATATCATGTCATGTCATGAGCAGTACTGTAATAATAGTATGATGCATCATACCCTTATCTCAAGGGTTCTGTCATAACCAAGTAGAGCGTAAACAATTTATTAATTAATTTGATCGTGATATTCAATAAGCCATGATTTTTCCATAATGCATGTATTGTCGGAATAGCTTGTCATGATGCCTTTCTGATCATTTCCAATTCTCCTTCATGTCATTTTATATGATTTAACATCAATCCATATCATAATATTCAAGGTTTAACACATTTAGAAAAATGACCAAATGAATAGTGGCGTGGCGCGTAACTCAGCAACACAATGGCGCGCGACAACTAAATGGTAAAATCTGTTTTTACTGCTGAAAATCAGTCAACTTTGGTAACAATTTTGACCAAGTAAATAAACTTATTTTTGGCTGAATTTTCGTATAAAAACACTTTCATAAGTTAACTAAATGCATGCAAAATTTTGTCAAAAAATTCCTTCGTTTGCCCCTTCAACGAACTGCTCAAAATGAAAGCTGCAGAATGGTGCCCAAAAGGGACCATTCGGCCCAATTTTCAAAATTTGAGGGGAATTCATTTTTTTCTTGCAAAATTGATTTTTAGACTCCTTTTGTGATACCATTGAAGGACTAAGGGTCCCTCTTTCAAAAATCAAACCAAAGGGGTGATTAAAAGTTCATCAAAGTTTATGAATAATTGAGCAAATTTAGCTAGTTTGTTTTGTTTTCATTCTTTTCACAATCAATTGATTCCAAATGGTTCAAGAGTACTTTCCCACATATTTACCACACATAATGGCGTCATTTCAAAGCAATTTCAAAAGTTCCATAATGCAAAACATATGAATTAATTGAAAAGGCAATGATTTAAGTACCAAACCTTAATTATTTTCACTTGTTTCTAGTTCTTTTATGCCTTCTTTGCTTCCTCCTCTCTCACTCCTTGATTTTCTATAATTTTCATAAAATTCATGTCAAGAACATAATAAAATTTAAGTGCTTCATGCCTTATTTTGCTAACTAATACTACTAGTCATCCTTTTTATCATTAATCTTATATGTGCAAATCATCTCTTTCACTTTCTCTTCAAATTCTTAAATTTTCTATAGTCATCATATTTATTCTTTCATTCGTATCTTGCAAATAATATAACCAATGAAAGAAATAGGACCATAGATGAATTTCCTTACCTTGGAATTAGTAACTTTCTTCTAAACTTTCACCTAGAAACTTGGAAATTCCTTGAATGTTTTTGTTGGAGGCCACAGCCTTTGCTTAGAGAAGGAGAAGGTGTTTTGGCTTTTTGTATTCTAGAGATTTTAAGAGCATGGATCATATATGTACACGTTTGTACATATAAATTTATTTCCTTTTTTTTTCTTTTTCTTTTAATGGATGGGATTTTGCTAAAACAAAAGATTAAATGAATAAGATTGCAACATGTGTCCTTCTTTGCCTTTTTAGCATGTGGATGGGATTTTGCCAAAACAAAAGGTTAAATGGATAAGATTGCAACATGTGTCCTTCCTTGGAAAATTTCCAAAATAGTCCTTAAATTATCATACATGTCCCACTTGGTGCTTGGGTGAAAGTGAAAAGACCAAAATACCCTTCAATTGAAGGTTTTGCCTTTTCTTCCTAACTGGGTGGTTTTACGATGCGTAAAATGTACCGTTCTCCTCCTTTCAACCTCTAGTTTCCATTTCCGACATTCATTTTTTATTTTGAACTAATTTATAAAAATTACGCTCATGCCCTTGACTTTCGTAAAAATTCCCTTTAGGTCTTTACGTGATTCGAGCCTCCACTTAGGTTCGTTCTTCAACATCGATCACTGCGGAGTCCTTCCATTTACTTCGGATACCTTTACGTGTCTTTTTTTTCAGTGTATAAATTATTATCACAAAAATGACGAAAATACCCTTGGTCGAGAATCCACTGTATCTCTCAAACTGTGCGTTTTCGGGAAAAACCGTGGCATTCCTCTTTGACCCGATTTTTCTCTACTTTTCATCCTTAGAGTCTGTTATGGGCACTATTAAGGACCTTCAGAACAACTTTTGTTAATTACGGCCATCTCCACAAAACTTTACAATCTTTTCAGTTAGGTCTTTTTTGTCCTATAGAGCTTCCTTTCACTTCTTGTTCTTTGGTGATTTCTCGGGATGGCTCCTCTTACTGTACGCGGATGTACTGTACATGGATGTACTGTACATATGTACAAATTGGGTCGTGACATTTCTTCCCCTCTAAAATTTAGGCTTCGTCCCGAAGCCGATCGAGTGTAAAATTTAGGCTTCCATCCTCATTATTCCTTCTCTTTCCCAAATTATCTCTTCCATTCTATGGTTCCTTCACCGCACTTTAACTGGAGGAATTCTCTTATTTCTTAATCCTTTGACTTTTCGTGCTAAAATTTCTATTGGTTCTTCTTCATAATTTAGGTCAGATTGGACTCTGATGTTTTGTGTCTTTATATCGTGTGTGAAGTTTAAACGATATTGCCTTATCATTGAAATGTGAAAAACATTATGTATTTTGTTCAGTTCTGGTAATAGAGTTAACCGATAGGCTATTGATCTATGCGTTTGATGATCTCGTATAGTCCAATAAGCCTAAGGTTTAACTTACTTTTCTGCTTAAATCTTAATACCTTCTTTCATGGGAAAATCTTAAGAAAAACCTTGTCTTCCACTTAGAGTTCTATGTCCCTTCGTTTCGAGTCCGCATATGATTTTGCTCCTACCTACCCGCATATGATTTTATCTTGTCTTTACTTAATTCCGTCCAACACTCTGGTGTTCCATGTTTTCTTTCGTATAATTCTTTATAGGGCATCACCGTATGTTGAATTAATAGTCGTTGTTATATGCATATTCAATTAAACTCAAATACCTATTCCAGCCACCCTTAAATTCTATAACACATACTCTTAATACGTCCTCCCAAAATTTGGATTACTCTTTCAAATTGTCCATCTGTTTACGGGTGAAAGGCAGTGCTATATTTTTTTTGGGTTTTAGAAGCTTTTTGCGACTTCTTCCATAAATTCATGGTGAACTGTGGACCTCTGCCTAAAATGATAGACGTTGGAATCCTGTGTAATCGTACAATTTCCTTGGCGTACATTTCCACTAACTTATCTATTGAATAATCCATTTGTAAAAGTAGAAAATGAGCTAACTTAGTTAGGCAGTCAACGATTATCCGAACAACGTCATGCCGGCCTCATGTCATTGTTAGTTCTATGACGAAATCCATAGTGATATGTTCTCATTTCCATACCAGAGTGGGAATTAGTTGTAATAGTCCCGATAGTATTTGATGTTTTGCTTTTGCTTGTTGACTTATTACACATTTTGTCATAAAATCAACAATATCTCTCTTCATTCCAGGCTACCATTAAAACTTCTTTAGATATTGATACATTTGTAACTCCTGGATGCATTGCGTAGAGACTACTATATGCTTTTCAAAAAAATTTTCTTTCTTATGTCTCCCATTGTTAGTATCATTACTCTATTGTCATAATACAAACTACTGTTCGTAGAAATTTAGAATTTTATATCCTTTCCTCCTTGCACTTGCTTGGTCCATTTTTGTATTTGTTCGTTTTCCTTTTGCACTTGATGAATTTCTTTGAAAGGAAACATAGTTTATGCTTGCATTTCTACTACTTGTACTTCTTCTTCCATTGGTCTTAAACTGATCTTTATAGCGCCTAAGGCTGGTATCGATTTTCCACCAAGCGCGTCGGCCACCACGTTAGCTTTTCCTAGATGATAATTTATAACTTAGCTGTTGTTTCCAAAACTTGGGTTTACTTTCCTTACCATAAATTGAGATCCTCTTGGGTTGGCGGATATTTTAAACTTTTGTGTCTATATAAATATAACACTTTTCTCCATATAAATCATATCTCCAAATCTTGAAAGCCAATGCGATAACTGTTAATTCCAAACAGTGTGTCGGGTTATTATTATTATTATTTTTTCGTATGGTTTAAATCATCAAAAGACTTATGCGACTATTTTATCCTTTTGCATAAGCGTATAACCTTAACCGATGTGTGAGGCATCACTATATATCACAAATTCTTTGTTGGACACGGGCCGTATGGGTATTGAAGCATTCGTTAACTTTTTCTTTAGTTTCTCAAATTCCTCTAACATTTATCAGTCCATTGGAGTTTGGCATTCCTTTGAAACAACCCTGTCATTGGGATGATAATAATGGAAAACCCTTTTATAAAACATTAATAGTACCCAGCCAGTCCTAAGAAGATTCTTACTTCTATTACTGTCTTTGGTGTTTTCCATTCCAAAATGGCTTTTGTTTTCTTAAGACCTACTTTAATGCCTTATGCTAATATGGTGTGTTCTAAGAATGTCACTTTTTCCAATCGACACTCGCATTTGTCATGTTTGACGTACAACTGCTTCTCTCGCAACATTTGCAATACTATGCAAAAGTATCAATCATATTCTTTTTTGTTCCTTAAATAAACGAAGGTGTCATCTATGAACACCATTTATAAATTGGTCAAAGTATGGATGAAAGATATGATTCATTAAATCCATGAATACTGCTGACACATTTGTGGGCTCAAAAGGCATTACAAGGAACTTATAACGTCTGTATCGAGTTCTAGATCTAGTCTTTGGAATGTCTTTTCCTTTGATCCGTAGCTGCTAATATCCCAGTCGGTGATCTTTTTTTTTTAAAAGACCTTGGTCCCTTTAAGTTGGTCGAATACATCGTCGATGGACGGTAATGGATATTTATCCTTAATCGTAAGCTCATTCAACTACTTATAGTTCACATATGACCTTAAGGATTTTATCTTTCTTCTTGATGAAGAGTACTGGCGTGCCCCATGAAGAAATACTTGGCCATATAAGACCCTTGTCGAGTAGCTCCTATAATTGCATTTTCATTTCTTTGGGTTCAGCTGGTACCATTCTGTATGAGGCAACCGACACCGGTGTAGTTCCCGGATATACATTTATAGTGAATCCTACTTTTCTCTTAGGTAATAATCCGGGTAGCTCGTCTAAAGAAACATCGAGAAAATCACGCATTGTTGATACCTCTTGAATCTTTATCACATTCTTCTTTGCTTCCATAGTGCTTACCAAGTGTGCCTCACATCCGTTTGTATGGAATGCCTTGTTGTAACTGCTGCTGTTACGTTGGTTAGGTAATCGGCTCTCTTTCCTACTGCCGTCACTTCCTCCTTGTGGGGAGTATGAAGTGTTACTCTCTTTCTTCTTATAATCGACCACTGTTTTATGCCTTGTTAGCCAATCCAATACCAACATTACGCCAAATTCTCGGAATGGTAACTCTATTAAATTTTCTGGAAATGCATTTTCATGTAACTCTATAGAACATTCTTTAATCACTTGTGTGTAACTACCTCGTCTCTTATCGGATTTATAACTAATGTTTCGAACTTAACATATCCTACTGGTAATTCTTCTAAGTTTTCATTGCGTAGGCTTTGGCTGGTGTACTTGAATTGAGCTAGTCAATGGTCTCTGATTGTGCTCTTTGAAAATTTGAATCACTTTCCTTTCCCCTGCTTCGGCCTCGGCCAAAAGCGGGCTGTGATTTTTCTGTCGGTGCGGGTGTATTCACTTGTCTTTCTGGCAGTTTACCCTAACACGATCTGGTGCCCCGCATTCCCAGCATCCATCTGTTAAATACCAGCATTCACTCTTATGTCTTCATCCACAGTGTTTGCATAGAGGAGTAATATATCCTTCAAATCTATATTTCTTTCCAATCCTCCAGTAATTTTTGAATTGTTACTTTTTCCTTTTTCGTTTACTTAGTCCTTGGGTTGTTATTAATTCAATATTTCCTTTTTAATCTAATTTTAATTCTGCACTTTCTACCTCTTTGGTTCTTAATTTCTCTCTCTCTCTTCTCTCTCTTCTTTTTTTTTCCATCATTTCCTGAATTCATAAATCTCATATATCTTCTTCTTATAATTTCTTAATTTTGATGATTACATTGGGGCATTTTTAGGAGGAATCACAATCCAGTGTTTTGATTAGGTTTCATCTAGTTTCTACTCATATGGTCTGTCACCTACCTTATTAAGACTTCACAGGATGGTCACCCATCATCATTGGTCGAGCACGTTTAACTCCGGTTTCCTGCTAAATTTCAACACGACGGTGTTGGGTCAGCAGTATCTTCTTAGTGCGCTTACTTCATCTGCTTATGTGAATATTGTACATGGGGTTACTGTACATATTATCTAGTGGCCGGACATGAGAATTTCTCATATACTTATTTCTGGTCACTCATCTTTATTATCTAAGTTGTATCTATTTTATCTCTTACCGTCTGGTCTTAACATTTTACGTACTTTTCTTTTATCCTCTTATTTTGTTCCTCTTTTTAGTTGCATACGTTGGTGTCTACTTCTCTAATCTATGTATACCCTCTCAATACCTAAAACTTTCACAGCTAATCTTGAAAATTCAAACACGTCCATGACTACTAATTGTACTTTAATTCCATTATTTAATCCTTCCAAAACCTTTGACGTCTTTCTTGCTTTGTTTCTATCATTTTCTTTGCATACTTACTGAGGCCGGTGAACTCTCTATCATACTCAGATACTGTCATTCTTCCTTGATGTAGATATATAAATTCATTTCTCCTTGTGTTTAAGTATGTTTTACCAAGTGTATGTTTCTTCTACCCAAAGGGACATGGCAAAAATAAATCTTTTATCTGGCGTGCATCTCAGTTGTTCCAAAGCCCTACTGGTACTGTCCAAACAATACTCAACTTCTTCAAATCCTTCTTCCCTACTAGCCTTAAATTCTTTAGCCCCATATTTCCTTAACTTCTCAATTGGGGACTTCCTTTCTCTTGATCTATAACTCTTTGAGATTCTGCCTCTTGCAACCCTATATCGTATACATATATCGTGATAAGGATTAGCAGCTGGCTTGACTCAACACATTAACTTTCCTATATGGCATGTACGTAATCACTATTAGATTTTCCTTTATCACATGTACCTCATATACTTATGTATTTATAATATTCTTTCTACTATACCGACATTTCGTACCTAAATGATATATGCTCTCATTTCTTATCTGCTATAAGATATCCAATTTTACATTGGTAATGGCCACTCCCAACATAAAATGTGTATCCACCTATGTTGAATTTCCCAGGACCGGCTAAACCAGTGCTCTGATACCACTAAATGTAACACCCCATCTTATCCTATGTTTATAGACCAAGATGGACTGTTATCTCATGGTGGTTGTGTCTTAATATTTTACTTAGCCAATTTTAAGTGCAGATTTTAAAATTTTTTTGCCATAACCTCCCCTAATAATGGAGGTCCCAAGTGTCGCCAAAATTAATTTTTTTTATTTTTGAAAACAATTTTGATCTCAATCAAACAATCGCAACACTCCTCAAACACTTCTATATTCATCACCCTTATATCCTCCACCAAATCCTGCACTAAAACTTTACACTTCTATACTTGCAAACATAAGTGCTAAATCCAAATAAGATTTATTAGATTACTAGCAGTGTACGTGTTCTAGCTTTTCAGTATAATACATTTATTTGCTAGATCATACAAGCTTATGTACATGCCATATTGCTACAATCAATCATATCCAAACTCCTACCCAAAGTAGTAGTCAAGGCCAGCTGTGCAGGACATGCTGCAATCTCGTCTCTTCGTTTAACCTACGAGTTTAGAGGGAAACTAAACTCGCTAAGCAATTGCTTAGTGGGTACTTAAATCATTGCAATAAATAAAATGAAAGAATGACTTGAACATACATTTATATACTTTAACTAATTGAAAGGAAAAAATACAAAACACAGAAGGTAAAAAGGCTTGACAGAATAATTTGAATTTAAATCATTTTTCTTGCTTTTATCATTTTGGTTGCTCTACTGGTTTAACAGAACATCAACAAATAAGGCACGGGTCATGATAAATATATCTCGTCATGGTGAGATATTACAGAATGATATGCGTCATGGTGCATATTCCATCATCCTTCATCATAATTCTTGCACATGTGCTAATAGCCATTGTTTTTTGAATCATTGATCATGTCATTGTAATCATCGGCCTTTAGCCATGTCATGAGCAGTACTGCAATAATAGTATGATTCATCATACCCTTATCTCAAGGGTTCTGTCATAACCAAGTAGAGCGTAAACAATTTATTAATTAATTTGATCGTGATATTCAATAAGCCATGATTTTTCCATAATGCATGTATTGTCAGAATAGCTTGTCATGATGCCTTTTTGATCATTTCCAATTCTCCTTCATGTCATTTTATATGATTTAACATCAATCCATATCATAATATTCAAGGTTTAACACATTTAGAAAAATGACCAAATGAATAGTGGCACGGCACGTAACTCAGCAACACAATGGCGCGCGACAACTAAATGGTAAAATCTGTTTTTACAGCTGAAAATCAGTCAACTTTAGCAACAGTTTTGACCAAGTAAATAAACTTATTTTTGGCTTAATTTTTGTAGAAAAACACTTTCATAAGTTAACTAAATGCATGTAAAATTTCGTCGAAAAATTCCTTCGTTTGCCCCTTCAACGAACTGCCCAAAATGAAAGCTGCAGAATGGTGCCCAAAAGGGACCATTCGGCCCAATTTTCAAAATTTGAGGGGAATTCATTTTTTTCTTGCAAAATTGATTTTTAGAATCCTTTTGTGATACCATTGAAGGACTAAGGGTCCCTCTTTCAAAAATCAAACCAAAGGGGTGATTAAAAGTTCATCAAAGTTTATGAATAATTGAGCAAATTTAGCTAGTTTGTTTTGTTTTCATTCTTTTCACAATCAATTGATTCCAAATGGTTCAAGAGTACTTTCCCACATATTTACCACACATAATGGCGTCATTTCAAAGCAATTTCAAAAGTTCTATAATGCAAAACATATGAATTAATTGAAAAGGCAATGATTTAAGTACCAAACCTTAATTCTTTTCACTTGTTTCTAGTTCTTTTATGCCTTCTTTGCTTCCTCCTCTCTCACTCCTTGATTTTCTATAATTTTCATAAAATTCATGTCAAGAACATAATAAAATTTAAGTGCTTCATGCCTTATTTTGCTAACTAATACTACTAGTCATCCTTTTTATCATTAATCTTATATGTGCAAATCATCTCTTTCACTTTCTCTTCAACTTCTTAAATTTTCTATAATCATCATATTTATTCTTTCATTCGTATCTTGCAAATAATATAACCAATGAAAGAAATAGGACCATAGATGAATTCCCTTACCTTGGAATTGGTAACTTTCTTCTAAACTTTCACCTAGAAACTTGGAAATTCCTCGAATGTTTTTGTTGGAGGCCACGGCCTTTGCTTGGAGAAGGAGAAGGTGTTTTGGCTTTTTGTATTCTAGAGATTTGAAGAGCATGGATCATATATGTACACGTTTGTACATATAAATTTATTTCCTTTTTTTTTCTTTTTCTTTTAATGGATGGGATTTTGCCAAAACAAAAGATTAAATGAATAAGATTGCAACATGTGTCCTTCTTTGCCCTTTTAGCATGTGGATGGGATTTTGCCAAAACAAAAGGTTAAATGGATAAGATTGCAACATGTGTCCTTCCTTGGAAAATTTCCAAAATAGTCCTTAAATTATCATACATGTCCCACTTGGTGCTTGGGTGAAAGTGAAAAGACCAAAATACCCTTCAATTGAAGATTTTGCCTTTTCTTCCTAACCTAGTGGTTTTACGACGCGTAAAACGTACTGTTCTCCTCCTTTCAACCTTTAGTTTCCATTTCCGACATTCATTCTTGATTTTGAACTAATTTATAAAAATTATGCTCATGCCCTTGACTTTTGTAAAAATTCCCTTTAGGTCCTTACGTGATTCGGGCCTCCACTTAGGTTCGTTCTTCAACATCGATCACTGCGGAGTCCTTCCGTTTACTTCGGATACCTTTACGTGTCTTTGTTTTCTAGTGTATAAATTATTATCACAAGAATGACGAAAATACACTTCGGGAAAAACCGTGGCGTTCCGCTTCGACCCGATTTTTCTCTACTTTTCATCCTTAGAGTCTGTTATGGGCACTATTAAGGACCTTCATAACAACTTTTGTTAATTACAGCCATCTCCACAAAACTTTAAAATCTTTTCAGTTAGGTCCTTTTTGTCCTATAGATCTTCCTTTCACTTCATGTTCTTTGGTGATTTCTCGGGATGGCTCCTCTTACTGTACGTAGATGTACTCTACATGGATGTATTGTACATATGTAAAAATTGGGTCGTGACAAAGGGGGAGGAGACTTGGCCGTGAGGAGATCGGACTTAAGGATTAACAGGAGGACTTTGGACAAAGGATTAGAATTTGGGACTTCATATTGGAGAGAAGCAACAAGCAAGCAATTCAAAATTCATCAAAGGTAGCAACTTTGCCTTTGTCCTTGTTCATCCAAGAAGCAATTTTTGGTGGAACTAACGAACAAAGTTTTGAATCTCTAATCCCTTTTTGTTTTATTTTCTTACAGTAGCTTAATCACTAAAAATTAATAAATTGTTTTCTTTTGATTCCAAAAGCCTTAGAACCCTAATTTATTTCCTCAAAACCTTAAAACCCTAAATTGTTCCTTCTATTTCCAAAAACCCTAAAAAAATACTCTTTAGTTTCCAAAAGCCTTAAATAGTTTTTCTTATTTCCAAAAGCTTTTAAAAACCCTAAACTATTTTCTCCTAATTCTTTTCCAAAATTTCCAAACGTTTTGTTAAATATCCAAACTCTAAACTTACTTTACAGTTTCTAAAATGCACAATTACTTTATGAAACTTTAAATTATTTTCTTCAACTTCGAAACCAAAACAGTAAGCCCCCCAAACCAATTAATCTAAACCCTAGTTTTTCCTAAGCCCTAATCCTTAAAACCTTAAAATCTTATAAACCTAAACATTCAAACTCAACACAATAAGCCTAAAAACAACAATCCAGTAACCAAGAACTATAAACCTAATGTTTTTAATATTCTAAAACCCTAATTTCATAATGTTACCCCTAACCCCTAATTTGATTCGTAAAACCCTAATCCATTCTAATTTTCCAAAACCTTTACAGTAGCTAAGAATTATAAACCCTAATATACTAAAATCCCAAAACCCTAAATATTAATTAAAGAACTTTAAATAAAAATAGTAACCCTAATTTGTATCTTTACTTGATTTGTTTTTAGATAGAATTATGTAGTTCATTATATGCTTTGATTGATTTATTTTCAATGCTTGATTTATTTATTTTATCATGGATGAATGTTTATTATTTTTTAATGATTGATCATGAATGATTTATTTATGATGAATGGTTATTTACTTTTATTGGTTTATTTTGATTTCCAAATGTTGTATGAGGTATGTTTCCACTTTGTGGGTACCTTATTAGTTAAATATCATGTAATTTAAATTGCTTTTATATTATAGACCAATGTAAAGGACATGTTTCTACCTTTCGGTGAGTGTCCTATTAGTTTAGACATGGATGATGTAAGGACATGTTTCCATCCTCGGATGGGTGTCCATTTATTTGTTTTTCTTGGACATTACTTTGATTTTTTAATATAACGATGCTTTATTTCAATTATTGTGTGTAATATGGATAATATTGTTATATTTAAGAATTTTATAATATTAATACCTGTAAAGGAGGCCGGTTCCAATGAACCGGGCATTGTGGGGGTGTTGGGCCATTTCTCTCACCTTCCCCACACGTACATAACTTTCCAAACCCATTAGGGGGTTGGGGATTCCTTAGGAATCGAGTCATCCACCCTTTTCTTTTTTTTGGCCCGTCCGGGTGGCGACTCCTTTTTCTCCAGACTTAGGTTCGTGTTCTCTAAGGCCCTGAGCCTAAACAGTGCCGAAGTCGCAAGAACCATTCCACCGATAGTGGGGGAAAAAATCCCCGCTCACTGTGGCGACTCCACTGGGGATAAAAGAAGTTGATTCCGTTGGTCTTTATATTATTCTATTCTTTTTTATAATGATATTATCCATTGCATCATATTAGATTGCATCGTGTGCGTGAGTTAGGATGCCCGTGTTACCCATTTTATGTTATGTAAGGGATACCATACTTTCACTCAAGGTATGGAGATCGAGCATGGTATAACCACTTATAGCCTCGTACCATTTCGTATATACTTGCTATGGGAACCTAAGCCTTTTAACTCAAAGGCTAAAGCTCATGTAATTGGCCTAGTTACTTTCCTTAGGTTTTACACCAAATGCATGTTGTTTGACTATGGTTAATTTACCTTGGCTTAAATTATGGCTTATTTGGTTTTTTCTTTTTCTAATATGACCTAAAGTACATTGTGAGCTCAAAATAAATTTTTCTTTAAAATTCAAAAGACCAAAGCAATTTTTAAAATTTTCTTTGGACATAAAACTTTTCTAAAAATAAATAAAAAATTCTTTTGCTCATGACCTAAATACTAAGCCCAAAATTCATTTTTTCTAAAATCTTTTTGCAATGGGATTAGAAACAAAATTCATTTTTACAAAGAGTTTGCAAATTATTTAGCTTAATTATGAAAATACAAAAAATCAATTGTGACCCTAGTTTATACTAAGAATAATTAATCATGGGCTTTTTTTAGCATGAATCATTGGTTACTTTTTCATGTGAGAAATCTATTTATAATAAGCCTCTTAATTTCATTTTAATCCAATATAGCATAAAAACTACTTTAGTTGGTTAAATGGATTAAAACCTAATTAATGGAAATTATCATGAACTGGTTTCCATTTTTAAATATAACTATTGGTTGAAACGTTCGAGGGAATTATTCGAAAACAAGATACCCCATGTTGGTATTTTGTTAACCATATACCTAGAAAAAAAGACTCGCCATTCGTGTGTGGAAGTTGGAAGGGATGTTCTACTTATCTTTGTTGATTGTTTGTGCATACATGCATACATGCATTCATTTACATCTCATATCATTGATCCTCTCTTGCTCACAGCCCTGGATTACGATAGTTCAAAAGCTTACAACAATCCGACCTGCGCTGGTAGCGAAGAATCTAGCAACTACTCAATCACTTGCTCACCAAAAGCGATGGAGCCCGAACAAATTCAAAGAATGGTGGATGAGGCCCTCAATGCCAAAATGGAAGAAATAAAAGAGGCCCTAGCTGAGACCATGAAAAACCAATTGACTGCAATTTTAGAAAATCATGTCGAAGCATCTGCTAGAACTAAGAAGCCAAAGGACAAAGGGAAGACTAAAGTTGGTGAAGTGGTTTTCGATGATGTAAAGGTGATTATTGATGATGATGATTGGGCTCAATACTACCAAGATCCTCTAGACAAAAAGGAGCCGAAGGTTGTTGAGAAGGCAACTATTGAAAATACCGAGACATCTGATGTTGAGAAGATGATTGCTGATTTAGAAAAGAAATTTGAGAATAAATTAAAAACTGAAGAAATGTTCGAAGTCAACAAACTATTTGAGCTAGATGAAGAAGTTCTGTACAAGTTCAAAATGGCATCTTTTGCGAAGTTTGATGGAACTGGAAATCCTCACCTCCATGTGTAACAGTATATCATTGCTATACAATCTTCCCAAGCTACTAAAGCTCAAACTCTAAGGTACTTTATGCTCTCATTGGATCCTGTTATCCAAAATTGGTTCAATACCTTAGATGATGGAACACAAAAGAGTTGGGATTTGCTATACAAGGCCTTCATCCAACAATATGGATACAATGTTGAAATGGAAGTTACCTTAATGGAAATTGAGTCCATTAGACAAAGGCCAAATGAAAATTTTGTGGACTATGTGAAAAGGTGGAGAAATAAGGCTGCTTTGCTTAGGAAAAGGCCCGATGAATCTGATCAAATAAGGATGATTGTGAGAGGGGTGTTGCCTAGTCTTCGTTAAAGGATGTCTCATACACTCATCTGTGATTTCAAAGATCTTCTCCAAGCTAGTCTACAAATTGAAGAGTGGGAAAGGGAGAAAAATTGCTTTTCAATAAAAAGGAAAGAGAAAGGGGACTACCAGTCTGGAAATCAAAGCACGCAAAAAGAAGTTGATGTCAATACAATTGGTCAAGCAAATAGAAGACAATTTTTAGATCTGGGGAAGCCTTTTTCTTGGGTCTTCAACAAGCTACAAAAGAAGGGACTATTACAGCCATTGGCCCCTCGACCTTTGCCGAATCCTTTACCCCCAAAATTTAATACTAAAGCCTTTTGTGAGTTTCATCAAACACAAGGACATGAGATAAACAAATGCTTGCGATTAAAACATGAGATCCAAAATTTAATTTACAGTGGTAAGCTGCCTAAGCCTGATAAGACCAGCACAAAAGACAATCCTTTGCCTAAGTTTGGAAGAGTACCTCCACCGGCAACCTTCATGGTGGGAAAAGGATTGGAAGAAGATTTTATTTTTTCATCCTTTCAAGATGGAAATATTGAAGATGTGAAAGGAAAAGAAGCTTTACGAACTTTCCTTAGCTTGAATGTTGCTTTTCAATTTTACTTTCGTTAATATTTTAGAACTATTGTGTTTTTCAAATTTAAAGTTGCTTGAAATAAATTACTTTTATCAAAATTTTTATTGGTCTTTGTTCATTTTGGTGCTCAACCAATGCGGAATCTAGCTTGATAATTCATGAATTATTATATTTATGCATAATGACTTGAAAGACTTTACTAGGTGAGGGAATTGCTCTATAGCATTGAGTTGTGTATGCTTACTTAGAGAGGGCACCTGTATAATTACCTTTGTCTAGGTCCTAGTCAGTCTTAGAATATGCTTTGACAAACTTTCAAGGCGAAATTGAACTCTACTTATTTAAGGGAGAGATGATCTAGGCATTGTTTGGTTAGCCAACAACTTGTATCCAACTTATTAAATATCAATCCCTAGCTGTCCCTTTGAGCCTTCATAAAATTTTAGCTTTCTTTTCATTGGCTTACAAACCCCAACAACCTAACTTGAGTTGTTGTGACACTTTTGACAAGTCTTATGATTACTAAGGTTAAGAGGCAAGAAAATCAAAGAAAGGAATGAATAGTCAAGATCATAAGGATAATTGATGTTCTCAAGACAATAAGGATAGTTGAAGTTCACCTAGTATCTCCAATCTATCAAGGTAATATCAGAGTAATAAATGATTTATCCCTGTATGGGCATTATGAGTTCTTAGTGATGCCTTTTGGGTTGACGAATGCACCTGCATCTTTCATGGATTTGATGAATAGGGTGTTTAGGCCCTATCTGGATCAGTTTGTGGTAGTCTTCATTGATGATATTTTGGTGTATTCACGTAATGAAGAGGAGCATGACAAGCATCTACGGATTGTATTGCAGATCTTGAGAGAAAAGCAATTGTATGCCAAGTTGTCGAAATGTGAGTTTTGGCTTGATCAAGTGACTTTTCTGGGTCATATAGTATCAGCAGATGGTATTAGAGTTGATCCAAGTAAAGTTGAAGCTATTTTGAATTGGAGTCCGCCAAAGTCAGTAACTGAAGTTAGAAGTTTTCTGGGTTTGGCAGGCTATTATCGACGCTTTGTGAAAGGTTTTTCTGTGATAGCTACTCCACTCACCAGATTACTTCGAAAAGGAGTTAGATTTGTGTGGACAGATCAGTGTCAAGCTAGTTTTGAGCAGTTGAAAGAAATGTTGACTCAAGCACCTGTTCTTACTTTACCTGTGGGAGATAAACCTTATGTGATTTATAGTGATGCTTCACATAATGGTTTAGGATGTGTTTTGATGCAAGAGGGTAAAGTTGTAGCTTATGCTTCTCGGCAGTTGAAGCCGCATGAGCTTAATTATTCGACGCATGATTTGGAATTGGCAGCTATAGTGTTTGCTTTGAAGATTTGGCGACACTATTTGTATGGGGAAAAGTGTTTTATCTATACCTATCATAAGAGTTTAAAATATTTGGGAGTTCAAAGAGAGCTTAATCTTCGGCAAAGACATTGGTTGGAGTTGATTAAAGACTATGACTATTTGATTGATTATCATCCTAGTAAGGCGAATGTTGTTGCGGATGCCTTGAGTCGGAAGTCTTTGGCAAGTTTAGCTATGTACTCGCTCTCATTGCTTGTTGAGTTGAGAGCGTTGCATGCTAGTTTTGAATCATGTGAGGATGGTGCGTTATTGGCTCAGTTATAGTTGAGACCGGTATTATTGGATCAGATCAAAGAGGCTCAATTGACTGATGAGAAAATTCAAAAGATTGTTTCAGATTGCCAACATGGAGAGAGTAGAGATTTCCATGTGAGAAATGATGGTAGCCTTTGGTTTAAAGATAGGTTGTGTATTCCTGATGACGTTAATTTGAGAAAGATTATTTTAGAAGAAGCACATCTATCAGTTTTTGCTATACATCCTGGAAGTACAAAGATGTATCATGACTTAAAGCAGCATTATTGGTGGTCAGGTATGAAGAGAGACATAACAGAATTTGTATCCAAGTGTCTCACTTGTCAGAGGGTGAAAGCTGAGCATCAAGTTCCAACAGGGTTGCTTCAACCTTTAAAAGTGCCTGAATGGAAATGGGAGAGAGTGACAATGGATTTTGTATCTGGTTTGCCATTGACTTAGAAGAAGTATGATGCTATCTGGGTGATTGTTGATCGGTTGACAAAGACAGCTCATTTTCTTCCAGTTAGAATGGACTATTCTCTTGAGAGACTGGCTGAGCTGTATATAAATGAAATAGTGAAGTTGCATGGAGTCCCGATTTCTTTAGTGTCTGATCGAGATCCCCAGTTTACTTCTAGGTTTTGGAAGAGTTTGCATAGTGCATTGGGTGCTCGATTGCACTTTAGTACTGCTTTTCATCCTCAGACAGATGGGCAGTCAGAGAGAGTGATATAGATTATAGAGGATATGTTGAGAAGCTGTGTCATTGATTTCTCTGGAAGTTGGGATAGATTTTTGCCACTTGTGGAATTTGCTTACAACAACAGTCACCAATCAAGTATTGGAATGGCACCATTTGAGGTATTGTATGGTAGAAGATGTAGAATGCCTTTATGTTGGAATGAACTTGGAGAAGGCAAACTAATTGGTCCTGATTTGGTTAAAGAGACTAAAGAGAAAGTAAAGGTAATTCGGGATCGGTTAAAAGCAGCTTCAGACCGACAGAAATCTTATTCAGATTTGAAGAGGAGAGACATAGAGTTTAAGATTGGAGATAAAGTATTTTTGAAAGTGTCTCCTTGGAAAAGATTTTAAGATTTGGTCATAAAGGAAAACTAAGTCCTCGTTTTATTGGACCTTATGAGGTATTGGAAAGAGTTGGACCAGTTGCGTATCGACTTGCTTTACCGCCTGAATTGGATAGAATTCACAATGTCTTCCATATTTCTATGGTGCAAAGGTATAGATCAGACCCATCTCATGTTTTACTAGTTGAATCTATTGAGGTGAGTCCGGATCTCACATTTGAAGAAGAACCAATTGCTATTCTGGAACATGAAGTAAAAGAGTTGAGAAATAAGAAAGTGCCATTAGTGAAAGTTCTTTGGAAGAACCATGGTAGAGAAGAGGCAACTTGGGAGAATGAGCAAGCAATGCGAGATCAATATCCTCAACTGTTTCGAACTTGAGATCAGGTAATTTCGAGGACGAAATTTCTTTTAGAGGGGAAGAATTGTAATATCCCAAAGTGTGCCCTAGAAGTTTTGGTATTATTGTTATAATTGGATTTAATGTATATGTTTCTTTGGAAAGAGAAAAGAATTATAGAGAGAGTGTATATGTTGAGTATATGAAAATATATACAACATATACCCAAGTCAAAGTCAAAGAAAGTTAATGGAAGAAGATATTTATGTTATGATTTATGGAATTAATTAATAAGGAAATTATGAATGGATGAGATTAATTTGGATTATTTTAATATTAAAATGACTTGGTGGAGGTTTAAAGAGATAAGTGTTTGACTTGTTGTCTTCATTTCTTCTCCATTTCCTTTTCTTTTCCTTTGTTGGCCGGGCATCATCAAGACAAGAGAGCAAGAGAGAGTTTTGTGTTCCAAGCTCAAAGTTGAAAGGTGATTCAAGTAACCAAGTTGGAAATTCAAGAAGTTTCATCATTGTTGGTAAGTTCTCTCTTGATTTCCTTTATTTTATTTGGAGTTGTGTTTGAGTTTGATGGATTATTGTTAATAGTAGGAGTGTGTTTGATTGTGGTGTGTTTATGAGTGTTTGGATTCTATTGATTTTGGATTTTGGGGTTGGTTTGAAGGAAAGAGTAAGTTTGTTGGAAGAGAAAGTGTTGTGGGTGTGTGTTGGGTTTGTGGTGATGATTTTGATTTGTGTTGGATGTATGTTTTTAGTTGTTTTGGTGTTTTTGCAAGTTTGTTATGGTTCTTGGGTATGTTGAGCTAAGTTTGTTTGAAGTGGATTTTGGTGAAAGGAAGTGATTTGTTGGATTAAGGGTTGTTGTCGCTGGAATCTGGATTTTTGACCTGACACGCCCAGGAGCACGGCCAGGTTGTTAGGCGTGTCGTTGGTTCTATTTTCTGGGTTGGTGACACGAGCAGTGACACACCCATGTCATTGAGCTGTCGTGTCACAGCTTCTGTGTTGTTGGTAGATTTACACGACCAGTAACACGCTCGTGTTGCTGAACGTGTCATAGCTACTGTGTTGGGGAAGAATTGACACGGCCATGAACACGCCCATGTTGTTGGACGTGTCAATGTTTCTGTGAGATAGAATGTATTGCACGTTCAGTGACACGCCCGTGGTTCTAAGCGTGTCAAAGCTTCTGTGTTGTGAGTTTTGGCCACGGTCAGGGACACACCTGTGATGTTGAGCGTGTCATGTGTAGAGTTTGCCCTAGATGGTTCTTAGCTTTATGATCTTATATGTATCTCTAAGTGAGTGTGTATGATTACCTTTGGTTTAGGTTGTGAAGAAATTGAATTGCCCTAACCTAAGTGGTGAGGATTCTTGAAGGAAGAAGTGTATAGGTTGGTGTGAGTTGGTTTTGAGGGAAGTACAAACTACATTGTTGCATACACTCACATGATTTGATACTTAACATATTTGAGTATACATATGCTAAGCAATTGATTATAGGGTTAAAACATTTGATGATATGATGAAATATGTAAGGTATGTTAATGCAATTGGTTGTGTATACTTGAATGATGAATTGATAATGTATATTATATTGATGAGATATGAAGCCATGGTTGTTGGCTATAATGATGCAAATGAGATGATCCTATTTTGATTATGAGAATGAAATGAATTGAGAAAGAAATGTATAAAGATATAAATGAAAAGATTTTGTGTCTAATGTGTTATTCAACCTTCAGAGTTTTGGGTTTGGCGGCATGCCTATAAAGTACTGGATAGGTGAAAAGACCGGGTCATAAGCCGATTCCAGTTGAATAATGTGAAATATGATGTTTTTGGGGTGAAAAGACCGGGTCGTAAGCCTCAAAAATAGTAACAGTCTAGCCAGGTTGAGGATCTCTTCGAGTTTAGCAGGGTTGAGGTCCAAGAGACTGGGTATGTTACGCTATCCATGGATAGAGATATATGTATCGCCTACGGGCTTGATGATTATGATTATGGACCAAAGCAGTAACTCTAAACTTTGAATAACATATTTGTGTCTTTTGGGCCCATACTTGTTTTTGTGTCAATGTAAATCATAAGTGATGAAATAATTGAATAAAATGATGAAATGTAGTCTTATGAACAATATAAAGATATCATTTGTGAATATTGTCTTAATTGATGAAATGTGTGACATTGGCATTGCATAGAAATATATTGTTATTGTAGTTTGTACCACTAAGCCGTTGGCTTAGCGCGATTGTGGTTCATCGCGCAGGTGACAGAGAAGAACCAGAGAGTTCCTCTAGACTGAGTAGAGTCTAGATTTTGAGGCATGGATAGTGGAGCTTAAAGATCAAAGACATACTGCCAAACATGTATATATTTTATGTTTTGTAAAAACTTGAGTTTTGAAGTATATGTATTTGTAAATATTTGTTATACTTTCCGCTGCGTTTTGAATAAACATTTTTATCTATTGTGTTTATAATTTCTTTTAAATGTTTTAAATTTGTTCATGTTTTAAAAAAGGGATGAGTCGTTTGTTTAGTAAACCGTGGCATTTCTATATTCAGTATACGTATATTACGATCGTATTAGCATGCTGTGTACGTATATGGGGTATAGGGGTGTTACATGACAGTCCTACAAGGAAGAAGGACAAAATGATAAAATGCTCAAAGAAAGGGAAGAGTAAGAAAAATAAAAAGAAAGAAAAGGGAGAAGAATAAAAGAAACAAATTTAGGTACCAAACTTTTTACAAGGGCAAAGACTGTCCTAATCGAGATCTAGATTAATGCCAAGAAGATAGAAGGAATTTTGAGTCTAGCAAGATTGCTCCTAGCTGCCTAAAGTTCCAACCAGAAATTTATAGTGTGAGGGTTTGTCCATTATGTCACATCAGCTCCAACCTCAAAATGGCCTTCATTTAACTCATGTCCCTTATAGACCACATTTCAAGCCTATCAGATCTCTCTTAGTAGGTAGAGTCTATTAGTGGAGATAGTTTGGATAAGCATGCATGTGAGATAGACAACATTTAAACTCAAATGAGACCTTTGGCTAAGTAATGTGTATGTGCCTATCTGAAGTGTAACAATTTTTGCTTAAATAGAAATGATTCCCAAATTTAGTATGGTAACTAGGGTTGTCATGTTATAGATATGTTAATTTGGAAAAATCAAGTCATGAGGTACATTGACAATGATTTGGCAAAGCCAACATTTGATTTCAAAATCAAAATTCAAAAAATTCAAAAATGTTTTTGTCATACAAAATCTTCAAGTTAAGGGGAGTATGTTGAACTATCGAACCTCGAAGGACACATTGGGCAAAGGAAATGATTATTGTTAAGGTTATGAAAAAGCTACCAGCTGGCATGTTGAATCATAATTTGAAATGGATGTATCTTTGCTATTTGGGGCCTCCATTATTAATGTTTTCAACATCTTGAAGATAAAAGCCATAAATGTAAAGCATCCTATCATTCCAAAGCAAGGACTAAACAAGCATCTCAAAGGAGTCAATGAGAACACTTCTGCTGATCACCTCGGTCTATGAGTCGATGGAACGACTGTAAGTATTATTCATGCATATCATGCATACATGAGCATATCACATTGCACTTTCTTGTATTGGATTGTCTATTCCTTGTCAAAATGAACAGCAAAACACCCTGCGAAGTAAAGAATCAAAAGAAGATATTTGCTTGTGGAAGCTCCAGTCGTTTTGCAAAAGAAGAAATACGTGCTTGTGCGAAAAACTAGACGGCAAATATGTGCTTGTGTGAAGAACTAGATGGCAAAAATTTCAATCAGAGCCCGCATAGAAAAATTATGGGTTTGAACCTACACAGGGGGCAAAGTTTCTTCTTTTCAATTTTTGAGTTTATGCATAAACAAAATATTTTGAATATCTTGCCACGCAGGGGCAAGGAGAAGATATGAAGGTTAGCTAAAAGGGCTAAATTTTTTGTTCATGTATAATTAATGAATAAGGAAAAAAAATTCACAAAAGAATAAAAAAAATAAAAAAAATCAATCAAAAGAGAAAATTAGAATTGTCAAATGCAAAAGACAAAAGATCAGTCCATCTAAAAGAGTTGAAGCCAGGGTAAGGACCCGACTTCCAATGGATAAATATCCATGTTTCAAGGGTAAAGACCAGATTTTCAATGGATAAAGATCCATGTTTCAAGGGTAAAGACCCGATTTCCAATGGATAAGGATCCACATTTCAAAATTCCAAAGGATGAAGATCCATTTTCAAGGGTGAAGACCCGATTTCCAAGGATGATGATCCATTTTCAAAGGTGAAGACCTGATTCCAAGGATAAAGATCCACATTCAAGGGTGAAGACCCGATCTCAAAGGATGAAGATCCATTTTCAAGGGTGGAGACCTGATATCAAAGGATGAAGATCCATTTTCAAGGGTGAAAACCCGATCTCAAAGGATGAAGATCCATTTTCAAGGGTGAAGACCTGATCTCAAAGGATGAAGATCCATTTACAAGGGTGAAGACTCGATCTCAAAGGATGAAGAACCATTTTCAAGGGTGAAGACCCGATCTCTAAGGATGAAGATCTAATTTCAAAATATGAAGACCCGATCTCCAAGGATGAAGATCCATTTTCAAGGGTGAAGATCCGATCACAAAGGATGAAGATCCATTTTGAGGGTGGAGAACCACAATTTATAGAACAGTTGGAGCAGTCAGACTTCTCAACTGATAAAAGGTTAGTCAAACTCAGTCTCGGGTCCAAGCACCCGAATTCAATTCAGTCTCAGGTCCAAGTACCCATTTTCGAGTCCAAGTACCCAAATCAAATTAGTCTCGGGTCCAAGTACCCAAATCAATTCAGTCTCGGGTCCAAGTACCCATTCTAAGATCAAAGTACCCAAATCAAATAAGTCTTAGGTCCAAGTACCCATTCTCGGGTCCAAGTACCCAAATCAAATTAGTCTCAGGTCTAAGTACCCAATCTCGAGTCCAAGAACCCAAATCAAATAAGACTCGGGTCCAAGTACCCAATCTCGGGTCCAAGCACACGAATCAAAATCAATCTTTGGTCCAAGTACCCATTCTAAGGTCCCAGTACCCAAATAAAATTAGTCTCAGGTCCAAGTACCCAATCTCGGGTCCAAGTACCCATTCTCGGTTCCAAGTACCCAAACCAATTCAAGCTCGGGTCCAAGTACCCAAATAAAATTCAATCTCGAGTCCAAGTACCCAATCTCAGGTCCAAGTACCCAAATCAAATTCAATCTCAGGTCCAAGTATCCAAATCAAATCAATCTCGGGTCCAAGTACCCAATCCTGGGTCCAAGTACCAATTCAATCTAGTCTTGGGTCCAAGTATCAGATCAAGTTCAGTCTCAGGTCAAAATACCCAAAACAAATTCAAGTAACCATCTCATCAAAATTAAGTCTTATTGCTTTTCACTCTCTTTTACTAAAGTCTCAGATCGTTTAGGGAGGAGGCAAACTGTAAACCCTTAATTTTTTACCCAGTCCGGTCCAATATATTTTATTTAGTCCAAAATAATATTTTTGTTATCTTAATTAAATAATATTTGTTTTAGTATTTATTTTTTATAATTATAGTAATAAAAGATAATAATAATAATAAAATAAATAAAAATAAAAATCGGCAACGGAAAAATCGGCCTATTGGACGAAATGTCTTGGTAGCCAATTTCGCTCGCAATCCTTGGCAGCCCAGCGCGCAAATTTTCCAAGCGGTTTCTCGCAAATTCCCTCGTGGCCCGCAGTAGTTTTTTTGCCAGCAAAATTTTCCAATGCAATTTTTTTCGAAGCCAAACTGTATTTGGTTTCGATTTCCCTTCCTAATTAATTTGAGTTTCCTTAAACCATTAGAACTAGACATATAAATTTTCCTATAAATAAAATATTCAAGGACAGAAAGAGGGGGAGGTGTAACACCCCTATACCCCGTATACGTACACAGCATGCTATTACGATCGTAATATACGTATACTGAATATAGAAATGCCACGGTTTACTAAACAAATGACTCACTTCTTTTACAATAAGATAAGCAAACTCAAAAAATTTAAGTTATCTTTTGAAACACAGTAGATAAAACATTTATTCAATACACAGCGGAAAATATAACAATATTTACAAATACATATACATCAAAACTCAAGTTTTACAAAACATAAAATTTATACATGTTTGGCAGTTAGTCTTTGATCTTTAAGTCCTCTATCAACTCTTCAGAATCTAGACTCGACTCAATCTAGCTGAACTCTCTGGTTCTACTCTGTCACCTGCGCGATGAACCACAATCGCGCTAAGCCATAGGCTTAGTGGTACAAACTACAATAATATTATACTATAATGAAATGCAAATGTCATACCTTCAAACATATAAACAATTCTCAAGAATCTCATTATTTATTTATTTCATCATTCATAAATCACATTGAAAACAAAGACAAGCATGGGCCCAAAAGACACTAATATGTTATTCAAAGTTCAGAGTTACTGCTTTGGTCTATAATCACAATCATCAAGCTCGTAGCCGATACATATATATATCTCTATCCATGGATAGTGTAACAGGCCCAGTCTCTTGGACCTCAACCTGGCTAAACTCGAGGAGATCCTCAACTCGGCAAGACTATTACCTGTAACAGACCCAGTCTCTTGGACCTCAATCCGAATAAACCCGAGAAGATTCTCAACCCGGTAAGACTGTTCCTGTTTTTGAGGCTTATGACCCAGTCTTTTCACCCCAAAAACATCATATTTTTCATATTTCACATTTCTCAACTGGAATCGGCATACGACCCGTTCTTTTCACCTATCCAGTGATTCATAGGCATGCCGCCAAACCCAGAACTCTGAAAATTGAATAACACATTAGACACACAATTCATTTATAAATTTCATTCTCATTTCCTCATCATCATTTAGGCAATTATGCCTCAATCATCTCATTTGCTTCATTATCATTAAAGCCAACATCCATGGCTTCATATCTCATCAATAGAGTATACATAATTAATTGCATTGAATATCATCATCTAGGCAAACATGCCCCATTTATTTCATTTGAATCATCATAACCAATCACACACTACAAAAAAAAATAGTAATCTGCGACGCAATCTGCGACACTATTAACGACGAAATCAACGACCAAAATACGATAGCGACAATATCAGCGACGAACAGCGAGAAAAATCGAGCAGACGGTAATGTCCTGGTCGCTAAAAAATCAACGACAAATCAGTGACCAATTGTGCATGTCGTTGATTAGTGATAAATCAGCGACAAAATAGAGACAAATTCAACGACATTTTCATTTTTGGCGGGAATTATTTATTCCCGCTGAAATTCGTCGCTGATTTAGCTTTGGTCGTTGAATTGTTTCTGTTTGGGTCGTTAATTTAGTCGCTGAATTTGTCGCTAATTTGCTCGCTAAATTTTGTCGCTGATGTGTCGCAGAATATGTCGCAATATTTTTCTCGTTGTTTCAGTCGTTGATTTGTCGCAGAATTCAATATTTTTTTTGTCACCTTTGGTCGCTGATTCTGTCGCAATTTTGTCGCAATTTTGTAATTGTTTGGCTATATTTTTCTAGTATTCCTTTTTTTTTTGTCTACACATTTTCAAAAACCTGTTGAATTTCAAATATAATAACCAAACATGTTTATAAAATAGTCATTCATTACAATAATAATCAAATAACACAACATTCATAATTAAGTTATTATTGGCAATAAGTATACATAAACAATTCGAATGTAAAGTTTACCCCTTAAGAAAATAGCTTACATTAATATTGTTAACCTTTCATATTTCAAATACCTGAAATATATATTTTAACAAAGAAGCATTGTTCCATATAACTATAATACATAATCTACCTTCAGGCACAGCTCAGTGGTAAGAATCTAATGAAAATGAAAACTGAAAATAAAATAAATAGGCTTTTGAGCCCTCATCCCAAACTAGTTAAGCATGAATATTAAAATAAATAGTATAAGATTCATCTCTAAAACTTAGCAATGGTGCCAAAAGAAAATTCCTTTTTGCTCCCTCTGCTACAAAGCTGATGGGATGATACTGGCTCATTCCCTTGTTCATTACAAAGCTAACTCCCTGCTTAAAGTTAGCATGTGATGACTCCGAATTGCAGCTAAGCTTCAGACTTTTTCCTGACTTATAATTCAATCCACTATATACAAAGCAGCCCTGATCTGTTAAAAGCAAAAAACATGAAGGTTAATCATATAACTTAAAGTGCGATAATGATATTGTTCCAAGGAGGGTTGAAAGTAGAACTTTACCTTATGAATAGTAAAAAAACCAGAGATTTTTATTTTTACTAGGGTTAAGTATGATTTGAATGAACTAGTAAAGATTTTTACTTTCATAATTTACCAATTTTAAAACTCAGCTAGAAGTTCCCTGCAACCACAACAAAGGTAACCAACACTCTTGAGAAACAGAATTTTGAAAGGATAAAAAATCAAAAGATCAACAGCCTTAATAATAAAATGTGTTAGGAGAAAAATAAATGGAAAAAAATCCTCTGCTCAATAAACATTAGAGATTAGATAGATTTTATTACAAGAATCTTGCTGCAAATTCATTTGATGCTTATATGAGTTGATGCTCATGAGTTGATGGCGTCTCTAAAAAAGTCAAATAAGCAAGTAAATGGAAAACCACATTCAAAATGTGGCTGAATTTATGCAAGAGACGTGGCACATCTTATCTTAAAGTTATCATATCATATGAGACAATGAGAATTATCAAAATAATAGTGCAAATAACATGAACAGATGTCCAGCCCAAGGATTTAAAAGTATATTTGGTGTCATTTATAAATAGGTAACTTACTTGAAATATTTATAGTATGGATGCTGGTCCAACTCGAACACCAATTACCTTCAAAACATAGTTAATTTGGAGATTTCTCTTCTGTCCTTTAGTTGAAATTAATTACCTACAAGAATTACGGCTTTCTCTAAGTACCATCTAACAAATTAATAAAAAAAAAACCTATTTTGCTATCAACACCCTGCCACTGAGTTGAGACTACTCCACATGCTGCAAAAATTAGCGCAACTGCACCATAGTGGATAGTATCACCTCTTATATGCAAATACAAAAAAATTTAGAATTGCAAGCGAGCTAACCTAATTGCCAAATATTTAACCAAGTTTTTGGAGTCATTTTCAAATACTTTACATTACTGAAAAAATCATATTCCTCACAAGTTGAATTCCATTCAAATTGGATCAATTTTCCCATTTGGAGTGAAACCTTATAGGCAATAGGCTTCAAAATGGGGATTTCATTACAATTGTAAATCTAAAAAGACAATGTAAGAAACACTATACTTGATATTGCCAATTTTCCAAACTAAAGAAAATTTCTTACTTTAGCAATGATCTGAAGTAAAATGAATTTGAATTAAAATCGAAGTCAAGTAACAGAGCAATAAGAAAAGGAAAAGGAATTGACCACAGCGAAATGCAGGCCCTCCGCCCTAGTAAGCGATCCACCAAATGCTTGACCGCCACTGCTTCAACAAACCACGAACACTCGTTCTTTTTCTCAATAGAAACTGTAGTCCCAAACCCCGAAGTTTCCAATTAAAGATCAAAACTAAAATTTGCTACTATTTCAGTAACAAATCACAGCAATTACAATAAACCTAAATCTAAAAGAATCATAGCACACAAACCAAAGAAAACAAAGAATCAAACAAGCACCTGAATTGTAGAAACCCTAACTCAATTTAGAATAAGATAGAGAGCTTAGTTAGAGAGAGGAAAAACAGAGACGAAACTGAAGAAGCAAAACTAGAGAATAGAAAAGAGAATAGATCTATTGACTTACATGGAGAGAGGTTCAATGCTAAGAACTTCTCATGTACTCCTCTCAAAACAAATGGGTTTCTGAATTTTTTATTTCATCTTTTAGTTTTTTGGGAATTATTATTAGGAAAAAAGAAAAGAGTATAAATAGGAAAGAAAGCAAGATTATAAGAAAAGATGAGTTTTCTCAAAAAACACGATAAATGGACGGATCGAGAGAGAGAAGAGAAGGAGGACAAAGTTCTGAGAGTGGTTTTGCTTTCCCTCTTTTTTTTTTTTTGTAATTTTTCCATTTTTTTTTATAAGCGTTTTGCTCTGATTGATTTTGAATAGTAAAAAAACAAGTTTCAAAATGATTTCAATCATATTTTGAAATCATTTCGACCCGCCAAATCGAATTTCTATCCCCATCTGCATAATATATTTTTTAACTTTTTTAAAATATTTTAACTTTTTTAATATTTTTAATATACTAAAAATATATTTAATATATACTTTTAAAAATTAAATATATATTTAATATATTAAATGTTTATTCAAAATATACTTCTAAAAGGAGTATTTTTAAAATTAAAAATTAAAAAAGAGTATTTTTGAAATTGAAAAAGAAAAATATATATTTTTAAAAATATTTTTATTTTTTAGAATAATTTTAAAGAAACTCCTTTTTTAATATTATGTATTTTTTATGTATTTTTAATATATTAAATATATATCTAATATATATTTTTAAAAAATGAATATATTTTTAATATATCAAATATATATTTAAAATATACTTGAAGTATTTTTAAAATTAAAAATTAAATAAAGGATATTTTTTAAATTAAAAAGAAAAATGAATATTTTTAAAAATATTTTTAATTTTTTAGAAGATTTTGAAGAAATCTCGTTCGATATATGGGCTTTAAAACCGAGGCGAGTCGGTATCTTTTTTAAACTTTTTTTATTTTACTTGAATTTTGCATTATATTTGCGCAGAAAATCTCTCTCTAAGGTAAAACTGTTGCAAGTGCCTTTCAGTTTTTGTAATACTTATACATTATATTATATTATGTTCTAAATAAATTAGCGACTAATCTGCGACCAACTATTTTTCTCGCAAATCAGCGAGCCATTTAGCGACTAATTAGCGACCAATTACTTTAAAATAGAAAATGAAATTAATTTCTCGCTAATCCATCGCTATATTCACGCAAATTAGCGACTAATCTGCGACCAACTATTTTTCTCGCAAATCAACGAGCCATTTAGCGACTAATTAGCGACCAATTACTTTAAAATAGAAAATAAAATTAATTTCTCGCTAATCCGTCGCTATATTCTCGCAAATTAGCGACTAATCTGCGACTAACTATTTTTCTCGCAAATCAGCGAGCCATTTAGCGACTAATTAGCGACCAATTACTTTAAAATAGAAAATGAAATTAATTTCTCGCTAATCCGTCGCTATATTCTCGCAAATTAGCGACTAATCTGCGACTAACTATTTTTCTCGCAAATCAGCGAGCCATTTAGCGACCAATTAGCGACCAATTACTTTAAAATAGAAAATAAAATTAATTTCTCGCTAATCCGTCGCTATATTCTCACAAATTAACAATAATTCTGCGACTAACTTTTTTTCTCGCAAATCAGCGAGCCATTTAGCGACTAATTAGCAACAAAAAACTTTCCAATAAAAAATAAACACATTCTTTGCTAATTTGTCGTAAATTAGTCGTAACGTCGTAGCTGATTGTCGACGCCAAAATTTGGCGCAAAATTCAGCGACACATTCAGCGAGAAACGACCTTTTATCGCTATTCAACGACAGATTCTACGACTATTTTTTTTGTCGTTAATCAGCGACACATTTAGCGACCCATTCAGCGACGGAATGTTAGAAAGACGCTTATCTTGATTCTTTGTCGTAAAATTGTCGTTGATAAAGTCGCTAATCAGCGACGAAATAAGAGTTGTCGCAGAATGTGTCGCTGATTGTGCTTTTTTTTGTAGTGACATTGGCTTCACAACTCATTATATCTCAATTCACATTAAAATAATTCATCAAAATCAATTGCATTGCACATACCTTTTGAATGATCATCATATCATCATATCTTTCACATTTCCTATTTCCTTTTTCATTACATCATCATAACTTTAGAATCTTCAACATATATTCCACAAAGTTCACATTATGCAAAACATAACATTATTAACATGCATCAACAATGCAATAGATTTCTTAACACATTTACAATCAAATGTGTTAAGTCTCAAGGTCATATAAAGGTATGCAATAATGTAGTTTGTACTTACCTCAAAACCAACTCACACCAATCTATACACTTCCTCCTCCAAGAATCCTCAACACTTAGGTTAGGGCAATTCAACTTCTTCAACTCCTAAACCAAAGGTAATCATACACACTCACTTAGAAATACACATGAAATAGTAAGGCTAAAAACAACCTAGGACAAGCTCTACACATGACACGCTCAACAACACGGGCATGTCCTTGACCGTGCCCTAACTCCACAACACAGAATCTTTGACACGCTCAGAACCACGGGCGTGTCACTGAACGTGTAATACATTCTGTCTCACAGAAACATTGACACGTCCAACAACACGGGTGTGTTCATGGACGTGTCAAACCTTCACCAACACAGTAGCTATGACACGCTCAGTGACATGGGCGTGTCACTGGACGTGTAAATGCTACTGCAACACAGAACCATCGACACGCCCAAAGACTTGGCCGTGCTCATGGTCGTGTCAGGCCAAAATTACAGATTCTGGCAACAACAACCTCACATCCAACAATCCTCTTACTTCCACCATTTTCCACTTCAAACAAACTTAACTAAACACACCCAAAAATCATAACAAACTTGCAAAAACACCAAAACAACCCAAAGCATACATCAAACACAAAATTATAATCATCACCACAAACCCAAAACACAACCACAACACTTTTCTTCCAACAAACTTACTCTTTCCTTCAATCCAACCCAAAATTCCAAAATCAACTGAATCAAACACTCTTAAACACACCATAATCAAACAAACACAACCTCAACTCACAAACTCAAAGAAAATCAAAGAATCAAGTGGAAAACTTACCAAGGATGAAGAAACTCTTAAATATCCAACTTGATCACTTGAAAACTTCTTTCAATCTTGAGCTTGGAAGATCAAATCTCTCTCTTGCTCTCTTGCTACGGAGTGCCGGCCAAAACAAAGAAAAGAAAAGGAAAGGAAGGTGAACCACAAAGAAGAAAGAAAGAAAGAAGAAAGCAAAGAAGACAAAGTCAAATTCTCACCCACTATCTCCTCAAAACCCTCTCCTCCAAGCATTTAATATTAAAATATTCTAAATATCTCCATCCACTTCCACTCACTCAAATTCCACTTAATTAACTTAATTAATTTAAAATCATTAATTAATCATCTTTTGACTTCACATTATGACTTGTATTTGTTGTATATATTTCCATATATACAACATATACACTCTCTCTTTAATTCTTTTCTCTTTTCAATTTCTCATATACCTTAAATCCAAATTCAATAATAATTACTTCAAAACTTCTAAGGCATATTTTGGGATGTTACAATTCTCCCACTCTAAAAGAAATTTCGTCCTCGAAATTACCTGATATCAAGTCTGAAAAAGTTGAGGATATTGCTCTCGCATTGCTTGCTCAATCTCTCAAGTTGCCTCTTCTCTACCATGATTTTGTTAGTGTATGTGCCCTAGGCCATTTATTTGGATCTTTATGTTATGCATTCATTATTAATAAATGAGGTTTTATTATCATTATTGTTTGTTTGCATGTTACACAATTTTGATATTTGTCCCTGGTTTATTATTGTTATAGAGATAAAAAAAAAATTCTTAACCAGTATGAACATTGATTTGATAATCATCAGATGGTTATGTGTATAGTGATACAAATCAATTTCATAGATACTTGTTAGAGAACAATGTATTGGATAGACCCATCATGAGATTACTACATGGGTTAGTGTCATAAGTAAATCTCATGATAGTTATGTATTAATTCTTTGACTTGAGATTGTCATAGTTTCAAATATAAGGACTATTATATTTTGACATGATCAAACATTATCCGTAACTAGATAGTAATAAAGGTTATGATCATATATGATAGAAATTATGTAGAGGATAATGAACAATCAAGATAGAATTTGTCCCTCTCTTTGAGAGAGATATCTTTTGGGCCCCTCGATAAGTGAGACTGTGAAATGTATGGCCGTGCTCAAATGAATTGATAGTGTGATCAATTTCATTTGTTTTTATCAATCTACTTGGAGATCGACTAATCATAAGTTTGGACAATATAAGTATGACGTTGACCATGACTTATGTTCAAGCTAGATATCGTGTGACAAAGGGATTAATGCATGTACTATTATTAGGCAAATTGGACATTCCTTATATTAATTGGGTAGTTGTAACACCTTGCTAGAGGCCAATTATGACTTGTTGGTTTAATAGAGATTAAATTGACTGCCAATTAATATGGGGCTATCGGGTTACACACAAGAATGCGCTTTGGCTGGATATAATATTAATAATATTAATATTTAATATTAATATTATTTTTGTTTATATATATATATTATTAGATAATATATTCATAATCCTAATTAGATTTGGATTTTGAATTTGACTTACCTTATCCAATTATATATATTAATAGAAAATATATTCAGAATCCTAATTAGATTTGGATTCTGAATTTGACTTACCTTATCCAATTTCAAATTGGATTCTGGAGTGAATATATTCTCTCTAGAAGTTAAGTCTTCTTATAGGTAACATTAGAAAATAAAAAGAGAATGAAAAACTTTGAAACCCTAATACGTTTTAGAGAAAACGTTTTTTAGCCTTCGCCGTTGCAGAGAGCTAGCACTCCAGACGGTAGCATTCGTGTGGATACACGATAGAGGGTGTTTCACAATCGAGGCATCTCTTCCAAACTGTGATTTCGAATCATCAACATGTTAGTTCTTTGTACACTTTCATCGAATTAAACGAACAGCATGGATCCTGGTGGGAAATCAGAGATCAAAATTTTTTTTTTCCGCTGCGTGTTTTGTTTGCAGTGATCTCCTTGATTTCCTAACAGTGGTATCAGAGCCACTTGTTGTTTTCATTTAAGTCAAAAATGCCTTGTTGATATGATTACATGAGATATATTGTTTTCGTATGGCATGTTAATTATAAAACCTTAATTCGTTTTTCATATGATGAGAAAGGATTGTTTTTGGTTTCGTTTCTGTAAAACCCTAATTCGTTTTTCATATGATGAGAAAGGATTGGTGTTTTTAATTTCGTTTTCATGAGATGATCACATATATATAATTGGTTTTCATATGATGAGAAAGGATTGTTTTTTGTTTCGTTTCTGTAAAACCCTAATTCGTTTTTCATATGATGAGAAAGGATTGGTGTTTTTAATTTCATTTTCATGAGATGATCACGTATATATGATTGGTTGATTAAAACGATTTTCATATGATGAAAACGATTAAGTTTATATGTGATATAAACATTTGGTAATGATTCTATAATGGGTTGTACATATTCGAAATAAAACAATAAGAAGGTTAATGAGATTAACGATTCTGTTTTAGGGTTTCGCCAAAGAAAAATGTTAATGAGATTAATGTTTCTGTTTGGCTTTGAGGGGTGCTGCCACTCGACCCCGCCCAGGGGGGCTGCCCCTTCGGAACCCCACCTGCTGGCAGGCCAGCGGGAGCCCCGCCCGCTAACTGGCTAGCGGGACCGCCGTATGTTCGCGCCCTATAGTTCGTTACCGTGACATTAAGAATGTCAATATATTTGTTTCTATTTAACATGTTGGTGATGAATATTTTATGTTTGTTTGATGTCTTGGCATGGTGCATAGCATGGCCTTATGACCTATGTGATTGGTTTATTCATATCTTAATTTTAGGTAAATACAGCCTGCGTGTCGTTTATTTTGTTGTAATTTATTTTACTAGTAGTTAGATTTTCTTTTATTGTAATAAATGAAGATTCAAGCTACAATGTTTGTGATGGAGATTCATACCAAGGAGAAGATGGTTCCATGGTGATGGAAGCACAAGCTCAAGTTTTGAAGATATGTAATATTGCAAGTGTTGTAATAGATAGGTTTTTCACCTAGGGTTGCCTTTATGATCTTCATTTGGTCTCTTGAAGATCATATTTAGTTTGGCCATGCTATGTCACGTTTACATATTTTGTCATTTGGTATATGATGCTTATGTGATGAATTATATATATGCATATAGGATGCTAAAATATAATGATATGTAATGCAAGACATGATAATAATTTAGTTGAACCCTCATTAATAATTTAAGTCTAAATGCCATCCACGTTTTGAACACCTATCAAAATTAAGATTGTATTAAAGTAGGTATTGCCAAAGCAATATGCTTTAAACATTCCTAGCTAAGTAGGATGAGTAATAGTGTTACTCATATGTTTTAAAATTGGTTAGACTTAATTAGGCTATCAAAATGGTTTTGGGCCTAAGGCATTAGATGGAATTTAACATGCTATGACATATGATGTCAATATTCCATAATTACTAAGAGTTACATGAGATGTAATTGGTAAAGATGTTACCTACCTAAATAACTTGATTTTAAGCGTCACGCCAAAGATGAGTTTAGAATTAAGTGAAATACGGATCTTAGCCTACTAAAATTTTTCTTTAGAGGGTTATATTTTTAGTAGGAGTTTAAATAATTTTAACCTCATTATTAATTAAAATTTTACTTTGCATATTTATCAACAGATGGCTGCTAATAACAATTCCACCTTATCACTGCGATGTATCCTTGAGAAGGAAAAACTGAAAGAATGTGGGACTAATTTTGTTGACCGGTTTAGGAACCTGAGAATTGTTCTCAAACAAGAGAAAAAGTCCTACGTGCTTGATGAAGCTATCCCTGACCCACCTCCTGCTGATGCTTCTAATGCTGCTAAGAGTAAGCATAAGAAGCATGTGGATGATTCAAATGACATAGGATGTCTTATGTTGGCTACTATGTGTCCAGGACTTCAGAAGGATTTGGAACACTTAGAGGCTTATGAGATGAGTGTGCATCTCAAACAAGCTTTCCAACAATAGGCTAGGCAAGATAGGTTTAACACCGCTGTTGCATTATTTGACTGCAAAATGTCTGAAGGTGAATATGTTAGTGCTCATGTTTTGAAGATGAAAGGCTATCTAGATCACCTTGCTAGACTTGGATATCCCCTGAGTTTAGAACTCTCCACGGATTTGATCCTACATTCATTGCCTAGCAGTTTCTCACAGTTTGTCATGAACTATAACATGAATGACATGGAGAAATCCATTCCTGAGCTACATGGTATGCTCAAAACTGCTGAGGGGAATATCAAAAAGCCTACCCAAATATTGAATGTTAATATTAAACAAATGAAAAAGAAAGCCAAATATACTAAAGGCAAGGGTAAGGCAAAAGGTGCTAAAGGGTCCAAGGGACAAGCTAAACCAAAACCTAAACCTAAGGCTAAAGTTCCTAAGGAAGGGACTTGTTTCCATTGCAACAAGCCTGGGCATTGGAAGAGAAATTGTCAACTCTATTTGGATGAGTTAAAGAAGTTGAAGGGTAGTGCGACTACATCTTCAGGTATTTATGTTATAGAAATTAATTTATCTATTCCTTCTTCCTGGGTATTAGATAACGGATGTGGATCTCATTTTTGTACAAATATCCAGGGACTCAAAAGGAGTAGGATGCTGAAGAAGGGCGAAGTGGACCTACGTGTTGGCAATAGAGCAAGAGTTGCTGCTATAGCTGTAGGAACTTATGAACTTGTTATGCCCAATGGGTTTTTGTTAATTTTGAAGAATTGCTTTTATGTTCCTACTATGAGTAGGAATCTTATTTCAGTATCTGTTTTGGATGATGAAGGTTATTCATTTTTTATTAAGAATAAGAAATGTTCTATTTTTGATAAAAAAAATGATTTGCTTTATGGTATTGCAAATTCTTATAATGGCCTTTATATCCTTAATCTTGATGATTCTAATGGTAATGATATCTATAACATAACTTCTAAGAGAACTAAGCCAAATGAGTTAAACTCTACTTATTTATGGCATTGTCGCCTTAGCCATATCAATGAGAAACGCATTTCTAAGCTCCATCAAGATGGATTATTAGATTCATTTGATTTTGAATCATTTGAAACATGTGAGTCTTGTTTGCTTGGTAAGATGACAAAGGATCCTTTTACTGGGCATAGTGAAAGGGCTAATGATTTATTGGGCTTGATACATACAGATGTATGTGGTCCTTTTAGCATTAGTGCCAGAGGAGGATTTCGATACTTCATTACTTTTACTGATGATTTCAGTAGGTATGGCTATGTCTACCTAATGAAACATAAGCATGAGTCTTTTGAAATGTTTAGAACTTTTCAAAATGAAGTACAAAATCAACTTGGTAAAACAATTAAACTACTTCGATCAGATCGAGGTGGTGAATATTTGAGCCAAGAGTTTGATGATCATCTAAGGGATTGTGGAATTGTTTCACAACTGACTCCTCCAGGAACTCCACAGTGGAATGGAGTTTCTAAAAGGAGAAATCGAACTCTATTAGATATGGTTCGATCAATGATGAGTCAAGCGGATCTTCCTTTATCTTTTTGGGGTCATGCCTTGGAGACAGCTGCATTCATTCTGAACCGTGTACCATCTAAGGTAGTTGAAAAGACACCATATGAGATATGGACAGGTAAGACACCTAGTTTGTCTTTTCTTAAGATTTGGGGTTGTGAAGCTTATGTGAAAAGACCAGTTTCAGATAAGTTAGCTCCAAAGTCTATCAAATGTAATTTTGTGGGGTATCCTAAGGAAACTAAAGGATACTATTTCTATACTCCTTTAGAGAACAAAGTGTTTGTTGCTCGAAATGGGATCTTTTTGGAAAAGGAATTTCTTTCTAAGAGAACTATTGAGAGTATAGTAGAACTTGAGGAAACTCAAGTACCACAAGAAATCATTGAGCCGTCTATAGAGCCTATTTCAGAACCACAAATAGTTGTGGAGTCTGAAGATGTAACACAAATCCCTCGCAGGTCTGATAGGACACATCGTCAGCCATAGAGATATGGATTTCTTATGACTGATGATAGTGAAGTAATGCTCATAGATCAAGATGAGCCTACTACCTATCAAGAAGCTGTGTCAGGTCCAGATTTAGACAAATGCCTTGGAGCCATGAAATCTGAGATGCAATCTATGTTTGACAACCAAGTTTGGTCTTTAATTGATCCTCCAGAGGGTATTAAGACTATTGGTTGCAAATGGGTTTTCAAGAAGAAAACTGACATGGATGGGAATGTGCAGACCTATAAAGCAAGGCTTGTTGCAAAAGGTTTCAAGCAAACTCATGGTATAGACTATGATGAAACCTTTTCACCAGTTGCTATGCTTAAGTCTGTTAGAATTCTCATTGCCATTGCAGCATACTATGATTATGAGATATGGCAAATGGATGTCAAAATCGCTTTCCTTAATGGAAACTTGCTTGGGGATGTGTATATGACACAACCTGAGGGTTTTGTAAATCCTGAGAATTCTACAAAGGTTTGCAAGCTTCAAAGATCCATTTATGGATTGAAGCAAGCATCTCGAAGCTGGAATCTTCATTTTGATGAAACAGTTAGGAACTTTGGTTTCATCAAGAATGAAGATGAACCTTGTGTTTACAAGATGGTTAGTGGTAGTGCAGTAGTGTTTTTAGTCTTATATGTGGATGACATATTACTCATTGGGAATGATATCCCTACCTTGCAAAAGGTTAAGACTTGGTTAGGGAATTCTTTCTCAATGAAAGACTTAGGTGAGGCTGCCTATATCCTTGGTATAAAGATCTATAGAGATAGATCTAGAAGGATAATTGGCCTGAGTCAAAGTACATACATAGATAAAGTGTTGAAGAGGTTCAACATGCAAGATTCCAAAAAGGGATTCTTGCCTATGTCTCATGGCATTCATCTCAGCAAGAGTCAATGTCATATGACATCTGATGAGCGAGATCAAATGAATAAGATTCCTTATGCTTCTGCTATAGGATCTATTATGTATGCCATGTTATGTACTAGACCAGATGTCTCATATCCATTAAGTGCAACTAGTAGATTTCAAGCTGATCCTGGTGAAGGTCACTGGACAGCTGTCAAGAATATTCTTAAGTACCTTCGAAGGACTAAAGATGTATTCTTGGTTTATGGAGGTTTGGAAGATGTGCTAGTTGTAAATGGTTACACAGATGCTAGTTTCCAAACTGACATAGATTATTTTAGATCGCAGTCAGGTTTTGTATTCACATTGAATGGTGGAGCTGTTAGTTGGAAGAGTTCAAAACAAAGCACTGTGGCTGATTCTACAACAGAGGCTGAGTATATAGCAGCATCAGATGCAGCTAAGGAAGCAGTCTGGTTGAAGAAATTCATCACTGAGCTAGGAGTGGTGCCTAGCATTGCAAATCCTGTGGACATTTATTGTGACAACAATGGTGCCATAGCACAGGCAAAAGAGCCAAGATATCATCAAAGGTCTAAGCATATACTCAGGCGTTTTCACCTCATTCGAGACATTATCGATAGAGGAGATATCAAGATATGCAAAGTTGACACAAATGATAACATAGCAGATCCATTAACAAAGCCTCTCTCACGGGTTAAGCATGATCAGCACACTAGATCTATGGGTCTTAGAAATTTGTAGGCCTAGTGCAAGTGGGAGATTGTTAGTGTATGTGCCCTAGGCCATTTATTTGGATCTTTATGTTATACATTCATTATTAATAAATGAGGTTTATTATCATTATTGGTTATTTGCATGTTACACAATTTTGATATTTGTCCCTGGTTTATTATTGTTATAGAGATAAAAAAAAATTCTTAACCAGTATGAACATTGATTTGATAATCATCAGATGGTTATGTGTATAGTGATACAAATCAATTTCATAGATACTTGTTAGAGAACAATGTATTGGATAGACCCATCATGAGATTACTACATGGGTTAGTGTCATAAGTAAATCTCATGATAGTTATGTATTAATTCTTTGACTTGAGATTGTCATAGTTTCCAATATAAGGACTAATATATTTTGACATGATCAAACATTATCCGTAACTGGATAATAATAAAGGTTATGATCATATATGATAGAAATTATGTAGAGGATAATGAACAATCAAGATAGAATTTGTCCCTCTCTTTGAGAGAGATATCTTTTGCGCCCCTCGATAAGTGAGAATGTGAAATGCATGGTCGTGCTCAAATGAATTGATAGTGTGATCAATTACATTTGTTTTTATCAGTCTAATTGGAGATCGACTAATCATAAGTTTGGACAATATAAGTATGACGTTGACCATGACTTATGTTCAAGCTAGATATCGTGTGACAAAGGGATTAATGCATGTACTATTATTAGGCAAATTAGACATTCCTTATATTAATTGGGTAGTTGTAACGCCTTGCTAGAGGCCAATTATGACTTGTTGGTTTAATAGAGATTAAATTGACTGCCAATTAATATGGGCCTATCGGGTCACACACAAGAATGCGCTTTGGGCTGGATATAATATTAATAATATTAATATTAGATATTAATATTAGATATTATTATTATTTTCGTTTATATATATATATATTATTAGATAATATATTCAGAATCCTAATTAGATTTAGATTCTGAATTTGACTTACCTTATCCAATTATATATATTATTAGATAATATATTCAGAATCCTAATTAGATTTGGATTCTGAATTTGACTTACCTTATCCAATTTCGAATTGGATTTCTGGAGTGAATATATTCTCTCTAGAAGTTAAGTCTTCTTATAGGTAACATTAGAAAATAAAAAGAGAATGAAAAACTTTGAAACCCTAATACGTTTTAGAGAAAATGTTTTTCAGCCTTCGCCGTTGCAGAGAGCTAGCACTCCAGACGGTAGCATTCATATGGATACACGATAGAGGGTGTTTCGCGATCAAGGCATCTCTTCCAAACTGTGATTTCAAATCATCAACAGGTTAGTTCTTTGTACACTTTCGTCGAATTAAACGAACAGCATGGATCCTGGTGGGAAATCAGAGATCAAAAATTTTTTTTCCGCTGCGTGTTTTGTTTGCAGTGATCTCCTTGATTTCCTATCAGATTCCTCCAAAGAACCTTCACGATTGGTACTTTCTTATGTCTCAACTCCTTCATTCCATGTGCTAAAATAACAACTGGTTCTTCTTCAAAAGTTAGATCTAGATTCACCTCAATTGATTCAACTGACAGAACATGAGATGGATCTGATCTGTACTTCCGTAGCATAGAAACATGGAAGACATTATGGATTCTATCTAACTCAGGTGGCAAAGCAAGTCGATAAGCAACTGGTCCAACTCTTTCTAAAACTTCATAAGGTCCAATAAAATGAGGACTTAGCTTCCCTTTTCGACCAAATCTCAAAATCTTTTTCCAAGGAGACACTTTCAAGAATACTTTATCTCCAACATCAAACTCTATGTCTCTCCTCTTCAAATCTGAATAAGATTTCTGTCGATCTGAAGCTGCTTTCAACCGATCCCGTATTATCTTCACTTTCTCTTCTATTTCTTTAATCAAATCAGGACCAACCAACTTACCTTCTCCAACTTCATTCCAACACAGAGGCGTTCTGCATCTTCTACCATACAATGCCTCAAATGGTGCCATTCCAATACTGGATTGATGACTGTTGTTGTAAGCAAATTCCACAAGTGACAAAAATCTATCCCAATTCCCAGAAAAATCAATGACACAGCTTCTTAACATATCCTCAATAAATCTGTATCACTCTGTCTGACTGCCCATCTATCTGAGGATTAAAAGTAGTGCTAAAGAGCAATCGAGAACCCAAAGCACCATGTAAACTCTTCCAAAACCTTGAAGTGAACCGGGGATCTCGATCAGACACTAAAGAAATTGGGATTCCATGCAACTTCACTATCTCACTGATATACAGCTCAGCTAACCTCTCAAGAGAATAGTCCATCCGAACTGGAAGAAAATGAGCTGTCTTTGTCAACCGATCAACTATCACCCAAATAGCATCATGCTTCTTCTGAGTTAATGGCAAACCAGACATAAAATCCATTGTCACTTTCTCCCATTTCCATTCAGGCACTGTTAAAGGTTGAAGCAACCCTGTTGGAACTTGATGCTCGACTTTCAACTTCTGACAAGTAAGACACTTGGATACAAACTCCGCTATGTCTCTCTTCATACCTGACCACCAATAATGCTGATTCAAATCCTGATACATCTTTGTACTTCCGGGGTGCATAGCAAAAATCGACTGGTGTGCTTCCTCTAAAATACTCCTTCTCAAACTAATATCATCAGGAATACACAGTCTATCTTTAAACCAAAGGCTACCATCATTTCTCACATGAAAATCTCGGTTCTCTCCATTTTGGCAATCTGAAACAATCTTCTGAATTTTCTCATCAGCCAATTGAGCCTCTCTTATCTGGTCCAACAACATTGGCCTCAACTGCAATTGAGCCAACAAAGCCCCATCATCACATGATTCAAAACTGGCATGCAACGCTCTCAACTCAACAAGCAACAAGAGCGAATAAGCAGTCAAACCTGCTAAAGACTTCCGACTCAAGGCATCAGCAACAACATTTGCCTTACCAGGATGATAATCGATCAAACAGTCGTAGTCTTTAATCAATTCCAACCAACGTCTTTGCTGAAGATTCAGCTCCTTCTGAACACCCAAATATTTCAAACTTTTATGATCTGTATAGATAAAACACTTCTCTCCATACAAGTAGTGTCGCCAAATCTTCAAAGCAAACACTATGGCTGCCAACTCCAAATCATGCGTCGGATAATTAAGCTCATGCGGCTTCAACTACCGAGAAGCATAAGCTATAACTTTACCCTCTTGCATTAAAACACATCCTAAACCATTATGTGAAGCATCACTGTAAATCACATATGGTCTATCTTCCATAGATAAAGTAAGAACAGGCGCTTGAGTCAACATTTCCTTCAACTGCTCAAAACTAGCTTGACACTGATCCGTCCACACAAATCTAACTCCTTTTCGAAGTAATCTGGTGAGTGGAGTAGCTATCAAAGAAAAACCTTTCACAAAGCGTCGATAATAGCCTGTCAAACCCAGAAAACTTCTAACTTTAGTCACTGATTTCGGTGGACTCCAATTCAAAATAGCTTCAACTTTACTTGGATCAACTCTGATCCCGTCTGCTTAAACTATATGACCAAGAAAAGTTACTTGATCAATCCAAAACTCACACTTTGACAACTTAGCATACAACTTCTTCTCTCTCAAGGTCTGAAGTACAATTCGTAAATGCTTGTCATGCTCCTCTTCATTACGCAAATACACCAAAATATCATCAATAAAAACCACCACAAACTGATCCAGATAGGGCCTAAACACCCTATTCATCAAATCCATGAAAGCTGTAGGTGTATTCGTCAACCCAAAAGGCATTACAAAAAACTCAAAATGCCCATACCTAGTGCGAAAAGTTGTCTTAGGAACATCTTCAGCTCTACCCTCAACTGATGGTACCCCGATCTCAAATCAATCTTGGAAAACACTGCTGCTCCCTTCAATTGATCAAAGAGATCATCAATTCTAGGCAAAGGATATTTATTCTTGATAGTCACTTTGTTCAATTACCTATAATCAATGCACAACCTCATAGTACCATCCTTCTTCTTCACAAACAAAATAAGAGCTCCCCATGGAGATACACTAGGGCGAATAAACCCTTTATCCAACAACTCCTGCAACTGCACCTTCAACTCTCTCAACTCAATAGGTGCCATTCGATAAGGAGTAATAGAGATGGGAGTGGTACCAGGCAACAAATCGATACCAAACTCAACCTCTCTTTCAGGGGGTAACCCTGGCAACTCTTCAGGAAACACATTTAGAAAATCTGCAACTGTGGGTATACTATCAAGTGGAGAACCCACTATTCTGATATCTACAACATGAGCAAGATAAGCATCACACCCTTTTCTAATCAACCTTCTAGCTGTTACAGCTGAAACAAACAAGGATGCAAGTTGTCTCTGCTCACTAGACACCATCACATTCCTACCATGACTGGTTCTCAAAGTAACACATTTCTTTTGACAGTCTACCACAGCTCCATGCTTAGACAACCAATCCATTCCTAAGATCAAATCATATTCCTTAAAAGGCATTTCAATTAAATCACCACGAAACTCTTCACCTTGCACTACCACTGCACTATCACGATGTACCTTACTCACCATAACACTATGTCCTAAAGGATTTATCACCAAGACATCAAATCCTAAGGACTCTGAATGCAATTCAGACACAGGAAATATGGATGCACTTATATATGAAAGTGTAGATCCTGGATCAATCAAAGCAAGAACTGGAATATCAAATAAAGAAAATGTACCTGCTATAACTGCTGAAGCATCCGGCTGCCTCTGCATCACATATACTCTCTGAGAAGATCCAGCCTCATCTGGCCTACTGCCTCCGGATGCAGATCCTCCTCTCTGACTAAACCCAGGTCTACCACCTCTACTGAAACCTCTGCCCCCTCGACTACCTCTGCTGACACTAGGTCGAAAAGCGGCAGTATCAGTCTGTCTATCATCCTGCATCTCAGGGCACTCTCTAATGAAATGAGATGGTGACCCACATCTAAAACACCCAGCTGATCTACCAACCTTCCAACAAACACCCCCATGGTTCCTACCACAAAGATCACATGCAAGTAGAGTAGACCTCTGAACCACTGGAGTCGGAGCACTAGCTACAGAAGCTATAGGTCTCGGCCTCTGTCTCTGATATTGAACTGACCTACCAGACTGCCTTTGGCTCCTACTGATCCTCAGAATAAAACTTCCTCGGCCCCTCTTTATAGATGAAGACCCTGCCTCAAACTGGGATCTCCTAACTCTGGTCTCTTCCTCGGTAGCAGCTGCTGCAATACCTTGTGCTCTTTCAACACTTCTAGCTGCTGCAACTAGCTGAGAGAAATCCTGGTACCGAGAACCAGCAACGATGCACATAATAGAGGGCCTCAACCCCTTCTCAAATCTTCTGCACCGGTCTATTTCATCAGAAATAATCCCCCCAGCATAGTGACTCAACCAGATGAACTCTATCTCATACTCTGTCACTGTCCGGTTATCTTGCCTCAAATTCAAGAATTCCATCTTCTTAACATCTTTATACTCCCTTAGAGTATATTTCTGCTCGAACTCCCTCAAAAAATCCCCATAAGATA
Organism: Garcia nutans; assembly: GCA_947685225.1. Taxonomy (NCBI): domain Eukaryota; kingdom Viridiplantae; phylum Streptophyta; class Magnoliopsida; order Malpighiales; family Euphorbiaceae; genus Garcia; species Garcia nutans. The sequence goes on along the minus strand of CANTUV010000033.1, from coordinate 11,019,946 downwards.
ATGTAGGTGGATCATCCATGGCATGAGGAACCATCTTCCACCAGTCATAAGCATCTTTCTGCAATAAGGATCTAGCATAATTAAATTTCTCATCTGGAGTAGCTTGCAACTGGATAAATATTCTCTGCACTTTATCCAACCACTGCTCCGCTACTGCAGGATCTGTAGTTCCCAAGAAATCCTCAACCCCATACTTTCTCAACTTATCATAATGTCTCACTGGCACTTGAGGTTGTGGTGGTGGTGGCTGCTGCACTGGAGCTTGTCTAAATAGTTCTACCATATGTCTTAACCAACCCGGCGGAGCCTCATCTGCAGCTGATCTCCCTGGCACAGAAGCAGGGGCCTCACTAACTCTCTCCACTCTAGCTCCATCTCTACTCTCTTCAGGAGCTATGCTCTCAGCACTACCTTCTACAGACTGACGTGAATGAGATGCCATCACTACCTATATCTGCAAACGCAGCAGAATATACCTCATTAAAGATCAAAGACTGCCATTACCAAAACATGTATCTTAATTGAAAACCAACTTTTAAAATCAAAATATTCTTTTTCTTACAATTGACCTAGGTTGAGAATCTCAAACCTAGGCTCTGATACCAAAACAATTGTAACACCCCTATACCCCGTATACATACACAACATGCTATTACGATCGTAATATACGTATACTGAATATAGAAATGCCACGGTTTACTAAACAAACGACTCACTTCTTTTACAATAAGATAAGCAAACTCAAAACATTTAAGTTACCTTTTGAAATGCAGTAGATAAAACATTTATTCAATACACAGCGGAAAATATAACAATATTTACAAATACATATACATCAAAACTTAAGTTTTACAAAACATAAAATTTATACATGTTTGGCAGTTAATCTTTGATCTTTAAGTCCTCTATCAACTCTTCAGAATCTAGACTCGACTCGGTCTAGCTGAACTCTCTGGTTCTACTCTGTCACCTGCGCGATGAACCACAATCGCGCTAAGCCATAGGCTTAGTGGTACAAACTACAATAATATTATACTATAATGAAATGCAAATGTCATACCTTCAAACATATAAACAATTCTCAAAAATCTCATTATTTATTTATTTCATCATTCATAAATCACATTGAAAACAAAGACAAGCATGGGCCCAAAAGACACTAATATGTTATTCAAAGTTCAGAGTTACTGCTTTGGTCTATAATCACAATCATCAAGCCCGTAGGCGATACATATATATATATCTCTATCCATGGATAGTGTAACAGACCCAGTCTCTTGGACCTCAACCCGGCTAAACTCGAGGAGATCCTCAACCCGGCAAGACTGTTACCTGTAACAGACCCAGTTTCTTGGACCTCAACCTGGATAAACCCGAGAAGATCCTCAACCCGGCAAGACTGTTACTATTTTTGAGGCTTACGACCCAGTCTTTCCACCCCAAAAACATCATATTTCACATATTTCACATTTCTCAACTGGAATCCGCTTACGACCCGGTCTTTTCACCTATCCAGTGATTCATAGGCATGCCACCAATCCCAAAACTCTGAAAATTGAATAACACATTAAACACACAATTCATTTATAAATTTCATTCTCATTTCCTCAACATCATTTAGGCAATTATGCCTCAATCATCTCATTTGCTTCATTATCATTATAGCCAACATACATGGCTTCATATCTCATCAATAGAGTATACATAATTAATTGCGTTGAATATCATCATCTAGGCAAACATGCCCCATTTATTTCATTTGAATCATCATAACCAATCACATTGGCTTCACAACTCATTATATCTCAATTCACATTAAAATAATTCATCAAAATCAATTGCATTGCACATACCTTTTGAATGATCATCATATCATCATGTCTTTCGCATTTCCTATTTCCTTTTTCATTACATCATCATAACTTTAGAATCATCAACATATATTCCACAAAGTTCACATTATGCAAAACATAACATTATTAACATGCATCAACAATGCAATAGATTTCTTAACACATTGAAAATCAAATGTGTTAAGTCTCAAGGTCATATAAAGGTATGCAATAATGTAGTTTGTACTTACCTCAAAACCAACTCACACCAATCTATACACTTCCTCCTCCAAGAATCCTCAACACTTAGGTTAGGGCAATTCAACTTCTTCAACACCTAAACCAAAGGTAATCATACACACTCACTTAGAAATACACATGAAATAGTAAGGCTAAAAACCAACTAGGGCAAACTCTACACATGGCACGCTCAACAACACGGGCGTGTCCCTGACCGTGCCCTAACTCCACAACACAGAAGCTTTGACACGCTCAGAACCACGGGCGTGTCACTGAACGTGTAATACATTCTGTCTCACAGAAACATTGACAAGTCCAACAACACGGGCGTGTTCATGGCCGTGTGAAACCTTCACCAACATAGTAGCTATGACACGCTCAGTGACATGGGCGTGTCACTGGACGTGTAAATGCTACTGCAACACAGAACCATCGACACGCCCAAAGACTTGGCCGTGCTCATGGCCGTGTCAGGCCAAAATTACAGATTCCGGCAACAACAACCTCACATCCAACAATCCTCTTACTTCCACCATTTTCCACTTCAAACAAACTTAACTAAACACACCCAAAAATCATAACAAACTTGCAAAAACACCAAAACAACCCAAAGCATACATCAAACACAAAATTATAATCATCACCACAAACCCAAAACACAACCACAACACTTTTCTTCCAACAAACTTACTCTTTCCTTCAATCCAACCCAAAATTCTAAAATCAACTGAATCAAACACTCTTAAACACACCATAATCAAACAAACACAACCTCAACTCACAAACTTAAAGAAAATCAAAGAATCAAATGGAAAACTTACCAAGGATGAAGAAACTCTTAAATATCCAACTTGATCACTTGAAAACTTCTTTCAATCTTGAGCTTGGAAGATCAAATCTCTCTCTTGCTCTCTTGCTATGGAGTGCCGGCCAAAACAAAGAAAAGAAAAGGAAAGGAAGGTGAACCACGAAGAAGAAAGAAAGAAAGAAGAAAGAAAAGAAGACAAAGTCAAATTCTCACCCACTATCTCCTCAAAACGCTCTCCTCCAAGCATTTAATATTAAAATATTCTAAATATCTCCATCCACTTCTACTCACTCAAATTCCACTTAATTAACTTAATTAATTTAAAATCATTAACTAATCATCTTTTGAATTCACATTATGACTTGTATATGTTGTATATATTTCCATATATTCAACATATACACTCTCTCTTTAATTCTTTTCTCTTTTCAATTTCTCATATACCTTAAATCCAAATTCAACAATAATTACTTCAAAACTTCTAAGGCATATTTTGGGATGTTACAGGAGGAGACTTGGTATTGAGGAGATCAGACTTAAGGATTAATAGGAGGACTTTGAATGAGGGATTGGAATTTAGGACTTCAGATTGGAGAGAAGTAACAAGCAAGCAATTCAAAATTCATCAAAGGCAGCAACTTTGCCTTTGTCCTTGTTCATCCAAGAAGCAATTTTTGGTGGAACCAACGAACGAAGGTTTGAATCTCTAATCTCTTTTTGTTTTATTTTCTTACAGTAGCTTCAATCACTAAAAATTATTAAATTATTTTCTTTTGATTCCAAAAACCTTAGAACCCTAATTAAGTTCCTCAAAACCTTAAAACCCTAAATTGTTCCTTCTATTTCCAAAAATCCTAAGAAAATACTCTTTAGTTTCCAAAAGCCTTAAATCATTTTTCTTATTTCCAAAATCTTTTAAAAATGCTAAACTATTTTCTCATAATTCTTCTCCAAAATTTCCAAATGTTTTGTTAAATATCCAAACTATAAATTACTTTATAGTTTGAAAAATACACAATTATTTTATGAAACTTTAAATTATTTTCTTCAACTTCAAAACCAAAATAGTAAGCCCCCAAACCAGATAATCTAAACCCTAGTTTTTCCTACCCCTAATATTTAAAACTTAAAAATCTTATAAACCTAAACATTCAAACTCAACACAGTAAGCCTAGAAACAACAATCCAGTAACCAAGAACTATAAACCTAATGTTTTAATATTCTAAAACAGTAATTTCATAATGTTACCCCTAAACCCTAATTTGATTCATGAAACCCTCATCCATTCTAATTTTTCAAAACCTTTATAGTAGCTAAGAATTATAAACCCTAATATACTAAAATCCTAAAACCTTAAATATTAATTAAAGAACTTTAAATAGAAACAGTAACCCTAATTTGTATCTTTACTTGATTTGTTTTTAGATATAGTTATGTAGTTCATTATATGCTTTGATTGATTTATTTTCAATGCTTGATTTATTTAATTTATCATGGATGAATGTTTATTATTTTCATTGATTGATGATGAATGATTTATTTATGATGAATGGTTATTTACTTTTATTAGTTTATTTTGATTTCCAAATGTTGTAAGAGGTATGTTTCCACTTTGTGGGTACCTCATTAGTTAAATATCATGTAATTTAAATTGGTTTTATATTTTAGACCAATGTAAAGGACATATTTCTACCTTTCAGTGGGTTTCCTATTAGTTTAGATATGGATGATGTAAGGACATGTTTCCATCCTCGGATGGGTGTCCATTTATTTGTTTTTCTTGGACATTGCTTTGATTTTTAATATAACGATGCTTTATTTCAATTATTGTGTGTAATATGGATAATATTGTTATATTTAAGAATTTTATAATATTAAGACCTGTAAAGGAGGCCGGTTCCAATGAACCAGACATTGTGGGGGTGCTGGGCCATTTCTCACCTTCCCCACATGTACCCAACTATCCGAACCCATTAGGGGGTTGGGGATTTCTTAAGAATCAAGTCATCCACCCCTTTCTTTTTCCCAGCCCGTCCGGGTGGCGACTCCATTTTCTTCGGACTTAGGTCCGTGTTCTCTAAGGCCCTGAGCCTAAACAGTGCCGAAGTCGCAAGAACCATTTCACCGGGAGTGGGGGAAAAAATCCCCGTTCACACCAATCTTTTAAAATTATAAACCCTAATGTCTTAAAAAACCCTAATTTCATGATGTTTGCTTAAAACCCTAATTAAACCTAACTTTTAAAATCACAATAACATTATTTTCATAAAAACATCTAAAACCTTAAATCATTTTAACATCCAGTAGGTATGTTATTACTTTAAAATATTTCTCAACAAATTAAACTAGTATATGCAAAACCCTAGTTGTTGAACATAAAAACCTAGAAATCCTAATTAATGCATGAACCCCTAAAGTTAATGTAACACCCCTTCCCGACCTACATATGTAAGCCGAGTAGAGGCGCCACACTATCCTAATGTTGTTACCAATTTTACTTAGTCAAATTTTTTAGTTCCGATTTTTACAGAAATTTTGCCATAGTTTTGCCTAAAAATTGAGTCCCAAGTGTCGACAAAACTGGTTTTTTTTTCTGATTTTTTAAAAACATTTTACACAAACCAATGCAAACAAAATCATTCTCAGTACACTCGCAATAAATCCCCCTTATAACCTCAACTACAACCTGCAAAAAGGATTTACACTTCTAATACAACATAAAGTAAAGGTTTATTATGAAATACAGTAGATAAAATATTTGTTCACTATGCAGCGGAAAATAACAATATTTACAAATTCATATATATCCAAACTCAAGTTTTACAACCCATAAAATTTATACATTTCTTTGGCAGTCAGTCTTTGATCTTTAAGCCCACTATCAACACCTCAAAATCTAGACTCGACTCGGCCTAGAGGAACTCTCTGGTTCTTCCCTGTCACCTGTGCGAAGAATCACATTCGCGCTAAGCCAACGGCTTAGTTGTACAAATTACAGTGCTATGATGCTTTAATGCCATGCTAATGTCACACAATAAAGATTCAAGGTCAATTCAAGAGAATATTATATTTCAAATCTTACAGGTTTCAATAATGTATGTATAGTAGTCATCTCATTATTCATTTGTTTCACCATTCAATAGTCACATTTAAACAAACACAAGCATGAGCCCAAAAATAATCTAATATGCCATTCAAAGTTCAGAGTTACTGTTTTGGTCTATAATCATAATCATCAATACATTTATCCATGGATAATCAACTAGATTTGAGTTTACGACCCAGTCATTTCACCCAATCTAGTTTCAATAATTTGTTTTTGAGGCTTACGACCCGGTCATTTCACCCCAAAAACATCACATTTCACATTTTTCAACTAGAATCGGCTTACGACCCGGTCATTTCACCTATCCAGTTATTCATAGGCATGCCGCCAAAACCAGAACTCTGAAAATTGAATAAACATATTAGGCACACAATCATTTCATTAATTTGTTTATCAATAAATTTTCATTTTATTTCTCATTTCATATTCCACAATTAATTAGGCAACCATGCCTCCATTATATATTTCATTTGCATATCATAGCCAATAACCATGGCATCATATCTTAAATGATCTCAAATCGCAATAAAACAATTCTTCATAATATCATATCTTTCACATTTCATTTCATCATCACATCTTTTACATTTCATATTCCCTATTTCATTTCATCATTTAAATGGATATAATCAATGGCATTAACACATATTTTACATACTCATCACAACATTCACATCATACCAAACATACATTATTAATATGCATTAACAATGTATTAGATTTCTTAACACATTTACAATCAAATGTATGTCAAAGCTCAACATCATATGAATGTATGAAATAATGTAATTTGTACTTACCTTAAAACCAACTCACACCAATCTATACACTTACTCTTCCAAGAATCCTCAACACTTAGGCTAGGGCAATTCAACCTCTTCACAACCTAATCCAAAAGGAGTATTAGCAAAATGACCATATGAATAGTACATTCTGGTTTTAGACTCTACTCTATCCTTATTTTGAAAAATTGTATAAAATAATCTACTTGACTAAAAATTCTAAAATTTTTACAGAACTAAATTTTATATCTTAAAATCATTACTTTAAAATTTCAGATCAAACTGAACACAAAATCGTGGTCAAATAGTTTACCCAACCAGACTGCCCCAATTGCCCTGCATCCTGGCAGCAGTTCTGAACTTTGTGAATTCCATAAACTAAATTCAATCAACGTGGTTAAAAATTATTTTTCTCAAATACTAGACTCACTAAGCAACAACATATCCAAAATTCAATTGAATATGATTTTTCTACATTTTATTAAAAATCCCGAAATATATCTGTCTCAGTTAAGGTACCTGCTGGAACAAGTTTAGCAAAAATAATCTTTCCAAAATCATAACCATTCCAAAATCGAATCAACATATTTTTCAGTCCTTCTAGACTCATAGAGACACAACATATCAAAAATTCACTTCAAGAAAATTTTTCTATATTTAATTAAAAATCATACAAGTCACAGCCTTTACTAATTGTAAAACGGAAAAAATTTCACTAAACACAACTCTTACTCTTCCATCACCAACACCAACCTAACTTCTTATCTTTAAACTAAAACCAACACCATAATTAATTAAATCAAACATACTTCAACAAACTACAACCAACACACTCCTAATTCAAACATCTACCATCAAACTCAAACCTTACTTCAAGAAAACAAAAGAAATCAAGAGAGAGAACTTACCAAAATAATAAAACTTCTTGGAGTTTCACTTAATCACTTGAAAACCCCTTCAATTTTGAGCTTGAACATCAAAACAAAACTTGCTCTCTCTTGCTATAGGGTGGCCGGCCATGGAAAGAGAAAGGAAAGAAGAAGAAATGAGAAAAGTCAACTTCCTCTTCTCTTTAAATCTCCACCAAACAATTCAAAATGAAAATGACTAAAATACCCTCTTTAAAACATTCCAACTCCTATATCATTCATTTGCCCTTTTTAGTAACTTCACACTTCACAAATTAAATATCTTCATACCTTGACCCACCATTTTGACCAACATATATGTTACATATATTACCATATATACAACATATACATTCTCTCTAAATAATCTTTTCCTTTTTAATAACACATATACATTAGATTCAAATGAAATAACAATTATATCAATATTTCTAGGGCACATTTTGGGATATTACAATTCTTATTACAATTCTCCCCCTCTAAAAAGAAATTTCGTCCTCGTAATTACCTGATATTATCTCTGAAACAGTTGAGGATATTGATCTCGCATTGTTTGCTCGCTTTCCCAAGTTTCCTCTTCTCTCCCATGATTCTTCCATAGAACTTTCACTAATGGCACTATCTTATTTCTCAACTCTTTCACTTCATGTGCCAAAACAACAATTGGTTCTTCTTCAAAAGTAAGATCTGGACTGACCTCAATAGATTCAACTGGTAAAACATGAGATGGGTCAGATCTATACCTTCGCAACATAGAAACATGGAAGACATTATGGATTCTATCCAACTCAGGCGGCAAAGCAAGACGATAAGCGACTGGTCCAACTCTTTCTAATATCTCATACGGTCCAATGAATCGAGGACTCAGCTTCCCTTTTCGACCAAATCTCAATATCTTTTTCCAAGGAGACACTTTCAAAAATACTTTATTTCCAACATCAAATTCTATGTCTCTCCTCTTCAAATCTGAATAAGACTTCTGTCGATCTGAAGCTGCTTTCAACCTATCCCGAATCATCTTCACTTTTTCTTCAGTTTCTTTAATCAGATCAGGACCAACCAATTTGCCTTCCCCAATTTCATTCCAACATAAAGGCGTTCTACATTTTCTTCCATACAATGCCTCAAATGGTGCCATTCCAATACTGGATTGATGACTGTTGTTGTAAGAAAATTCTACAAGTGGCAAAAATCTGTCCCAACTTCCAGAGAAATCAATGACACAGCTTCTCAACATATCCTCAATAATCTATATTGTAACACCCCCACATTCAGTACACACACACTACAACTCCACAATGTAGCATATGTGCACCGAACATAGGAGTGCTACGGCTTTTCATCAACATTCAAAATATTTGTATATATAATACCATCATCTTTCTCAATATACATTATAGATATATAGATACATTTAAGTAGTACACAGCAGAAGTTATAAAATAGGTACATATATGAAAACATTTGAATACATATTTACAATTATACATATATTTACATTATAAACAAAAACTTTTCAAAATATACAGAAGTAGTACATGATTGGCAAATCTCCTCTGATCTTTAAGTCCCAATATCCACTCTTCAATGTCTACTCTCACTGGGTCTCGAAGAACTCTCGGGTTCAACTCTATAACCTGCGCGATTAAACACTATCGCGCTAAGCCAAGGGCTTAGTAAGACAATTCATGCTTATGTTATGCTTTAGTGCCATGCAATGTTTCATATATGTATTAACAATTCAACATCAATGATGCACACTCAATCAATAAAGATCATATTCAACAGACAATATTCCGTAAATAGTCCATTTCATCATTTAAGTAATATTAACATTTCATTACATTAGAACATCATTTATGATATATATAAAACCTAGACACCTATGGGCCCATCAAGTACTTAATACGATATTCAGAATTCAGAGTTACTGCTTTGGTTCATAAACACCATTATCAAGCCCGTAGGCAACATATACATATATATATCTCTATCCATGGATAGCGTAACAGACCCGGTCTCTTGGATCATCAACTCATCTAATTCGAGAAGATCCTCAACCCGGCAAGACTGCTACTATTCAAATATCTCATAATATCAATTATCATTGTGTAACAGACCCAGTTTCTTGGACCTCAATTCAACTCAATTTGAAGAGATCCTCAACCCGGCAAGACTGTTACCTTTCATTAAATAGGCATGCCTCCAAAACCAGAACTCTGAAACTGAATATCATATTAAACATACACTTATTTCAATATTCTCTTTATCAAACTCTTTCTCAATCTTCCTCATCAATTAGGCAAACATGCCATACATCATTCAATTATATCATCATAGCCACTCACAATGGCTTTATATCACATTTCACATCTCAATTCATATTTTGCATATAGCATCTCAACATACATTATTCATAACACACACATTATCATTTACAAGATTCACATTACATATAACATACTATTGTTCAATCTCAACAATGCAATTAGGGCAAAGAACAATTGATATGATTCATAGCTTTGGGATCTTCCACACATGTTTGATTAGGTCATTCTTGTGTTTGGAGTATGTTTAAAGTGATTATGTTTAGGTTTAGGAGCAATACAACCTTTGAAGAATCAAAACAATGCAAAAAGAACCAAAAATAAAAACATTAACCAATACATTTGAGGGACACGGGCAGCACATTTGAGGGACACGGCCAAGCTTGTGGCCGTGTCTCTCAACCATAAAATCCAGTAGCCAACACAGGCATAAGACACGGCCGTGTCTCCCAATCCAACTTGGACAGTAGCAAACACATTCAAGGGACACGGCCAAGCCAGTGGCCGTGTCACCCAAAAACCTATCCAACACGGCCAAAATCCCTCCACCTTGGCCGTGTCACCCAAATTTCTCAAGTCTTGGCCGTGTCTCTCATTGATTCTAGCCGTGTCACTCAAGAACACAACCCTAATCAAAACCAACACTCTTCCAAATGCATTTTCACACCCTTTGCACAACAATACTTCATTCAATTGGTTTTAATCAATGTTATTAACACATATCTTACATATTCATCACATTAACCACTTAAACAACACATAAACATTACATTAAAACATTCACCAATACTAAACCCTAAAACCAACTTCCCACTTGATCTTTCACAATCAACCTTCACATATCTAACCATATTCACAACCAAATTAATACCAACTCAATCTTTTAACTTTAAATCAATTCCAACACTTACAAACACATATCAAACCCACCAAATCATCACATCAACAAATCACAATTCAATTTAGACATAACCTCAAAAATAACAAAGGAATTCAAGAGATTTCTTACCTAAGATGAAGAAATTCCACAATTCTCTTGTCAAATCCTTTGATTGCTTCTTCAATTTGCTTCTAGCACCATGAATACCTCTCTTGCTCTCTCTTCTCTTCAATGGCCGGCCTCTTCAAGAAAGAAAGAAGAAAATGCACAAGTCAAACACCTTTTCTTCTTTTAATCTCCACCATGCATTCCACTTCAAGCAATTACTCAAATACCCCTCATCATTTAACTTAGCTTTTGTCTCTTATAAGCCCAATTAAGTAATTGCACATTCCACATAAAATATCCTCTTGCATTGACCAACCCTTTTGACCAATGTATATGTTATATATATCATCATATACACAACATATACCACTCTCTCTAAACCCTAAATTCTTTCTCAAAACACATATACACAAACATCTTTCCTCATTTCTTTCCCTTGCAATATAAAACAACAACAATAACAACAACATAACCAAGACTTCTAGGGCATAAATGAGGATATTACATGTATCACTCTCTCTGACTGCCCATCTGTCTGCGGATGAAAAACAGTGCTAAAATGCAATCGAGAACCCAAAGCACCATGTAAACTCTTCCAAAACCTTGAAGTAAACCGGGGATCTCGATCAGACACTAAAGAAATTGAGACTCCATTCAACTTTACTATCTCATTGATGTACAATTCAGCTAACTTATCAAGTGAAAAGTCCATCCGAACCGGAAGAAAATGAGCAGTCTTTATCAACCTATCAACAAACACCCAAATGGCATCATGCTTCCTCTGTGTCATAGGCAAACCAGACACAAAATCCATTGTGATTCTCTCCCATTTCCATTCAGGCACCGTTAAAGGTTGAAGCAACCCTATTGGAACTTGATGTTCAGCTTTCACCCTCTGACAAGTGAGACATTTGGACACAAATTCTGCTATGTCTCTCTTCATACCAGACCACTAATAATGATGTCTCAATTCATGGTACATCTTTGTACTTCCCGGATGCATAGCAAAAACTGATTGGTGTGCTTCCTCCAAAATAACCTTTTTCAAACTATCATTATCAGGAACACACAATCTATCCTTAAACCAAAGGCTACCATCACTTCTCACAAAGAAATCTCGGCTCTCCCCGTTTTGGCAATCTGAAACAATCTTCTGAATTTTCTCATCTATCAATTGAGCCTCCTTAATCTGATCTAACAATACTGGTTTTTTATTAGTTTTTGTTATAAGTTTTGTGTCTTGTTTATTATGTTTATTATTGTTTTATTTAGGTATTTCGTTAGTTTTTATCGGTTTGTCTAGTGTTTTCTTTAATTGTGTAGTTTTAGTTTATTTTTAGTTTTATGTCGTTTTTGATCTAGTTTTTAGTTTGTGTTTATGTTTTATCTGTTATTGTTTATTTACTTCGTGTTTTAAGTTTGTTTTGAGTTTTGTGTTAGGTTAAAACAGGCAAGGAAATGAATTGAAGATGAAATGGGCAGTAGTTGACACAGGCAGAGGACACGGCCAAGTCACTGGCCGTGTCCCATACCAAGTTAAAAGGAAGAGCAAGTCCCAGTAGCAGACACAGGCAGAGGACACGGCCAAGTCATGTGGCCGTGTCCCTCCAAAGAAGACCCACACGGCCAAGTCATCTTGACTTGGCCGTGTCCCACCAATTCCAAAGGCAAAAAGTTTCAAAGTAACAGAGGTAGACACATGCAGGGGACACGGCTGTGTCACCTGGCCGTGTCCCTCCATCAAGCTGCAACACGGCCAAGTCAAGCTTCACTTGGCCATGTCACTCAACAAAGAAGACAAGGGGATCGAAAGGCAGGCAGTAGCAAACACTGGCAAGGGACACGGCTGTGTCACCTGGCCGTGTCCCCCCAACAAGCCCTCACACGGCCGTGTCCCTCATCACCTGGCCGTGTCCCTCATGAACCTAACGCGCACCAAATTTTTTAAAGCCGACGTTTCATATAAAAGCAAAAAGAAATTAGGTTTTGGGGTGTTGACGATTTTTGAGAGCAAAGTTCAGCCGTCTGAGAGAGATCTTAGGGTTTAAACATTTGTTTTCTTGGATTTTGATTTTACTTTGGATTAAACTAGTTTAGATTAGATTGTTCATGCCATTGTTTCATCCTTCTTGCAAGATTCGATCAAGAGATTCATCAAAAACTTCAAGGAGTTTGTAACTTGGTTTTATTCTTAAACTTTGTCTCTTTAGTTTCATTGAAATTGTGTTTATGAACATTATCATGTCTAAATTGATTTCTTTGATTATTAATGAGATGAGTATGCTTGATAACATCATGAACTAATTTAATCTAGTCTAGGGTTTGTATGGATTTGCTATGAATTGTATGAATTGGTTATTCTCTTATCTAATGATTTCTTTAGCCTTAATTGAATGAAATAATGTTAACATATAATTGATTGGCCACCAATTGTGTGTTTTAGGTATTAGATGATGGATTGAGAGATGAAATCTAATGCTGGAACAATTCAATTAAGGACTTAGGTGAATTAGAGATATAACCTATTAAAAAGATTGTTTCAATTATAACAAGATTAGTTGTAAGAGGTTTGAATGCGAGAGCTTACTTCCTTGACTCAATTAATTAAGTTGTTTGAGATTTAATCTTAGAAATTAAATTAGTTAAGTGGAATAACCATTCATACATATGAGTAGTAAAGAAGTGCAAACCCTAGACTCTTTTTATTAAGTGAATCAAAACATAAGCTATTATTTATTTTTATTTGTTTTCAACTTAAATCAATCTTCTTCATTACTTTGCAATTTAAATTACCTCAATTACTTGTTACTTTTACTTTGATAATCAATTACCTACTTTGGCTTCCTTGTGAGATGACCTTGGGGCGATCACCTTTGCTACAGCTACCTCGTATACTTGCGAGTGACGCTTTGTGGTAGAGTTAATTTGAGCGCAACAAGTTTTTGGCGCCGCTGCCAGGGAAGCTAATTGGCGTAATTGTTTATTTTAAAAAAAATTTAAATACTTAGAGTTAATTTTTCATTGTTTTCATTTTATTTTATTTGTCTTTTGCTTTTGATATTTCTTTTTCTAGAAATTTTTGTTTATGCAAGGCAGGAGATCACTCGAAGGAGAATTGCACCCATTCATTCCAGAAATTCAGAGAGTAAAAAGGAGCAGAGAGGAGTTTGAGCTCTACACCGGATTTGATACTTCAGAGGAAGACATTTCAGATTTTGAGTCAGAATCTGAAAAATCTGTAAAGATGGCTGAAGAAAGGCAAAGAACCATGAGAGATTTTGCTAGACCTGTCATTGGGACTTCCACTTCTTGCATAAGACTGACAGATGCAGCAAGGAACTATGAGTTGAAGAACATTCACTAGAACATGCTGCCATCATTCTATGGAGTTCCAAATGAAGATCCTTTGAATTTTATTAGGGATTTCTACTCCACCCTCAACACTTTTCCTTTAGGAGGACTAACAGAAGATCAGTTGAGGATGAGATGTTTCCCTTATACTTTGAAGGATAGGGCAAAGAGCTGGCTCATGATGTTGCCTGAAAATTCACTAACAACTTGGGAGCAAGTTTACAATAAATTCATGGGCAAGTTCTATTCACACCAAAAGACAGCTGAGTTGAGAGGGAAGATTGCTACATTCTCTCAGTTTGAAGGAGAGCCATTTCATGAGGCTTGAGACAGATTCAAGATGCTATTGATCCAGTGTCCACATCATCACTACCCACTTCAACTCCTTAATCAGTTTTTCTATGATGGTCTCACCCAGCAATTTCAGAACACTGTTGATAATGCAACTGGGGGAGCCATGGGAGAAAATACAGCTGATGAGACTTATGAGATCTTTGAGATGTTAGGAGCTAATTCTCAGCAAAAGAGTGTAAGGGGAAGAAGCAAGGGGGTAAATCAACTGGAAGCCAATACTGAAATGGTTAGTCAAATAACTGAGTTGACAAGACAGGTTCAGATGCTAAACATGAAGAACAATATTTCTTCATCTACTCAAGAAGTGTGTGGAATCTATGGGACATTTGGGCATGGAGCAAATATATGTCCCTCTGCATATGAGACTTTTGGGAATGAAGCTGAGCAAGTTAATGCTATGGGGGGATTTCAACCAAGAGCCAGGAATGATGCTTACTCCAACACTTACAATCCTGGTTGGAGGAGCCACCCCAATTTTTCCTGGACGACAAATAATGCTCAACAGCCTTTCCATTTGCTCTAGAGACAGAACCAGCAGGGCCAATCCTCAAATCAAAATCAAGGTCAGCCTAAGAGAGAGAGTTTGGAGGAAAGTTTATAGGCTTTTATCAAAGTCAGTGCTCAAAACCAAGAGATGAACAACAAGAGGCTGGATTCCTTGGAGGCATCTTTTAAGAAGGTGGAGACCCAAGTGGGGCAACTTGCACAACAGATGCAGATTCAACAAAAGGGGAAGTTTCCAAGTCAACCTGAGCAGGCACAAGCAGTGACTGTTCTTAGGAGTGGCAAGGTAATTAATAATAATGTTGAAAATAACTCTGTAAATGCAGGTGAGCAAGAAAAGAAAAAGGAAGGAGAACAAGATAACAAAGGTGCTGAAGAAAGATTAGTGGAGAAGACCTCTACACCAGATTTGCACAAGGCAAGCAATCCATACAGGCCACCTATACCGTTCCCTAGCAGGTTGAAGGATGATAAAAAAGATAAGCAGTTTTCAGATATCTTCAACATGCTATCTAAGGTAAGTATCAACTTACCTTTACTTGAAGCAATTAAAAACATGCCGGCTTATGCTAAATTCTTCAAAGAACTGAATACCAATAAAAAAAGGTATGAGCCGAATGAAAAGGTGATAGTTTCTGAGGTAGCTAGTGCTGTTTTGCAGCATAAACTACCTCCTAAGCTAAAGGATCCTGGAAGTTTTATTATTCACATTACTATGGGGAATGGAAAAGGTACTGAGGGCATGTGTGATTTAGGGGCTAGTGTGAATTTAATGCCTTATTCTGTTTATCTTGATTTAGAATTAGGGGAACTTAAACCAACAAAAATGGTATTGCAATTAGCTGATAGATCTCTTAGATTCCCGAAAGGGGTTATAGAAGATGTGTTAATTAAAGTTGGTGGTTTGATAGTTCCTGTTGATTTCATTGTTCTTGACATGGAAGTAGGTAATTCTTCACCATCTGCACACACCATTCTGCTGGGTAGGCCTTTTATGGCAACTACCAATACTTTGATAGATGTTAAGAATGGAAAATTATCAATGACTATTTTGGGACAAACTGTGGAATTTTCTATTTTTAACACTTCTCCTATTCCTACAACTGCTTTATATGAGGATTGTTCTTTCATTGATTGTGTTGATGCAGTTGTTTCAGATGTTTTCTTGCAGACAGGTTCCTCTGATAAATTGGAGCTAGCATTGACTTTGGATAGTGATATGGAAATTTTTGATACAGAAATAGTCAGTTATCTTGAGACTTTAGAGGATGCTGAAATAGAGGAGTTTAAGGATGACCTAATTTTTGAACTTTCCCCCATTGAAAAAGAAGAGAAGAACCCCTCACTAGAGTTAGAGCTGAAAGAGTTACCTAAGAACCTGAAATATGTGTTTTTGGGAGATCACAATACTTAACCTGTGATAATATCTAGTGAACTTAGTGAAGGGGAGGAGATGAGGTTAGTGAGTGAGCTTAAAAGATTGAAGAGAGCAATAGGATGGGGATTGAGTGACATCAAGGGTATTAGCCCTTCCATGTGCATGCATAGAATCACTTTAGAAGAGGGAGCTAAACCTGTGAGGGAAACCCAAAGGAGACTTAACCCAAATATGAGTGAAGTGGTTAAGAAGGAAGTGCTCAAATTGTTGGATGAAGGAGTAATTTATCCAATTGCTAATAGTGAGTGGGTGAGCCCAGTACATGTAGTTCCTAAGAAATCTGGAATCACTGTGGTGAAAAATGAGAATAATGAGTTGGTTCCTACTAGGACTACTACTGGATGGAGAATGTGCATCGATTATAGGAAGTTGAACAATGCTACAAAGAAAGATCATTTCCCTCTTCCTTTTATTGATCAGATGTTAGATAAACTTTCTGGACACTCACATTATTGTTTTCTGGATGGCCTTTCAGGTTACTATCAGGTGCCAATAGCTCCAGAGGATCAGTCCAAGACAACCTTTACTTGCCCTTTTGGGACTTATGCATTTCGACGTATGCCCTTTGGCTTGTGCAATGCACCTGCAACTTTTCAGAGATGCATGATGTCTGTCTTCTCAGATATGATCGACGATTTTATTGAGGTATTTATGGATGATTTTTCTGTTTTTGGTAATTCTTTTAATAATTGCCTCGATAAACTTGTTCGAGTGCTTGAGAGATGCATTGAATGTAACCTCACTTTAAGTTGGGAAAAGAGTCATTTTATGGTTACTCAGGGCATTGTCTTAGGTCATGTGGTGTCAAGTAAAGGGATTGAGGTGGATAAGGCTAAAATTGAATTGATTGCTAAGTTACCTCCACCTACCTCTGTTAAGGGAATAAGAAGTTTTTTAGGGCATGCAGGATTTTACATGAGGTTTATTAAGGATTTTTCCAAAATAAGCCAACCATTGTGCCATTTATTGGGGAAAGATGTTCCATTTGAATTTACAGCACAATGCATGCAAGCTTTTAATTCCCTTAAGGAAAAATTGACTAGTGCACCTGTGATTGTAGCTCCTGTCTGGTCATTACCTTTTGAAATCATGTGTGATGCTTCTAATCATGCAGTAGGAGCTGTTCTTGGGCAAAGGGTTGACAAATACTTGAGGGTAATTTATTATGCTAGTTTAACCCTGAATAGTGCACAAATGAACTACACCACAACTGAGAAGGAAATGTTGGTTGTTGTTTTTGCTTTAGATAAATTTAGAGCTTATTTAATTGGGTAAAAAATTATTGTTCATTCTGACCATGCAGCTCTTAAATATCTTTTAACAAAACAGCATGCTAAACCGCGCTTAATTAGATGGGTGTTGTTATTGCAAGAATTTGATTTCTAGATCAGGGATACTAAGGGTAGTGAGAATGTTGTTGTTGATCATCTATCCAGATTACCCTACTTTGGTGAAAATCTTGCATCTGATAGCATTCATAAAAATTTAGAAGCATTTCCTGATGAGCATTTGTTTGTGGTAATTAATGCACCTTGGTTTGCAGATATTGCTAACTATCTTGCTTGTGGAATTTTGCGATCTAACATGTCTTTTCAGGAAAAGAAAAGGTTTCTACACTTGAGTAAGTTTTATTTTTGGGATGAACCTTATCTATTCCGGATTTGCAAAGATGAGATAGTTCGCAGGTGTGTTTCTGAGGAAGAACAACTGAGTGTTCTTCAATTTTGTCATGACCTTCACTGTGGGGGTCATTTTGGAGGAAGAAAGACTGTAGAAAAGGTGCTTCAAAGTGGTTTTTACTGGCCTACTTTATTTAAAGATGCTCAAGACTATTGTAAGCACTGTGATCGTTGCCAAAGAGTAGGTAACATTGGAAGGAGGAATGAAATGCCCCTTCAGTCATATATTGTTGTTGAACTATTTGATGTGTGGGGGATAGACTTCATGGGTCCTTTCCCTAAGTCCTTTGGTTATGAATACATTTTAGTTGCTGTTGATTATATTTCCAAATGGGTGGAGGCAATCCCCACCCATACTAATGATGCTAATATTGTTGTTAAATTTGTGAAGGAAAACATTCTTAGCAGGTTTGGCACACCAAGGGTGATAGTCAGTGATGGGGGGAGCCATTTTTGCAACAGGCTTTTTGAGAAGTTAATGCATAAATCCGGTGTGAAGCACAAGGTGGCAACCCCATACCATCCACAGACTTCTAGACAAGTGGAAATATCCAACAAGCAGCTAAAAGGAATTTTGGAGAAAACAGTCAACACATCCAGGAAGGATTGGGCAAGCAGATTGCACGATGCACTATGGGCATATCGAACTGCTTTCAAAACTCCTCTAGGTATGAGTCCATATCGATTGGTGTTTGGAAAAGCTTGTCACTTACCAGTGGAGTTGGAGCACAGAGCATATTGGGCAATCAAGACTCTGAATTTGGACTTGGACAAAGCGAAGAGAGAAATATTTCTACAAATTTCAGAGTTAGATGAGCTGTGGAATGAGGCTTATGAGAGCTCAAGAATTTGCAAGGATCGCACTAAAGCACTTCATGATAAAATTATAGTGCGAAAGACATTGAGTCCAGGTATGAAGGTTTTACTTTTTAACTCACGACTCCGTCTTTTTCCAGGTAAACTCAAGTCTCGATGGAGTGGTCCTTTCGAGATAACTCAGGTATATCCTTCTGGTGCAATTGAATTACTTAACTCTAGAACAGGTGAGACTTTCAAAGTGAATGGACAGAGAGTTAAGCTACACAATGAAGGATTTCAGGAATTGAGGGTCATTGACAGTACTTTAATTCATGATCCCTAAGCTTTGCATGATGTCCAGCTATATGACATTAAAGAAGCGCTAAATGGGAGGCAACCCATCGGTTTGCATTTATTTTTCATAGTTGTAATTTTAAATTTTGCGAGAATTAATTTTATGTTCGGTTTTAATAAATGGACTGAGCTTTGATCGGTTTTTCTTTACTTTATGTTTCAGGGTGTTTAACGAAGAAGGGTTGCAAAATCGTCGGAAAAAAAATGTTTAAAGTTTATAAAAAGGCAGTAGGTGACACGGCCAAAGGACTTGGCCGTGTCACACACTGGACACGGCCACAACTCCTTCAAATATTTGAACAATTTTACAATTCCATAAAGATTTGGACACACCCAGGGGACACGGCCGTGTCACCTGGCCGTGTCCCCCAAAAACTATGAGACACGGCCGTGTGCTCTCCACTTGGCCGTGTCCCTTCACTTTCACACACAGACACGGCCAAGTCAACACTCACACGGCCGTGTCCTCCAATTTTTGACTTTAAAAAGCCCGATTTTGCCCAGTTTTATTTCATAAATCCCTAACTTTTTTATCTTCTTCTCTCTCGCTCTCTCGTTCTCTGCAACACCAAAACTCTTGATTTTTATTTTCAAAACTCCATCTTTTCCGTTTAAACTTCAAATTACTCCAACAAAACTTGAGATTATCACTAAAAACTTGCTCTTTACTCATTATTTTGATTTAATTTAGTTTTGGGTGTTAATTTCTCAGATTTCATGTCGCCAAGAACTAAAATTGTACCACACCGCAAGAAGAAGAAATCTGGTGCCGAAGGAGCTTCGTCATCCTCCTCAACTTTATCTCTCAAAAGGGCAAGTCTTTTGACTCGGGGTTTTTTCCCGACAAGGTATGTGAATGATGAATCTCTAGATGCTTTGCAAATGAGAACTGCTTTTTATAGATATGTGCAATATCTTGGGTGGGAGACTTTTGTCTCATTGAGACCTCTGCAGTTTGAGGAGCTCACCCTCGAATTTTTGGCAACTCTTAAGGTGGAAAGAGATGATAAGAGAATTTGCAGGAGACTGATGTTTAAATTAATGGGTAGATCATTTGTGCTTACTATTGATCAGTTGAATGATATCTATGGGTTTCATCAACATGGGGAAAGATCGATACCCAAAGATTTTAGACAACAATTTGCTTGGGGTGCCTTAGGCTCGGGCACTTATGTAGCCAAATCGGCCAAAGCATCTAAATTAAGGAACCCTACTTTGAGATATTTGCACAGGTTTATGTCATATGGGTTCTTTGCTCGGAAGGAAAGCCCGAGTGTGGTTGAGTCGAGTGAGCTATTTTTCTTGGACTGTGTTTTGAATGAAATGAATATTAGTGCCGGCTATTGGTTAGCCGATGTTTTTGATACTGCAGCTAATAAAAGGAGGGGGGCTATTTGTGTTGGAGGATTGATCACTACATTAGCAGTAGCCCTTGTGGAGGATTTTGACCCGAGTACCATTCGGATGACTTGAATTTTGGGTAATGATTCCTTGGATTTAGCTACCCTTGAGAAGATGCAAATGGTGGTGCATAGGAGAGGGACTTTTGTGATGCCTTCAGCTGAGCCTGAAGCACCGGGAGACAGGCAGAAGAGAGCCCGGGTTAAAGATGAGTCAGACTCAGATTCTTTAGGTCTAAATGAGGATGCTCCGGTCTCGGAACATCAAGAGGTACTTATAAGGATTGAGGCCCTGGAGGGCAAAGTGGATAGACTGGATGGCAAGGTGGACCGAAACCATGCTGAGTTATTGCAGCAGTTGGAACAGATTAACAGTAACCTTGCGACGATCTTGAGTCTCCATTCCTCAGCTGCATCATCTTCCCGCCCACCTTTTCCTTAGATTTTGAGTCCTTGCTTTATTTTGTTTAATGTATTTTTGTTTTATTTTTCGTTTTTGTTTTTCATGTTAAAGCTTTTGTGTTTGGATATTTTATTGTACTTTTGTTATTAAACTTTTGTGTTTGTGATGGAAAGCTAGGGTTTTTGCCTCACCAGGTACATGGAAGACAGGTTGTCCTTTAACTCTTTTTATTTATTATTCTTGTTTTTCATTGAGGACAATGTCAATTTTAAGTGTGGGGTACTTTTTTAAACTTTCCTTTAATTCTTGTTTTGTTTATTGTGGTTGTTTTGTTCATTGTGTTTGTTGTGCATGGCATAATTGTTGAAAATTTATTAATTTTTTCTTTAATTCTAGCATTATAGTTGAGACTTTGGTATCAGCATAGAAATGAGCATTTGAATTCACTCGGGATAAATTTTCGCATTTTGCAATTCATGACATATAATCTTTGTAAACCCATCTGTGTGAGTTTTGAGCCTTATAAATTTGATATTTTTGTCAATTGATTTTCTTTTCTTAAGTGTGTACCTTCATGATGTTGCATCTCTAGAGTTTGCTTTTGCATACTTATTGAACTCACATTATGATTTAATCTCAAATTTTAAAATGATGAAGGCAAACTAGGTTAGTCCCTTTAGCTTAAAGAGACCTCCCTTAATATTGATTTCCTTAGTGAGCCAAGTTGAGCCTTTGACCTTTTCTTGTTGATCAACACATTTCTCAACTTAACATGTTCTTATTTTCATCATACCTGCATTAAGGAATGGAGTGTTATGATATGACAATAGGGTGGTTTGTTTCAAAGTGTGGGGTAAGCAAGTTAAAAAAAATAATAATAAATAAATAAATAACAACAAGGTGGAATTGCTATTTGGGGGTTGAAATGCATACTGTGCACATTGTATTTGATTAAGAGTCATTATTCTTTTCCTCTACATTTTTAAGCTAGATGTTCCATGTAATTCTTAATTTTGTATATATATATATAAATAAAAAAAAAATATATATATATAATATAAAAGAAAGAAAATAAAGAAAAGTTATATATATATATATGCAAAATTCATATATGTTCTAGCATTGGTTATCAAAAGAGGAATGTTGACTCATGTATTTATGCAAGTATGTGAAGTATTAATGGATTGGTGAGTATGTCATTTGGGGAGTTGTGAGTTTCTTAAGCAAGAGTAGTGTCTAATTTAGATACTCCATTTCTTGATGCTCCAGCCTAAATGTCTTTTCTCACACCTTTACCTTAGCCCCATTACATCCAAATGAAAGACCTTCGGATTATTTCTTGAGAAAATCAGTGAGGGAGATTGGATAATTAAGCAAGTTTATGGCAGTATGCAGTTATGAATGGTTTGAGTGATCAACCTTTTAAATCGAGTGAAACACTTAGATGAGAGATAAGATTTGTGTGTCTGGATCAATGAATGAGTTAAGAAAATCTTGATTGAAGGAAATTGCAATTATTTATGTCTGATGTCTTAAAGTATTTCATCTATGTACTGGAATTATAGTTAAGATTGCTTGAGTTTTTAATTTATGCCATGTAAATTTGCTTGAGGACAAGCAAAGTTTTAAGTGTGGGGTAGTTGTTTTATTAGTTTTTGTTATAAGTTTTGTGTCTTGTTTATTATGTTAATTATTGTTTTATTTAGGTATTTCGTTAGTTTTTATCGGTTTGTCTAGTGTTTTCTTTAATTGTGTAGTTTTAGTTTATTTTTAGTTTTATGTCGTTTTTGATCTAGTTTTTAGTTTGTGTTTATGTTTTATCGGTTATTGTTTATTTACTTCGTGTTTTAAGTTTGTTTTGAGTTTTGTGTTAGGTTAAAATAGGCAAGGAAACGAATTGAAGATGAAATGGGCAGTAGCTGACACAGGCAGAGGACACGGCCAAGTCATGTGGCCGTGTCCCTCCAAAGAAGACCCACACGGCCAAGTCATCTTGACTTGGCCGTGTCCCACCAATTCCAAAGGCAAAAAGTTTCAAAGTAACAGAGGTGGACACATGCAGGGGACACGGCTGTGTTGTAATATCCCAAAGTATACCTTAAAAGTTTTGGAATAATTATTGTTGTATATGGATTTAATGAGTATGTTTCATGGAATTATTTCAAGTTAGATTAATGAAAGTCATAAGAAGAGAAATGAATTATTTTAATACCTAATTTTGATGTATATTGGAATTGTTGTAGTAAGATGATATCTATATATTTGATACTTGGAAAAGATATGGAAAATATAAAAGGGATATATAAGACATATACCTATATCTACATATACAACACATATACATAAGGTATAAATTGGTGTTGGAGAGGTGAGTTTATATAATTAATAATAATAATAATAAAAGAAAAAGAAGAATAGAAAAGTCAAAGAGAAGAAGAGATAGGCAAGATAAGTGACAAGTGTATGGTGGAGGCTTAAGGGAATTGTTTATTATATATATATATATGGATAAGAATGAAGGAAAGAAGTAGAATCTTCTTTCTCCTTCTACTCCTTCTTCGTCTTCTTCGTTCTTCTTGGCCGAGAGAGAGAGAGAGAGAGAGAAAGAGAGAAAGATGTGATTTTCTTACCAAATTTCTTAAGGAATTCAAGAGATTTGATGATAGAGATGAAGATTGATAAAGGATTCAAGTAAGTATTTATTTCTTTAAATTGATTTTCATTGTTTGAGTTGGGTTTGGTATGGTTGATGTGTGATGATGATGATATTGAAAGATTTAAGTATATATATGTGTTGATTTGGTAATTGGATGATGATAATATGATTATTTGTGAAGATGATGATGAATTGTTGAATAAGGGTTGAGTTTAATGAAATTTGGGGATTTGATAAATTGGTATATGAATGATGTTTATAATGATGATTGGTGTGTGTTTTGAGTGTTGTTGATGTTTTGGTAAGTTTGTTATGGTTATTGGGTGTGTTTGATGAAGATTGTTTGAAGTGAGTAATGATAAAAAGATGGGTATTGTTGGATGTTGTTGTGTGTTGATCGGAATCTGGGTTTTTAGTCGGACACGCCCAGAGACACGGCCAGTTTGTTAGGCGTGTCGTTAGTTTTGTTTTCTGGAGTTGGTAGCACGAGCAGTGACACGCCCATGTTATTGAGCGTGTCATAAGTTCTGTGTGACAGTAGAATTGACACGGCCAGTAACACGCCCGTGTTATTGAGCGTGTCATAGCTACTGTGAGTTTGGAGAATTGACACGGCCATGAGCACGCTCATGTTGATTGGACGTGTTGATGTTTTTGAGATACAGAATGTATTACACGCCCAGTGACACGCCCGTGTTGATGAGCGTGTCATGTGTTGAGTTTGCCCTAATTGATTCTTATTTGTATTATCTCATGTATATTTCTAAGTGAGTGTGTATGATTACTTTTGGATTAGGTTTTAAGAGATGGAATTGCCCCTAATCCAAGTATTGAAAGATCTATGGAAGAGAAATTATATGGGAGTGAGTTCTTTAGAGGTAAGTACAAAACCCTATTGGATTGCATATAAGTATATTGTTAAAATAAATATTAATATTGTATATGCAATGAAAAGATAAGAGATATGATAATACATTAATACATATAAGATGTGAAGGCATTCAATATATATATGTTATGAAATGTGAAAGATGGGAGGATATGATTTGTATGATGTGTATTCCAATTTATATGGTAATGCAATTGATTGTGCATACTTGAGTAATGAATGATTATGTATATAAATATCAAAGATGAACTATGAAATGTGATAATGTGATATTGTGATGAACTATGAAATGTGATAATGTGATATTGTGATGAACTATGAAATGTGATAATGTGATATTGTAATGAAATATGGAATATAAATCGTATGATATTGTGGTGAACTATGAAATGTGATAGTGTGATGGAATATGAAATGTAAATTGAGAGGTGATGATGTATAAAGCCATTGTGGTTGGCTATGATATTGAGAATGAGATAAATGAGGCATGTTTTGCCTAAATGATGCCATTGTGGTTGGCTATGATGATGTAAATGAAGATGAGAATGAGAATGAAATTGATAATGAAATAATAAATGAATTGTGTGGCTAATGTGTTATTCATTTTCAGAGTTTTGTTGTTGGTGGCATGCCTAATAAGTGTAACAATCTCTTGAAGTTAGGTTGGATTGAATCCTTGAAGCCTAATTGAGATGTTACCACCCTTGAAGCTAGGTTGGGTTAGTTCTTGAAGCCAAGTTGGGTAGAAGCTTAGCATGCTTTGCTCCCCTTGAAGCTTGGTTGAACTTAATCCTTGAAGCCTGATCTATGTTGCCTTTGTTGGAAATGTGAGTTGTGAATGATGAATTGTGGTTAGTGATATGATTATATAACATACATGAATTATTGAAAGGAGATATGGTTTGTGAAGTTATATGCAATATGCGATTATAAAGTATAAAATGATATATATGATATGTATGAGGTGAAATTGGTAAGTATCATAATATGAAGGTTCTATCAATTTATTGAATTATGTTTGATGGTTATGTTATATGTGTATATGTATATCCTCTATAAGGTTAATAGGATTATATGAAGAATGCATTGAAAAAGGGGAAAACAGAGTAAGAAAATGATAAAACATGAGACTAAACATATGAGGTATGTTTCCTTTATATTGTATATTTTAATGGTTACTTGTACTACTAAGCTTTCGAGCTTAGCGCGGTTATCTTAATCGCGCAGGTATATAGGTGATGAAGCTGGAGATAAGCTACTATGTCACAACGAGGACAAGTATAGTTCGAGACCAACTAGATGGTGGTGCATGCATGTAATTATACTGTATTTTCATAAGAATGTATTCATTTGTATAAATGAATCTTTGGAAGAAACAATGTAACTTATATTTATGTATTACCATGATAAGAATAACCATTTTGTAAATACTTTCATATGATTTAAATGTATTATGGTTTTAAACATTAAAGTAAAGATTTATAATGGTGATGAAAAGTGACATTCTTATACTCTATATACATATTGTATGTGTACCTGGTATATGTACAGTATTTATATGGGGTATCGGGGTGTTACAATTATTTTGGTATCAGAGCTTAGGTTTCGAGATTCTCGGCCTAAGTAAATTTACAAAGAAAAGTTTTAAAAAGAAAAAAATGATGATAAATGAAAATGAAAAGAATGAAAATTTTGATACATGCACATGCATTAACACCTAGGTTGGTCTCGGATGTGGCATAATATGATTTGTAAAATATTTGTGTTACATGAGATGTTTAATATAGTTGATGATATATGTGTATACTATGTTGACGTGAGAAGAAACCATGATTGTTGGCAATGATGTTGGAAATGAATTATAATTGAGGCATAGTGCCTAATTATTTATGAGAAACGAATTATGAAATGTAATGTGAAATATGCATATTGATGAGACATATGAAAAATGTTATGTCATGTGCAACATGGAATGTAATATTGATGTTTATGAGTAATATTATGTATAACATAATATGAATTGAAAAATAAAGAAATGGAAAGGAGAATAAAGTTGGAAATGAGTTGAAAATCAAATTAAGATAAGAGTATGTACTCTTTCTTCTATACTTTAAACCTCTTTATAAGAAAGTTTATGTTGAGTTTGCTAGACAGAGGAAATAATGTCGAATTGTGAATATTGAAAGTTATGTTATTTAAATGAAGAGAGTATGGTGGTATATTGAATGAGTTGATGGGTATAGACAAAATTTGACCATTTATGATTTGAAAATGTAAAGTTAAAGTTTTCAAAAGAAAAAGAGATGATGTTGGTTAAATAAGGAAATATAATGGTGTTGTTTGCATTGCTGTTTTAAATGCAAACATTGTGATTTTAATGTTAGAAATGTGATACGCTTGAGTGTTGTTAAAGCTCATATTAATGGTGGAAAGATGTGATAATTAGATTTTTGGAAATGAGCTTTAATATTTGTGAAAAGAATATACTTTGAGGTTGTTTTGTAATGTGTATATATAAGATGTTTTTCTTAAGTTGATATTAAGAACATAAGATGAGTGAATGGAAGTTTAAGTAGAGTAGTAAGTTGTGAAATTATAGTGTTAATGGAATTTGGGTAAAGACTATTTGAGTATTGATAATTTTAATGTAAGTTAAACCCATGAGCTTGTGGAATGAATATTACTGTATATGAGAGTACTATTAAATTGAATAATGTGATTGATAGTATGAGAATGATTATGCTTGCATTGACAAACCTGAGCAAAGCTAGGTCATGGGATAATATTGACAGTAAGAAATGGGATGGATCAATGTGGATTTAAGAAATTGAGATTTGTCATAACTAGACTTGGAGAGTATAAAGAGATTATTGAGCTCAATGTATATATGAGTGGATGTAATGTACATGTGTATAGATATGTGAGTAATATATATATATATATATATCTATGTGTTGAAGAATAAACAAATGGATGTAAAGATGGTATACTAATGCATTTAAAAATATATGTGAGAGAGATGTCACCTTAGTAGCGTGACTAAGATTTTGTGAAGTAATATCATGGTGATAATGTATATGTGTTGGGTTGATAAACAACTTAAGTCATGTCAAAAAGGGATAAAAATGATGTTGTTCACGGAATAGTAAAATGTTAAATTGTGTTGAAAATATGTAAAAGAGGAATTAAATATCATTGTATGATTATGTGTATACATGTATAGAAGATGTGGAATGAGTTTTTGATATGAATGTAATTGTAAAATGTAAGAAATGTGGAAAGTAAATCACATTGTGAATGTGATCTATGGATGTGTTATATTATTGCATGTTTGATGTATATGGGAAATGACATTGCATGTAGTAGTGGACCTAAGAGAGATTAGGCCTTGATTGACGTAAAGATTATGTGATGAAATGAAAATAAGAATAAACTTAAGAAATGTTGGATAGTGAAATGGTTATGGAAATAAGGATTAATTTGGGAAATGGTGGACAGTAATATTGTTATGATAATAACTGAATGTGGCTATCATAAGTGTTATGAGCCAAAGTATTTGTGTGAGGAAATGTTCTATGTATATAAATTTAATAAGAAATTATAAAGGAAAAAGAAAGTATAAAGAATGAAATTTATGTAAGATCTGTATAAGATTGAATGATGTGTGAAGGAGAAGTTAAGGATAATATTGTTGTATATGAGACATGCAAATGGTGATCAAATAATTAAGAGTAAAGTGTGTTGAGATAGAATTGAAATGTGTAATTTTGGTTGTAGTAAAGTTTGGAATATAGAAATAAAATATTTATGATACAACTGAGTATTATTAATTGAAAAAAAAAAGTTGGAAATAAAATAATAGAGGAACAGTATTGATGTATAAATTTCAGATGTGATCATTAATTTCCTATGGCCATATGGTGTATTTATGGTATTTGGCCGATTAACTTTGTTATCCACAGAATTGAGACTAAGAAAGTATAACTGTAATACTACTCTGGTAAGATTGATAATTATGTTTCTAGAAACATGGTTAACAGTTATGATTGATGAAGTGCATTTTATGGTTTTTGTGTTAGCAAATTGGTTATAATTCTGGAAAAGAAAAGACAGAAAGAGAATTGTGGAAATACTTTAAGTTATGAGTAATGTGAGAAAAAGGTAATTATTGTTAATATAGTAATGATATGAAAGGTGAGAAGATGATAATGAAAGAAGATTGCAGAATGTGTTTGAGAGCTATATTGAATATGTTTATGGTATACGGTGAATAAGTGGATGGGTTTAAAATTTGAGTGAGTAAACTATGAATGATAAGTATGGTATGAGATAATTATGAAATTTGGTGGAATCGTATTGAGATAATGAAAGATAAACTATGTGTATATTGAAAGATAAATTGAAGTGAATGGTTATTCATGATAAATTTAGATAAATGAATTATTGATTTGAATCAAACAAGGTTGTAATGTTAGTATATTGTGGAGAATAAATCAATTGATCTGTATTGTTGCTATAATTGTGAATTATTATTGAGATTTAATATGTATAGTTGTGCTAAAGGCATAAGAGATAAATAATGATGTATACAATGTAAAATTTTGATAGACGAACGGACATGAATTAATTGAAATATATCAATTATAACGATAAAAAAAAAAAGAAGAAGGAAGAAGTTGATTTCCTGTAAGGTAACTTCAAAAGCATTGTATTAATATTGATGTTAAGTGAGAAAATACTAGAGAAGGAATGAAGTGTATGAGAAATAAGAATATTATTATCAATGAAGGTTTGATAAATGTTTGTTTTTAAAGATGATTGAATTTTTGCATATAGATAAGGTATTTGAGAATATAATGAGTTATTTTGAATATTGGATGAGAGTGTATTAAGATATAAAGATTTTTTTTATCGTGACAAGTTATGGAATTGAATAATATAATTGACTCTAAGTGGGAGAGTGCAAACTATGTGATTTGATGAAATCAAAATAAATATAAGAATATAATTAATGTCATATGAAAATTTTAAATGGTGTATTGGTAAGAATGGAATGTTATTGTACTGAGTAATTTCGAGGACGAAATTATTTAAGGGGGAGAGAATTGTAATATCCCAAAGTATACCTTAAAAGTTTTGGAATAATTATTGTTGTATATGGATTTAATGAGTATGTTTCATGGAATTATTTCAAGTTAGATTAATGAAAGTCATAAGAAGAGAAATGAATTATTTTAATACCTAATTTTGATGTATATTGGAATTGTTGTAGTAAGATGATATCTATATATTTGATACTTGGAAAAGATATGGAAAATATAAAAGGGATATATAAGACATATACCTATATCTACATATACAACACATATACATAAGGTATAAATTGGTGTTGGAGAGGTGAGTTTATATAATTAATAATAATAATAATAAAAGAAAAAGAAGAATAGAAAAGTCAAAGAGAAGAAGAGATAGGCAAGATAAGTGACAAGTGTATGGTGGAGGCTTAAGGGAATTGTTTATTATATATATATATATGGATAAGAATGAAGGAAAGAAGTAGAATCTTCTTTCTCCTTCTACTCCTTCTTCGTCTTCTTCGTTCTTCTTGGCCGAGAGAGAGAGAGAGAGAGAGAAAGAGAGAAAGATGTGATTTTCTTACCAAATTTCTTAAGGAATTCAAGAGATTTGATGATAGAGATGAAGATTGATAAAGGATTCAAGTAAGTATTTATTTCTTTAAATTGATTTTCATTGTTTGAGTTGGGTTTGGTATGGTTGATGTGTGATGATGATGATATTGAAAGATTTAAGTATATATATGTGTTGATTTGGTAATTGGATGATGATAATATGATTATTTGTGAAGATGATGATGAATTGTTGAATAAGGGTTGAGTTTAATGAAATTTGGGGATTTGATAAATTGGTATATGAATGATGTTTATAATGATGATTGGTGTGTGTTTTGAGTGTTGTTGATGTTTTGGTAAGTTTGTTATGGTTATTGGGTGTGTTTGATGAAGATTGTTTGAAGTGAGTAATGATAAAAAGATGGTTATTGTTGGATGTTGTTGTGTGTTGATCGGAATCTGGGTTTTTAGTCGGACACGCCCAGAGACACGGCCAGTTTGTTAGGCGTGTCGTTAGTTTTGTTTTCTGGAGTTGGTAGCACGAGCAGTGACACGCCCATGTTATTGAGCGTGTCATAAGTTCTGTGTGACAGTAGAATTGACACGGCCAGTAACACGCCCGTGTTATTGAGCGTGTCATAGCTACTGTGAGTTTGGAGAATTGACACGGCCATGAGCACGCTCATGTTGATTGGACGTGTTGATGTTTTTGAGATACAGAATGTATTACACGCCCAGTGACACGCCCGTGTTGATGAGCATGTCATGTGGTTGGCTATGATGATGTAAATGAAGATGAGAATGAGAATGAAATTGATAATGAAATAATAAATGAATTGTGTGGCTAATGTGTTATTCATTTTCAGAGTTTTGTTGTTGGTGGCATGCCTAATAAGTGTAACAATCTCTTGAAGTTAGGTTGGATTGAATCCTTGAAGCCTAATTGAGATGTTACCACCCTTGAAGCTAGGTTGGGTTAGTTCTTGAAGCCAAGTTGGGTAGAAGCTTAGCATGCTTTGCTCCCCTTGAAGCTTGGTTGAACTTAATCCTTGAAGCCTAGTTGGGTATATGATATTGATAAATGTGATAACAAAACCAAAGCATTAACTCTGAACTTTGAATGACATATTAGTGTCTTTTGGGCCCGAGTCTGTCTTTGTTGTTAATGTGATGTATATACAAGTTGAAATAAATGAGTAATGAGATCTATGTTGCCTTTGTTGGAAATGTGAGTTGTGAATGATGAATTGTGGTTAGTGATATGATTATATAACATACATGAATTATTGAAAGGAGATATGGTTTGTGAAGTTATATGCAATATGCGATTATAAAGTATAAAATGATATATATGATATGTATGAGGTGAAATTGGTAAGTATCATAATATGAAGGTTCTATCAATTTATTGAATTATGTTTGATGGTTATGTTATATGTGTATATGTATATCCTCTATAAGGTTAATAGGATTATATGAAGAATGCATTGAAAAAGGGGAAAACAGAGTAAGAAAATGATAAAACATGAGACTAAACATATGAGGTATGTTTCCTTTATATTGTATATTTTAATGGTTACTTGTACTACTAAGCTTTCGAGCTTAGCGCGGTTATCTTAATCGCGCAGGTATATAGGTGATGAAGCTGGAGATAAGCTACTATGTCACAACGAGGACAAGTATAGTTCGAGACCAACTAGATGGTGGTGCATGCATGTAATTATACTGTATTTTCATAAGAATGTATTCATTTGTATAAATGAATCTTTGGAAGAAACAATGTAACTTATATTTATGTATTACCATGATAAGAATAACCATTTTGTAAATACTTTCATATGATTTAAATGTATTATGGTTTTAAACATTAAAGTAAAGATTTATAATGGTGATGAAAAGTGACATTCTTATACTCTATATACATATTGTATGTGTACCTGGTATATGTACAATATTTATATGGGGTATCGGGGTGTTACATGTGTCACCTGGCCGTGTCCCTCCATCAAGCTGTAACACGGCCAAGTCAAGCTTCACTTGGCCGTGTCACTCAACAAAGAAGACAAGGGGATCGAAAGGCAGGCAGTAGCGAACACTGGCAAGGGACACGGCTGTGTCACCTGGCCGTGTCCCTCCAACAAGCCCTCACACGGCCGTGTCCCTCATCACCTGGCCGTGTCCCTCATGAACCTAACGCGCATTGAATTTTTTAAAGCCGACGTTTCATATAAAAGCAAAAAGAAATTAGGTTTTGGGGTGTTGACGATTTTTGAGAGCAAAGTTCAGTCGTCTGAGAGAGATCTTAGGGTTTAAACATTTGTTTTCTTGGATTTTGATTTTACTTTGGATTAAACTAGTTTAGATTAGATTGTTCATGCCATTGTTTCAT
This sequence comes from Garcia nutans, assembly GCA_947685225.1. NCBI lineage: Eukaryota > Viridiplantae > Streptophyta > Magnoliopsida > Malpighiales > Euphorbiaceae > Garcia > Garcia nutans. The sequence continues at coordinate 10,987,109 of CANTUV010000033.1, read as the reverse complement.
CCTTCTTGCAAGATTCGATCAAGAGATTCATCAAAAACTTCAAGGAGTTTGTAACTTGGTTTTATTCTTAAACTTTGTCTCTTTAGTTTCATTGAAATTGTGTTTATGAACATTATCATGTCTAAATTGATTTCTTTGATTATTAATGAGATGAGTATGCTTGATAACATCATGAACTAATTTAATCTAGTCTAGGGTTTGTATGGATTTGCTATGAATTGTATGAATTGGTTATTCTCTTATCTAATGATTTCTTTAGCCTTAATTGAATGAAATAATGTTAACATATAATTGATTGGCCACCAATTGTGTGTTTTAGGTATTAGATGATGGATTGAGAGTGAAATCTAATGCTGGAACAATTCAATTAAGGACTTAGGTGAATTAGAGATATAACCTATTAAAAAGATTGTTTCAATTATAACAAGATTAGTTGTAAGAGGTTTGAATGAGAGCTTACTTCCTTGACTCAATTAATTAAGTTGTTTGAGATTTAATCTTAGAAATTAAATTATTTAAGTGGAATAACCGTTCATACATATGAGTAGTAAAGAAGTGCAAACCCTATACTCTTTTTATCAAGTGAATCAAAACATAAGCTATTATTTATTTTTATTTGTTTTCAACTTAAATCAATCTTCTTCATTGCTTTGCAATTTAAATTACTTCAATTACTTGTTACTTTTACCTTGATAATCAATTACCTTTTTTGGCTTCCTTGTGAGACGACCTTGGGGCGATCACCTTTGCTACAGCTACCTCGTATACTTGCGAGTGACGCTTTGTGGTAGAGTTAATTTGAGCGCAACACTGGTCTCAATTGCAACTGAGCCAACAATGCACCATCATCACATGCTTCAAAACTAGCATGTAACGCTCTCAACTCAACAATCAACGAGAGCGAATAAACAGCCAAACCTGTCAGAGACTTCCGACTCAAAGCGTCAGCAACTACATTTGCCTTACCAGGATGATAATCAATCAAACAGTCGTAGTCTTTGATTAGCTCTAACCATCGCCTTTGCCGAAGATTCAGCTCTCTCTGAACACCCAAATATTTCAAACTTTTATGATCCGTATAGATAAAACATTTCTCCCCATACAAGTAGTGTCGCCAAATCTTCAAAGCAAATACTATAGCTGCCAATTCCAGATCATGTGTCGGATAATTAAGCTCATGCGGCTTCAATTGCCGAGAAGCATAAGCTACAACTTTACCCTCTTGCATCAAGACACATCCTAAACCATTATGTGAAGCATCACTGTAAATCACATATGGTTTATCTTCCACGGGTAAAGTAAGAACAGGTGCTTGAGTCAACATTTCTTTCAACTGATCAAAACTAGCTTGACACTGATCTGTCCACACAAATCTAACTCCCTTTCGAAGCAATCTGGTGAGTGGAGTAGCTATCAAAGAAAAACCTTTCACAAACCTTCGATAATAGCCTGCCAAACCCAGAAAACTTCTAACTTTAGTTACTGACTTTGGTGGACTCCAATTCAAAATGGCCTCAACTTTACTCGGATCAACTCTTATACCATCTGCTGAAACTATATGACAGAGAAAAGTTACTTGGTCAAGCCAAAACACACACTTTGACAGCTTAGCATACAACTGTTTCTCTCTCAAGATCTGTAACACAATTTGCAGATGCTTGACATGTTCTTCCTCATTACGTGAATACACTAAAATATCATCGATGAAAACCACCACAAACTGATCCAGATAGGGCCTAAACACCCTATTCATCAAATCCATGAAAGCTGCAGGTGCATTCGTCAATCCAAAAGGCATTACCAAGAACTCATAATGCCCATATCTTGTGCGGAAAGCTGTCTTAGAAACATCTTCAGCTCTAACCCTCAATTGATGGTACCCTGATCTCAAATCAATTTTGGAAAACACTGCTGCTCCCTTCAACTGATCAAAGAGATCATCAATTCGAGGCAAAGGATACTTATTCTTGATAGTTACTTTGTTCAATTGCCTATAATCGATGCACAACCTCAAAGTACCATCATTTTTCTTTACAAACAACACAGGAGCTCCCCACGGAGAAACACTAGGGCGAATAAACCCTTTATCCAACAACTCCTGCAACTGCACCTTCAACTCTCTCAATTCAGCAGGTGCCATTCGATAAGGAGTGATAGAGATGGGAGTGGTACCAGGCAACAAATTGATACCAAACTCAACCTCTCTCTCAGGGGGTAACCCTGGCAACTCCTCTGGAAATACATCTGAAAACTCAACAACTGTGGGTATACTATCAAGTTGAGAACCCATTACTCTGGTATCCATAACATGAGCAAGATAAGCAACACACCCTTTTCTAATCAACTTTCTGGCTGTTACAGCTGATACAAACAAGGATGCAAATTGTCTCTGCTCACTAGATACTAATATACTTCTACCATCACTGTAACGACCCTCCCCAACCAGGTCGGTATCCCAAGGTCGGTTGCCCAGCCCACTGGGTCCGCATGGTCCGCAGGAGGCAAGCGATCGCTACAGTACTGGATAGCCCTCGCGGCCCACCCAGCAGGATTTGTTTATTTGGCTCCCTAAGGAGTCGCCTCCCTGGATCGAACCCCTGACCTCCCACTTAAGAGAGCCAGCGAGAACCATCCAGTACCATTTCTGCTACTAGCAGAAATGGTACTGGATGGTTCTCGCTGGCTCTCTTAAGTGGGAGGTCAGGGGTTCGATCCAGGGAGGCGACTTAATTCTAAGGAATTAAGCCAAATAAACAAATCCTGCTGGGTGGGCCGCGAGGGCTATCCAGTACTGTAGCGATCGCTTGCCTCCTGCGGACCATGCGGACCCAGTGGGCTGGGCAACCGACCTTGGGATACCGACCTGGTTGGGGAGGGTCGTTACAGTTAAAAAGGCACCTTTTTAACTGTAACGACCCTCCCCAACCAGGTCGGTATCCCAAGGTCGGTTGCCCAGCCCACTGGGTCCACATGGTCCGCAGGAGGCAAGCGATCGCTACAGTACTGGACAGCCCTCGCGGCCCACCCAGCAGGATACTAGCAGAAATGGTACTGGATGGTTCTCGCTGGCTCTCTTAAGTGGGAGGTCAGGGGTTCGATCCAGGGAGGCGACTTAATTCTAAGGAATTAAGCCAAATAAACAAATCCTGCTGGGTGGGCCGCGAGGGCTGTCCAGTACTGTAGCGATCGCTTGCCTCCTGCGGACCATGCGGACCCAGTGGGCTGGGCAACCGACCTTGGGATACCGACCTGGTTGGGGAGGGTCGTTACAATCACCAGTTCTCAAAGTAACACATTTCTTTTGACAATCCACTATAGCTCCATGCTTAGACAACCAATCCATGCCTAAGATCAAATCATATTCTTTAAAAGGCATTTCAATTAAATCACCAAGAAACTCCTCACCTTGAACCACAACAGCACTCTCACGATGCACCCTACTCACCACAACACTATGTCCTAAAGGATTGGTCACTAAGACATCAAATCCTAAGGACTCTGAATGCAATTCAGACACAGGCAAGATAGATGCACTTATGTATGAATGAGTAGATCCTGGATCAATCAAAGTAACAACTGAAATGCCAAATAAAGAGCATGTACCAGCTATAACTACTGAAGCATCTGGCTGCCTCTGCATCACATATACTCTCTGAGAAGATCCGGCCTCGTCCGGTCTACTGTCTCTGGATGAAGATCCTCCTCTCTGACTAAACCCGGATCTACCACCCCTACTAACACCTCTGCCCCTTCGACCACCTCTGCTGACACTAGGTCGAGAAGCTGCAGTATCAGCCTGCCTATACTCCTGCATCTCAGGACAATCTCTAATAAAATGAGCTGGTGACCCACATTTATAACACCCAGCTGATCCACTAATCTTCCAACAAACACCCCCATGGGTCTTACCACAATGCTCACATACAGGTGGAGTAGACCTCTGAACCACAGGGGTCGGAGCACTAGCTACAGAAGCTGTCGGTCTCGGCCTCTGTCTCTGATACTGAACTGATCTACCCGACTGTCTCTGGGTTCTACTGGTTCTCGGAACAAAACCTCCTCGACCCCTCTTCATAGATGAAGACGCTGTCTCAAACTGGGATCTCCTTACCCTGGTCTTTTCCTCAGTAGCAACTGCTGCAATACCCTGGGCTCTTTCCACACTCCTAGCTGCTGTAACAAGCTGGGAAAAATCCTGGTATCTAGAACCAGCCACAAGACACATAATAAAGGGTCTCAATCCCTCCTCAAATCTTCTACACCGGTCTATCTCGTCTGAAATAATACCCCCAGCATAGTGACTCAACCGGATGAATTCGACCTCATATTCTGTCACAGTCCGGCTGTTCTACTTCGAATTCAGAAATTCCATCTTTTTCACATCTTTATACTCCCTCGGAGTATATTTCAGCTCAAACTCCCGTAGAAAATCACTGTAGGACAATGTAGGTGGATCATCCATAGCATGAGGAACTGTCTTCCACCAATCATAGGCATCTTTCTGCAGGAGGGATCTGGCATAGTCAAATTTCTCATCTGAAGTGGCTTGCAACTGTATGAATATTCTCTGTACCTTATCCAATCACTGCTCAGCCACTGCAGGATCGATAGTGCCCAAGAAATCTTCAGCCCCATATTTTCTTAACTTGTCATAATGTCTTACCGGCATCTGAGGCTGTGGTGGTGGTGGTGGTGGTGGCTGCACTGGAGCTCCCCTCAACAGTTCTACCATATGCCTTAACCAACCCGGCGGAGCCTCCTCAGCAGCTGATCTCTCTGGCACAGAAACAGGTGCCTCACTAACCCTTTCAAATCTAGCTCCATCTCTACTCTCTTCAGGAGCTACACTTTCCGCACTACCCTCAACAGACTGTTGTGAATGAGATGCCATCTCTACCTATATCTGCAAACACAGCAGAATATTCCTCATTAAAGATCAAAGACTGTCATACCAAAACATGTATTTTACTCAAAAACCCACTTTAAAAATCAAAATATTATTTTTCTTACAATTGACCTAGGTTGAGAATCTCAAACCTAGGCTCTGATACCAAAAATTGTAACACCCCTTCCTGACCTACATATGTAAGCCGAGTAGAAGCGCCACACTATCCTAATGTTGTTACCAATTTTACTTGGTCAAATTTTTTAGTTCCGATTTTTACAGAAATTTTGCCATAGTTTTGCCTAAAAATTGAGTCCCAAGTGTCGACAAAACTGGTTTTTTTCTGATTTTTTAAAAACATTTTACACAAACCAATGCAAACAAAATCATTCTCAGTACACTCCCAATAAATCCTCCTTATAACCTCAACTACAACCTGCAAAAAGGATTTACACTTCTAGTACAACATAAAGTAAAGGTTTATTATGAAATACAGTAGATAAAATATTTGTTCACTATACAGCGGAAAATAACAATATTTACAAATTCATATATATCCAAACTCAAGTTTTACAACCCATAAAATTTATACATTTCTTTGGCAGTCAGTCTTTGATCTTTAAGCCCACTATCAACACCTCAAAATCTAGACTCGACTCGGCCTAGAGGAACTCTCTGGTTCTTCCCTGTCTCCTGTGCGAAGAATCACATTCGCGCTAAGCCAACGGCTTAGTTGTACAAATTATAGTGCTATGATGCTTTAATGCCATGCTAATGTCACACAATAAAGATTCAAGATCAATTCAAGAGAATATTATATTTCAAATCTTACAGGTTTCAATAATGTATGTATAGTAGTCATCTCATTATTCATTTGTTTCACCATTCAATAGTCACATTTAAACAAACACAAGCATGAGCCCAAAAATAATCTAATATGCCATTCAAAGTTCAGAGTTACTGTTTTGGTCTATAATCATAATCATCAATACATTTATCCATGGATAATCAACTAGATTTGAGTTTACGACCCAGTCATTTCACCCTATCTAGTTTCAATAATTTGTTTTTGAGGCTTACGACCCGGTCATTTCACCCAAAAAACATCACATTTCACATTTTTCAACTAGAATCGGCTTACGACCCGGTCATTTCACCTATCCAGTTATTCATAGGCATGCCGCCAAAACCAGAACTCTGAAAATTGAATAAACATATTAGGCACACAATCATTTCATTCATTTGTTTATCAATATATTTTCATTTTATTTCTCATTTCATATTCCACAATTAATTAGGCAACCATGCCTCCATTATATATTTCATTTGCATATCATAGCCAATAACCATGGCATCATATCTTAAATGATCTCAAATCGCAATAAAACAATTCTTCATAATATCATATCTTTCACATTTCATTTCATCATCACATCTTTTACATTTCATATTCCCTATTTCATTTCATCATTTAAATGGATATAATCAATGGCATTAACACATATTTTACATACTCATCACAACATTCACATCATACCAAACATACATTATTAATATGCATTAACAATGTATTAGATTTCTTAACACATTTACAATCAAATGTATGTCAAAGCTCAACATCATATGAATGTATGAAATAATGTAATTTGTACTTACCTTAAAACCAACTCACACCAATCTATACACTTACTCTTCCAAGAATCCTCAACACTTAGGCTACGGCAATTCAACCTCTTCACAACCTAATCCAAAAGGAGTATTAGCAAAATGACCATATGAATAGTACATCCTTATTTTGAAAAATTGTATAAAATAATCTACTTGACTAAAAATTCTAAAATTTTTACAGAACTAAATTTTACATCTTAAAATCATTACTTTAAAATTTCAGATCAAACTGAACACAAAATCGTGGTCAAATAGTTCACCCAACCAGACTGCCCCAATTGCCCTGCATCCTGGCAGCAGTTCTGAACTTTGTGAATTTCATAAACTAAATTCAATCAACGTGGTTCCAAATTATTTTTCTCAAATACTAGACTCACTAAGAAACAACATATCCAAAATTCAATTGAATATGATTTTTCTACATTTTATTAAAAATCCCGAAATATAGCTGTCTCAGTTAAGGTACCTGCTGGAACAGGTTTAGCAAAAATAATCTTTCCAAAATCATAACCATTCCAAAATCGAATCAACATATTTTTCAGTCATTCTAGACTCATAGAGACACAACATATCAAACATTCACTTCAAGAACATTTTTCTATATTTAATTAAAAATCATACAAGTCACAGCCTTTACTAATTGTAAAATAGAAAAAATTTCACTAAACACAACTCTTACTCTTCCATCACCAACACCAACCTAACTTCTTATCTTTAAACTAAAACCAACACCGTAATTAATTAAATCAAACATACTTCAACATACTACAACCAACACACTCCTAATTCAAACATCTACCATCAAACTCAAACCTTACTTCAAGAAAACAAAAGAAATCAAGAGAGAGAACTTACCAAAATAATAAAACTTCTTGGAGTTTCACTTAATCACTTGAAAACCCCTTCAATTTTGAGCTTGAACATCAAAACAAAACTTGCTCTCTCTTGCTATAGGGTGGCCGGCCATGGAAAGAGAAAGGAAAGAAGAAGAAATGAGAAAAGTCAACTTCCTCTTCTCTTTAAATCTCCACCAAACAATTCAAAATGAAAATGACTAAAATACCCTCTTTAAAACATTCCAACTCCTATATCATTCATTTGCCCTTTTTAGTAACTTCACACTTCACAAATTAAATATCTTCATACCTTGACCCACCATTTTGACCAACATATATGTTACATATATTACCATATATACAACATATACATTCTCTCTAAATAATCTTTTCCTTTTTAATAACACATATACATTAGATTCAAATGAAATAACAATTATATCAATACTTCTAGGGCACATTTTGGGATATTACAGTTAATATATTTACTATTTTATTTAAATTGGATGAATGTTTATTATATATTTTGATTGATGTTTGATATCTTTGATGAATGATTTATTTTTTATGAATGGTTATTTACTTTTATTGATTTATTTTGATTTCCAAATATTGTAAGAGGTATGTTTCCATATTTTTGGGTACCTCATGTTGTGAGCATAATGTAATTTATTTTATTTTTAAGTTTTTGGACTAATGTGAAGGGCATGTTTCCACCTTTCGGTGGATTATCCTATCTAGTTTAGACATTAACGATGTAAGGACATGTTTCCATCCTCGGATTGGTGTCCATTTATTTGCTTTGTTTGAACATAGCTTTGATTTTAATATAATGATGTTTTATATTAATTGTTACATGTAATATGGATAATATTATTATACTTAAGAATTTTATAATATTAAGACCTGCAAAGTAGGCTGGTTCCAATGAACAGGGTGTTATGGGGGTGCTGGGCCATTTCTCACCTTCCCCACGCGTACCCAACTTTTCGAACCCATTAGGAGGTTAGGGATTCCTTAGGAATTGAGTCATCCGCCCTTTTCTTTTTCCTAGCCCGTCAGGGTGGTGACTCCATTTTCTCTGGGCTTAGGCCCGTGTTCTCTAAGGTCCGAGCCTAAACAGTGCCGAAGTCGCAAGAACCATTCCACCAGGAGTGGGGGCAAAAATTTCCCCTCACAGTGGCAACTCCACTAGGGATAAGAGAAGTTGATTCCGTTGGTCTTTTTATTATTCTATTCATTCTTATCATGATATTATCCATTTCATTTGCATCGTGTGCGTGAGTTAGGATGCCTGTGTTACCTGTATTGTGTTATGTAAGGGATACCATACTTTCACTCAAGGTATGGAGATCCAGCATGGAATAACTACTCATAGCCTTGTACTATTTGGTATATACTTGTTGTGGGAACCTAAGCCTTTTAACCCAAAGACTAAAGCACATGTAATTTGCCTAGTAATTTTCCTTAGGTTTTACCCCAAATGCTTATTGTTTGACTATGGTTAATTTATCTTGGTTTAAATCATGGCTTATTTGGTTTATTCTTTTTCTAATATGACCTAAGTACATTGTAAGCTCAAAATAAATTTTTCTTTAAAGTCCAAAAGACCAAAACTATTTTCAAAACTTTTCAAGATGGTCTTTGGACATAAAACTTTTCTAAAAACAAATCAAAAATACTTTTCTCATGATCCAAATACAAAGCCCAAATCCACTTTTTCTAAAAAAATTTTATGATGGGCTTAGAAACAAAATTATTTTCATCCAACCTTTAAAAGAGCTTACAAATATTTAGGTCAATTATGAAATACCAAAAATCAATTGTGAGCTTAGTTTATACTAAGAATAATTAATCATGGGCTTGTTTTTGGCATGAATCATTAGTTACTTTTTCAAGTGAGAAATCTATTTATAATAAACCTTTTAATTTAGTTTTAATCCAATATAGCATAAAAGCTACTTTAGTTGATTGAATGGATTAAAATCTAATTAATGGGAATTATCATGAACTGATTTCCATTTTTGAAAATTTAACTATTGGTTGAAATGTCTGAGGGAAATTATTTAAAAAATAAGATACCCCATGTTGGTATTTTATTAACCATATTACCTAGAAAAAAAGACTCGCTATTCATGTGTGGATTTTATAAGGTCGGAAGGAATGTCCTAATTATCTTTCTTTGTTGATTGTTTGTGCATATATGCATATATACATTTGCATCTTATATCATTGATCCTTTCTGGCTCACAGCTCTGGATTAAGACAGTTCAAAAGCTTACTACAATCTGAACTATACCGGAGATGAAGAATCTAGTAGCGACTCAATCTCTATTTCACCAAAAGCTATGGAGCCCGAACAAATTCAAAAAATGGTGGATGACGCTGTCAATGCCAAGATGGAAGAAATAAAAGAGGCCTTGGGTGAGACCATGAAGAACCAATTGGCTACAATTTTAGGAAACAATGCCGAAGCATCTGCTAGCACTAAGAAGCCAAAATACAAGGGGATGGCTAAAGTTGGTGAAGTGGTTTTTGATGATGATAAGGTGATCATTGATGAGGATGATGATTGGGCTCTATACTTCCAAGATCCTCAAGACAAAAAGAAAGAACCGAAGTGTAACACCCTTATACCCTATATACATACAATATATATTTTCAATATATGTAAAATATGCATATACGGTATAAAAATGTCACAGACCAATTTAATAAAAAAAATTTAAGATTTCAAATACTAATATATAAAATAAATAGTATATAAATATTCTTTGCTTGTTATAGGAATCCAAAATAAATATTTTATATGAAAATCTCTGGAAAAAATTCGTCAGAGTTTTATTTGTAATTTGGACGTTCCCAAAATTCAACAAAACACAACCTACATAAAACAAACACGCCCAATATAATCAATTCACCATTTCACCAATACTTCTCAATTTCTCCATATTTTCTCAAAATACTTATATATAGGTATATATATTAACAATACATATAAAATCCCATCCTAACTAAATTATTCAAAACATTCTTTACAATTTACATTATATACTTCAAAAGCATATCATAACATATATAATATAAAAAATATACTTAATATTAAATATCCACATGCTGGCAACTGGCTCTGATCTTGATGTACTGAAAAACTTTTCAAGCTCAAAAACTACAAACCTATACCTTACCAAGTCTAGCAAAACTCTCCGGCTCTACTAAAACGTCCATGTCACCTGCGCGACAAATTACAATTGCACTAAGCCGAAGCTTAGTGGTACAAACTTTGATAATAACAACAAAACTAAATGCAATGCCAATGCACAATGCATATAAATGTCACATCATTCTACTTTCTTATATTTTTTAAATATTTTATAATCACAACTCATAGCATTATATTGCTCAATTGTATCACAATTCATAATTCATATTAAAGCAAAGACAAACATGGGTCCAAAAAGGATTTAATATGCTATTCAAATTTTAGAGTTACTGCTTTGGTCCATAATGACACCATGTGTCTAGCACCGTAGGCAATATATCCATGGATAATGTAACAGCCCCAGTCTCTTGGACCTCAACCCGGCTAGACCTTAGGCCCTAGTATCTTGATCCTCAATCCTGCTAGACTGCTACAGTTTTTGAGGCTTACGACCCAGTCTTTTCACCCCAAAAATATCATATTTATCAGCTAGCCTGGCTTACGATCCAGTCTTTGTACCATTCCAGCGTTTAGCCCGTAGGCAATCATAGGGGTGCCATCAAACCCAGAACTCTGAAAATTAAATATCATACTAGGCACACAATTTATTCATATTTCTCATTATCAAATTCTTTCATAATTCCTTTATCAAAACTTTTCTCATTTTCTCATGATCAAACAAGACACATTGCCTTTTTATATCATTTTTTCTCATTTTTTTTTCATTTTTTCATTTTTCTCATTACTAATCTCTTTCTCATTATCACGTATTCAATCTAGGCACATAGCCTTATTTTCACTTTTTTTTCTCATTTTTCTCATTTTTCACATCTTTCTCATTTTTCTCACTTTTCTCACTTTTCTCATTTTTATCAATATCAATTCATTTCATTATTCCACATATCTCATTTTTGCATTCACAAAACATTACCCAATTACATTGGGTATTTTCACATAATATACATATTTCACATTCTACACAATTTAGTCATTATCAATGACTTTTCACAATGCATTTAACACATATTTAACATTGCAAATGTCATAGCACATTATTCATACTCAATCAATGAACCAAGTAACTTAGCATATTTTCTAACCAAAATGTGTTAAGTCCAAATGTCATGCAAATATAAACAATATATTCAAAGTTTGTACATACCTCCACTAGCAACTCAAAGCAAGCTTAACACAACCTCCATCCTATCCTTCCAACTTGCCCTTCACCACTTAGATGAAGCAAATCAACCTCCCTCAATGCCTATACCAAATGTGATCATGCATAATCATTTAATATCACATTCTAAGGTATTCTCAACCTTAAACCATAATTAAACGTCACTCTAAACCAAATTCCAAAATTAAGCTTCACCTCACTTTAACTTTGAAAAACCGTATCAAGCCATTTAAATTAGTAATTTAAGTTTATTAATATCATTAGAACATGTTTTAGCATGTTTAAACCAATTACATTAATTAACCACATGCTTATGCTCAAAACCCCAAAATAGCATAACCTTCACCATTAAAGGATGTCCATTCCAAATTAATCCAATAATCATTTCAATCTTATTTTCACTACTTATATCATTAAATAACATTATTTAAGCATTAAAATCAAACAATTAATCATTCTTTGAAAATTCACTTTTCCAAAACCCTAAATCAATACTACCATCTTCAAACTCTATCCAAACTTAACTAAATCCATCATTTGATTTTAAAATCCTTGTTTATGCATCAAAACAACACATTTGGAACCAATTTGCATAGTTAAAACTCATGATTTCAAAAACTCAAATGTTCCATAACCCTAAATTCTCTCTCTTCACCAAACTCAACTTAATTTCAACTTTTTCTTTAATCCAACCTTAAAATCATTGTTAACTACCCAAAATAACATCATACACACCCATTCCAATAATTATAACATGCTACATCAAAACCCCAAACTCAACATAATCCAATTTTCTATAGAATTCAAAGAAAAGAGTTGAAAACTTATTAATTTTTGTTGAAATCACCAAAAATCCACATAAAACTTTGTAAATATTTAAATTATATGAGTTTGGAAGAAGCAAATCCCTCTCTTCAAGCTATGAAAATCGGCCTTGAAGGAAAGAAGAAGAAGAAGATGAAAAAAAGTGATTTTCTCTTTCCTCCCACTCACATTTTCAACCTTATATATATATTATTATTTTAATATATTTTTAATTTATTTATTAAAATCCCAAAATATTATCTTTCATCCAAAATTATTTATTGTTGAATTATTTTATTAATTTTAAATTTCTAAGATTTAATTACCAAAATACCCTTTTACTTTGACTTTTCTTTTAAAAAGTGTTGACTTTTATATGTGGTATATATTTTACATATATATTACATATATATTCCATTTTTCATTTAAAATCCCTTCATTTTTCATTTAAGACCATTAATTTAATTTATCCATTTAAATTATAATTTATTTTATCAAATTTCCAAAAATTAGAACTTTTTAAAAATTTAAGATATTACACATATGCACAAGTAATGTGTATCTCATATACACATTAAATGTGCCTTATATGTGTATTAAATATTAAGTATGTAATGTATTAATCCAACATATACAATTAATATACCATATGTATATGTTATATATACTCTAGATATATATATAGAGTATATACAATTTATATCTCCAAATACTTATTTAATTTCTCCAAAATCACGAATGTTACAATTTTCTCCCTTTTAAATAATTTCGTCCTCAAAATTATCCAGTATGGTAATAAATTATCCAAATTATCATTTCATCAAATTACATAATTTATATTCTCCCGCTTAGTTTCAATCTCAATTACCTTTGTACCATTCCATAACTCATCATTATACTATCTATTTACTCAAACAGTCACAACAGATTATCATATCTTTAATCGAATTATCATTAGATAAAATTAGTTCATCTCCTTAATATATATATACACCACACACCTATTGCACTCAAGATATCTGATCACTTCATTATCTTAAAAATATACTCTCATCACCTTAAATTCAAATGTTAATAACTTTTATCTTAACACAATAATTTTACACATCTTCACTTTGATCCTACTCTTTATACAATTACAACATATTAATTTAATATCAACATTAAACAATAACAAAATCTTATTTCCTTATTAAGATTCATTTGAATTATACTATAACTAACACTTTTCTCTTATAATTATTTAAAACTAATATAACTTAGCTCCTTTCATATGCATATACATATCAAAACGCTGTATTATGCACATTATCACATAGTTTGCATATTCTTAATACAACTACATACATTTAATTTCAATAAATACTTGTAAACTTATTATATTTCAGATTAATTGATCTAACTATCACAATATGACCATCACAATCTTATTCTATGCTGACCAACCTTTAGTCTATTTTGAATTCATCAATTTGTTTTCCATTCATGACCTAATTCTATTAAATCAAATTTATTCTCAAATCTTAATTCCCTTCGAATTCATCATTATAGATAATATTCATTTCCTCTAGTCTCATTCACTTTAAACATCATTTTCATCAATTTATTCATTTTATACCACTTTCAAACACATTCAATATAGCTCTTACTGACATTTGATAATTCCTTTCATTTATCCTTTTCTCACATTTCTTATAGTTACCATATTTACAAAAATCACTTTTCTTACACATCATTTAAAGCTAATCATATTTTCACAATTCTCTTATGTTTCACACTTTCTATAATTATAAACAAAATTCTAACATAAAATTATAAGATACAACTATGCAAACCATAAATCTTGACCATATTTCTTATAGCATAACTATCAATCTCACCAAATCTATCTAACGGTCATGTCATCTTAGGCCCATGCCTGTGGATAACAAAACTAATTGGTCAATATACTAAACAAATCATACAACCATGGCATAATAATAGTCATGCCTATGGCTTATAAATAAATACTGCTCCTCTATCATTCTTCCTCAAACATTTCCAATCACTACATTAAGTTTGTATCGAAAAAATCACATATTCATTTTTTTTAATCTTTTGCTACACAAAGAGTTAACACATTTCAGCTCTATTTCAAAGCAATTTACTTTTGATCACTTATGTTTCAAAATAATTTACACTTAATCACTTGATCATCATTATCCTAACTCAAGTTTTAACAATATTATCATTAACATCTCTTACATATACACATTCGTTCATATGCTAATTTTACACAATTTCCATTTATTACTCCATTTCTAATCTCTCTTATAAAAATTTTCATTTATATATATATATATATATTCCATTTCCATACTTTCTTCATTATACTTTCTTTTTCTTTACAATCTCTTATTTATACGCATATACTTTAGGCCCAAAACACTATACAATCATCAAGTTTAGTTGTTAAAATAACAATTTCACCGTCCAGCTCTATTCGGGTCCATTCTCAATCTCAATTTATCACATTAACTAACTCTATGCAGGTTAAGACCTAATCTCTCTTAGGTCTATTAATACATGCAATATCATTCTCAATATCACCAGACACGTATTTGTATAAGGTAGTAAACACTCGATAACATTTTTTTATGCATTTATCGTACCCTTCATATCCCTTTTCATCATTTCCATTTCAGTTACCTAAAGTAACTCATTTTTACTTACTTAATCATTTCCCTTTTATTTCATAACAAATTTCTATATTATCAATCACATTACACGTTACATGATATTTTCATATAATGCAACCAACAATATGAAGCTCACCAAATCTCATCCGTGTCACATTCTCAATCTTAAGATCATAACATTTACTTTTAAACAACACTAATTCATTTTTTTTTTCATTTTTTTAACTCTTGTTTCTAAATTATTAAAACTCCATATTCCTTCTTCATACTTCCACCTGTATGCATATAAATTTTCATAATTGTTCTTAATCATTTGTCTCATAAAATTAATTTATTACTTACACAAAATTGCATGACTTCCTCAGTTTCATGTCAATCTCTCTTTTAATTTTTATATTCCTTACAATTCTTTATAAAAGCTTGTAAAATTTTATCCATGTGCACTTGACACATATATGGACTTAAATTTAAAGTTTTAGATTTTTCCAAGCTGATTTAATATATTTAAAAATTAAATCTTCTAAAATCAGAGAATCTATCTCTTTAATAATTTCTCTGGCAGTACCCGGTTGTCCATTTTTTTCAGGTATCAAACCTTAATAAACATTCATGAAATTTTAACCATATGTTATAGGAATACATATGATATTGGGTGTAAATTTTCATATTTTTCTGGGTTGGTTTGCTATAGTTTTTAAATATGTTTCTCAATTTCTACAGATTCTGAGTTTCTAATACTCCTCCAATAATCTGTGTTCTTCTACCTTTCTTAATTAGTAATTCATCTTTAAAAATTATGAAATTTTATACATTATATTCTAACATATAGAAAAAATTTTCATTAAATTTTCAAACTCATCCAACATTTCTATATTTATTCAAAAATTCGAACAATATCCTTTTGCCGTACACCTATAAAATTTTTTGTAACTATCATGCTCATTTCTCAAACTTTTTATATTTATATCTTAAATCATTTCCTAGATTGTTTTTCTAATTTCACTTATTCATCAATTAAATTAATTATGAATTTTAAATTTCAAATAAAAGTTCCAAAAATTCTTAATCCATAATCTCTAGAATGACGCTTCCACTGCGCCACTCTGAGTTATGCAACCTAGACGCCATCTCAACTCATATCAATTATATCAAATGGATATTTCCACTTCAGGGATCAGATAAATTGCCACTGCCAATGAATGCATCACAATTGAAAATTACTTTTTATAAATTCTAATTTTCTCTCTCTAACAACCTACCTAGGTCAAGAACCTCAAATCTAGGCTCTGATACAAAAATAAATGTAACAGCCTTATACCCTATATACGTACAATACATATTTTCAGCATATGTAAAATATGCATTTACGGTATAAAAATGTCACAGACAAATTTAATAAAAATTTTCACATTTCTATTTTAAGATTTCAAATACTAATATATAAAATAAATAGTATATAAATATTCTTTGCTTGTTATAGGAATCCAAAATAAATATTTTATATGAAAATCTCTGGAAAAAATTCGTCAGAGTTTTGTTTGTAATTTGGACGTTCCCAAAATTCAGCAAAACACAATCTGCATAAAACAAACACTCCCAATATAATCAATTCACCATTTCATCAAAACTTCTCAATTTCTCCATATTTTCTCAAAATACTTATATATAGGTATAAATATTAACAATACACATAAAATCCCATCCTAACTAAATTATTCAAAACATTCTTTAAAATTTATATTATATACTTCAAAAGCATATCATAACATATACAATATCAAAATATACTGTAATATTAAATATCTACATGCTGGCAACTAGCTCTGATCTTGATATACTGAAAAACTTTTCAAGGTCAAAAACTACAAACCTAGACCTGACCAGGTCTAGGAGAACTCTCCGACTCTACCAAAACGTCCATGTCACCAGCGCGACAAATTACAATCGCGCTAAGCCGAAGCCTAGTGGTACAAACTTTGATAATAGCAATAAAACTCAATGCAATGCCAATGTACAATGCATATAAATGTCACATCATTCTACTTTCTTATATTTTTTAAATATTTCATAATCACAACTCATAGCATTATATTGCTCAATTATATCACAATTCATAATTCACATTAAAGCAAAGACAAACATGGGCCCAAAAAGGATCTAATATGCTATTCAAATTTTAGAGTTACTGCTTTGGTCCATAATGACACCATGTGTCTAGCCTCGCAGGCAATATATCCATGGATAATATAACGACCCCAGTCTCTTGGACCTCAACCCGGCTAGACCCATTGGCCCCTGTATCTTGATCCTCAACTCGGATAGACTGCTACAGTTTTTGAGGCTTATGACTTAGTCTTTTCACCCCAAAACATCATATTTATCAGTTGGCCTGGCTTACAACCTAGTATTTTCACCATTCCAGCGTTTAGCCCGTAGGCAATCATAGGCATGTCGCCAAACCCAGAACTATGAAAATTGAATAATATACTAGGCACACAATTTATTCATATTTCTCACTATCAAATTCTTTTATAATTCCTATATCAAAACTTTTCTCATTTTCTCATGATCAAACAAGGCACATTGCCTTATTATATCTTTTTTTCTCATTTTTTTATTTATTCATTTTTCTCATTATTAATCTCTTTCTCATTGTCATGTATTCAATCTAGGCACATTGCCTTATTTTCACATTTTTATCAATATCAATTCATTTCATCATTCCACATATCTCATTTTTGCATTCACAACACATTACCCAATTACATTGGGTATTTTCACATAATATACATATTTCACATTCTACACAATTTAGCCATTATCAATGGCTTTTCACAATGCATTTAATACATATATAACATTACAAATGTCATAACACATTATTCATACTCAATCAATAAACCAAGTAACTTAACACATTTTCTAACCAAAATGTGTTAAGTCGAAATGCCATGCAAATATAAATAATATATTCTATGTTTGTACATACCTTCACTAGCAACCTAGAGCAAGCTTAACACAACCTCCAATCCTATCCTTCCAACTTGCCCTTCACCACTTGGATGAAGCAAATCAACCTCCCTCAATGCCTATACCAAATGTGATCATACATAATCATTTAATATCACATTCTAAGGTATTCTCAACCTCAAACCATAATTAAGCGTCACTCTAAACCAAATTCCACAATTATGCTTCACCTCACTTTAACTTTAAAACCATATCAAGCCATTTAAATTAGTGTTTTAAGTTTATTAATATCATTAGAAACATGTTTTAGCATGTTTAAACCAATTACATTAATTAACCACATGCTTATGCTCAAAACCCTAAAATGGCATAACCTTCACCATTGAAGGATCTCCATTCCAACTCAATCCAATTATTATTTCAATCTTATTTTCACCACTTATATCATTAAATAACATGATTTAAGCATTAAAATCAATCAATTAATCATTCTTTGAAAATTCTCTTTTCCAAAACCCTAAATCAATACTACTGATGAGATCATTTTATACATGTTTTTAGTATGAATTTCTATGTGTTTTTAGTTAATGTTTCATTTGATTTTTGTTTAAAGTTTGTTTTAAGTTTTTATTTTAGGTTAAAGTGGAAAATCTCCCTTGGATGGTCAAAACAATGAAGAAAGAGCATGAATCAAGCAAGACATGGCCAAGCCAAAGCAAGCTTGGCAGTGTCCCTCAAAATTTCTTCAAGGCAGTAGATAACACGGCCAAGAGACATGGCCAAGCCACTGGTGATAAAACCAAGCAAGGAAGGAAAGAAGAGAAGCAGTAGCTGACGCACCCAGGTGACACGCCCAAGCCAGTGGCCGTGTCACATGACACGGCAACAAGCTTGGCCGTGTCACCCATTGGAAGCAAAGAAGAGAATTGGCAAAATGAAGAAACAAAAGGTGACAAACCCAAGTGACACGGCCAGGCCACTGGCCGTGTCACATGACATGGCCAGGAGCTTGGCCGTGTCACCTCATGAAACAAAGAGAAAAGAAAGAAAGAAAGAGGGGCAGAAGGTGACACGGCCAGCAAGCTTGGCCGTGTCCCAAAGCAAAACAAGAGACAAGGCCAAGCCACTCATGGCTTGGCCGTGTCACCCTATAAAAACTTGAATTCTTCTGCACGAATTGAGGGACAAGTGGGAGACAAACCAATTACTTTTGCCAAAAGAAATACAAAACAAAGAGAGAGTGGGGAACAAGAGACAGTGGTGTGAGCTGGTGTGAGTTGGGAAGCATGGGCTTGAGTTTTGGAGGGAAATAAAAAGGGAAGAAGAGGAAGAAGAAAGGGAGCTAAAGCTTCTACAGAGGGATGGAGGTTTTGTGCAGGAAACAGAGAACAGAGGTAGAGAAGAGAGGTTTGAGAGGAGGAGGCTGGGCATACACGTTTTGGGCAAGGAGGGAGTGACACTTTCCTTGACTCTTCATCTTCATCCTCCATTTCCATCCTCTCCAACATCTACAAAAAGTTTTACTACCGATGCCGGGGAAGGGGATTTAGGTAATAATTTGATTCTTTTATTTTGATTATTTAAGTGTTTATATAATACCCGTATGCCCAATATGCATACAATACATATATCTCGTATATGTAAAATAAGCATACATAATATAAAAGTTCCACAATAAATTTCATAATAAAAATTTTCTTTTTAATAAACATAGATAATTACTAATAAATAATATATACTTAAATAGTAAGGTATTAAAATACAAATTTATAAAGAAAATCTCTGAAAAAAAAAATCGTCAGAGTTTTCTCTGTATTTTGATCATTCCCAAAAATACAAATAACACAATCTGTAAAAGATTTTATACTCCCAAAAATATCAATTCATTTATTCTCCAAAATACCCAAATATATGAAAATATATATTTATATACAAAAATACTCCAAGTTTACAATATTTGTCCAAAACCCATAAAGTTCACATCATGTACATATGTAATTTTACAAACTTTATAAGATTAACAAAAATTACATATTTGCATGTTATACAATGACACTAGTCTAGTGGTAAATTGCTATACTTCTAGACTATCTGCGTTTCACCTACTACGTACGCGATAGACAAATCTTGCTAAGCTAATAGTGTAGTGGTACATACTTTGAAAATAATAATAAAACTTTTAAAGAAAGACAATGCATTATGTTGTATCATGACATTACACAATGTAATATGCAATTCCACTTTACTTTACATTTATCATTTTTTCAAAATATCACATCAATACATATATAAGCATTGGGCCCAACTAACCAAGCACATTATTCAAATCCCATAGTTCCTGTTTTGGTTTAGTTTAACACCAGTGTTTAGCCCAAAGGCAATAAAAGTGATGCCCAGTGTCTAGGCCGAATGCAAATCATAGTGATGCCCAATGTCTATCCCAAAGGCAAATCATATATCAGTGACACCCAGCATCTAGCCCTAAAGGAAAATGATGAGAATAATCTCATAGGTATGCCACTATACAGAACTCTAAAAATTGAATAATATACTAAGCGACACACAAATTTGTATATAATTCCATAAACAGCTTTCTTATCACATTGTCTCTTTTACTCATTTTTCTTATTCATAGTGTGATGATTTTTTTGCTATTGCAATATTACTGCAAGTGCACCGGTCTTGCAAGTAATAAAGTAGTGAGTAAGATATAGTTCCACTGGGGACAAGGTCAATTACTAGTGCAAATTTCATCCGTTGTTTAGCAAACCAATAATTTTTGTGTTGATTAAAATAAAAGACAAATTACTTAATAAATTAAATTAAGAAAAAATTGCGTATTGTTGTAGACCCTTAATTTTTGACCCAGTCCGGTCCAATATATTTTATTTAGTCCAAAATAATTTTTGTATTGTCTAATATATTTTAATTGGACCAAAATAATTTTTGTTATCTTAATTAAATAATTTTTCCTTTAGTATCTAATTTTTATTAATAAAAAATAAAAATACACAAATAAAAATTAAAAAAATAAAAATAAAAATTAACGAAAAAATCATCGCCGAAAACCAGCGCGGGCTTGGCCGTGGGCCATTTCGCCCTCAGGAATTTCCTACGGCAAAATGGCCCGTAGGCCATTCCCCGCCCCCTGCCTGAGCCAACTGTGGCAAATTTTTTTTGCTAGCGCAATTTTTTTGCAGCAGTTTTTTTTGCTAGCAAAATTTTTCGACGCAAATTTTTCAAAACCTAATACAATTAGGTTTCGGTTTCTTTTTCTTATTCAATATTGTATGCCTTGAGTAATTAGAATTAATAATAGAATTCTTCTATAAATAAGGAGACAGAAAGAGGAGAAAGGGGATCAGAAATGGGGACGAAAATTGAGAGAGTTTTAAACCGAATCTGTGAAAGAAAACTTTAATCATGCTGATTTTTTTTTGAGGGAGCAGAAAAGCATTAACAAACGATCAAAGGCAGTAATTGCCTTTGTTTTTGTTCATCCAAGAAGAATTATTTTTGGAGAAACCATCAAAAAGAGATATGTATTAATTGTTATTTTTTTCACAGTAGCTAAGATTATGAAATCGTGTCTTTCAAAATCAAAAACCCTAGAACTTTAATTTAGTTTTTCTAAAGTTAAAAACACTAATTCGTTACTTTATTTTCCAAAAAGACTTAAAATTGTTATTTTTACTTAATCAAAATCTTAAAATCCTAACTGAACATATTTTTCAACAAAACCAAAATTTGAGTCTGTTTCTTCCAACAAACCCTAAAAACACCTTTTCTATTTATAAAAACTTCAATTAGTTTTGTTTAATTTCATAAACTTCATAGAATTATCAATTTCTTTTTACAAATTCTAGAAAATCTAAACATCCACCGAAACCCTAATTCTAAAACACTAAATCCAAATGCAACTTCCAAACCTAAATTAGTAAAACCCTAACCCCTTTAAAACCTTAAACCCCGATTTTTTCTAAACCCTAATCCTTTAAAACTGTAAAAACCATAAAAATACAAATATTTTAATTTCACACAGTAAACTTGAAACCATAAATCAAGAGTATTTTAAAGAGTCCAAATCCTAGTTTCATGATTTTATATAACAAACCCTAGTTTGGTTAATCAAAGAATTTTATCAATCTTTTAAAACATAAAATCCTTAATCTATTTTATTTCTCTTAAAGTCATAGTAGCCTAATTCTATAAAATCCAAAACCCTAAACACATGAAATAAAGAACCCAAAATGGAAACAGTAGTTATAATTTAGATGTTTATTTGCCTTATTCAATTCTATATTTGATTATGCTTTGATTTATTTCTTATGCTTTAATTTATTTAAGTTCAATGCTTCGTTTATTTAATTTATCATGGATGGATGTTTACTTTCTATTGATGTTTAATATCTTTGATGAATGATTTATTTATGATGAATGATTATTTACTTTTATCAATTTATTTTGGATTTCCAAATGTTGTAAGGGGCATGTTTCCTCTTGGTGGGAACCTCATTAGTTAAATATCATGGAATTTAATTTTCTTTTCTATTTTAGAACCTATGTAAAGGACATGTTTCTACCTTTCGATGGGTGTCCTATTTAGGCATGTGATGTAAGGACATGTTTCAATCTTCGGATGGGTGTCCATTTATTTGTTTGGGCTTGGACCTTGCTTTAATTTTAATATATTGATGCTTTCTTTTAATTATTATGTGTAATATGGATAATGTTTTTATACTTAAGAATTTTATAATATTAAGACCTGTAAAGGATGCCGGTTCCAATGAACCGGGCGTTGTGGGGGTGCTGGGCCATTTCTCACCCTCCCCACACGTACCCAACTTTTCGAACCCACTAAGGGGTTGGGGATTCCTTAGGAATCGAGTCATCCACTCCTTTCTTTTTTCCAGGCACATCTGGGTGGCGACTCCATTTTCTCCTGACTTGGGTCCGTGTTCTCTAAGGTCCCGAGCCTAAACAGTGCCGAAGTCACAAGAATTATTCCACTAGGAGTGGGGGCAAAAATCCCTGATCACAGTGGCGACTCCACTAGGGACAAGAGAAGTTGATTCCGTTGGTCTTTATTATTCTATTCTTTCTGATAATGATATTATCCATTGTATCATATTAGTTTGCATGGTGTGCGTGAGTTAGGATGCCCGTGTTACCCGTGTTATGCTATGTAAGGAATACCATACTTTCACTCAAGGCATGGAGATCGAGCATGGCATAACCACTCATAGCCTCATACCATTTGGTATATACTTGCTATGGGAACCTAAGCCTTTTTACCCAAAGACTAAAGCTCATGTAATTGACCTAGTTACTTTCCTTAGGTTTTACCCCAAATACATGTTGTTTGACTATGGTTCATTTATCTTGGCTTAAATCATGGCTTATTTGGTTTGTTCTTTTTCTAATATGACCTAAGTACGTTGTAAGATCAAAATAAATTTTTCTTTAGAAAATCCGAAAGACCAAAGCTATTTTCAAAATTTTTCAAGATGGTCTTAGGACATAAAGCTTTTCTAAAATCATATCAAAAATTCTTTGGCTTCTGGCCCAAATACTAAGCCCAAAACCCATCTTTTCTAAAATCTTTTTACAATGGGCTTAGAAATAGTTTGCAAAAATTATTTAGGTCAATTAAAAAATACCAAAAATCAATTGTGGGCCTAGTTTATACTAAGAATAAATTAACCATGGGCTTGTTTTTGGCATGAATCATTAGTTACCTTTTTCAAGTGAGAAATATATCTATAATAAACCTCTTAATTTAGTTTTAATCCAATATAGCATAAAAGCTACTTTAGTTGGTTGAATGGATTAAAACCTAATTAATGGGAATTATCATGAACTGATTTCCATTTTTGAAAATATAACTATTGGTTGAAACGTCCGAGGGAATTATTTGAAAACAAGATACCCCAAGATATTTTGTTAACCATATACCTAGGAAAAGAGACTCACCATTCGTGTGTAGATGTTATAAGGTTGGAAGGAACGTCCTAATTATCTTTCTTCATTGATTGTTCTATGCATACATGCATAGATTTGCATCTTATTAATCTTCTCTGGCTCACAGCCCTGGATTACGATAGTTCAAAAGCTTACAACAATCCGACCTATGCCGCAGACGAAGTATCTAGCAACGACTCAATCACTTGCTCACCAAAAACAATGGAGCCCGAACAAATTCAAAGGATGGTGGATGAGGCCCTCAACGCCAAGATGGAAGAAATAAAAGAGGCCCTAGCTGAGACCATGAAGAACCAATTGACTACAATCTTAGAGAATCACGCCGAGGCATCTGCTAGCACTAAGAGGACAAAGGCAAAGGAAAGACCAAAGTTGGTGAAGTAGTTTTTGATCATTGATGGTGATGATGATTGGGCTCAATACTACCAAGATGTTCAAGAGAAGAAGAAAACACCGAAGGTTGTTGAGAAGGCAACTATTGAAAAGACCGAGACATCCGATGTTGAAAAGATGATTGCTGATTTAGAAAAGAAATTTGAGAAGAAGCTGAAAACCGAAGAGATTCCGAGATCGATAAACTATTTGAACAAGATGAAGAAGTCCCATACAAGTTCAAGATAAGATGCCATCCTTTGAAAGTATAATGGCACCAGATGTAATATCCCTAAGTGTGCTTAGAAGTTATGATAATGTTGTTATTATTGAATTGAGTGTGTGATTGATAAGTGGTAATTATGTTGTTTGAAGAAAAGCATTGTGTAGAGTGAAGTGTATATGTTGTGTATATGGTCATATATATATAATATAAGTTGGTCAAAGGGCTTGGTCAAGGGAAGAGGATATTTTATTTGTGATTGTGAAATTACCAACATGGGCTTGTAAAAGACAAAGGTTTAGTTATATGGTTGAGGGTAATTTAGTAATTTTCTTTTGGAAGGGTATTTAATGCCTATTGACTTTGTGTTTTCTTCATCATTTCTTCTTCTTCTTCTTGTTGATGGCCGGCTCACTCAAAGACAAAGGAAAGCAAGAGAGCAAGTGATGATTTTGGAATTTTAAGCTCAAAAGTGAAGGAAGATCTCAAGTATACAAGTTGGAATTTCAAGAATTTCATGATTTTAGTAAGTTTTCTCTTGTTTGCCTTTGTTATTTTTGAAGATGTGTGTGAGTTGAGTTAGGGTTATTGATAGTATGATTAAGTGTGTTGATGATTTGTTGATTAGAGTTGAAATTGATTTTAAAATAAGAAGTTAAATTGGTGTTGGTGATGGAAGAGTAAGAGTTGTGTTTAGTGAATATTTTTCTGTTTTACAATTAGTAAAGGCTGTGACTTGTATGATTTTTAATTAATTATAGAAAAATGTTCTTGAAGTGAATTTTTGATATGTTGTGCCTCTATGAGTCTAGAATGACTGAAAAATATGTTGATTCTATTTTGGAATGGTTATGAGTTTAGAAAGATTATTTTGTTAGACCTGTTCCAGCAGGTACCTTAACTGAGACAGCTATATTTCGGGATTTTTAATAAAATGTAGAAAAATCATATCCAATTGAATTTTGGATATGTTGTTGCTTAGTGAGTCTAGTATTTGAGAAAAATAATTTGGAACCACGTTGATTGAATTTGATTTATGGAATTCACAAAGTTCAGAACTGCTGCCAGGATGGTTCGCAAATTGAGCAATGGGAAAGGGAGAAGAACCATTTTTCAACAAAAAGGAATGAGAAAGGGAACTATCAATCTGGTAGCCAAAGCATGCAAAAGGCCGTGGATGTTAATGTTACTAACCAAAGAATGAGGAGACAATTTTCAAAATTGGGGAAACCAATGTCTTGGGTTCTCAATAAACTTCAAAGAAAGGGATTGCTACAACCCTTAAATCCTCGTCCTTTGCCTAACCCTCTCCCACCTAATTTTGACACTAAAGCATTTTGTCAATTTCACCAAATGCAAGGACAT
Source organism: Garcia nutans (assembly GCA_947685225.1). Taxonomy (NCBI): domain Eukaryota; kingdom Viridiplantae; phylum Streptophyta; class Magnoliopsida; order Malpighiales; family Euphorbiaceae; genus Garcia; species Garcia nutans. The sequence continues at coordinate 10,960,947 of CANTUV010000033.1, read as the reverse complement.
GACACGGATAGATGTGTAAGGTTGAGACATGAGATCCAAAATCTAATTGATAATGGAAAGCTACCTGAGCCCAATAAGCCAAACACCAAAGACAACCCATTACCAAAATTCAATAGCGTACCACCACCAGCAACCTTCATGATTGGAGGAGGTTTGCATGAGGATTTTGTCATGTCTTCTTTTCAAGATGTGGGTGGAGAAGCAACCAAAGAAGAAGAGGTATTTGGTGAAATTAAACAAGATATGATAGGTGGAGAAGTAACGATTTGTGTTGTCAACGGGTTTTGGGATTCAAGTGATAGTGATGATGATATTGTATCCACGAAGGAGGAGTGGACTTGGTCCGAGCCCAAAGAAGATGAGGTGATGAACACTAGATCCGGTAAGCCTTATTTAAGGCCACCACCTAAGGAGGTAGAAACTAATAAGGGAAAGGAAGTTGAAGTAGAAGAAGATGATGCTGTGCTCAAGCAATTGAAAAGAACCCAAGCAAGTGTTAGCATTTGGGACTTATTAGCTACTTCTAAAAAGCACCAAGAAACTATGGCCAAAGCCTTGGCTAGCATGCCAATCTCTACCTCCATGACACCGGAGGAGCTGATCAACTTCATAAAAATTGGAGGGGCAATGAAATATGAAGAGGTTCAAGAGAAGAGCGGAGTTAATATGGGAGCAGTTTCTTTTTTCAGATGCGGATTTATCGGAGGAGGGGAGAGACCACATCCGCCCTCTCTTTATCGAAATAGAAGTCAAGGGGAAGAGGACTCCATGTGTAATGGTTGATGATGGGTCTGCCATAAATGTTAGTCCACTTAAGATATTGCCAAAGCTAGCCATGTCAACACGGGATCTAAATCCGACTGAAGTAACAATTCGGGCTTATGACAAAACTAAGAGGCATGCCGAAGGAACTTTCAAAGCCGCTGTCAAGGTTGGTCCAATTGAACCTATTATTGAGTTTGTTGTTTTAGACATACCGATTACCTTCGCCTTACTCTTGGGGCGACCATGGTTTCATCCTCTTGGTGGAGTTCCTTCCACCCTTCATCAAAAGATCAAGTTTTCCAACGGAGATTAGACAGTGGTCATTGAATCTGAAGATAATGAGATTGTTAACGCTCTAATGATTGAGAGGCCTCTCAATGGTTTTCAAGTAGCTGCAATTTCTGATGATGAAATAGTGGACTCTAAAGTCTTGAATATGATGAAGAACATGAACTACCATCCCGAAGCTGGTCTTGGAAAGGGTAAGGCCGGTTTGACAAAGTTGCCAGATCTTAGAACTCAAACTTCAAAGAAGGGGTTGGGATATGATGAAGACAATGATGTCCAGCCAAACAAGAGTGAGAAGATGAGCTTCTCACCACTTGAAGAGATTTTTGTCAAAACTCCAGATATGGGACCACTCCAAGGAAAGCCCGAGCCAATCATGTTCATGGGTAAGTTAATCCCAGGTTTTAAAATTTTTACAGATGTTGCCGAGCTAGTGGAGCAAGTGAAGCAAGAACTCACCCTGCCAACCAGCAAAGAATCCGATCCAAAAGAGGAGAATGAAGCTGTGCTGAAAGCCGAGAAGACTCCAGAGGAGATTGCTGCCCTGGTTGAAGAGAAGTTTGAAGACATCCTGCTTTATGATTTTGAGAACAATGATTTTGATTTTGATTTTAATTTGTCTGCTTTGTATGAGGATGATAAAGTTTTCTTTTCCAAAATGAATGCAATAAAGTTTGATTTTGCTTACTTGTGTGATGTTTCTCCTGATGGTTGCATACATTCAATTAGCAGGTACATGAGCATCTTTAATATTAATTTTGTTAACACACAATCATTAAATTTGGGAACAACTAAAAATCCTAAAAACATTAGCGTAGCATCCGACCTTACTCCTGATGAGAGAGAGAGATTTGAAAAAATATTCAAAAAATATGAAGAAGTGTTTGCTTGGTCTTATGAAGATATGCGGGGGATAGATCTAGACATAGCCGAGCATCATATTCCAACTCACACTCATATAAAACCTGTCAAACAAAAGCTTAGGCGATTAAGACTTGAGTGGGCTGAATTGGTTAAAGAAGAGGTCACTAAGCAAATACAAGTGAAGTTCCTTAAAGTGATAGAATAACCAGATTGGCTAGCAAACATAGTACCTGTTCCAAAGAAAGATGGGAGAATAAGGGTCTGTGTGGACTATAGAGATTTGAACAAAGCATCCCATAAGGATGATTTTCCTTTACCTCATATAGATGTTCTCATTGATAGTGTAGCCTCTAGTGTGCTACACTCATTTGTAGATGGATTTTTCGGATGCAATCAAGTGTTAATGGTCCAAGAGGATAAAGCCAAAACTGCTTTCATTACTACATGGGGTATATTTTATTATAGGGTGATGCCATTCGGCTTAAAGAATGCTGGAGCGACTTATCAAAGGATGGCCACCACTTTATTTCATGACATGATGCACAAAGAAGTTGAAGTATATGTTGATGATATGATGGTTAAATCAGATACAAGGGAACAACACTTCCAAAACTTAGAATTATTTTTTGATAGAGCTTTGAAATATAAGCTAAGATTAAACCCGAAGAAGTGTGTATTCGATGTTACTTCAGGCAAATTGTTAGGACATGTGATTGGTCCAAATGGCATTGAGATTGATCCTGACAAAGTTAAAGCAATCAGGGATATGCCAGCCCCTAAGAAGAAGAGAGAAGTTAGGGGATTTATCAGTAAATTACAATATATTAGCAGATTTATAGTAAAGCTCACAAAAATCTATGAGCCTATCTTCAAATTGCTTAGAAAGAATCAGCCGGTCATATGGAATGAAGAGTGTCAAAAGGCCTTTGAGCGAATAAAAAAGTATTTGCTGAATGCACCTGTTTTAAAACCACCTAAACCCGGAAAACCTCTATTACTATACTTAGTAGTAGAAGAAGAGTCAATAGGAGCCATGCTAGCCCAAGCAGATGAGTCAGGGATTGAGCATGCCGTTTACTATTTGAGTAGAAAGATCCTACCTTAAGAAATTAAGTATAGTATCATTGAAAAGACATGTATAGCCGTGGTTTGGTCTTCTAAGAAGTTGCAGCATTACTTTCAATCATATAGTGTGCAAGCAATTTTCAGGTTGGACCCAATGAAGTACTTAAGGGAGACACCCTCTTTGATTGGGAAATATGGTCGATGGTTGATAATATTAGAAGAATTTGAGATTGAGTATGCAACTAGGAAAATAATCAAAGGAAGAGCGGTGGCAGAATTCCTGGCCCAACAACCATTACCAGATAGTGAAGAGGTAATCTTGGAATTCCCAGATGAACATTTAGAAGCAATTGAAGTACAAGGGTGGAAAAATGTATTTTGATGGAGCAGTAAATAGGAAAGGAGCATGTTTGGGAGTTATACTAGAATCGCCAGAAGGGGAACTCATCTCTTTAGCCAAAAAATTGAAATTTAGGGCAACCAATAATATGGTGGAGTACAAAGCTTGTATTTTTTGTTTGGAAACCCTAATGATTATGAAGGTGGATAAGGTGGAAGTTTTTGGCGATTCATTGCTAGTAGTATCCCAAGTAAATAGAGAGTGGGAGTTGAAAGAGAAAAAATTAAAACCATACCACCATTACCTGACCATGATGAAGAAGAACTTTAAGGAGTGTAGGTTTATACACCTATCAAGAGAAGAAAATCAGATGGCTGATGCCCTTGCCACATTGGCTTCGGTATGGGAAAACCCAGTTAGCTTATTCCTTAAGCCTCTGATCTTGACCAGTTCATCAACTCCTTGCTATGAATATGAAACAATCATGGAAATTGATATAGACCATGATGCGTGGTATGATACTATAAGGCAATTTTTAGAGGAAAGAGAATACCTGCCGGGGGCAACAAAGAAAGAGAGAAGAGCCATAAGGCGATAGTCTTTGCAATACATTGCCTTCATTGGGGAGTTACATCGAAGATAGCCTGATGGGGTGCATTTGAGATGTTTAAGAAAGCCTGAAGTGGAGCATATCATGTTAGAAATACATGTAGGAAGTTGCGGTCTGCACATGAATGGTTTGGCCCTAGTTAAGAAGATTATTCGACAGGGTTACTATTGTTTGACCATGGAGAAAGATTGTATTGAATTCGTAAAGAAGTGCCAACAATGTCAGGTATATGGTAACTTGAATCACATGCCTCCTAAAGAATTGCATTCAATGTCTTCATCCTGGCCTTTTGCCACCTGGGGTATCAACATTATAGGAGAGATGCATCCGACAGCTTCAAACGGTCACCGATTCATTGTGGTAGCAGTAGATTATTTTTCAAAATGGGTCGAAGCCGAATCCTTCAATAAACTGGGTGCAAGCCAAATAGCTAAGTTTATTGAAAAGAACATCATCTGTAGATACGGGGTCCCACACAGTGTGATATCAAACAATGGGGTTCAGTTTCAAGGGGCAGTTAAGTATTTATTCTCGAAGTACCAAATCCATCATCATCGATCATCTCCTTATAGACCAAAGGCTAATGGTACGGCTAAAGCAACAAACAAAACAATTAAGCAAATTCTATCCAAGATGACCAAGACTTACAGGGATTGGTCAGAGATGCTTCCCTTTGCTTTATGGGGATATAGGACAAGTGTGCGAACACCTACTGGAATGACACCGTTCTCTTTGGTTTACGGGATGGAAGCAATGTTGCCAATTGAAATTGAGATCAAGTCGTTAAGAGTAGTCTTGGAAGCTGAACTGCCTAAAATGGAATGGGTAGTGAGCAGATACACGCAGTTAGCTTTACTAGAAGAAAGAAGGTTGAAGGCATTGTATCATCACCAATTGTATCAAAAAGAAGATAGCTTGGGTCTATAATAGAAGGGTCAAAATCAGAAAATTCAGAGTCGGGGATTTGGTGTTGAAACAATATAAGCCTAATGTATCTGATCCATGAGGGAAGTTTAGGCCTAGCTGGGAAGGGCCATTTGTTGTGAAACAAGTCATGAACAAAGGTGTGGTGAAGTTGTCAGACATGGACGGGAACGGATTTAGTGAGCCAGTAAACATTGATAGGTTGAAGAGGTTTTATGTATATATAAAAAAAAGAACTCGCTAGGTTGAAAACCCAAAAAGGGCGGCCTAGGTAAAAGTTGGAGCAATCCGCTAGTCTCGAAAACCCAAAAGGGCAGGCTAGGCAACAATTAGGGCTAAAAGAGAGAAAATCATCAATTAGAAAATCCGAAAGGGCTAGTTGGCAACAGGAGTAATCTTGTGTATGCTAGCTTTATGTTTGGTTGTTCCCTAATTTAATAAAATAGAATTAACGTTAAAATTGTTCTATGTGCTCTGTTATAAGTATTCGACTAGATATGGATGAAATAAATAAACACAATAGCAAAAGGTGATGACAAATTATAAATGGAAAAGAAGCATCTTTTATTACTTTAATTATTTTTTCATCCTGACAATACACTTTTTGAATTGAAAAATGTAAAATCTATGGCAGTTGATAAGTGTAACGGGCAGGCCAACTTTGCCTCAGCCGATCCAAGTAGGCTATAGTCAAGCAAGGCATGTCTAAGTAGGGAGCAAAGTCAGAATCACGAGGCTCAGCTCCATACTGACGGCCAAGTCGGCAAGGATCATAGCATGTACCTTGACGAAGAGCAGCAAGGGGAACGTACATCAAGTATCTCTACATAGTAATACTAGAAATCTTCCACCAAGGTATCAACTAACGGATATTGACTTCAGAGCGTGAATGGATCCAGTCAGCATATGAAGAGGCAGGATGGAGTAGCTTCCTAGCAGATTGATGATGTGGCAGGTATCTGGCAAAGTCTATTGATGGAGTATCAAGCAAACAAAGACACTCCTGAAGCCAAATCTGTGAAGAAAGAGTTAAATAAAGAAAAGAAGAAAAGAAAAAGGTCCGCTAAGTTGAAAACCCGCAAGTGTAGCTTAGACAAAAATTAGGACAGCTCACTAGTTTTGAAAACCCATACTGGCGGACTAGGCAAAAATCAGAGCAACAAAGCAAAAAGAAAAAAAAGAAAACCTAAATTGAAAACCAGAAAGGGCAGTTTAGGTAATTACCTGAAGTAGCAATGGACTCCCAGTCAGTCTCTTTGACAATCCTGATTTAAATTGGTCTAATCTAACTAAGGTCTCAGCTAAGATCATAGGTATCGATAACAAGCCTCCTTCCATTTGGTCCATAATATCCAATACTCGTGGATCAATATCGCCGTCAGAAGAAACAAGCAAGAATTGACCGAGCAAGCAGAGACAAAGCATGCGTCCCCATGCCTTAGTAGGGGCCAAATGAGATAAACAAAAGTCAATCAAAGGAGCAAGTAGAATTTTTTCACCTCTCATCAACTGAAGAACTTTGGGTTTTGGAATTTGAAATAACATCTGCATCTTCAGTTGAGTCTTGGAAATCAATGTGGGTAACGCCATTTGTTGATTATTGGGATATCCAAGGATGGCCTCAAATTCTTCAATCAAGGGACATATTTCAAAGCCATTAATTCTAAATACCCTAGAATCCGTATCCCAAAAGGAAGCCACGACATGTAAGAAGGAGTGGTCCAATTTAACATTTTGAAAACATTTTAAAACATCAAGTTTAGACCATGAAATTTGCTTCCAATGAATGGCATCCATATTCTTAAATAGAATTTTTATCTTCTTTAAATGATGTTCGGTCATGGTGGGTGAATGAAGGAAAATCAAAATTGTTAAATGAGTCTTCACGTTGAAATGGAAAAATTGTTTTTTGGTTTCTGTATGAAATACGGCATGAAGGGTGATTTATATAGAAGAAACAAACCTTTTTCCAAAAGTGAAAAGGAAAAGGTGATGGGAAAGAATAAGACCATATGCCATAAGGAAAGGAATTAGCGGCAATTTCCTTTACCATGTTCGATTGGGTTTAGCAAATGATGTGCATTATAAAATTATGATGTATTGTAATAAAAAAAAAGTGGTGCAGTAACAAAAAAAAAAGAGGGGTTACGTTAAAGATGCAAATTGTATATTTTTCATTATTGTACAATATTTTACAATTGCTACAATATTTACATATCACTAAGAGGGTGGTGGTAGGTCATCAAATAAAGCCTTGAAAAAATCGTCGCCTGTTGGAGAAGGGGGCAAATCACTTGTCCTGAGTCCGCCCGAAGCGGGAGCACCAAAACCCGGCAAATTACTCATCCTGGGATCACCCGAAGCAGGAACTGTAACATCCGTGATTTTGGAGAAATTAAATAAGTATTTGGAGATATAAATTGTATACTCAATATACATATCTAGAGTATATATAACATATACATATGGTATATTAATTGTATATGTTGGATTAATACATTACATACTTAATATTTAATACACATATAAGGTACATTTGATGTGTATATGAGATACACATTACTTGTGCATATGTGTAATATCCTAAATTTTTGAAAAGTTATAATTTTTGAAAATTTGATAAAATAAAATATAATTTAAATGGATAAATTAAATTAATGGTTTTAAATAAAAAATGAAGGGGTTTAAAATGAAAAAGTGGATAATATATGTGATATATATATGTAAAATATACATAACATATAAAAGTCAACACTTTTTAAAAGAAAAGTCAAAGTAAAAGGGTATTTTGGTAATTAAATCTTAGAAATTTAAAATTAATAAAATAATTCAAAAATAAATTATTTTTGAATGGAAGAGGGAATTTAGGGCTTTTAATTTATTAAATAAATAATTAATTATTAAATTATTTTAATATATATATATGGTTTAAAATTAAAAGGTTAAAGGAAAAAGAAATAAAAAAAATAAAGTCTTCTTCTTCTTCTTTCCTTCAAGCCTGAATTTCATGGCTTCAAGAGAGGGATTTGCTTTTTCCATACTCCAAAAATTGAAGAGATTTTAAGGATTCAAGTGGAGTTTTAGAAGTTTCTTCATCAATTGGTAAGCTTTCTTACCAAATTTTCAAATTCTATGGAAAAGTGTGTTATGTAAATTTTGGAATTCTATAGTAGCATGATTTAATTGCTTAATTGGATATGAATGAAGTTGTTTTGATTGGTAATTAATGATTTTAAGGTTGGATTAAAGAAATGGTTGAGTTTGGGTAAGATTGGTGAAGAGAGAGAATTTAGGGTTATGTAATTTTTGGGGTTTTAAAATAATGGTTTTTAATTGTGTAAATTGATTCCAAATGAGTTATTTTGATACATAAACAAGTAATTTAAAGTCAAATATTGGATTTGGTTGTGATTGGTTGGAGTTTGAGAATGGAAGTGGAGATTTATGATTTTGGAAAAGTGATTTTCCAAAGTGGTTGAATTGTGTGATTTTATTTGTTTAAGCATGTTGTTTAGTGTTAAAAGTGATGAATATAAGCTTGAAATGAGTAATGGATTGTGTTGGAATGGAAAACCTTCAATGGGGGAAGGTTATGCCATTTTTGAGATTTTGTGTATAAGAGTGTATTGTTATAATGTAAATTATTTAAATGTATTAAAATATGTTTTTAATGATATTAATAAACTTAAAACACTAATTTAAATGGCTTGATATGGTTTTTCAAAGTTAAAGCGAGGTGAAGCTTATTTTTGGGATTTGGTTTAGAGTGATGTTTAATTATGGTTTGATGTTTAGAATACCTCAGAATATGATATTAAATGATTATGTATGATTACATTTGGTATAGGCATTGAGGGAGGTTGATTTGGTTCATCCAAGTGGTGAAGGGCAAGTTGGAAGGATAGGAATAGAGGTTTTATTAAGCTTGCTTTGGGTTGCTAGTAGAGGTATGTACAAACTTTAAGTATAATGTTTATATTTGCATGACATTTGGACTTAACACATTTTGGTTGAAAAATGTGTTAAGCTACCTGGTTCATTGATTGAGTATGAATAATGTGCTATGACATTTGTAATGTCATATATGTGTTAAATGCATTATGAAAAGCCATTGATAATGGCTAAATTGTGTAAAGTGTGAAATATGCATATTATGTGAAAATACCCAAAGTAATTGGGTAATGTGTTGTGAATACAAAAATGAGATATGTGGAATAATGAAATGAATTGATATTGATAAAAATAAGAAAAATATGAGAAAAGTGAGAAAAATGAGAAAGATGTGAAAAATGAGATAAAAAAATGTGAAAATAAGGCAATGAGCCTAGTTTGATTATGAGAAATAAAATGAGAAATGAATTGTGAAAGTATTTGATAATGAGACAAATGAATTAATTGTGTGCCTAGTATGTTATTCAATTTTAAGAGTTCTGGATTTGGCGGCATGCCTATGAATTGTTGGGCATGCGAAAAGACCGGATCGTAAGCCGAGCCCAGCTGATAAATGATAAATATGATGTTTTTGGGGTGAAAAGACTGGGTCGTAAGCCTCAAAAACCATAGCAGTCTAGCCGGGTTGAGGACCAAGATACTGGGGCCTAAGGGTCTAGCCGGGTTGAGATCCAAGAGACTGGGGCTGTTACATTATCCATGGATATATATATATTGCCTAAGGGTTAGACACATGGTGTCATTATGGACCAAAGCAGTAACTCTGAAATTTGAATAGCATATTAGATCCTTTTTGGGCCCATGCTTCTCTTTGCTTTAATGTGAATTATGAATTGTGATACAATTGAGCAATATAATGTTATGAGTTGTGAGTATGAAATATTTGAAAAATATAAGAAAGTGAAATGATGTGACCTCTATATGCATTGTGCATTGGCATTACTTTACATTTTTGTTATTATCAAAGTTTGTACCACTAGGCTTCGGCTTAGCGCGATTATTTTCATCGCGCAGGTGACAAGGTAGACCCAGATAAGCCAAAGAGTTCTTCTAGACCAGGTCGGGTCTAGACTTGTAGTTGAGATTATTGAGTTGCTATCGAGATCAGAAACACTGCCAGTAGCATGTATATATTTTTATGTTATTGTACATTTTTGAGTTTTATGCATAATATATTATGTTTTGAATTTTACGTATTGTATATTGTAAAGAATGTTTGGGTCAATGTATTTGAAATGGGAGAGTAAGTGTGTTTTAAATTATATATATCTATATGTATGAATGTTTGAGAAAATTGGTGAAATTGAGAAGTATGATTGAGAGAGTGATTGGAAATTATTGGGAGTGTTTTCTTTTTTCAGGTTGAGTAATTGCTAAATTTTGGAAACGTTCAAATTACAAACAAAACTCTGGCGAATTTTTTCTAGAGATTTTCATATAAAATATTTATTTTGGATTCTTATAACAAGCAAATAATATTTATATACTATTTATTTTATATATTAGTATTTGAAATCTTAAAACAGAAATGTGAAAATTTTTATTAAATCGGTCTGTGACATTTTTATACCGTATATGCATATTTTACATATGCTGAAAATATGTATTGTGTGTATATAGGGTATAAGGGTGTTACATTTATTTTAGTATCAGAGCCTAGGTTTGAGGTTCTTGACCTAGGTGGGATGATAGAGAGAGAAAATTGGAATAAAAAAATGATTTTTCAATTGTAATGCATGCATTGGCACTGGCAATTTATCTGATCCATGATGTGGCAATGTCAATTTGTTATAATGGATATGAGTTGAGATGGTGTCTGGGTTGCATAGATTAGAGTGGCGCAGTGAAAACGTCATTATAGAGATTATGGATTAAGAATTTTTGGAATTTTTATTTGAAATTTAAAATTTATAACTGATTCAATTGATGAATAAGTTAAATTAGAAAAATAATCTAGGAAATAATTTAAGATATAAAAATAAAAAGTTTGAGAAATGAGCATGATAGTTACAGAAAATTTTATAGATGTACTGCAAAGTGATATTGTCTGAATCGTTGGACAAATCTAGAAATGTTGGATGAGTTTGAACATTTAATAGAAAGTTTTTCTATATGTTAGAATCCAAATGTATAAAATTTTATAAATTTTAAAGATGGATCTCTAATTAAGAAAAATAGAAGAACACAGAATGTTGGAGAAATTTCAGCAACTCAGAATCTGTAGAAATTGAAAAAAAAATAAATCTAGAAACTATGGTAAACCAAAACAGAAAAATCTAAAAATTTACACAAAATATCATATGTATTCCTATAATCTATGGCTAAAATTTCATGAATTTTTATTAAGGTTTGATACCTGTTAAAAATGGACAACCGGGTGTTGCCAGAGAAATTATTAAAAAGACAGATTCTCTAATTTTGGAAGATTTAATTTTTAAATATGTTAAATCAACTTGGAAAAATCTAAAACTTTAAATATAAGTCCATATATGTGTCAAGTGCACATGGATAAAAGTTTACAAGCTTTTATAAAGAAGTGGTAAGGAATATAAAAATTAAAAGTGAGATTGACATGAAACTGAGGAAGCCATGCTGTTTTGTGTAAGTAAGTAATAAATTAATTTTATGAGACAAATTAATGAAGAAAATTATAAAAATTTATATGCATATGGGTATAAGTATAGAAGGAACATGGAGTTTTTAATAATTTTCAACAAAGAGTCAATAATTAAAATCAAAGAGTGAAATCATATATGATAGCGAATTATTTATTATGGAACAATGATGCATAATTTAGGGTTGAGTGTGTGAAATTAAAGTATCTAAATGGTTAATGTTAATTAGTGTAAGGAAATTAATTATTGTTGTTTAAAAGTAAATGTTATGATCTTAAGATTGAGAATGTGATATGGGTGAGATTTGGTGAGGTTCATGTTGTTAGTTGCATTATATGAAATTTGAATTTTTGAAATAGGTTTCCATAATTGTGAAAGTGACGTGTTTTGATGTTAAATTAATATAAAAATAATGTTTATAAAGTTAGCTCTTGAAAGTGAGATTAATAGAATGATGTTTACGTAAAATAGTAAATTGGAAATTTAGAGTTGTAAGGGAATTTCGATGAGGATTGTTTAGATATTGATAGTTTAATGTTTAATAAGCATGGGAGTAATTTTGAATGAGTATAGCTACTTATAAAAGTACTAACTAAGGTGTAATGTGGTTGATAATATAGAAATTTATTATGAAATAAAGGGAAATGATTAAGCAAGTGAAAATGAGTTACTTTAGTTAATTGAATTGGAAATGATGAAAATGCATATGAAAGGTGTGATCAATGCAAAAATATATATATATATAATAAGAAACTTATTTAAGAGATGGGCGATTGAATAAGGAAGATGTTAATTATGTTGTGGTCATAGTGTGTATATATGTTGAATTCATGAATAACCTAAGTAATGTCAAAAGAATGAGAAATGATAATGTTCTCTGAAAGGTGACAAATGTTAACTTTGTATAGGTTGTATGTAAAAGAGGAATTGAGTATAATTGTATGATTTGTGTGATGAGATTTTTTTTTCTATATGAACACAAATATGATATGTAAGAAAATGTGGAATGTAAGTCACATTGTGATTATGACTTGCGAAGGTGTATGTGAATGATTAAAAAAACATTATCGAGTGTTTACTACCTTATACAAATACGTGTCTAGTGATATTGAGAATGATATTGCATGTATTAATAGACCTAAGAGAGATTAGGTCTTGACCTGCGTAAAGTTAGGTTATGTGATGAATTGAGATTGAGAATGGACCCGAACAGAGCTGGACGGTGAAATTGTTATTTTAACAACTGAACTTCATGATTGTATAGTGTTTTGGGCCTAAAGTATATGCATATAAATAAGAGATTGTAAAGAAAAAGGAAAGTATAATGAAGAAAGTATGGAAGTGAAAAAAAATGAATGAAAATTTTTGTAAGAGATAGATTAGAAATGGAGTAATAAATAAAAATTGTGTAAATTAGCATATGAACGAATGTGTATATGTAAGAGATGTTAATGATAATATTGTTGAAACATGAGTTAGGCTAATGATGATCAAGTGATCAAGAGTAAATTGCTTTGAAACAAAGCTGAAACGTGTTAACTTTTTGTGTATCAAAAGATTAGAAAATGAATATGTGATTTTTGCGATACGAACTTAACATTGTGATTGGAAATGTTTGAAGAAGAATGATAGAAGGACAGTATTTATTTATAAGCCACGGATGTGACCATTATTATGACATGACCATTGGATAGTTTTGGTGAGATTGATAGTTATGCTTCAAGACACATGGTCAAGACTTATGGTTTGCATAGTTGTATCTTATAATTTTATACTAGAAATTTGTTTATAATTACAGGAAGTGTGGAAACAGAAGAGAATTATAAAAATATGATGAGCTTTAAATGATGTATAAGAAAAGTGATTTGTGTAAATAGGGTAACTATAAGAAATGTGAGAAAATGGTAAATGAAAGGAATTATGAAATGTGAGTAAGAGTTATAATAAATGTGTTTGAAAGTGGTATAAAATGAATAAGTTGATAAAAATGATGTGTAAAGTAAACGAGACTAGGGGAATTGAATATTATTTGTAATGATGAATTCGAAGAGAATTAAAATTTGAGAATAAATTTGACCTAATAGAATTAGGTCATGAATTGAAAATAGATTGATGAATTTAAAATGGACAAAAGGTTGGTCAGAATAGAATAAGGTTGTGATGGTCATATTGTGATAGTTAGATCATTTGATCCGAAATGTAATAAGTTTACAAGTATTTATTGAAATTCAACGTGTGTAGTTGTATTAAGAATATGCAAGCTATATGATAATGTGCATAATACAACATTTTGATATGTATATGCATATGAAAGGAGCTAAGTTATATTAGTTTCAAATAATTATAAGAGAAAAGTGTTAGTTATAGTATAATTGGAATGAATTTTAATAAGGAAATAAGATTTTGTTGTTGTATAATGGTGATATTAAATTAATATGTGGTAATTGTATAAAGAGTAGGATCAAAGTGAAGATGTGTAAAATTATTGTGTTAAGATAAAAGTTATTAACATTTGAATTTAAGGTGATGAAAGTATATTTTTAAGATAATGAAGTGATTAGATATCTTGAGTGCAATAGGTGTGTGGTGTATATGTATTAAGGAGATGAACTAATTTTGTTTAATGACAATTCGATTGAAGATATAATAATTTGTTGTGATTGTATGAGTAAATAGACAGTATAATGATGTGTTAGGGAATGGTAAAAAGGAAATTAAGAATGACCCTAAGGGGGAGAATAGAAATAATGTAATTTGGTAAAATAATGATTTGGATGATTTATTACTATACTAGATAATTTCGAGGACGAAATTATTTAAGGGGGAGAAAATTGCAGCATCCGTGATTTTGGAGAAATTAAATAAGTATTTAGAGATATAAATTGTATACTCAATATATATATCTAGAGTATATATAACATATACATATGGTATATTAATTGTATATGTTGGATTAATACATTACATACTTAATATTTTATACACATTTGAGGTACAATTGATGTGTATATAAGATACACATTACTTGTGCATATGTGTAATATCCTAAATTTTTGAAAAGTTCTAATTTTTGAAAATTTGATAAAATAAATTATAATTTAAATGGATAAATTAAATTAATGGTTTTAAATGAAAAATGAAGGGGTTTAAAATGAAAAAGTGGATAATATATGTGATATATATGTAAAATATACATAACATATAAAAGTCAACACTTTTTAAAAGAAAAGTCAAAGTAAAAGGGTATTTTGGTAATTAAATCTTAGAAATTTAAAATTAATAAAATAATTCAAAAATAAATTATTTTTGAATGGAAGAGGGAATTTAGGCTTTTAATTTATTAAATAAATAATTAAATAAATAATTATTAAATTATTTTAATATATATATATGGTTTAAAATTAAAGGGTGAAAGGAAAGAGAAATAAAAAAAATAAATAAAGTCTTCTTCTTCTTCTTTCCTTCAAGGCCGAATTTCATGGCTTCAAGAGAGGGATTTGCTTCTTCCATACTCCAAAAATTGAAGAGATTTTAAGGATTCAAGTGGAGTTTTAGAAGTTTCTTCATCAATTGGTAAGCTTTCTTACCAAATTTTCAAATTCTATGGAAAAGTGTGTTATGTAAATTTTAGAATTCTATAGTAGCATGATTTAATTGCTTAATTGGATATGAATGAAGTTGTTTTGATTGGTTATTAATGATTTTAAGGTTGGATTAAAGAAATGGTTGAGTTTGGGTAAGATTGATGAAGAGAGATAATTTAGGGTTATGTAATTTTTGGAGTTTTAAAATCATGGTTTTTAATTGTGTAAATTAATTCCAAATGAGTTATTTTGATACATAAACAAGTATTTTAAAGTCAAATATTGGGTTTGGTTGTGTTTGGTTGGAGTTTGAGAATGGAAGTGGAGATTTAGGATTTTGGAAAAGTGATTTTCCAAAGTGGTTGAATTGTGTGATTTTATTTGTTTAAGCATGGTTTTTAGTGTTAAAAGAATTAGCTACTGCTCCAAACCTACGAGTCAAGGAAAACTTAACTCGCTGAGCAATGTCGCTCAGTGGGTACTTTACCGATGAAAATATAGTTAAAACATGAAAGCATTTGAAATAAAAGGAAATAATTAAATCAATAATCAACCAATACTAAACCAATGGTAGTTATTGTACATGCAGTGTAAATATGCTTTCAACAAATGTAAAAACCATAATTCAAACTCATTTTGCATTACATAGTTTAAAAATAATAATAACCGGACTTTGGCTCTACTGGTATAGGGAACCATAGCGATAATGCAGTAGCCCTCATCACTGTAACATAGGTGGCCCTCACCACCGATATCAAATCGCAGAAATGGCCCTCACCATCCTGGTTATCACCAATGGCCCTCACCATTGGCCCCAATGGCCCTCACCATAGAGTTAAGATCATAACAATTCAATCACAATATCATGCAGTACTGCATAAGTTAGTATAGTGCACCATACCCTTATCTACCACCCCCACTATCCAGTAGAGCATAAAGGTTAAAACGATTCAATTTAAGTCTCAAACTTCATTTTAGAATGATTTGAGAAAACATTTTAATTCCCGTCGCACTTTGCCATTTACGCCGCGCACCACATTCTTTTGTCAAACCATTACCCTTTTTCACATATTTAACACCCACAATAAACATATCAAAAATTTCAAAGCATTCCTCAAAAGATCACAAATTGACCAAATGAATAGTATCGCGGTGCGAAAAATCGGCAACACAAAATGGCATGACCAAATGAATAGTAAAATCTGGATTTTCGTCAAAATTTCAGTCCTTTTCAGTCATGCATTTGACAAGGTAAATGATCTTATTTTTGGTTGAAATTTTATAGGAAACTTATTTCATATGTTGACTAATTACACGTAAAATATCTTTGAAAAATTCATTCATTTGCTACCTCAAACAACTGTCACAAAAAGATCCAGAAATCTGCCATTTTGGGACCATTTCGGCCCAAACCTATGAAATACATGGGATAGTGTATTTTTCTTTTACAAATCAATATGAAGGCTTCTTTAATGATAAATTAAAAATTCAAACACTTCCCTTTGATAACTTTTGCATGTTTAACTTAAATCAAACTACTTAATGTTCATCAAATCACTTGCCAAATTTTTCTCAAAACATTTGGTTTAAATTAAATTTAAACAACTCAATTGCCATAAGAAACCAAGAACATAACTCAAATATTTAATTTAAACTCAATCAATACATTTAAGCATCACCATCAAAAATTCCATAAACCAAAGTTTGTAAGAAGAATAAAATTTCTTTTATGGTAAAGTACCAAACCTTATTCTTTTAATTCCCTTTTGCTTTTCCTTCTTCTCCTTCTTTAATCTTTGTTTCTCCTTCAAGAAATTCAAGAACACAACCTTAAACATAAACCTTAGCAATTTAGAAAAATAAGCTATCCTCCATTTCTTTTCAAATTAAAGCCTAATATAACCTTATTAAACCTTAGAAACCTTGATTCTTCCATTTAATTAATCAATATCATCACTACTTAAATTTTCCCCAATTCCACCATAAGAACCCTAATTTCCAATCTTCCAATAGATATATAAATACTTAAAATTGATACTAGAATTGAATTCTACATACTTGAAAACCTTAAAACTCACCTTGAACTTGAATCAAACTTGATAAAATTTGGAACTCCTTGGTGTTCTTCCTATGGTGGCCGAAAGTGTGGAGGTGAGAGAGAGAGATTTTGCTCCTCTTGTTATGATATATATAGTGGAAATGATGTCCACTTTTGGGTTGGATGAATACTTTAGGGCCAAATGTCCACACCTTTTTCTTTTCTTCTTTTTATAACTTTTAAATGGCTAATTTCCATTAGTCCATTTGTCTCTTTCTTTTATTTATTTAAAACCAATCCTTTGGACTTTCTTTTAATTATATTTTGGCCCCCCAACCTCCTTGTGCTGTAATTTTATGGTCCAGGGTGTGAAAAGACCAAAATACCCTCCAGGGATTAATCGATCGTAACTTTTAAACCGTATAGTTCCACGAGGCAAACTATATATGGTTTTGATCCTCTAGACCTCTACTTTCTATTTTTGAAGTCTATTTTAGGTTTCCAAGTCATTTTAAAAATTACCAATAAGCCCTTGACTTTTTACAAAATTTCCTTTAGGCCCTTTCTTTGCTCGGGACCCCTCGATGTCCTCTACTCACTCTTATGTTTATTTTCTACTTTAGATTCATGTTTAAATTTGTATTAATAATGACAAAAATGGCCCTAGTCTACATGACTTTATTTCTCTCTAACGGGGCGTTTTCTGGAAAAACCGTTGCGCGTCGTTGTGACCCGATTTTTCTCCACTCTCCATTTTTTGGAGTCTGTTATGTGCACTATTAAGAACCTCCAGTACAACTTTTGAAAATTACAGTTACCTCCCCAAAACTTTTTGAAAATTACAGTCACCTCCCCAAAACTTTACATTTTTTTCAATTAGGTCCCATTGATCCTATAGCCTTATCTGGGGCCGTTGTCAGGAAGTATCTTCTCCTTTCCGCTTCTCTCACTGTGCACATGACTACTATGCATAAATGCGGTGGGCGGATGTGACAGTTCCTCACTCGTTAATTTAGGCTTCGTCCCGAAGCCCATCAGGTTGAAATAAATATGGGTATTGCTTCCTCATAGTTTCTTCATGTTCCCATGTAGCTTCTTGTACTTTGTGATTCCTCCAAAGCACTTTGACCAATGGAATATTCTTATTTCGCAACTCTTTGATTTCCCCTGCTAAGATTTCTACTGGCTCTTCCTCATACGTCAGGTCGGGCTGAATCTCGATGTCTTGAGCTTATATGATGTGGGTGGGATCTGAATGATACATCCTTAGCATTGAAATGAGAAAAACATTATGGTCCTCTCGATTCTTTGAATACACCAATATGTCATCAATGAATACAACCACGAACTGATCCAAATACGGGTGGAAGATTATGTTCATCAGATCCATGAATACAGCAGGTGCGTTCGTTAATCCGAAAGGCATAATAATGAATTCATAATGTCCATAGCAAGTTCTGAATGTAGTTTTTTTTTTCACGAACAATACTGGCGCTTCTTAAAACATAAAGCAAAACTCCAAACATAGACAACTGACTTACAATCACGTCTTGCGCTTCTTCATCTTCTCGGCTCCTCATGGCATACATTCTAGCGGGAGCCCTCGCTTCTGATCGATTCACCATCTCAGACTGCACACATGATGGATTTTCGTTCCTACCTCTGCCTCGGCCTCGCCCTGCTGCCGCTTGCGATCCCTCAGTCTCCCTAGGTAGATTCTACATTCACTGGGGACACTCTCGCATAAGGTGATCTAGAGATCCACATATGTAGCATGCAAATGTTCTACCCCAACATTCTCCCATGTGGCGGCGTTCGCAATGATCACAGCGTGGATTAGTATTTTTGCCTTCATTACCTCTCGAACCGGTAGAAAAGTTACCTTCGCTTCGGTTAAATCCTCTTCCTTTCCCTCTTCCAGATCGTCCGGTACTAGCGACTGAGGTGGCTTGACTTAGGCCATTGCGATTCGATCCCTGACTGTAACCCCGGTGTTGACCGCCTCCCGTGGAACCACTGCCTCGGAATCGCTTCCTTGATGATTGGTAGTTTCCCAAATAGTTTTGGGTACCTCTCTTCTGTTTCATCTTCTGTCTTCTATTCCGCTCATCAAACTGACATTGCTCTACTTCCAGAGCCCTAGTGACCAACTCGGAAAATTCCTTGATATTAGCAGCAATTAGCTGCATCCTAATCTCATTATTCAAACCATCCTGGAATTGTTTACACCTATCATGTTCATCTTCAATTGTCTTCTTGGCATACCTACTCAGCCTGGTAAATTTCCTCTCATATTCGGCAATGGTCAATCGACCTTGCTTTAAGTGTAGAAACTCCTTTTTCTTGGCATCTAGGTATGCCTCTGATATAAACTTCCTTTTGAACTCATTCACAAAGAAATCTCATGTCCTTTGTTTCGGTGGAACTCGTTGTTGAACTGTGTCCCACCATATATATGCTTCTTCCACTAATAAGGAAGTAGCACATACCACTCGCTCTTCTGGCATACACTGTAACTAATCTAAGGCTCGTACTATTCCTTCCAGCCAATATTCGACTGTAGAAGAATCATCGTCCCTTCGGGCCCTAAACTCCTTTGCCCCGTACTTCCTTATCTTTTCGATCGGGGGTTTCCTTTCCCCTCCTACAGTAGGTACTGGTATGGGTGCTGGCACTGGTGGTGGTGCTGGGGCAACACCGGCTATCTACCGTAATACGGCAGCCATTTGTTGCAACATTTCATTGGGAATAGGAGCATCTGCTGGTGGTTGCTCAGATGCAGGTATCTCTGATACCCGCGTTTCTACAGTTCGGGAGGCCTGAGACTCGACCTCCTCCTCTATATCACACTGCGCTACTCGCGACATCTAAAGAACAGAGTAAAACATATACAATCTCATCATCAATAATGACCTAGACCAACAGCATTATATTACCCTAGGTGGCATGTATATAAAGATAAAACTCTTAAATAACACATATACAACACAGCTTTTATTTATTTCCAAGCAAAAGTATTTACATTACTAGGAAGCCCTTATGTACATTCCAAAATTTAGGACTCCTTACTACTATATCATCATGTCGTACTACCATACAATATTTACACGATACCCCGATGTCACCTATGTACATAACCAAAAAAACCTCGAAAAAGCAACACATCTCAAAGCTTAGTGAGTAGGTGCCCTAGGTGAGGTGGCACTGTCAGACAAATACTCTTCTATCTCAGGATCAAACTCTGGGTCATGCGATGCTTCACCAGGTAAGTACTGGCCTAGCTCCTAGACCCTCTCCTACAAAGCACGGATCTCTCTATGTGCTACCCCGAGGCTCCTACAGGCACTATCAAACTCCACTCTCTAATTAAGCCTGTCCTCCTTTAACATCTGCACGTCTCTCATCAAGGAAGTAATCATCTCATGTTTTACACTCAGGTCTTCACGATCCTGTATACTTCGATCTGCCAGAATTTCTATGGTTTCATCTTGCTCCTGTACTATTTGCTTTAGCCTCTCTACTTCCATCCTCAGCTCCCTCATCTCATCGTTTCGATCACCCATAATTACTCCTGTTATAATTAAAATAACATAACTAACAATACTACACACATGTATAGTTACATAATTATCACCCCTAACATAACCCTATGGGTCATACATTTAAGGTTCAGTTCAACTAACTATCCAGAATCAGCTAAACCGGAGCTCTGATACCAAAAATTGTAACACCCCTTCCCGGCCTACATGTTTAAGCAAAGTTGTCACATCCCAAAGTTTAGGTAGTTGAGTATTAGGCAAGAAGGACATAAATAAGTGGTCAAATAGAGGCTCGAGTTAGTCAAAAACAAAATCAGTGTGCAAAGGAGGCCCGTGAAATCGACAGGACCTAAAGGTAATTTTTTTGAAAGGCCGAGGACCTCAGTGGAAATTTCTCAAAAGTTAGGGGCAACTGTGTACACTTAAAAATTAAGTGTCGGAAGTTCTTAATAGTGCCCATATCTGACCCCGAAAGAATATTCTCGAGATTAATCGGGTCATAACCGTGGGTTTAAATTTTTTCCGAAAACGCACGGTTTAAAAGTTACAATCGATTAATCGCTGGAGGGTATTTTGGTATTTTCACACCCTAGACTATAAAATTACAGCACAAGAAAGTTGAGGGGGTCAAAATATGAATAAAAGGAAGCCTAATGGCTTGCCAAATAAATAAATAAAAGAAAGAGACATTTGGACCAATGAAAATTAGCCATTTTCCCACTTAAGTGTACCAATGGGAAACCAACACTTACACCAACACATCGTAACCTCTCTTGGCTGCCATTTGGATCAAAATAAGCTAAGGAAAGAATATAAAAGCCCTCTCTTACATGGTGAACTCGTCGAAACCATAAGATAAGGAAGAAGGAGGTGATTTTTCCAAAGTTTAAGGCTTTTGGTTGAAGATTTTGGTGACAAACAAGATTATAAGGTAAGAGAAACCTATCTCTAGTTTTAATTTCAAGGATTAATGGTTAATTTAAGAGATTGAAATTAGGGTTCATGTAGCTAGATTTGGAGAAAATTCAAGAAATAATTATTTGAAGGATTTGATGAAAGAAATAATGGTGTTTAATGGTGAAAATAAGCTAGCAACCATTAGAAAAATCATAAAACAAGACTATGTCTATATCTAGGGTTTGTTCTTACATATGTGACATGTTAAATTCATAGGAAATCAAGGAGATTAGAGAGGAAAGGAAGTGAAATAGACAAGAAGAGCAAGGAAAAGCAAGGTTTGGTACTTTAACTAATTGTTTGTTCATTTTCTTGAAATTTTTCTGTTTTAGAATTAGTGAAATGCTGTGACTTGTATGATTTGTAATTAAATATAGAAAAATGTTCTTGAATTGAATTTTTGATATGTTTTACCTCAATGCGTCTAGAATGACTGCAAAATAGTTTTAGTTGAATTCGGAATGGTTATGATTATGGAAAAATTATTTCTGTTAGACCTGCTCTAGGAGGTACCTTGACTGAGACAACCATGTTTCCAAATTTTTAATAAAATTTAGAAACATAATCTTCAATTAATTTTTGGATATGTTGTTTTTTAGTGAGTCTAGTATTTGAGAAAAATAATTTGGAACCACTTTGATTGAATTTAATTTACGGAATTCACAAAATTCAGAACTGCTGCCAGGATGCAGGGCAACTGGAGCAGTCTGGTTAGGTGAACTACTTGACCAAGAGTTTGTGTCCAGTTTGATATGAAATTTTAAAGGAATTATTTTAATATGTAAAACTAAATTCTGTAAAAATTTAGAGTTTTTAGTCAAGTAGATTATTTTATACAATTTTTCAAAATAAGGATCAAGTTGAGTCCAAAACCAGAATTTACTATTCATATGGTCATTTTGCTAATATTCATTTGGTCATTTTTCAAAAGTATCCAATTGATTCCTTATGCATATAAATGAGCATAATATGTTATTAAAATGACAAAATATGATATTTCACGTTGAACTAATATAAGAAACATAAGTCGATAATTGTATAATGCATATTCGATTAAGAAATGACATGAAAATTTTAGCTCCACTGGGTATCTGGGATAGTACTGAGTAGGGTAAGGGTATGATATATCATACTATATGCAGTGCTGCTTTAATATAGGACTTCGGTCTGAGTTATATAGGGTGACGACCCGAGCTATATAGGACTTTGGTCCGAGTTATATAGGGTGACGACCCGAGCTATATAGGACTTCGGTCCGAGTTATATAGGGCAATCGCCCGAGTTATATAGGACTCTGGTCCGAGGGCTTCGGCCACAGATTCCATAGGGCTTGGTCCGCAATTTTTTTTTTGGGCCACAGCCACAAAATATATATACAGTTGTTTCAATTAGTTCCTTACCATACGTTAGTCTACCAAATTACCTTGTGGAGCGAACTGATAAAATGATAATAACTGAATATATGACATGTATGGATTGTTTTTACTGTGATATTATTTTTCAATACGACTCATTGCTTTTAAAAGTGCATTATGATTTTATTATTTATTTTCCGTAATTAGTTAAAGTACCCACTAAGCAATGCTTAGCGAGTTTAGTTTCTTCTAAACTCGTAGGTTATTAGTAAGGAGCCAGTATCGAGCAAAGGAGTCCTGCGATCTGTCGGTCATCAACAAATTTAGGTGGTGCTCTTCATTTTGTATTTTGGTATTAGAAACTGGCATGTACTTATTTGAACAATACAAAGAGATAACTTGATGTAGCATGTAAATCTAGTAATGTATAATAATTGTATGGTTTTGAATTGAGTTGGGTTGTGAATATAGAAGTGTGAATTCTTCTTGCAGGATTGTAGTTGAGGTTATAAGGGTGGATTATTAGGAGTGTGCTTGAGTTGAATTGTGAAACAAAATATTTTTCAAAAATAAGAAAAATCAATTTTGTCGACACTTGGGACCCAAATTTCTAGGCAAACCTCTGGCCAAATTTCTGTAAAAACCAGAACTAAAATTTGACTAAGTAAAATTGGTAGCAACATTAGGTTAGTGTGACGCCTTTACTCGGCTTACACACGTAGGCTGGGAATGGGTGTTACAATTTGTGGTATCAGAGCACAGGTTTAGTTGATTCTAGGAGATAGGTAGTAAGTAAGTAACTATGTGTGCCATGTAAGATAAAGTAAGGAGAAAGTTATAAGATGAATAGGTAGATGTACATGCCAGATAGGAATTGATAATCGAGTTATATGTTGATGAATTAAGCAGATAGCTATTTATGTCAATGTAGGATGTCTCTAGATTCGTGGCAAGCTATGGAACGAAACGTAAGAATCATGCATGAATAAGTAAGTTTCGGGGCGAAACTTAAATTAAGGGAGGTAGAACTGTCACATCCCAAAGTTTAGGTAGTCGAGTATTAGGTAAGAAGGACATAAATAAGTGGTCAAATAGAGGCTCAAGTTAGTCAAAAACAAAATCGGTGTGCAAAGGAGGCCCGTGAAGTCGACGGGACCTAAAGGTAATTTTTTTGAAAGGCCGAGGACCTAAGTGGAAATTTCTCAAAAGTTAGGGGCAACTGTGTAAACTTAAAAATTAAGTGTCGAAAGTTCTTAATAGTGCCCATATCCGACCCCGGAAGAATATTCTCGAGATTAATCGGGTCATAACCGTGGGTTTAAATTTTTCTCAAAAACGCACGGTTTAAAAGTTACAATCGATTAATCGCTGGAGGGTATTTTGGTATTTTCACACCCTAGACTATAAAATTACAGCACAAGAAAGTTGAAGGGGTCAAAATATGAATAAAAGGAAGCCTAATGGCTTGCCAAATAATAAATAAAAGAAAGAGACATTTGAACCAATGAAAATTAGCCCTTTTCCCACTTAAGTGTACCAATGGGAAACCAACACTTACACCAACACATCTTAACCTCTCTTGGCTGCCATTTGGATCAAAATAAGCTAAGGAAAGAATATAAAAGCCCTCTCTTACATGGTGAACTCGTCCAAACCATGAGAGAAGGAAGAAGGAGGTGATTTTTCCAAAGTTTAAGGCTTTTGGTTGAAGATTTTGGTGACAAACAAGATTATAAGGTAAGAAAAACCTATCTCTAGTTTTAATTTCATGGATTAATGGTTAATTTAAGAGATTGAAATTAGGGTTCATGTAGCTAGATTTGGAGAAAATTCAAGAAATAATTATTTGAAGGATTTGATGAAAGAAATAATGGTGTTTAATGGTGAAAATAAGCTAGCAACCATTAGAAAAATCATAAGACAAGACTATGTCTATATCTAGGGTTTGTTCTTACATATGTGACATGTTAAATTCATAGGAAATCAAGGAGATTAGAGAGGAAAGGAAGTGAAATAGACAAGAAGAGCAAGGAAAAGCAAGGCTTGGTCCGCAATTTTTTTTTGGGCCACAACCACAGAATATATATACAGTTGTTTCAGTTAGTTCCTTACCATATGTTAGTCTACCAAATTACCTTGTGGAGCGAACTGATAAAATGATAATAACTGAATATATGACATGTATGGATTGTTTTTACTGTTATATTATTTTTCAATACGACTCATTACTTTTAAAAGTGCATTATGATTTTATTATTTATTTTTCGTAATTTGTTAAAGCACCCACTAAGCAATGCTTAGTGAGTTTAGTTTCTTCTAAACTCGTAGGTTATTAGTAAGGAGCCAGTAGCGAGCAGAGGAGTCCTGCGATCTGTTGATCATCAACAAATTTAGGTGGTGCTCTTCATTTTGTATTTTAGTATTAGAAACTGGCATGTACTTATTTGAACAATACAAAGAGATAACTTGATGTAGCATGTAAATCTAGTAATGTATAATAACTGTATGGTTTTTAATTGAGTTGGGTTGTGAATATAGAAGTGTGAATTCTTCTTGCAGGATTGTAGTTGAGATTATAAGGGTGGATTATTGGGAGTGTGCTTTGAGTTGAATTGTGAAACAAAATATTTTTCAAAAATAAGAAAAATCAGTTTTGTTTACACTTGGGACCTAGAATTTTAAGGGAGACTCCGTCAAAATTTTTGGAAAATTTTTATAAGGAACATTAAGTAAGCTGACATAACTAGAGCTCGTATCCCGATGTAGCATTCCTCCTCGGATTATTCATAGGTCGGGAAGGGGTGTTACACGAGTAGAGGCGCCACACTATCCTAATATTACTACCAATTTTCACTTAGTCAAATTTAGTTCGGGGTTTTTACAGAAATTTTGACAGAGGTTCGCCTAGAAATTGGGTCCCAAGTGTCGACAAAGCTGGTTTTTCTAATTTTTGAAAACATTTTTACACAAACCAATGTGAACACAATCAGTTTCAATGCACTCCCAATGAATCCACCTTATACCCTCAACTACAAACCTACAAGAAAAGTTCACACTTCTAATACAAAATAAAGTAGAGGTTTATTATTGTTACATACTACTAACTTACAGTATAACATAGAAATTCTCAATCTTATATATACATATACATGCCACAACTAGCTAACTTAAAATGGAAACTAAGAGATCTACTCTGAAATGCTGTGGGTCTGGTCGTCGCTTTCCAAGAAATAGCTACTGCTCCAAACCTACGAGTCAAGGAAAACTTAACTCGCTGAGCAATGTCGATCAGTGGGTACTTTACCGATGAAAATATAGTTAAAACATGAAAGCATTTGAAATAAAAGGAAATAATTAAATCAATAATCAACCAATACTAAACCAATGGTAGTTATTGTATATGCAGTGTAAATATGCTTTCAACAAATCTAAAAACCATAATTCAAACTCATTTTGCATTACATAGTTTAAAAATAATAATAATCGGACTTTGGCTCTACTGGTATAGGGAACCTTAGCGATAAGGTAGTGGCCCTCACCACTGTCACATAGGTGGCCCTCACCACCGATAACAAATCGTAGGAATGGCCCTCACCATCCTGGTTATAACCAATGGCCCTCACCATTGAGTTCTGATCATAACAATTCAATCACAATATCAAGCAGTACTGCATAAGTTAGTATAGTGCACCATACCCTTATCTACCACCCCCACTACCCAGTAGAGCATAAAGGTTAAAACGATTCAATTTAAGTCTCAAACTTCATTTTAGAATGATTTGAGAAAACATTTTAATTCCCATCGCACTTTGCCACTTACGCCGCGCACCACATTCTTTTGTCAAACCATTACCCTTTTCACATATTTAACACCCACAATAAACATATCAAACATTTCAAAGCATTCCTCAAAAGATCACAAATTGACCAAATGAATAGTGTCGCGGCGCGAAAAATCGGCAACGCAAAATGGCATGACCAAATGAATAGTAAAATCTGGATTTTCGTCAAAATTTCAGTCCGTTTCAGTCGTGCATTTGACCAAGTAAATGATCTTGTTTTTGGGTGAAATTTTATAGGAAACTTATTTCATATGTTGACTAATTACACGTAAAATATCTTTGAAAATTTCATTCATTTGCTACCTCAAACAACTATCACAAAAAGATCCAGAAATCTGCCATTTTGGGACCATTTCGGCCCAAACCTATGAAATACATGGGATAGTGTATTTTTCTTTTACAAATCAATATGAAGGCTTCTTTAATGATAAAGTGAAGATTCAAACACTTCCCTTTGATAACTTTTGCATGTTTAACTTAAATCAAACTAATTAATGTTCATCAAATCACTTGCCAAATTTTTCTCAAAACATTTGATTTAAATTAAATTTAAACAACTCAATTGCCATAAGAAACCAAGAACATAACTCAAACATTTAATTTAAACTCAATCAATACATTTAAGAATCAACATCAAAAATTCCATAAACCAAAGTTTGTAAGAAGAATAAAATTTCTTTTATGGTAAAGTACCAAACCTTATTCTTTTAATTCCCTTTTGCTTTTCCTTCTTCTCCTTCTTTAATCTTTGTTTCTCCTTCAAGAAATTCAAGAACACAACCTTAAAAATAAACCTTAGCAATTTATAACAATAAGCTATCCTCCATTTCTTTTCAAATTAAATCCTAATCTAACCTTATTAAACCTTAGAAACCTTGATTCTTCCATTTAATTAATCAATATCATCACTACTTAAATTTTCCCCAATTCCACCATAAGAACCCTAATTTCTAATCTTCCAATAGATATATAAATACTTAAAATTGATACTAGAATTGAATTCTACATACTTGAAAACCTTAAAACTCACCTTGAACTTGAATCAAACTTGACAAAATTTGGAATTTCTTGGTGTTCTTCCTATGGTGGCCAAGTTTGGAGGTGAGAGAGAGAGATTTTTCTCCTCTTGTTATGATATATATAGTGGAAATGATGTCCACTTTTGGGTTGGATGAATACTTTAGGGCCAAATGTCCACACCTTTTTCTTTTCTTCTTTTTATAACTTTTAAATGGCTAATTTCCATTAGTCCATTTGTCTCTTTCTTTTATTTATTTAAAACCCAAGCCCTTGGACTTTCTTTTAATTATATTTTGGCCCTCCAACCTCCTTGAGCTGTAATTTTATGGTCTAGGGTGTGAAAAGACCAAAATACCCTCCAGTGATTAATCGATCGTAACTTTTAAACCGTACAGTTTCACGAGGCAAACTATATATGATTTTGTTCCTCTCGACCTCTACTTTCTATTTTTGAAGTCTATTTTAGGTTTCCAAGTTTTTTTGAAAAATTACCAATAAGCCCTTGACTTTTACAAAATTCCCTTTAGGTCATTTTATTTGCTCAGGTTTTGCCCGGCTCCGTTTCTTTTGACGATCGTTTCATATTCAACCCCTCGACATCCTCTACTCACTCTTATGTTTATTTCCTACTTTAGATTCATGTATAAATTTTTATTAATAATGACCAAAATGGCCCTACTCTACATGACTTCATTTCTCTCTAACGAGGCATTTTCTGAAAAAATCGTTACGCGTTGTTGTGACCTGATTTTTCTCTACTCTCCATTTTTGGAGTATGTTATGTGCACTATTAAGAACCTCCAGTACAACTTTTGGAAATTACAGTTACCTCCCCAAAACTTTTTAGAAATTACAGTCACCTCCCCAAAACTTTACATTTTTTTCAATTAGGTCCCATTGATCCTATAGCCTTATCTGGGGCCATTGTCAGGAAGTATCTTCTCCTTTCCCCTTCTCTCACTGTGCACTTGACTACAATGCATAAATGCGGTGGGTGGATGTGACACCGAGCCCAGTTGATAAATGATAAATATGATGTTTTTGGGGTGAAAAGACTGAGCCTCAAAAACCGTAGCAGTCTAGCCGAGTTGAGGACCAAGATACTGGGGCCTAAGTGTCTAGCCGGGTTGAGGTCTAAGAGACTGGGGCTGTTACATTATCCATGGATATATATATTGCCTACGGGCTAGACACATGGTGTCATTATGGACCAAAGCAGTAACTCTGAAATTTGAATAGCATATTAGATCCTTTTTGGGCCCATGCTTGTCTTTGCTTTAATGTGAATTATGAATTGTGATACAATTGAGCAATATAATGTTATGAGTTGTGAGTATGAAATATTTGAAAAATATAAGAAAGTGAAATGATGTGACCTCTATATGCATTGTGCATTGGCATCACTTTACATTTTTATTATTATCAAAGTTTGTACCACTAGGCTTCGGCTTAGTGGTATTGTTTTCATCACGCAGGTGACAAGGTAGACCCAGTTGAGCCAGAGAGTTCTTCTAGACCAGGTTGGGTCTAGATTTGTAGTTGAGATTGTTGAGTTGCTATCGAGATCAAAAACACTGCCAGCAGCATGTATATATTTTTATGTTATTGTACATTTTTGAGTTTTATGCATAATATATTATGTTTTGAATTTTACGTATTATATATTATAATGAATGTTTGGGTCAATGTATTTGAAATGGGAGAGTAAGTATGTTTTAAATTATATATATCTATATGTATAAATGTTTGAGAAAATTGGTGAAATTGAGAAGTATGATTGAGAGAGTGATTGGAAATTATTGGGAGTGTTTTCTTTTTGCAGGTTGAGTAATTGCTAAATTTTGGAAACATTCAAATTACAAACAAAACTCTGGCGAATTTTTCTCAGAGATTTTCATATAAAATATTTATTTTCGATTCCTATAACAAGCAAATAATATTTATATACTATTTATTTTATATATTAGTATTTGAAATCTTAAAACAGAAATGTGAAAATTTTTATTAAATCGGTATGTGACATTTTTATACCGTATATGCGTATTTTACATATACTGAAAATATGTATTGTACGTATATAGGGTATAAGGGTGTTACAGGAATACTAAAATCCCTATTACCTTGAGGTTTCGATCCGTCATGGTCCTCATCAGAAGCAAACGAAAGGATCTCATGGTCATCAGTCTGGGGGCCTCTTGATGAAGAAGCACCGGGATCCCTCATCCCCTGAAATTGGAAGTCTCGGATATGTTGTTCGGATTGATGATATAAATTTTCAAAATGAGAAGCCTGCTGACGACTTGCAGCCAACTCTTCTTGAAGTTTCCTATTTTGTTCTTCGAGCATTCGCTGTGAGCCAAGAAGGAAAAGGTAAGAGCATACATAATCATGCATACATATTGCATAAGTTACTATGAAATAAGTAACGTACCAGGTAGTTCATATCAATGCCCTGTGGATGAGATGGTATATCTGGCGGGCTAGAGTGAGCAAATGAAGGGGCAGTAAAAGAGTGTCCAGCCTCATGATCAAATGAGCCAACAGCCTACAGCAATCATTAAAGAGTCAAAAAAAGAAAGAAGCAGTTGCAAGGGAGAAGTGGTAAAAGTTTTACCTGAGAAGTACTGGCCCCGAGATGTGGAACAGACTCTCCTGTATCTCCGTGATGTTCCTCTTCATCTGTACTCTCATTTTCGTCAAAAATCTCCCGCACACCAATAGGAGATACATCAAAGTTCAAGAGTCTTATTTGTATAAAATGGCATAAAATGGACCCAGTAAATGGAGAAATGACTCGGCACCATAACCATACCGGGCCGACCACCATGCATCCTCTGGCATTGACATAATATTTAAAGTGTATTCTGGGATTTACATCGAAAACCTCCGCTGCTCTGGACCAAGAAACCATTCATAAACTCTCTTCCTGAGAAACCAACCACTAGACACTGGGCCAGCAATAACTCGGCGAGAATATTGTAAAGACAGTGTATCCCTCATCAAATGAGACCAGTTTGCTCGCTCTTCTGGGCTCCACCAGGCCAAATTCACCTGCAAAATAATATAAGGTAAGTAAAACTTTCACATAAAATTTAAAGCATACTAATGTTATTTTACCTGGTCCCAGGTTAAGTGGCTCAACACATAGCGGTGAGTATGCACATGATGAGAGCCGGGAAAGTCCATACGATCAGACAACCAGAAATTTAATCTCAGATACCTGACTCTCTCTCGGGAAATATCGGGTACCCTCATGATGTTATGTTCATATGCCCATACCTACAACAATAATAGTAAAGTTCAAATTCATGCAAGAAAAGAGTGGAAATAACATTGGTGAAGGAAAAGAATACCTTGACAACCACCATCAAGCCGACAAAAGACTTCTTGTTTCGGCAAAGCTTATCAAGACCATGGTAAAGACACGCGAGACTAGCTTT
Source organism: Garcia nutans (assembly GCA_947685225.1). Lineage (NCBI taxonomy): Eukaryota > Viridiplantae > Streptophyta > Magnoliopsida > Malpighiales > Euphorbiaceae > Garcia > Garcia nutans. The sequence continues at coordinate 10,929,750 of CANTUV010000033.1, read as the reverse complement.
ACCCCAGCTAGAAGATGGTACCATTCTGAGATAAGAAAGGGCACTCAACACTGACAAGTGAATGGAGGATTCAGTACTGCCTAAGATGGTCGATGCGAGCAGATATAACAAAAATCCTTGAGCATACTGTTCGGCCCTGTCTCTACCAACCCGTCCTTTGTAGTTCATCCAATAACTTTGAATTGGTTTGATTTTTATCTTAAAAGGCCCTTTATATGATGGTTCTATACCAATTAATTCCTAAATTTCTTCAAATGTTAAAATATCATTGGTCAGAGGGACTGGAACACCATCACATCGAAGGCCAATTATGGCGGTAAAATTGACCGGACCAATTGTCATCTCTCCAATAGGCAAGTAAAAAGTGTGAGTTGTGTCCAACCATCGCTCTGCAAGCACCTGGGCTACGCTTTGGTCTATCTGATATTCCTCAGACGACAATTGTAAGATGAACTGTTCAAAGCCGCAATCTCGAATAATCCGCCTTACCCGAGAAGGCACTACATCATACCATTTTTGGGCTTTGTAAATACACCCTTCGGCTCGAACAATGCAACGATCATGCTAACACGGACCCAGTTAAGTTAATACCAGGTAAGTACATATTATTCTATCTGCTTAATTTAATTTATTTTTTCTAAAAAATAAACATACAAAATAATAATAAAGGCAAACGCAATAATAATAAAAGAGCATAATAAAAAATATATACATATAAATAAATAAATAAATAAAATAAAAATAATAAAAAAATAAAAAAATAATAAATAATAAATAATAAAAAAATAAATATATATATCAAGAGAAAAGAAAAAGGAAAAAATAATTACCTCGCTCTTTTCGTTGAAACTGCGATGGAGCGACATCCTGGCTAATATATCTAAATTTCTGTCTTCATGATGCCGAATAAACTCCAATAACTCGGCATTAGAATGAGTCCCTGACCTCGAAGCATGCATTGTTTTTGAAAAATATGTGCTAAATTTGAAAGAAATTTGAGAGAATGAAGAAATTGAAATCATGCTGTGAAATGAAATGAAGGAATGGTGGCTTTTTATAAAGAAACGGCAAGCAAAAAAACTAAATTCAAAATTGTTCATGAATAGTAAAATTTACTATTTATAAATAGTAAACTTAACTATTGATGAATAGTAAATTTTACTATTTATAAATAGTATTACTATTGATGAATAGTAAAATTACTATTTCCAATAGTAAATACTATTTGATACTATTATTCACTTTAATCAACAGTAAATAAACAGTAAATTCAATTATTCACTTTAATCATTCAAATAATTGCGGATATATAAATATTTTTACACCCAGGGGGCAATAAGAAGACATATGCATAAAAATTAGCCAAACTTTTTGAAATAAAAAATTATTAGCTCGGGTCCGGAACCCAAATTTTCCTTAGGTCTAGAACCTAGAATTTATTTCTAAGTCCAAGAACTTAGCTCTGGTCCAGAACCCAAATTTTTCTTAGGTCCAGAACCTAGATATCTTCTAAGTTCAGAACTTAGCTCGGGTCTAGAATCCAAATTTTCCTTAGGTCCATAAGCTAGAATCTCTTCTACGTCTGGAACTTAGATCAGGTCCAGAACCCAAATTTTCCTTAGGTCCAGAACCTAGAATCTTTTCTAAATCCAGAACTTAGCTTGGGTCCAGAACCAAAATTTTCCTTAGGTCTAGAACCTAGAATTTATTTCTAAGTCCAGAACTTAGCTCGGGTCTAGAACCTAAATTTTCTTAGGTCCAGAACCTAGAATCTTTTCTAAGTCCAGAACTTAGCTCAGGTCCAAAACCCAAATTTTCCTTAGGTCCAGAGCCTAGAATTTATCCTTAAGTCCAGAACTTATCTCGGGTCCAAAACCCAAATTTTCCTTAGGTCCAAAACTTAGAATTTATTTCTAAGTCCAGAACTTAGCTTAGGTCCAGAACCCAAATTTCCCTTAGGTCCAGAACCTAGAATTTATTTATAAGTCCAAGAACTTAGCTCAGGTCCAGAACCCAAATTTTTCTTAGGTTATAACCTAGAATCTCTTCTAAGTCCAGAACTTAGCTCGGGTCCAGAACCCAAATTTTCCTTAGGTCTAGAACCTAGAATCTCTTCTAAGTCCAGAACTTAGATCAGGTCCAGAACCCAAATTTTCCTTAGGTCCAGAACCTAGAATTATCCTTGAGTCTAGAACTCGAACTGGGTCCAAAACCCAAAACATCCACCATCTCAAAAATTAAGTCTTATTGCTTTTCACTCTCTTTCACTAAAGTTTTAAATCATTCAAGCAGGGGGCAAACTGTAGAACCTTAATTTTTGACCTAGTCCGGTCCAATATATTTTATTTAGTCCAAAATAATTTTTGTGTTGTCTAATATATTTTAATTAGTCCAAAATAATTTTTGTTATCTTAATTAAATAATTTTTGCTTTAGTATCTAATTTTTATTAATAAAAAATAAAAATAAACAAATAAAAATAAAAAAAATTAAAAATAAAATTAAAAATAAAAATCGGCGACGATTCGGAAAAATCGGCGATTAAAAAATCATCTCCGAAAACCACCGCGGGCTTGGCCGTGGGCCATTTCACCCGCAGGAGTTTCCTACGGGCGAAATGGCCCACAGGCCATTCCTCACCCCCTACCGTAGCCAAATGCGGCAAATTTTTTTCGCCAGCACAATTTTTACGCAGCAGTTTTTTTTGCCAGCAAAATTTTCCGACGTAAATTTTCTGAAACCTAATACAATTAGGTTTCGGTTTCTTTTTCTTATTCAATATTGTATGCCGTGAGTAATTAGGATTAATAATAGAATTCTTCTATAAATAAGGAGGTAGAAAAAGGAGAAAGGGGATCAGAAATGGGGACGAAAATTGAGAGAGTTTGAAACCGAATCTGTGAAGGAAAGCTTTAATCAAGCTGATTTTTTTTGAGGTAGCAGAAAAGCATTAACAAACGATCAAAGGTAGCAACTGCCTTTGTTTTTGGTAATCCAAGAAGAATTATTTTTGTAGAAACCATCAAAAGGAGGTATGTATTAATTGTTATTTTTTTTTCACAGTAGCTAAGATTATGAAATTGTATCTTTCAAAATCAAAAATCCTAGAACTTTAATTTAGTTTTTCTAAAGTTAAAAACACTAATTTATTACTTTATTTTCAAAAAAGACTTAAAATTGTTATTTTTACTTCTTCAAAATCTTAAAACCCTAATTGAACATGTTTTTCAACAAAACCAAAATTTGATTCTGTTTCTTACAACAAACCCTAAAAACACCTTTTCTATTTATAAAAACTTTAATTCGTTTAGTTTACTTTCATATACTTTATAGAATTATCAATTTCTTTTTCCAAATTCTAAAATCTAAACATCCACCGAAACCCTAATTCTAAAACACTAAATCCAAATGCAACTTCCAAACCTAAAATAGTAAAACCCTAACCCTTTTAAAACCTTAAACCCCAATTTTTTTCTAAACCCTAATCCTTTAAAACTTTAAAAACCATAAAAACACAAATATTTTAATTTCACACATTAAACTTGAAACCATAAATCAAGAGTATTTTAAAGAGTCCAAATCCTAGTTTCATGATTTTATATAACAAACCCTAGTTTGGTTAATCAAAGAATTTTATCAACCTTTTAAAACATAAAATCCTTAATCTATTTTATTTCTCTTAAAGTCACAGTAGCCTAATTCTATAAAATCTAAAACCCTAAACACATGAATTAAGGAACCCAAAATGGAAACAATAGCTATAATTTTGATGTTTATTTGCCTTATTCAATTCTATATTTGATTATGCTTTGATTTATTTCTTATGCTTTAATTTATTTAAGTTCAATGCTTGGTTTATTTAATTTATCATGGATGGATGTTTACTTTCTATTGATGTTTAATATCTTTGATGAATGATTTGTTTATGATGAATGATTATTTACTTTTATCAATTTATTTTGGATTTCCAAATGTTGTAAGGGGTATGTTTCCACTTTGTGGGAACCTCATTACTTAAATATCATGTAATTTAATTTGCTTTTTCTATTTTAGAACCTATGTAAAGGACATGTTTCTACCTTTCGGTGGGTGTCCTATTTAGGCATGTGATGTAAGGACATGTTTCCATCTTTGGATGGGTGTCCATTTATTTGCTTTGGCTTGGACCTTGCTTTAATTTTAATATATTGATGCTTTCTTTTAATTATTGTGTGTAATATGGATAATGTTGTTATACTTAAGAATTTTATAATATTAAGACTTGTAAAGGAGGCCCGTTCCAATGAACCGGGCATTGTGGGGGTGCTCGGCCATTTCTCACCTTCCCCATACGTACCCAACTTTTCGAACCCATTAAGGGTTTGCAAATTCCTTAGTAATCGAGTCATCCACCCCTTTCTTTTTTCCCAGCCCATCCGAGTGGCGACTCCAGTTTCTCCGGACTTAGGTCCGTGTTCTCTAAGGCCCTGAGCCTAAACAGTGCCGAAGTCGCAAGAACCATTCCACCGGGAGTGGGGGCAAAAATCCCCGCTCATAATTGTGCAAAAATAATTGATCATAAAATACTATCAAGATATTGAGTCCTCCTAGCCGTAAAAATATTTATGAATATCAATTCAATTAAATTAAATAACAGAGCTGAATTGGCATTCCTCTAAATTAGACTAAAATCTCTCTTGAGTGATTTAATCCCTAATCACTAAGTAGAATGCTAGGAATCTCTTCTCAAGCATAATTAAATAGATATTGCAATAGGAATAAGGAATTATAAATGAAAGGATCCTGTAAGTCTATCTCTAGCACTCCAACCAACCCTCAATCCTAATGAGAATTCTATTCATATCAAGCTTTTTCAAGTCAATAATATGAAAATTGCAACCAATTAATAAGCATACTATTATCAATTGGAAATAAACAATTAAGATTTATAAGAATAAGAAAACTCAATTAAATGACTTAATTAATAAAAATTATTCAATCCATATAATAAAACTAGGGCTCATCAGTATCTAGAAAGAATTAATTTAGTTCATGTTCATAGCTAGAAAACCATAACAAAAGAAATAAGTAAAAGAATTCAAAAAATCATTAATGAATGATTTGTGTTTCTTCACTTCAATCTTTGATTCTTGATTTAAATCTTGTATAACTTGGATCTTTACCTTCAATCTCAGTTTCCAAAACTCTCTTTTTTTCTAAAGAAGTCACCTCTAAGTAATAAAAACGGGATCCCTAATTTGTACTTTAGTTTAGATTTTATACCTCAAAGATTTATACTGACATGCCCAGTGACACGGACATGCATCTGGGTGTGTCGCCGCTACTGTTTCTCAATGTTAATGACATGGGCAATAATACGCCCATGTCCTTGGGCATGTCATAGCTATTGTAATGCAGAAGTAATGACACGGGAAGTGACATACCCATGTCCTTGGGCATGTTGAAGCTTTTGTAAGGTGGGCAAATGATACGGTCACTAACACGCCTGTGTCGTTGGGCGTGTCACTTGAAAATTTTGTCTAAAATAGCTCTTTTCCTTATCTTTTATCTGTGATTCCAGCCTAAATGACCATAAGGTCTCAAAATGTAAAAGATCCCCAAAATCAACCCTAGCAAGCACTTGAACAAACAAGTTAAACTCAATTTGACAATAAATATACTAAGAAATAGGGGCAAATATATCATCAATTATACACTTATCAAATTCCCCCACACTTGAGTTTTTGCTTGTCCTCAAGCAAACAAAATCACTATAATAAGTAGAAATGAAGGACCCCTCTATAATCAAAAAGAAAAGAAAAGTTTTACAATACTCAAATCATAAAACCCGACATTCTCAACCAAAAACTAAGTCTGAAACATGACAGCTGAGTTAACAAGCTTCAAAAAGAAAATTCACAATCCTAAAATTTAAAAATCCAGAGTTAAAAGATTGAGCATAAAATTCTAAGAACTCAAAAGTCATGAACAAAGTAAAAAAATAAAATTTAGATTTTCTCTTAAGTTCTTTGACTTTTTTTATATTATTGTTATATTATTTTTTGTTTTTATTTTTAGTTATATTATTTTTTAAGAAGCCTGACTTTTTTAAACTGATAATAGCTTTTTGATGTAAAGGTAAACATTTGTGATGCCAACCCCTGGTTACTGAGTTAGAATCAAGGTTCAAATGTCTACTATCACTATTCATGATTCCAACTCCTTCATTTCAATTCAAGAGTTAAAAATAGCGAAATATGGATTAATTTTCAAAGCTCCTTATGCAAATATGTTTTTTTGTTTTTTTATTGTAAAAATACTCAAGTGGTCAAGAACTTAAGATACTAAGTATGTCCTACTAAGTATCTAAAGAATTTTAACATGCTCGAAAATGGAAATAAGGTGTCAAACTTTAGGTGTGCAATTCTCATCAATCAACTACCTAATTATGACTATCACATTCAGTCCATAGCAATTGATAAAAATAGCTGAGTCAACCTCAACAAAATATTGTCATTCAGTAAATCAACCATTAATTTAATATAAAGAGGAACCATTTCAATTCACATAATTATTGCAATCTAGTTTACTTGAACAAAAAAAAAGCTAAAGAAACTGAATGAGACTAATGAAGTAAATGGCAAGAATGAAATAAATAATAATAAAACTCAATCTAGGAAATGTACCTCCCCCACACTTAAGACGCACATTGTCCTCAATGTGTGTAAATAAGAAAAATAACAAAAGAGAGAGAGAACTGCCCTGTCATGTCAATGAATCGACATATATGAATACGATCCCAAAAGCATTATGATGTCAAAATAGCTACAGAATAAAGAGTGACAAGAAACATTATAAAGATTCATGTAGATATATAAAATAAATAGAAAGAAATCCATGAATCGACATATATGAATACGGTCCCAAAAGCATTATGAAGTCGAAATAGGTACAAAACAAAGACTGACAAGCAATATTGTGAAGATTCATATAGATATATAAAAAAATAGAAAGAAATAAATACATAAATAAAATAAAAAGGAAAAAAAAGAAAAGAAACAAAAATACAAACTGGTTAAAAGTACAGTCATCTAAAAGAAAGGAAAATAAAAAGAAATGAATTAAGTAAAGAAAAAGAATCCATGAGATAGGAGAGCAAGAGTGGACTAGCCATTTATAGGTGCAGCATCCTCACTGTTGGCACTGGTATCATCATTGGCATTGTCATCCGAAGCATCTACGTTTGGCACCAAGGGCTGATATGGTGGAGAAGGCGACTATGAAGAGCTGAATCCTTGAGACCTCAAGAACTCAAGCATGGACTACTCCAACCATTGCCTTCGCAATATCTCATGATCAAATATTGTTTGAAAGGAAGAGTCACATTGCTTCATGTAAAAATGGATATGGTTCTGTTGAGACAATAACTTATTCTGATTCAACTCTAGGTTCCCTAATTTGCCTTCTATCCTGCATATCTGCTGCTTAAAATCAATGGGTTTCCTATTATCATCCCACTCAACATTAATAGAAAGATGCCGGTCTCAAAAGGTAGGGGCTGGAGTAAAGGGTGGGCCAATTGAGAAAGAAGGTCGAACATTGGTGGATGAACTAGGAAAGTCTATCGGTGGAGGTGGAGGTATGTCGAAAATGGGAGTAAGAGGGACTGGCTTAGAATTCATAGATGGTGCCTGCAACTCTTCCACCTTCTCCCGGTCTAATCACTTTAAGGTGTCCATATCCAAAAGTTTAGGGAATACATCCACAATCATCGACAGGCATCCAGCCAAAACACACAAACTGCTAGCTAGCTTTGTGACATACATGCCACCATGCAAGTTACCCAGTACCCCTTTCCTGGACTGCTCATAGAAGAAATGTGTGATAGCATGAGCTACATTGCATTGAATTTTTTTAACCATGCAATTCAAGAAGAATAAATCCCTAAGGCAACCACCCTCGTACTACCTTGTGGAGCCATAATAGTGTGAAATAAAAGATTATGTACCACTCAGCAAGGAAAGGATTCAAAAATTGATGCTTTAGATACCTTAGGTTGGTATTAGGATGTATTTGATCCAAACCTGGGGAGGAACAACTTTGTATTATGCAAAATCTACCTAAAAATTAAGATAATCAGAAGTCTGCACCTCCTTCGCAGTATATAACCCTAAATGCATGCCAAGTTCATTGATACTCATGTGGAATCAATGCACACCCAACCAAAACTTCAATGTTGGCTCAGTAATTGAGATCTTATTTTTGTCAAACTGGAAAGCGCAATAGAATTCTAGTGTTAATTCTCTATAGGAAGGCTCATTGATGGACAAAAGTTGTTCCCATCCCAGTTGGTTTATCAAGTCCCAGATCTCAGTCGCAATGTTTGCTTATTCCGTAGCACCCCAATCCAAAATCCTAGTAGGAGACCAATCCTTGTTTCCTAATAATTCAAACAGCTTCCTTTCCTCTGGATTCAAGAGTCGAATGCACTTGTGGCTGGCCATAAATTTAGAGGTCGGATGAATAATGGGTTGGCTTGAGCTGCCTTCACCTCTAGCCTATTTGGTGGGTACCTTGGAAGGCAGTTGATTATGAGGGCATATGATCTATATAATAAACAAGAACATCCTTAAAAAATAACAGTAATACCAAAAGCATGGGATAGGGTTATTAAAATACGAGCATTATAATAATATAGTACAAAATATAATCTAACAAAAACAATGCCAATTATGACAATACAAGTAAACCAACAATAGCAATAGAATGGTAAATGCCACAAAAAGAAACTAAACCATTGAATCTAGTGACCAAGAAATATAAAATGCAGCACTCCAGTTTTATTTGTCTCCATAGCCCAACAAGTTAAAACAAATAAATTGCTAAATGGGTGCATAAATAACTAATGAATAGTACATAAACATGCTCAACACAGACCCAACTAAAGAATCCCTAAAAATATGATGAGTAAAGCACAACAAATCTTTAAAAACTGGGACAAACCACAAAATCCCTAAGAATATCTAAAAATTGCAAGAAATCCCGAAGGAATTTCAAAGTAAACAAAAGAAAATTACAAAATTTAGGGTTCATGCCTAAGAGTAGGAGTAGAGGCTGTGACAAAATCGAATGAAAAGCAAGTAAATCCTCTCCAAAACTTGTAATAGGAATTGAAATCCCTTATAGGATAAGTGGGAGTGTGATTTTGAGTGTGAGAGTATGAGAATTTTGAGAGAAAATGATAAAGAGGGAGAGAGAAGAATGAAAAATCTATTTAAATTGAAGTCGGGATCTCTTTAAAATACGTCGACATGCCTACCGACACGGCCGTGTCGTTGGGCGTGTTGTAGCTATTGCAACTTAAAGAATATGACATGTCCAGTGATATGGGCATGTCCCGGAGCGTGTTATTACTACTATGACTCCCTAAATTTTAGCCAAAATAACACTACCAAGGACACGAGAGTGTCCATGTGCATGTTATAGCTACTCTGGTGTAATTTAAATGACACCTCAAGTAACATGGGCATGTCAGTGGGCTTGTTATGGCTTCTATCTCTAAAAATGAATGACACACCCAGGTTGATATGGGCATGTCGAAAAGCAAGCTCAAGTTGCCCCTTAAAAGAAACATTTCCTCTACATATTCAAATGAACTTAAAGTAACATACCTCTAATCAATGAGAGAAGCAATAAAAATCACAAAAAAAAACTAAAAACATGAAAATTAAAGAAACATATATTAAAAACAAATAAAATGGTGGGTTGTCTCTAACCCAGCACTTCTTTAAAGCCGTATTAGTTGGACGGTCAGGAGTAGTTTACCCCTAGTCTTGGAGGTATAAAACCTCCTTTAGCTCATTCAATTCTCCCCTTAAATACAATTTGAGCCTTTGCCCATTCACCTTAAAATCCTCTTTTCCGGATGAGTAATTTAAATCGTTCCATAGAGAAGGACTTGACCGTGAAAGGGCGAGACCATTGAGATTTTAACTTGATTGTGAAAGGCTCAGACCATCGAGATTTTAACTTACCTGGAAAAAGTTGAAGCCTCGAATTGTACAATACCTGATGTGACCGGGGATTGTTACCCCCACTCCCATGTGGAATAGTTCTTGCGACTTCAGCACTGTTAGGCTCATGGCCTTTAAGAACACGGGCCTAAACCCAGAGAAAATAGAGTCGCCACCCGGATGGGCCGAGAAAAGAAAGGGGTGGATGACTCAATTCCTAAGGAATCCCCAACCCCTTAATTGGTTTGGAAAGTTGGGTATGTGTGGGGAAGGTGAGAAATGGTCCAGCATCCCCACAACACCCGGTTCATTGGAACTAGCCTCCTTTTCATGTCTTAATATCATAAAATCCTTAAATATAACGATATTATCCATACTACATGCGATCAAAAGAAAAAATAAATACTTTATTAAAAATCATGGCAAGGTCCAAATAAAACAAATAAATAGGTACACATCCAAGGATGGAAATGTGCCTTTATAAAATTCCAATGTCCAAAAAAATAAAGAAAATAGGATACCCACCAATTGCTGTAAACATATCCTTTACATAGGTCCAAAGCTTAAAGATAAATTAAATTACATGATACTTAACAATTGAGGCACCCAATCATGGAAACATACCTTTTACAATTTCTTGAAACTAAAAATAAATCAAAGCATTCAAATATTCATCATAAAATCAAGTAAGAATAAATCATCCATTGAGACATGCAATAAATCATCTATCAACATTTATCATAAATATACATCTAAATAATAAACATAGAAACTGGGTTTTTAGATTTCAATTAGGGTATTAAGCTTTAAGAAAATAGAATTATTATACTTCTTAAGAAAACTAGAGCTACCGTGTAATTTAGAAAGAAATAGAATTTTAACTAAGGTTTTAAGTTTTAAGAGAATAGTAGGGTTTTTGAACTTTAAGAAAATAGGATTTAAGATTTAGGTTTTAAAGGGTGATTAGGGTTTGAATTAAATAGATTAAAGCTTATGAGAATAAGGCTAAAAATTTAGATATTTGAAAAGAATGAGCTACTGTAATGATTAAGTAAAAAAAGGTAAATTGATTAGGGTTTATTTAAATTAAACAAAATGCTTAAATTAATTACTATGAAAAAAATTCAAAACCATTATCCCATTGCAATTATTAATTTTAATAGACCAATTGCTACTGGATGAAAATTAATTTTGACAAACAAAATTAAATATACCTACATTTAAAGGCTCAATAAAAAATTGTTGATGAAATTCTTGACTGAGCTTAACACACCAAGGCAGAAGACTTGCTTGCTGCCTTGATTATTTATTGTTTCTTTCTTGTTGCTTTATTGTTGCTTGTCTCCTTTTGAAATTTCAAAGTCCAGTCCTGAATCAATTGTCTAGAAGAGTCCGAATAATTCTTGAGTAAAATCTCCCCTCTGTGTGTTTTTAATGTGCTATTTATAGGCAATTAAAAGTAATAACCTAGTATGTTAAGAAAATTAAAAACTATTAAGGAAATAAAATTCAAACTGAGTAAAATAAGGTTTTGGCAAAAATTGACAGTGCACGCAGGCTGCTTGGCGAGACTAGTGTGAGTGGAGATTTTTGCTTCTACTCCCACGTGGAATGGTTCTTACGACTTCGGCACTATTTAGGCTCAGGGCCTTAGAGAACACGGGCCTAAGCCCGTAGAAAATGGAGTCGCCACTCGAATAGGTCAGGAAAAAGAAAGGGGTGGATGACTCGATTCCTAAGGAATCCCCAACCCCTTAATGGGTTCGGAAAGTTGGGTACGTGTGAAGAAGGTGAGAAATGGCCTTGCACCCCCACAACACCCGGTTCATTAGAATCGGCCACCTTTACAGGTCTAAATATTATAAAATTCTTAAATATAATAATATTATCCATACTACATGCAATATTTAAAACAAAGCATCATTATATTAAAATCAAAATAATGTTCAAACAAAATAAATAAACAGACACCTATCTGAGGATGGAAACGTGTCCTTACATGGTCCAATGTCTAAAACTAAATAGGACACCCACCAAAAGGTGGAAACGTGTCCTTTACATTAATTTCAAAATATAAAAATAATTTAAATTACATGAAAATTAATTAATGAGGTACCTAATAATGGAAACATACCTCTTATAATTTTAATAAATAAATAATTATTGAAAAAATATTCAACCATGATAAATTAAATAAACCAAACATCAAAATTAAATAAATTAATCATCAAGACATATAATAAACTACATAATCAAATCTAAAATTAAATAAAGCAATAAATATATAAATTTAGGTTTACATTTTGAATTAGGGTTTTTTAATCAAAATTAGGGCTTGGAATTCTTATGAAAAAGGATTAGGGTTTATCAAAATATGATTAAATGAAATTAGGGTTTAACTAAATTGTATTTTAGATTGGATTCAAAGAGGTTGAATTAAATCAAGTTATTTAAATTTTATAATAAATCACAACCAAACTTTATTTGTTGTTGGACTAAATAACTATAATATAGTATTATTGGAATTAAATCAACAATCTTCATGCTACTGGATTCAAGCTTTTTTTTTTGATATTTTCTATTGCCTAAATCAATTTATTTCTTCAATTGAAGTTCGTCAATTTGCAATTGCCTTGACACAGCCTGGATCATGATAACTAACCCTTTTTTGTTTTAATTATCAGTTCTCATCTCTGTTGCTCCTTTCTTACTCTCTGTTTGTGTTGTTTTTTTAGGATAATTAGGGTTTTGTAAAACTGCTATCGTCTATTTTTTTTACTACCAAATTCTTAATCCCTCCGTCCTTTTTTCCTCTATCTATGTTAATCACGTATTTATGGGGAAACTAATACTTCAACCTACACCTAAACTCTCTAATCCAAGTATTCAATGCATTAGGAAATCAAATTGCTCGATCAAAAATTATTTAGAACTCGGGTTAGTTAGGGGCTAAAAATCAACATGAGGCCTCCTCATATCGATTTGTCCTACCAAATCGATATGAGGCAGCCTCATATCGATTTAGGAGGCTAAAATCGATATGAGGCCTTCCTCATATCGATTTTGGCTGCCCAAATCGATTTGAGAGAGGCTCATATTGATTTTGAGTGTTAAAATCGATATGAGATCTCCCTCATATCGATTTTGGTTGTCCAAATCGATATGAGGTCTCCCTCATATTGATTTTGGCAGCCTTGACTCAAATCAAACCCTAATTTTTAATTACTTTTGGATCAAACCTATTTTAATATTTAATTTGGGTTTTTATGAATTGGACAATTTAATATTTAAGCTTTAAAATTAGGTTTAGGTTCTTTAAAATTATAACGGGATAAGGTAAGCTTCCTATTCCTAATCCGTGCCAAAATTAAGGGTCGACAATTTGCCCCCTGCTTGAATGATCTGAGACTTTCAGTTGAAGAGAGTGAAAAGCAACATGACATTGAGCAAATTTTGGATGAGGATGGGTTCTTGACCCGAGGTTAAAATTGGTTTGTGTTTCAACCCAAAAAATATTTGGATACTTGGACCCTGGACTGGGTACTTGGACTCTAGACTAAATTGGATTTTGGTACTTGGACCCGAGATTGGATACTTGGACCCGAGATTAGGTACTTGGACTCGAGATTGGGTACTTGGACCTAAGATTTGATACTTGGACCTGAGATTGAGTATTTAGACCTGAGAATAGGTACTTAAACCCGTGATTGAATTTAATTTGGGTGCTTGGACCCAAAACTGAATTTGATTTGGGTACTTGGACCCGAGATTGAATTTGATTTGGGTACTTAGACCCGACACTGAATTAAATTTGGGTGCTTAGACCCGAGATTAAATTTTATTTACATACTTAGACTCGAGATTGGGTACTTGGACCCGAGGTTGAATTGGGTACTTTGATCTAGGATTGTATTTTGGGTACTTGGACTCAAGATTGGTTACTTGGATACGAGACTGGATTTGATTTGGGTACTTGGACCCAAGGTTGAATTGGATTTGACTAACCTTTTATCAGTTGATAATTCTGGTTGTTCCATTCTTTAATGGATTATGGGTTTTCACCATCAAAATGGATCTTCATCCTTGGACCTTGGATCTTCATCCTTGGCATCAGGTCTTCACCCTTGAAATGGATCTTCATCCTTTAGACTTCAGGTCTTCACCCTTCAAAGTGGATCTTCATCCTCGGCATCAGGTCTTCACCCTTGAAAATGGATTTTCATCCTTGAAAATTGGGTCTTCACCCTTGAAATTGGATCTTCATCCTTTAAGCTAGATCTTCATCCTTGGAATCGGGTCTGTACCCTTTAAACTGAATCTTCATCCTTTGGACGTCAGGTCTTCACCCTTGAAATTGGATCTTTATCTTTTAAGCTAGATCTTCATCCTTAGAATCGGGTCTTCACCCTTGAAATTGCATCTTTATCCTTTAAGCTGGATCTTCATCCTTGGAATTGGGTCTTCACCCTTTAAACTGGATCTTCATCCTTTGGACATCAGGTCTTCACCCTTTCAAATGGATCTTCATCCTTTTGACTTTGGGTCTTCACCCTTTAAATTGGATCTTCATGTAACATCCCCTACATAGCCCATACACTTACCTACATAGGAGATGTCACCTAGCATTCACAATTGTTCTATATATGTGTCTATGTATGTATTAAAGAGATAAGGTCAAAATACTTCTAAGCATTAATGCAGTTGTTAAGCTTTCTATAGTACACACATATATCTACTAATTTATGAAGAACTCTTAATGATAACTTACATTATTAAACTACTCTCAAACTAGTACAACTGTCATATAAAATTATAAAGTATTGCTATGTGAATTATACAGAATACAATATTTACAATATTGTTCATTGAACCTTGGTGATGCAGTAGATCAAAAACGCATATCTCTCACTCTGTGGTCTCAATTCTCCTTGTTTGATCTGTGCGTCAGAAAACAATTTAAACATGCTAAGCAAAGCTTAGTGGTGCTTATATATAAATTAAAGAAAAGAGATCTATACATTAAATAGTTTTGGAATAACGAAAAATCTGACTTTCAGAACATTTAATAAAGAAAGTAATAAATCTATTGAACTTTGAAATACTAAACACAATTATATGCAAAATTGATTACTTTAACAATAAGCATATAGCACATTATTTTCAAAGTAGATAACTTCTTTAATTATGCCCATACACATCGATCTAAGATTCTAGATTTGGATAACGGATAACTGTTGGCAATTTAATGCCCACTGTATAAAATTAGGCCAATGGCCCACTATGGCATGAATGCCCACTAAGTATGATGACAGAGAGTGCCTATTGATGGCACAGAGTGCCTACTATCACTTTGGATATCCTCCTTTTGGCTAGCCATTCAATCTCAAGCTTGATTTAAAATCAGTATGTTTTGGGCAATTCATTAGTTATTAATAACATTAAATTATGCACAACACTTCAATAAAATAATTCCTAACCAACACTTAGTATCACACAAATTTTATCATATATTCAAATAAATCTATTACACTACTTGTTAGGGTTAACTTTAAAAAGAAATCCTTTATACTTTGAGAACTTATAATCATTACAACTATATTACAAATGAAAAACAAAGCAAAAAGTTATTTTGAGCCATTTCTTCAAGTGACACTCTCAGTGACATGGGCGTGTCATTAACCGTGTCATAAGCTCATTTTTACAGAAGTTTTGACATGTCTAACGATATGAGCGTGTCTCTGGTCGGGTCTTTTTAGTTGCATTATAGTAGCTACGACACGGCCATTGACACGCGCGTGTCACTGACCGTGTCATTTAAGTTTTATCACATAGCTATGACATGCTCATTGACACGGGCGTGTTACTTGCCGTGTATCAATGTTGAAGCACATCACCGTTGACACGCCCAGTGATATGGCCGTGTCATTGGTGGTGTCAAGCAAAACTCTATATTTTGAACACTTATCAACTTAAATTCCATATATCCAAATATATGATATCAATAGATCAAAACTAGTTTCTTTAACATAGAAAGAGTATATATATCAAATATTTTTTAGTAAAACTCATCAAGACAACTCAATCAATCATTTTAGACACTAAATTTATAGAAATTCAAATAGTTCCAAATCAAAAATACATAAGCACATACCACTTTAAACTCTTCTTTTTCTCTAATCACTTATTGATAATCTCAACTTTCCAGCTTAATCTTCTAAAAACTTATAACTAGATATTATTTTCTCTTAGGTTTTGATCAAAATCTTGGAAGGAAGTAAGAAAGAAGGAGTTTTGGTGGTGAAGATGGTGATGAATGTGAAAGGAAAAAGAAGAAAGAAAGAAAGAAAAGTTTCTATATCATTACACATGTCCACACACATGCACACACACATATATATATCTTAATCTTGTGTAGCTAATCTCATCTTAATTATGGTGCACCCTCTTTCTTATCCTTTGATTCTAATTCGATTTTAAATCTAGTAAAACTGTAAAAATAAATAATTTCTTCAGTAAATATTTGAGATTCAATATTTACATCACTTACCCATACCACTTACATCACAATTCACTATTAATTATCAATATTAAATTAAAAGTTTAGTATTTAAAATTTTAAACATTACAATTCTCCCCCACAAAAGAAATTTCATCCTTGAAATTTACCGATTATAGATGCTTGAAACAATTGAGGATATTGTTGTCTCATTGTCTCTTCGCTTTCCAAAGTGGCTACCTCTATCGAATGGTTCCTCCACAACACTTTTACTAAACGATTGCACTTATTACGCAACTCCTTTATTTCACGAGCTAAGATAGCCACTGTTTCTTCTTCATAATTCAAATCTGGCTGAATTTCAATAGACTCTACTTGAATTACATGTGTAGGATATGATCTATATCGTTTAAGCATCGACACATGAAATACATTATGAATCTTAGCCAATTCTAGAGGCAAAGCTAGTTTATAGGCTACTGGACCTACACGTTTAAGTATTTCATATGGTCCAATGAACCTAGGACTTAATTTACCATTCTTTCCAAAGCGAAGAACTTTCTTCCATGGTGATACTTTCAAAAATACCTTATCCCCCACACTATATTCAACATCACGTCGTTTCAAATCTGCATAAGATTTTTGTCTATCCATTGCAATTTGTAATCAATCCTTTATAAGCTTTACTTTGTCTTCAATTTGTTTTATGAGATCAGGTCCCAAAAGTTTACTCTCATTCAATTCTACACTTCCTTCCATAGAGTGCCTCATATGGAGCCATTCCAATACTCGTTTGATAACTATTGTTATAGGCAAATTCTACTAAAGGTAGATATTAATCCCAGCTATCTTCAAAATCAATTACACAACTTCTAAGCATATCCTCAAGTATTTGTATCACCCTTTTTGATTGACCATTTGTTTGTGGATGAAATGCAGTACTAAAATGAAGTCGAGAACCCAATGCTTTCTGAAAACTTTTCCAAAATCTTGAAGTAAAGCAAGGGTCTCGATTTGAAATAATAGACATTGGTACTCCATGAAGTCTGACTATCTCATTAACATACAACTCTGCAAGTCTATTCATTGAATAGTCAACTCGAATGGGAAGGAAATGAGTTGATTTGGTTAATCGATCAACAATTACCCAAATTGTATCATGCTTCTTTTGGGTGTTTGGAAGATTAGTCACAAAATCCATAGTTATTCTATCCCACTTCCATTCTAGTATTGATATAGGTTGCAAAAGACCCGATAGAACTTGATGTTCTGCTTTGACTTGTTGACATACTAAACATCAAGTCACATATTCAGTAATATCTCTTTTCATATCAGGTCACTAATAATGAGATTTCAAATTCTGGTACATCTTATTGCTTCCGGGATGTATAGTATACATAGTATTATGAGCTTCACCAAGAATACACTCCTTTAGTTCCTTCACATTAGGCACACACAATCGATCTCTATAATACACTCCACCATCATTTGACACAACATAATCTGGCTTTTCCCCTTCATGCACTTGTTTCAAAAGTTCTAACAATTTTTTATTTTGTTTCTGAGCTTCTATCACTTTTTACCTAATGGTTGGTTCAACCCTCAATTCTGCTAACATAACACATGATATCATTTAGTTTATTTAATTTTTATATATATAATGCTAAAATATTTTGTATACAACATACCTGCTAAAGTCTTTTGACTTAAAGCATCGGCTACCACATTAGCTTTCCTAGGATGATAGTTGATGATACAATCATAATCCTTGATCAATTCCATCCACCTTCTCTGCCTTAAGTTTAGTTCTTTTTGTGTTGGCAAGTATTTCAAACTTTTATGATCAGTGAAAATATAACATCTTTCACCATACAAGTAATGTCGCCAAATTTGAAGAGCAAATACAATAGTGGCTAACTCCAAATCATGTGTAGGGTAATTCAATTCATGAGATTTTAATTGCCTAGAAGCATAAGCAATTACCTTACCCTCTTGCATCAATACACAACCAAGTCCTTGATGAGAAGCATCACTATAAATAACATAGTCTTTACCTAGAATCGGTTGGGTCAAGACAAGCTCTTCAGTCAATATAGCCTTCAATTATTCAAAACTAGCTTGACACTGAGTATTCCACTCAAATTTAATTTAATTTCTAAGGAGCTTAGTTAAGGGAAGTGCTATCTTCGAAAACCCTTGCATAAATCTTCTATAATATCCAGCCAACCCAAGGAAACTCCGGACTTCTGTTATATTCTTTGGTGGCTGCCAATTCAAAATAGTCTAAATTTTACTTGGATCCACACGAATACCATTAGCTGACACTACATGACCTAGAAATGCCACTTCTGTCAGCCAAAAATCACACTTCGATAATTTAGCATACAATTGATTCTCCCTTAGTGCCTGTAGTACAATTCTCAAATGCTTATTATGATCCTCTTTATTTCTAGAATAAACTAGTATATCATCAATAAAAACAACTATAAACTTATCTAAATAGGATTTAAAGACTCGATTCATCAAGTCCATAAAAGCTGCTGGAGCATTAGTTAAACCAAAGGGCATAACCAAAAATTCATAATGTCCATATCGAGTTCTAAAAGCTATCTTTGGAATATCTACTTCTTTATTTTTCATCTGATAATAACCTGATTTAAAATCAATTTTAGAGAAAACACCCACTCCTCTTAGCTGATCAAACAAGTCATGAATCCTAGGTAACAGGTACTTATTCTTAATAGTCACTTTTTTCAACTGTCGATAATCTATACATAATCTTAAGGTACCATCCTTCTTCTTCACAAACAAAACTGGTTCTCCCCAAGGTGACACACTAGGTCTTATAAATCCTTTATCAAGCAATTCTTGGAGTTGCACCTTTAATTCTTTTAATTTCGGAGGTGCAATTCTATAAGGTGGAATAGAAATTGGTGTATACCTGGAATTACATTAATAACAAATTCTACCTCTCTCTCTGGTGATATCTCAGGTAATTCTTCTGGAAAATATCTGAAAACTCACCTACTATAGGTATGTCTCCCAAAATCTTGCTTGGATGTCGTGTATCATTAACATAAGCAAGATAAGCTTCACATCTCTTCCTAAACAACCTTCTAGCTTTAGGTGCAGAAATCAAACTAGAAGGATAAAATTGTTTTCATTCCTTGAACTACAATTTCACCATAACCCAGAATCTTAAAAGTTACAACTTTACTACAGTAGTCTATAACTACTTGATGTCAGAATAACCAATCCACTCCCAAGATTACAGCAAAGTCATGGAATGGTAGTTCAATCAAATTAGTAGAAAGCTCTACATTTGAACTCTAAGTGGACAATTTCGATATACTCTATTTACCTTTACACTATGGCCTAAGGGATTTCTAACTTCTATTTCATAACCAAGTTTATCAATAAACATTTTCTTCCTTGAAGCTATAGTTGTACAAATATAAGAATGTGTAGAACCAGGATCTAATAATGCATACACATCAAGATCAAGTAAAGAAAATTTACCAACTACAACATCAGGAGCATCTTGATCCTCCACAGCTTTCATGGCATAAGCCTTAGCTGGAGCACTACCTCGAGTCTGAGGTCTATCCACTATTTCAGATTTTCTCTGTTGACTAACACTAGGTCAACCAACTCTACCTGTCTTATGGCTTGAATGAGACCTCTGTATAGAACTATGTCCTTCAACAACTTTTAATTCTTTTATCATTGGACAATCTCTAATTTTATGCTCTAAAGAACCACATTTCAATCAAGCCCCCTTTTGATACCAACAATCTTCACTTGAATGGCCCTTACCACAATATTAACAAGGTGTAGTAACAACCCTTGAGGATGAGCCTATAGCCACTCTAAGCCTACCACCTCTAGATTTATGAAAACTAGCTCCACTTCCTCTGCTAAACCCTTAAGTTTGGGCTTGAATATTTCTCTGTCTTTTCTGGCCACCTTGTTGTTGTTCACTAGAAAATCCCTTCTTTGATTGTTGTTTTCTTCTCTACTCTTATTTAATCTCATTTTATATAGAAACTGCCACAATAACAAGAGTGGAAAACTCTTTAATCCTCATTACTACTAAATACATCCAAATCTGACTGTTCAACCCTTGTTCAAACCGCTTACACTTACCTTCCTCAGATACAACTATCTCTAGAAAATATTTACTGAGGTGAACAAACTGCCTCTCATATTCAGACACAGATGATTTCCTTTGCTTAAGATACAAAAACTCCTGACGCTTCTCCTCTAAATAAATCTCACTAATATATTCCTTTTTAAATTCTTTTTGGAAAAATGCCCAAGTAAGTCTACCTGCAGGTACACCTTTCTGCTTTGTATCCCACTAGGAAAAAGCTTCTTCTTGTAATAAGGAAACTGCATAATTTAATCTTTCCTCATCAGTACAATGCAGAATATCAAAAACTCTCACAATCCTCTCCATCCAATACTCTGCTACTGAAGACTCATTAGTATCACGAGCTTTAAAATCTTCTGCTCCTAATTTTCTAATTCTCTCCAATGGAGATCTTTGGGGCACTAGCGGTAGAAGTTGTGCAGGAGGAGCAACTCTGACAATTTGCCTTAGAACTTTCCTCATATTTCTCACAAATTGGGGATCTAATGGAATTTGTTCCGCAGAAGGTTCCGATGGCTGCTAATTTCCCACACTAGCTTGACTATGTGCGGACGCAGCTTGATCCTCGGCACCTTGACAAAATTCAGAGGCCATCTTATACCTTTAAAAATTAAAATCAACTGCATCAAACATTTATTCAATTATATAGTTCACATAGCAATGACAGTTGTACTTCTCTTTTCCTTTAACCCACAACTTAGAAACGGCTAAACCTGGGCGCTCTGATACCACTAAATGTAACACCCCCTACATAGCCCATACACTTACTTACATAGGAGATGTCACCTAGCATTCACAATTGTTCTATATATGTGTCTATGTATGTATTAAAGAGATAAGGTCAAAATACTTCTTAGTATTAATGCAGTTGTTAAGCTTTCTATAGTACACACATATATCTATTAATTTATAAAGAACTCTTAATGATAACTTACATTATTATAAATTTCTCAAACTACTCTCAAACTAGAATAACTGTCATACAAAATTATAAAGTATTGCTATGTGAATTATATAGAATACAATATTTACAATATTGTTCATTGAACCTTGGTGATGCAGTTGATCAAAAACGTATATCTCTCACTCTGCGGTCTCAATTCTCCTTGTTTGATCTGCACGTCAAAAATTAATTCTAACACGCTAAGCAAAGCTTAGTGGTGCTTATGTATAAATTAGAGAAAAGAGATCTATACATTAAATAGTTTAGAAACAATGAAAAATCTGACTTTTAGAACATTTAGTAAAGAAAGTAATAAATCTATTAAACTTTGAAATACTAAATGCAATTATATGCAAAATTGATCACTTTAACAATAATCATATAACACATTATTTTTCAAAGTAGATAAATTCTTCAATTATGCCCATACACACTGAACTCAGAATCTAGATTTGGATAACAGGTCACTGTTAGCAATTTAATGGCCACTATATAAAATTTTGGCCAATGGCCCACTATGGCACGAATGCCCACTAAGTATGATGACACAGAGTGTCTATTGATGGCACAGAGTGCCCACTATCACTTTGGATATCCTTCCTTTGGCAAGCCATTCAATCTCAAGCTAGATCTAAAATAAGTATGTTTTGGGCAATCCATTAGTATTTAATAACATTAAATTGTGCACAACACTTCAATAAAATAATTCTTAACCAACACTTAGTATCACACAAATTTTATCATATATTCAAATAAATCTATTACACTACTTGTCAGGGTTAACTTTAAAAAGAAATCCTTTACACTTTGAGAACTTATAATCGTTACAACTAGAATTACAAATGATAAACAAAACAAAAAGTTATTTTGAGCCATTTCTTCAAGCCCAGTGACATGGTCGTATCAATGACCGTGTCATAAGCTCATTTTCACAGAAGTTTTGACACATCTAATGACATGAGTGTGTCTTTGGCCGTGTCTTTTAAGTTGCATTACAGTAGCTACGACACACCCATTGACACAGGTGTGTCACTGACCATGTCATTTAAGTTCTATCATAGTAGCTATGACACACTCATTGACATAGGCGTGTTATTGGCTGTGTCATCAATGTTAAAACACATCACCATTGACACGCCCAGTGACATGGCCGCGTCAGTGGTGGTGTCAAGCAAAACTCTGTATTGCAAACACTTATCAACTAAAATTCCATATATCCAAATATATGATATCAATAGATTAAATCTATTTTTTTTTACATAGAAAGAGTATATATATCAAATATTTTTCAGTGAAACTAATTAAGGCAACTCAATCAATCATTTTAGACACTAAATTTATAGAAATTCAAATAGTTGCAAATCAAAAATACATAAGCACATACTACTTTAAACTCTTCTTTTTCTCTAATCACTTGTTGATAATCTCAACTTTCCAACTTAATCTTCTAATAACTTATAACTAGATATTATTTTCTTTTAGGTTTTGATCGAAATCTTAGAAGTAAGGAAGAAAGAAGGATTTTTGGTGGTGATGAACGTGAAAGGAAGAAGAAGAAAGAAAGAAAGAGAAGTTTCTATATCATTACACTTGCCCACACACATGCACACACATATATATATCTTAATCTTGTGCAGCCAATCTCATCTTAATTATGGTACACCCTCTTTCTTATCCTTTGATTCTAATTCGATTTCAAATCTCATAAAACCATAAAAATAAATAATTTCTTCAGTAAATTTTTGAGATCCACTATTTACATCACTTATCTATACCACTTATATCACAATTTACTATTAATTATCAACATTAAATTAAAAGTTTAGTATCTAAAATTTTAAGCATTACACTTTATCCTTGGAATCGGGTCTTCACCCTTTAAACTGGATCTTCATCCTTGAAAATCGGGTCTTCACCCTTGAAATTTGATCTTCATCCTTTAAGCTAGATCTTCATTCCTAGAATTGGGCCTTCACCCTTTTAAGTGGATCTCCATCCTTTGGACGTCGGGTCTTCACCCTTCAAAGTGGATCTTCATCCTTTTGACTTTGGGTCTTCACCCTTTAAACTGGATTTTCATCCTTGGAATCGGGTTTTCACCCTTTACATTAGATCTTCATCCTTTGGACGTTTGTCCTATATTGGCTTCAGCTCTTCTAGCTGGACTAATATTTTGAGTTTTGCATCTTCATTCTTTTGATAGTTTTAGTGTTCCATTCTTTTGCACTTTTGCAAAAAATTCAACCATTTTTTAGCTGGCCCCTTATATCTTCTCCTTGTCCGCCCTGTGCAGGCTCAAACCCATGATTTTTCTATGCGAGCTTTGGCTGATGTTTGCATATTGTCTGGTTCTTCGGACAAGTTTGTATTTCTTCTTTCTTCTGCAAAATTACTGGAGCTTCCTCAAGCAATGGGCTTTTCATGCCCCCTGATTCAATATCTTCTTTTGATTCTTTACTTCATAGGGTGTTTACTATTCACTATGACAAAGATCAGACAATACAATATAAGAAAGTAATGTGATATGCTCATGTGTGCATGATATGCATGAATAATACTTACAGTAGTTCTATCGACTCACAGACCGAGATGAACAACTAAAGTGTTCTCATTGACTCCTTCCAGATGCCTATTTAGGTCTTGCATTGGAAAGACAGAGAGCTTTACATTTATGGCTTTTATTTCCAATATGTTGAAAACATGAGTGGTAAGGCCCAAGCATGAGATACATCCATTTCATACTAGGATTCGGCACACCAGTTGGTAACTTTTCACAACCTTGCCAACAATCATTTACTTTTTCCAATGTGTCCTTCGAGGTTCTACTATTCAATGTATTTCCCTTAACTTAAAG
Organism: Garcia nutans; assembly: GCA_947685225.1. NCBI lineage: Eukaryota > Viridiplantae > Streptophyta > Magnoliopsida > Malpighiales > Euphorbiaceae > Garcia > Garcia nutans. The sequence continues at coordinate 10,905,313 of CANTUV010000033.1, read as the reverse complement.
GCTTTTTACAATAAGAAAAATTTTTTTTATATCAAATGTTGACTTTGTCATATCATTGTCATTGTACCTCAAGACACGATTTTCCAAATTAACATATCTATAACATGACAACACTAGTTACGTACTAAAATCAAGAATTATTTCTATCTAAGTAAGAATTGTTGCACTTCAGATAGGTACATACACATTACTTGGTCAAAGGTCTCATTGAGTTTGAATATTGTCTATCTCATATGCATGCTTATTTAAACTATCTCCACTAATAGACTCTACCTACCAAGAGAGATCAACAGGTCTTTGATAGGCTTGAAATGGGGTCTATAAGGGACATGGTTAAATGAAGGCCATTTTGAGATTGGAGTTGATGTGACACTGCTGACAAACCTTCACGCCATAATTTTCCTATTTAGACAGTTGGAAACATGAAAAGATAGAGCTTTGAATATTCTTCTTTCTTTTTTGACGTTAATCTGAATCTCGATTGGGATAGTCTTTCCCTTTGCAAAAGGTTTGGTACCCATATTCATTTATTTTCTTCTTTTCCCTTTTCTTTCTCTTTCTTTTTTTTTACTCTTCCCTTTCTTTGAGCATTTTATTATTTTGTCCTTCTCTATAGGATTGTTAAGTATAGGACTTTCAAAAACTAGATGGTCTTTCTCCTTTTTCTCTAATTTTAATCGAATCTTTGGTTGGGTTGGACCAATTCTAGTCAAACTATCCTTATAAACCAAATGGAAGTCTTTTGCTGTGTTGGTAAAAGATAACTTGGTTAGATTTTTGAACTGTTTTGGCTTTTCTTTTCTTTTTCTTTTTTTTGTCTTTTTTCATTTTTTTTTCTTCTTTTCTTCTTTTTTTTTTGGTTCTAGCTCTAAAAGAGTTGTTTTATTTGTACCAACTTGGGTTTCTAATAATGGATGAGTGGAGGGACATAAATCTTCTTTAATAGCAATAAATCATTTGTTACTCTGATGATATCTTGATAGATTGGAGATATTAGGTGAATTTCAACTACCCTTATTGTCTTGAGAACATCAACTATCCTTACGGCTTTGGCTATGCATTCCATTCTTTGATCTTCTTGTCTCTTCACCTTAGTGATCATAAGACTTATCAAAAGTGTAACAGCAGCTCTGGGTAGGTCATTGGGCTTATAAGTCAATGAAAAGAAAGCTAAAATTCTATGAAGGCTCAAAGGGATAACTAGAGATTGATATTTAATTGGGTGGATACTAGTTGTTAGCTAACCAAACAATACCTAGATCATCTCTCCCTTAAATAAGCAGAGTTCAATTTTGCCTCAAAAGTTTGTCAAAGCATGTTCTAAGATTGACTAGGACCTAGACAAAGGTCATTATGCAAGAGCCCTCTCTAAGTAAGCATACACAGCTCAATGCTACAGAACAATTTCCTCATCTAGTAAAGTCATTCGAATCATGATGCATAGATACGCTAATTTATAAATATCAAGTTAAATTCATCATCGGTTAAGCACCAAAATGAACAAAAACCAACAAAAATTTGATGAAAGTAATTTATTCAAACAACTTTAAATTGAAAAACACAATTGTTCCAATTAAATATTAAAGAAAGCAAAATAAATAGAGCAGCACTCCTAGCTAAGGGAAGTTTGTTGAATAAAATTTTTCCTTATTCCACATCTTCAATACTCCCATCTTGAAAGGAGGATAAGACAAAATCTTCCTCTAATCCTTTTCCTACCATGAAGGTTACCGGTGGAGGTACTCTTTCAAATTTAGGCAAAGGATTATTCTTGGTATTAGGCTTGTCTGGCTCAGGTAGCTTATCACTATCAATTAGATCTTAGATCTCATGCTTCAATTGGGTGCATCTATCGATCTCATGTACTTGAGTCTACTGAAATTGACAAAAAGCCTTAGCATCAAATTTTGGGGCTAAAGGATTTGGAAAAGGTTGAGGGGCTAATGGTTGTGTAAACCCTTAATTTTTTACCCAGTCCGGTCCGTTATTTTTTTATATAGTCCAAAATAATTTTTGTGGTATCTTAATTAAATAATATTTGTTTTAGTATTTATTTTTTATAATTTTTTAAAATTATTATAATAATAAAAATAATATTAATAAATAAATAAATAAATAAATAAAAATAAAAATAAAAATCGGCGATGGAAAAATCGGCGACTAAATTTTTCATATTCGAAAGTCATTGGACGAAATGGCCTGGCAGCCTGCAATTTTCCATGCTAGCGCTCGCAAGCTCACAGCCCGTTGTAGTTTTCGCCAGCGAAATTTTTCCAAAGCAATTTTTTTCGAAACCAAATTCTATTTCGTTTCGGTTTCTTTTCCAAAAGAATTTTAGTTTTCTTAAACAATTAGGATTAATCATATAAATTTTCCTATAAATAACACTATAAAAGACAGAAAAAGAGGAGGAGTTTTTGGAGGAGATCGGACTGGATTTTAAGGGGATCAAACTTTAAAAATTGATCGGCCTTGGCAGTAAAACAATCGGGCTTTTTAGAGTAGAATAAGCAAGCAAGCAATTCAGAATTCATCAAAGGCAGCCATCTTGCCTTTGTCCTTGTTCATCCAAGAAGCAATTTTTGGTGGAACCAACGAACGAAGGTTTGAATCTCTAATTTCTTTTTATTTTCTTACAGTAGCTTTGTTTCTTTGATTTATAAGATTATACACACATAAAAATGTAGTAACATTGATCTTCGTTTCAATAACATAAATGATTTCTTCTGTTTCCAAATACCTTAAAAACCCTAAATCATTTCTTCTATTTTCAAAAACCCTAAAAGTTACTTTTCTATTTCTTCTAAATTTAAGAACCCTAACCTATTTCTTCAAAACCTTAAAACCCTAAATTATTCCTTCTATTTCCAAAAACCCTAAAAAAAATACTCTTTTATTTCTAAAAACCTTAAATCATTTTTCTTATTTCCAAAAGCTTTTAAAAACCTTAAATTGTTTTCCTTTCACTTTTTTTCCAAAATTTACAAATGTTTTGTGTGAGCGGGGATTTTCACCCCCACTCTCGATGGAATGGTTTTTGTGACTTCGACACTATTTAGGCTTGGGGCCTTAGAGAACACGAACCTAAGTTAGAAGAAAATAGAGTCGCCACCCGGACGGGATGGGAAAAAAAGGGGTGGATGACTCGATTCCTTAGGAATTCCCAACCCCCTAATGGGTTCGAAAAGTTGGGTACGTGTGGGGAAGGTGAGAAATGGCCCAGCACCCCCACAACGCCCGGTTCATTGGAACCGGCCTCCTTTATAGGTCTTAATATTATGAAATTCTTAAATATAACGATATCATCCATATTACACACAATAATTGAAATAAAAACATCGTTATATTAAAATCAAAGCAATGTCCAAACAAAGAAAATAAATGGACACTCATCCGAAGATGGAAACATGACCTTACATGATCCAAGCCTAAATAGGACACCCACCGAAAGGTATAAACATGTCCTTTACATTGGTTCTAAAATAGAAAAGTAATTTAAATTACATGATATTTAACTATTGAGGTACCCACCAAGTGGAAACATACCTCTTACAACATTTGGAAATCTAAATAAATCGATAAAAGTAAATAACCATTCATCATAAATAAATAATTCATCAAAGGTATTAAATATCAATAGAAAGTAAACATCCATCCATGATAAATTAAATAAACCAAACATTGAACTTAAATAAATTAAAGCATATAAAATAAATCAAAGCATAATCAAATATAAAATTTAATAAGGCAAATAAAGATTCAAATTAGGGCTACTGTTTCTATTTAAGTTTCTTTATTTAATATGTTTAGGGTTTTGGGAATTTTATGGGTTTAAACTACTGTGAATTTTAATGGAATTGAAATGGAGCAAAAGTTTTATGATTTAAAAAGTTGGTAAAGTTCTTTGATTCACCAAATTAGGGTTTGAGATGTATAATCATGAAATTAGGTTTTGGACACTTTAAAAAATTTAGATTAATGATTTACGGTCACTTTATTGTGTTTCCTAAGCTTACCGTGTGGAATTAGATTTATATGATTTTAAAGTTTTAAAGAATTATGGTTTAGAAAAACTTTAGGGTTTAGGTTTTAAGGGAGTTAGGGTTCACTGTTTTGTTTTAAAGTTGAATTAGGGTTTTAGAATTTTTGAATTAGGGTTTCGGAGAATACATGAGGTTTTTAGGATTTGAAAATCAATTGATAAATTTATGAAGCTTTATGAGAATAAACAAAATGTTTTAAGGTTTATAGAAATAGAAAAAGATATTTTTTAGGGTTTTAGAAAGAAACAGATTTAATTTATGATTTTGAAAATTTGGAAAGCAAATTAGGGTTTTGAGATTTTAAAGAAACAAAAATAACAATTTTAAGCTTTTTGGAAAACAAAGCAACGAATTAAGGTTTTTAAACTTTAGAAAAGGGGAATTAAGGTTCTAGAGCTTTTGAATTAAAAGAAACAATGGGATGATTTAAGCTACTGTGAAGAAATTAGACAATTGATGCATACCTCCATTTGTTGGTTCTACCAAAAATTTCTTCTTGGATGAACAAAAACAAAGACAAGCTTTGCTGCCTTTGATGGATTGAATTGTTGTTTGTTCTCTCCAAAAAAATCAGATTGATTCAAAGCTTTTCCTCCTCAGTTTCGGTCTCAGTTTTTTCCTCCAAATCCAATCCAATTTCTCTCCAAATTTCTCCATTTTTGTGTTGTTATTGTCCTTATTTATAGAAGATTTCTATGGTTACATCTAGTTATTGATTAAGAAAAGAAAACCGAAACCTAATTGTATTAGGCTTCGTAAAAATTTTCACCAAAAAAATTGCTCTGGAAAAAAAACTGCAAATTGCGTTGGCGAAAAAAACTGCTGCGGAAAAATTGCGCTAGCGAAAAAAAACTGCTGCGGAAAAAATGCGCTGGCAATAAAGCTATCACAGCCGGCTACGGCAGCGGAGGACGAATTTGCCTGCTGGCCATTTTGCACGTAGGAAATTCTTGTAGGAAAAATGGCCCTGGCCATTTCGCCCGGGCGAAATTATCTGCCGCAGCAATTTTTTTTATTTTTTTGTTTATTATTATTTTTTATTTTTTATTAATAAAAATTAGATATTAAAGCAAATATTATTTAATTAAGATAAATAATTATTTTGGACTAATTAATATATATTGGACAACACAAAAATTATTTTGGACTAATTAAAATATATTGGATCGGACTGGGTCAAAAATTAAGGGTCTACATTTTGTTAAATATCCAAACTTTAAACTCACTTCATAGTTTCTAAAAATCACAATTACTTTATAAAACTCTAAACTATTTTCTTCAACTCCAAAACCAAAACAGTAAACCTCAAACAAGTTACTCTAAACCTTAAGTTTTCTTAAACCCTAATGTGAGCGGGGATTTTTGCCTCCACTCCCAGTGAAATGGTTTTTGCGACTTCGGCACTGTTTAGGCTCGGGGCCTTAGAGAACACGGACCTAAGTTCAGAGAAAATGGAGTCGCCACCCGAAAGGGCCGGAAAAAAGAAAGACGTGGATGACTTGATTCCTAAGGAATCCCCAACCCCCTAATGGGTTCGAAAAGTTGGGTACGTGTGGGGAAGGTGAGAAATGGCCCAGCACTCCCATAACGCCCGGTTCATTGAAACCAGCCTCCTTTACAGGTCTTAATATTATAAAATTCTTAAATATAACAATATTATCCATATTACACACAACAGTTGAAATAAAGCATCAATATATTAAAAATCAAAATAATGTCCAAACAAAGCAAATAAATGGACACCCATCCGAGGATGAAAACATGTCCTTACATCCCATGCCTAAATAGGACACCTATCGAAAGGTAGAAACATTGTAACACCCTTATACCCCGTATACGTACACAGCATGCTTTTACGATCGTAATATACGTAAACTGAATATAGGAATGCCACGATTTACAACCAAACGACTCATTTATAAACAAATTTAAATCATTTAAAGAAATTATATAACACAAAAGATAGAGTGTTTATTAAAAACGCAGCGGAAAATATAACAAATATTTACAAATACTTATACATCAAAACTCAAGTTTTACAAAATACAAAATATATACATGTTTGGCAATATGTCTTTGATCTTTGAGCTCCACTATCAACACCTCAAACTCTGGACTCTACTCGGCCTAGAGGAACTCTCCGGTTCTTCCCTGTCACCTGCGCGATGAACTACAATCGCGCTAAGCCTACGGCTTAGTGGTACAAACTATAATAATATTATACTTTAATAAAATGCAAATGTCATAATCTCAAACATATAAACAATTCTCAAGAATCTCATTATTCATTTATTTCATCATTCATAAATCATATTGAAAATAAAGACAGACTTGGGCCCAAAAGACACTAATATGTTATTCAAAGTTCAGAGTTACTGCTTTGGTCTATAATCACAATGATCAAGCCCGTAGGCAATATATATATATATCTCTATCCATGGATAGGGTAACAGACCCAGTCTCTTGGACCTCAACACGCTAAACTCGAGGAGATCCTCAACCCGGCTAGACTGTTACCTGTAACAGACCCAGTCTCTTGGACCTCAACCCTGATAAACCCGAGGAAATCCTCAACCCGGCTAGACTGTTACTATAATTAACATTTCACATTTATCAACTGGAATCGGCTTACGACCCGGTCTTTTCACCTATCCAGTACATTATAGGCATGCTGCCAAACCCAGAACTCTGAAGGTTGAATAACACATTAGACACATAATCTTTTCATTTATATCTTTATACATTTCTTTCTCATCATTATAGCCAACAATCATGGCTTCATATCTCATAATCAAAATAGGCAACCATGCCTCAATCATCTCATTAGCATCATCATAGCCAACAACCATGGCTTCATTTCTCATCAACATAATATAAAATATCAATTGCATTAACATCATCATCATACCAATCACATTGGTTTTATATCTCATTATATCTCAAATCACATTATCTAAATTCATCATTCAAGTATACACAACCAATGGCATTAACATACCTTTCATAATTCATCAAATGTTTTAACCCTGTATTCAATTGCTTAGCATATGTATAGTCAAATATGTTAATTATCAAATCATATGAGTGTATGCAACAATGTAGTTTGTACTTACGTTAGGAAAAACTCACACCAATCTACAACCTTTCTCTTTCAAGAATTCTTCACCACCTAGGTTAGGACAATTCAACCTCTTCAATACAAAGGATGAAGAAACTCTTAAATCTCCAACTTGATCTCTTAAAAACTTCCTTCAATCTTGAACTTAGAAGACCAAATCTCTCTCTTACTCTCTTGTTTATTTGATGGCCGGACAACAAAAGGAAAGGAAAAGAGAAGGAGAAGAAATGAAAGAAAGCCACGAAGGAAGAAGAAAAGAAAAGAAAACCAAAGAAAGAAAAGTCAACTCTTTTCCTTAAAACCCTCTCAACCAAGCATTTAATATAAAATAATCAAAATATCATCTTCCACTTCCACTAACTCTAATCCCACTTATAATTAATTAATTCCTTAAACATAATTAATAATAATTACTCTCTTCCTTTGACTTTCTCATTGACTTGTGTATATGTTGTATATATTTTCATATACACAACATATATATACTCTCTTCACTTCTTTTATCTTTTCTTTACAAATTAACATATACACATAATCCAAATAAAACAACCATTAAATCAAAACTTCTAGGGTACACTATGGGATGTTACAATTCTCCCCCTCTAAAAAGAAATTTCATCCTCAAAATTACCTGATATCAAGTTTGAAACAATTGAGGATATTGATCTTGCATCGATTGCTCATTCTCCCAAGTTGACTCTTCTCTACCATGATTCTTCCAAAGAACCTTCACAATTGGCACTTTCTTATGTCTCAACTCTTTCATTCCATATGCCAAAATAGCAACTGGTTCTTCTTCAAACGTCAGTTCCGAACTCACCTCAATAGATTCAACTGGTAAAACATGAGATGGGTTTGATCTGTATCTCCACAACATAGAAACATGGAAGACATTGTGAATTCTATCCAACTCAGGCGGTAAAGCAAGACGATAAGCAACTGGTCCAACTCTTTCTAAAACTTCATATGGTCCAATGAAACGAGGACTCAGCTTTCCTTTTCGACCAAATCTCAATATCTTTTTCCAAGGAGACACTTTCAAAAATACTTTATCTCCCACATTATACTCAATGTCTCTCCTCTTCAAATCTGAATAAGACTTCTATCGGTCTGAAGCTACTTTCAATCTATTCCGAATCATCTTCACTTTCTCTTCAGTCTCTTTAACCAAATTAGGACCAATTAACTTACCTTCTCCAGTTTCATTCCAACATAGAGGTGTCCTACACCGTCTACCATACAATGCCTCAAATGGTGCCATTCCAATACTGGATTGATGACTGTTGTTGTAACCAAATTCCACAAGTGGTAAAAATCTGTCCCAACTTCCAAAAAAATCAATGACACAGCTCCTCAACATATCCTTGATAATCTGTATCACTCTCTCTGACTGCCCATCTGTCTGCGGATGAAAAGCAGTGCTAAAATGCAATCGAGAACCCAAAGCACCATGTAAACTTTTCCAGAACCTTGAAGTAAATCGGGGATCTCAATCCGACACTAAAGAAATTGGGACTCCATGTAACTTCACTATCTCACTAATATACAGCTGAGCTAACTTCTCAAGAGAATAATCCATTCTAATTGGAAGGAAATGAGCTGTCTTTGTCAACCGATCAACAATCACCCAAATAGCATCATGCTTTTTTTGAGTCAATGGCAAACCAGACACAAAATCCATAGTTATTCTCTCCCATTTCCATTCGGACACTGTTAAAGGCTGAAGCAACCCTGTTGGAACTTGATGTTCAGCTTTCACCCTCTGACAAGTGAGACATTTGAACACAAACTCCGCTATGTCTCTCTTCATACCTGACCACCAGTAATGTTGCTTCAAATCATGATACATCTTCACACTGCCCGGATGCATAGCAAAAACTGACTGGTGTGCTTCTTCTAAAATAATCTTTCTCAAATTAGCATCATTAGGTATATACAATCTGTTCTTAAACCAAAGACTCCCATCACTTCCCACAATAAAATCTTGACTCTTTCCATTCTGGCAATCTGAAACAATCTTCTGAATTTTCTAATCAGCCAATTGAGCCTCTTTAATCTGATCCAACAACACTGGCCTTAACTGCAATTGAGCCAACAGTGCACCATCATCGCATGATTCAAAACTAGCATGAAATGCTCTCAATTCAACAAGCAACGAGAGTGAATACACAGTTAAACTTGCCAAAGACTTCCGACTTAAAGCATCAACAACAACATTCGCCTTACCCGGATGATAATCAATCAAACAGTCGTAGTCTTTAATCAACTCCAACCAACGTCTCTGCCGAAGATTAAGCTCTTTTTGAACTCCCAAATATTTCAAACTCTTATGATCCGTATAGATGAAACACTTCTCCCCATACAAGTAGTGTCGCCAAATCTTCAAAGCAAACATTATGGCTGCTAATTCCAAATCATGGGTCGAATAATTAAGCTCGTGCGGCTTCAATTGCCGAGAAGCATAAGCTATGACTTTACCCTCTTGCATCAAAACACATCCTAAACCATTATGTGAAGCATCACTATAAATCACATATGGTTTATCTTCCACGGGTAAAGTAAGAACAGGTGCTTGAGTCAACATTTCTTTCAACTGTTCAAAACTAGCTTGACACTGATCCGTCCACACAAATCTAGCCCCCTTCCGAAGCAATCTGGTGAGTGGAGTAGCTATCAAAGAAAAACCTTTCACAAACCGTCGGTAATAGCTGGCCAAACCCAGAAAAATTCTAACTTGAATCACAAACTTTGGTGGACTCCAATTCAAAATAGCTTCAACTTTACTTGGATCAACTCTTATACCATCTGCTGAAACTATATGACCCAGAAAAGTAACTTGGTCAAGCCAGAATTCACACATTGACAGTTTAGCATATAATTGCTTCTCTCTCAAAATCTGCAACACAATTCGCAAATGCTTGTCATGCTCCTCTTCATTATGCGAATACACCAAAATATCGTCAATGAAAACTACCACAAACTGATCCAAATAGGGCCTAAACACCCTATTCATCAAATCCATGAAAGCTGCAGGTGCATTCGTCAACCCAAAAGGCATCACCATGAACTCATAATGCCCATACCTTGTGCGAAAAGCTGACTTAGGAACATCTTCAGCTCTAACCCTCAACTGATGATACCCTTATCTCAAATCAATCTTGGAAAACACTGCTGCTCCCTTCAATTGATCAAAGAGATCATCAATCCTAGGCAAAGGATATTTATTCTTAATAGTCACTTTGTTCAATTGCCTATAATCGATGCACAATCTCATAGTACCATCCTTCTTTTTCACAAACAAAACAGGAGCTCCCCACGGTGAAACACTAGGGCGGATAAACCCTTTATCCAACAACTCCTGCAACTGCACCTTCAACTCTTTTAATTCAGCAGGTGCCATTCAATAAGGAGTAATAGAGATGGGAGTGGTACCAGGCAACAATTCGATACCAAACTCAACCTCTCTTTTAGGGGGTAACCCTGGCAACTCCTCAGGAAACACGTCTGGAAAATCTGCAACCGTGGGTATACTATCAAGTTGGGAACCCACTACTCTGGTATCCACAACATGAGCAAGATAAGCATCACACCCTTTTCTAATCAACCTCCTAGCTATTACAGCTGAAACAAACAAGGATGCAAGTTGTCTCTGCTCACTAAACACCATTACACTTCTACCATCACCGGTTCTCAAAGTAACACACTTCTTTTGATAATCTACCACAGCTCCATGCTTAGACAACCAATCCATGCCTAAAATCAAATCATACTCCTTAATAGGCAATTCAATTAAATCCCCAAGAAACTCCTCTCCTTGCACTACCACTGCACTATCACGATGAACCCTACTCACAACAACACTATGTCCTAAAGGATTTGTCACCAAGACATCAAATCCTAAGGACTCTGAATGCAATTCAAACATAGGTAATATGGATGTACTTATGTATGAATGAGTAGATCCCGGATCAATTAAAGCAAGTACTGAAATGCCAAATAAAGAGAATGTACCCGCTATAGCTGCTGAAGCATCTGGCTGCCTCTGCATTACATAAACTCTCTGAGAAGATCCAGCCTCATCTGGCCTACTGCCTCCGGATGATGATCCTCCTCTCTGATTAAACCCGGAACGACCACCCCTACTGAAACCTCTACTTCCTCGACCACCTCTGCTGACACTGGGTCGAGAGGCTGCAGACTCAGCCTGTCTATGCTCCTGCATTTCAGGACACTCCCTAATAAAATGATCGGGTGATCCACACCTGAAACACACAGCTGATCTGCCACTCATCCAGCAAACACCCACATGGTTTCTGCCACAAATCTCACATGTAGGTGGAGTAGACCTCTGAATCCTAGGAGTAGGAGCACTGGCTACAGAAGCTGTATGTCTCGGTCTCTGTCTCGGATACTGCACTAACCTACCCGGCTGTCTCTGACTCCTACTGATCCTCGGAACAAAACTTCCTCTACCCCTCTTCACAGATGAAGACTCTGCCTCAAACTGGGGTCTCCTTACCCTAGTCTCCTCCTCAGTAGCAGCTGCGGCTATACTCTGGGCTCTCTCCACACTCCTAGCTGCTGCAACAAGCTGAGAGAAATCCTGGTATCTAGAGCCAGCCACGATGCACATAATAGAGGGCCTCAATCCCTCCTCAAACCTTCTACACCTGTTTATTTCATTAGAGATAATTCCCCCAACATAACGACTCAACCGGATATACTCAATTTCGTATTTTGTCACCGTCCGATTGTCTTGCCTCAAATTCAAAAATTCCATCTTCTTAATATCTTTATACTCCCTCGAAGTATATTTCTGTTCGAACTCCCTCAAGAAATCACCATATGATAGTGTAGGTGGATCATCCATAGCATGAGGGACAGTCTTCCACCAGTCATAGGCATCTTTCTGCAGGAGGGATCTGTCATAGTCAAACTTCTCATCCGAAGTTGCTTGCAACTGAATGAATATCCTCTGTACCTTATCCAACCACTGCTCAGCCACTGCAGGATTGGTAGTGCCTAAGAAATCTTTAGCCCCATATTTTCTCAACTTGTCATAATGTCTTACCGGCACCTGAGGCTGTGGTGGTGGTGGTGGCTGCAATGGAGCTTGTCTAAATAATTCCACCATATGCCTTAACCAACCCGGCGGAGCCTCATCTGCAGCTGATCTCTCTGGCACAGAAATAGGTGCCTCACTAACCCTCTCAACCCTAGCTCCATCTCTAATCTCTTCAAGAGCTACACTTTCTGCACTACCCTCAACAGACTGTCGTGAATGAGATGCCATCTCTACCTATATCTGCAAACACAACAGAATATACCCCATTAAAGATCAAAGACTGCCATACCAAAACATGTATTTTACTCGAAAACCAACTTTTAAAATCAAAATTTTATTTTTCTTACAATTCACCTAGTTTGAGAATCTCAAACCTAGGCTCTGATACCAAAATAATTGTAACACCCTTATACCCCGTATACGTACACAGCATGCTTTTACGATCGTAATGTACGTATACTGAATATAGGAATGCCATGATTTACAACCAAATGACTCATTTATAAACAAATTTAAATCATTTAAAGAAATTATATAACACAAAAGATAGAGTGTTTATTAAAAACGCAGCGGAAAATATAACAAATATTTACAAATACTTATACATCAAAACTAAGTTTTACAAAATACAAAATATATACATGTTTGGCAATATGACTTTGATCTTTGAGCTCCACTATCAACACCTCAAACTCTAGACTCTACTCGGCCTAGAGGAACTCTCCGGTTCTTCCCTGTCACCTGCGCGATGAACTACAATCGCGCTAAGCCTACGGCTTAGTGGTACAAACTATAATAATATTATACTTTAATAAAATGCAAATGTCATAATCTCAAACATATAAACAATTCTCAAGAATCTCATTATTCATTTATTTCATCATTCATAAATCATATTGAAAACAAAGACAGACTTGGGCCCAAAAGACACTAATATGTTATTCAAAGTTCAGAGTTACTGCTTTGGTCTATAATCACAATGATCAAGCCCGTAGGCAATATATATATATATATCTCTATCCATGGATAGGGTAACAGACCCAGTCTCTTGGACCTCAACCCGCTAAACTCGAGGAGATCCTCAACCCGGCTAGACTGTTACCTGTAACAGACCCAGTCTCTTAGACCTCAACCTGGATAAACTCGAGGAAATCCTCAACCCGGCTAGACTGTTACTATAATTAACATTTCACATTTATCAACTGGAATCGGCTTACGACCCGGTCTTTTCACCTATCCAGTACATTATAGGCATGCCGCCAAACCTAGAACTCTGAAGGTTGAATAACACATTAGACACATAATCTTTTCATTTATATCTTTATAAATTTCTTTCTCATCATTATAGCCAACAATCATGGCTTCATATCTCATAATCAAAATAGGCAACCATGCCTCAATCATCTCATTAACATCATCATAGCCAACAACCATGGCTTCATTTCTCATCAAGATAATATAAAATATCAATTGCATTAACATCATCATCATAGCCAATCACATTGGTTTTCTATCTCATTATATCTCAAATCACATTATCTCAATTCATCATTCAAGTATACACAACCAATTGCATTAACATACCTTTCATAATTCATCAAATGTTTTAACCCTGTAATCAATTGCTTAGCATATGTATAATTAAATATGTTAAGTATCAAATCATATGAGTGTATGCAACAATGTAGTTTGTACTTACCTTAGGAACAACTCACACCAATCTACAACCTTTCTCTTTCAAGAATTCTTCACCACCTAGGTTAGGACAATTCAACCTCTTCAATACCAAGGATGAAGAAACTCTTAAATCTCCAACTTGATCTCTTAAAAACTTCCTTCAATCTTGAACTTGGAAGACCAAATCTCTCTCTTGCTCTCTTGTTTCTTTGATGGCCGGACAACAAAAGGAAAGGAAAAGAGAAGGAGAAGAAATGAAAGAAAGCCACGAAGGAAGAAGAAAAGAAAAGAAAACCAAAGAAAGCAAAGTCAACTCTTTTCCTTAAAACCCTCTCAACCAAGCATTTAATATAAAATAATCAAAATATCATCTTCCACTTCCACTAACTCTAATCCCACTTATAATTAATTAATTCCTTAAACACAATTAATAATAATTACTCTCTTCCTTTGACTTTCTCATTGACTTGTGTATATGTTGTATATATTTTCATATACACAACATATATATACTCTCTTCACTTCTTTTCTCTTTTCTTTACAAATTAACATATACACATAATCCAAATAAAACAACCATTAAATCAAAACTTCTAGGGCACACTATGGGATGTTACAAACATGTCCTTTACATTGGTCTAAAATATAAAAGCAATTTAAATTACATGATATTTAACTAATGAGGTACCCACAAAGTGGAAACATACCTCTTACAACACTTGAAAAATCAAAAATAAATCAATAAAGGTAAATAACCATTCATCATAAATAAATTATTCATCAAAGATATCAATCAAAATATAAAATAGACATCCATCCATGATAAATTAAATAAATCAATCATTGAAATTTAATAAACCAACAAAGCATTGAAAATAAATTAAAGCATATAATAGACTACATAATAAAATATAAAATTAAATAAAGCAAGTAAAGATTCAAATTAGGGCTACTATTTCTATTTAAGATTCTTTATTTAATATGTTTAGGTGATGAGATCAATTTTGTACTTGTTTTTAGTTTGATTTTTATGTGTTTTTAGTTAATGTTTCATTTGATTTTTGTTTAAAGTTTCTTTTAAGTGTTTATTTTAGGTTAAAGTGCAAAAACTCCCTTGGATGATCAAAACAATGAAGGAAGAGCAAGAATCAAGCAAGACATGGCCAAGCCAAAGCAAACTTGGCCGTGTCCCTCAAAAGAATTCCCAGACAGTAGCTGACATGCCCAAGAGACACGGCCAAGCCACAGGCCGTGTCTCACCTGAAGAGCAAAACCAAGAACCAAAGAAATGAAGGCAGAAGCTGACACCATCACATGACACGGCCAGTGGCACACCATCACATGACACGTCCAAGACACTGGCCATGTCGCATGACACAACTAGGAGCTTAGCCGTGTAACCTAGAAGAAAAGAAGGAAAGAAATGGTAGAAGGAGACACGGCCAACAAGCTTGGTCGTGTCCTAAGCAAAGTGAGAGACACGGCCAGCAAGCTTGGCCGTGTCACCTAGGGAAACCTTGAATAATTGAATTCTTTTGCAAACAAGTGGGGAACATTGTAATATCCCAAAATGTGCCTAGAAGTTTTAGTATAATTGTTGTTTTATTTGAATTAAAATGTATAGGTGAAATTGGAAAGAGGAAAGAATTTAAAAGAGAGTGTATATGTTGTATATATGGAAATATATATAACATATACATAAGTCAAATGAATGGTCAAAGGAAGAAGATATTTAATGTGTTATTTGTGAAATTACTAAAGGGTAAGTAAATGAAAGGGAGTTAATATATATAGTAGAGGGTATTTAAGTAAATTTCTTTTTAAATTGCTTGGTGGAGGTTTAAGGAGATGAGAAGTTGACTTTGTCTCTTTTATTTTTCCATTTTCTCTTCTTTTCTCTTTGTGTGGCCGGACCTCAAGGAAACAAGAGAGCAAGTGAGGGTTTTTGAATTTTAATAGCTAATTGAAGGAAGATTTAAAATAAACAAGTTGGAATTTCAAGAAATTTCATTATTTTGGTAAGTTCTCTCTTGATTGCTCTTGTTGTTTTTGAAGTTATTTTTGAGTTTGATGAAGTGTTGTTGATAATATGGTTAGGATTGCTTGTGGTGTGTTTGTATGTGTTGAAATGGAATTAAAGATAAGAAGTTAGGTTGGTGTTGGTGATGGAAGAGTAAGAGTTGTGTTTAGTGAAATGTTTTTTCTGTTTTACTATTAGTAAAGGATGTGACTTGTATGATTTTTAATTAAATATAGAAAAATGTTCTTGAAGTGAATTTTTGATATGTTGTGCCTCTATGAGTCTAGAATTACTGAAAAATATGTTGATTCGATTTTGGAATGGTTATGATTTTGAAAAGATTATTTTTATTAGACCTGTTCCAGCAGGTACCTTAACTGAGACAGCTATATTTCAGAATTTTTAATAAAATGTAGAAAAATGATATCCAATTGAATTTTGGATATGTTGTTTCTTAGTGAGTGTAGTATTTGAGAAAAATAATTTGGAGCCAAGTTGATTGAATTTAATTTATGGAATTCACAAAGTTCAGAACTGCTGCCAGAATGCAGGGCAATTCGGGCAGTCTGGTTGGGTGAACTATTTGACCAAGATTTTGTGTTCATTTTGATCTGAAATTTTAAAGGAATGATTTTATGATGTAAAATTAAGTTCTGTAAAAATTTTAGAGTTTTTAGTCAAGTAGATTATTTTATACAAATTTTCAAAATAAGGATAAAGTGGAGTCTAAAACCAGAATTTACTATTCATATGGTCATTTTGTTAATATTCCTTTTGGATTAGGTTGTGAAGAGGTTGAATTTCCCTAAACTAAGTGTTGAGGATTCTTGGAAGAGTAGGTGTATAGAGTGGTGTGAGTTGGTTTTAAGGTAAGTACAAACTACATTATTGCATACATTCATATGATATTGAGACTTGAGACATATTTGGTTATAATGTGAATGTTGTGATGAGCATGTAAAATATGTGTTAATGCTATTGATTATATCCATTTGAATAATGAATTGATTAATGTAATATCCTCATATATGCTGTAGAAGTTTTGATTTTGTTATTGTTATTGTTGTTATTGTTGTTGTTGTTATATTGGATTGCATATATGTGTTAATTGCAAGAGAAAAGAAATTGGGAAAGAAAATAGGGTTTAGAGAGAATGGTATATGTTGTGTATATGATGATATATATAACATATAAATTGGTCAAATGAAGAGTCAAGGGGGTAGAGATATTTATTTGGTTATTGGTGAAATGACTATTAAGGGCATTGGATTAAAAAGAAAGCTAGAACAAATGATAAAAGGGTGTTTTGGTAATTGTTTGAATTGGAACACTTGGTGGAGATTAAAAGAAGAGTTGACTTTATTTTTGTGGTTCATTTCTTCTTTCTTCTTTGTGTGGCCGGCTCCTTCATAGACAAAGGAAAACAAGAGACAAAGTGAAGATCTTGATGTGTTAAGCTCAAATTGATGGAAGATTGAAGTGATCTAGTGGATGATACAAGAAGTCTTATAACTTTGGTAAGTTCTCTTATGATCTTTGTGTTTATTTGAAATGATATTTGAGTTTGATAGATTTTTAAGAGTGTGTTGGTTGATTTTGAGATGTGAGAAGTGTTTGAGTGATTGGATGATGGATGTTGAGTATGGATTGAAGAAAAGAGTAAGTGGTTGGAAGAGATGATGTTGTATATGTGGTGAGGGTTTTGAGATGATTTTGTGTTTTGTGCTTGATGTGTGTTTGGCTTGTTTTGGTGTGTTGCAAGTTTTAGATGAGTTTTGAGTATGTTTTGTTAAGATGGTGTGAAGTGGATGTTGTTGGATAAAAGTGTTTTGTTGAGTGTTTGGTTGTTTTGGTCGGAATCTTGATTTGTGGCCGGACACGCCCATGAGCACGTCCAGGGTCTTTAGGCGTGTCAATTGTGTTGGAGGCAGTAGGTTTGACACGACCAGTAGCACGCCCGTGTTATTGAGCGTGTCATAGCTACTGTGAGATTTGAGAATTTACACGCCCAGGAACACGCCCATGTTGTTGAGCGTGTAAATACTTCTGTGTTATGGAGTTAGGGCACGGTCATGGACACGCCCGTGTGGGTGAGCGTGTCAGGGTTAGGGTTTGCCCTAATTAATTCCTAATTGGATTATCTCTTGTGTATCCCTAAACAAGTATATGCTATTACTTTTGATTTAGGTCTTGAAGATAGTGATTAATCATTGATTTAAGAGGTAGAAGGATCTTGAACAAGGAAGTGTTAAGAGTGGTGTGATTTGTTTTTTGAGGTAAGTACAAAACCTATATGATTGTGTGTAAATTCAAATGTGGCATTATTACATTGTTAATTTATTTGAGCAATGTGTATTGTTATGTTTATATCACTGATGATATATATATATATATATATGAATAATGTGAATGACATGATGATGCAAATGAATGTGTTTATGAAAGATTGAAATGTTATGTTGTGAATTGAGATGAAATGGAATATAGAGCCATTGTGATTGGCTATGATGATATAATTGAATGATGTATGGCATGTTTGCCTAATTGATGAGAAAGATTGAGAAAGAGTTTGATAAAGAGAATAATGAAATAAGTGTATGCTTAATATGATATTCAATTTCAGAGTTCTGGTTTTTGGAGGCATGCCTACTTAATGAAAGGTAACAGTCTTGCCGGGTTGAGGATCTCTTCAAATTGAGTTGAATTGAGGTCCAAGAGACTGGGTCTGTTACACTATGATAATTGATATTATGAGATATTTGATTTGTAACAGTCTTGCCGGATTTAGGATATCCTCGAGTTAGATGAGTTGATGATCCAAGAGACCGGGTCTGTTACGCTATCCATGGATAGAGATATATATATATATGTATATGTTGCCTACGGGCTTGATAATGGTGTTTATGAACCAAAGCAGTAACTCTGAATTCTGAATATCGTATTAAGTACTTGATGGGCCCATAGGTGTCTAGGTTTTATGTATAACATAAATGTTGTTCTAATGTAATGAAATGTTAATATTACTTATATAATGAAACGGACTATTCACGGAATATTGTTTGTTGAGTATGATCTTTACTAATTGTGTGTGTATCATTGATGTTTATTAATACAAATGTGAAACATTGCATTGCACTAAAGCATAACATTAGCATGAATTGTCTTACTAAGCCCTTGGCTTAGCGCGATAGTGTTTAATCGCGCAGGTGATAGAGTTGAACCCGAGAACTCTTCGAGACCGAGTGAGAGTAGACGTTGAAGAGTTGATTTTGGGAACTTAAAGATCAGAGGAGACTTGCCAATCATGTATAACTCTTTTATATTTTGTAAATATGGGTTATAATGTAAATATATGTATAATTGTAAATACGTATTTAAATGCTTTCATATATGTAAATGTTTTCTATATTCCGCTGCGTAATATTTAAATGTATGTATATATATATCTAATATGTTTTGTTTATAAGTAAATGATTTACTTTTCTATAATATATAACGATAAGAGTATTGTATCAAGTCTAAAATGTTTTGAATGTTAAGAAAATCCGTAGCATTCCTATATTCGATACATGTATACTACATTGTGGTGTATGTAGTGTGTATGTATTGGGTGTGGGGGTGTTACAATTGTTTTGGTATCAGATCCTAGGTTTGAGATTCTCAACCTAGGTAAAATTTAAGAAAAAGACTATTTTGATTTTAAAAAGTGGTTTTTGAATAAAATATATGTTTGGGATAGGCAATCTCTGATCTTTAATAAGATGTATTCTCCTGTGTTTGCAGAAATAGGTTGTGATGGATCCTCATTTGCGTCAGTCAGTTGAGGGTAGTGAGGAGAGTGTAGCTCCGGAGGATAGAGCTAGAGTTGATAGTGCTGGGGAGGCACCTGTTTCGGTGTCGGGGAGACCAGTTGGTGAGGAGGTTCCGCCAGCTTGGCTTATGCATGTGATAGAGGCTTTGAGACAAGCACCAGTGCAACCAGTGCCACCACCTCCTCAGCCTGTGGTACCAGTGAGGCACTATGATAAACTAAGGAAGTATGGAGCGGAGGATTTCCTTGGTACTACTGATCCAGCTGTAGCAGAACAGTGGCTTGATAAAGTACAGAGGATCTTTATTCAGTTGCAAGCCACATCGGAGGAAAAGTTTGACTATGCAAGATCATTGCTACAGAAGGATGCATACGACTGGTGGAGGACAGTGCCCCATTCTATGGATGATCCACCGATCTTGTCATATGCGGATTTTCTGAGAGAGTTTGAGTTGAAGTATACTCGTAGGGAGTACAAAGACATGAAGAAGATGGAGTTCTTAAGCTTGAAGCAAGATAGCAAGACTGTAACTGAGTATGAGGTTGAGTTTATTCGATTGAGCCAGTATGCTGGGGGCATTATAGCTGATGAGATAGATAGATGCAGGAGATTTGAGGAGGGATTGAGGCCCTCTATCATGTGTCTAGTGGCTGGATCTAGATATCATGATTTTTCCCAGCTTGTGGCAGCAGCTCGGAGTGTGGAGCGAGCTCAAGTTATTGCAGCTGCTTCAGAGGAAGAGGTTAGGGTTAGAAGGCCCCAGTTTGAGGCAGGGTCTTCTTCTGTTAAGAGAGGTAAAGGAAGCTTTGTTCCTAGAGTTAGTAGGAGTCAGAGGTCAGCTGGTAGGTTAGTGCAGTTTCAGAGACAGAGATTTAGACCTACAGCTTCAGTGGCGAGTGCTCCGACCCCAGTGACTCAGAGATCCGCTCTACCTGTGTGTGCTCAGTGTGGTGGATCACATAGGGGTGCTTGTTGGAGGTATAGTGGGTCAGCTGTGTGCTTCAGATGTGGATCTCCTGAGCATTTTATTAGAGATTGTCCAGAGAGACAGGAGCGGATGTCAGTTGATACTGCAGCTTCTAGACCTAGTGTGAGGGGAGGTCGAGCAGGCAGAGGTAGCAGCCGGGGAGGCAGATCTGGGTTCAGTGCTAGAGGAGGTGCTACATCCAGGGAGAGTAGACCAGAGGAGGTTGGATCTTCCCAGAGGATGTATGTTATGCAGAGGCAGCCAAATGCATCGGCAGTCATAGCTGGTACTTTTTCTTTATTTGATACTTCAGTGCTTGCTTTGATTGATCCGGGTTCCACACATTCTTATATTAGTGCATCTGTTTTGCCTGTATCTGATATGCATGCTAAGTCCCTAGGATTTGATGTGTTGGTGACAAATCCGTTAGGGCATAGTGTGATTGTGAGTAAGGTGCACCGAGATAGTGCGGTGAGGGTGCAAGGTGAGGAGTTCCTTGGAGATTTGATTGAGATGCCATTTAAGGAATATGATGTGATTCTAGGTATGGACTGGCTATCTAGACATGGGGCTGTGGTGGATTGTAAAAAGAAAGTTGTGATTTTGAGAACTGCTGATGGTAGAGAGGTGATAGTATCTAATGAGCAGGAACAGTTAGCCTCCTTATTTGTTTCAGCTGTTGCAGCTAGGAGGTTGATTAGAAAAGGGTGTGATGCTTATCTTGCTCATGTGGTAGATACTAGAGTAAGAGGTTCTCCTATTGATAGCATTGCCACAGTTGCAGAGTTCCCAGATGTATTCCCAGAGGAGTTGCCAGGATTGCCTCCTGAGAGAGAGGTGGAGTTTGGTATTGAATTGTTGCCTGGTACCACTCCTATTTCTATTACTCCTTATAGAATGGCACCAGCAGAATTGAGGGAATTGAAAGTGCAATTACAGCAGTTGTTGGACAAAGGATTTATTCGCCCCAGTGTTTCTCCTTGGGGAGCTCCTGTGCTATTTGTGAAAAAGAAAGATGGTACTATGAGGTTGTGTATCGATTATAGGCAATTGAACAAGGTGACTATTAAAAATAAATATCCTTTGCCTAGAATCGATGATCTCTTTGATCAATTGAAGGGTGCAGCTGTGTTTTCTAAAATTGATTTGAGATCTGGGTACCATCAATTGAGAGTTAAAGCTGAAGACATTACCAAGACCGCCTTTCAGACCAGGTATGGGCATTATGAATTTTTAGTTATGCCTTTTGGTCTAACGAATGCACCTGCAGCTTTTATGGATTTGATGAATAGGGTGTTCAGGCCCTATCTGGATCAGTTTGTAGTGGTCTTCATCGATGACATTCTGGTGCATTCGCGGAATGAAGAGGAACACGATATGCATCTACGGATTGTGTTGCAGATTTTGAGAGAGAAGCAGTTGTTTGCCAAATTGTCGAAATGTGAGTTCTGGTTGGATCAAGTCGCTTTTCTCGGACATATTGTTTTAGCAGAAGGCATTAGAGTTGATCCGAGCAAAGTTGAAGCTATATTGAATTGGAGTCCACCCAAGTCGGTGACAGAGGTTAGAAGTTTTCTGGGTTTGGCAGGCTATTACCGACGGTTTGTGAAAGGGTTTTCTTTGATAGCTACTCCACTCACCAGATTGCTTCGTAAGGGAGTGAGATTTGTGTGGACGGATCAGTGTCAGGCTAGTTTTGATCAGTTAAGAGAAATGTTGACTCAAGCGCCTGTTCTTACTTTACCTGTAGAAGGCAAACCATATGTAATCTACAGTGATGCTTCACATAATGGTTTGGGTTGTGTACTGATGCAAGAAGGTAGAGTGATAGCTTATGCTTCTCGACAGTTGAAACCGCATGAGCTTAATTATCCGACTCATGATTTAGAGTTAGCAGCAATTGTGTTCGCATTGAAGATTTGGCGACACTATTTGTTTGGGGAGAAATGTTTCATCTACACTGATCACAAAAGCTTGAAATATTTGGGTGTCCAGAAAGAACTTAATCTTCGATAGAGGAGATGGTTGGAATTGATTAAAGACTACGACTGTTTGATTGATTATCATCCAGGTAAAGCAAATGTTGTTGCTGATGCCTTGAGTCAGAAGTCTTTAGCTGGTTTAACTGTTTACTCGCTCTCGTTGCTTGTTGAGTTGAGAGCTTTGCATGCCAATTTTGTACCTTGTGATGATGGTGCATTGTTGACACAATTGCATTTGAAACCAATTTTATCGGATCAGATCAAAGAGGCTCAGTTGACTGATATGAAGATTCAAAAGATTATTTCAGATTGCAAGAATTGGAAGACTAGAGATTTTATTGTGAAAGGTGATGGGAGTCTCTGGTTTAAGAACCGATTGTGTGTACCCGATGATGCTGATTTGAAAAGAGTCATTTTAGAAGAAGCACATCAGTCAGTGTTTGCTATGCATCCGGGTAATACAAAGATGTATCATGATTTGAGACAGCATTATTGGTGGATTGGTTTGAAGAGAGACATTGCTGAGTTTGTATCGAAATGTCTCACTTGTCAGAAGGTAAAAGCAGAGCATCAAGTTCCAACTGGATTGCTTCAACCATTATCAGTATCAGAATGGAAGTGGGATAGAGTGACGATGGATTTTGTGTCTGGGTTGCCATTGACACAAAAGTAGCATGATGCTATATGGGTGATTGTGGATAGATTGACTAAGACAGCTCATTTCCTTCCGGTTCGGATGGATTACTCTTTGGAGAGATTAGCTGAGCTGTATATCCATGAGATTGTGAAGTTGCATGGTGTTCCAACTTCTTTAGTGTCTGATCAAGATCCCAGGTTTACTTCAAGATTTTGGAAGAGTTTGCATAGTGCTTTGGGTTCTCGATTACACTTCAGTACTGCTTTTCATCCACAGACTGATGGACAGTCAGAGAGGGTGATACAGATTATTGAGGACATGTTGAGAAGCTGTGTCATCGATTTCTCTGGAAGTTGGGATAGGTTTTTACCTCTTGTGGAGTTTGCTTACAACAACAGTCACCAATCCAGCATTGGTATGGCACCGTTTGAAGCATTGTATGGCAGACGGTGTAGGATACCTCTTTGTTGGAATGAGCTTGGAGATAATAAGTTGGTTGGTCCTGATTTGATTCAAGAAACTGAAGAAAAAGTAAAGTTGATTAGAGGCAGGTTAAAAGCAGCTTCAGACCGACAGAAGTCTTATGCAGATCTGAAAAGGAGAGACATAGAGTTTGATGTTGGAGATAAGGTATTTCTGAAAGTGTCTCCTTGGAAGAAGATTTTAAGGTTCGGTCGGAAAGGGAAATTGAGTCCTCGTTTCATTGGACCGTATGAAGTTTTAGAAAGAGTTGGGCCAGTTGCGTATCGACTTGCTTTGCCACCTGAGTTGGATCGTATTCATAATGTATTTCATGTTTCTATGTTGAGGAGATACAGATCGGATCCATCTCATGTGTTGCCGATTGAATCTATCGAGGTAAATCAAGATTTGACATTTGAAGAGGAACCAGTTGCTATCTTGGCATGTGATGAGAAAGAATTAAGAAATAAGAGAGTGCCACTTGTGAAGGTTCTATGGAAGAATCATGCAAAAGAAGAAGCAACTTGGGAAAGTGAACAATCCATGAGAGAGCAATATCCTCAGTTGTTTCAGCTTTGATATCAGGTAATTTCGAGGACGAAATTTTCTTTTTAGAGGGGGAGAATTGTAATATCCTCATATATGCTGTAGAAGTTTTGATTTTGTTATTGTTATTGTTGTTATTGTTGTTGTTGTTATATTGGATTGTATATATGTGTTAATTGCAAGAGAAAAGAAATTGGGAAAGAAAATAGGGTTTAGAGAGAATGGTATATGTTGTGTATATGATGATATATATAACATATAAATTGGTCAAATGAAGAGTCAAGGGGGTAGAGATATTTATTTGGTTATTGGTGAAATGACTATTAAGGGCATTGGATTAAAAAGAAAGCTAGAACAAATGATAAAAGGGTGTTTTGGTAATTGTTTGAATTGGAACACTTGGTGGAGATTAAAAGAAGAGTTGACTTTATTTTTGTGGTTCATTTCTTCTTTCTTCTTTGTGTGGCCGGCTCCTTCATAGACAAAGGAAAACAAGAGACAAAGTGAAGATCTTGATGTGTTAAGCTCAAATTGATGGAAGATTGAAGTGATCTAGTGGATGATACAAGAAGTCTTATAACTTTGGTAAGTTCTCTTATGATCTTTGTGTTTATTTGAAATGATATTTGAGTTTGATAGATTTTTAAGAGTGTGTTGGTTGATTTTGAGATGTGAGAAGTGTTTGAGTGATTGGATGATGGATGTTGAGTATGGATTGAAGAAAAGAGTAAGTGGTTGGAAGAGATGATGTTGTATATGTGGTGAGGGTTTTGAGATGATTTTGTGTTTTGTGCTTGATGTGTGTTTGGCTTGTTTTGGTGTGTTGCAAGTTTTAGATGAGTTTTGAGTATGTTTTGTTAAGATGGTGTGAAGTGGATGTTGTTGGATAAAAGTGTTTTGTTGAGTGTTTGGTTGTTTTGGTCGGAATCTTGATTTGTGGCCGGACACGCCCATGAGCACGTCCAGGGTCTTTAGGCGTGTCAATTGTGTTGGAGGCAGTAGGTTTGACACGACCAGTAGCACGCCCGTGTTATTGAGCGTGTCATAGCTACTGTGAGATTTGAGAATTTACACGCCCAGGAACACGCCCATGTTGTTGAGCGTGTAAATACTTCTGTGTTGTGGAGTTAGGGCACAGTCATGGACACGCCCGTGTGGGTGAGCGTGTCAGGGTTAGGGTTTGCCCTAATTAATTCCTAATTGGATTATCTCTTGTGTATCCCTAAACAAGTATATGCTATTACTTTTGATTTAGGTCTTGAAGATAGTGATTAATCATTGATTTAAGAGGTAGAAGGATCTTGAACAAGGAAGTGTTAAGAGTGGTGTGATTTGTTTTTTGAGGTAAGTACAAAACCTATATGATTGTGTGTAAATTCAAATGTGGCATTATTACATTATTAATTTATTTGAGCAATGTGTATTGTTATGTTTATATCACTGATGATATATATATATATATGAATAATGTGAATGACATGATGATGCAAATGAATGTGTTTATGAAAGATTGAAATGTTATGTGTTGAATTGAGATGAAATGGAATATAGAGCCATTGTGATTGGCTATGATGATATAATTGAATGATGTATGGCATGTTTGCCTAATTGATGAGAAAGATTGAGAAAGAGTTTGATAAAGAGAATAATGAAATAAGTGTATGCTTAATATGATATTCAATTTCAGAGTTCTGGTTTTTGGAGGCATGCCTACTTAATGAAAGGTAACAGTCTTGCCGGGTTGAGGATCTCTTCAAATTGAGTTAAATTGAGGTCCAAGAGACTGGGTCTGTTACACTATGATAATTGATATTATGAGATATTTGATTTGTAACAGTCTTGCCGGGTTGAGAATATCCTCGAGTTAGATGAGTTGATGATCCAAGAGACCGGGTCTGTTACGCTATCCATGGATAGAGAGATATATATATGTATATGTTGCCTACGGGCTTGATAATGGTGTTTATGAACCAAAGCAGTAACTCTGAATTCTGAATATCGTATTAAGTACTTGATGGGCCCATAGGTGTCTAGGTTTTATGTATAACATAAATGTTGTTCTAATGTAATGAAATGTTAATATTACTTATATAATGAAACGGACTATTCACGGAATATTGTTTGTTGAGTATGATCTTTACTAATTGTGTGTGTATCATTGATGTTGATTTATTAATACAAATGTGAAACATTGCATTGCACTAAAGCATAACATTAGCATGAATTGTCTTACTAAGCCCTTGGCTTAGCGCGATAGTATTTAATCGCGCAGGTGATAGAGTTGAACCCGAGAGCTCTTCGAGACCGAGTGAGAGTAGACGTTGAAGAGTTGATTTTGGGAACTTAAAGATCAGAGGAGACTTGCCAATCATGTATAACTCTTTTATATTTTGTAAATATGGGTTATAATGTAAATATATGTATAATTGTAAATACGTATTTAAATGCTTTCATATATGTAAATGTTTTCTATATTCCGCTGCGTAATATTTAAATGTATGTATATATATATCTAATATGTTTTGTTTATAAGTAAATGATTTACTTTTCTATAATATATAACGATAAGAGTATTGTATCAAGTCTAAAATGTTTTGAATGTTAAGAAAATCCGTAGCATTCCTATATTCGATACATGTATACTACATTGTGGTGTATGTAGTGTGTATGTATTGGGTGTAGGGGTGTTACAATTAATGTGATTTGAAATATAACGAAATGTGAAATGTGAAAGATATGATGTTATGAAGAGTTGCTTTATTGTGATTTGAGATCATATGAGATATGAGGCCATGATTGTTGGCTATGATGATGCAAATGAGATGATTGAGACATGGTTGCCTAATTTGCTTATGAAATATAAAATGAATTGAGAAAGAGATTATGAAGAGATGAATGAAATGTTTGTGTGTTTAATATGTTATTCAGATTTCAGAGTTCCGGGTTTGGCGGCATGCCTATGAAATATATGAATAATAGTAACAGTCTTGCCGGGATGAGGATCTCCTCGAGATTAGTCGGGTTGAGGTCCAAGAGACTGGGTCTGTTACGTTTGTTTTGGAAACAGTCTTGCCGGGTTGAGGATCTCCTTGAGTCTAGCCAAGTAGAGGTCCAAGAGACTGGGTCTGTTACCCTATCCATGGATAGATATATATATGTGTATATCGCCTACGGGCTTGATGATTATGATTATGGACCAAAGCAGTAACTCTGAACTTTGAATAACATATTAGTGTATTTTGGGCCATGCTTGTCTTTGTTTTCAATATGAATCATGAATGTTTTGATTAATTATTAAATAATGTAAAATTGTGAAATATAATATTCTCTTGAATTGATCTTGAATCTTGATTGTGTGACATTAGCATGGCATTAAAGCATCATAGCACTGTAGTTTGTACCACTAAGTCGTTGGCTTAGCGCGAATGTGATTCTTCGCGCAGGTGACAGGGAAGAACCAGAGAGTTCCTCTAGGCCGAGTCGAGCCTAGATTTTGAAGAGTGAATAGTGGGCTTTAAGATCGAAGACTGACTGCCAAACATGTATAAATTTTGTGTTGTAAAACTTGAGTTTTGATGTATATGAATTTGTAAATATTGTTACTTTCCATTGCATAGTGAACAAATATTTTATCTACTATATTTCATAATAAACCTTTACTTTATTTTGTACTAGAAGTGTACATCTTTTTTGCAGGTTGTAGTTGAGGTTATAAGGGGGATTTATTGGAAGTGTACTGAGAATGATTTGGTTTGCATTGGTTTGTGTAAAAAAAATGTTTTCAAAAACCAGAAAAAAACTAGTTTTGTCGACAATTGGGATTGAATTTTTAGGCGAAACTATGCCAAAATTTCTGTAAAAATCGGAACAAAAAAATTTGACTAAGTAAAAGTGGTAGCAACATTAGGATAGCGTGGCGCCTCTACTCAGCTTACACACGTAGGTCGGGAAGGGGTGTTACAATTTTTGGTATCAGAGCCTAGGTTTAAGATTCTCAACCTAGGTGAATTGTAAGAAGAAGAATATTTTGATTTTACAAGTTGGTTTTTGAATAAAATACATATTTTGGTATGGCAGTCTTTGATCTTTAATGAGGAATATTCTGCTGTGTTTGCAGATATAGGTAGTAATGGAGTCCCATTCACGTCAGACTGTAGAAGGAAGTGCTGAGAGTGTAGCTCCAGGAGAGAGTAGAGATGGAGCTAGAGTTGACAGAGTTAGCGAGGCACCTGTTTCTATGCCAGAGAGACCAGCTGCAGAGGAGGGTCCACCGGGTTGGTTGAGGCATGTGGTAGAACTATTTAGGCAAGTTCCAGTGCAACCACCACCACAGCCTCAAATGCCGGTAAGACATTATGACAAGTTGAGGAAATATGGGGCTGAAGATTTCTTAGGCACTACCGACCCTGCAGTGGCTGAGCAGTGGTTGGATAGGGTACAGAGGATATTCATTCAGTTGCAAGCCACTTCGGATGAGAAGTTTGACTATGCCAGATCCCTCCTTCAGAAAGATGCCTATGATTGGTGGAAGAATGTCCCTCATGCTATGGATGATCCACTTACACTATCTTATAGTGATTTTCTGAGGGAGTTCGAACAGAAATATACTCCGAGGGAGTATAAAGATCTTAAGAAGATGGAATTTTTGAATTTAAGGCAAGACAACCGGACGGTAACAAAATATGAGATTGAGTACATTCGATTGAGTCGCTATGCTGGGGGAATTATCCCTGATTAAATAGATCGGTGCAGAAGGTTTGAGGAGGGGTTGAGGCCCTCTATCATGTGTATTGTGGCTGGTTCTAGATTCCAGGATTTCTCTCAGCTTGTTGCAGTAGCTAGAAGTGTTGAGAGAGCGCAGAGTATTGCAGCAGCTGCTAGTGAGGAGGAGACTAGAGTGAGGAGACCCCAGTTTGAGGTAGCGTCTTCATCTGTGAAGAGGGGTAGAGGAAGTTTTGTTCCGAGGATCAGTAGGAGTCAGAGATAGCTGGGTAGGTCAGTGCAGTATCAGAGACAGAGACCGAGACCTACAACTTCTATAGCCAGTGCCCCGACTCCTGTGATATAGAGGTCTACTCCACCTGTATGTGTTCAGTGTGGTGGAAGACATGTGGGTGTTTGTTGCAGGTATAGTAGATCAGTTGTGTGCTTCCGGTGTGGATCGCCTGACCATTTCATTAGGGAGTGTCCTGAGATGCATGACCATAGGCAGGCTGAGTCTGCAGCCTCTCGACCTAGTGTTAGCAGAGGTGGTCGAGGAGGCAGAGGTTTCAGTAGGGGGGTCGATCCGGGTATAGTCAGAGAGGAGGATCATCATCCGGAGGCAGTAGGCCAGAGGAGGCCGGATCTTCTCAGAGGGTGTAAGTGATGCAGAGGCAGCCAGATGCTTCAGCAGTTATAGCTGGTACATTTTCTTTATTTGGCATTTCAGTACTTGCTTTGATTGAACCAGGATCTACTCATTCATATATTAGTGCATCTATCTTGCCTGTGTCTGAATTGCATTCTGAGTCCTTAGGATTTGATGTCTTGGTGACAAATCCTTTAGGACATAGTGTGGTTGTTAGTAAGGTGCACCGTGATAGTGCAGTTGGAGTGCAAGGTGAGAAGTTTCTTGGTGATCTGATAGAAATGCCTTTTAAAGAATATGATTTGATTTTAGGCATGGATTGGCTGTCTAGGCATGGAACTGTGGTAGACTGTCAAAAGAAGTGTGTTACCTTGAGAACCAGTGATGGTAGGAGTGTGATGGTATCTAGTGAGCAGAGACAACTTGCATCCTTGTTTGTATCAGCTGTAACAGCTAGAAGGTTGATTAGAAAAGAGTGTGATGCTTATCTTGCTCATGTGGTGGATACTAGAGTAGCGGGTTCTCAACTTAATAATATAACCACAGTTGTAGATTTTCCAGATGCTTTTCCTGAGGAGTTGCCAGGGTTACCCCCTGAGAGAGAGGTTGAGTTTGGTATCGATTTGTTGCCTGGTACCACTCCCATCTCTATCACTCCATATCGAATGGCACCTGCTGAATTGAGAGAGTTGAAGGTGCAGTTGCAGGAGTTGTTGGATAAAGGGTTTATTCTCCCTAGTATTTCTCCGTGGGGAGCTCCTGTGTTGTTTGTGAAGAAAAAGAATGGTACTTTGAGATTGTGCATCGATTATAGGCAATTGAACAAAGTGACTATTAAGAATAAATATCCTTTGCCTAGGATTGATGATCTCTTTGATCAATTAAAGGGAGCAGCAGTGTTTTCCAAGATTGATTTGAGATCCGGGTACCATCAGTTGAGGGTTAAAGCTGAAGATGTTTCTAAGACAGCTTTCCGCACCAGGTATGGGCATTATGAGTTTTTAGTGATGCCTTTTGGGTTGACGAATGCACCTGCAGCTTTCATGGATTTAATGAATAGGGTGTTTAGGCCCTATCTGGATCAGTTTGTGGTGGTTTTCATCGATGATATTTTGGTGTATTCGCGTAATGAGGAGGAGCATGACAAGCATCTGAGAATGGTATTACAGATCTTGAGAGAGAAGCAGTTGTATGCTAAGCTGTCAAAGTGTGAGTTTTGGCTTGACCAAGTAACTTTTCTCAGTCATATAGTTTCAGCAGATGGTATAAGAGTTTATCCGAGTAAAGTCGAGGCCATTTTGAATTGGAGTCCACCAAAGTCAGTGACTGAAGTTAGAAGTTTTCTGGGTTTGGCAGGCTATTATCGAAGGTTTGTGAAAGGTTTTTCTTCGATAGCTACTCCACTCACCAGATTGCTTCAAAAGGGAATTAGATTTGTGTGGACGGATCAGTGTCAAGCTAGTTTTGATCAGTTGAAAGAAATGTTGACTCAAGCACCTGTTCTTACTTTACCTGTGGAAGATAAACCATATGTGATTTATAGTGATGCTTCATATAATGGTTTAGGATGTGTTTTAATGCAAGAAGGTAGAGTTATAGCTTATGCTTCTCAGCAGCTAAAGCCGCATGAGCTCAATTATCCGACTCATGATTTGGAGTTAGCAGCTATAGTGTTTGCTTTGAAGATTTGGCAACACCACTTATATAGGGAGAAATGTTTTATCTATACGGATCACAAAAGTTTGAAATATTTGGGTGTTCAGAAGGAGCTGAATCTTCGGCAAAGGCGATGGTTAGAACTGATTAAAGACTATGACTGCTTGATTGATTACCATCCTGGTAAGGCGAATGTAGTTGCTGATGCCTTGTGTCGGAAGTCTTTAGCAGGTTTGGCTGTGTATTCGCTCTCGTTGCTTGTTGAGTTGAGAGCATTGCATGCTAGTTTTGAAGTATGTGATGATGGTGCATTATTGGCTCAGTTGTAGTTAAGACCAGTATTGTTAGATCAGATTAAGGAGGCTCAATTGACAGATGAGAAAATTCAAAAGATTGTTTCAGATTGCCAAAGCGGGGAGAGCCGAGATTTCTTTGTGAGAAGTGATGGTAGCCTTTGGTTTAAGGATAGATTGTGTGTTCCTGATGATGCTAAATTGAGAAAGATTATTTTAGAAGAAGCACATCAGTCGGTTTTTGCTATACATCCGGGAAGTACAAAGATGTACCATGAATTGAGACAGCATTATTGGTGGTCTGGTATGAAGAGAGACATAGCGGAGTTTGTATCCAAGTGTCTCACTTGTCAGAGGGTGAAAGCTGAGCATCAAGTTCCAATAGGGTTGCTTCAACCTTTATCAGTGCCTGAATGGAAATGGGAGAGAGTGACAATGGATTTTGTGTCTGGTTTGCCTTTGACACAGAGGAAGCATGATGCTATTTGGGTAATTGTTGATAGGTTGACAAAGACAGCTCATTTTCTTTCTGTTCGGATGGACTATTCACTTGAGAAATTGGCTGAGCTGTATATTAGTGAGATAGTGAAGTTGCATGGAGTTCCAATTTCTTTAGTGTCTGATCGAGATCCTAGATTTACTTCAAGATTTTGGAAGAGTTTACATGGTGCTTTGGGTTCTCGATTGCACTTTAGCACTGCTTTTCATCCATAGACAGATGGGCAGTCAGAGAGAGTGATACAGATTATGGAGGATATGTTGAGAAGCTGTGTCATTGATTTCTCTGGAAGTTGCGACAGATTTTTGCCACTTGTAGAATTTGCTTACAACAACAGTCATCAAACCAGTATTGGCATGGCACCATTTGAGGCATTGTATGAAAGAAGATGTAGAAAGCCTCTATGTTGGAATGAAATTGGAGAGGGCAAATTAATTGGTCCTGATTTGGTTAAAGAAACTGAAGAGAAAGTGAAGATAATTCGGGATCAGTTAAAGACAGCTTCAGATCAACAAAAATCTTATTCAGATTTGAAGAGAAGAGACATAGAATTTGATGTTGGAGATAAAGTATTTTTGAAAGTATCTCCTTGGAAAAAAATATTGAGATTTGGTCGTAGAGGGAAGCTGAGTCCTCGTTTTATTGGACCATATGAAATTCTAGAAAGAGTTGGGCCAGTTGCTTATCGTCTTGCTTTACCACCTGAGTTGGATAGAATCCATAATGTATTCCATGTTTCTATGTTGCGGAGGTATAGATCGGATCCATCTCATATCTTGCCAATTGAATCCATTGAAGTGAGTTCGGATCTGACATTTGAAGAAGAACCAGTTGCTATTTTGGCACATGAAGTGAAAGAATTGAGAAATAAGAAAGTGCCATTGGTGAAAGTTCTAGGGAAGAATCATGGGAGAGAAGAGGCAACTTGGGAGAGCGAGCAAGCAATGCAAGATCAGTATCCTCAACTGTTTCAGACATAATATCAGTTAATTTCGAGGACGAAATTTCTTTTTAGAGGGGGTGTAACACCCCCACATTCAGTACACACACACTACAACACCACAATGTAGCATATGTGCACCGAATATAGGAGTGCTACGGCTTTTCATCAACATTCAAAACATTTTTATATAATACCATCATCTTTCTCAATATACATTATAGATACATAAATACATTTAAGTAGTACACAGCGGAAGATATAAAATATTTACACATATGAAAACATTTGAGTACATATTTTTCGTTACATATATATTTACAATATAAACAAAATCTTTACAAAATATAAAAGAGTTATACATGATTGGCAAATCTCCTCTGATCTTTAAGTTCCCAAAATCAACTCTTCAATGTCTACTCTCACTCGGTCTAGAAGAGCTCTCGGGTTCAACTCTATTACCTGCGCGATTAAACACTATCGCGCTAAGCCAAGGGCTTAGTAAGACAATTCATGCTAATATTATGCTTTAGTGCAATGCAATGTTTCACATTTGTATTAATAAATCAACATCAATGATACACACACAATTAGTAAAGATCATACTCAAGAAACAATATTCCGTGAATAGTCCGTTTCATCATATAAGTAATATTAACATTTCATTACATTAGAACAACATTTATGTTATACATAAAACCTAGACACCTATGGGCCCATCAAGTATTTAATACGATATTCAGAATTCAGAGTTACTGCTTTGGTTCATAAACACCATTATCACGCCCGTAGGCAACATATACATATATATCTCTATCCATGGATAGTGTAACAGACCCAGTCTCTTGGATCATCAACTCATCTAACTCGAGGAGATCCTCAACTCGGCAAGACTGTTACAAATCTAATATTTCATAATATCAATTATCATAGTGTAACAGTCCCAGTCTCTTGGACCTCAATTCAACTCAATTTGAAGAGATCCTCAACCCGGCAAGACTGTTAACTTTCATTAAATAGGCATGCCTCCAAAAAAAAAAAACCAGAACTCTGAAACTGAATATCATATTAAACATACAATTATTTCAAACTCTTTATCAATCTCTCTCATCAATTAGGCAAACATTCCATACATCATTCAATTATATCATCATAGCCAATCACAATGGCTTTATAGCATTTCATATCTCAATTCATATTGTGTATATAGCATTATTAGTATCACATTTCAAAGTACATTATTCATAATACACATCACCATTCACAAGCCTCACAATACACAATACATAACCTTATTCATGTAATATCATATGCATTATCAATTCCATATCATCTCACATTTCATGATTCAACAATGATGTTAGACAAATGATATCTATTTTGATCCTTGACAACTCAAATGGATGATCTATTTAACATGTATTTGAGAATCTTGTTGTAGGATTAGATTGCTTCCAATAAGGTGAACAGAACCTTTCTAGCGGTCGCGCCTCACCTGAATACGACCGCCCCATACAATTACAAGATGAAACCTTATTACAGTAGGTTTCGCGGCCAGAAGCCCGACCTAAGTCGCGACCGCACTTGAAATAATAGCGACCGCCCCAAATTACGTGTCTCTCATGCATAAACCCTAAATGTAACCAACCCTCTTCCAAATGTATTTTAACATATAATTCCCAACACAAACTCACTCAAATGGATATAACTCATGTCATAACACATATTCATCACACTAACCACTTAAACAACACATTTGAACACAAACCATCTCAAAACTCTAACTCAAACTTTACTCTTGATTTTCCACTATCAATCTTCACTTATTTTTCCATAATCACAACCAAACCAACACCAATTCCAATGTTTAACTTTAAATCAATTCTAACACTTGCAAACACATATCAAATACACCAAATCATTACATCAACAAATCACACTTCACTTTAAACATAACTTCAAAATTTACAAAGGAAAACAAGAGATTTCTTACCTTAGATAAAGAAATTTCACAAATCTCTAACCAAACTCTTTGATTGCCTCTTCAATTGAACTCTAGCATCAAGAACACTTCTCTTCCTCTTTCTCTCCTTCAATCACCGGCACCCATAATGAAAAGAAAACAAAATAGCCACAAGTCAAACACTTTTCCATCTTTTAATCTCCACCAAGAGATTTCTAAAGGTAAATTACCTCAATGCTCTTAACCATATAACTCACCTTTTGTCTCATATAAGCCCATTTAAGTAATTACACACTCAACACAAAAATATCTCTTTTCCTTTGACTCTTCCTTTGACCCATTTATATGTTATATATATCATCATATACACAACATATACCATTCTCTCTAAACCCTATTTTCTTTCCCAATTTCTTTTCTCTTGCAATTAACATATATATACAATCCAATATAACAACAACAACAATAACAACAATAACAATAACATAATCAAAACTTCTAGACCATATATGAGGATATTACAATTCTCCCCCTCTAAAAAGAAAATTTCGTCCTCGAAATTACCTGATATCAACTCTGAAACAACTGAGGATATTGCTCTCGCATGGATTGTTCACTTTCCCAAGTTGCTTCTTCTTTTGCATGATTCTTCCATAGAACCTTCACCAATGGCACTCTCTTGTTTCTCAGTTCTTTCACATCATGTGCCAAGATAGCAAATGGTTCCTCTTCAAAAGCCAAATCTGGGCTCATTTCGATTGATTCAATTTGCAACACATGAGATGGATCCGATCTGTACCTCCTCAACCTAGAAACATGAAATACATTATGAATACGATCCAACTCAGGTGGCAAAGCAAGTCGATACGCAACTGGCCCAACTCTTTCCAAAACTTCATACGGTCCAATGAAACGAGGACTCAATTTCCCTTTCCGACCGAACCTCAAAATCTTCTTCCAAGGAGACACTTTCAGAAATACCTTATCCCCAACATCAAACTCTATGTCTCTCCTTTTCAGATCTGCATAAGACTTCTGTCGGTCTGAAGCTGTTTTCAACCTGCCTCGTATCACTTTTACTTTCTCTTCAGTTTCTTGAATCAAATCAGGACCAATCAACTTATTATCTCCAAGCTCATTCCAACAAAGAGGTGTCCTACACCGTCTGCCATACAATGCTTCGAATGGTGCCATACCAATGCTGGATTGGTGACTGTTGTTGTAAGCAAACTCCACAAGAGGTAAAAATCTATCCCAACTTCCAGAGAAATCAATGACACAGCTTCTCAACATATCTTCAATAATCTGTATCACCCTCTCTGACTGTCCATCCGTCTGTGGATGAAAAGTAGTGCTGAAGTGTAATCGAGAACCCAAAGCACTATGCAAACTCTTCCAAAATCTTGAAGTAAATCGGGGATCTCGATCAGACACTAAAGAAGTTGGAACACCATGCAACTTCACAATCTCATGGATATACAGCTCAGCTAATCTCTCCAAAGAGTAATCCATCCGAACCGGAAGGAAATGAGCTGTCTTAGTCAATCTATCCACAATCACCCATATGGCATCATGTTTCCTTTGTGTCAATGGCAAACCAGACACAAAATCCATCGTCACTCTATCCCACTTCCATTCTGGTACTGATAATGGTTGAAGCAATCCAGTTGGAACTTGATGCTCTACTTTTACCTTCTGACAAGTGAAACATTTCGACACAAAATCTGCAATATCTCTCTTCAAACCAATCCACCAGTAATGCTGTCTCAAATCATGATACATCTTTGTATTACCCGGATGCATAGCAAACACTGACTGATGTGCTTCTTCTAAAATGACTCTTTTCAAATCAGCATCATCGGGTACACACAATCGGTTCTTAAACCAGAGACTCCCATCACCTTTCACAACAAAATCTCTAGTCTTCCCATTCTTGCAATCTGAAATAATCTTCTGAATCTTCATATCAATCAACTGAGCCTCTTTGATCTGATCTAACAAAACTGGTTTCAAAAGCAACTGTGCCAACAATGCACCATCATCACAAGGTACAAAACTGGCATGCAAAGCTCTCAACTCAACAAGCAACGAGAGCGAGTAAACAGTTAAACCAGCTAAAGACTTCCGACTCAAGGCATCAACAACAACATTTGCTTTACCTGGATGATAATCAATCAAACAGTCGTAGCCTTTAATCAATTCCAACCATCTCCTCTGTCAAAGATTGAGCTCTTTTTGAACACCCAAATATTTCAAACTTTTGTGATCAGTGTAGATAAAAATTTCGCCCCAAACAGATAGTGTCGCCAAATCTTCAATGCAAACACAATGGCTGCTAGCTCCAAATCATGGGTCGGATAGTTAAGCTCATGCGGTTTCAACTGTCGAGATGCATAAGCTATAACTTTACCTTCTTGCATCAGAACACACCCCAAACCACTATGTGAAGCATCACTGTAGATTACATATGGTTTGCCTTCTACAGGTAAAGTAAGAACAGGTGCTTGAGTCAACATTTCTCTCAACTGCTCAAAGCTAGTCTGACACTGATCTGTCCACACAAATCTCACTCCCTTACGAAGCAATCTGGTGAGTGGAGTAGCTATCAAAGAAAACCCTTTCACAAACCGTCTGTAATAGCCTGCCAAACCCAGAAAACTTCTAACCTCTGTCACAGACTTGGGTGGACTCCAATTTAAAATGGCTTCAACTTTACTCGGATCAACTCTAATGCCTTCTGCTGAAACAATATGTCCGAGAAAAGCGACGTGATCCAACCAGAACTCACACTTCGACAATTTGGCAAACAACTGCTTCTCTCTCAAAATCTGCAACACAATCCGCAGATGCATATCATGTTCCTCTTCATTCCGCGAATACACCAGAATGTCATCGATGAAGACCACTACAAACTGATCCAGAGAGGGCCTGAACACCCTATTCATCAAATCCATAAAAGCTGCAGGTGCATTCGTCAAGCCAAAAGGCATAACTAGAAACTCATAATGTCCATACCTGGTCCGAAAGGCGGTCTTGGAAATGTCTTCAGCTTTAACTCTCAATTGATGGTACCCAGATCTCAAATCAATTTTAGAAAACACAGCTGCACCCTTCAATTGATCAAAGAGATCATCGATTCTAGGCAAAGGATATTTATTTTTAATAGTCACCTTGTTCAATTGCCTATAATCGATACACAACCTCATAGTACCATCTTTCTTTTTCACAAATAGCACAGGAGCTCCCCAAGGAGAAACACAGGGACGAATAAATCCTTTATCCAACAACTCCTGTAATTGCACTTTCAATTCCCTCAATTCTGCTGGTGCCATTCTATAAGGAGTAATAGAGATAGGAGTGGTACCAGGCAACAATTCAATATCGAACTCCACCTCTCTCTCAGGAGGTAACCCTGGCAACTCCTCTGGAAATACATCTGGGAACTCTGCAACTGTGGCAATACTATCAATGGGAGAACCCTTCACTCTAGTATCTATCACATGAGCAAGATAAGCTTCACACCCCTTTCTAATCAACCTCCTGGCTGCAACAGCTGAAACAAATAAGGAAGCTAGCTGTTCCTGCTCATTAGATACTATCACCTCTCTACCATCAGCAGTTCTCAAAGAAACAATTTTCCTTTTACAGTCTACCACAGCTCCAT
Organism: Garcia nutans; assembly: GCA_947685225.1. Lineage (NCBI taxonomy): Eukaryota > Viridiplantae > Streptophyta > Magnoliopsida > Malpighiales > Euphorbiaceae > Garcia > Garcia nutans. The sequence goes on along the minus strand of CANTUV010000033.1, from coordinate 10,866,619 downwards.
GTCTAGATAGCCAATCCATACCTAGGATCACATCATATTCCTTAAATGGCATCTCAATCAAATCTCCAAGGAACTCCTCACCTTGCACCCTCACTGCACTATCTCGGTGCACCTTACTCACAACCACACTATGCCCTAACGGATTTGTCACCAACACATCAAATCCTAGGGACTCAGCATGCATATCAGACACAGGCAAAATAGATGCACTAATATAAGAATGTGTGGAACCCGGATCAATCAAAGCAAGTACTGAAGTATCAAATAAAGAAAAAGTACTAGCTATGACTGCCGAAGCATCTGGCTGCCTTTGCATAACATACATCCTCTGGGAAGACCCAACCTCCTCTGGTCTACTCTCTCTGGATGTAGCACCTCCTCTAACACTGAACCCAGATCTGCCTCCTCGGCTGCTACCTCTGCCTGCTCGACCTCCCCTCACACTAGGTCGAGAAGCTGCAGTATCAACTGACATCCGCTCCTGTCTCTCTGGACAATCTCTAATAAAATGCTCAGGAGATCCACATTTGAAGCACACAGCTGACCCACTATACCTCCAACAAGCACCCCTATGTGATCCACCACACTGAGCACACACAGGTAAAGCGGATCTCTGAGTCACTGGGGTCGGAGCACTCGCCGCTGAAGCTGCAGGTCTAAATCTCTGCCTCTGGAACTGCACTGACCTACCAGCTGACCTCTGGCTCCTACTAACTCTAGGAACAAAGCTTCCTTTACCTCTCTTAACAGAAGAAGACCCTGCCTCAAACTGGGGCCTCCTAACCCTAACCTCTTCCTCTGAAGCAGCTGCAATAACTTGAGCTCGCTCCACACTCCGAGCTGCTGCCACTAGCTGGGAGAAATCGTGATATCTAGATCCAGCCACTAGACACATGATAGAGGGCCTCAATCCCTCCTCAAATCTCCTGCATCTATCTATCTCATCAGCTATAATACCCCCAGCATACTGGCTCAATCGGATAAACTCAAACTCATACTCAGTTACAGTCTTGCTATCTTGCTTCAAGCTTAAGAACTCCATCTTCTTCATGTCTTTGTACTCCCTAGGAGTATACTTCAATTCAAACTCTCTCAGAAAATCCGCATATGACAAGGTCGGTGGATCATCCATAGAATGGGGCACTGTCCTCCACCAGTCGTATGCATCCTTCTGTAGCAAAGATCTTGCATAATCAAACTTTTCCTCCGATGTGGCTTGCAACTGAATAAAGATCCTTTGTACTTTGTCAAGCCACTGTTCTGCTACAGCTGGATCAGTAGTACCAAGGAAATCCTCCGCTCCATACTTCCTTAGATTATCATAGTGCCTTACTGGTACCACAGGCTGAGGGGGTGGTGGCACTGGTTGCAATGGTGCTTGCCTCATAATTTCCATCATATGTCTAAACCAGGCTGGCGGAACCTCCTCTCCAGCTGGTCTACCCGATACCGAAGCAGGTGCCTCCTCAACACTATTAACTCTAGCTCCCTCAGTAGGAGCAATACTCTCGGCACTACCCTCAATCGACTGACGTGAGTGAGAATCCATCACAACCTAACACTACAAACACAGTAGAATACTTCTTATTAAAGATCAGAGGTTGCCAATCCCAAAAATATATGTTATTCAAAAACCACTTTTTAAGTAAAAAATATTCTTTTTCTTATATTTTACCTAGGTTGAGAATCTCAAACCTAGGCTCTGATACCAAAACAATTGTAACACCCCCACATTCAGTACACACACACTACAACACCACAATGTAGCATATGTGCTCCGAATATAGGAGTGCTACGGCTTTTCATCAACATTCAAAACATTTTTATATAATACCATCATCTTTCTCAATATACATTATAGATACATAAATACATTTAAGTAGTACACAGTGGAAGATATAAAATATTTACACATATGAAAACATTTGAGTACATATTTTTCGTTACATATATATTTACAATATAAACAAAATCTTTACAAAATATAAAAGAGTTATACATGATTGGCAAATCTCCTCTGATATTTAAGTTCCCAAAATCAACTCTTCAATGTCTACTCTCACTCGGTCTAGAAGAGCTCTCGGGTTCAACTCTATTACCTGCGCGATTAAACACTATCGCGCTAAGCCAAGGGCTTAGTAAGACAATTCATGCTAATGTTATGCTTTAGTGCAATGCAATGTTTCACATTTGTATTAATAAATCAACATCAATGATACACACACAATTAGTAAAGATCATACTCAACAAACAATATTCCGTGAATAGTCCGTTTCATCATATAAGTAATATTAACATTTCATTACATTAGAACAACATTTATGTTATACATAAAACCTAGACACCTATGGGCCCATCAAGTATTTAATACGATATTCAGAATTCAGAGTTACTGCTTTGGTTCATAAACACCATTATCACTCCCGTAGGCAACATATACATATATATCTCTATCCATGGATAGTATAACAGACCCAGTCTCTTGGATCATCAACTCATCTAACTCGAGGAGATCCTCAACCCGGCAAGACTGTTACAAATCTAATATTTCATAATATCAATTATCATAGTGTAACAGTCCCAGTCTCTTGGACCTCAATTCAACTCAATTTGAAGAGATCCTCAACCCGGCAAGACTGTTAACTTTCATTAAATAGGCATGCCTCCAAAAAAAAAAACCAGAACTCTGAAACTGAATATCATATTAAACATACACTTATTTCAAACTCTTTATCAATCTCTCTCATCAATTAGGCAAACATGCCATACATCATTCAATTATATCATCATAGCCAATCACAATGGCTTTATAGCATTTCATATCTCAATTCATATTGTGTATATAGCATTATTAGTATCACATTTCAAAGTACATTATTCATAATACACATCACCATTCACAAGCCTCACAATACACAATACATAACCTTATTCATGTAATATCATATGCATTATCAATTCCATATCATCTCACATTTCATGATTCAACAATGATGTTAGACAAATGATATCTATTTTGATCCTTGACAACTCAAATGGATGATCTATTTAACATGTATTTGAGAATCTTGTTGTAGGATTAGATTGCTTCCAATAAGGTGAACAGAACCTTTCTAGCGGTCGCGCCTCACCTGAATACGACCGCCCCATACAATTACAAGATGAAACCTTATTACAGTAGGTTTCGCGGCCAGAAGCCCGACCTAAGTCGCGACCGCACTTGAAATAATAGCGACCGCCCCAAATTACGTGTCTCTCATGCATAAACCCTAAATGTAACCAACCCTCTTCCAAATGTATTTTAACATATAATTCCCAACACAAACTCACTCAAATGGATATAACTCATGTCATAACACATATTCATCACACTAACCACTTAAACAACACATTTGAACACAAACCATCTCAAAACTCTAACTCAAACTTTACTCTTGATTTTCCACTATCAATCTTCACTTATTTTTCCATAATCACAACCAAACCAACACCAATTCCAATGTTTAACTTTAAATCAATTCTAACACTTGCAAACACATATCAAATACACCAAATCATTACATCAACAAATCACACTTCACTTTAAACATAACTTCAAAATTTACAAAGGAAAACAAGAGATTTCTTACCTTAGATAAAGAAATTTCACAAATCTCTAACCAAACTCTTTGATTGCCTCTTCAATTGAACTCTAGCATCAAGAACACTTCTCTTCCTCTTTCTCTCCTTCAATCACCGGCACCCATAATGAAAAGAAAACAAAATAGCCGCAAGTCAAACACTTTTCCATCTTTTAATCTCCACCAAGAGATTTCTAAAGGTAAATTACCTCAATGCCCTTAACCATATAACTCACCTTTTGTCTCATATAAGCCCATTTAAGTAATTACACACTCAACACAAAAATATCTCTTTTCCTTTGACTCTTCCTTTGACCCATTTATATGTTATATATATCATCATATACACAACATATACCATTCTCTCTAAACCCTATTTTCTTTCCCAATTTCTTTTCTCTTGCAATTAACATATATATACAATCCAATATAACAACAACAACAATAACAACAATAACAATAACATAATCAAAACTTCTAGACCATATATGAGGATATTACAGGGGGAGAATTGTAATATCCCAAAATGTGCCTAGAAGTTTTAGTATAATTGTTGTTTTATTTGAATTAAAATGTATAGGTGAAATTGGAAAGAGGAAAGAATTTAAAAGAGAGTGTATATGTTGTATATATGGAAATATATATAACATATACATAAGTCGAATGAATGGTCAAAGGAAGAAGATATTTAATATGTTATTTGTGAAATTACTAAAGGGTAAGTAAATGAAAGGGAGTTAATATATATAGTAGAGGGTATTTAAGTAAATTTCTTTTTAAATTGCTTGGTGGAGGTTTAAGGAGATGAGAAGTTGACTTTGTCTCTTTTATTTTTCCATTTTCTCTTATTTTCTCTTTGTGTGGCCGGACCTCAAGGAAACAAGAGAGCAAGTGAGGGTTTTTGAATTTTAATAGCTAATTGAAGGAAGATTTAAAATAAACAAGTTGGAATTTCAAGAAATTTCATTATTTTGGTAAGTTCTCTCTTGATTGCTCTTGTTGTTTTTGAAGTTATTTTTGAGTTTGATGAAGTGTTGTTGATAATATGGTTAGGATTGCTTGTGGTGTGTTTGTATGTGTTGAAATGGAATTAAAGATAAGAAGTTAGGTTGGTGTTGGTGATGGAAGAGTAAGAGTTGTGTTTAGTGAAATGTTTTTTCTGTTTTACTATTAGTAAAAGCTGTGACTTGTATAATTTTTAATTAAATATAGAAAAATGTTCTTGAAGTGAATTTTTGATATGTTGTGCCTCTATGAGTCTAGAATTACTGAAAAATATGTTGATTCGATTTTGGAATGGTTATGATTTTGAAAAGATTATTTTTATTAGACCTGTTCCAGCAGGTACCTTAACTGAGACAGCTATATTTCGGGATTTTTAATAAAATGTAGAAAAATGATATCCAATTAAATTTTGGATATGTTGTTTCTTAGTGAGTCTAGTATTTTATAAAAATAATTTGGAGCCAAGTTGATTGAATTTAATTTATGGAATTCACAAAGTTCAGAACTGCTGCCAGAATGCAGGGCAATTGGGGCAGTATGGTTGGGTGAACTATTTGACCAAGATTTTGTGTTCAGTTTGATCTGAAAATTTAAAGGAATGATTTTATGATGTAAAATTAAGTTCTATAAAAATTTTAGAGTTTTTAGTCAAGTATATTATTTTATACAAATTTTCAAAATAAGGATAAAGTGGAGTCTAAAACCAGAATTTACTATTCATATGGTCATTTTGTTAATATTCCTTTTGGATTAGGTTGTGAAGAGGTTGAATTGCCCTAACCTAAGTGTTGAGGATTCTTGGAAGAGTAGGTGTATAGAGTGGTGTGAGTTGGTTTTAAGGTAAGTACAAACTACATTATTGCATACATTCATATGATATTGAGACTTGAGACATATTTGGTTATAATGTGAATGTTGTGATGAGCATGTAAAATATGTGTTAATGCTATTGATTATATCCATTTGAATAATGAATTGATTAATGTGATTTGAAATATAACGAAATGTGAAATGTGAAAGATATGATGTTATGAAGAGTTGCTTTATTGTGATTTGAGATCATATGAGATATGAGGCCATGATTGTTGGCTATGATGATGCGAATGAGATGATTGAGACATGGTTGCCTAATTTGCTTATGAAATATAAAATGAATTGAGAAAGAGATTATGAAGAGATGAATGAAATGTTTGTGTGTTTAATATGTTATTCAGATTTCAGAGTTCTGGGTTTGGCGGCATGCCTATGAAATATATGAATAATAGTAACAGTCTTGCCGGGTTGAGGATCTCCTCGAGATTAGTCGGGTTGAGGTCCAAGAGACTGGGTCTGTTACCCTATCCATGGATAGATATATATATGTGTATATCGCCTACGGGCTTGATGATTATGATTATGGACCAAAGCAGTAACTCTGAACTTTGAATAACATATTAGTGTATTTTGGGCCATGCTTGTCTTTGTTTTCAATATGAATCATGAATGTTTTGATTAATTATTAAATAATGTAAAATTGTGAAATATAATATTCTCTTGAATTGATCTTGAATCTTGATTGTGACATTAGCATGGCATTAAAGCATCATAGCACCGTAGTTTGTACCACTAAGCCGTTGGCTTAGCGCGAATGTGATTCTTCACGCAGGTGACAGGGAAGAACCAGAGAGTTCCTCTAGGCCGAGTCGAGCCTAGATTTTGAAGAGTGAATAGTGGGCTTTAAGATCGAAGACTGACTGCCAAACATGTATAAATTTTATATGTTGTAAAACTTGAGTTTTGATGTATATGAATTTGTAAATATTGTTACTTTCCGTTGCATAGTGAACAAATATTTTATCTACTGTATTTCATAATAAACCTTTACTTTATTTTGTACTAGAAGTGTAAATCTTTTTTGCAGGTTGTAGTTGAGGTTATAAGGGGGATTTATTGGAAGTGTACTGAGAATGATTTGGTTTGCATTGGTTTGTGTAAAAAAAATGTTTTCAAAAACCAGAAAAAAACTAGTTTTGTCAACAATTGGGATTGAATTTTTAGGCGAAACTATGCCAAAATTTATGTAAAAATCGGAACAAAAAAATTTGACTAAGTAAAAGTGGTAGCAACATTAGGATAGCGTGGCGCCTCTACTCAGCTTACACACGTAGGTCGGGAAGGGGTGTTACAATTTTTGGTATCAGAGCCTAGGTTTAAGATTCTCAACCTAGGTGAATTGTAAGAAGAAGAATATTTTGATTTTACAAGTTGGTTTTTGAATAAAATACATATTTTGGTATGGCAGTCTTTGATCTTTAATGAGGAATATTCTGCTGTGTTTGCAGATATAGGTAGTAATGGAGTCCCATTCACGTCAGACTGTAGAAGGAAGTGCTGAGAGTGTAGCTCCAGGAGAGAGTAGAGATGGAGCTAGAGTTGACAGAGTTAGTGAGGCACCTGTTTCTGTGCCAGAGAGACCAGCTGCAGAGGAGGGTCCGCCGGGTTGGTTGAGGCATGTGGTAGAACTATTTAGGCAAGTTCCAGTGCAACCACCACCACAGCCTCAAATGCCGGTAAGACATTATGACAAGTTGAGGAAATATGGGGCTGAAGATTTCTTAGGCACTACCGACCCTGCAGTGGCTGAGCAGTGGTTGGATAGGGTACAGAGGATATTCATTCAGTTGCAAGCCACTTCGGATGAGAAGTTTGACTATGCCAGATCCCTCCTTCAGAAAGATGCCTATGATTGGTGGAAGACTGTCCCTCATGCTATGCATGATCCACCTACACTATCTTATAGTGATTTTCTGAGGGAGTTCGAACAGAAATATACTCCGAGGGAGTATAAAGATCTTAAGAAGATGGAATTTTTGAATTTAAGGCAAGACAACCGGACGGTAACAAAATATGAGATTGAGTACATTCAGTTGAGTCGCTATGCTGGGGGAATTATCTCTGATTAAATAGACCGGTGCAGAAGGTTTGAGGAGGGGTTGAGGCCCTCTATCATGTGTATTATGGCTGGTTCTAGATACCAGGATTTCTCTCAGCTTGTTGCAGCAACTAGAAGTGTTGAGAGAGCGCAGAGTATTGCAGCAGCTGCTAGTGAGGAGGAGACTAGAGTGAGGAGACCCCAGTTTGAGGCAGCATCTTCATCTGTGAAGAGGGGTAGAGGAAGTTTTGTTCCGAGGATCAGTAGGAGTCAGAGACAGCTGGGTAGGTCAGTGCAGTATCAGAGACAGAGACCGAGACCTACAACTTCTGTAGCCAGTGCCCCGACTCCTGTGATATAGAGGTCTACTCCACCTGTATGTGTTCAGTGTGGTGGAAGACATATGGGTGTTTGTTGCAGGTATAGTAGATCAGCTGTGTGCTTCCGGTGTGGATCGCCTGACCATTTCATTAGGGAGTGTCCTGAGATGCAAGAGCATAGGCAGGCTGAGTCTGCAGCCTCTCGACCCAGTGTTAGCATAGGTGGTCGAGGAGGCAGAGGTTTCAGTAGGGGGGTCGATCCGGGTATAGTCAGAGAGGAGGATCATCATCCGGAGGCAGTAGGCCAGAGGAGGCCGGATCTTCTCAGAGGGTGTAAGTGATGCAGAGGCAGCCAGATGCTTCAGCAGTTATAGCTGGTACATTTTCTTTATTTGGCATTTCAGTACTTGCTTTGATTGAACTAGGATCTACTCATTCATATATTAGTGCATCTATCTTGCCTGTGTCTGAATTGCATTCTGAGTCCTTAGGATTTGATGTCTTGGTGACAAAACCTTTAGGACATAGTGTGGTTGTTAGTAAGGTGCATCGTGATAGTGCAGTTGGAGTGCAAGGTGAGAATTTTCTTGGTGATCTGATTGAAATGCCTTTTAAAGAATATGATTTGATTTTAGGCATGGATTGGCTGTCTAGGCATGGAGCTGTGGTAGACTGTCAAAAGAAGTGTGTTACCTTGAGAACCAGTGATGGTAGGAGTGTGATGGTATCTAGTGAGCAGAGACAACTTGCATACTTGTTTGTATCAGCTGTAACAGCTTGAAGGTTGATTAGAAAAGAGTGTGATGCTTATCTTGCTCATGTGGTGGATACTAGAGTAAGAGGTTCTCAACTTAATAATATAACCACAGTTGTAGATTTTCCAGATGCTTTTCCTGAGGAGTTGCCAGGGTTACCCCCTGAGAGAGAGGTTGAGTTTGGTATCGATTTGTTGCCATGTGCCACTCCCATCTCTATCACTCCATATCGAATGGCACCTGCTGAATTGAGAGAGTTGAAGGTGCAGTTGCAGGAGTTGTTGGATAAAGGGTTTAATCGCCCTAGTATTTCTCCGTGGGGAGCTCCTGTGTTGTTTGTGAAGAAAAAGGATGGTACTTTGAGATTGTGCATCGATTATAGGCAATTGAACAAAGTGACTATTAAGAATAAATATCCTTTGCCTAGGATTGATGATCTCTTTGATCAATTAAAGGGAGCAGCAGTGTTTTCCAAGATTGATTTGAGATCCGGGTACCATCAGTTGAGGGTTAAAGCTGAAGATGTTTCTAAGACAGCTTTCCACACTAGGTATGGGCATTATGAGTTTTTAGTGATGCCTTTTGGGTTGACGAATGCACCTGCAGCTTTCATGGATTTAATGAATAGGGTGTTTAGGCCCTATCTGGATCAGTTTGTGGTGGTTTTCATCGATGATATTTTGGTGTATTCGCGTAATGAGGAGGAGCATGACAAGCATCTGAGAATGGTATTACAGATCTTGAGAGAGAAGCAGTTGTATGCTAAGCTGTCAAAGTGTGAGTTTTGGCTTGACCAAGTAACTTTTCTCAGTCATATAGTTTCAGCAGATGGTATAAGAGTTTATCCGAGTAAAGTTGAGGCCATTTTGAATTGGAGTCCACCAAAGTCAGTGACTGAAGTTAGAAGTTTTCTGGGTTTGGCAGGCTATTATCGAAGGTTTGTGAAAGGTTTTTCTTCGATAGCTACTCCACTCACCAGATTGCTTCAAAAGGGAATTAGATTTGTGTGGACGGATCAGTGTCAAGCTAGTTTTGATCAGTTGAAAGAAATGTTGACTCAAGCACCTGTTCTTACTTTACCTGTGGAAGATAAACCATATGTGATTTATAGTGATGCTTCACATAATGGTTTAGGATGTGTTTTAATGCAAGAAGGTAAAGTTATAGCTTATGCTTCTCAGCAGCTAAAGTCCCATGAGATCAATTATCCGACTCATGATTTGGAGTTAGCAGCTATAGTGTTTGCTTTGAAGATTTGGCAACACCACTTATATGGGGAGAAATGTTTTATCTATACGGATCATAAAAGTTTGAAATATTTGGGTGTTCATAAGGAGCTGAATCTTCGGCAAAGGCGATGGTTAGAACTGATTAAAGACTATGACTGCTTGATTGATTACCATCCTGGTAAGGCGAATGTAGTTGCTGATGCCTTGTGTCGGAAGTCTTTAGCAGGTTTGGCTGTTGAGGATCTCCTTGAGTCTAGCCAAGTAAAGGTCCAAGAGACTGGGTCTGTTACCCTATCCATGGATAGATATATATATGTGTATATCGCCTACGGGCTTGATGATTATGATTATGGACCAAAGCAGTAACTCTGAACTTTGAATAACATATTAGTGTATTTTGGGCCCATGCTTATCTTTGTTTTCAATGTGAATCATGAATGTTTTGATTAATTATTAAATAATGTAAAATTGTGAAATATAATATTCTCTTGAATTGATCTTGAATCTTGATTGTGTGACATTAGCATGGCATTAAAGCATCATAGCACTGTAGTTTGTACCACTAAGCCGTTGGCTTAGCGCGAATGTGATTCTTCGCACAGGTGACAGTGAAGAACCAGAGAGTTCCTCTAGGCCGAGTCGAGCCTAGATTTTGAAGAGTGAATAGTGGGCTTTAAGATCGAGACTGACTGCCAAACATATATAAATTTTATGTGTTGTAAAACTTGAGTTTTGATGTATATGAATTTGTAAATATTGTTACTTTCCGTTGCATAGTGAACAAATATGTTATCTACTGTATTTCATAATAAACCTTTACTTTATTTTGTACTAGAAGTGTAAATCCTTTTTGCAGGTTGTAGTTGAGGTTATAAGGGGGATTTATTGGAAGTGTACTGAGAATGATTTGGTTTGCATTGGTTTGTGTAAAAAAAATGTTTTCAAAAACCAGAAAAAAACCAGTTTTGTTGACACTTGGGATTGAATTTTTAGGCGAAACTATGCCGAAATTTCTGTAAAAATCGGAACAAAAAAATTTGACTAAGTAAAAGTGGTAGCAACATTAGGATAGTGTGGCGCCTCTACTCAGCTTACACACGTAGGTCGGGAAGGGGTGTTACAAACAAAGACTAGCTTTTGCCAAAAGTAATATTAAACAAAATAAAAGCTTGCCTAATTTGTGGAAAAGAAAGATAAAACAAAGGGAATGTGATAGACAAGGGAGAGTGGTGTGAGTTGGAAGATATGGGTTGTGAGCTGGAAGGTATGGGCTGTGAGCTTTGAAGGGAGTTAAAGGAGAAGAAAATGAAGAGGAGAGGGGACGTGAAGGCTGGAACAAGGGAGAAGGAGCCAACTGCTGGAGCAAAGAGGAGAGTCTTGAGCTGAGTTTGAAGAAGGAGATACATCCTATATAAGACCTAAACCAAGAATCAAGGATTGAAGTGAAGAAATACAAATTATTTGCCATGGATTGTTTGGTTTCTTTTACTCATTTCTCTTGTTCTGTTTTTCTAGTTTTGAACATGAATTAATTCATTTTCTATCTAGATATTGATGAACCCTAGCTTATTTGTATGGATTGAATAATCTCATTCAATTGAATCATTTGATTGAGTTGTTTTAATCTTACGATGCTTAATGATTTATTTCCAATTGATAATAGCATGCTTATTGATTGGTTGCAATTTTCATATTATTGACTTGAGAAAGCTTGATATGAATTGAATACTCATAAGGGTTGAGGATTGATTGGAGTGCTAGAGATAGACTTACAAGATCCTTTGGTTTATAGTTCCTTGTTCTTAATGCAAGATCTATTTAATTGTATTTGAGAAGAGATTTTGGCACTCTACTTAGTGATTAGGGATTAATTCACTCGAGAGAGGTTTTAGTCTAAGTTAGAGGAATGCCAATTCAACTCTATTATGTGATTTAATTGAATTGATTTTCATAAATATAATTGTGGCTAGGGAGATTCAATATCTGGATAGTATTATTGTCATCAATCCTTTTTGCACAACATTTAATTTCCCTTTACTTTCAGTTATTAAATTAGTTGTTTTTAATTACAAAACATCATAAAACTATTGATTTTCTAAACAACGGTTAAGATTTGCACTAGCACCCGACCTCGATATTACAATTCTCTCCCCCTTAAATAATTTCGTCCTCGAAATTGTCCAACATAATAACAATCAATTTAAAACAAATTACCATCTTAATTTCCATACGAAGATAATCGTATCGTACATTATAACTTTATCAAATCACATAACTTCTACTCTCCCCCTTAGAAATAATCATCTTCTCTGAAATTCATAATTCATCATTGTATAGGTATATATATATATATATCTTTATACCTTATTACTTTCTTAGCAAAGCAATCAAAATGACTCATTACATTTCCAATGAATTTTATCTTTGTATTAGAGTCAAATTATCACTTTATCTCTTGATAGATATCTCTTAACTTTAACCTCAAAAATCATTAATTAATATCTTAACATTAATTATTCCATTCTTTCAATCACTTTCAAATTAACATTTGCTAAACCTCAATGGATAACAATATCCTTACTTCCTTAATATAAATATTAATACCAAACTTTTAAACTTACTTAACAGGTAAACAACATTTCTCTTTTTCTCACCTTGTACCATTGATATAATTCAATTTATTTATGTTTATTCATAAGCCAAGATATTACATTATACACATTACCATTTAACTTTTACACTCCCAATACAACTGCACATATTAAATCCCAATATTAACTTGCAACTTTAGCAAACTCTGAATCAATCGATCTATTTATCACAATATACTAATATTTCCATCTTATTCGATTCAAACCAACAATTAACTTATCAAAATTTATCATTGGATTTCACAATATATATACCTATATAAATATAACCTAATTCCATTAGGTCAAACTTATATTCAAATTCTAGTCTTTTAGATTCATATATTGTTGATTCAAGCCACAGTTCCATACCTTATTAGGATATTCATAAATTAATACTAACAATGCCCATATTCTTATCATACATCACAATGTATTTCAATGTTGTATTTATACATCTCATCATTCACATAATTTTATTTCAATAATTATATCATCATCTCTTATATTCATTCAAAATTTATCAAATTAGCCAACCACTATAGCTTTATAAACGAACTTTTTCCCCAACCAGATTGGTAATCCAAGTTTGGTTGTCCAACACATTGGATCCGCATGATTCCACAGGAGGCAGATACGTCTGTTCATTTATCTTTTCACAATCAATTAGATAATCTATCTCCATTATAATTCATTTCTAACATCATTGCCAACAATTATGGTTTCTCATCACATCAAAATAGTATACTTATATATCATCAACTATATTGAACATCTCATTATACAATCATATCATTTCCAACATTATTCATACTCCCATAAATTTTAAGTTCATTCACGTAATCACTTTACACTGTAAATATATCCTATATAACTTTCATAGATGATTACAGTTTCTTTCCTTTTATTATTTCTTCACTTCACCCAATATTACTATATTTATATAATTATTGTTTTATCACACAATTCATAGCTTAAAACTTTATCACAATTCTCTTCCCTTGCTTTACTTCTCATAATTACAATTAAATTTTTAATATCGAAAGTATAAGATATAACTTCACCAATCATATCTTTTAATCATGTTTCTGGAAACATAATTATCCATCTCAGTTCTAAATCTGAAGATAATAAAACTAATCACTAATCACACTAACCAAATCATATGACAATGATATATTAACAATCACACTTAAGGGTTGTAAATCAATATTGTTCTTCTATTATTCAATTTCCAACCTTTACAATTATAATACTAACTTGTATCACATATATTATATATTTATTCTTCAAGCTTTTATTACACCAAGAATTAATACATTTTAATTCCATCTCCAAAACAATTTGCTTTTGCTAAATTTATCATTATTAACCCAACTCATGTTTAATAATATTATCTTTAACATTTCCTAAGCCCAACCTTCAATTAGATACCAATCTTACATAAGTATCTTTCATTACTCCATTTCCAATCCATCTCTTCTAAAAATTTTCAAATATATAACTCCTTCCTTACAATTTCTTATTACACACTTATACATAAAAAAATATATCCACATAAATTCTTTGAGCTCCAACACATCTTATGATAATCTCATTTCGTTATTACTATAACAGTTTCACTTTTCAATATTACTCAGGTCTATTCTCACTCCTAATACCATTAAACATGTAATGATATAAAATAATAAACATATTATCCACACCTTCATAGATCACATTCATATCAAAAGTTCATTTCGCAAATCCTCTTTATATAAACACATAATTATGCAATTTATTAAATTTCCCTTTTTCATATAGTTTATACCAATCTAATATTTATCATTTTCCTTTGACTATCATCATGCTCATTTGTTTATTATAACTTAAGTTATTCATTAACTTTAATAAATATATACACTCTACTTATAATATTATTTCACAAAGAGATTACTCACATTTTCAAATGTGCTATCTCTCTCACATTTGTTTTTAGATACCTTTAACATATTTTTTTTATATCCATTTGTTCAATCCCTTTTTCTTTTATTTCACACCAAATTTTCCTACTATCAATCTCATTCCTTTCATGAGCACTAATATTCATTTCATATATCTCATGTATTAAATACATTAAACTATCAATATTTAATTTATCTTTATCCACATTCCATTACAACCATAAATTCTCAACTTACTAATTTACTTAAACTTCAATTTATTCATCTCACTTTCTAAATATCACTTTAAAACATCTTATATGTATATACCACAAAGCAACACCAATACATATAAGTTTCATAATTATTAAGCTCATTCCAAAAATCTAAATATCCCATACTACCACCATTAACATGAGCTTCCACAATATTCAAACATATCACATCTCTAACATTGAAATCCCCATGTTTGCATTGAAATAACAATACAAACAATACCAATATATCTCTTTGTACTTAACCAACATCATCTCTTTTTTTTTTTTTCCTTTAAACAAAACCTTAACCTTACATATCCACACCTTAAATTATCACACCTAATCTATATCAATCAACTCATTCAGTATTTCACTGTACTCTTTGCATTTGAATAATATATCTTTCCATATTACTCATTCAACAATATTTTCTCTTTCTAGATATCCAAACATAAAGTTTATTAGAAAGAGATTCAAATAATGGAGGAAAGATTACATACTTTAATCTTAGTTTTGTTTCTAACTCACTTCCAACTTTATTCTTCTAGCCATTTTTTTTTTATATCATACACATATCAATAATCAAACTTTTTACTTATAATTTCCACATCATTTCTTTACATCACAAGCACTTCTCAATTATCAACATTTCAAAATTTACTTTCATATGAAACCTCATTTGAATACTATCATTTATCTCATGTAATTCAAATACATCACAATTCACATAATGCCACGTTCGAGACCAACCTAGATGTGAATGCATATGCATGTATTACCAATTGCATTTCAAAACTCTTCTTTTCAATACTTATTTAAACATTTCAAAAAGTTTCTTTTTAATTTCACTTAGGCCAAGAATCTGGAACCTAAGCTCTGATACCAAAATAACTGTAACAACCCTATACTCCATATAATCACTATACATATACCTGGTATACATACAATGCGTATATAAAGTATAAGAATGTCACTTTTAGTTTCTATTTAAAAATCTTTATCCGAATCTAAGCAACATTTTGTTAATTTTAAGAAATATTTATAAAAATCATGATTCTTATCAAAAAGTGAATCATAACTAAAATCATACATGTATGCATCACCTTCTAGTTGGTCTCGAGACACTCTTACCCTTCTCGTGGCATCACAGCTAGATTTCCAGATCAACCGCATAAATACCTGCGCGATTAAACAACCACGCTAAGCTCGAAAGCTTAGTAGTACAACTGAATAATAAAATATACTTTACCAAATTATCATACCTCATATGTTTAGCTTTATGGTTTATTGTTCTCTTACCACATTTTCCTTTCTTAATGCATTCTTCATAAGTTCCTACTAATTTCATAAATTAGTTATATAATCACATAGCACATTCACAACTCAATTCTTCCCTTTTTCTATCTCATATACATATAAATATACATCATTTCAACAAAGCACCATTTTATGTTCTATCCAAACCTTCATGAAGACAATTCTCACAAATTCCACATTCATATACAATTTACACATCATACAACATTTTCATAAATTCATATATCAAGAAAGTCCCTCAAAACATATTCACTTTCAATACATCAATACACATATTACAAAATCATACTTCTAATAAAGGCAGTTATAGATCTCATTACTCATTTATTTCAACATTTGAATATCACATTGTAAACAAAGACAGACTCGGGCCCGAACAACACTAATATGTTATTCAAAGTTCAGAGTTACTGCTTTGGTCTATAATCATAATCATCAAGCCCGTAGGCATCATATATAGATATCTCTATCCATGGATAGCGTAACAGACCCAGTCTCTTGGATCATCAACTCGGCTAAACTCGAGGAGATCCTCAACCCGGCAAGACTGTTACTACAATTCTCATATATGACATTTATCAAGTAACAGACCCAGTCTCTTGGACCATCAACCCGACTCAATCGAGGAGATCCTCAACCCGGCAAGACTGTTACTAATCATATATCTTATAAGCACAAATCTCATAGTGTAACAGACCCAGTCTCTTGGACCTCAATTCAACTCAAATTGAAGAGATCCTCAACCCGGCAAGACTATTACCTTTCATCTTATAGGCATGCCTCCCAAATCCAGAACTCTGAAATTGAATAACACATTAGATACACAATTCATTTATTAATTCATTATCAATTTCATCATCAATTTGGCAAACATGCCTTATCTCTTTCACTTGAATCATCATAGCCAATCACAATGGCTTTCCATCACATTTAAATCATTATAGTCAATAACAATGACTTCTCATCATATTTTTCATAATATATATATATTTATATATATATATATATATAAGTCATGATTGCAATTCACAAGATTCACAATGCATTATACACAACATTGTTCATATAGTATCATAAACATCATTGTTATCATCTAATCATATTGATCAATTCATCACTCAACAATACATAATCAATGGCATTGCACATACCATTTTCCATGATCATTATCTCTTCCACATTTCCTATATCATCATTGTTATATACAAAACAATTTACATTATACATTAATGTAGAATCTTCTATACACATTTGGTTGGATCATTATTGTTTTTAAGTGTGTTTAGATACAAAAGACCCTTGAAGATCCAACAAAGTAAGAAGAACAATTAACAAATACAATAACAAACACCCTCAAGGGACACGGCCAAGCCTGTGGCCGTGTCTCTCAACCAAAAGTTCCAGCAGCAAACACGGGCAGTAGACACGGCCAAGCCAGTGGCCGTGTCTCTCAACATAAACAATCCAGAAGCAGACACGGCAAGGGACACGGCCGTGTCTCTCAACACAAACTAGGCAGTGGCAAACACGGTCAAGGGACACGGCCAAGACAGTGGCCGTGTCTCTCCAAAAACCATTCAACACGGCCAAGTTTGCCCTAACTTGGTCGTGTCTCTCATAACTTGGCCGTGTCCTTCAATGATTCAAAGACCAAACACTTCCAAATTCATCCAAGCCCTTCCAAAATCACACCACAACCCTATTAATCATCATCTTTATTAATATTTATCAATTTCCTATCATTTTAACATATAATTATCTTCATTATATCATCATAATAATCAATATATACTCCTCACTATAATCAACTACTCAAAGTACCAATTCATTTATACACAACCCTAACTCAACAATTCATCATCATTCTCACAATTATCTCAACTTATCATCACTTAGATGATAGTTCAATACATTTACATGCTTCAATCTTTTCTTTTCATCATCTTACACACCCATTATACCAAATATAAATCTCAATCCAAAAGAAATCAAAATAAGAAGATAAAAACTCATATATTTCTATAATCAATAAAAATCCACTTAAGAGATTAGTACTTACTTGAATAGCTTGCCAAATCTTCATCTCCATCTTCAATTCCCTTAAATTCCTTTAATCCTTGGTGCTTCTCTCTCTAGCTTCTCTCTCTCTCTCTCGTTCACCAAACAGAAGAAGAAGAAGAATGAAGTTTCTCCATTCTTCCTTCGTTCTTATCCTTTATATATATAATAATAATAATAATAATAATAATAATAATAATAATAATAATAATAATAATAATAATACCATTAAATCTCCTCCACACAAATTTCTTTTGCTTTCCTCTTCTTTTTCTTTTTGTCCTTATTATCATTATTATTATTATTAACTAATTATACAAATATATATATATATATATATTTATCTCACTTTCCTACACCAATTTATACATCATGAATATGTGATGTATATGTGAGTATATGTATATGTTATATATATTGCATTTATATTTCCCATATCATCAAATACCATATATACACTTTATTATTCATATCCATCTAGCTCTTATAATATTTTCCTTACATATTTTACCAACATATCTTCTCTTCACTTCTTTTCACTTTCCCCTTAATACACACACAAATTACATCCAATTAAATAGCTCCAAAACTTTTGGGGTGTACCTTGGGATATTACATTTCTGTTATTATTATTTTTTATTTTTTATTTGATTTTTTTATTTATGTTTTTATATTATGCTCTTTTATTATTATTGTGTTTGCCTTTATTTTTTATTTATATTTATATTATTATTCTTTAGAAAATTTAGGAAAAATAAATTAATTTAAGCAGATAGTATAATATGTACTTACCTGGTATTAACTTACTTGGCTCCGTGTTAGCGTGATGGTGGCGTTGTTCGGGCCAGAGGGTGTATCTACAAAGCCCGACAATGGTATGATGTAGTGCCTTCTCGGGTAAGGCAGATTATCCGAGATTGCGGTTTTGAGAGCTTCATCTTACAATTGCCATTAGAGGAGCGTCTGATAGACCGGAGCGTAGTCTAGGTGCTTGCAAAACAATGGTTGGACATAACCCACACTTTTTACTTGCCCATTGGAGAGATGACAATTGGTCCGGTCGATTTTACTGCTATGACCGACCTTCGATATGATGGTGTTCCGGTTCCTCTTACCAACGATATTATGACATTTGAAGAAATTGAGCAATTAATCGGTATGGAACCATTATATAAAGGGCCTTTTAAGATAAAAATCAAGCCAATTCATAGTTATTGGATGAACTATGAAGGATGGGTTCACAGAGACACGGCCCAACAGTATGCTCGAGGATTTTTGTTATATTTGCTTGGGTTGACCATCTTAGGCATCACTGAATCTTCCATCCATTGGTCAATGTTGAGGGCCCTTTCTTATTTCAGAATGGTACCATCTTATGGCTGAGGTGAAGCTGGTCTCGCTTGTCTTTACCATGGTCTGGACAAAATTTGCAGAAACCAGAAGTCTTTCGTCAGCTTGATGGCGGTTGTCGAGGTACTCTTCTTCCACCAATGTCATTTCCACTCTTTTCTTGCATGAATTTGATTTTTATCATTGTAGGCATGGGCATACAATCATAACCTTTTGAGGGTACCCAATATTTCCTGAGAGAGGGTCGGGTATCCGAGGTTAAATCTTTGGCTATTAGATTGTGTGAACGTTCCCGGCTCTCACCATGTGCATACTCACTGCTTTGTGTTGAACTGCTTAACCTGGGACCAGGTAAAATAGCATTAGTATGCTTTAAATCTTATATGAAAGTTTACTTACCTTATGTTATTTTGCAGGTGAATTTGGCCTGGTGGAACCCAGAAGAGAGAACAAATTGGTCTCCCTTCATGAAGGATGTGTTATCTTTTCAACATACTTGCCGAGTCATCGCTGGCCCAGTGTCAGTGGTTGGTTTCTCGGAGAGAGAGTTTATGAGAGGTTTCTTGGCCCAGAGCAGCGGAGGGTCTCGATGCATTGCCTGGAATATACTTTAAATATTATGTCAATGTTGGAGGATGCATGGTGGTCGGCTCGGTACGGTTATGGTGTAGAGTCATTTCTCCATCTACCAGGTGCATTTTATGCCCATTTTATTCAAAGAAGGCTCTTGAACTTTGATGTATCTCCTGTTGGCATATGGGAGATTCTCGAAGAAAATGAGGGTAGAGATGAAGAGGAGCATCATGGAGATGCAGGAGAATTCATTCTACATCTTGGGGCTAGCATTTCTCAGGTAAACCTTTTCATTTTTCCCTTGCAACCTCTTCTTTCTTTTTTGATTCTTTAATGATTGTTGTAGGCTGCTGGCTCATTTGATCATGAGGTTGGATCTTCTTTTGCCACCCCTTCATTTGCTCATTCTAGCCCACCAGATATGCCATCTCATTCACAGGGTATTGATATGAATTACTTGGTAAGTTTTCTTATTTCATGGAAATTTATGCTATATGTATGCATGATTATGTATGCTCTTACCTTTTTCCCTTCTGGCTCACAGCGGATGCTTGAAGATCAAAATAAGAAACTTCAAGAAAAGTTGGCTGTAAGTCGTCAGCAGGTTTCTCATTTTGAAAATTTATATCATCAATCCGAACAAAATTTTCAAGACTTTCGATTTTAGGGGATGAGGGATCCTGGCGCTTCTTCATCAAGAGGCCCCCAGACTGATGACCATGAGATCCTTTCATCTACTTCCGTTGAGGACCGTGATAGATCAGAACTCCAAGGTAATAGGGAGTTTGGTGCTCCTACTTCAGGCGAACTCGGGATGAGTAATTTGCCTCCTCCTCCAATAGGCGATGACTTTTTCAGGGCTTTATTTGATGACCTACCACCACCCTCTTAATGATGTATAAATATTGTATCAATTGTATAAATATTATATAATAAACATAAAAATAATAATACATAATTTCTGCCTTTACTGTAACTAACTTTCTTTTTTTTTTCACTTTTCATTGTTACTGCATCACAATTATTATACCTTTTTTTATGTTTCAATATTTACACAGCATCACCACAAAAGCCAAATGCAACACGATAAAGGACTTTTGTCGCTAATTCTTTTCCTTATACAACATGGTTCCACCCTTTTCTCATCACCTTTTCCTTTTCAATTTTGGAAAAGCTTATTTTCCCTATATAAATCACCTTTTACGCCTAATTTCATACAGAAGCTAAAAGACTTTCCATTTCAACGTAAAAAACTCTTTTTAACAATTTTGATTTTCTTTCATTCATCAACCATGACCGAACATCATTTAAAGAAGATAAAAATTCTATTTAAGAATATGGATGCCATTAACTGGAAACAAATTTCGTGGTCAAAACTTGATGTTTTAAAGTATTTTCAAAATGTTAAATTGGACCACTCCTTCTTACATGCTATATCTTCCTTTTGGAATATGGATTCTAGGGCATTTAAAATTAATGGCTTTGAAAAATGTACCTTGATTGAAGAATTTGAGGCCATCCTTAGAAATCCAAATAATCAACAAATGGTGTTATCCACATTGATTTCCAAAACTCAACAGAAGATGCAGATGTTATTTCAAATTCCATAGCCCGAAGTTCTTCAGTTGATGAGAGGTGAAAAAATTCTACTTGCTCCCTTGATTGATTTTTGTCTTTCTCATTTCACTCCTACTAAGGCATGGGAACGCATGCTCTGTCTTTGCTTGGTTGGCCAATTCTTGCTTGTTTCTTTTGACATCGATATTGATCCACGGGTATTGGATATTATGGACCAAATGGAAGGAGGCTTATTGTTGGTACCTGTGATCTTAGCTGAGACTTTAGTTGGATTAGACCAACTTAAATCATGATTGTCAAAGAGATTGACCGGGAGTCCATTGCTGCTTCATGTAATTACCTAAACTGCCCTTTCGGGTTTTCAATTTAGGTTTTCTTTTTTTTTATTGCTCTAATTTTTGCCTAGTCCGCCCATGTGGATTTTCGAAACTAGTGAGCTGTCCTACTTTTTGCCTAAGCTGCCCTTGCGGGTTTTTAGCTTAGCGAACTCTTTCTCTTATATATATATATATTTTTATTGCTCTAATTTTTGCCTAGTCCGCCCATGTGGGTTTCTGGAACTAGCAAGATGTCCTAATTTTTTTCAACTTAGCGGACTTTTTTTTAAAATTTAATTCTTTCTTCACAGATTTGGCTTCAGGAGTGTCTTTGTTTGCTTGATACCCCATCCATGGATTTTGCTAGATATCTACCACGTCATCATTTTGCTAGGAAACTACGCCATCCTGCTTCTTCATATGCTGACTGGGTTGACTGGATCCGCTCACGCACTGAAGTCAACATCCACTGGTTGGTACCTTGGTGGAAGATTTCTTGTATCACCATACAGACATACTTGATGTATGTTCCCCTTGCTGCTCTTCTTCAAGGTACATGCTATGATCCTCGCCGACATGTTAGTCAATACGGAGCTGAGCCTCGCGATTCTTAATTTACTCCCGATTTAGACATGCCTTCCTTGACTGAAGCCTACTTGGATCGGCTGAGGCAAAGCTGGCTTGCACATTACATTTATCGACTGCTATAGATTTTACATTTGTCAATTCAGAAAGTGTATTGTTAGAATGAAAAATAATTAAAGTAATAAATGATGCTTCTTTTCCATTTAAAATTTGTCATCACCTTTTGCTATTGTGTTTATTTATTTCATCCATTTCTGGTCAAAAACTTATAATAGTGCACATAGAACAATTTTAACATTAATTTTGTTTTATTAAATTAGGGAACAGCCAAACATAAAGCCAGCATACACAAGATCACTCCTATTGCCAACTAGCCCTTTCAGGTTTTCTAATTGACGATTTTCTCTCTTTTAGCCCTAATTGTTGCCTAGCCAGCCCTTTCGGGATTTTAGAACTAGCGGACTGCTCTAACTTTTGCCTAGGCCGCCCTTTTTGAGTTTTCAACCTAGCGAGCTCTCTCTCCTTTTTTTTATATCATACATAAAACCTCTTCAACCTGTCAATGTTTACTGGCTCACTAAATTCGTTCCTGTCCATGTCTGCTAACTTCACCGAACCTTTGTTCGTGCCTTGTTTCATGACATATGGCCCTTCCCAGCTAGGCCTAAACTTCCCTCTTGGATCATATACATTAGGCTTACATTGCTTCAACACCAAATCCCTGACTCTGAGTTTTCTGATTTTAACCCTTCTATTGTAGGCCCGAGCTATCTTCTTTTGATACAGTTGGTGATGATACAGTGCCTATAACCTTCTCTCTTCTAGTAAAGCTAACAAGACTACTCTCAATGACTTGATTTCTATTTCAATTGGCAACACTGCTTCCATCCCATAAACCAAAGAGAATAGTGTTAATGCAATAGGCGTTCGCACACTTGTCCTATATCCCCATAAAGCAAAGGGAAGCATCTCTGACCAATCCCTGTAAGTCTTGGTCATCTTGGATAGAATTTGCTTAATTGTTTTGTTTGTTGCTTCTACTGCACCATTAGCCTTTGGTCTATAAGGAGAGGATCTATGATGATGGATTCGGTACTTTGAGAATAAATCCTTAACTGCTCCTTAAAACTATACCCCATTGTCTGATATCACACTATGCGGGACCCCGTATCGGTAGATGAGGTTCTTTCCAATAAATCTAGCCATTTGGCTTGCACCCAATTTGTTGAAGGATTCGACTTTGACCCATTTTGAAAAATAATCTACTGCTACTATAATGAAACGGTGACCATTTGAGGCTGTCGAATGTATCTCTCCTATAATGTCGATACCCCAAGTGGCAAATGGCCGAGGTGAAGACATAGAATGCAGTTCTTCAGGAGGCATGTGATTCAAGTTACCATACAGCTGACATTGTTGGCACTTCTTTACAAACTCAATACAATCTCTCTCCATGGTCAACCAGTAGTAACCTTGCCAAATAATCTTCTTAACTAGAGCCAAACCACTCATGTGTGGACCGTAACTTCCCGCATGTATTTCTGACATGATACGCTCCACTTCAGGCTTTCTTATACATCTTAAATGCACCCCATCAGGCCATCTTCGATATAACTCTCCATGGAATGTGATGTATTACAATGACCACCGCCTTATGGCTCTTCTCTCTTTCTTTGTTGCCCCCGGCGGGTAATCTTTTTCTTCTAAAAATCACCTTATAGTATCATACCACGCATCATGGTCTGTATCAATTTCCATGATTGTCTCATATTCATAGCAAGGAGTTGATGAACTGGTCAAGATCATAGGCTTAAGGAATAAGCTGATAGAGTTTTCCCATACCGAAGCCAATGTGGCCAAGGCATCAGCCATCTGATTTTCTTCTCTTGATAGGTGTATAAACCTACACTTCTTAAAGTTCTTCTTCATTATGGTCAGGTAATGGTGGTATGGCTTTAATTTTTCCTCTTTCAACTCCCACTCTCCATTTACTTGGGATACTACTAGCAATGAATCGAAAAAACTTCCACCGTATCCACCTTCATAATCATTAGGGTTTCCAAACAAAAAATACAAGCTTCGTACTCCACCATATTATTGGTTGTCCTAAATTTCAACTTTTTGGCTAAAGGGATAAGTTCCCCTTCTAGCGATTCTAGTATAACTCCCAAACCTGCTCCTTTCCTATTAACTGCTCCATCAAAATACATTTTCCACCCTTGTACTTCAATTGCTTCTAAATTTTCATCCGAAAATTCCAAGATTACCTCTTCACTTTCTGGTAATGGTTGTTGGGCTAGGAATTTTGCCACCGCTCTACCTTTGATTGTTTTCCTAGTTACATACTCAATCTCAAATCTTCTAACATTATCAACCATCGACCATATTTCCTAATCAAAGAGGGTGTCTCCCTTAAGTACTTCATTAGATACAACCTGGATATTGCTTGCACACTATATGATTGAAAGTAATGCCGCAACTTCTTAGAAGACCAAACCACGGCTATACAGGTCTTTTCAATGATACTATACATAATTTCATAAGGTAGGAGCTTTCTACTCAAATAGTAAACTGCATGCTCAATCCCTGACTCATCTGCTTGGGCTAGCATGGCTCCTATCGACTCTTCTTCTACTACTAAGTATAGTGATAGAGGTTTGCCAAGTTTAGGTGGTTTTAAAACAGGTGGATTCAACAAATACTCTTTTATTCGCTCAAATGCCTTTTGACATTCTTCATTCTATTTGACCAGCTAATTCTTTTTAAGCAATTTGAAGATAGGCTCACAAATTGTTGTGAGTTTTGCTATGAATATGCTAATATATTGTAATTTACCAATAAATCCCCGAACTTCTCTCTCCGTCTTAGGGGCTGGCATATCCCTGATTGCTTTAACTTTGTCAGGATCAATCTCAATGCCATTCGGACCAATCACATGTCCCAATAATTTACCTAAGGTAACCCCAAACACACTTCTTTGGATTCAATCCTAGCAATTCTAAGTTTTGGAAGTGTTGTTCTCTTGTATATGATTTAACCATCATATCATCAACATATACTTCAACTTCTTTGTGCATCATGTCATGAAATAGTATGGTGGCCATCCTTTGGTAGGTTGCCCCAGCATTCTTTAAGCCGAATGGCATCACCCTATAACAAAATATACCCCATGTAGTAATGAAAGCAGTTTTGGCTTTATCTTCTTGGGCCATTAACACTTGATTGTATCTAGAAAGTCCATCTACAAATGAGTGTAGCATGCTAGAGGCTGCACTATCAATGAGAACATCTATATGAGGTAAAGAAAAATCATCTTTAGGGGAAGCCTTGTTTAAATCTCTATAATCCACACAGACCCTTATCCTTCCATCTCTCTTTGGCATAGGTACTATGTTGGCTAGCCAATCTGGATATTCTATCACTTCAAGGAACTTCACTTGTATTTTCTTAGTGACCTCTTCTTTAACCAATTCAGCCCACTCATGTCTTAATTGCCTAAGCTTTTGTTTGACAGGTTTCATGTGAGTGTAAGTAGGAATATGATGATCAGCTATGTCTCGATCTATTCCAGGCATATCCTCATAAGACAAAGCAAACACTTCTTCATAATTTTTGAACATTTTTTCAAATCTCTCTCTCTCATCAGGAGTAAGGTCGGATGCTATGCTAATGTTTTTAGGATTTTCAGCTGTTCCCAAATTTAATGATTGTGTGTTAACATAATTAATATTAAAGATGCTCATGTAACTACTATTTGAATGTATGCAACCATCAGGAGAAACATCACACAAGTAAGCAAAATCAGACTTTATTGCATTCATTTTGGAAAAGAAAACATCATCATCCTCATACAAAGTAGACAAATTAAAATCAAAATCAAGATCATTGTTCTTAAAATCATAAGGCAGGATGTCTTCAAACTTTTCTTCAACCAGGGCAGCAATCTCCTCCGGAGTCTTCTCAGCTTTCAGGATAACTTCTTTCTTTTCTTTTGGATTGGATTCTTTATTGGCTGACAGGATGAGCTCTTTCTTCACTTGCTCCACTAGCTCGGCCACATCTGCAAAAATTTTAAAACCCGGGATCAATTTTCCCATGAACATGATTGGCTTGGGCTTTCCTTAGAGTGGTCCCATATCTGGAGCTTTGACAAAGATCTCTTTAAGTGGTGGGAAGCTCATCTTCTCACTCTTCTTTGGCTGGACTTCGTTGTTTTCATCATATCCCAACTCTTTCTTGGAAGTTTGAGTTCTAAAGTCTGGCAGCTTTGTCAAACCGGCCTTACCCTTTCCAAGACCAGCTCCGGGAAGGTAGTTCATGTTCTTCATCATATTCAAGACTTTGGAGTCCACTGCTTCATCATCAGAAATTGCAGCTACTTGAAAACCATTGAGAGGCCTCTCTATCATTAGAGCGTTAACAATCTCATTATCTTCAGCTTCAATGACCACTGTCTCTTCTCCGTTGGGGAACTTGATCTTTTGATAAAGGGTGGAAGGAACTCCACCAAGAGGATGAAACCATGGTCCCCCCAAGAGTAAGGCGAAGGTAACCGGTATGTCTAAAATAAAAAATTCAACTATAGATTCAATTGGACCAACCTTGACAGCAGCTTTGAAAGTCCATTCGGCGTGTCTCTTAGTGTTGTCATAAGCCTGAATTGTTACCTCGGTCGGGTTTAGATCTCTTGTTTACATGGCTAGCTTTGGCAAACATTTATGGCAGACCCATCATCGACCATTACACATGGAGTCCTCTTCCCCTTGACTTCTATTTTGATAAAGAGAGGGCGGATGTGATCTCTCCCCTCTTCCGGTAAGTCCGCATCCGGAAAAGAAATTGTTCCTATATTAACTTCACTCTTTTCTTGAACATCTTCACATTTCATTACTCCTCCAATTTTTATGAAGTTGATCAACTCCTCCGGTGTAATGGAGGTAGAAATTGGCATGCTAGCTAAGGCTTTGGCCATAGTCTCTCGGTGCTTTTTAGAAGTAGCTAATAAGTCCCAAATGCTAACACTTGCTTGGGTTCTTTTCAATTGCTTGAGCACAGCATCATCTTCCTCTTCTTTATGTCCTACTTCAAATTCCTTAACCTTATTAGTTTCTATCTCCTTAGGTGGAGGCCTTGCATAAGGCTTACTGGATCTAGTGTTCATTACCTCTTCTTCGAGATCGGACCAAGTCCGCTCCTCCTTTTTGGATACAAGATCATCATCACTATCGCTTGAATCACAAAACCCATTGAAAACACAAATTGTTACTTCTTTACCCACCATAACTTGTTTAATTCCACCAAATACCTCTTCTTCTTTGGTAGCTTCTCCACCTACATCTTGAAAAGAAGACATGACAAAATCTTCTTGCAAACCTCCTCCAATTATGAAGGTTGTCGGCGGCGGTACCCTATTGAACTTTGATAATGAGTTGTCTTTGGTGTTTGGCTTGTTGGGCTAGGTTAGCTTCCCATTATCAATTAGATTTTGCATCTCATGTCTCAACCTTACACATCAATCCATGTCATGCCCTTGCATTTGATGAAACTGATAGAATGCTTTAGTGTCAAAATTAGGTGGGAGAGGATTAGGCAAAGGGTGAGGATTTAGAGGTTGTAGAAATCCCTTTCTTTGAAGCTTATTGAGAACCCAAGACATCGGCTTCCCTAATTTTGAAAATTGTCTCCTTGTTCCTTAGTTAGTAGCGTTAACACCGATTGCCTTTTGCATGCTTTGGCTACCAGAATGATAGTTTCCTTTTTCATTCCTTCTTATTGAAAAACGGTTCTTCTCTCTTTCCCATTCTTCAATTTGCAAACCCGCTAGGAGAAGGTCTTTGAAATCACGGATGAGTGTATGAGACATCCTCTCACGAAGACTAGGCAGCACCCCTCTCACAATCATCCTTATTTGATCAGATTCATCGGGCCTCTTCTTGAGCAAAGTGTCCTTGTTTCTCCATCTCTTCACATAATCTACAAAATTCTCATTCGACCTTTGCCTAATGGACTCTACTTCCATTACGGTAACTTCCATCTCGACATTATATCCATATTGTTGGATTAAGGCTTTGTAAAGTAGATCCCAACTCTTTTGTGTTCCATCATCTAAGGTATTGAACCAATTTTTGACAACAGGGTCCAATGAGAGCATGAAGTACCTTAGGGTTTGAGCCTTAGTAGCTCGGGCAGACTTCATAGCAGTGATATACTACTTCATATGGAGATGAGGATTTTCGATTCCATCAAACTTTACAAAAGATGGCATCTTGAACTTGTACGGGACTTCTTCATCTAGCTCAAATAATTTGTCAACTTCAGACATTTCCTCGGTTTTTAGTTTCTTCTCAAATTTCTTTTCTGAGTCAGCAATCATCTTTTCAACATCAGAAGTTTCAGTCTTCTCTATAGTTGATCTTTCAACAATCTTCGGTTCTTTTTTCTTGTCTTGAGCATCTTGGTAGTATTGAGCCCAATCATCATCATCATCAATGATCACCTTTTCATCATCAAAAACCACTTCA
The DNA here is from genome assembly GCA_947685225.1 of Garcia nutans. Classification (NCBI taxonomy): domain Eukaryota; kingdom Viridiplantae; phylum Streptophyta; class Magnoliopsida; order Malpighiales; family Euphorbiaceae; genus Garcia; species Garcia nutans. Next base: position 10,837,671 of record CANTUV010000033.1, on the reverse strand, counting down.
CCAACTTTAGTCTTCCCTTTGTCCCTTGGCTTCTTAGTGCTAGCAGATGCTTCGGCATGATTTTCTAAAATTGCAGTCAATTGGTTCTTCATGGTCTCAGCTAGGGCCTCTTTTATTTCTTCCATCTTGGCGTTGAGGGCATCATCCACCATTCTTTGAATTTGTTTGGGATCCATTGTTTTTGGTGAGCAAGTGATTGAGTCGTTGCTAGATTCTTCATCTTCGGCGTAGGTCGGATTGTTGTAAGCTTTTGAACTGTCATAATCCAGGCTGTGAGCCAGAGAGGATCAATGATATGAGATGCAAATGTATGCATGTATGCACAAATAATATACAAACAAGGACAAATAGGACATTCCTTCCAACCTTATAACATCCACACATGCATGGCGAGTCTCTTTTCCTAGGTATATGTTTAACAAAATACCAACATGGGGCATCTTGTTTTCGAATATTTCTCTAGAACATTTCAACCAATAGTTATATCTTCGAAAATGGAAATCAGTTCATGATAATTCCTATTAATTAGGCTTTAATCCATCTAACCAACTAAAGTAGCTTTTATGCTACATTGGATTAAAACTAAATTAAGAGGTTTATTATAAATAGATTTCTCACTTGAAAAAGTAACTAATGATTCATGCCAAAAACAAGCCCATGGTTAATTTATTCTTAGTATAAACTAGGCCCGCAATTGATTTTTGGTATTTCGTAATTGACCCAAATAATTTGCAAGCTCTTTGTAACATAATATTTTTTTATAAGCCCATTGTAAAAAGATTTTAGAAAAAATGGATTTTTGGCTTAATATTTGGGCCATGAGCAAAATAATTTTTGATTTGTTTTTAGAAAAGTCTTATGTCCAAAGAAAAAATTTTGAAAATAGCTTTGGTCTTATGAATTTTAATGAAAAATTTATTTGAGCTCGCAAATGTACTTAGGTCATATTAGAAAAAGATCAAACCAAATAAGCCATGATTTAAGCCAAGATAAATTAACTATAGTCAAACAACATGCATTTGGGGTAAAACCTAAGGAAAGTAACAAGGTCAATTACATGAGCTTTAGTCTTTGGGTTAAAAGGCTTAGGTTCCCATAGCAAGTATATACCAAATGGTACAAGGCTATGAGTGGTTATGCCATGCTTGATCTCCATACCTTGAGTGAAAGTATGGTATCCCTTACATAACATAACACGGGTAACACGGGCATCCTAACTCACGCACACGATGCAATCTAATATGATGCAATGGATAATATCATTATAAGAAAGAATAGAATAATATAAAGACCAACGAAATCAACTTCTCTTGTCCCCAGTGGAGCCACCACTGTGAGCGGGGATTTTTGCCCCCACTCCCGGTGGAATGGTTCTTAAGACTTCGGCACTGTTTAGGCTCGGGGCCTTAGAGAACACAGACCTAAGTCCGGAGAAAATAGAGTCGCCACCCAGACGGGCTGGAAAAAGAAAGGGGTGGATGACTCAATTCCTAAGGAATCCCCAACCCCCTAATGAGTTCGGAAAGTTGGGTACGTGTGGGGAAGGTGAGAAATGGCCTAGTGCCTCGACAATGCCCGGTTCATTGAAACCGGCCTCCTTTACAGGTCTTAATATTATAAAATTCTTAAATATAACAATATTTTCCATATTACACACAACAATTGAAATAAAGCATTAATATATTAAAAATCAAAACAATGTCCAAATAAAGCAAATAAATGGACACCCATCCGAGGATGAAAACATGTCCTTACATCCCATGCCTAAATAGGACACCCACCGAAAGGTAGAAACATGTCCTTTACATTGGTCTAAAATATAAAAGCAATTTAAATTACATGATATTTAACTAATGAGGTACCCACAAAATGGAAACATACCTCTTACAACACTTGGAAATCAAAAATAAATCGATAAAGGTAAATAACCATTCATCATAAATAAATTATTCATCAATGATATCAATCAAAATATAAAATAAACATATATCCATGATAAATTAAATAAATCAATCATTGAAATTAAATAAACCAACAAAGCATTGAAAATAAATTAAAGCATATAATAGACTACATAACCAAATATAAAATTAAATAAAGCAAGTAAAGATTCAAATTAGGGCTACTGTTTCTTTTTAAGATTCTTTATTTAATATGTTTAGGGTTTTGGAATTTATGGGTTTAAGCTATTGTAAGTTTTAAAGGAATTGAAATGGATTAAAGTTTTATAATTGAAGAGGTTGATAAAGTTCTTTGATTAACCAAATTGGTGCTTGAGGAGTGAAATCATGAAATTAGGATTTGGACACTTTAAAACATTAGATTTATTATTATTAGCTACTGAATTGTTGTTTCTAGGCTTACTATGTTTGAATTTTAATATTTAGGTTTATAAGGTTTTAAGGTTTAAAGGATTAGGGTTTAGAAAAAATAGAGTTTAAGGTTTTAAGGGAGTTAGGGTTTAAGAAAACTAGGGTTTAATGTTAGCTAGTTTGAGGTTACTGTCTTGGTTTTAAAGTTAAATTAGGGTTTTTAGTGTTTCGGAGAATGTATTTTATTTTAGAATTTGGAAAAACAATTTATAGTTTTATGAAGCTTTATGAAAATAAACAAAACAATTTAAGGTTTATGGCAACAGAAAAGATATTTTCTAGGGTTTTTGGACAGAAAAGGATTCAATTTAGGGTTTTGGAAATTTGGAAAGCATATTAGGGTTTTGGTAAATTAATGAAACAATTTAATGTTTTGAAAAGTTGGAAAGTAGATTATGGTTTTAAAATTTTGAAGAAACAGAAACAACAATTTTAAGATTTTTGGGAAAAAAAAAACGAATTAAGGTTTTTAGAATCAAAAGTAACAATTAGATGATTCAAGCTACTGTGAAAAAATTAGATATTCATACCTTCATTTATTGGTTCCACCAAAAATTACTTCTTGGATGAACAATAACAAAGGCAAGATGGTTGCCTTTGATGGATTGATTGTTTGGTTGCTTATTCTTCTCTCAAAAAGTCCGATTGATTTCCTAATTTTCTTAATTCCTTGGTCCAAAGTTTTTCCTCTAAAATCTTCCTCCCCTTAAAATTTTGATCCCTTCTATGCTGTTTTTAGTCCTTATTTATAGAAGATTTTGATGATTAATCTTAATTGTTCATGGAATCTAACATTAATTAAGAAAAGGAAACCGAAACCAAATTGAATTTGGTTTCGGAAAAAATTGAGTTTGAAAAATTTTGCTGGCAAAAAAAAACTGCTGCCGAAAAATTTTGCTGGCGAAAAAGTTACTGCAGGAGCCACGAGCGAAAATTGGCGAGCTGGGCGGCCAGGACATTTCATCCAATCCAACCTTTTCGACGATGAATTTTTTGTCGCCAATTTTTTGGTCTCCGATTTTTATTTTTATTTATTTGTTTGTTATTATTATTATTTATTTGTTTATTAATTATAAAAACTAAATACTAAAGCAAACATTATTTAATTAAGATAACACAAAAATTATTTTGGACTGATTAAAATATATTGGACAACAAAAAATTTATTTTGGACTTATTAAAATATTGGACCGGACTGGATAAAAAATTAAGGGTCTATACCTAATTCCCTCAAAACCGTAAACCCTAGTTTTCCTAAACCCTAATCCTTAAAACCTTAAAACCTTATAAACCTAAATATTAAAACAACAGTCTAGTAACCAAGAAATATAAACCTAATGTTTTAATATTCTAAAACCCAACCCCTAAACCCTAATTTGATTCATGAGACCCTAATTTATTTCAATTTTCCAAAAACCTTTACAGTAGGTTAAACAAATACTAAAATTCTAAAATTCTAAAATCATAATATATTAATTAAAGAACTTTAGATGGAAATAGTAAACCTCAATTTATATCTTTACTTGCTTTATTTGATTATGTAGTCTATTATATGCTTTGATTTATATTCAATGCTTTGGTGATTGATTTATTTTCAATGCTTGATTTATTTAATTTATCATGGATGAATGTTTATTATTTTCAATGATTGATGATGAATGATTTATTTATGATGAATGGTTATTTACTTTTATTGGTTTATTTTGATTTCCAACTATTGTAAGAGGTATGTTTCCATTTTGTGGGTACCTCATTAGTTAAATATCATGTAATTTAAATTGTTTTTATATTTTAGACCAATGTAAAGGACATGTTTCTACCTTATGGTAGGTGTCCTATTTAGCTTAGACATGGATGATGTAAGGACATGTTTCCATCCTCGGATGGGTGTCCATTTATTCGCTTTGCTTGGACATTGCTTCGATTTTAATATAATTGTAATATCCCAAAGTATACCCTAAAAGTTTTAGAATATTTATTGTTGTATTTGGATTAAATGTATATGTTTAAGTGAAAAGAGAAAAGAGGTAAGGAGAAGACTGTATATGTTGTATATTTATAGATATATACAACATATACAAGTCAAAGAAATGGGTGGTCAAAAGAAGAAATAATTAATTTTAATTAATTAAAATGGAAATTAAGTGGAAAGTGGATGATGATATTTGTAATATTATATTAATATAATTGCTTGGTTGAGAACAAAAGAGAGATTGAGTGCTTAAGTGAAGAGGGAGAGTTGACTTTGCTCTTTTCTATTCATCTTCTTCTTCTTTTCTTTTCTCCTTGGCCGGCTAGCTCGATAGCAAGAGAGGAAGTGAGATTTTGTCTTTCCAAACTCAAGATTGAAGGATGTTTCAAGTGATCAAGTTGGAAATCTAAGAGTTTTCATCACTTTTGGTAAGTTTTCCACTTGATTCCCTTGTTTCTTTTAAGTTTGTATTGTGGGTTTGGTGTTTGATATATGTTTTGAATTGTTTTGGTGTTTTTGCAAGTTAGTATGGTTTATGGGTATGTTTAGTTAAGTTTGTTTCGAGTGAAAGATGGTGGAAGTAAGAGGTTTGTTGGATGTGATGTTGTTGTTGTCGGAATCAGAAGTTTTGGCCTGACACTCCCATGAGCACGGCCAGGTCTTTAGGTTTGTCAATGATTCTGTTTTCTGGATGGGTGACAAGACCAGTGACACGCCCATGTCGCTGAGCGTGTCACAGCTTCTGTGTTGTGGTAGCATTGACACATCCAGTGACACGCCCATGTTATTGAGCGTGTCATAGCTACTGTGTTGAAGGAGGATTGAAACGGCCAGTGACACGCCCATATCACTGAGCGTGTCAAAGCTTCTGTGTTGTGAGTTTAGGGCATGGTCAGGGACACGCCCGTGTTGTTGAGCATGTCATGTGTAGAGTTTGCCCTAGTTGATTCTTAACCTTACTATCTCATGTGTATCTTTAAGTGAGTATGTATTATTCCTTTTGGATTAGGTTTTTAAAGAGTTTGAGTTGCCCTAATCCAAGCGTTGGAGGATTTTTGGAAGAGGAAGTGTTTAGATTGGTGTGAGTTGCTCTTGAGGTAAGTACAAACTTACATGGTTGCATACATTTACATGACTTTGAGACTTAGCACATTTGGTTATAAATGTGTTAAGTAATTTATTACATTGTTAATACATTTGATTAATGTTATGATTTGCATATTATGAAAGATATGATGATCATTCAAAATGTATGTTCAATGCAATTGGTTATGTATACTTTAATGATGAGATGTACAGCCATTGTTGTTGGCTATAATGATGCAAATGAAATAATTGGGGCATGGTTGCCTAGTTTGATTATGAGAAATGAAATGAGAAATGAATTGTGAAAGAGATTGATAATGAGATAAATGAATTAATTGTGTGCCTAGTATGTTATTCAATTTTCAGAGTTTTGAGTTTGGCGGCATGCCTATGAATTTCTGGGCAGGTGAAAAGATCGGGTCGTAAGCCTAGCCCAGCTGATAAATATCAAAAATGATATTTTTGAGGTGAAAAGAACGGGTCGTAAGCCTAAAAAATAGTAACAGTCTAGCTGAGTTGAGGACCAAGATACTGGGGCCCTAGGGTCTAGCCAAGTTGAGGTCCAAGAGACTGGGTCTGTTACATTATCCATGGATAGATATATATATCGCCTACGGGCTTGATGAATGTGATTATGGACCAAAGCCGTAACGCTGAACTTTGAATAACATATTAGATCCTTTTTGGGCCCATGCTTGTCTTTGTTTCAATGTGAATCATAAATTATAAAACAATTAAATAAGATAATGAAATGTAATGTTATGAAATATAGCATTTTTGAATATGATCTCTATTGCTTGAAAGTATGACATTGACATTGCATTAAAGCATATTGTTATTGTGGTTTGTACCACTAAGCCTATGGCTTAGCGCGATTGTGGTTCATCTCGCAGGTGACAGGGTAGAACCGGAGAGTTCAGCTAGACCGAGTCAAGTCTAGACTTTAAAGTGTTGATTGTGGGCTTAAAGATCAGAGACAAACTGCCAAACATGTATAAACTTTATGTTTTGTAAACATGGATTTGATGTATTTATATATGTAAATACCACTACATTTTCCGCTGCATAATGAATAAATGTTTTATCTAGTATAGTTTATAATATAATATGAAGTGTTTTAAGTTTTCTTATTTTATTGCAGAAGAGAAAAATTGGGTTATCTAATATAAACCGTGGCACTCCTGTATTCGGTATAAGTATATTACAGGTGTAGTAGTATGTAGTGTGTGTATACAGGGTATAGGGGTGTTCTTTGGTATCAGAGCCTAGGTTTGAAATTCTCAACCTAGGTAAATTTTAAGAAAAAGAAAATTTGATTTTAAAATGTGATTTTTAAATAAGATACATGTTTTGGTATTGGCAGTCTCTGATCTTTGATGAGGTATATTCTGCTGTGTTTGCAGATATAGGTAGTGATGGCGTCTCAGTCACGTCAGTCCATAGAAGGTAGTGCTGAGAGTGTAGCTCCTGAAGAGGGTAGAGATGGGGCTAGGGTTGAGAGAGCTGGAGAGGCACCTGTACTTGTGCAAGAGAGATCAGCTGCTGATGAGGTTCTGCCGGTTTGGTTACGGTATGTGGTAGAATTGTTGAGGCAAGCTCCAGTGCAGCCACCGCCACCACAACCACAAGTACCGGTGAGGCATTATGATAAATTGAGGAAATTTGGGGCTAAATATTTCTTTGGTACTACAGATCTTGCTGTAGCTGAGCAGTGGTTGGATAGAGTTCAGAGGGTATTCATCCAGTTGCAAGCCATTCCTGAAGAGAAATTTGATTATGCTAGATTCCTTCTGCAGAAAGATGCCTATGATTGGTGGAAGACGGTTCCTCATGCTATGGATGATCCACCAACTTTGTTTTATAATTATTTTTTGCGGGAGTTTGAGCAGAAATATACTCCGAGGAAGTATAAGGATGTCAAGAAGATGGAATTTCTGAATCTGAGACAAGATAACCGGACTGTGACAGAGTATGAGGTAGAGTTCCTCCGGTTGAGTCATTATGCCGGGGGGATTATTTCAGATGAGATTAACCGGTGTAGGAGATTTGAGGAAGGGTTGAGGCCCTCTATTATGTGTATTGTTGCTGGTTCCCGATATCAGGATCTTTCCCAGCTTGTTGCAGCAGCCAGAAGTGTTGAGAGAGCATAGGCTATTGCAGCAGCTGCTACTGAAGAGGAGACCAGAGTTAGGAGATCCCAGTTTGAGGTAGGTTCTTCGTCTATGAAGAGAGGCCAAGGAAGTTTTGTTCCGAGAGTCAATAGGAGCCAGAGGCAGTCGGGTAGGTCAGTTCAGTATCAGAGGCAGAGACCGAGACCTACAGTTTCTGTAGCTAATGCTCCGACTCCAGTGGTTCAGAGGTCTACTCCACCTACATGTGTCCATTGTGGTAGGATACATGGGGGTGTTTGTTGGAAGATTAGTGGATCAGCTGTATGTTTCAGATGTGGATCGCCTGACCATTTCATTAGAGATTGTCCTGATATACAGGAGCATAGGCAGCCAGATTCTGTAGTTTCTCAACCTAGTGTGAGAGGAGGTCGAAGTGGCAGAGGTGTTAGTAGAGGTGGTCAACCTAGGATCAGTCAGAGAGGAGGCTGTACATCCTGAGGCAGTAGGCCAAATGAGGCTGGGTCTTTCCAGTGAGTGTGTGTGATGCAGAGGCAACCGGATGCTTCAGCAGTCATTGCGGGTACATTTTCTTTATTTGGCATTTCAGTTCTTGCTTTGATTGATCCAGGATCTACTCATTCATACATAAGTGCATCTATCTTGCCTGTGTCTGAATTGCATTCAGAGTCCTTAGGATTTGATGTCTTAGTGACAAATCCTTTAGGACATAGTGTTGCGATGAGCAAGGTGCATCGTGATAGTTTAGTTGTGGTGCAAGGTGAGGAGTTTCTTGGTGATTTGATTGAAATGCCTTTTAAGGAATATGATTTGACTTTAGGCATGGATTGGTTGTCTAAACATGGAGCTATGGTAGATTGTCAAAAGAAGTGTGTTACCCTGAGAACCAGTGATGGTAGAAGTGTGATGGTATCTAGTAAGCAGAGACAACTTGCATCCTTGTTTGTGTCAGCTGTTGCAGCTAGAAAGTTGATTAGAAAAGGGTGTGATGCTTATCTTGCTCATGTGGTAGATACCAGAGTAGTGGGTTCTCAACTTTATAGTATACCCACAGTTGTGGAATTTCCAGATGTATTTCCGGAGGAGTTGCCAGGGTTACCCCCTGAGAGAGAGGTTGAGTTTGGTATCAATTTGTTGCCTAGTACCACTCCCATCTCTATTACTCCTTATCGAATGGCACCTGCTGAGTTGAGAGAGTTGAAGGTGCAGTTGCAGGAGTTGTTGGATAAAGGGTTTGTTCGCCCTAGTGTTTCTCCGTGGGGAGCACCTGTTTTGTTTGTGAAGAATAAGGATGGTACTTTGAGGTTGTGCATCGATTATAGGTAATTGAACAAGGTGACTATCAAGAATAAGTACCCTTTGCCTAGGATAGATGATCTCTTCGATCAGTTGAAGGGAGCAGCAGTGTTTTCCAAGATTAATTTGAGATCAGGGTACCATCAGTTGAGAGTCAGAGCTGAAGATGTTCCTAAGATAGCTTTCCGCACAAGATATGGGCATTATGAGTTTTTAGTGATGCCTTTAGGATTGACGAATGCACCTGTAGCTTTAATGGATTTGATGAATAGGGTGTTTAGGCCCTATCTAGATCAGTTTGTGGTGGTTTTCATTGATGATATTTTGGTGTATTCACGTAATGAAGAGGATCATGACAAGCATCTGCGGATTGTATTGCAGACCTTGAGAGAGAAGTAATTGTATGCTAAGCTGTCGAAATGTGAGTTTTGGTTTGATCAAGTGACTTTTCTCGGTCATATAGTTTCAGCAGATGGAATAAGAGTTGATCCGAGTAAAGTTGAGGCCATTTTGAATTGGAGTCCACCGAAGTCAGTGACTGAAGTTAGAAGTTTTCTGGGTTTGGCAGGCTATTATCGACGGTTTGTGAAGGGTTTTTCTTTGATAGCTACTCCACTCACCAGATTACTTTGGAAGGGAGTTAGATTTGTGTGGATAGATCATTGTCAAGCAAGCTTTGAGCAGTTGAAAGAAATGTTGACTCAAGGTCCTGTTCTTACTTTGCCTATGAAACATATGTGATTTACAGTGATGCTTCACATAATGGTTTAGGTTGTGTTTTGATGCAAGCGGGTAAAGTCATAGCTTATGCTTCTCGGCAGTTGAAGCCACATGAGCTTAATTATCCAACGCATGATTTGGAGTTAGCAGCCATAGTTTTTGCTTTAAAGATTTGGCGACACTACTTGTATGGGGAGAAGTTTTTCATTTACACGGATCGTAAGAGTTTGAAATATTTGGGGGTTCATAGAGAGCTTAATCTTTGACAAAGACGATGGTTGGAACTGATTAAAGATTACGATTGTTTGATTTATTATCATCCTGGTAAGGCAAATGTTGTTGCGGATGCCTTGAGTCGGAAGTCTTTGGCAGGTTTGACTATTTATTCACTCTCATTGCTTGTTGAGTTGAGAGCGTTGCATGCTAATTTTGAATCATGTGATGATGGAGCCTTGTTAGCTCAGTTGCATTTGAGACTGGTGTTGTTGGATCAGATTAAAGAGGCTCAATTGGTTGATGAGAAAATTCAGAAGATTGTTTCTGGTTGCCAAAAAGGAGAGAACCAAGATTTCTATATGAGAAAAGATGGTAGCCTTTGGTTCAAGGATAGATTGTGTGTTCCTGATGATGCAAGATTGAGAAAGATTATTTTGGAAGAAGCACATCAATCGGTTTTTGCTATGCATCCTGGGAGTACTAAAATGTATCATGATTTGAAGCAACATTACTGGTGGTCAGGTATGAAGAGGGACATAGCGGAGTTGGTATCTAAATGTCTCACTTGTCAGAGGCTGAAAGCTGAGCATCAAGTTCCAACAGGGTTGCTTCAACCTTTATCAGTTCCTGAATGGAAATGGGAACGTGTGATAATGGATTTTGTGTCTGGTTTGCCATTGACTCAGAAGAAGCATGATGCTATCTGGGTGATTGTTAATCGGTTGACAAAGACAGCTCATTTTCTTCCAGTTCGGATGGACTATTCTCTTGAGAAGTTGGCTGAGCTATATATCAGTGGGATAGTGAAGTTGCATGGAGTCCCAATTTCTTTAGTGTCTGATTAAGATCCCCAGTTTACTTTGAGATTTTGGAAAAGTTTACATGGTGCTTTGGGTTCTCGATTGCACTTTAGCACTGCTTTTCATCCGCAGATAGATGGGTAGTCAGAGAGAGTGATACAAATTTTGGAGGACATGTTGAGAAGCTGTGTCATTGAATTCTCTGAAAGTTGGGACAAATTTTTGCCATTAATGGAATTTGCTTATAACAATAGTTATCAGTCTAGTATTAAAATGGCACCTTATGAGGCATTGTATGGTAGAAGATGCAGAACGCCTCTATGTTGGAATGAAGTTGGAGAAGGCAAATTGGTTGGTCCTGATTTGATTAAAGAAACGGAAGAGAAAGTGAAAATAATTCGGGATCGGTTGAAAGCAGCTTCAGATCGGCAGAAATCTTATTCATATTTGAAGAGAAGAGACATAGAGTTTAGTGTGGGAGATAAAGTGTTTTTGAAGGTGTCTCCTTGGAAAAAGATTTTGAGATTTGGCCGCAAAGGGAAGCTAAGTCCTCATTTTATTAGACCTTGTGAAGTATTAGAAAGAGTTGGACCAGTTGCATATCGACTAGCTTTGCCGCCTGAGTTGGATAGAATTCACAATGTTTTCCATATTTCTATGCTATGAAGGTACAGGTCAGATCCATCTCATGTTTTGTCAGTGGAATCTATTGAAGTGAGTCCGGATCTAACTTTTGAAGAAGAACCAGTGGTTATTTTGGCACAAAAAAAATGAAAGAGTTGAGAAATAAGAAAGTGCCACTTGTAAAAGTTCTTTGGAAGAATCATGCGAAGGAAGAAGTAACTTGGGAGAGTGAGCAAGCGATGCGAGATCAGTATCCCCAGTTGTTTCAGAATTGAGATCAGGTAATTTCGAGGATGAAATTTCTTTTTAGAGGGGGAGAATTGTAATATCCCAAAGTATACCCTAAAAGTTTTGGAATATTTATTGTTGTATTTGAATTAAATGTATAAGTTTAAGTGAAAAGAGAAAAGAGGTAAGGAGAAGAGTGTATATGCTGTATATATATAGATATATACAACATATACAAGTCAAAGAAATGGGTTGTCAAAAGAAGAAATAATTAATTTTAATTAATTAAAATGGAAATTAAGTGGAAAGTGGATGATGATATTTGTAATATTATATTAATATAATTGCTTGGTTGAGAACAAAAGAGAGATTGAGTGGTTAAGTGAAGAGGGAGAGTTGACTTTGCTCTTTTCTATTCATCTTCTTCTTCTTTTCTTTTCTCCTTGGTCGGCTAGCTCGATAGCAAGAGAGGAAGTGAGATTTTGTCTTTCCAAACTCAAGATTGAAGGATGTTTCAAGTGATCAAGTTGGAAATCTAAGAGTTTTCATCACTTTTGGTAAGTTTTCCACTTGATTCCCTTGTTTTCTTTTAAGTTTGTGTTGTGGGTTTGGTGTTTGATGTATATTTGGAATTGTTTTGGTGTTTTTGCAATTTAGTATGGTTTATGGGTATGTTTAGTTAAGTTTGTTTGGAGTGGAAGATGGTGGAAGTAAGAGGTTTGTTGAATGTGATGTTATTGTTACCGGAATCAGGATTTTTGGCCTGACATGCCCATGAGCACGGCCAGGTCTTTAGGCATGTCAATGATTCTATTTTCTGGATGGGTGACACGACCAGTGACATGCCCATGTCACTGAGTGTGTCACAGCTTCTGTGTTGTGGTAGCATTGACACTTCCAGTGACACGCCCATGTCACTGAGCGTGTCATAGCTACTGTGTTGAGGGAGGATTGACACGGCCATGTCACTGAGCGTGTCAAAGCTTCTGTGTTGTGAGTTTAGGGCATGGTCAGGGACACGCTCGTGTTGTTGAGCGTGTCATGTGTAGAGTTTGCCCTAGTTGATTCTTAACCTTACTATCTCATATGTATCTTTAAGTGAGTGTGTATTATTCCTTTTGGATTAGGTTTTTAAAGAGATTGAGTTGCCCTAATCCAAGCGTTGGAGAATTCTTGGAAGAGAAAGTGTTTAGATTGGTGTGAGTTGCTCTTGAGGTAAGTACAAACTTACATGGTTGCATACATTTACATGACTTTGAGACTTAACACATTTGGTTATAAATGTGTTATGTAATTTATTACATTGTTAATACATTTGATTAATGTTATGATTTGCATAATGTGAAAGATATGATGATCATTCAAAATGTATGTTCAATGCAATAGGTTATGTATACTTTAATGATGAGATGTGCAGCCATTGTTGTTGGCTATAATGATGCAAATGAAATAATTGGGGCATGGTTGCCTAGTTTGATTATGAGAAATGAATTGTGAAAGAGATTGATAATGAGATAAATGAATTAATTGTGTGCCTAGCATGTTATTCAATTTTCAAAGTTCTGAGTTTGGCGGCATGCCTATGAATTGCTGGGCAGGTGAAAAGACCGGGTCGTAAGTCGAGCCCAGCTGATAAATATGAAAAATGATATTTTTGAGGTGAAAAGACCAGGTCGTAAGCCTCAAAAATAGTAACAGTCTAGCCGGGTTGAGGACCAAGATACTGGGGCCTTAGGGTCTAGCCGGGTTGAGGTCCAAGAGACTGGGTCTATTACATTATCCATGGATAGATATATATATCGCCTACGGGCTTGATGAATGTGATTATGGACCAAAGCAGTAACTCTGAACTTTGAATAACATATTAGATCTTTTTTGGGCCCATGCTTGTCTTTGTTTCAATGTGAATCATAAATGGTAAAACAATTAAATAAGATAATGAAATGTAATGTTATGAAATATAGCATTTTTTAATATGATCTCTATTGCTTGAAAGTATGACATTGACATTGCATTAAAGCATATTGTTATTGTGGTTTGTACCACTAAGCCTATGGCTTAGCGCGATTGTGGTTCATCGCGCAGGTGACATGGTAGAACCGGAGAGTTCAGCTAGACCGAGTCGAGTCTAGACTTTGAAATGTTGATTGTAGGCTTAAAGATCAGAGATAAACTGCCAAACATGTATAAACTTTATGTTTTGTAAACATGGATTTTGATGTATTTATATATGTAAATACCACTACATTTTCCGCTGCATAATGAATAAATGTTTTATCTAGTATAGTTTATAATATAATATGAAGTGTTTTAAGTTTTCTTATATTATTGCAGAAGAGAAAAATTGGGTTATCTAATATAAACCGCGGCACTCCTGTATTCGGTATATGTATATTACAGGTGTAGTAGTATGTAGTGTGCGTATACAGGGTATAGGGGTGTTATAATAATGATACTTTATTTTAATTGTTGCATGTAATATGGATAATATCATTATATTTAAGAATTTTATAATATTAAGACCTATAAAGGATGCCGGTTCCAATTAACCGGGCGTTGTGGGGGTGATGGGTCATTTCTCACCTTCCCCACAAGTACCCAACTTTCCTAACCCATTAGGGGGTTGGGGATTCCTTAGGAATCGAGTCATCCACGCCTTTCTTTTTCTCGGCCCGTCCGGGTGGCGACTCCATTTTCTCCAGACCTAGGTCCATGTTCTCTAAGGCCCCAAGCCTAAATAGTGCTGAAGTCGCAAGAACCATTTCGCCAGGAGTAGGGGCGAAAATCCCTGCTCACAGGTTGTAATAGTCCCTCCTTTTGTAACTTGTTGAGAACCCAAGATAGAGGTTTCCCCAACTCTGAGAACTGCCTTTTATTTCCTTGACCAGTCACATTAATATCAACTTCCTTTTGCGTGCTTTGATTGCCTGACTGGTAGTTCCCTTTCTCATTTCTTCTTACTGAAAAGCGGTCTCCCTTTCCATTCTTCAATTTACAGACCAGCCTGGAGGAGATCTTTGAAATTCCTTATGAGAGTGTGAGATGGCCTCTTATAGAGATTAGGCAGGGTGCCTCTAATTATCATTCTTATCTGATTTGACCCATCAGGCCTCTTCCTGAGCAATGCAACCTTATTCCTCCACCTTTTCACATTGTCCACAAAATTCTCATTTGGCCATTGTCTAATGGACTTAACTTCTATTAAGGTAAGTTTCAGATCGACATTGTACCCACACTATTGAATGAAGGCTTTGTATAATAAATCCTAGCTCTTTTGAGTACTTTCTTCTAAGGTATTGAACCAATTATGCACAATAGGATCCAATAAGAGCATGAAATACCTCAAAGTTTGAGCCTTAGTAGCTCTGGCAGACTGCATGGCAGTGATGTACTGCTTAACATGCAAATAAGGATTTCATGTACCATTGTATCTAGCAAAGGAAGGCATTTTGAACTTATAAGGGACCTCCTCTTCTAACTCAAATAATTTGTCAGCCGCAGATATTTCTTCAGTTTTCAACTTCTTTTCAAACTTCTTTTCCAGGTTTGTAATCATCTTCTCAACATCTAAATTTTTAGTCTCGACTCTTTCTTTTTATCTTGAGGATATTAGAAATACTGAGCCCAGTCATCATCATCATCAATGACTACTTTGTCATCCTCAAAAGCCACTTCACCAACCTTAGCTCTCCCTTTGTCCTTTAGTTTCTTAGTATTGGCCGATGCCTCGACAGTGTTTTCCAAAAGTGGAACCAGTTGACTTTTCATGATCTCGGCTAGGGCCCCCTTTAATTCTTCCATCTTGACTTCAAGGGAATCATCAAACATCTTTTGAATCTGCTCAGGTTTCATTGCTCTTGGTGAGAAGCTAACTGAGTTATTGTTGGATTCCTCATCACCGTCGTAGGTTGGATTGTCGTAGGCTTTTGAACTATTATAATACAGGGCTATGACCCAGAGATGATCAATGATATGAGATGCAAATGTATGTATGCATGTATGCACAAACAACAAACAAACAAGGATAAGTAGGACATTCCTTCCAACCTTATAGCATCCACACATGAATGGCGAGTCTCTTTTCCTGGGTATATGGTTAACAAAATATCAACATGGGGTATCTTGCTTACAATTAATTCCCTTGGACATTTCAACCAATAGTTGCATTTTGTAATATAGAATTCCCATTAATTAAGCTTTAATCCATTGAATCTCAACTAAAATAGCTCTTATGCTCTATTGAATTAAAGCAAAATTAATAGGTTTATCATAAATAGATTTCTTATTTTAGAAAAAGTAACTAATGATTCATGCTAAAACCAAGACCATGGTTAATAATTCTTAGTATAAACTAGGCTCATAATTGATTTTTGGTATTTCCATAATTGACCTAAATATTTGTAGGCTCTTTAAAAAGGTTGCAAAAATAATTTTGTTTCTAAGCCCATTGTAAAATGATTTTAGAAAAAATGGATTTTGGGCTTTGTATTTGGATCATTAGAAAAGAATTTTTGACTTGTTTTTAGAAAAGTTTTATGTCCAAAGATCATTTTCAAAATTTTAAAAATAGTTTTGGTCTTTTGGATTTAGAGGAAAAAATTGTTTGAGCTCACAATGTAATTAGATCATATTAGAAAAATAACAAAACAAATAATCCATGATTTAAACTAAGATAAATTAACCATAGTCAAATAACAAGCATTTAGGGTAAAACCTAAGGAAAGTAACTAGGCCAATTACATGAGCTTTAGTCTTTGGGTTGAAAGGTATAGGCTCACATAGAATAAGACTATGAGTGGTTATGCCATGGTTGATCTCCATGCCTTGTGTGAAAGTATGGTATCTCTTACATAAAACAACACGGGTAACACGGGCATCCTAATTTATGCACACGATGCAATCTAATATGATGCAATGGATAATATCATGATAAGAAAGAATAGAATAATATAAAGACCAATAGAATCAACTTATCTTATCCCCAGTGGAGTCACCACTGTGAGCGGGGATTTTTGCCCCCACTCCCATGTGGAATGGTTCTTGTGACTTTGGCACTATTTAGGCTCAGGGCCTTAGAGAACACGGGCCTAAGCCTGGAGAAAATGGGGTAGCCACTCAGACAGGTTGGGAAAAAGAAAGGGGTGGATGACTCGATTCCTAAGGAATCCCCATTAGGGGTTTGAAAAGTTGGGTACATGTGGGAAAGGTGAGAAATAGCCCAGCACCCCCACAATGCTTGGTTCATTAGAACCGGCCACCTTTACAGGTGTGAGCGAGGATTTTTACCCCACCGCCGATGGAATGGTTCTTGCAAATTCGACACTATTTAGGCTTGATAAGTGCACAATTGATGATATTTTATTCCTATTTCTTAATATGATTATTATCCAATTGAGTTTAATTTGTTTGTTCAATTGTATTTTAGGGTTAATTTTAGGAATTCTATGTATTTTGAGGCTTGTGGTCATTTCGAAGGAATTACAGGTGAAAGTAGAAGAAAAGAGCAAAATTCATCAATGGACACGCCCATGGACAAGGGCGTGTCAATGGACGTGCCCTTGATGCTGCATACAGAAGCATTCATATGCCCAGTGACATGGGCATGTCACCAAGCGTGCCTTTTGCAATGTTTCATAGTAGCTGTGACACGCCCAGTGACATGGGCGTGTCACTGGATGTGCCTTATATTCAAAATTCCAGTGGCAATGACACGCCCAGTGACATGGGCGTGTCAATGGGCATGTTAGACGAAATTATCGGCACTATAAAAGCTGCACTGAAGCACAAATTAAAGGGCCAAATTTCATATTTTGTAACCTAGAGCCGACTTCTAAAGCAAAGAGGAGAGTTTTAGAGCTGATATTGAGGGTGAAGACATATTCTAAACAAGATCTCAACCGAGATTCAAGGATTAAAGAGAAGATATACGAATTATTTGCAATGGATTGTTTGGATTCTTTTTCTTATTTCTCTTGTTCTAGTTTTCTGATTTTGAACATGAACTAATTTATTCTCTATCTATATATTGATGAACCCTAACTTTATTGTATGGATTGAATAATTTTATTAAATTGAATCATTTGATTGAGTTGTTTTATTCTTATGATGTTTAATAATTTATTTCCAATTAATAATAGCATGCTTATTGATTGGTTGCAATTTTCATATTAGTGACTTGAGAAAGCTTGATATGAATTGAATATTCATAAGAATTAAGGATTGATTGGGTACTAGAGATAAACTTACAAGATCCTTTGGTTTATATTTCCTTATTCTTAATGCAAGATCTATTTAATTATGTTTGAGAAAATATTCCGGCATTCTACTTGGTGATTAGGGATTAATTCGCTTGAGAAAGGTTTTAGTCTAATTTAGAGGAATACCAATTCAACTATATCATTTGGTTTAATTGAATTGATTTTCATAAATATAATTGTGGCTAGGGGGATTCAATATCTAGATAGTATCATCATCATCAATCAATTTATTCAACTCTCAATTTCTCTCAATTTTCATTTATTAAGTTAATTATCTTTAATTACAAAACTTCACAAAACTATTGAGTCGCTAAACAACGGTTTAAATTTGCACTAGTATTTAGCCTTGTCCTTAGTGGAATGATAACTCACTCACTACTTTATTACTTGAGTGACTCGTGCACTTGCGGTATTGCAATAGCATAGGTTCTCGCCATCAAGTTTTTGGCACAGCTGCCGAGGACAACGGTTTTCAATATTAGTAATATAATTAAGACTGTTGATTTAGTTTTTATTTTATTTTGTTTTAACATAAGTGCTTGCTTTTGACTATCATTCTAGGTACTTCTTCCTGTTTATGACCCGAGCTAGCTCTTTTCAACTTTTTAAATTAGATCAAGAGTTAGAGAGAACATTGAGAAGAAGGCGAAAGGAAGAAGAGGAAACAGTTCTGGTAGAGACGAAATCGAATTTTGAATATCCCATCCTGGAAGAAGAAATGGCAGAAAATGAGCCAAAAACAATGCAAGAGTTTGCTAGGCCTACTCTTAATGGGGATGAATCAAGTATACAAAGACTAGTGATTGCTGCCAGTAAATTCGAGATAAAAACAAATGTCATTCAAATGGTGCAGCAGACCTGTCAGTTTGATGGATTTCCGGATGAAGATCCTAATGCACACATTGAAACTTTTCTGGAAATATGTGACACGTGTAAGATATAGAATGTCTCTGAAGATGAAATTCGGCTGAGGTTGTTTCCATTCACACTCAGAGACCGACTAAAGAAGTGGCTAAAGTCTTTTCCTCCTAACACTTTCACTACATGGGACCAACTAGCAAAAAAAAATTTAGAGAAGTATTTTCCACCATCCAAGACTGCTAAGTTGAGGAATGATATTTCTTCTTTTCTCCAGCTAGATGGTGAAACCCTATATGATGCTTGGGAGAGATTTAAGGATTTATTGAGAAGATGTCCTCACCATGGGCTTTCGTTGTGGCTACAGATCCAAACTTTCTACAATGGATTGAGTTACTCAAGTAAGCAGTCCATCAATGCAGCTGGAGGAGGTACCATAAATAATAAAACACCTGAAGAAGCAAGGGATTTGATTGAAGACATGACCCTTACAAATTATCAGTGGCAAACCCCAAGTGAACAAGGAAAATTAAGGGCTACTGGTTCACATCAATTGGATCCCGTAGTTGCTCTTTCAGCACAGTTGGAAGTGATGAATAAAAAGATCGATTCTTTAGCTTCTTTTTCTTCTTCAGGGAATGTGATGCAGGTGATGTCCTATGATTGGTGTGGGGGTGGACATCAAAGTCAAGATTGCCAAAGTGGAAACATGTTTGCTAGGCAAGAGCAAGTAGATTATGTTGGAAACATGCCAAGGCAACAGCAGAATAATCCCTACAGCAACACATACAATCTGGGGTGGAGAAATCATCCTAATTTCTCATGGAATAATCAAAATAATCCATGACCTCTCCCTGGATTCCAGCAGCCCCAACATTAACAAGCTACCCCTCCAAGAAAGAGTAATTTGGAGGATATGATGGAGAAATTTATAGCAGCTTCAGAAACCAGGTTCTAATCAACTGAAACCACCTTAAGAAATCAACAAGCCTCTATTCATAATTTGGAGAATCCGGTGGGACAAATTGCCAAGTTGCTTAGTGAGAGACCAAAAAGGAAGTTTGCCTAGCAACATTGAGGCAAATCCTAAAGAGCAGCTTCAAGCAATTACACTAAGGAGTGGAAAAGAGATCAAGGGTAATGTGGATGAGAAAAAAGGAGAAGTGGCAGAGAAAAGGGCTGAAGTACAAAAAAATGAAAAAGAAGATGATCCTCCTGTCAGTTCGGGAAAGAAAGCTGCACAAGAAAGTGAGAAAGAGAAGCAGCCACAAGACAACAGCTCCATAATGAAGGAATACCGACCTAGAGTACCATATCCGGCGAGGTTGAACAAGGACAAGATTGATGCTCAGTTCGGTAAGTTTCTTGAACTTTTCAAACAATTGCACATTAACATTCCATTTGCTGAGGCTTTGTCACAAATGCCTAAATATGCTAAATTTTTGAAAGATATCCTTTCTAACAAAAGGAAACTTGAGGAAGTGTCTTTAATGCATTTGTTTGAAAAGAGTTCGGCAATTTTGCAAAGGAGGTTACTTAAGAAGTTAAAAGATCCAGGTAGTTTCACCATTCCATGTTTGATAGGTAACCTTGAGGTTAAAAGTGCATTAGCTAATTTGGGGGCTAGCATAAGTGTTATGCCCTATAAAATGTTTAAAGAGTTAGGCATTGGTAAACCTAAACCAACACTAATGACCATCCAACTTGTTGATAAGTCAGTAGTCTAACCTCATGGCATTATAGAAGATGTGTTGGTAAAAGTCAGGGATTTCATTTTCCCTAATGATTTTGTTGTCATTGATATCGATAAGGATGCAAATGTTTCACTTATTCTTGGTAGGCCATTTTTAAATACAGCCCGAGCCCTTATCAATGTTCATGATGGCACCTTAACTTTGAGAGTGGCTGGTGAGAAAGTTATTTTTAGGATACATGATGCTATGAAAACATTCACTTTCACTTGATGAGGCGGAATCATGCAATGATGTTGTTGAGCATGAGACCGTAAATTGTGTTACTAGCATTTTTTTCCAAGGATCCCCTTGAGTTGTGTTTATTGCAGGGAAATGTTGAGGATTGAGAAGCAATGGAGCATCTTGCTTTTCTTGAAGCAAGCAAATCGTTCAAATGCAGGGCATATGAGACTATTGAGATGCCAAAGGAAGAGAAGCCAAAACCATCAGTGATTGATCCACCCAACTTGGAACTAAAACCCCTTCCATATCACCTTGAATATGGATTTCTAGCGGAGAAGAAGAAATTACTAATAATTATGAGCTCCCACCTATCTTCTGAGCAGAAACAAAAGCTTATCCAGTTGTTGCAGAAACATAAGAAAGTGATAGCTTGGAAGATAGCAGACATCAAGGGTATCAGTCCATCCTATTGCACTCACAAGATACTAATGGAAGATGAATTCAAGCCGGTAGTGCAACCACAACGTAGACTAAACCGAAGATGAAAGATGTAGTGAAGGCTGAAGTGATAAAACTACTTGATGCAGGGATTATATATCCGATCTCAGATAGTTCTTGGGTGAGCCCAGTCTAGGTAGTACCAAAGAAAGGAGGGATGACGGTGATCCCTAATGAAAATGATGAGCTAATTCCAACAAGAACAGTTACTGGTTGGAGGGTTTACATTGACTACAGGAAATTGAATGATGCAACTAGGAAGGACCATTTTCCTTTACCCTTCATTGATCAGATGTTGGAGAGGTTGTCCGGGCATGAGTATTACTATTTTTTGGATGGTCTTTCAGGCTATTTCCTAATTCCTATCGCCCCGAAAGACTAAGAAAAAACTACATTCACCTGCCCATATGGGACATTTGCATATCGAAGAATGCCATTTGGGTTGTACAATGCACCTGCGACTTTTCAGAGGTGCATGGTGGCAATCTTTGATGAACTTGTTGAGGATATTATGGAGGTGTTTATGCATGAATTTTCAGTCTATGGCAGCTCATTTGACAGATGTTTGGAAAATCTTGAAAGAGTCTTGATGAGATGTGAGGAAACCAACTTAGTGCTTAATTGGGAAAAGTGTCATTTCATGGTTCAAGAAGGAATTGTGTTGGGACACAAAATTTCAAGCAAGGGCATTGAGGTAGATCGGGCTAAGGTAGACACCATTGAGAAGTTACCACCACCCACATCTGTGAAGGCCATCAGAAGTTTTCTAGGACATGCGGGCTTTTCTCGAAGGTTCATACGAGACTTTTCTATGATAGCCCGGCCATTGACAAGACTCCTTGAGAAAGATGTGGATTTTGTTTTTGATGAGGAATGTTTGAGAGCATTCAAAACTCTTAAGGATAAATTGACCCATGCTCCAATCATGGTAGCTCCCAATTGGAATCTACCATTTGAACTAATGTGCGATGCAAGTGACTTTGTAGTGGGAGCAGTCTTGAGTCAACACAAGGAGAAATACTTCCAGCCTATCTACTATGCAAGCAAGACTCTGAACACAGCTCAAGCTAATTACACAACTATAGAGAAAGAGCTGCTAGCTATGGTTTTTGCTTTTGACAAGTTCAGATCATATCTAATCTTGTCAAAAGTGATTATTTATACGGACCATTCGGCTTTGAGGTACTTATTTGAGAAGATTTATGCTAAGCCTAGGCTAATCAGTTGGGTTTTGTTGTTGCAGGAATTTGACTTGACAATTCAAGAAAAGAAGGGAGCTGAAAATCTTGTAGCAGATCACCTTTCTCGCTTGGAGAATCCAACCTTGGAGAGGTTTGAAGAAGGGGACATTGATGATCACTTCCCCGATGAGAAGCTATATGCTATGGTAAGTGAGGTAAGTAATTTAAATTTTGCAACACCTTGGTTTGTAGATTTTGCTAACTATTTAGCTGTTAGGGAACTTCCTAAGGACTTAACTTATCAAGCAAAGAAGAAATTCTTTTTTGACTTAAAGTATTATTTTTGGGAGGATCCCTTTTTGTTTAGATTATGTAAGGATCACATGATCTGACGATGTGTGGTATGGCCCGAAACAATAAACATTCTTTGTCAATGCCATGCTGGACCAGCTGGTGGTCATATGGGAGCCAATAGGACTGCTCAAAAGGTACTAGAATCAGGATTTTATTGGCCCACTTTGTTTAGGGATAGCTACGAATTTGTGAATCGCTGTGATCGTTGCCAAAGGATTGGAAACATTTCATCTCGTGATGAGATGCCCTAAAATGGAATTTTAGTGTGTGAAGCCTTTGATATATGGGGGATCGATTTCATGAAACCGTTTCTAAATTCTTTTGGTAACAAATATATTCTTGTAGCTATAGATTATGTCTCTAAATGGCCTGAAGCCCAAGCCTTGGCAACCAATGATGCTAGGGTAGTGATGAAGTTTTTGAAGAAGTTGTTCTCTCGATTTGGTACACCGAAAGCAATCAAAAGTGATAGGGGTACTCACTTTTGTAATGTTCAACTTGAGAAAGTTTTCAAAAGATTAGGAGTTACACATAAGTTTGCTACCCCTTACAATCCCCAAACTAGTGGCCAAGTTGATAACACGAATAGGGAGATTAAAAGAATTCTGGAAAAAACTGTAGAGCGATCACAAAAGGATTGGTCTGAGAAATTGGACAATGCTCTATGGGCTTTTAGGACTGCATTTAAAACTCCTTTGGGCACTACACCGTTTAGGCTAGTATATGGAAAAGCTTGTCATTTACCTGTCAAAATTGAAAATAATGCATATTGGGCTATTAAACATATTAACCTTAATCTAGCTCGTGTTGGTGAAAGGAGAAAATTGCAGGTAAACGAGTTAGATGAGTGGAGATTGGAAGCTTATGACAATGCTAGAATGTATAAGGAGCGCACCAAGAGATGGCATGATGCTCGTATTAAGGACCGAAAAGAGTTCCAAGCAGGAGATCATGTATTATTGTACAATTTAAGGCTTTGACTCTTTCTAGGGAAGTTAAAATCTCGATGGTCTGGCCCTTTTACTGTTAAGGAAGTTTTCCCCTAATGAGTGGTTGAAATAACTCACCCGGAAAAAGGAGATTTTAAATTTAATGGGCACAGGCTCAAATTATACCTTGGAGGGGAAATACAGGACTTGAAGGAGGTTTTACACCTCCAAGACTAGGGAGGTTTACCCTGCCGTCCAACTAATACGATGTTAAAGAAGTGCTGGGTGGGAGACAACCCACCGTTTTATTCATTTTTTGAATTTTATGTCTTAAATTTTTGTGTTTTTGGTTTGTGTCGTCATTTTGTTTTAGTTTTATCCTTCTATTATTGGGTGGTGGTTTGTTTGTTTTGCATTCATTTGAATTTGTAGAGGAAATTTGATTTTGAGGAGTAAATTGAGCATATTAAAGGACATGCCCGTGTCATTGGGCGTGTCATTATTTTTTTCAGGCAGTAGCTACAACACGGCCATGTCTCTGAGCATGTTGTTTTTCATGAGAAACGGTAGCTATGACAAGCCCAGTGACATGCCCGTGTCACTGGTCGTGCCTTAAAAAAAGGAAAAATTAGCCAGCACGCCCAAGCTAGTGGGCGTGTCGTTTCCTTGGTTGTCACAGTGCATGTGACACGTCCATTGACATGCCCGTGTCAATGGGCGTGTTGTTTATTGATTCATCCAGTCCATGTGACACACCCATGGACATGGTTGTGTCCATGGGCGTGTCGTATACACTGTCTTTTATACTATAGGGCACGCCCATGACACGGGCATGTCACTAGGTGTGCCGACGTCTTTATATATAGAACTAATGCCATTTTTCACGCAAATTTCAGTTTCTTTCTCATTTTCTCTCAACTTTCTTGCACACCCACCGGCGCATTCACACACCCACTCACTTTAGGAGAGATTCTCACTCCCGGCTTGCATTATTTGCGTGCATTTGCTTGTTTTCAGGTATGGAATCTTAATTTTTGCGATTTTTGTTTGTTTTCTTTCATTTTTCTTTCATTTTTCATATACATTCCTTGTATTTTCTTGTCTTTGCCTTGAATTTGCAAGATTTATGATGTGTTTGCTTTATTTTGCTGTGTTTTTATTTATCGTAATTTTTGCGGCATTTGATTAATTTTGCTTTTGTTTGTTTTGAATTCCATTTTGATTCGGTGTTTGTTTATTTTTGAATTAGTTTGTGTTTGAGATATATATTGATTGTTTCATTTGTTGGGTTCTAGTTACTCATTATTTTTGGAAAATGGTATTGTTATTGTGGGAATTGCCTTTATTGTGGTATTGTTATTGCCGTCGTTCGGATTGGTTTGTTGCTTTTGGTTGATTAAGTGTGTGTTGCTATAGGTCGATTACATTTGGTTTATATTGGCTGTTAGTATTGCCTTTATTAGAATATACATTATGCTTCATCGTTATAATGCCGGCATTTCGGTAACCTTGTGTCGATCTTTTATGGATGTTTTGCATCGTGCTATACTTTTGTTGTTATTGAGGAATCTTTTTGGTTTGTTTTGCAGACTAACCGACAATGGGCCCTCGCAAACAATCATCTTCCTAGCTTCCTACCAAGCGTGCATGAGGGGAAAGCAGTTCCAGCCAACCCACTACATGTCCAACTTCTAAATTCCTGGCCACCCACAAATGCCTTCAATTTTCGAATGCCGAGGAAAGAAGGTTTGCATCCATCCTTCCAATGAAGTACTAGAATCAAAATCAATGTTGTTGGTGGTATCGTTGTATGCTCTTGAATTGCCGTACTCTAGGTATGTGAGACAGAAAGGATCAATGCCATGCAATGCGTGTATGCATGTATGCATGGATGCACAAACAATAAAAAAAAGATAAATAGAACGTTCCTTCCAACCTTATAACTTTCACACACGAATGGCGAGTCTCTTTTCCTAGGTATGTGGTCAATCAAAATACCAACATGGGATATTTTATTTTTGAAACATTTCCTCGGACGATTTTAACCAATAGTTATATTTTCTAATATAGAAGTCGGTCCATGACAACTCCCATTAATTAGGCTTTAATCCATTGGATCTCAACTAAAATAGCTTTTATGCTCTATTAAATTAAAATGAAATTAATAGGTTTATCATAAATAGATTTCTTATTTAGAAAAAGTAACTAATGATTCATGCCAAAAACAAGCCCATGATTAATATTTATTGGCATAAACTATACTCACAATTGATTTTTGGTATTTCAAAATTGACTTAAATATTTGTAAGCTCTTTTTAAGAAAGGGTTGTATTTTTAGATGAAAGATAATTTTGTTTGTTTTGGCCATAAGGTGTAAAGAGATTTTTGACCCATCTTGAAAGGTTTTAATGTCCAAAAGACCTTCTTGGAAATATTGAAAATAGTTTTGGTCTTTTGGATCTTTAAAAGAAAAGAATTATTTTTGAGCTTACAATATAGATAGGTCATATTAGAAAAAGAACAAAGCAAATAAGCCATGGTTCAAACCAAGATATATCAATCATAGTCAGACAACAAGCATTTGAGGTAAAAACCTAAGGAAAATAGCTAGGTCAATTACATGAGCTTAAGTCTTGGGTTGAAAAGCTTAGGTTCCCGTAGCAACTATATACCAAAAAGTACAAGGCTAAGAGTGGTTATGCCATGCTCGATCTCCATACCTTGAGTGAAAGTATGGTATCCCTTACATGACACAACACGGGTAATACGGGCATCCTAACTCACGTACACAATGCAATCTAAATGATGCAATGGACAATATCATGATAATAAAAAATAGAATAATATAAAAACCAACGAAATCAACTTCTCTTATCCCCAGTAGAGTCGCCACTGTGAGTAGAGATTTTTGCCCCCACTCCCATGTTGTATAGTTCTTGTGACTTTGGCACTGTTAGGCTCAGCGCCTTAGAGAACACGGGCCTAAACCCGGAGAAAATGGAGTTGCCACCCGGATGGGCCGGGAAAAGAAAGGTGTGGATGACTCAATTCCTAAGGAATTCCTAACTCCCTAATGGGTTCGAAAAGTTGGGTATGTGAGGGAAAGGTGAGAAATAGCCCAACACCCCCACAATGCCCGATTCATTAGAACCGACCACCTTTTTAGGTCTTAATATTATAAAATCCTTAAATATAATGATATTATCCATACTACATGTGATCAATAGAATAAATAAATACTTTATTAAAAACCATGGCAAGGTCCAAAAAATACAAACAAATAGGCACCCATCCAAGAATGGAAACATGCCTTTAAAATTGTCCAATGTCCAAAAGAAAATAAAGAAAATAGGATACCCACCAATTGGTGGAAATGTATCCTTTACATAGGTCCAAAGCTTAAAGATAAATCAAATTACAAGATACTTAACAATTGAGGCACCCAATCATTGAAACATACCTCTTACAATTTCTTGAAACTAAAAATAAATCAAAGCATTCAAATATTCATCATAAAATCAAGTAAGAATAAATCATCCATTGAGACATGCAATAAATCATCCATCCAAATATGTCATAAATATATATCTAAATAATAAACATGGAAACTGGGTTTTTAGATTTCAATTAGGGTTTTAAGCTTT
This sequence comes from Garcia nutans, assembly GCA_947685225.1. Lineage (NCBI taxonomy): Eukaryota > Viridiplantae > Streptophyta > Magnoliopsida > Malpighiales > Euphorbiaceae > Garcia > Garcia nutans. The sequence goes on along the minus strand of CANTUV010000033.1, from coordinate 10,810,591 downwards.
AAGAAAATAGAATTATTATTCTTCTTAAAAAAAACTAGAGCTACTATGTAATTTAGAAAGAAATAAAATTTTAACTAAGGTCTTAAGTTTTAAGAAAATAGTAGGGTTTTTAAACTTTAAGAAAATAGGATTTAAGATTTAGATTTTAAAGGGTGATTAGGGTTTGAATTAAATAGATTAAAGCTTAAGAGAATAAGGCTAAAAACTTAGATATTTGAAAAAAATGTACTACTGTGATGATTAAGTAAAAAAAGGGAAATTGATTAGGGTTTAGATTAAATTAAACAAAATACTTAAATTAATTACTATGAAAAAATTCAAAACTGTTATCCCATTGCAATTATTAATTTTAATGGACCTATTGCTACTGGATGAAAATTAATTTTGACAAATAAAATTAAAGAAATATACCTACGTTTGAAGGCTCCACCAAAAATTGTTGATGAAATTCTTGACGGAGCTTAACACACCAAAGCAGAAGACTTGCTTACTACCTTGATTATTTATTGTTTCTTTCTTGTTGCTTGTCTCCTTTTGAATTTCTAAAGTGCAATCCTGAATCAATTGTCCATAAGAGTCTGAATAATTCTTGAGTAAAATCCCCCCCTCTGTGTATGTTTTTAATATGGTATTTATAGGCAATTAAAAGAAAAAATCTAGTATGTTAAGAAAATTAAAAACTATTAAGGAAATAAAATTCAAACCGAGTAAAATAAAGTTTTGGCAAAAATCGACAGCACGCACGGGCTGCTAGGCGACACTGGCGAGCGGGCTGTGTTGTTGGGCCTGTGAGAATTGCCGTTGGCTGGTGAGGCTGACGTGTGGGCTGCTTGGTGTGCAGGCGCTGCGGGTTGGCTAGCAAGACATGCTTGCTACGAGGATTCAATGGGTTGGGGATCATTTCGCTACAGGCGAAGCCTGTGGCAAATTGGCCCAAGCCAATTCGTCGCACTTGCAGCTCTCGTCGTCGATTCTGTCGTCGCTGATTTTTTTATTTTTTATATATATATTAAAAATAAATATAGTTAATAAATAATAAATATTATTAAAATAAAATAAATAAAAAATAAATGAGAAGTATAATAAATATTATATTAAAATAAATAATAAATAATAAATATTATAAATAAATAATAAATAATAAAGTAAAATAAATAATAAATAATAAGTAAAATAAATATTATATTATTAAAACAAATAATAAATATTAAAATAAATAATATATACCGCAAAAATTATTTCGGACTGTTTTAAAAACTTTGGACTGGACCTGGTCAAAAATTAAGGGTCTACACCTGATCTCCAGCTTGAAAATCTTTCCGTTCCTTAATGCAAGCATCATGTCATCTCTTAGTCCACTCCTTATACATCATTGCATAATCGTAAGCTTGCAATCTCCGTTCATCCAGCTCATTGACCTATAATTTTCTCTTTTCACCTGCACTGGCCAGATTAAGATTAATCAATTTTATAGCCCAATAAGCATTATATTCAATTTCTACAGGTAAATGGCAAGCCTTTCCACATACTAGCCTAAATGGCGTAGTACCCAAAGGAGTTTTGAATGCTATCCTAAAGGCCCATAGAGCATTGTCTAATTTCTCAAACCAATCCTTTCTGTATCGCTTTACAGTTTTCTCAAGAATTCTCTTTATCTTCCTATTTGTTTCTCAACTTTGCCACTAGTTTGAGGGTGATAAGGAGTAGAAAACCTATATGTAACACCTAGCCTTTTGAAAACGTTCTCAAGATGAGCGTTACAAAAGTGAGTACCTCTATCACTTATGATCGCTTTTGGTACACAAAATCGAGAAAATAATTTTTTCAAAAACTTCATCACTGCCCTAGCATCATTTGTTACTAAGGCTTGGGCTTCAGGCCATTTAGAAACATAATCTATAGTTACGAGAAAATATTTATTACCAAAGGAACTTGTAACACCCCACATCCGGTACACGCACACTACAAACACCACATTATAATATACGTGTACTGAACGTAGGGATACTACGGTTTTCTTTAACCATCAAATCATTTTAAAAGATACCATAATCTTTATCATTATACATTATAGAAAATAAGTAATTTAACTTGTAATATGAAACAAAATAGATATAAATACATTTACTTAATACGCAGCGGAATTTATAAAATAGTTACATATATGAAAACATTTAAATCCATATTTACAAATATACATATATTCACATTATAAACAATACTTTACAAAATATAAAGAAGTTATACATGATTGGCAGCTTTTCTCTGATCTTTAAGTCCCAAAACAAATTCTTCAATGCCTAGACTCACTCGGTCTCGAGGAACACTCGGGTTCAACTCTGTCACCTGCGCGATCAACACTATCAGGCTAAGCCAACGGCTTAGTAGTACAAAGTATGCCAACATTATGCTTTAATGCAATGCAATATCATACACATTAATAAATAAACAACAATATAGTTGTAAAGATAATACCACACCTTTATATTTCATAACTCATTCTCATATAAGCATATTACATTTCAAAGTCCTTTTAAGGATCACATTATTCAATTATTTCAACATCAATAAATCACATTGAAACAAAGACAAGCATGGGCCCAAAAGACACTAATATGCCATTCAATTTTCAGAGTTAATGTTTTGGTTCAATCATCACATTTATCATTATCATAAACCCAACTAGGCTTCAAGGATTAGGTTCAACCGAGCTTCAAGGGGAACAAAGCATGCTAAGTATCAACCCAACTTGGCTTCAAGAACCAACCCAACCTAGCTTCAAGGGTTGTAACATCTCAATTAGGCTTCAAGGATTAAATCCAACCTAACTTCAAGAGATTGTTACTAATATTAGGCATGCCACCAACAACAAACTCTGAAAATGGAATAACACATTAGCCACACAATTCATTCATTATTTAATCATCATTTCCATTCTCAATTCTCATCATCATCTAGGCAAACATGCCATATTTCCTTCAATTGAATCATCATAGCCAATCACAATGGCTTCATATCACATTTGAGTTATCATAGCCAATCACAATGGCCTCATATCATATCATGTCTCAATTCAAATTATGATATTTCCATTCTTATCAAAGCAATTCATCATAAAAGCATTCATTGTAATATCCCAAAATATACCCTAAAAGTTTTAGAGTTATTGTTGTATTTGGATTAAATGTATATGTTTGATGAAAAGAGAAAAGAAATGAAGAGGTAGATGTATTTGAGGGATGAGATGTATATTTGGTATTTGGAAAATATATGGGAAATATAAAAGGAATATACATATACCCACATATACACCACATATACATAATGTATAAAGTGGTGTAGGAAAAGTGAATATATATATATATATAATATTAATTAATTAATAATAATGATAATAATATTTATAAAAGAGAAAGAAGAAAAGAAAGTCAAAGGGTTGAATGAAGGTTGTGGTGGAGAATTTTTAGAAATAATTAATATTATTATTATTATATATATATATAGGATAAGTATGAAGAAAAGAAGAAAAATCTTCTTGTCTCCTTCTTCTTCTTCTTCTTACGAGAGAGAGAGAGAGAGAAAGAGAGAAAGGAGATTTTAATTATGCACATCAAAATTTTTTAAGGGCTTAAAGAGAATTGAAGTGAAGATTGAAGATTTGGCAAAGACTACTCAAGTAAGTATTCATTTCTTTGAATTGATTTCCATTGATTGTGTTGATATGGGATGTAGTTAGTATGTTAAGATGATAATAGTGAAAGATTGAAAGATATGTGTAGATTTAAATGGTTATTTGTGAGGATGATGATGGATTATTAAATTGGTTAGTAAGGGTTTGATATATATATGAGTTGGAAAATGGAATAATTGATGTATGTTTGTGTTTAGTGAAATTGTTTCTGTTTTACAATTAGTAAAGGCTGTGATTTGTATGATTTTTAATTAATTATAGAAAAATGTTCTTGAAGTGAATTTTTGATATGTTGTGCCTCTATGAGTCTAGAATGACTGAAAAATATGTTGATTCGATTTTGGATAGGTTATGAGTTTAGAAAAATTATTTTTATTAGATCTGTTCCAGCAGGTACCTTAACTGAGACAGCTATATTTCGGGATTTTTAATAAAATGTAGAAAAATTATATTCAATTGAATTTTGGATATGTTGTTGCTTAATGAGTCTAGTATTTGAGAAAAATAATTTGGAACCAAGTTGATTGAATTTAATTTATGGAATTCACAAAGTTTAGAACTGCTGCCAGGATGCAGGGCAATTGGGGCAGTCTGTTTGGGTGAATTATTTGACCAAGATTTTGTGTTCAGTTTGATCTGAAATTTTAAAGGAATGATTTTAAGATGTAAAATTAAGTTCTGTAAAAATTTTAGAGTTTTTAGTCAAGTATATTATTTTATACAAATTTTCAAAATAAGGATAAAATTTAGTCTAAAACCAGAATTTACTATTCATATGGTCATTTTGCTAATATTCCTTTTGGATTAGGTTGTGAAGAGGTTGAATTGCCCTAATCTAAGTGTTGAGGATTCTTGGAAGAGTAGGTGTATAGAGTGGTGTAAGTTAGTTTTAAGGTAAGTACAAAGTTTATATGATTGCACTTATTTACATGAATTAAGACTTAACACATTTGTTTGTAAATGTGTTAAGTGAATTACTATATTGTCAATATAATTTGATTAAGGTTATGATTGGATGATGTGAAAGATATGAAGATCATTCAAATAGGTAAGTACAATGCAATTTGTTATGATAAATATTGTAATGATGAATTGTGCTAATGTGTTTTGAGAAATGATGAAATGTATTGTAATTGTGGTTGGTAATAATGATTGAAATGAAATAAATAGACATGTTGATTATATGATGATGAATTTAAGATATATGCTCAATATAATTGTTTATGTATACTTGAATGATGAAGTGCTATAACGTGAATTGAAATATGATAAGAGGTGAAGCCATTGAGATTGGCTATGATGAATCAAATGAGATGTGAAGCCATTGTGTTGGCTACGAGAATGTAAATGAATTATAATTGAGGCATGGTTGCCTGTTTTGAAAATGAAATGAATTGAGAAAGAAATGTACAAAGATATAAATGAAAAGAGTTGTGTCTAATATGTTAATTCAACTTTCAGAGTTCTGGATTTGACGGCATGCCTATAACATATGAAATGTAACAGTCTAGCCGGGTTGAGGATCTCCTCAAGTTGTTGAGTTGATGGTCCAAGAGACTGGGTCTGTTACACTATATGAATTATAAATGTGAAATATATGAAAAGTAACAGTCTTGCCGGGTTGAGGATCTTCTCGATTAGTCGGGTGGATGGTCCAAGAGACTGGGTCTGTTACACTCTCCATGGATAGAGATATGATATATGTTGCCTACGGGCTTGATTATTGTGATTATGGATCAAAGCAGTAACTCTGAACTTTGAATAACATATTAGTGTTTTGGGCCCGAGTCTGTCTTTATTGTCAATGTGAAATGCAAGTATTGAAATATTGATTGTGAGTATTAATAATGAATTATGCTTGGTGGATTGTGAATAATATAATGTTATTAAGTGTAATAGGAAAATGAATTGTGGTTGATGATAAAGGTTGTCTTTATTGGAAATATGATTTATGATTTATATGATATGTAGATTGTGTATTGCAATAATGAGTGATATGATGTGTAATGTGTGTATTGCAATAATGGTTGGTATGGTATATATATAATGTAGGGGTATTAATATATTGGTCTTGAGTATTGGTGATGCATTGGGGTTGGTGATAATATTATATATATATATACATCTTATATGAAATTAGCTAGGATATATTAAAGATAAAGTTAAAAAGAAAAGAAGATATGATAAGAACTAATTATATATTGAATCGATGTATCATTACATATCAATACTTCTATACTATATGTTTATATTTTATATTTGGACTACTAAGCTCTCGGGCTTAGCGCGGGTGTTTATTCGCGCAGGTTTTTAGATGGAAGATATGAAGTCTTTTGTTATGCCACAAGAAGAGTAAAGTTTGTCGAGACCAACTAGAGGGTTATGCATACATGTATAAATTTTAATTATGATGTATTTCTGACGAGAGAGTATTTATATGTATAAATCTAGTAATGTATAATAACTGTATGGTTTTAAATTGAGTTGGATTGTGAATATAGAAGTGTGAATTCTTCTTGCAGGATTGTAGTTGAGGTTATAAGGGTGGATTATTGGGAGTGTACTTGAGTTGAATTGTGAAACAAAATGTTTTTCAAATATAAGAAAAATCAATTTTGTCGACACTTGGGACCTAGAATTTTAAGGGAGACTCCGTCAAAATTTTTTTGAAAAAATTTTTATAAGGAACATTAAGTAAGCTGACATAACCAGAGCTCGTATCTTGATGTAGCATTCCTCCTCGGCTTATTATAGGTCGGGAAGGGGTGTTACAATTGTTTTGGTATCAGAGCTTAGGTTCGAGATTCTCGGCCTAAGTAAATTTAAAAAGGAAATGTTTTAAAAAGAAAAATGATGATGAATGAAAATGAAAAGAATGAAATTTTTGATACATGCATATGCATTAACATCTAGGTTGGTCTCGAATGTGGTATTATATGAATTGAAATGTATTGAATTGTATGAAATGGATAATAATGTGTGGATGAAGTTCTATATGAATGGAAATTTAAAGAAAGCAATGAGATGGAAAAATTTATGTAAGTTTAAGTGATAAATTAAAGAATGGTAGTTTCCTTGAGGAAAGAAAATGTGAAATATGATTATAATATAAAGAAATGATCAGGAAAATAAAGTTAAAAAAAATGAATTAAAAACAAAATCAAAATCAAAGTATGTAATCTTTCCTCTATTATTTGAATCTCTTTCTAATAAAGCTTATGTTTGGATTGCAAGGGAGAGGAAATATTGTTGATGGATAATATGGATGGATATGTAATTATAATGAAGAGAATATGGGGGAATATTGAATGAGTTGATTGATATAGACAAAGTGTGATAACTTAAGGTTTGAATATGTAAAGTTAAGATTAAAAAAAAAAATGATAGGGGTTAAGCAAGGAGATAAAATGGTGTTGTTAGTATTGTTAATTTAATGTAAACATTGTGGTTTGAATGGTAGGAATATAATATGCTTGAGTATTGTTAAAGCTCATGTTAATGGTGATAATGTGTAATATTTGGATTTTTGAAATGAGCTTTAATGATTGTAAAAAGGATATATTTTGATGTTGCTTTGTAGTATGTATATATAAGATGTTTACTTAAGTTTATATTAATAAAACGAGATGAGTAAATTGAAGTTTAAGCAAAGTAGTAAGAGGAGAATTTATAATGTTAACGGAATTTGGATAAAGATTATTTAAATATCGAAAATTTAATGTATAGTACGTATATGAGTTAAGTGGAATGAAAATTTTTGCATATTAAGAATGACTTACAGATATGTAATTTGATGAACTAAAAGTTGGCAAGTGATGAAGTAATCATGATAAGGTTGACTACTTGGAAGGTGATAATGGGATGTAAGATGCTAGTGATCAAGGATTGAGTTGATCACTTGAAAGTGTAATGTACGCATAGTATTGCGTGTTTGTAACCTATACAACTACATATCTATTAGTGTTGAGAATGAGTACTCTTGCATTGATAAACTTGTGCAAAGTTAGGTCATGTGATAATATTAAATAGTGAGAATTGGATTGAGCAATGTTAGTTCAAGAAATTGAGATTTGTGATAACGAAATTTGGAAATTTTATAGGGATTAATGGGCGATGTGTATATGATTGGATGTAAGGGACATATGTATAAATATGTGAGATATATATAAATAATTTAAGTCATGAAAAAAAAAAAAAAAGAAGAAGAAGAAGAAGAAGAAGATGAAAATGGTGTTGTTCAATGAAAAATAATAAATGTTAAATGTGTATTGATGGTATGAAAAAGAGGAATTAAATATAATTGTAAAGTGTAAGAAATATGAAAGCAAGTCACATTGTGAACGTGACCTATGTATGTGAATGTGGTATAATTATTTGTATAGTGGTATGAAGAATGATATGGCATGTATTAGTGGATCTATGAGAAATTAAGTTTTGATTTATGAAGAGTTAGACTATGGATTGTAATGGAAAGTGAAAAAGGACTCGAGTAACAATGGACGATGAAATTGTTATGATAATAACTGAGCTAGACTATCATATAATGCTTTCTGGTTGAAGGATTATGCTTGTGGAAATATATTATATGTATATGTGTTTAATAAAGATGGAAAGTATAATGTATGAAAAGTTTTATAAGAGATAGGTTAGAAATGGAAGTTGTATAAAGTTTGTATATGATTGAATGTTGTACACATAAGTGTTATAAGTAATATTGTTGATGTGAGTTAGGCTAATGATAATCATATGATCAAGAACAAATTGTTTTGGAGACAAAGTTGAATTATGTCAACTTTTGAGATAGTTGGAAATGTTTGAAGAAGAATAATAGAGGAACAATATTGATTTATAAACTACATATGTGACTATTAATATACTCTGGCTATATAATTTGTTTAGTGTAATTGGCTGGTTAAGTTTGTTATCAGCAGATTTGGGCCTAAGGTAATATGATTGTAGTATTATGTGGGTGAGATTGATAATTTTGTTTCAAGAAATATGGTTAGGAGTTGTGATTGGTAAAGTGGTATCTTATCAATTCTATGTTAGAAATTTGTTTATAATTATGAAAAATATGAATAGAGAAGAGAACCGTGTAAATGTCTTGAATTGTGAAGAATGAATAAAAAGTGATTATGTAATCATAGTAATGGTATGATAATGTGAGAATATGATAAATGGGAGAAATTTATGAAATGTGATTGAAAATGATACTGAATATATTTTTGTTATAAGATGAATTAATTGATGGAAACAATGTTAAGTGAATGAACTATGGGTAATAATTATAGTATGAGAAAAATTATGAGAATTATGGGAGATTGCACTGCTATTATTGAAAGCAGAAGATATATATGAATATTGAAAGATAATTTGAAGTAATTTGTTAGTAAGGAGTCGAACAGATGGATCCTAAGGGATTAGAAGTTGAGAATGAGTTTGACCTAATAGAATTGTGTTATGTATATTGATATGTGATGATAAACTTAAATAAGTTAATGGTTGGTTTGAATGGAATAAGATTGAAATGTTGTTATTTTATGACAGCTAGATCAATTGATCTAGAATTCATTAAGATTGTGAATTATTATCGAGATTTAATATGTATAGTTATGCTAAGAGTATAAGATATATATGATAATGTATATATGAAGTGATATGCTGATACATGAATGAATTATGATATATCAGTTATTAAAGATAATGAAAGGAAAAAGGTTGATTATCTGTAAAGTAAATTTATAAAGATTGTATCGATATTAATATTAAGTGAAAAACATGGTAAAGAGGGATTTAAGTATAAGAAATGAAAATATTGTTATCAATCAAGGTTTGATAAGTGGTTATTTTCAAAAGTGATTGTAATAACAGGATAATCTATAGTAAGATTTAATTCAATAATTTCCAAGATTAAAGTTAAAAGATTGCCTACAAAAAAATGAAGTGATAAATATCTTGAATGTAATAGATGAATGGTATATTTATAGATTATAAGATGATTTGATTATTGTATAAAAGAAAATTTCTTTGAAATGTAATGAGTTATTTTGGGTGTTTTGTTGAAAAAGTAATAAGATAAATATAGCTATATAATGATAAGTTGTGAATTGGAAAAGATGATTGACTAAAGGTGGAAGAGTAAAAGTTATGTAATTTGATGAAATCATAATATAAGAATACGATTACCTTCATATGAATTAAGATGGTGTTTTATTATAAATGAATTGTTATTGTGCTGGATAATTTCGAGGACGAAATTATTTAAGGGGGAGAGAATTGTAATATCCCAAAATATACCCTAAAAGTTTTAGAGTTATTGTTGTATTTGGATTAAATGTATATGTTTGATGAAAAGAGAAAAGAAATGAAGAGGTAGATGTATTTGAGGGATGAGATGTATATTTGGTATTTGGAAAATATATGGGAAATATAAAAGGAATATACATATACCCACATATACACCACATATACATAATGTATAAAGTGGTGTAGGAAAAGTGAATATATATATATATATAATATTAATTAATTAATAATAATGATAATAATATTTATAAAAGAGAAAGAAGAAAAGAAAGTCAAAGGGTTGAATGAAGGTTGTGGTGGAGAATTTTTAGAAATAATTAATATTATTATTATTATATATATATATATAGGATAAGTATGAAGAAAAGAAGAAAAATCTTCTTGTCTCCTTCTTCTTCTTCTTCTTACGAGAGAGAGAGAGAGAGAAAGAGAGAAAGGAGATTTTAATTATGCACATCAAAATTTTTTAAGGGCTTAAAGAGAATTGAAGTGAAGATTGAAGATTTGGCAAAGACTACTCAAGTAAGTATTCATTTCTTTGAATTGATTTCCATTGATTGTGTTGATATGGGATGTAGTTAGTATGTTAAGATGATAATAGTGAAAGATTGAAAGATATGTGTAGATTTAAATGGTTATTTGTGAGGATGATGATGGATTATTAAATTGGTTAGTAAGGGTTTGATATATATATGAGTTGGAAAATGGAATAATTGATGTATGTTTGTGTTTAGTGAAATTGTTTCTGTTTTACAATTAGTAAAGGCTGTGATTTGTATGATTTTTAATTAATTATAGAAAAATGTTCTTGAAGTGAATTTTTGATATGTTGTGTCTCTATGAGTCTAGAATGACTGAAAAATATGTTGATTCGATTTTGGATAGGTTATGAGTTTAGAAAAATTATTTTTATTAGATCTGTTCCAGCAGGTACCTTAACTGAGACAGCTATATTTCGGGATTTTTAATAAAATGTAGAAAAATTATATTCAATTGAATTTTGGATATGTTGTTGCTTAATGAGTCTAGTATTTGAGAAAAATAATTTGGAACCAAGTTGATTGAATTTAATTTATGGAATTCACAAAGTTTAGAACTGCTGCCAGGATGCAGGGCAATTGGGGCAGTCTGTTTGGGTGAATTATTTGACCAAGATTTTGTGTTCAGTTTGATCTGAAATTTTAAAGGAATGATTTTAAGATGTAAAATTAAGTTCTGTAAAAATTTTAGAGTTTTTAGTCAAGTATATTATTTTATACAAATTTTCAAAATAAGGATAAAATTTAGTCTAAAACCAGAATTTACTATTCATATGGTCATTTTGCTAATATTCCTTTTGGATTAGGTTGTGAAGAGGTTGAATTGCCCTAATCTAAGTGTTGAGGATTCTTGGAAGAGTAGGTGTATAGAGTGGTGTAAGTTGGTTTTAAGGTAAGTACAAAGTTTATATGATTGCACTTATTTACATGAATTAAGACTTAACACATTTGTTTGTAAATGTGTTAAGTGAATTACTATATTGTCAATATAATTTGATTAAGGTTATGATTGGATGATGTGAAAGATATGAAGATCATTCAAATAGGTAAGTACAATGCAATTTGTTATGATAAATATTGTAATGATGAATTGTGCTAATGTGTTTTGAGAAATGATGAAATGTATTGTAATTGTGGTTGGTAATAATGATTGAAATGAAATAAATAGACATGTTGATTATATGATGATGAATTTAAGATATATGCTCAATATAATTGTTTATGTATACTTGAATGATGAAGTGCTATAACGTGAATTGAAATATGATAAGAGGTGAAGCCATTGAGATTGGCTATGATGAATCAAATGAGATGTGAAGCCATTGTGTTGGCTACGAGAATGTAAATGAATTATAATTGAGGCATGGTTGCCTGTTTTGAAAATGAAATGAATTGAGAAAGAAATGTACAAAGATATAAATGAAAAGAGTTGTGTCTAATATGTTAATTCAACTTTCAGAGTTCTGGATTTGACGGCATGCCTATAACATATGAAATGTAACAGTCTAGCCGGGTTGAGGATCTCCTCAAGTTGTTGAGTTGATGGTCCAAGAGACTGGGTCTGTTACACTATATGAATTATAAATGTGAAATATATGAAAAGTAACAGTCTTGCCGGGTTGAGGATCTTCTCGATTAGTCGGGTGGATGGTCCAAGAGACTGGGTCTGTTACACTCTCCATGGATAGAGATATGATATATGTTGCCTACGGGCTTGATTATTGTGATTATGGATCAAAGCAGTAACTCTGAACTTTGAATAACATATTAGTGTTTTGGGCCCGAGTCTGTCTTTATTGTCAATGTGAAATGCAAGTATTGAAATATTGATTGTGAGTATTAATAATGAATTATGCTTGGTGGATTGTGAATAATATAATGTTATTAAGTGTAATAGGAAAATGAATTGTGGTTGATGATAAAGGTTGTCTTTATTGGAAATATGATTTATGATTTATATGATATGTAGATTGTGTATTGCAATAATGAGTGATATGATGTGTAATGTGTGTATTGCAATAATGGTTGGTATGGTATATATATAATGTAGGGGTATTAATATATTGGTCTTGAGTATTGGTGATGCATTGGGGTTGGTGATAATATTATATATATATATACATCTTATATGAAATTAGCTAGGATATATTAAAGATAAAGTTAAAAAGAAAAGAAGATATGATAAGAACTAATTATATATTGAATCGATGTATCATTACATATCAATACTTCTATACTATATGTTTATATTTTATATTTGGACTACTAAGCTCTCGGGCTTAGCGCGGGTGTTTATTCGCGCAGGTTTTTAGATGGAAGATATGAAGTCTTTTGTTATGCCACAAGAAGAGTAAAGTTTGTCGAGACCAACTAGAGGGTTATGCATACATGTATAAATTTTAATTATGATGTATTTCTGACGAGAGAGTATTTATATGTATAAATCTAGTAATGTATAATAACTGTATGGTTTTAAATTGAGTTGGATTGTGAATATAGAAGTGTGAATTCTTCTTGCAGGATTGTAGTTGAGGTTATAAGGGTGGATTATTGGGAGTGTACTTGAGTTGAATTGTGAAACAAAATGTTTTTCAAATATAAGAAAAATCAATTTTGTCGACACTTGGGACCTAGAATTTTAAGGGAGACTCCGTCAAAATTTTTTTGAAAAAATTTTTATAAGGAACATTAAGTAAGCTGACATAACCAGAGCTCGTATCTTGATGTAGCATTCCTCCTCGGCTTATTATAGGTCGGGAAGGGGTGTTACATTCATATACATCATCAATACTCACATTGTGTCCCACATTATACACAATATAACATTATTCATGGATTTAGAATCTTCCACACATATTTGTTTAGATCATTCTTTGTATTAAATGTGTTTAGAGTGTTTATTTTTATGTTTAGGTGCAAGAAGACCTTTGAAGAATCAAAACAATGCAAGAAGAGCAAAGAAAAATCACAGTAGCTAACACACTCAAGGGACACGGCCAAGCTTGTGGCCGTGTCTCTCAACGCAATATCAAGCCGAGGCAGACACGGGCAAGGGACACAGCCGTGTCTCTCCAAAAATCATCCAACACAGCCAAATTTCCTTAGACTTGGCCGTGTCTCCCAAAAATTCTTTAGTTTGGCCGTGTCTCTTCCTTAGTTTGGCCGTGTCTCTCATGAATAAAAACCCTAAACATGGCCAAATCTCTTTTGATTGAATTTAAACACATTGTGCACAACATAACCTCATTCAAATGGATACAATTTATGTCATCAACACTTATTTTACATGTTCATCACAATATTCACATTAACAATACATCAACAACACATTTAATCACTTACCACTTCAAAAACCCTTAAACCAACATCACTCTTATTCTTTCAATATCAACATCCACTTAACTTACCATCTTCAAACCAAAACCAACACCAATTCAATCCTTTTTAACTTACACTCAATTTCAACACTTATAAACACATCTCAAACATACCAAATCATAATATCAACAAATCATAACTCACCTCAAACACAACTTCAAAATAACAAAGGAAAACAAGAGAGTACTTACCAAAATTGAGGAAATTCCACAAATCTTCAACTTAATCCTTTAATTCTTCCTTCAATTTGATTATAGAATTTAGAACACCTCTCTTGCTCTCTCTTTTCTTTGGTAGCCGGCCACACACATGAGAAGAAAAGAAAATGAAAACAAGTCAAACTTCTTTTCTTCTTTAAATCTCCACCAAGCAATTCTAACCAATCAATTACCTAAATGCCCTCATCCATTTAACTTAGCTTCTTTCACTTATATGCCCATTTAAGTAATTTCACATATCACAAATAAAATATCTTCTTCCCTTGACACCTCATTTTGACCAACATATATGTTGTATATATTACCATATACCCAACATATACACTTTCTCTCTACACATTACTTTCCTTTTTAAACAATACCTAAACATTCTCTTTTCCATTTCTTTTCTTATCAACATAACATATACACATAATTCAAACAAATAATAATTATATCCAAACTTCTAGGGCACACATTGGGATATTACAATTCTCCCCCTCTAAAAAGAAATTTCATTCTCGAAATTACCTGATATCAAGTCCGAAACAACTGAGGATACTGATCTCGCACGGTTTGTTCACTTTCCCAAGTTGCCTCTTCTTTTGCATGATTCTTCCACAAAATCTTCACAAGTGGCACTTTCTTATTTCTCAATTCTTTCACATCACGTGCCAAATTAGCAATTGGTTCTTCTTCAAATGTCAGATCTGGACTCACTTTGATAGATTCAATTGGCAAAACATGAGATGGATCCGACCTGTATCTCCTCAACATAGAAACATGAAATACATTATGGATCCTATCTAACTCAGGTGGCAAAGCAAGCCGATAAGCAACTGGTCCAATTCTTTCTAAAACTTCATACGGTCCAATGAAACGAGGACTCAATTTCCCTTTCCGACCAAACCTTAAAATCTTCTTCCAAGGAGACACTTTCAAAAATACCTTATCTCCCACATTATACTCAATGTCTCTCCTCTTCAAATATGAATAAGACTTCTGTCGATCTGAAGCTGTTTTCAACCTATCTCGAATCATTTTCACTTTCTCTTTAGTTTCTTTAACCAGATCAGGACCAATTATCTTACCTTCTCCAAGCTCATTCCAACATAAAGGTGTCCTACACCGTCTACCATACAGTGCTTCGAATGGTGCCATACCAATGCTGGATTGATGACTGTTATTGTAAGCAAATTCCACAAGTGGTAAGAATCTATCCCAACCTCCAGAGAAATCAATGACACAACTTCTCAACATATCCTCGATAATCTGTATCACTCTCTCTGACTGTCCATCTATCTGCGGATGGAAAGCAGTACTGAAGTGTAATTGAGAACCCAAAGCACCATGTAAACTCTTCCAAAATCTTGAAGTAAATCGGGGATCTCGATCAGACATTATAGAAATTGGGACACCATGCAACTTCACAATCTCATGGATATACAGCTCAGCTAACCTCTCCAAAGAGTAATTCATCCGAACCGGAAGAAAATGAGCTGTCTTAGTCAACCTGTCAACAATCACCCAAATAGCATCATCAGGTACACACAATCTGTTCTTAAACCACAGACTCCCATCACTTCTCACAATAAAATCTCGACTCTTTCCATTTTGGCAATCTGAAATAATCTTTTGAATCTTCTCATCAGCCAATTGAGCCTTTTTAATCTGAACCAACAAAACTAGTTTCAAATGCAACTGTGCCAGCAATGCACCATCATCACAAGATACAAAACTGGCATGCAAAGCTCTCAACTCAACAAGCAACGACAGCGAGAAAACAGTCAAACCTGCTAAAGACTTCTGAATCAAGGCATCAGCAACAACATTTGCTTTACCAGGATGATAATCAATCAAACAGTCGTAGTCTTTAATCAACTCCAACCATCTCCTCTGTCGAAGATTAAGCTCTTTTTGGACACCCAAATATTTCAAACTTTTATGGTCTGTATAAATAAAACACTTCTCCCCATACAGATAATGTCGCCAAATCTTCAGTGCAAACACAATGGCTGCCAACTCTAAATCATGGGTCGGATAATTGAGTTCATGCGGTTTCAATTGTCGAGAAGCATAAGCTATCACTTTACCTTCTTGCATCAGAACACAACCCAAACCACTATGTGAAGCATCACTGTAAATCACATATGGTTTGCCTTCCACGGGTAAAGTAAGAACAGGCGCTTGAGTCAACATTTCTCTCAACTGTTCAAAGCTAGCCTGACACTGATCTGTCCACATAAATCTAACTCCCTTACAAAGTAATATGGTAAGTGGAGTAGCTATCAAAGAAAATCCTTTCACAAACCGTCGGTAATAGCCTGCCAAACCCATAAAACTTCTAACTTTAGTCACACACTTTGGTGGACTCCAATTCAAAATAGCTTCAACTTTACTCGGATCAACTCTAATACCCTCTGCTGAAACTATATGACCGAGAAAAGTTACTCAGTTAAGCCAAAACTCACACTTCGACAGTTTAGCAAACAATTGCTTCTCTCTCAAAATTTGCAACACAATTCGCAGATGCTTGTCATGCTCCTCTTCATTACGCGAATACACCAAAATATCATAAATAAAAACTACCACAAACTGATCCAGATAGGGCCTAAACACCCTATTCATCAAATCCATAAAAGCTGCTGGTGCATTTGTCAGACCAAAAGGCATAACTAGAAACTCATAATGCCCATACCTTGTACGAAAGGGTGTTTTAGGAACATCTGCAGCTCTGACCCTCAACCGATGGTACCCTGATCTCAAATCGATCTTGGAAAACATTGCTGGACCCTTCAATTGATCAAAGAGATCATCAATTCTAGGCAAAGGATATTTATTTTTTATAGTCACCTTGTTCAATTGCCTATAATCAATGCACAATCTCATAGTACCATCCTTCTTCTTCACAAACAACACAGGAGCTCCCCAAGGTGAAACACTAGGGCGAACAAACCCTTTATCCAACAACTCCTGCAACTGCACCTTTAACTCTCTTAGTTCAGCTGGTGCCATTCTATAAGGAGTAATAGAGATAGGAGTGGTACCAGGCAATAATTCAATACCAAACTCCACCTCTCTCTCAGGAGGCAACCCTGACAACTCCTCTGGAAACACATCTGGAAACTTTGCAACTATGGGTATACTATCAATTTGAGAACCCTTTACCCTAGTATCCACCACATGAGCAAGATAAGCGTCACACCCCTTTCTAATCAATCTCCTAGCTGCAACAGCCGAAACAAACAAGGATGCTAATTGTCCCTGCTCACTAGATACTGTCACCTCTCTACCATCACCAGTTCTCAAAGCAACAATTTTCTTTTTACAATCTACCACAACTCCATGTCTAGATAACCAGTCCATGCCTAGGATCACATCATATTCCTTAAAAGGCATTTCAATTAAATCTCCAAGGAACTCCTCACCTTGCACCACTACTGCACTATCTCGGTGCACCTTACTAACAATCACACTATGCCCTAAAGGATTTGTCACCAATACATCAAATCCTAGGGATTCAGCATGCACATCAGACACAGGCAAAACAGATGCACAAATATATGAATGTGTGGATCCGGGATCAATCAAAGCATGTATTGAAATACCAAATAAAGAAAAAGTACCAGCTATGACTGCCGAAGCATCTGGTTGCCTCTGCATCACATAAATCCTCTGAGAAGATCCAGCCTCCTCTGGTCTACTCTCCCTGGATGTAGAACCTCCTCTAGAACTGAACCCAGATCTACCTCCTCTACTGAAACTCCTGCCTCCTCGACCTCCCCTCACACTAGATCGAGAAGCTACAGAATCAACCGGCATTTGCTCCTGCCTGCCAGGACAATCCTTAACAAAATGATCAGGCGATCCACATCTGAAACATACTCCTGCCACACCAGTCCTCCAACAAGTACCACCATGTGGCCTACCACAATGAATACATATGGGTAGAGTGGATCTCTGAGTCACTGGGGTTGGAACACTCGCCACTGAAACTGTAGGTCTAGATCTCTGTCTCTGAAACTGTACTGACCTACCAGTTGGCCTCTGACTCCTACTAACCCGAGAAATGAAGCTTCCTTTACCTCTCTTAACAGACGAAGACCCTGCCTCAAACTGGGGTCTTCTCACCCTGATCTCTTCCTCAGAAGCAGCCACTACAATATTCTGAGCTCTCTCCACACTTCGAGCTGCTGCCACAAGCTGGGAAAAATCATGATATCTAGATCCAGCCACAAGACACATAATAGAGGGCCTCAATCCCTCCTCAAATCTCCTGCATCTATCAATCTCATCAGATATAATACCCCCAGCATAATGGCTCAACCGTATAACCTCAACCTCATATTTCGTTACGGTCCGGTGATCTTGCTTCAAGCTTAGAAACTCCATTTTCTTCACATCTTTATACTCCCTCGGAGTATACTTCAATTCAAACTCTCTTAGAAAATCAGCATAGGACAATGTTGGTGGATCATCCATAGCATGAGGCACTGTCTTCCACCAATCATATGCGTCCTTCTGCAACAATGATCTTGCATAATCAAATCTTTCCTCTGGAGTGGCTTGCAACTGAACAAATATTCTCTGTACTTTATCTAGCCACTGCTCAGCTATAGCTAGATCAATAGTACCCAAGAAATCTTCTACTCCAGACTTCCGTAATTTGTCATAATGCCTCACTGATACCAAAGGCTGTACGGGTGGTGGCGGTGGTTGCACTGGTGCTGGCCTCAAAGCCTCTACCACATGCCTAAGCCAAACTGGTGGAACCTCCTCACCAGCTGGTCTCCCCGACACAGAAACAGGTACCTCTCCAGCACTATCCACTATAGCTCCCTCTCTAACCTCATCAGGAGCTACGCTTTCTCCACTACCCTCAACAGACTGACGTAAGTGAGAATCCATCACAACCTATGTCTGCAAACACAGCAGAATACATCTTATTAAAGATCAGAGACTGCCAATCCCAAACATGTATATTATTCAAAACCCAACTTTTTAAGTCAAAATATTCTTTTTTCTTACATTTTACCTAAGTTGAGAATCTCAAACCTAGGCTCTGATACCAAAACAATTGTAACACCCCACATCCGGTACATGCACACTACAAACACCACATTATAATATACGTGCACTGAACGTAGGGATGCTACGGTTTTCTTTAACCATCAAATCATTTTAAAAGATACCATAATCTTTATCATTATACATTATAGAAAATAAGTAATTTAACTTGTAATATGAAACAAAACGGATATAAATACATTTACTTAATACACGGCGGAATTTATAAAATAGTTACATATATGAAAACATTTAAATACATATTTACAAATATACATATATTCACATTAAAAACAATACTTTACAAAATATAAAGAAGTTATACATGATTGGCAGCTTTTCTCTGATCTTTAAGTCCCAAAACAAATTCTTCAATGCCTAGACTCACTAGGTCTCGAGGAACACTCGGGTTCAACTCTGTCACCTGCGCGATCAACACTATCGCGCTAATCCAACGGCTTAGTAGTACAAAGTATGCCAACATTATGCTTTAATGCAATGCAATGTCATACACATTAATAAATAAACAACAATATAGTTGTAAAGATAATACCACACCTTTATATTTCATAACTCATACTCATATAAGCATATTACATTTCAAAGTCCTTTCAAGGATCTCATTATTCAATTATTTCAACATCAATAAATCACATTGAAACAAAGACAAGCATGGGCCCAAAAGACACTAATATGCCATTCAATTTTCAGAGTTAATGTTTTGGTTCAATCATCACATTTATCATTATCATAAACCCAACTAGGCTTCAAGGATTAGGTTCAACCGAGCTTCAAGGGGAACAAAGCATGCTAAGTATCAACCCAACTTGGCTTCAAGAACCAACCCAACCTAGCTTCAAGGGTTGTAACATCTCAATTAGGCTTCAAGGATTAAATCCAACCTAACTTCAAGAGATTGTTACTAATATTAGGCATGCCACCAACAACAAACTCTGAAAATGGAATAACACATTAGCCACACAATTCATTCATTATTTAATCATCATTTCCAATCTCAATTCTCATCATCATCTAGGCAAACATGCCTTATTTCTTTCAATTGAATCATCATAGCCAATCACAATGGCTTCATATCACATTTGAGTTATCATAGCTAATCACAATGGCCTCATATCATATCATGTCTCAATTCAAATTATAATATTTCCATTCTTATCAAAGCAATTCATCATAAAAGCATTCATATACATCATCAATACTCACGTTATGTCCCACATTATACACAATATAACATTATTCATGGATTTAGAATCTTCCACACATATTTGTTTAGATCATTCTTTGTATTAAATGTGTTTAGAGTGTTTATTTTTATGTTTAGGTGCAAGAAGACCTTTGAAGAATCAAAACAATGCAAGAAGAGCAAAGAACAATCACAGTAGCTAACACACTCAAGGGACACGGCCAAGCTTGTGGCCGTGTCTCTCAACACAAAATCAAGCCGAGGCAGACACGGGCAAGGGACACAGCCATGTCTCTCCAAAAATCATCCAACACGGCCAAATTTCCTTAGACTTGGCCGTGTCTCCCAAAAATTCTTTAGTTTGGCCGTGTCTCTTCCTTAGTTTGGCCGTGTCTCTCATGAATAAAAACCCTAAACATGGCCAAATCTCTTTTGATTGAATTTAAACACATTGTGCACAACATAACCTTATTCAAATTGATACAATTTATGTCATCAACACTTATTTTACATGTTCATCACAATATTCACATTAACAATACATCAACAACACATTTAATCACTTACCACTTCAAAAACCCTTAAACCAACATCACTCTTATTCTTTCAATATCAACATCCACTTAACTTACCATCTTCAAACCAAAACCAACACCAATTCAATCCTTTTTAACTGACACTCAATTTCAACACTTATAAACACATCTCAAACATACCAAATCATAATATCAACAAATCATAACTCACCTCAAACACAACTTCAAAATAACAAAGGAAAACAATAGAGTACTTACCAAAATTGAGGAAATTCCACAAATCTTCAACTTAATCCTTTAATTCTTCCTTCAATTTGATTATAGAATTTAGAACACCTCTCTTGCTCTCTCTTTTCTTTGGTAGCCGGCCACACACATGAGAAGAAAAGAAAATGAAAACAAGTCAAACTTCTTTTCTTCTTTAAATCTCCACCAAGCAATTCTAACCAAGCAATTACCTAAATGCCCTCATCCATTTAACTTAGCTTCTTTCACTTATATGCCCATTTAAGTAATTTCACATATCACAAATAAAATATCTTCTTCCCTTGACTCCTCATTTTGACCAACATATATGTTCTATATATTACCATATACCCAACATATACACTTTCTCTCTACACATTACTTTCCTTTTTAAATAATACCTAAACATTCTCTTTTCCATTTCTTTTCTTATCAACATAACATATACACATAATTCAAACAAACAACAATTATATCCAAACTTCTAGGGCACACATTGGGATATTACAGAACTGACCACAATACTATTTAGTGTCCCATATATTAAAGACTTTACAAATTAGAATTCCATTTTGGGGCATCTTATCACAAAATGAGATGTTTCCAGTTCTTTGGCAACGATTACAACATTTTAAAAAGTCATAGCTATCCCTAAACAAACTAGGCCAATAAAATTTTGATTCTAATACCTTTTGGGCAGTTTTATTGGCTAACATATGACCACCAATTGGTCTGGCTTGGCAATAATAGAGAATGTTCATTGTTTAGAGTCATGCCACGCAATGCTGGATCATGAGATCCTTACGTAAATTAAACAAAAAGGGATCTTCCCAAAAGTAATATTTTAAGTCGAAAAAGAATTTCTTCTTTTCTTGATAAGTTAGATCCTTAGGGAGTTCCCTAACATCCAACTAATTAACAAAATCTGCAAACCAAGGTATTTCAAAGTTTGAACTGTAACACCCTCATACCCAATATATATACAATAAATACACCCAACATATGTATTATACACATATGCGGTATAAAAATGTCACAACCCATTTTCTATAAAATCCCTTACTTTTCTAATCAATACAATCTTAAATAATTTAAAGAATATACTTAAATAACAAATAAAATATTACTTATAAAAAATACATACAAATCCCCAAAAATTTTATCCAAATCCCTCTTTATAATTTACAATATATATATACATCAAAACATAATATAATATACATAATGTCAAAATGTACTATAATATAAAATATGTACATGTTGGCAGTGTGTCTCTGATCTTGAAGTTCAACAATCAACTCTATACTCAAGATCTCAAAACAAGACCCAGCTCGATCTAGACGAACTCTCCTTCTCTACCAAATCTACCTTATCACCTATACGATGAATACAATCGCGCTAAGCCCAAAGCCTAGCAATACAAACTTTGATAACAAAAAAGTTGAAATGCAATGCTAATGCACAATGCATATGAATATCATATCATTATAACATATTGATCAATTGTTTCACAAATAACAATTCATACAAAGACAAACACAAGCATGGGCCCAAAGGATCTAATATGCAATTCAAATCCCAGAGTTACTATTTTGGCCCATATTGACACCTAGTGTCTAGCCTGAAGGAAAGTGACACCCAGCGTCTAGCCCAAAGGCAAATCATAATGATGCCCAACATCTAGCCTGAAGGCAAGTGACATCAACCGTCCAGCCCGAAGGCAAATCATAGTGATGCCCACATCTAGCCTGAAGGCAAATAATGAGTATAACCTCATAGACATGCTGCCAAACACAAAACTCTAAAAATTGAATAACATACTAGGCACACAATTAATTCACATTTCTCATTATCAATCTGTTTCTCATTTTCTCATAATCAAGCTATGCAAATTGCCTCATTTTTCAATTTTCTCATTTCATATCATTTCCTCATCCTTTTCTCATTTTTATATCAACTCATAACATTTCATCACATTTTACGTTAAATCTCATTACCCAAATATTTTGGGTAATTTCACATAATCCATATATGATTCAAATTTTATGCATATTATCCATTACCAATGGCTTTTTAACAATGCCCTAAATGCATACACCACAAATGGCATTACCCAAACACTTTGGGTCATTTTCACATAATGCACATTTTTCACATTTTACACAATTTATCCATTAATGCATTTAACACATATATGACATTACACATGTCATAGCACATTATTCATACATGTTCCATGAATCAAGTAGCTTAACACATTCTTCAATCCAAAATGTGTTCAGCCCAATGTAATGCAAATTAACCAATTCATCCAAAGTTTGTACTTACCTCAAATGACAACCAAAAGCAAGCTTAAACACCCTCCAATTCTTCTCTTTCCACTTGCCCTTCAACAGTTGGATGGGGCAAATCAAGTCTCCTGAAGGCCTAAACCAAATGTGATTATAAATAATCAATTAGTATCACGCTTAAAGGCATATACATGATTTCTTAACACAAAGATAAGAATCACAAAGGAAAAAAAAAAAGGAAAAGAGCCATCTTGGGCAAAATCTATAAATGACATGCTCACCGACATGGGCGCGTCAATGACTGTATCCTTAGTCCTGCATTACAGTAGCTACGACATGCCTAAAGACATGGGCTTGTCACTACCAGTGCCAAACATATAGCATCACAATAGCTATGACATGCTCATGGACATGGGGGTGTCACTTATGTGTCATAAACACCAAAAACAGAATTATCGACACACCCAATGATATGGTCTTGTCACTGGATGTGTCGGGCCAAAAACTTGATACCAAAACATAATTGTCACATATCCAAAGTTATCATTCTTTCCAAACTATGCACAATCTTTCTTTTCACTTTCAAGCTCAACCAAATCTATCATTCCACTTTAAAATACTTGTATATGCATCAAAATAACTCAATTAAAATCAAATTACAAAATTCAAAATCATGAATTCAAAACTCAAAAGTTGCATGACCCTAAACTCTCTTCCTACACCAAACTCATCTCAAACTTAACCATTTCTTCAATCAACCATTAAAATATTGGTTAATCACTTAAAATAATCTCATTCATAACCAAATAGAGAATTAAAGCATGCTACTTCAACAACCCAAAATTCACATAATCAATCTTTCATGGAATTCAAAGAAATAAGTTGGGAATCTTACCAAAGTTAGTGGAAATCACTAAAAATCTCCTTTGAACATTTGAAATCCTTCAATTACTTGAGCTTGGAAGAAGAAAATACCTCCCTTGCACAATAATGGTAATCAACTAGAAGAAGACCAAAATTAAATATCTCTCTCCACCCACTTTCACTTTGAACCTTTTATTTTCACTTTTAATCTTAACCAAGTATATATATTATTATTTAATTACAACATAAAAATATCCTCTTCCATTAGCTATATAATTTACTTTTGAATTACTAAAATAAATTTTGACTTTTAAAAATATCAACTTGTATATGTTATGTATATTTTCATATATATTATATATACATTTTATTTTTTTAAAATCATTTATTTAATTTATCCAATTAACTTATAATTTATTTTATCAAATTTTCACAAATAAAAAATTTTTAAAAATTTTGGGATATTGCAATTATCTCCTCCTAAAATAAATTTAGTCATCGAAATTACCTGCTCTCAAGTCTGGAATAATTGGGGATACTCACTATGCATCATTTGTTCACTCTCCCATGTCGCCTCCTCAGTGGCATAATTCCTCCAAAGGACTTTCACAAGTGGCATCTTCCTTTTTCTCAACTCTTTCACTTCCCATTAAAAGATCGCCAATGGTTCTTCCTCATAAGTCAGATCCAAACTCACCTCAATGGACTCCACTGATAAGATATGAGATGGGTCTAACATGTACCTTCGAGACATGAAGACATGGAGGCATTATGAATCCGATCCGACTCAGGCGGTAAGGCCAGTCTATAAGCCATCATACCAACTCTTTGCAGTACCTCATATGGTCCTATGAAATGAGAACTCAACTTCCCTTTGTGGCCAAATCTCAAAATATTCTTCCATTGTGACACCTTCAAGAACACTTTATCTCCCACACTGAACTCTATATCTCTTCTCTTAAAATTTTTATAAGATTTCTGTCGGTCTGAAGCTGCTTTTAAATGACCCCGAATCGCCTTAACTTTCTCTTCTGTTTCCTTAATCAAATCAAGACCGACAAATTTACCTTCTCCAATCTCATCCCAACACAATAGTGTCCTGCACTTCCTGCCATACAAGGCCTCTTAATGTGCCATCCCAATACTGAATTGATGACTGTTGTTATAAGCAAACTCAATCAGTGGCAAAAATCTGTCCCAGCTCCTGGTAAAATCAGTGATACAACTCCTCAACATATCCTCTAAAATCTATATCACTCTATCTGACTGTCCATCCATCTGAGGATGGAAAGCAGTTCTAAAATGTAGCTGAGAACCTAAAGCATCATACAAAGTCCTCCAAAACCTCGAAGTGAACTAGGAATCTCGGTCCGACACTAAAGAAACCGAAACTCCATGCAACCTCAATATCTCATTGATATATAGCTCAGCCAACCTCTCCAGAGAGTAATCCATCCAAATAGGAAGAAAATTAGCTATCTTCATCATCCAATCCGCAATAACCTAGATTGCATCATGCTTCTTCTAGGTCAAAGGCAATCCAGTCATAAAATCCATCGTCACTCGCTCCCATTTCCATTCTAGCACTGATAATGGCTGGAACAGCCCTGAAGGAACCTAGTGCTCAACCTTCACTATATGGAAAGTGAGACATCTGGATACAAACTCTGCTATATCCCTCTTCATACTTGACCACCAATAATATTGCTTCAAATCCTGATACATCTTGGTACTACCAGGGTGCATAGCATAGAGTGACTAATGTGCGTCCTAAAAAAACATCCTCTTTAATCCTGAATCATTAGGAATGCACAACCTATCTCTTTACCATAGACTTCCATCATCTCTCACATGAAAGTCTTGACTCTTCCCCATTTGGTAATCCATCACAATCTTCTGGATTTTCTCATCTGCCAACTAGGCCTCCTTAACCTGATCCAACAAAATAGGCCTCAACTACAATTGAACCAACAATGCAACATCATCACAAGACTCAAATCTGACATGCAACAGTCTCAATTTAACAATCAACAAGAGCTAATAAGCAGTCAAACTTGCTAAAGACTTTGACTCAAGGCATCAGCAACAACATTTGCTTTGCCAGGATGATATTCAATCAAACAGTCGTATTCTTTAATCAACTCCAACCACCGTCTCTGCCAAAGATTCAACTCTCTCTAAACACCCAGGTACTTCAAAATCTTCTGATCCATATAAATGAAACACTTCTCCCCATACAATTAATGTTGCCAAATCTTCAATGCAAAAACTATGGTTGCTAGCTCCAAATCATGAGTCGGGTAATTCAGCTCATGTGGCTTCAACTGTTGTGAGGTATAACCAATGAGACTACCCTTTTGCATCAAAACATAACCTAAACCACTATAGGAGCCTAAGTCAACATCTCCCTCAACTTCTCAAAACTCGCCTGACATCGATCTATCCATTCAAATCTAACTCCCTTCCGAAGTAATCTGGTGAGTGGTGTAGCTATCATAGAAAAATACTTCACAAATTGTCGATAATAGCTTGCCAAACTGATAGAAGTTCTAACCTATGTCACAGTCTTTGGTGGACTCCAATTCAAGATAGCGTCGACTTTACTCGGATCAACTCTAATATCCTCTATTGAAACTACATGACCGAGAAAAGTCACTTGATCAAGCCAGAACTCACACTTAGATAGCTTAGCATACAACTACTTCTCTCTCAGAGTCTGCAATACAATTGGCAAATGCCTGTCATGATCCTCCTCATCACACGAATACACTAGAATATCATCAATGAAGACCACCACAAACTGGTCTAAATAGTGTCTAAACACCCTGTTCATCAAATCCATAAATGATGCTGGTGCACTTGTCAATCCAAAAGGCATCACTAGAAACTCATAATGTCCATACCTCATGTGAAAAGCTATCTTAGGCACATCTACATTTTTTACTCTTAACTGATGGTATCCTGATCTCAGATCATTCTTAGAGAATATTGTTGCTCCCTTCAACTGATCAAAGAGATCATCTATCCGAGGTAATGGATACTTGTTCTTAATGGTCACCTTATTCAATTGCCGGTAATCAATGCAGAATCTCAAGGTGCCATCCTTCTTCTTCACAAACAACACAGGCACTCCCCATAAGGACACACTAGGGCAGATGAACCTTTTATCTAGCAACTCCTGCAACTGCACCTTCAACTCTCTCAATTCAGCAGGTGCCATCCGATATGGGGTAATAGAGATGGGAGTGGTACCGGGCATTAGATTAATACCAAACTCAACCTCTCTCTCACGAGGTACTCCTGGCAACTCATTAGAGAAAACATCTGGAAACTCAAAAACTATGGGTATACTGTCAAGCTAGGACCCCACTACTTTGGTATCTACAACATGAGCAAGATAAGCCTTACATCCCTTTCAAATCATCCTCCTAGTTGAAACAGTTGAAACAAACATGGATGAAAGATGCCTCTGCTCACTAGATACCATCACATCCCTACCATCATGTCTTCTCAGGATAACACATTTTTGCTGATAGTTTACCATAGCCTCATGCTTGGATAACAAATCCATGCCCAAAATCAGATCATACTCCCTGAAAGGCATCTCAATCAGGTCACCGAGTAACTCCTCAACTTGAACCACAACTAAACTATCTTGATGCACCCTGCTAACCATAACATTGTGCCCTAAATGATTTGTCACCAAAATATCAAATCCTAGGGACTCATAATACAATCACTCATAGGAAAGATGGATACATTGATGTATGAATGAGTAGACCCAGGGTCTACCAATGTAAGAACTGAAGTATCAAATAAAGAAAAAGTACTAGCAATAATAGCTAAAGCATCTGGCTGCCTCTGCATCACATAGAACCGCTGTGATGGCCCTGCCTCATCTGGTCTACCCCCAGCTATAGAACCACCTCTCTGGCCAATCCCAGATGGACCACCTCTACCAAAACCTCTACCACCACTACCCTCTCTAACACTGGATTGAGAAGTTGTAGTATTTGTCTGTCTATCCTCTATTGGCTCTGGACAATCTCTGATAAAATGGTCTGGCAACCCACATCTAAAACACATTGCAGATGCAGCTCTCCTCCAACAGACAACTCCATGAACCTTACCATAATGAACACAGGGAGGTGGAGTATGCCTTTGAGCCACTGGAGTCAGAGCACTAGCCACTAAAACTGCAAGTATCTGTCTCTGTCTCTGCTATTGTACAGACCTGCCAGACTGACCCTGGCTCCTACTAAACCTTTGAAAATATCTCCCTTGGCCTCTCTTCACTAATGAAGACCCTGCCTCACTCTGGAGTCTCCTAGCTCTGGTCTCCTCAACCCAAGTAGCTGTTACAAGATTTTGTGCTCTCTCAACACTCTTGGAAACTGTAACAAAATAGGAAAAATTTTGATACCGGGAGCCTACTATAATACACATAATAGAGGGTCTCAGCCCCTCCTTAAACCTTCGGCACCAGTCAATCTCATAAAAAATGATCCCACGAGCATGATTGCTCAACCGAATAAACTCTATCTCATACTCTGTCACTGTCCTGGTATCCTGTCTCAAACTCAAGAACTCCATCTTCTTCGCATCCTTATACTCCCTCGGAGTATACTTCTGCTCGAATTCCCACAGGAAATCATCATAGGTCAGGACTGGTGGTTCATCCAGGGCATGTGGAACCGTCTTCCACCACTCATATGGATCCCTCTGCAGAAGAGATCTAGCATAATCTAGCTTCTCCGCTGGACTAGCCTACAGCTGGATAAATACTCTCTAGACCTGTCTAGCCACTACACTGCTACAGCAGGGTCTGTAGTACTAACAAAGTCCTCAACTCCAAACTTCCTCAGCTTATCATACTTCCTCATCGGTAACTGTGGCTGCAGCTATGGCTGTAGTAGCAGCGGCGGCTGAACTGGAGCCTACCTCAACGGCTCTACCATATGTCCTACCCAGCCCGACAAAATCTCATCAACTGCTGGTCTCTCTCGCGCAGGAGCAGGTGCCTCTCCAGCGATCTCAGCTCTAGCTCCCTCTCTACCATCATTAGGTAACACATTCTTTGCACTACCCTCTACATACTGATACTTTTGAGATGCCATAACCACCTATATCTACAAACACAGCAGAAATTTTCATACCAGAGATCAAAAACTGCAAGTGCCAATGCATGTATCACATTTGAAAACCATATTTAAAATCTTTATTTTCTCTCTCTAACAACCCACCTAGGTCGAGAATCTCAAACCTAGGCTTTGATACTAAAATAAATGTAACACCCTTATACCCTATATACATGCAATAAATACACCCAACATATGTACTATACATATATACGGTACAAAAATGTCACAACCCATTTTCTATAAAAACCCTTACTTTTCTAATATGTACAATCTTAACTAATTTAAAAAATATACTTTAATAACAAATAAAATATTACTTATCAAAAACACATACAAATCCCCCAAAATTTTATTCAAATCACTCTTTATAATTTATAATATATATATACATCAAAACAAAATATAACATACATAATTTGAAAATGTATTATGATATAAAATATGTACATGTTGGCAGTGTGTCTCTTATCTTGATGCCCAACAATCAACTCTATACTCAATATCTCAAATCTAGACCCAACATGATCTAAACGAACTCTCTGGCTCTACTGAATCTGCCATGTCACCTACACAATGAATATAATCGCGCTAAGCCAAAAGCTTAGCGGTACAAACTTTGATAACAAAAAAGATGAAATGCAATGCCAATGTACAATGCATATGAATATCATATCATTATAACATATTGATCAATTATTTCACAAATAACAATTCATATGAAAACAAATACAAGCATGGGCCCAAAGGATCTAATATGCAATTCAAATCCCAGAGTTATTGTTTTGGTCCATATTGATACCCAGTGTCTAGCCGGAATGCAAGTGATGCCCAACTTCTAGCCCGAAGGCAAATCATAGTGATGCCTAGCATCTAGCCCAAAGACAAGTGACGTCCAATGTCTAGCCTGAAGGCAAATCATAGTGATGCCCAGCATCTAGCCCGAAGGCAAATAATGAGGATAACCTCATACGTATGTCGCCAAACATAAAACTGTGAAAATTGAATAACATACTAGGCACAGAATTAATTCACATTTCTTATTATCAATCTCTTTCTCATTTTCTCATAATCAAGCTAGGCACATTGCCTCATTTTTTAATTTTCTCATTTCATATCATTTCCTCATCTTTTTCTCACTTTTATTTCAACTCATCACATTTTATGTTAAATCTCATTTCCCAAATATGTTGGGCAATTTTACGTAATCCATATATGATTCATATTTTATGCACATTAGCCATTACCAATGGCTTTTTTAACAATGCCCTTAATGCATACACCACAAATGGCATTACCCAAACAATTTGGGTTATTTTCACATAATCACATTTTTTACATTTTAAACAATTTAGCCATTATCAATGGCTTTTCAAAATGTATTTAACACATATATGACATTACACATGTCATAGCACATTATTCATACATGTTCCATGAATCAAGTAGCTTAACACATTTTTCCATCCAAAATGTGTTAAGCCCAATGTAATGAAAATATAAAAAATTAATCCAAAGTTTGTACTTACCTCAAATGACAACTAAAAGCAAGCTTAAACACCCTCCAATCCTTCTCTTTCCACATGCCCTTCAACGCTTGGATGGAGCAAATCAAGTCTCCTCAAGGCCTAAACTAAATGTGGTTATAAATAATCACTTAGTATCATGCTTAAAGGCATATGCATGATCTCTTAACACAAAGATATGAATCACAAAGGAAAAATAAGGAAAAGAGCCATCTTGGGCAAAATCTATAAATGACACGCTCACTGACATGGGCATGTCAATGACCGTGCCCTATGCCCACCTTACAGAAGCTTTGACATGCTCAGTGACATGGGCATGTCAAAGACCGTGTCCTTAGTCATGTGAACATTATAGTAGCTATGACATTCCCAAAGACATGGGTGTGTCACTGCCCGTACCAAACATATAGCATCACAGTGGCTGTGACATGCTCATGGACATGGGTGTGTCATTGCACGTGTCGCAAACATAAAAAATAGAATCATCAACACACCTAATGACATGGTCGTGTCACTAGGCGTGTCAGGTCAAAAACCTGATACCAAAACATTATTGTCACATATCCAAAGTTATCATTCTTTCCATACTATGCACAATCTTTCTTTTCCTTTTCAACCTCTATTCAGGCTCAATCAAATCCATCATTCCACTTTTAAATACTTGTATATGCAGCAAAATTACTCAATTAAAATCAAATTACACAATTCAAAACCATGAATTCATAGCACAAAACTTACATGACTCTAAACTCTCTTCCTACACCAAACTCAACTCAAACTTAACCATTTCTTCAATCAACCCTTGAAATAATGGTTAATCACTTAAAATAATCTCATGCATACCCAAAAAGACAATTAAAGTATGCTACTTCATAACCCAAAATCCACATAATCAATCTTCCATGGAATTCAAAGAAAGAAGCTGGGAATCTTACCAAAGTTAGTGAAAATCACCAAAAATCCCCTTTAAATACTTGAAATCCTTCAATTACTTGAGCTTGGAAGAAGAAAACACCTTCCTTGTACAACAATGGTAATCGACTAAGGAAGAAAGAAGAAGAAGAAGAAGAAGACCAAAATTAAATATCTCTCTCCAACCACTTTTACTTTAAACCTTATATTTTCACTTTTAATCTTAACCAAGTATATATATTATTATTTAATTACACATAAAAATATCCTCTTCCATTAGCTATATAATTTACTTCTAAATTATTAAAATAAACTTTGACTTTAAAAAAAGTATCAACTTGTATATGTTTTGTACATTTTCATGTATATTATATATACATTTTATTTTTTAAATAATTTATTTAATTTATCCAATTAACTTATAATTTATTTTACCAAATTTCCACAAATTAAAAATTTTTAAAAATTTTGGGATATTACATGAACTACTTACCTCACTTATCATGGCATACAAATGCTCATCCGGGAAATGATCATCAATGCCCCCTTCTTCAAACCTCTCCAAGGTTGGATTCTCCAAGCGAAAAAGGAGATCTGCTGCCAGATTTTCAGCTCTTTTTTTGTCTTGAATCTTTGAGTCAAATTCCTGCAATAATAAAACCCTTCGAATTACTATAGGCTTTGCATCAGTTTTTGCAAATAAATACATCAAAGTTGAGTGGTTCGTATAAACTATCACTTTTGACAAGATCAAGTATGATCTAATCTTGTCAAAAACAAAAATTACAAGTAGTAGTTCTTTATTTGTAGTAGTTTATTGGCATGAGTTGCATTTAGAGTCTTGCTTGCATAAAGATGGGCTGAAAATACTTCTCTCTGCATTGACCCAAGAATGCCCTTACTGCAAAATCACTCACATAACACATTAATTCAAAAGGTAAATTCCAATCGGGAGCCACCATGATTGGAGCATGGGTCAATTATTTGCTGGCCATGTCCCTCACTGCCTCTTTCTTTCTTTCTTTCTTTTCTTTCTTTTCTTTGGTCATAAGGAGTGACACGACCAAGCCAAGAGTGGCTTAGCCGTGTCTCATGTGACACGGCCACAAGCTTGGCCGTGTCATGTGAGTGTGTTTGCTTCTGTCTCTTTTCTTTCCTTCTTTGCTTTCTCTCTTGTTCTTTGGCATGAAATGGGACACGGCCAAGCTTGTTGGCCATGTCATGTGACACGGCCAGTGGCTTGGCCGTGTCACTGAGTGTGTCTGCTTCTGCTTGCTTCTTTTCCTTCTCTTCTTTGGCTAAAGATGGGACACGGCCAAGCTTGTTCTTGGTTTGGCCGTGTCACTTGGGTGTGTCTCTTCCTGTTTCTTCATTTTTGCTCTTTCTTTGCTTTGTTCTTTGTTTTGCTCTTTGAATGAGACATGGCCATAGGCTTGCCCATGTCTCTTGGTCGTGTCAAGCTCTGCTTTGAATTTCTTGAGGGAACACGGCCAAGCTTGATTTGGCTTGGCCATGTCTTGCTTGGTTCATGCTTTTCTTGCATTGTTTTAATCTTCCAAGGGTGTTTTTGCACCTAAACCTAAAAACAACACTTTAAACACACTTAAAACAAAAATCAATCAAAACATTAACTAAAAACACATAAAAATCATACTAAAAATAAGTACAAAAATGATCTAAACAAATACCTCACACTTAACTCCTTGCTTGTCCCCAAGCAAGGCTAAAATCAAAACACACTAACAAGATAAATTTTGTAAAGTTCAAGAGTTATAAGTATGCATCAAGACTTCCCTATCCCTAAATCAGCAATCAATATCGAATTAAACAAAATTGATACCCATGCAATTAAGTGGTTTTCCATGCATAACCTATGTTGTCGCTTCCTCACCAACTCTTACAAGTGTTTGATCATGGTGGTGTTTACTCTAATAACAATCAATGAAAGATTATTGCCATAGGCTTGCTTATCAATCAAATCTCCACCGTAAAATAACAATCAAGCATCAATCAAAAGGTCTTTATTGGGTTGTAATGGGACTAAGGTAAAGGTATGATATTTAGGAAATGTGAGCTTAATCATTAAGTTCAAGAGCACTTCAAGAATGAAGTAACCATTTATATATATAACCCAATAATCCCAAAACACCTTCCTCTCATCTACCCCTTGACATTAAAGAGCTTTTCAAGGGAACTCACTTATTAAATCTTGTAATGATACATTCCAACCCGTTCAACAAGAATATGTTAGGAAATCAAGGAGATCACTGCAAACCAAAAACACGCGGCGAAAAAATTTTTGATCTCTGATTTCCCAGCAGGATCCATGCTGTTCGTTTAATTCGACGAAAGTGTTCAAAGAACTAACCTGTTGATGATTCGAAATCACAGTTTGGAAGAGATGCCTCGATCGCGAAACACCCTCTATCGCGTATCCACACGAATGCTGCCGTCTGGAGTGTTAGCTCTCTGCAATGGCGAAGGCTGGAAAAATGTTTTCTCTAAAATGTATTAGGGTTCCTTTGTTTTGGTTCTCTTTCGTTTTCTAATGTTACCCTCTGAGAAGACTTAAAGTCCGGAGTGAATATAATCACTCCAGAATCCAATTCAAAATTGGATAAGGTAAGTCAAATTCATAATCCAGATCTAATAAGGATTCTGAATATATTATCTAATAATATATATAAAAAATGAAAATAATAATAATAATAAATATTAATATCTAATATCTAATATTAATATTATTAATATTATATCCAGCCTAAAGCGCATTCTTGTGTGTGACCCGATAGGCCCATATTAATTTGCAGTCAATTTAATCTCTATTAAACCAACAAGTCGTAATTGGCCTCTAGCAAGGTGTTACAACTACCCAATTAATATAAGGAATTTCCAATTTGCCTAATAATAGTATATGCATTAATCCCTTTGCCACACGATATCTAGCTTGAACATAAGTCATGGTCAATGTCATACTTATATTGTCCAAACTTATGATTACTCGATCTCCAAGTAGACTGATAAAATCAAATGAAATTGATCACACTATCAATTCATTTGAGCACGACCATGCATTTCATAGTCTCACTTATCGAGGGGCCCAAAAGATATCTCTCTCAAAGAGAGGGACAAATTCTATCTTGATTGTTCATTATCCTCTACATAATTTCTATCATATATGATCATAACCTTTATTACTATCTAGTTACGGATAATGTTTGATCATGTCAAAATATAATAGTCCTTATATTGGAAACTATGACAATCTCAAGTCAAAGAATTAATACATAACTATCATGAGATTTACTTATGACACTAACCCATGTAGTAATCTCATGATGGGTCTATCCAATACATTGTTCTCTAACAAGTATCTATGAAATTGATTTGTATCACTACACACATAACCATCTGATGATTATCAAATCAATGTTCATACTGGTTAAGAATTATTTTTTTTTATCTCTATAACAATAATAAACCAGGGACAAATATCAAAATTGTGTAACATGCAAACAAACAATGATGATAATAAAACCTCATTTATTAATAATGAATGTATAACATAAAGATCCAAATAAATGGCCTAGGGCACATACACTAATAGAATAACAATTATTCTTATTATTATTATTATTATATATATTATTTTTTCTCTTTTTCTTTTTTTTTCTTTTTTTTATTATTTTGCTATGCAATCTTAAACCTACTAAACTTAACCCCACACTTAATTCAATACAACACTCGGTCATAAACGCTCTTAAAATGCTCTTGACCTAATGAAAGGATAAGAGTTAAACAACAAGGTTCAAGCTAATGGTGTTGTGAAAAAGAAAGAAAAGGAAAAATAAAATAAGCTCAAAATTGGCTAACTAAGGTTAAAAATAGGGTTGGTCTTTTTAAGCCAAAGTGGGTTCACCTAATTGCCTTAATCATCTTGATGCCTAATTGAAATTTTTATGTAATCTTAAAATGTATGTCAAAGCAAGTTCTAGCAAATCATCAATCAAAGATGTTCACCCACAATAATAATGATAAGTTGATGGCTCAATTTCTCACTAGGTTAAAGGCAATGCAAGGAAAAACCAACAAAATTGACAATAAGCACCAATTCTACTCAATTCTCAAATTCATGCTTCAAAAATTCAAAGGTCATCTATCAACAATTTTTATAACAATTGAACTTTCTAAAACTCATTTATTCAATGAAAAACAAGAAAAACATTAACTAACTTAAACAAAAACAAGTTAAAAGTAAAAACACAAAAACACAAAATGCAATTTAAAGTAAAAACACAAAATGCACCCCACACTTAAAGATTCACATTGTCCTCAATGTGAGCATGCATACTACAGGGAGGGTTTAGATGAAACCTGATTTCCATCGTTCCCATATACGATGTGTGGGGCTCCTTCCACCCATAATGCAATTGGAGCCCATGACTGAGAGGATGAACAACATGTAACCTTGAAATGTACCCGATGTACGGCAACCCCTAAATAGTGTTCTTTGAAGAGAACATGTCTCAAAGGGATATGTGAAGGTCACCTCGGGGTGATCCTCCCATGCTATAGGAACGTTGTAAAATCCTATTTCATTGTGCAGCATGGTTCTATCCATTGTATGCTCTTCTTCACCACCAAGAGTAGAGGAGATGATTTTTGGGGACTCTTTAAGTTCAACCAAGTTTGGTTGAATCACTTCTTCATCCACTTTAGCAATGTCAAGTCCTATCTCAACAACCTCAGCATCTAAAACTAGCTTACACTCCTCAAATTCTAAATTGAGCATTTCATGTTCTTCTTCTAAAGACATACCCATCTCAAGCTTATTTCCACTTTCTCCTTGGGAGTCAATTATATAGATGTTAGAAAGTTGCTTACCTTTCTCTTCTTCTTTCAGCCTACTTGGGAATGGAATTGGTGGCAAGGGATTCGGAGGTTCATACAAATGTGATGGAGTTGATGAGTCCAAATTCTCCTCCTCCTTTGATTGACTTGGTTTCTCCATGTTGGGAAACATCTCCTCACTATTGTCTTCTTGATTAGTCCCTGCATCAAAGGAATCACAAAGATTGTTATATATCACCTGTTCACTCGTTAAATTTGTGATTACCTTGACTTGCTCCAATTGGCTAGGAAATTCCTCCTTTTGCTGTGCTTGGAGTTGATGTGCCAGTTGCCCAACTTGCATTTCCACCCTCTTCAATGATTCCTCCAAAGAATCAAACCTCTCATTGCTCCCTTCCTGATTTTGTGTGCTAATTTGAAGGTAAGCATTCAAATCATCTTCCACTGTGGATTTCTCGAATTGATCATGGTTTTGTGAGCTAATTTGAATGAAGGCATTCAAACTATCTTCCAAAGTGGGTTCCTTAAGTTTGTCTTGATTTTGTGCACTAGTTTGAATGAAGGAATTCAAACTATCTTCCAAGGTGGGTTCCTTAAGGTGATCTTGATTTCGTGTGCTAATTTGAATGAAGGCATTCAAACTATCTTCTAATGTGGGTGGCTTAAGGTACTCTTGATTTGAATATTGTTCTTGAGAGTAAGGATTTCTTTGGTAAGGTCAAAAAAAAAATTTTGAGGTGGAATTTGCTGCTGGTTTTCCCATGAAAAATTTGGTTGGCTTCCCCAGCTGGGAGTATAAGGATTGGAATATGTGTCATTTCTACCCATTTGCTGGAAATCTTAGTAGTCATATTCTTCCTCTAGCCATTCTTGGTATCGTCCAAAACCCATTGAACACGTGTTTGCACAATGGCCTACATTGCCACATGCTGCACATATCTCTTGGTGTGGCATAGGTGCTCTTGCTCTTGCATTTAGCACCTTAAGTTGATTCGTCAATTCTGCTAATTGCCATGCCATTTCAGAATCATCGTTCCTATCATAAACTCCCCTGTGCCTTGAAAGCTGCATCTTTACAAAAGGCACTTAGCAACTTAAAGAAAATAAATAAATAATTAAATTGAAAGAAATTTAAAGAAAACAAACAACCGAGTAAATAAATAAAAGAAAATATCAAACTATTACTACTTCGACAACCCTCCCCGGCAACAGCGCCAAAAACTTATTGCACTCGAATTAAGTACTACTACAAAGCATCACTCGCAAGTATATGAGGTAGCTGTAGCAAAGGTGATCGCCCCAAGGTCGTTTCCCCAAAAAGGTGTGGTTCGTAATAGCTTGATTGACAAGTATTTAAAAGCGAGTTTATTGTATGGAATGGTGCAAGAATAATTTAAACCTAAGAGTTACGTACGTAGGGTGGGTGTGTGTGATGGGTGTACAAGATCAAATCGATTCTTGGGAAGGTGCCTAGGGTTATAGGTCCATTCAATCAAAGTTCAATTCTTAATTATCCATTAACATAACCTTGTAATTAATTTGTTCCTTAAGTTTAATTAGTCAATTACCAATCCATTAGTTCTCACATTCATGAATTGCCAATGACCAATTCTTTTACATTACCAAATTAACAAAACCCTAGAACTTATATTTCTAATTCATTCATAGGGTGGTTGATTATATAGTTCTGATATCGAATTTCACCTCTCGGTCCGTCATCCAATATTCAAAGATCAATAGGTAGCTAATCTATCAACCTAGCATTTAATACAATACAATCAACCAATCAACAAGGAACATCAATGGAAATATCAAATCAAGACATTCAACCAAATATACTACAAACCCTAGGCATGGGTATTTAGCTCAACATCATCAATTTATAACATTCATTCAACTCAATATAAAACAAATACAAATTGTCTATTGCAATATCAATCTCTT
The DNA here is from genome assembly GCA_947685225.1 of Garcia nutans. NCBI lineage: Eukaryota > Viridiplantae > Streptophyta > Magnoliopsida > Malpighiales > Euphorbiaceae > Garcia > Garcia nutans. Next base: position 10,771,901 of record CANTUV010000033.1, on the reverse strand, counting down.
AATACAACAACAACAATAAGAATGAATTAAAACAGAGAATAGGAAAACCCCTTGTGAAGATGCCAAGAGTAGGATTACTAGTCTTCCTCCTAGCTCCACTTTGATATTTGATGAAGAACTCAAACCCTCTTCAATGGTTGATTCCCCTTTGCAATATGGAATGGAGCTTTCTCAAGTCACCAAACCTTTGGATGGAGCTTTCTCAAGTCACCAACCCTTCAATGGATTATGCCTTTGGAAGATGGAATGGAGCTTTCTGAAGTCACCAATCCTTTCAATGAAGCTTCTTCAACCTTTAAGAGCTTGTTAACCCAATTTATCCCAAAGAACCTCAAAGATCTTATCAATGGAAGATGGAGAAGGTGGAGAGAATGGAAATGGAGGTGAAGATGAAGGGACAAGGGAGAGTGTCACTCTCTCCCTCTCCCAAACGTGTAGCAGAAATTTGCTCCAAGAAGCCAAGACTCAAGAACTCCCTCCAATTTTCTCTTCTTCTCCTTTTAATTCATTAAAAAATACACACCCATGCCTTCCAACTCACACCATTTTACTTTGTTCCCCACTTTTTATTTGTTTAATATTTCTTTTGGCAAGCACAAGGCATTGTCTCCCACTTTGTTCCCCACTTCGTGTGAAAGAATTCAAAATTTTTTAGTGTGACACGGCCAAGCCAAGAGTGGCTTGGCCGTGTCTCTCAATTTTCCTTGGGACACGGCCAAGCTTGCTGGTCGTGTCCCTCACTACCTCTTTCTTTCTTTCTTTCTTTTCTTTCTTTTCTTTGGTCATAAGGGGTGACACAACCAAGCCAAGAGTGGCTTGGCCGTGTCTCATGTGACACAGCCACAAGCTTGGCTGTGTCATGTGAGTGTGTTTGCTTCTGTCTCTTTTCTTTCCTTCTTTGCTTGCTCTCTTATTCTTTGGCATGAAATGGGACACGACCAAGCTTGTTGGTCGTATCATGTGACACAGCCAGTGGCTTGGCCATGTCACTGAGTGTGTCTGCTTCTACTTGCTTCTTTTCCTTCTCTTCTTTGGCTCAAGATGGGACACGGCCAAGCTTGTTCTTGGCTTGGCCGTGTCACTTGGGTGTGTCTCTTCCTGCTTCTTCATTTTTGCTCTTTCTTTGCTTTGTTCTTTGTTTTGCTCTTTGAATGAGACACGGCCACAGGTTTGCCCATGTCTCTTGGCCGTGTCAAGGTCTTCCTTGAATTTCTTGAGGGAACATGGCCAAGCTTGATTTGGCTTGGCCATATCTTGCTTGGTTCATGCTTTTCTTGCACTGTTTTGATCTTCCAAGGGCGTTTTTGCACTTAAACCTAAAAACAACACTTTAAACACACTTAAAACAAAAATCAATCAAAACATTAACTAAAAACACATAAAAATCATACTAAAAACAAGTACAAAAATGATCTAAACAATTCCCTCTTGAATCATGAAATGACATTTTTTCCAATTAAGCACTAGGTTTTTTTCCTCACTCCTTACCACCACCCTCTCAAGGTTTTCCAAAATTCATTTGAAGGAGCTACCATAAACAATGAAATCATCCATCCTCTATAATATCCTCAATCAACTCATCAAAGATTGCCACCATGCACCGTTGAAAAGTTGCAGGTGCATTGCACATTTTGAATGGCATTCTTTGATATGCGAATGTCCCATATGGATAGGTGAACATAGTTTTCTCTTAGTCTTCCAGGGTAATAGAAATTTGGAAGTAGCCCAAAAGACCATCTAAAAAATAGTAATATTCATGTGTGGATAACCTCTCCAACATCTGATCAATGAAGGGCAATGGGAAATGGTCCTTCCTAGTTGTATCATTCAACTTCCGATAGTCGATGCAAAACCTCCAGCCGGTAATTGTTCTTATTGGAAGTAACTCATTATTTTCATTAGGAACCACCGTCATCCTTCCTTTATTTGGTACTAACTAAACCGGGCTCACCCAAAAGCTATTCGAAATTAAATATATAATTCCTGCATCAAGTAGTTTGATCACTTCAGCTTTCACTACATCTTTCATCTTTGGGTTAAGTCTCCATTGTGGTTGCACCACCGGCTTGAATTCATCCACTATTAGTATCTTGTGAGTACAATAGGATGGATTGATACCCTTGATGTCTACTATCTTTCAAGTTATAACTTTCTTATGCTTTTGTAACAACTTGATAAGCTTTACCTTCTACTCAGAAGATAGGTGGAAACTCAAAATTATGGTCAATTTATTTTCCTCTGCCAGGAATCCATACTCAAGATGATTCAGAAGGGTCTTAAGTTCCAAATTGGGTGGATCAATCATAGATTGTTTTGGCTTCTTTTCTTTTGGCATCTCAATGGTTTCATATTCCTGACACTTGAATGATTTGCTTACTTCATGATAAGTAAGATGCTCCATTGCTTCTTGATCCTCAACATTATCATGCATTAAACACAACTCAAGGGGATCCTTAGAAACAATGTTAGTAACAAAATTTAAGGTTTCATGCTTAATAATATCATTGCAGGAATCCACCTCATCGAGTGTAAGTGGGTGCTTTATAGCATATGTATATTAAAATAACTTTTTCACTTCCCACTCTCAAAGTTAATGTGCCATCATGGACATTGATAAGGGCATAGGCTATATTTAAAAATAGCCTACCAAGGATAAGTGAAACATCCACATCCTCATCTATATTGATGACAACAAAGTCATTGGGGATATCGATGACAACAAAGTCATTGGAGAAAATAAAATTCCTAGCTTTTACCAACACATCCTCTATCAGCAAGTTGGATGGTCATGAGTGTTGGATGGTTTTTGATACCTAACTCTTTAAACATCTTTTAGGGCATAACACTTAAGCTAGCCCCCAAAATCAGCCAATGCACTTTTAACTTCAAGATCACCTATCAAATATGGAATAGTAAAACTACCAAGATCTTTTAATTTCTTAGGTAACCTCTTTTGCAAAATTATAGAACTCTTTTATGACAAATTCACAAAAGATACTTCCTCAAGTTTCCTTTTGTTCGAAAAGAGATCTTTTAAAAATTTAGCATATTTGGGCATTTACGATAAAGCTTCGGCAAATGGAATATTAATGTGCAATTATTTAAAGAGTTCAAGAAACTTACCGAACTGAGCATCCATCTTGTCCTTGTTCAACCTTGCTGGATATGGCACTCGAGGTTGGTATTTCTTCACTATCGGACTAGGCTCTTGTGGTTGGTTTCCTTTCTCATTTTCCACTGTAGACTTCTTTCCTGGAGTGACACTAGGATCATCTTCTTTTCCTTTTCCTTAAGCCTCAGCTTCTTCTTTAATCAATTCTTCTCTTTTCTCAACCACACCACCCTTAATTTTCCTTCCACTTCTCAGAGTGATTGCCTTTAGATGCTCCTTTGGGTTTGCCTCGGTATTGCTAGGTAAACTCCCTTACGGTCTTTCACTGAGTAGCTTGGCAACTTGCCCCACCTCATTTTCCAAATTATGAATAGAGGCTTGTTGATTTCTAAAGGTGGTTTTAGTTAATTGAAATATGTTTTCTAAAGCAGCTATGAACTTCTCCATCATGTCTTCCAAATTGCTCTTTCTTGGAGGAGCAGCTTGTTTGTGTTGAGGCTACTGAAATCCAGGGGGAGGTCTTGAATTATTATGATTATTCCATGAGAAATTAGGATAATTCCTCCAACCATGATTATATGTGTTGATGTAGGGGTTTTTCTGCCATTGCCTTGGCATATTCCCAACAAAATCCACCTGCTCCTGTCTAGCAAATATATTACCACTTTGGAAATCTTGACCTTGATGTCCACTCCCACACCATTCACAAGGTATCACCTGCATTGATTTCCCCAAAGATGAGGCTAGAGAATCAATCTTTTTATTCATTGCTTCTAATTGCACTGTCAAAGCCACCACAGGATTCAATTGATGTGAACCCATGACTCTCAAATTTTCTTGTACCCTTAGAGCTTACCACTACTAATTGGTAAGAGCCATATCTTCAATCAAATCCCTTACTTCTTCAGGTGTCTTATTATTTATGGTACCCCCAACTACTGCATTAATGGATTGCTTGCTTTCATAGTTTAATCCATTGCAAAAAGTTTACATTTAAAGCAATAGTGGAAGCCCATTATAAGGACACCTTCTCAATACATCTTTAAACATCTCCCAAGCATCATAAAGGGTCTCACCATGTTGTTGAAGGAAGGATGAGATATCATTCCTCAACTTGGCCCTCTTGGATGGTGGGAAGTATTTTTCTAGGAATTTCTCTGCCAACTGACCCCATGTGGTGAAAGTGCCCGGGGGAAAGATTTCAGCCATTTCTTCAGTCTATCTCTAAGTGAAAATGGGAACAACCTCAACCTAATTGCATCATCTGAGACATTATTTATCTTGAACGTGTTGTATATCTCCAGAAAATTCTCAAGATGTGCATTAGGATCTTCATCCGGGAGCCCATCAAACTGGCAAGTCTGCTGTACCATTTGAATTACAATTATCTTTATTTCAAAGTTGTTCGCAGCAAAGCTAGCCTCTGTATGCTAGAATCAGCCCCATTGAGAGTGGGCTTAGAAAATTCCTACATTATTCTTGGCTCAGTTCTTTCCATCGCTTCAAGTTCTTCTTCTGAGATTGAATCTTCCAAGTTAGTTTATGCTTCTACCAAAATGATTTCCCTTCCTTCTTTTCACTTTCTCCTCAATGTTCTCTCTGGATCTTGATCTAATTCAAGTAAATGGGAAGAGATAGCTCGGGTCATAAACAGGAAAAAATACTTAAAATGACAATCAACAAGCCAGAATCAATGTTAAAAACAAATAAAATAAAACTAAATCAACAGGCTTAATTATATTTCTAATATTGAAAACTATTGTCCCCATCAATGGCACCAAAAACTTGATGATAATTTTTTTTGCTATTGCAATGTTACCACAAGTGCACGGGTCTCGCAAGTAATAAAGTAGTGAGTTAGATATCGTTACCATAGGGATGCAAATTTCAACATTTGTTTAGCAATCCAATAATTTTTGTGTTAATTAAAATAAAAGACGAATTAGTTAATAAATTGAATTAAGGAAAAAATGAGTATTGTGCAAAAAGAATTGATGGTAAAAATACTATCCAGATATTGAGTCCTCCTAGCCATAAAAATATTTATGAACATCAATTCAATTAAATCAAATAACAGAGTTGAATTGGCATTCCTCTAAATTAGACTAAAACCTCTCTCGAGTGAGTTAATCCCTAATCACTAAGTAGAATGCTAGGAATCTCTTCTCAAGCATAATTAAATAGATCTTGCAATAGAAACAAGGAATTATAAACCAAAAGATCTTGTAAGTCTATCTCTAGCACTCCAATCTACCCTCAATCCTAATGAGAATTCTATTCATATCAAGCTTTTTCAAGTCAATAATATGAAAATTGCAACCAATTAATAAGCGTGCTATTATCAATTGGAAATAAACAATTAAGAATCATAAGAATAAGACAACTCAATTAAATGATTTAATTTCATAAAAGTTATTCAATCCATACAATGAAGCTAGGGTTCATCAATATCTAGATAGAAATAATTTAGTTCATATTCATAACTAGAAAACCAAAACAAAAGAAATAAGTAAAAGAATTCAAACAATCCATGATGAATGATTTGTGTTTCTTCACTTCAATATTTGATTCTTGATTTAAATCTTGTATAACTTGGATCTTCACCTTCAATCTCAGTTGCCAAAACTCTCTTTTTTTTTTCTAAATAAGTCTCCTCTAAGTGATAAAAACTGGATCCCTAATTCACACTTCAATTCAGATTTTATAACCCAGTGATTTGGATTGACATGCCCAGTGACACGGCCATGCCTCTGGTCGTGTCGCTGCTGCTGTTTCTCAATGTTAATGACTTGGACAATGACACATCCATTTCCTTAGGTGTGTCATAGCTACTATAATGCAGGATTAATGACATAAAAAGTGACACACCCATGTCTTTGGGCATGTCGAAGCTTCTGTAAGGTGGGCAAATGACACGGTCACTGACACGCCTTTGTCATTGGGTGTGTCACCTGAAGAATTTGCCCAAAATAGCTCTTTTCCTTGCCTTTCATTCATGATTCCGCCCTCAATGACCATAAGGTATCAAAATGTAAAAGATTCCCAAAATCAACCCTAACAAGCACTTGAACAAACAAATTTGTAATGGTCATGATTTTCAACAAGGAAGTTTTAACTAATAATAAAAAAAAATGCATAGTGTATAGTGACAAAAGTATTGTAGATAAATGCTATATGTAGAGCTGAGTAAATTATGTATCCTAAAACTTTACTGAAAAGAGTATTTTTATTGTTTTAAGAGATTAAAACTCAATTTAAAATCAACGGTTAAGAATGAGGGTGCACTATAGTTATTATGAGCATTCCCTCACTAGATTAAAAATATTATAAATATATATATGTGTATAGGTGTATGTGCATGGAAATTTCTGATTTCCTCTCCATCTTCCACACCACCATCACCAACACCACCAAAGTTTCTTCTTTCTTCTTTCTTTCCATGATTTGAATCAAAACTTAAGATAAGATCACATCTAAATATAAGTGTTGAGAAGATTAAGTTAGAAAAATGGTGATTATCAACAAGGTATGTGCTTTTGATTTATACTTTGCAAAAATATGAATTTTTATTAGTTTTAGTGATTGAATTGAATGATTGAGTTATGTATAATGATATATTTCTTGAAAGTATTGATTAAATAGATTGATGAGTGAAAAATAACTTTTATATGATGGGTTTTGATCCTTAACTCAACCTTTATGAGAATTGAATGGTTTGATGTTGATTTTATTCATAGGAAATGATTGAAAGTTTGATTGAGTGAAGTTGTGGTAAATTATTTGATATGAATTCTTTTTCTATCAAAACTTTGAGTTTGATACATTTTTTATCTTAGATCTTAAACATGTTTGTGTTTAATGAAGTTAAAAGTGCAGAATACATGATTTTACTCCGAAAACAGTCCCAAAATCAATTACACGGCCGTGGCAATTGAGTGCCACAACCGTGAGATTGAAAGTAATGCTGTTTCTTCAAAAAAAAATCTATAAAACAGAGCAAGTTACAATGCCACGACCGTGGCCCTTGAAGGCCAGGACCCAAACTTATTTTACAGCTTCATTTTGGATCCCACGGGCATGGGGTTGAGATGCCACGACCGTGGGGTACCTAAATAATGTTTTTGGCTTGTAATTTGTGATCTACGAGCCTAGTATGAGACTAATATGTGAATAATTGTATTGAAAATTCATGTGTATGTGTTAAATGCATGAAAAAGAGTGAGAAACTTTAGATAAGTGACAAATATATATATCATACTAAATGTTGCTAAGAGTAATGTACCAAGGTCATGGAATAAACAAGTGAAATGATATAAACAAGTGGTTATATAAACAAGTGAGTGTTTATATAAACAAGTGTTAATCAATGACATGTGTTTAGATCATTTTTGTACTTGTTTTTAGTATGATTTTATGTGTGTTTTAGTTAATGTTTTGATTGATTTTTGTTTTAAGTTTGTTTAAATTGTTTGTTTTATGTTTAAGTGCAAAAACTCCCTTGGATGATCAAAACAATCAAGAAAAATGAAGAAAGAGCATGAATCAAGCAAGACATGGCCAAGCCAAAGCAAGCTTGGCCATGTCCCTCAAAAGGATTCCAAGACAGTAGCTGACACACCCAAGAGACACGGCCAAGCCACTGGCCGTGTCTCACCCAAGGAAAAGAAATCAAGAAAGAAAAGAAAGAAGGCAGAGTGTGACACTGGCAAGTGACATGGCCAAGCCACTGGCCATGTCGCTTGAAGCTTGCCCATGTCTGATCGTCTTAGCCATGTCGCTTGAAGCTTGCCCATGTCTGATCGTCTTGGCCATGTCTCATTAACTTGGCCGTGTCACCACTTGAAAAGAAAGAAAAGAAAGAAGGCAGAGTGCGACACTGGCAAGTGACATGGCCAAGCCACTGGCCATGTCGCTTGAAGCTTGCCCATGTCTGATCGTCTTGGCCATGTCGCTTGAAACTTGGCCGTGTTTAAGGAAAAATTGGTAGACATGGCCATGTCGCTTGAAGCTTGGCCGTGTCTCTCAAAGAAAGTGAAGCAGTGACTGACACTGGCAAGAGACACGGCCAAGCCATTGGCCGTGTCTCACAAAAACAAAACACACAGAATGGAACACGGCCAAGTGACACGGCCGTGTCTCATGAAAAATCAAGAGACACGGCCAAGCCACTCTTGGCTTGGCCGTGTCACCTCAAGGAAGATACCAAGAGACACGGCCAAGACACTCTTGGCTTGGCCGTGTCCCACCTGAAAAGTCAAAATTCTTTCAACAAAGTGGGGAACAAGTGGGAGACAAAGACTTATTGCTTGCCAAAAGAAATATTAAACAAAGAAAAAGTGGGGGACAAAGGAAAATGGGATGAGTTGGAAGGCATGGGTGTTGATTTTTGAATGAATTAAAAGGGATTGAAGAGGAAAATGGAGGGAGCTTTTTGTTCTTGGAGCCAAATTTCTACAAAAAACGTGGGAGAGGGAGAGAGTGACACTCTCCCTTGTCCCTTCACCTCCAACCTCCATTTCCATCCTCTCCACCTTCTCCATCTTCCATTGATAGGATCTTTGAGGTTCTTTGGGATAAATTTGGTTACAAGTTCTAAAGGTTGAAGAAGCTTCATTGAAGAGAGTGGTGACTTGAGAAAGCTCCATTTCATCTTCCAAAGGAATATCCATTGAAGGTTGGTGACTTGAGAAAGCTCCATCCAAAGGTTTGGTGACTTGAGAAAGCTCCATTCCACATTGCAAGGGGAATCAACATGAGAATAATATGTGTATAGTCCATACTTTTGTGTTAATGTGTTAAATGTATGAAAATGAGTGATAAACTTTAGATACGTGACACGCATATATATTCTACCAAATGTTGATAAGAGTATAATATCAATGAAAGGAAATAAACAATGTAGTGTTCATCAAAATTAATGAATTGCCCAAATCATATTAAATTTATATCTAGCTTTGGATTAAATGGTTAACCAGAGGATGGATAGCCACAGTGATAGTTGGCACCTCGTGCCTTTAATGGACACATTGTGTTATCAGTGATAATGGGCATAATTGCCATTATAAATTCTTGAGATTGCTATACTAACATGTTATCCAAACCTATGATCTAAGTTTAGTATGTTTGGGCATAATTAATGAAAATACATGTGAACATGATAGTTGAAAGAAATGTAAAATAATAATATAAGTCAATTACTTGAAATTGAAGTATTGTGTTCTAGTGTAAAAGTGAATGGTAATATATATATTAATGCTTACAAGTGAAAGTCCTAATACACGTAATGGTAATGTTATGCTCAATGTATTGAAGTAATCAAAGGATTAAAAGTGTATATAATGCTATGAGATACAAAGTACTCCAAAGTATATTAAATGATTGAAAGTGTATATCATGATATGAGATATAAAGAACTCTCAAGTATAGTATTAAAATGAAGTGATGAAAAATATAGATTGAATGAAATGATACTAGAAGTGAACTTGAAAAGAAAAACTTATTGAAAAACAAAATAAGTGTATTGTGAACAATGTTATCAAATAAGAAATCAAGTCTTGAATAAACTGCTTCTCAATGAGACAAGAGGCAATACCGAAAGTATTGTATTATATGATAACTTTATACATGGATAGCTCTTATTTTGTGTATTCAGCATGGTATATTGACTTGGTACTAAAATTAGTTTATATATGGAAATACTTCTTAAAACTAAGTGTTATTACTATATTTTCATAAGTATATTTCTTTATTATTAAGTGTTAAAATTTGTGTATACAAGCACCACTAAGCTTTGCTTAGTGTGTTAGAATTGTTTTCTGACACGCAGGTATCAAGACATCGGAGCAAGATAAGAACAGATGAAGAAGATCTTGTGTTTATTGTATCCATAAGTTATAAAGTGTACGTATATAGATACTTCAGTTTGGCTACTTGAGAGATTGTATAAAATTGTAAACATAAGAGGATATATGTATTTAGAGAATGAAGTTTGAGATTCTAGTGAATGAGTATCATGAAAGAAATGTATTGTTTATTTATTTGATTTGATGAACTTATAAAATTTATCTGATTTATAATTTCTATTCGAATTATTGGAGATATTGAAAAATGGTCTAAATGTTGGATCTATAAGTGTTGTGATATACTGATTTTATTATTATTTGAAAATTTTTATTTATGAAAAGAGTTTTCTATGAATTGATTTGGAGCGCGAACAATGTATCGTATAACATTCTCTGATAGTTTTTATATAAGAATTGTCAGAGGATGTTACATTTAGTGATATCAGAGCGTGGTTTAGGCGTTTCTGGCATGTGGAGTTATGGGAGAAGTGAAATGTAATTGTTTAAGTTATGTGAAGTGAATAAGTGGATATGTGTTGTGACACAATTGATATTCCATATGTTTATGGTAATAGAATGTTTACTAAGCATTGATTGACAATTCGTAGTGTATTGTTTGGAGTGCACTAGATCTATTTGTGATAAAGAATGATGTGAAAAGAAAACAAGATATGAGTAGTGAAAGAGATATGTCAAATAACACAGTGGAAGTGTAATAATTTATTGGAATTTGAGGAATGAATTATGACAGAGAGATAAATTTTGAGCATGAAATTTCTTACAAGAATGAGAATTGTCATGTTGTATAACATTAAGTATTGATGTTCTACATTAAGAGAGTGAATATATGAGTGTCAAAGTGGAGTGATTATGATATGAGAGCATTTGAAACTGATAATGATAAGGTTAAATAAGCCTTAATAAGAGTAACATTAAATCCGAGTATGGATAATATCCGTATAGTGGAAAAAGATTTCGAAGAGGTAAGAAATTATGAAAATACCTTTCTAGCTTGAAATGAATTCGAGTTGTTGTAACACCCCGATACTCCATATAGGTACTATACATACCCCTGGTATACATACAGTAAGTATATAAAGTATAAGGATGTCACTTTTCGATACATTTTTAAAACCTTTAGCAAAGTTCAAACCACAATACATTAATTTAAAGAACATTTACAAATCATTATATTTTTAATGATCTTACATATATATCATAATCTTATCTTTATCAAAAACTTCATTTATACATATACATACATTCTTGTCAGAAATACATCATAATTAAAATTTATACATGTATGCATCACCCTCTAGTTGGTCTCGACAAACTCTTACTCTTCTCGTGGCATAACGAAAGACTTCACATCTTCCACCTAGTCACCTGCGCGATTACACATCCACGCTAAGCCCGAGAGCTTAGTAGTACAAATATAAAATATAAACATACATTATAAAAATATTAACATATGATGATATATCAATTCCATGTACCATTAGTTTCCTATCATGATTTTCCTTTTGAATTGCACCTTTCATATATCTCAACTCATTTCACATATGATATACATATATACATATCATTATCAGCAACCATAATCTATCATCAATCCTCACAATTAATATATCAATAAACATATTGCACTTCACACTTCATAATATTACTTTATTCACAATTCACCGATCACAAATCACATTTCCAACAAAGGCAATCATATATCTCATTAATTCATTTATTTCAACATTTGTATATCACATTGTCAACAAAGACAGACTCGGGCCCAACAGACACTAATATGCTATTCGACTTTCAGAGTTAATGCTTTGGTTTAATTATCACATTATCATTATCATTATCCCAACTAGGCTTCAAGGATTTAGGTTCAACCAAGCTTCAAGGGGAACAAAGCATGCTAAGTATCAACCCATCTTGGCTTCAAGAACCAATCCAACCTAGCTTCAAGGGTTGTAACATCTCAATTAGGCTTCAAGGACTTAGCCAACCTAACTTCAAGAGATTGTTACTAATATTAGGCATGCCACCAACAACAAACTCTGAAAATGGAATAACACATTAGCCACACAATTCATTTATTATTTCATTATCCATTCCATTCTCAATTGAATCATCATCTAAGCAAACATGCCTCAATTATCACAATTGTATCATCATAGCCAATCACAATGGCTTCACCTCACATTTGAATCATCATAGCCAATCACAATGGCTTCACAATTCTATTAAATCATCATAGCCAATCACAATGACTTCATAACCCATTTGATTCATCATTATAATATACAACATCAATTACATTAACTAAACAACATACCATTATTCAATCATATCATCTAGGCATGTTTCAATCATATTATTCACATCATTATAACTCAAAACATTAGTTCTACATTTCTTTATGTCTCAATTAACATTAAGGTAATTCATCATAAGAAATTGCATTGCATATACTTTTTTGAATGATCCACATCTCTTCCACACTATACAAGTCATAATATTAGTCACATTATTCATATAACACATTATCATTCACAAGATTCACAATGCATAACATAACATTGTTCATTTAGAATCATATGCATCATCAAATGTATGTTCAATCTCCACAAAGCAAGAAGAGCAAAGGACAATCACAGTAGCCAACACACCCAAGGGACACGGCCAAGCTTGTGGCCGTGTCTCTCAACCAAAAACCTCTCAACCAAAAGCAACAGAAGCCAACATGGGCAAGGGACACGGCCGTGTCTCCTCCAAAAATACCCAACACGGCCAAAATTTCATAGACTTGGCCGTGTCTCTCAAAATTTCTTTAGTTTGGCCGTGTCTCTTCCTTGGTTTGGCCGTGTCTCTCATGAATGAAACCCTAAACATAACCAAAACTCCTTTGATTGAATTAACAACACCTTATACACAACACAAACTCATTCAAATGAATGTAATCAATGTTATTAACACATATTCATCACAATATTCACATTAACACTACACTAACCATACATTCAATCAATTACCACATCAAACCCTAAAACCAACATCAATCTTCTTCTTTCAATAACAACATCTACTTAACTTACCATTTTCAAACACAACCAACACCAATTTAACCTTTTTAACTCACAATCAATTCCAATACTCATAAACACATCTCAAGCACACCAAATCATAAAGTTAACAAACCACAACTCATTTCAAACACAACTTCAAAAATAACAAAGGAAAACAAGAGAGTACTTACCTCAATTAAAGAAATTACACAAATCTCCAACTTAATCCTTTGATTCTTCCTTCAATTTGATGTTAGAAATGAAAACACTTCTCTTGCTTTCCCTTTCCTTATGGTAGCCGGCCAAACAATGTAAAGAAGAGAGAAATGAATTCAAGTCAACCTTTTCTTCTTCTTTAAATTTCCACCAAGCAAATCTACATGAGCAATTACTAACATACCCTCATCCATATAACTTAACTTCTTTTTCTTATATGCCCTTTATAGTAATTTCCCATGTCACAAATAAAATATCTTCTTCCCTTGACTCCTCATTTTGACCAACATATATGCTATATATATTACCATATACCCAACATATACACTTTCTCTAAAAATGCTTTTCTCTTTCAAATTAACATATACATTCAATTCAATTAAAACAACAATAATATTCAAAACTTCTAGGGCATACATTGGGATATTACAGCTGTACTTTGAATGTGAAATATGGATAATGAAGTGTTAAAGTATCAAAAGTAATTGTTTTTATAATGTTTCAACGTTAAGGATTAAAGTGATAGTTAAATGAAAGAACGTAAAGGCATCGAAACTATTGTATAAGTGAGTATATTGGATAAAATTCTTAAAACTTATGTAAAGATTTCTAGTGTCTTCTATTGTCATCTAAAACATCATCAAACAAAAGATTGAAATGAAAAGTAATGTAAGAGTATTGATAAAGAGGTTAGTGCTTGAATACTATTGAGTGCTATTTAATGAAAGGGATTTGTGAATTGATAAAACACCATTACTTGTGAAAGATATGGTGTATTAAATAATTGTGAAAACTTTACTTATATGATAGTAAAGTTATTCGTGTACTATGTAAATGTGTATTTAACTAGAACAATGATTAAATCTATCATTGAATCATTTAAGAGTTAATAGCTGGTTGTGAAAGAAGATAATGTTTTGAAAATTTTTAGGGTTATGGGCATTGAGATTTGAATTTGATACTACATGGATGAGTTGAATCCTATTTCCGTAATTTGTATGAGTTGAGTTAATGATTACTTATTGATTAAATCATGCAAAGAAATTATAGTAGTAATACGCATGATTATTTGTATAGTCATGCATATGCTTGTGTAAATTTCTATTCTTCAAACTTTGAGAAGAAATTCCAATATTGAGGTGCATGATCATTCATATGGACATGTATATATTTGTGCCCTTAAAATTGTGAAAGGCAATTTCAGTAGAGACATGTAAGACCATTCATATGGATATGCATTTGGCTATGCATATTTCTATTTTTCAAAACTTTAAAAATAATTGAAGCAGTGATGTGCATTCATGCATTTACTTATGCATATTTCTACCTTCTTATTCCTTCACAAAGTAGGGTTTATGGGTGGAAATCAGTAGAAAGTTATTGAATACATCTGAAACATAGTTATAAAAGATTGCTTATAAGAGTGAAATGAAATTAATCCATTAAATGATGAAACTGAAATGTGAGAGAAAACGTGAGGAAAGTATGGATAAATGTAATTGAGATGTGAAAGAAGTGTGTGAACCTCGGTTTTTCGCCCGAAAAGGATCCGGGTGAAAGTTCACTCGTTGTCAGGAGTCGCCACTCAGTTTATTTTGTTCGAAGGGAAAACTAAGGAAACCCTTGTTTGACTCCAATAACTTGTCCAATGTAAAGGTTTCTAGTCTGCGAACCCAAGGAGGATTCGGGGACTATGTCATGTATTTGACTAACTCGACAATAAAAAAAAGAAATGAATGTAAAAGGGACGAAGAAAACAGAATAAAGAGATTGTTATTAAAATGTGGACTTGCTATTTGGGGTGAATCCCAAATATGCCTACATACTCCCGTTTGAATGGGAGATCAAAGTCCATGTAGTTCGGAAAAGCCTATTTAAAGGCGATGAAATTTATGCTTCATGCATGTGTGTGTGTATGCTTCGTGCATTTGTCGGGCTTTTTGCCAAATTTGTGAGATTTAGCACTTAGTGCAAAAATTGTATAATTTCGGGTACTTAGTACCAAAAGAGTTCGATTTAGGCTTCATGCCAAAAGTTCATTTTAATAGTGCCGTTTAGGTACTTAGTACCAAAGAGATGCAATTTAGGCTCCGTGCCAAAAAAAAAGAGTTGATTTTATTTACGGCTTAATGCCGAAAGGGTGATTGATTAGTCCATTAGGCCCTCAGACCTAAAAAGATTAGGTCTTTGACCGAGAAGAAATTAAGAAGAAGATTAGAATGCTTATGATATGCTCGAATTGACCAAAGATGAATTATGATATTACCTTGATTAGAATTTTTCCACTTCTAAGTTCCGGATCTTGTTTCCTTGCACTTTTGAGTATGATTCTTGCTTTCTACAACACAATATTAGAAATTCTTAAGCATAAAAATTTCGTCAGCATCTGGGCGTAGGAAGTCCAAAAGTCTTTTTTTTCTGAAAATCTGAAGCCTATTTATAGGCAAAATCGGCCCACCGCGACTCGCGCTATTTCTGCTAAAACTGACTTTCCGGGAGCCACGGGCCTTCAAAAATTATTCCGGGACCATATCCTTGATCCTCACGTCGTCCCGGACATTTCAAGTACCATGAAGACATACTTTCGGTGGACTTTTACCGTTGTCTCCCGGTCTGGCTTGGTCTGAGGAAATTGGCTTTCCGAGCCCCAAAATTCGAGTGTTCACAATTGCCCCCCACTGGGGTCCATAAAAATGATTTATGGAACTCAGTGGTCTTCTGAAGAGCGAATTTTGAGCGAGGTGCAAAAAGACCCACATTTTCATTTTTTTCTATAAATAGGCTCATTTCATTCAATTTTCATTTGCTTTCATTCATTCTTCTTCTTTCACTTCTTTCAAATTTTCTTTCGACGATGGATTTTACCGGCTTTGAAGACCTCGAAATCCCACTCCCTTCCTGCAATCTTTTACTTGAGGAGGAGAAGCACAGTTCTCGGACCGGCTACTATGAGGTGAGTACATTCCCATTTGTCCATCTGGTATGAATGCTTAGGAATTTTATTTATTTCCAGTAAGGAACTTAGAAATAAATTTTAGGAACATTTCCTTTACATGTACTAGTAATGAATTAGGATCTGTACCAGGCTTCATTATGTTCTGCCATCAGTAATTATTTCTAGTAAAGAACTTAGAAATAATCCTTTAGGAATCCACACCCGGCTGGGGAAAGAACTTAAATCTTTTCTGAATTTGTCAAACTTTTCTGAAATTTTTTTTTTTTAGGACTCTACAATCAAGATATCTATAGCTGAGCATCCGATGGTCACTATTCCGGCTTACATTTTTTATATCGGGCACCCAGTGGGGGATCTTATCAGACCTGCTTTCCTCCACCATTTGAGGGCTATAGATGTGGGCAGAGATATCCACTGGGATTTGATCTGTGCTTTAGCCGAGCGCTGGTGGCCTACTACTGACACTTTCCATTTTTCTTGGGGGGAGATGACAATGACGCCTACTGACTTTTCCATCATTTCTGGGATTCCCTTTGGCGTTGAGATGGTGGAGTCCTATGATGACTGGCGGCAGGACATTTCTTCAGCCGACATGATTACTTTGATCGGGGTTGACTATCCTCGATATCAGGCGCCTCGCTGCATTCAGCGGAGGTGGCTTGTGGAGCAAGCGCCAAGTATCTACACTGGTTACGAGACAGGCAACCTTACTGCTGACCAGGCGGCCAGGTTTACCTTGCTTCTCCTGTTTGCTAGCTCCTTCTTATCAAACAGGAAAGATGCAGTGAGTCTCAATGTGCTGAAGAGCCTACTTGACCTGACACGGCTTCATACGTACGATTGGGCCAGCATGATGCTGTGTAGGTTGTATGACGACATGTCTGACCTCTGCTATACCCGTATTGCTCCCTGTGGCTTGTATTACTTCTGGGAGGTAATGTAAAGAACATTTCCCCTATCTTTATATATGTTGACATACACCAATTCTGATATTTTTTTTTCAGACTTGGGCTTACGAGTACTTTCCTGGCATCGCCCCTTTTCTTCGTGAGATACCTGCCCCCGCCGATCCTCTTTCCCCCATTGCTTGGAGGTGGTATAGAGAGAGGATAGAAGTACCAAAGAGGAAACTTCCCATCAGAGGGCTGAGATCATTCTTCGACAGCTGCCCAATGGACTCAGTAAATGCTTTATCGTCATCTTTTTTATTATATTAGAGAAAATGATTCACTAATATAACAAATTTTTACAGGTTGCATCTGAAGTGATGTCTCACCGACTGGCAGAGTGGATTGCTCAAGATTACAGCTTTCGGCGATCAGAGTTTCTGACTCGCCGTCGATTCATACTTCCCCATCCAGAGTTTCGACGGTATTATCTCACTGAGAGGGTGACTTTCCAGATCACCGGTTTCCGTGCAGTTCCCATGGATCCCCCTGATGATATGCTATCTTCAACACTTCTGCCTGTTACTGTGTCCCAGTATGAGGGCGACCCTTTCGAGTCGGCTTATGCCCCGGATGAGGATTATGACTTCTACTGCCTTCATCGACTGATGCCATGCATTGGGACACGATTTGACTCTGTACCTCCTTATCGGTCTTCCCACTCTTCGGCTCCCACTTCTAGCACTCCGAGAGACCATCCTTCTCCCAACCGGCAAGCTGACAGACCCTCTTCCTCTAGGGCTGAGACTTCCGTTTTTGGGGCTGGACCATCACACACTGGGGGAAACAGCAGTTCATCTCATTTGAGGCCTCCCGCATCCGTCCTTACAGCTACCGGCCAATTTGACCCTATTTTAACCGACTTGAGGCTGCCTTATGCTGCTCGTTATCATGCACCTGGTGGTTGGGTGACCCGACCAATTAGTGCAGAGGGTGCATTATATCGGAGCTTTGCTCATGTCACTCAGGTATATTCTCATAGAACTTTTCATGAAAAGGATTCATAAAATTCTCTTGAGATTGATTGTGATTTTGTCTCTTTTATAGGTACCAGAGGGCCTGATCACGGAAATGGCGGCACTGATTACTGCTTTCTCGGATGAACTGTCTGGTGCTTGGACTAAGGCTGCTTACGAGAGGCAGAGCAGGCCGCAAAGACGAAGAGGCCGGCACTGATTTTTTTTTCATACTTGTCTTGAACTATGCTTGCTGTATTTAAACTATTCCCCTTCTGTACTTTGTACCTTTCATGTTTTTCTGCTGTTATCTGAACTTATCTGTAAACCTGCACTTATTTGTTAGTATTAACAGCACATATGTATGCATGATGCTTTTTCTTTTTTTTCAAAAAGGCTTTTTTTTTTACAACCGTTGTATGCACAACTGGACCAAGAGTCTCCATAAGGTTGAAAGGATCAATATGGAAAGATATGGATTGAAAGTTGTTGCTACTCTTAGAGAGATATTGGTGGATTGGGATTTCTTGCACGCTTGTACCAAATTTTGGGTTCCGCAAGCTCACGTCTTCAAGTTTGGTGCCCGGATGGACGAAATGTGTCCTCTTTTTGAGGAGTTTTGCTCGATCATTGGGTGCGATCCAAATGCCCCTCTTGTGAGGCATGAGGTCCAAATCGGCTATGTGGGATCTTTTCAGAGGCTTTTTAGCTTCACAAAACCCCAAGCCCAAGCTATGATTGTAGATGGGGATAAGGCGATGCTGCTTCCCCTAATTGATGAATTCTTGACCGCCGATTTTGAAGACGATATTCAATTGAGGCATAGAATGCGAGCCTTCGTCTTTTGTCTGTTAGCTAGGTTCCTCTTCAACCGTGACCCCGGCTTTGGAGATTTGAAACTTTGCCCAATGGTTAGGCAAATGGAAGAGCTCAACTGTATAGGGGGCATGATCCTGGCTGAGACTATTCAGAGTCTCGATAGATGTGCACTTGGATTTGAACGTTGGACCGTCACCCCGGTCATCCTTCAGGTAATTTATACCTTTTGTTTCTTTTGCTTATTCCATCATCTCTCTTTTCCTTTGTAAAATAGAAAGGATCTATTTTTTCAGGTTTGGCTGAGAGATCATCTTCGAGTGGTTGCAGCCCCCCAGACTTTGACCTACAACCCTTCGCAGTACCGCACCAGGAAAATTCAGATTTCTTTTCCCTCTATGGCCGAATGGACTGTTTGGCTGTTTGAGCTTGGACCGGAAGAATTATTATGGTTCGTCCCTTGGTATAGGATTCCTCAATTCATGGAGGCAAATGCCATGCACAACCATGTCTACCTGCTTGGGTTCACTCACAGTACTTGGTACAGTGCTTCCCGTATCCTTAGGCAGATGGGTATTGATCAGAGAGTTCCCCTTCCTGTCGGGCTTACCATTGCTTCTCCTATTACCCCCGGGGTTACTCGGGCTGTTCTACAGACTTGGGTCAGAGACCATCGGATGATCAGGCCTTGTGCAGAGCCTTCCCTCGTTCAGCCCACTCCAGAGTACAGGACCTGGTTTATAGCTGAGGTTTGGCCCGTTGAGAAACCGAGGAGGTGTGCATTGCTGCAGGAGTTGGAGGGAGAGGGGGTGTAGGATTTAGATCCCAGGGTGACTCCATTGTCTTTTCTGTTTTTGGGTTGTTTTTACCTTTTTGGTTTTTGGGGGAATATGACTTGACCTTTTTGTGTTTTATAGGCTGAATGACTCTTTTTGTAACAGATGATTCTCTTTTTGTAATGAATGATTCTTAATGAATGACCCTTTTGTTTGCTTTCCAAGCATTATCTACTTTATTTATTTGCTCTTATTTTTGCCTAAGCCGTCCTTTCGGATTTTCAACTTAGCGAGCTTTTACCCATTCTTGCCTAAGCCGCCCTTTGCGGGTTTTCAGCTTAGCGGGCCCCACTATTGCCTAAGCCGCCCTTTGTGGGTTTTCGGCTTAGCGGGATCTTTTGTTTTTTTTTTCTTTTGGCAAAAGAAAGATGAATGAATGATTTTTATTAAAATTTAGACCGTGCTCAATGAGAGCTGCCTACATATCTCGAATTAGTTTGCGAGAATCAGGTTTAATGTAGTTCATTTTTGGAATGCATGATCATACATAATATTTCTTCAGTTGATCCAGATTGCATGGGTTTGTGAACTCCGGACCATCCAAATCGGACAAGATGACGGCTCCGCCGGAAAGTATTTTCTTCAAAATATAGGGTCCCGCCCAATGAGGACGGAACTTCCCACGAGGATCTGTAACAGGTGTTTTGATCTCCTTCAAAACCAAACAACCTTCATCCAACTTTCGATCTTTGACCTTTTTGTTGAAATGTCTGGCCATTCGCCTTTGATACCCTTGAATCTGATGTAGAGCTTGAAGTCTTTTTTCATCCAAACTCAACAACTGATGATGATAATTGCTTATCCATTCAGCTTCATTTATCTGACTTTCTTGAATTATCCTCTCCGATTGAACTTCCAGTTCAATGGGGAGTACTGCTTCCATTCCGTATACCAGTGAATACGGGGTTGCCCCAGTAGGAGTTCTAACTGATGTTCTGTATCCCCACAAAGCCAGTGGTAACTTCTCATGCCAACGCCTATGTTCCTTGATCATTTTTTGTATGATCACCTTTATAGACTTGTTCGCTGCTTCTACAGCTCCATTTGTTTGGGGTCTATAAGGAGAGGACTTATGATGCTGGACATTCTTATCCTTCAAGAGCTTAGCAAATTCTGCTTGGAAATGAGTTCCATTATCAGTGATAATTTCAAACGGCGTTCCGTACCGACAAAGGATGTTGGTTCGGACAAACTATGCTACCTTTTTGGCGTTTAATTCTGCATAGGAAGCTGCTTCAACCCACTTTGTGAAGTAATCCACTGCTACCAAGATAAACTGATGTCCATTTGATGCTTTTGGATGTATTTTACCAATTATATCAATTCCCCAAGTAGCGAAAGGCCATGGAGAAGTGATTGGATTCAGGGCAACAGGAGGTTGCTTCTGTAGCTTAGCAAATATTTGGCATTGGTGACATCCTTGCACAAATGCCACACAGTCTGCATTCATGGTGGACCAGTAATATCCTAAATTGGCTATTTTCCGAGCCAAAGCGATCCCATACATGTGTGGTCCTGATTCGCCCCCATGTACCATTTCCATTATCTGCTTAGCTTCTGCCTCATTCACACACCTTAGGTGCATTCCATTCCAACTCCTCTTGTAGAGGATATCTTCATTAAGAATGTAACCTGTGGCAAGCTGCCTTATTGCCCTCTGATCAACCTTTGATGATCCCTCCAGATAATTTCCATCCTTGAGATAGGTCTTGATATCCCAAAACCATGGTTTACCATCGGCCAAGTGCATTACATGGGCGGGTTGCTTTTGAAGCTGAACTTTCAATGGACGAATGGCTTTCCCCTCCCTGATATTGATCATGGAGGCTAAAGTAGCCAAGGCATCAGCAAACTGATTCTTTGCTCTTGGGAGATATTCGAAGGATAGATCATTGAACTGTTGTGCCAAATGATCAAGGCGTTGTCGGTAAGGAACCAAACGCTCTTCTCTTATCTTCCATTTCCTTAAAGCTTGTGATACTATAAAAATAGAATCACCATAGACCTTTAGGTCCTTAATCCCCAATTCTAGGGTGGCTTCCAGCCCATTAATGCAAGCTTCATATTCTGCTTCGTTGTTTGTGCAGCTAAAGTCAAGCTTAACTGCGAATGGAATGTATTCTCCACAAGGAGTTTTGAACACAATCCCAATTCCGTTTCCATGATAATTGGATGCTCCATCAAAATACATCTCCCAAACACTGCTTTCCACGTTCAAGAGGTCTTCATCAGGGAAACCCATTTCTCGCATCTCGTCATTCACGGGTAATTCTGCTAATTGGTCAGCTATCGCCCCCGCCTTTCACAGCTTTCCTTTAAACAAATTTCAAGTCAAAGGCTGCCAATGTTGACACCCACTTAGCCATTTTGCTGTCCAAAACAGGCCTCTCCATAAGGAATTTCAAGGGACTCTGTTCTGCAATGACATAACTAGTGTAAGAAGACAAGTAGTGTTGTAACTTCGTACAAGCCCAATACAAGGCTAAACACAACTTCTCAATCTTGTTATACTTTAACTCATAGTCCAGCATCCTTTTGCTGAGGTAGTAAATTGCATTTTCCACCTTTGTATCTTCAGCCTCTTGAGCTAGCATTGCACCCATGGCTTCATCTGTTACAGACAAATACAAGAGCAGAGGCTTTCCCATTCTGGGAGGTTGCAGAATTGGCGGACTTAACAAGTATTCTTTGATCTTGTCGAAGGCCTTTTGGCAGTCTTCATTCCATTCTTGTGAAGCACCTTTTCTTAGTAGCTTAAAGATTGGACCACAAGTCTCTGCCAATTGCGATATGAATCGGCTGATATACTGTAATCTACCTAGCAAGCCTCGAATCTCTTTTTCTGTTCTTGGCGGAGGCATTTTCAGAATTGCCTTTGACTTTGCTGGATCAACTTCTATTCCTTTCTTGCTGACCAGATATCCCAAAAATAAGCCCGATGTTGCTCCAAACAGACACTTTGCAGGATTAAGCTTCAAATTGTACTTGCGAAGTCTAAGGAAGAACTTCTCAAGTGCTTCAACGTGTTCTTCTAGAGATTTTGACTTGACAATCATATCATCGACATACACTTCTACTTCTTTATGTATCATGTCATGAAAGACTGTTGTCGCCATCCTTTGGTAGGTAGCCCCTGCATTTATCAACCCAAAAGGCATAACCCTGTAGCAGAAAGTGCCCCATTCTGTGATGAAAGCTGTCTTTTCTTTGTCTGGTGGGTGAACCAGGATCTGATTGTATCCAACTGCAAGGTCAGTCATGGAAACCATCATATGCCCAGCCATCCTGTCTATCAGCAAATCGATGTGTGGCAGTGGAAAATCGTCCTTGGGACAAGCCTTATTCAAATCTCTGTAGTCAACACACATTCTGACCTTTCCGTCTTTCCGTCTTTATTGTCCAGTTGCTTGGCAACCTCCTCTTTAATTTTCAAAGACCATTCTGGCTTCATTCTTCTCAATTTCTGCTTAACCGGCTTCGCATCGGGGTATAGCGGAATCTTGTGAACTGCTATGGCTGGGTCTATTCCCGTGACATCACTTGCCTTCCACATGAAGCAGTCGACATATTTCCTGATGCAATCGACAACCTGTTCTTTATTCACACAATCATATGCAATGTATGTATGTTCATTTTCTTTGCCAATTATTATCTTTTCATTTATTTCTTTTATTTCATTTTTGCTAGATAATACTTGGAAAGCAAAAGACACAGGGTAACCAAGAATCCGGACAATTTCATTGATAATGGTGGAGTCATTCTCCAAGATTACATTAGATTTGACATTAGGGTTCCCTAAATCTGAAACTACAGAAGACTCAGAATTAGACTCTGACTTGGTTTTTGACTCAGAATTAGTACAAGACTCGGTACAAGACTCAAGTTCAGGGTGTGACACAGGACTAGGTTTAACCTCAGCAGCTTGTCCCTCCTCGGCGTACCAGTTTCTCAGCGGTCCATCCGTGGTCTTGATCAGCTTTGTGAAATCCCTATTGTCTTCAAAATTGGTTATCATAGCAACCTCATCAAAGAGACTAGGCCTCATGAAATCTTCCATTTGGGGGTCAGTTTCAGGTTCTGGCTCTTCTTCTTTCATAGCCACAACATCAGCAAACATTTCAAAACCCGGTAGCTTCTTCCCGGTCATAGGAGAATAGAATGGTTCCTGAAAACCACGGTGATGAACTGCCTTTCCAGGTTTGCAAAAGTGACCATTCAGAGTTCTAAAGTAAGGGCGCATTTTGAGGCTTCTTGCCCCCCAATTTCCCTTTTTTTTCCTTCCACGCTCCAACTCTTCTATTTCCTCGTCTGTAGGTTTGTACCCCAAGCCAAAAGTTCCCTTATTCTCAGGCTCTTCCCATGGCCGTACTACGGGTATTTTCCTCCCAGACTTCATCATTCCCACTAGGCAGTTGATTTGGACCTCCCCAAAGTCATATGAGACAAATGGCCCTTTGGGTTTTTCACCTTCTATGCATTGAACTGTGTCGTAATGAAACCCAGTCAAGGTCATGGCAGTTTCACCAGGAACAACCTCAAGGAGAGACTGATCCATGGTTTTCCTGTTGATTTCGCAGGTGTCCCCTTTGATAGTGATGATTTTTCCTTCAAAAGGGAATTTAAGTTTTTGGTGTAGTGAAGAAGGTATAGCATTAATCTGATGAATCCACGGCCTTCCAAGGAGGAGATTAAAGCTCGCGGGTACATCAATGACCTGGAATGGTACTCCCATTTTCACCGGCCCAAAAGTAATTTCTAGAGTGGCAACACCCAAAATTTCTCTTCGAGTGTTATCATATGCTCTCACAATTTGATCAGAAGGTGTAAGATCTGTAGCCTCCAACCCCAGACAGCTTGCTACTTTCAAAGGACACACATTTAAGGTTGACCCATTATCAATGAGAACCATGGGCACAGTCTTTCCCCCAGTCTGTATGGTGATGTATAGAGCATCATTGTGTTTCTTACCGTCTTCTGGTAAATCCACATCAGAAAACCTGATACTCAATGCCTTGGTTGATTGGGTCAAAGTGGCCACCAAAGCTTCTGGGCTTGTGTCCACAGGTGTATCAAGTTGACTCAAAGCTTCGCTGAGAGCCTGGCGGTGTGGGAATGAGGAAGCAAGGAGTTCCCAAATTGACACCTTAGCTTGGGTTTGCTTAAGCTGAGTGAGGATAGGGTCTTCTTTTGGCTCTGGTGTTTTCTTATGGGGGGGGGGGGGTTTGAGGTTGTAGGGGTTTTTCCCAAGTCAAGTGGCTGATATTGTCTTCCACTTCTTGTCAGAGCACTGACCTCTTCAGCGAGGTCGTTCAAATCTAACACACACACTTCATTCATTTCCAAGAGAAGTTTGAAAGGATCAAACAACTCTTCTTCCACAGTAATGGCGTGGATGGAATGATTGGGCAAAGGGTTAGTGTTGATATTTGGTTGCCTCCTGAGAGGGATGATGTCACCACTATCCACCAGATCCTGGATGCGGTTTTTCAGTGTCCAGCAAGCATCTGTTTTATGCCCATTCCCTTGATGGTATTCACAGTATTCATTGACTTTATAACTGGAAGGTAATGGATTTGGAGGAGGTCTTGGGTCCAAAGGCTTCAAATATTTCCCTTCCACAGCCTTCTTAAACACCAAATGAAGAGGTACCCCAAGGTCAGTATATTGCCTTCTTGGCTGATTTCTCGGCCCAAGATTGCCCACACGTAAAGGATTAGCAAGGGCAATATTGGCCACTTGATTGACCTTGCTTGAGGAAGGAGTTTGGCTTTGTTTCTTATATTTCGATGCAGCCCCCTCATCCACTATTTTACCCAACTGTATCAAATCTTCTACCTTGGATGTAGTCGCAATGAGCGATTTGAAAGTAGGTAGATATTGGGTTTGCAGTTGAGCCTGATATGTAGGTCTTAAATTCCTGATTATGATATCAATTTGCTCTTGTTCTGAAGGGCGATTGATCATCTGGGCGGCCTTTGCCCTCCACCTCATAAGGAACGAGGAGAAGGGTTCATTGTTGTTCTGTTTGGTAGTCTTAAGTTCTCTTCTAGTGACATCCACCTCAATATTGTAGTGGTATTGAGAGTTAAATGCATTGCAGATGTCTTCCCATGTCTTAATCTTGGAACGGTCTAGACTCACAAACCATTTAAGGGCAGCCCCAGTCAGGGATTGTTGGAAGAGTTGAGCAAAGAGCTCATCATTTAAACCCCAAGGACTCAAGGCCCCCACATACATCTTCAAATGGGTTTTAGGGCAAGTGGTCCCATCAAATCTGTCCATCCCCGGCATCTTGAATTTTGGAGGTAATCTGGCTTGGGGAAACAAGGATAAGGAATCCATGTCTACCACCTCTTTGTGAGTTTTCATGGCAGTGATTGACCTCTCAAGCAATTCAAGTTTCCTTTTCAGTTCATCTGTTTCATTCTTGGAGGGTGGATCTTCCAAATTGATGACAGGGGTATTAATCTGAGCAGTCACGGGGGTACTAGTTTGCCCCACAATGGGTTCCTTCCCCAAATTTCCAGGAATAGGGACTGTCTTTGGTGCTCCTTCTAATTCAGCCAGAATGGCTACCCTTTGGGCGGCTAAAGCTTCATCAATTTTTTCTTGCATTCTAGCTTCAATTTCCTTAACCTGACCATCCAGCAAAGCATTAATCTGTTCAATCGTGGCCATTTCAGTAATTGGAGTAGTTGGTGAAGTTGGGGTAGTAGAACTTGTAGGGGATAGCACAGTTGGTGTTGATGTGTTTGGTGTAGGTGAAGGCACACGGACAGAGGGTACCTGAAAAGGTCAAGGGTAAAAAATCAGGGTGGTGTGTAGGGTAGGAAAACTCTTGGTCCACTTATGTACATCAAAAATTTTCCCCAAAACAATGTTGTTATGTTGCATGAATGCACCTCATCACATCACAATTCATTTTAATGGAATGCGGCACTATCATTGGGTACATACAACCTAAGGGAAGGTTCTATTGTTATGTAAAAATAGAGAATCGGCTTATCATAGGGACCCTTGAGTCTTGAGTAAGATATACCTAACCACATGTGAAACAAGGAGTTTCGCGTGGGTCCAACAGTACGATTACTCATGGGCCACTCCAAAAGGATTGGAATGGTTTGCGACAACAGGGAGGACGCTTTGGCTGTCCGCCGGCATAATCTAGGAGACCTGCCGATCAGCGCTACTTGCTATCCAGACTCAGAACTTTGAACAGAAAGAGAAGAAATTCATTTGAAAACAATTTTTTATGCAATGGAGGAAAAAGATTCCCCCATATATGCAAGAGAAAAAGATTCTCTGAATGACAAAACAAATGCACAATTTATCAAATAAGGGACCATTAAAGGAAAAAGATTCCTTTTGTCAACTTTCAATCCAACATCCTTAAAGAAAGGATATATAATGCTAGGGTACCCTGCAAAATTAATAAAAATACCCTAAAGAAGGGCAAATCAGTTAAACGAATAATAATAACAGTCTACTATAATTCCATAAATCATTATTATTATCATTTTTTTTATCATTTTTTTTAATATATAGCCATTATTTTATTTATTGTTATTTTTTTTTATGGTCCCCAGGAAGATATATTTTTTTCAATTTTCAGTACTAATGTCTTTAAAGAAAAGACAACCATTGATAAGGTACCCTGCCAAAATAAATAAAAATACCCTAAAGAAGGGCCAGTTAGCCAAATAAACAATAGTAGTCCACTAGGATCACATAAATCATTTTTATGTCCCCAGTGGAGTCGCCAAATTGTGAACCTCGGTTTTTCGCCCGAAAAGGATCCGGGCGAAAGTTCACTCGTTGTCAGGAGTCGCCACTCAGTTTATTTTGTTCGAAGGGAAAAACTAAGGAAACCCTTGTTTGACTCCAATAACTTGTCCAATATAAAGGTTTCTAGTCTGCGAACCCAAGGAGGATTCGGGGACTATGTCATGTATTTGACTAACTCGACAATAAAAAAAAAGAAATGAATGTAAAAGGGACGAAGAAAACAGAATAAAGAGATTGTTATTAAAATGTGGACTTGCTATTTGGGGTGAATCCCAAATATGCCTACATACTCCCATTTGAATGGGAGATCAAAGTCCATGTAGTTCGGAAAAGCCTATTTAAAGGCGATGAAATTTATGCTTCATGCATGTGTGTGTGTATGCTTCGTGCATTTGTCGGGCTTTTTGCCAAATTTGTGAGATTTAGCACTTAGTGCAAAAATTGTATAATTTCGGGTACTTAGTACCAAAAGAGTTCGATTTAGGCTTCATGCCAAAAGTTCATTTTAATAGTGCCGTTTAGGTACTTAGTACCAAAGAGATGCAATTTAGGCTCCGTGCCAAAAAAAAGAGTTGATTTTATTTACGGCTTAATGCCGAAAGGGTGATTGATTAGTCCATTAGGCCCTCAGACCTAAAAAGATTAGGTCTTTGACCAAGAAGAAATTAAGAAGAAGATTAGAATGCTTATGATATGCTCGAATTGATCAAAGATGAATTATGATATTACCTTGATTAGAATTTTTTCACTTCTAAGTTCCAGATCTTATTTCCTTGCACTTTTGAGTATGATTCTTGCTTTCTACAACACAATATTAGAAATTCTTAAGCATAAAAATTTCGTCAGCATCTGGGCGTAGGAAGTCCAAAAGTCTTTTTTTTTCTGAAAATTTGAAGCCTATTTATAGGCAAAATCGGGCTGGACGGCGGCTGGACCGCCAGCCACGGCGGCCGAGCCGCGGTTAACTGCGGCCGAGCCGCCGGAAACACGGCGGCTTGGCCGCCGTCCTGGCCCACCGCGACTCGCGCTATTTCTGCTAAAACTGACTTTTCGAGAGCCACGGGCCTCCAAAAATTATTCCGGGACCATATCCGTGATCCTCACGTCGTCCCGGACATTTCAAGTACCATGAAGACATACTTTCGGTGGACTTTTACCGTTGTCCCCCGGTCTGGCTTGGTCTGAGGAAATTGGCTTTCCGAGCCCCAAAATTCGAGTGTTCACAAAGTGTAAAGGTAGAGAAAAGATAAAAGACAAGTACAAGTGATTAGTAGATTTAACATCTTCATGATGAAATAAGATAATTTCTGAAATAAAGTGAAAAGCATGATAGATTGATAAATCAGTAATGATTGTACATAATGTGAAGAGCAAGTTAATGAAACTTAAGAGGTACATATAAATTGATTGAGTAATGAAAGTAAGAATGTGAGATTTATATATTGTGTACTGATAAAATATGTGATAGTAACATTAATTAGTGATTAAAGACAAGGTATAGATTATATATATAGAAGTGTTAAAGAGTTACTTAATACTAATTGATTGCAAATGGAAAGAAAGGAAGTGATAATGTAAAAAGAAAAGAATGTAGTGAGATGTGAAGGTAGTGAACCCTTCTAGTGAAATGATGTATAGTAGAACAAGTTAGCAATATATACATATGTGTGTGTGTGAATGTGTGTATACGACATAGAGAATAAAGTATAAATGTACATGTACTCTTAAAGTGAAAGAATAGTGATAAATTCTTAATATGTTAAGAAAAGAATGAAACAAGCAAAGAGTGGAAATATTTGAAGATTTCATTATTACAGTGGACACATGGAAATGATAAAGATTGATGAATAAATAAAATCAATCTAACTAATCGAAAACAAGTATAATGTGTATATGTGTTGTGTTTGAAAAGATTGTTTATATCTTATACATTTACAGTAAGAAACAAACATTGCAAAGAGAAAGTGTTATATTTCAAAGTATTATAATTGACAATACCTTGTACCATTTAAATAAATGATACTGATGTTAAAACTAGTTTCCGGATTAGCTAAAGGGTACATATTCAAAGTGATAGTGGGCATTTTATGCCATATTAACAGTGGGCACTCTATGCCATAGAGGACACTTATGTCCCATATTGACAGTGGGCACTCTGTGCCATAGAGAACATTTATGTTCCATATCAAAAGTGGGCATTTTGTGCCATAGAGGATATTTTTTATATATGTATGTCCTAGTGACATTGGCATCTATGCCATCAGTGGATGCTTTGCGTCATAGAGAACCTTTGGTTCCTTTCTTTCAGTGGACACTATGTGTCATTATATACAGTGGGCATTCATGCCATAGTGGGCCTTTGGCCATATTGATACAGTGGGCATTTACTTGCCATCAGTGTCCCGCTATCCGGAACTAGGATTTAATGTTCAGTATATAAGAGAAAGAACGAGATATATATATATATATATATCACAGTGGAATGTAATAAGATAAAAAAAATTAAAGAGAAATAAAGGCAAAGTCAAAATTGAACTTGCAAAGTGTAAGTGTATAGAGTTGAATAATTTTCTACAATTCTATAATATGATTATTCTGAAAGTGTTACGTTGCTTGATATCAGACATAAATAAATGTTATATATGTTAATAAAATCATTGATTTTATATGACATGTGAAATTATTTTAAAATGAAATAGCTTATTGCTATAGTATGTAAATTTCGAGGACGAAATTTCTTTAGTGGGAAAGAATTATAATGGTCATGATTTTCAACAGGGAAGTTTTAACTAATAATGAAAAAAAAATGCATAGTGTATAGTGACAAAAGTATTGTAGATAAATGCTATATGTAGAGAAGAGTAAATTGTATATCCTAAAACTTTACTGAAAAGAGTATTTTTATTGTTTTACAAGATTAAAACTCGATTTAAAATCGATGGTTAAGAATGAGGGTGCACTATAGTTATTATGAGCATTCCCTCACTAGATTAAAAAATATTATAAATATATATATGTGTATAGGTGTATGTGCGTGGAAATTTCTGATTTCCTCTCCATCTTCCACGCCACCATCACCAACACCACCAAAGTTTCTTCTTTCTTCTTTCTTTCCATGATTTGAATCAAAACTTAAGATAAGATCACATCTAAATATAAGTGTTGAGAAGATTAAGTTAGAAAAATGGTGATTATCAACAAGGTATGTGCTTTTGATTTATACTTTGCAAAAATATGAATTTTTATTAGTTTTAGTGATTGAATTGAATGATTGAGTTATGTATAATGATATATTTCTTGAAAGTATTGATTAAATAGATTGATGAGTGAAAAATAACTTTTATATGATGGGTTTTGATCCTTAACTCAACCTTTATGAGAATTGAATGGTTTGATGTTTGTTTTATTCATAGGAAATGATTGAAAGTTTGATTGAGTGAAGTTGTGGTAAAATATTTGATATGAATTCTTTTTCTATCAAAACTTTGAGTTTGATACATTTTGATCTTAGATCTTAAACATGTTTGTGTTTAATGAAGTTAAAAGTGCATAATACATGATTTTACTCCGAAAACAGTCCCAAAATTAATGCCACGGCTGTGGCAATTGAGTGCCACGACCGTGGGCTTGAAAGTGATGCTGTTTCTTCAAAAAAAATCTATAAAACAGAGCAAGTTACAATGCCACGACCGTGGCCCTTGAAGGCCACGACCGTGGGGTCTTCAAACTTATTTTACAGCTTCATTTTGGATCCCACGGGTGTGGGGTTGAGATGCCACGGTCGTGGGGTACCTAAATAATGTTTTTGGCTTGTAATTTGTGATCTACGGGCCTAGTATGAGACTAATATGTGAATAATTGTATTGAAAATTCATGTGTACGTGTTAAATGCATGAAAAAGAGTGAGAAACTTTAGATAAGTGACAAATATATATATCATACTAAATGTTGTTAAGAGTAATGCACCAAGGTCATGGAATAAACAAGTGAAATGATATAAACAAGTGAAATGATATAAACAAGTGCTTATATAAACAAGTGAGTGTTTATATAAACAAGTGTTAATCAATGACATGAGACTAATATGTGTATAGTCCATACTTTTGTGTTAATGTGTTAAATGTATGAAAATGAGTGATAAACTTTAGATACGTGACACGCATATATATTCTACCAAATGTTGATAAGAGTATAATATCAATGAAAGGAAATAAACAATGTAGTGTTCATCAAAATTAATGAATTGCCCAAATCATATTAAATTTATATCTAGCTTTGGATTGAATGGTTAACCAGAGGATGGATAGCCACAGTGATAGTTGGCACCTCGTGCCTTTAATGGACACATTGTGTTATCAGTGATAATGGGCATAATTGCCATTATAAATTCTTGAGATTGCTATACTAACATGTTATCCAAACCTATGATCTAAGTTTAGTATGTTTGGGCATAATTAATGAAAATATATGTGAACATGATAGTTGAAAGAAATGTAAAATAATAATATAAGTCAATTACTTGAAATTGAAGTATTGTGTTCTAGTGTAAAAGTGAATGGTAATATATATATATATATATATTAATGCTTACAAGTGAAAGTCCTAATACACGTAATGGTAATGGTATGCTCAATGTATTGAAGTAATCAAAGAATTAAAAGTTTATATAATGCTATGAGATACAAAGTGCTCCAAAGTATATTAAATGATTGAAAGTGTATATCATGATGTGAGATACAAAGAACTCTCAAGTATAGTATTAAAATGAAGTGATGAAAAATATAGATTGAATGAAATGATACTAGAAGTGAACTTGAAAAGAAAGACTTATTGAAAAACAAAATAAGTGTATTGTGAACAAAGTTATCAAATAAGAAATCAAGTCTTGAATAAACTGCTTCTCAATGAGACAAGAGGCAATACCGAAAGTATTATATTATATGATAACTTTATACATGGATAGCTCTTATTTTGTGTATTCAGCATGGTATATTGACTTGGTACTAAAATTAGTTTATATATGGAAATACTTCTTAAAACTAAGTGTTATTACTATATTTTCATAAGTATATTTCTTTAATATTAAGTGTTAAAATTTGTGTATACAAGCACCACTAAGCTTTGCTTAGCGTGTTAGAATTGTTTTCTGACACGCAGGTATCAGGAAATCGGAGCAAGATAAGAACAGATGAAGAAGATCTTGTGTTTATTGTATCCATAAGTTATAAAGTGTATGTATATAGATACTTCAGTTTGGCTACTTGAGAGATTGTATAAAATTGTAAACATAAGAGGATATATGTATTTAGAGAATGAAGTTTGAGATTCAAGTGAATGAGTATCACGAAAGAAATGTATTGTTTATTTATTTGATTTGATGAACTTATAAAGTTTATCTGATTTATAATTTCTATTCGAATTATTGGAGATATTGGAAATTGGTCTAAATGTTGGATCTATAAGTGTTGTGATATACAGATTTTATTATTATTTGAAAATTTTTATTTATGAAAAGAGTTTTCTATGAATTGATTGGAGCACGAACAGTGTATCGTATAACATTCTCTGATAGTTTTTATATAAGAATTGTCAGAGGATGTTACAGAATTAAACTAAATTTGACAATAAATGTACTAGGAAATAGGGGCAAAAATATCTTGAATTATACACTTATCACATAGCATTGCAAATCACTTTAATTCAACATATCTTATCACTATATCAACAATGCATATCATTTAGCATTACAATCATATTACCTAAATATTTTTGGGTTATTCACACATAATTCACATAAATCATATTCCACTCATTTTAAACAATAACAATAGCTTTTCACAATGTACATAATACATATACATCATTTCACATTCAATATCACAATGCATATGCATATTCAAATAACCAAGTACCTTAACACATAATACATTTTCTATCCAAAATGTGTTAAACCAAATTAAATGCAAATACATTTAAATTATCAAAAGTAAGTACTTACCTTCACTTATGGCAACTTTCAAGCCACTCTATTTCCTTTATTTTACAAAAATGCTCTTCACCTCTTGATTTGGCCAATCCCACACTACTCAACTCCTAACCATATTATAGGTTTAAATAATTCATTAGAAATATAATTCTGCCCACTTTAACAAATTAAACTTCAATTACCATATTTTCTTTCAATTTCTAATATTTACCCTAACTTACTTTCATTTTGGAATTCTGCTCTCATCAATTTCATATCAAGTTTTAAGCTAAACAATATCACTAGAATTATATTGTAACACAATTTAACCATTTAAATATCATTTACATCAATTTAAACCAAAAATCACAAAAAACCCCAACTTACCCTGCTACCTCATTCAAACTTCTACCAAACCCATACTTTTCAATTATCCAACCTTAAAATCTTTGCTTATATATCAAAATAATATCAGTATAATCCACATTAACAATTATCTAAGCCTCCATAAATTTTTTTTTATATAATGTAGCCATAATCAAATTCTTCAGAACCTACCCATATTTAACTTTCAACCACAAAATGATAATATAATTAACAAAATAACTTTAAAACTATTCATTTTAACAATTTAAATTAACTTTCTCTCACTAACCTAGTTATACATACTCTTAAAGTTAAAGAAAACAAAAAAAAGAGCTTACTTGAAAATCTTAATATTTCTTCAAAGCCAACTTGAATTACATTGATTTTTTATGAGATTGAGTGTAAGTGATGAAGTATAAAATTCATCTTTCTCCCTCTACCAAAATTAGGTAAGAAGAAGAGAAGAAGAAGAAATAGATTTTTTTTTTTGTTCTTTTCTTTTTAATTTCCTTCTTCCATTCCTATCCTCATATATATTTATATTTATTAATTATTTATTAAATTTTCTTTTAAATTTAACCACATACTCCTCCCATCTTTGACTTTCCTTTCTCTTTAATTATTATTAGTTAGTTAATTAATTAATATTTAGTAAATATCCAAAGTTCTACCATCTTCCACTATCCAAAATTATTTATAATTTTTATTTATTTTAATTATTATTATTGTTGTTGTTGTTGTTGTTGTTGTTGTTATTATTATTATTATTATTATTATTATTATCCTTTCCAACAAAACTTTATACTCAGCATATATGTGATGTATATTTTATGTATATATATATATATGTTTTATATATCTCATATATATGTTTATGTAATGTATATGTAATATATATTTTTACTTATATGAATATGTAATGTGTATTTCGTGTATACTTCAAGTATGCATTATGAGTATATTATGTATATCTTAAATATATAATAATAATTTAACATATATAATAAGTATATGTTAGGTATATACTATGTATACACTATGAATACATTAGGCATATACTAAATATATATACTTCTCCTAATACTCTAACTAACCTTTAAATACTTATATGATCTACTCAAAACAACGGATATTAGAATTTTCTCCTCCTTAAATAATTTCATCCTTAAAATTATTTATCACGGTAATTAAACTCTATTAGCACAGCCGTCAATCTCAACTTTTCCCCTTGATGCATATTCTCAAATATTTATACTAATCCCCAATTTAACACAAGAAATTTTCAGTTCTAATAATATCATCAATGAAATTAAACACTCACTCAAAATCAATATGATTTAACTCACTCTACGATCCTATATATATTCCACCAATTAACGTTTATCAATCTTAGCTTCTCAATAGACTTTTAATTCTGCAACTCTGTTTTCTCAATTTCTCATGTCATATTCTACAGTAACATTTAGGCTCCAAATGAAAACTCTAATTTCTCTTAATTAGCTTTATCCAAATATATATGAATTCCACTAATTATTAACTTCTTTCTATAAATATCTCCAGTGTTTACACTCTATAAATTTTATGTATACACATCCTGTAGTTTATACTCTTTTACTAAAATTTTATCACTGTCTTATTAAATCTTTATTTATATAGTCAACTCAAATTTGAAATATCTCTCCTCTTAGTTTTGATAATATCATAATTTATTTTAGCTTGATCCTCAGTTGGTTTTCCTTAGATATAATCTCCTTTCTCTCTCTCTAACTTCTAGTAACAACTGTAATTTAACTTACCACATACCTCCACATTTGATTTACAAATTAATTTAATTTTCCAAATGGTCTGCTACAAAATATACAATAAATATATAGTATGTATATTTAACACCATTTACATTACTTATTTTCTACAATTTATTTAATTCTTTCATTCCTCTTTTCCTTATATTCCATTAACCTCTTTTTTTCACTATTTCAAATCGTAATTATCAATCATTTTATTGACTTTCCAACCTTAATCATCAATTTTACTTACTTCCTAAAATATTTTCATAATAAATTTCTAGTCATATATATATATATATATAATACTTACCCCTTCTCTAATTATACATCCATTTTGAATATCCAATTACATATATTAATATCTTTCTCTAATTTTCTCACTCCTTTTTATTTTCTTTATCTTCTTTTCCAAATTTTTTTAAGTCAGTAATAATTTATTATTCTATCAATCTTCTTTCCTTGATCTTTAAGTTATCCACTTCCTCCATAAAATAAATAAAAACTATTTATTATATGTAATCACTATGTATCCATTATTTATTTATTTTTCTTACATCGACCTTAAATATCCAGCAACATATTTATTATTTTTTTCTTCATTATTTCCTCACTTTCTAAACTTCTTCTTTATTGAATCAACTTCACCTTAAGTCATAAGCAATTAACCATTAATTTTTAAATATTTCCTTGATTGAATCAATATTTCACTATTTACTTAATTTACTTAAACTCTATATATAGTTTCTAGTTCTCCAAAAGCACAACTCAATAGTCAAGTCTATACTTCTATAAATTAATTAATTACAAATCCATACACTTATTTTATCATCATTATACATATGCCAAACACTCCTCTTATAACTCTTACTTTCCAGCCTCATCTAATAAATTGGTCTTTTTTCTATCTTCAACAATCTGATATCATTTTCAATTACTCACAAATTTTAAATTAACAATCCATCACTAAATTCACTTATTCAACCAAATAAATAGATAATATCAAACTATCAAAGAACATAATCAATTTATGCTAAAATATCATACATCGGCACTTTCATATTTTTCTAGTTATAATTGCCATTATAGAAATCAATAATAAATATTACTTCCTCATTTAACATAATAAATTGTGTATGTAAATTCACATTTTTATTACTTATACTCATTTATAACTTAGAAAATACTTAGTATGGATAATTGATTAAGATAAGAAATATCATTTAATTTTGATTTACTTATAATATATCTTTACTTAATCAAAGCTAAAAGTCAGTTTCATAAATCTCCTATATACTTCTATAGTAAACAAAATTATTGTCATAAACTAGTTCTTCTATTTATTTTAATTATGAACTCTTTGTTCTAATCTACTAAAAATCCATATTCCTTCTTTATACATCTAAAATCCATATGTAAATTTTCATAATTTTCTTCATTCATTTGTCACATAAAATTTAATTCATTACTCAATTCCACAAATTCATATGACTTCCTAACTTTCATGTCAATCTCATTTTTCAACCTTTTATTCAATACTAAATCTTTACCAAAGATTATAAACTTTCAACCATGTGTACTATACACATATATGGACGTATATTTAGAATTTTAGATTTTTCCAAATTTATTTACTATATTTAAAGAAAAGTAAGTTATCCAAATTCATAGATTTTGTCTCTTTAATAATTTCTCAAGCAGTACTTGTTTATCCATTTTTTTCAAGTATCAAACATTGATAAAAATTTATGAAACTTTAACCATATGTCTTAGAAATACATATAATGTTCTACATAATTTTGTTTTATTTTTCTGGGTTCATTTACTATATTTTTTAAATACATTTCTCAACTCCTATAGATTCTGAATTGCTGGAATAGTTTCTACAATATGTTTACTTCTATTTTTCTTAAATAGTAAATCATCTCTAATAATTATGAAATTTCATACATCAAACATTAACATATAGATAAATGCTCAATTAAAATTTCAAGCCCGTTTAATGCCTCTAGATCAGTCTAAAAATTAGACAATTTCACTTTGCAACACATAAATGGAAATTTCAGCAACCTTCATACTAATCATGTCTTTATTAATTCCATCCACCAAAATCAAATGAATTATATTTAACATACCAAGAACTCAATTTAATTTCACTCTAAACTTCCAAGTCTTAATTAACCCAATACAACTCAATTTCTTTATATTTAATCTTTACCAAATTACATACCAATCTTCACTTCTTATTCAATAGCACCTTTTTTTTCCCCTTTTCCTTCAATCTCTTACTTATACGTGCCTTAACTATATAATATTATAGTCACTATCACATTCAATTTTAAACATAACTCATTTAAACCATCATTATCTCATATACATATATACAATAGCCATCTAGTTTCATATATATTTTCCACCATTAAACAAATAATTCATATTTCAATTCTCCAAATAATAATAATTATGATTTTATTTTCTTACTTCAATCTTCCCTTGATTACATTTTTTTTCCTCTTCCATTTTCAAATTTTTGAAGAAGTATTCTTTAACAATATAATTTAATAACTTCCATTAAAATTGATATTGACTTTAAACACAACCAATTTAAATCATAATTAACAAGAATACCCCAATAAATCACTTAACACCATGATCATTTCCTTCTATAATCTTATAATTAATTCTATATTTTTTTCCAAATTTGATTTCTAATAACTTATACAATAAACAGTATTCATATATTATAATGATAACTTATTTCAAAGAAACTAATACCCATAAATACCTTCTATACGAATCAACTCATAATTAATTTCTTCATGATTAATCATATTTAGACAAAATACTACTTTTTTTAAACTGACAATTGAATTTAAAAACTTTTTTAGCATCTTCGTTGCATACTCTTAATCTAAACTTTACTTTATCTTCACCCGAAGCATCACTCTGCACTTATAACTATTGCCACATCAAAGATTAGTTCAGGTGTCAATGCATATGCATTTATTATACTTTTAAAATCATATTTAAAATTTTCTTTTTCTCTCTTAAAAATCCACCTAGGCCGAGAACTTTAAAACCTAAGTTCTGATACCAAAATAAATGTAACACCCTTATACCCTACATATATACAATACATATATCTCATATATATATATATAATACGCATATAGAATATAAAAGTGCTACAATAAATTTCATAATAAAAATTCTCTTTTTAATTAACATAGATAATTACTAATAAATAATATATAATTAAATAGTAAGTTATTAAAATACAAATTTATAAAGAAAATCTCTAAAAAAATTTCATCAGAGTTTTGTTTGTATTTTGATAATTTCCAAAAATACAAATAACACAACCTGCAAAATATTTTATACTCCCAAAAATATCAATTCATCTATTTCTCCAAAATACCCTAATATATGCAAATATAAATTTATATATAAAAATACTCCAAGTTTACAATATTTATCCAAAAACCATAAAGTTTACATCATGTACATATAAAATTTTACAAACTTTATAAGATTAACAAAAATTACATATTTACATGCTATACAATGTCACTGGTCTAGTGGCAAACCGCTATACTTCTAGAATATATGTGTTTCACATGCTACCTACGCGATAGACAAATCACGCTAAGCTAATAGCCTAGTGGTAAATACTTTGATGATAATAAACTTTTAAAGAAAGACTTTGTATTATGTTGTATCATGACATTACACAATGTAATATGCAATTTCACTTTACTTCACATTTATCATTTTTTTCAAAACATCACATTAACACACTCACAAGTGTTTAGGTCATTTTTGTACTAGTTTTTAGTATGATTTTATGTGTGTTTTAGTTAATGTTTTGATTGATTTTTGTTTAAAGTGTGTTTAAAGTGTTTGTTTTAGGTTTAGGTGCAAAAACACCCTTGGAAGATCAAAACCGGGCAAGAAAAGCGTGAACCAAGCAAGACATGGCCATGTCCCTCAAAACTTCTTCAAGGCAGTAGCTGACACACCCAGAGACACGGCCAAGCCTCTGGCCGTGTCTCATTCAAAAGGCAAAACAAAGAACCAAAGAAAGAGCAAAAATGAAGACAGGAAGTGACACACCCAGGTGACACGGCCAAGC
The DNA here is from genome assembly GCA_947685225.1 of Garcia nutans. Taxonomy (NCBI): domain Eukaryota; kingdom Viridiplantae; phylum Streptophyta; class Magnoliopsida; order Malpighiales; family Euphorbiaceae; genus Garcia; species Garcia nutans. The sequence continues at coordinate 10,732,123 of CANTUV010000033.1, read as the reverse complement.
CTCTGGCCGTGTCACATGACACGACCAGCAAGCTTGGCCGTGTCCCATTTCATGCCTTGGATACTTGAGCAAGCAAAGAAGGAAAGAAAAGAAGCAGAAACGGACACCATCAAGGGACACGGCCAGGACACTGGCCGTGTCACATGACACGACCGTGTCCTCTGGCCGTGTCTCACCCTGTACCAAAAGGAAGAAAGAAAGAAAGAAAGAAAAGAAAAGTCCAGTGAGGGACACGGCCAAGAGACACGACCGTGTCCCATGAAAAATCAAGAGACACGGCCAAGCCACTCTTGGCTTGGCCGTGTCACCTAAAGAAAGAGACCAAGAGACACGGCCAAGCTTGTCTTGGCTTGGCCGTGTCCCACCTGAAAAGTCAAAATTCTTTCAACAAAGTGGGGAACAAGTGGGAGACAAAGACTTATTGCTTGCCAAAAGAAATATTAAACAAAGAAAAAGTGGGGGACAAAGGAAAATGGGATGAGTTGGAAGGCATGGGTGTTGATTTTTGAATGAATTAAAAGGGATTGAAGAGGAAAATGGAGGGAGTTCTTGGTGTTCTTGGAGCCAATTTTCTGAAAAACGTGGGAGAGGGAGAGAGTGACACTCTCCCTTGTCCCTTCACCTCCAAACCTCCATTTCCATCCTCTTCACCTTCTCCATCTTCCATTGATAGGATCTTTGAGGTTCTTTGGGAAAAATTGGGTTAACAAGCTCTCAAAGGTTGAAGAAGCTTCATTGAAGGGAGTGGTGACTTGAGAAAGCTCCATTCCATCTTCCAAGGGCATATCCATTGAAGGTTGGTGACTTGAGAAAGCTCCATCCAAAGGTTTGGTGACTTGAGAAAGCTCCATTCCACATTGCAAGGGGAATCAACCATTGAAGAGGGCTTGAGTTCTTCATCAAATACATCAAGTGGAGCTAGGAGGAAGACTAGCAATCCTACTCTTGGCATCTTCACAAGGGGTTTTTCTATTCTCTCTTTTGATTCATTTCTTATTGTTGTTGTTGTATTAAGATATTGATATTTCAATGAACAATTTGTATTTGTTTTGTATTGAGATGAATATTTGTTATAAATTGATGATGTTGAGCTAAATACCCATGTTTAGGGTTTATAGTATATTTGGTTGAATGTTTTGATTTGATATTTACATTGATGTTCCTTGTTGATTGGTTGATTGTATTGTATTAAATGCTAGGTTGATAGATTAGCTACCTATTGATCTTTGAATATTGGATGACGGACCGAGAGGTGAAATCCGATATCGAAACTATATAATCGACCACCCTATGAATGAATTAGAAATATAAGTTCTAGGGTTTTCATTAATTTGGTAATGTAAAAGAATTGGTCATTGTTAATTCATGAATGTGAGAACTAATGGATTGGTAATTGACTAATTAATCTTAAGGCACAAATTAATTCATAAGGTTATGTTAATGGACAATTGAGAATTAAGCTTTGATTGAATGGACCTATGACCCTAGGCACCTTCCCAAGAACCAATTTGATCTTGTACACCCACACACATTACTCTCTACGCACGTTTAATTTAGGTTTAAATTAATCTCGCACATTTCATACAACAAACACTTCAGCATTTAAATACTTGTCAATCAAGCTATTACGAACCACACCTTCTTGGGGAAACGACCTTGGGGCGATCACCTTTGCTACAGCTACCTCGTATACTTGCGAGTGACGCTTTGTAGTAGTACTTAATTCGAGCGCAACAACAAGCATTGGCCCAACTAACCTCACACAATATTCAAATCCTATAGTTACTGTTTTGGTTTAGTTTGACACCCAGTGTATACCCCAAAGGCAATACAAGTAGCCTGAAGGCAAATTATAGCGAAGTTCAACGTCTAGCCTGAAGGCAAATCATATATTAGTGACACCCATTGTCTAGACCTAAAGGCAAATGATGAGAATAATCTCATAGGCATGCCACCATACAGAACTCTGGAACTTGAATAATATACTAAGCAACATACAAATTTGTACATAATTCCATAACCAACTTTCTTATCATATTGCCTCTTTTACTCATTTTCCATATTCATAGCAATGCCAAATCACTTTAATTCAACATATCTTATCACTTTATCAACAATGCATATCATTTAGCATTGCAATCATATTACCCAAATATTTTTGGGTTATTCACACATAATTAACATAAACCACATCCCACTCATTTTAGCCAATAACAATGGTTTTTCACAATGTACAAAATACATATACATCATTTCAAATTCAATATCACAATGCATATGCATATTCAAATAACCAAGTACATTAACACATTTTCTATCCAAAATGTGTTAAGCCAAATTATATGCAAATACATTTAAATTATCAAAAGTATATACTTACCTTCACTTATGGCAACTTTCAAGCCAAGTTCTCTTTATTTCCGTTATTTTGCAAAAATTCTCTTCACTTCTTGAATTGGAAAATCCCACACCAACTCCTAACCATATTATAAGTTTAAATAATTCATTAGAAACATAATTCTACCCACTTTAAAAATTAAACTTTAATTACCATATTTTCTTCCAATTTCTAATATTTACCCTAACTTACTTTAATTTTGGAATTCTACTCTCATCAATTCCAAATCAAGTTTTAAGCTAAACAATATCATTAGAATTATATTTTAGCACAATTTGACCATTTAAATGTCTTTTACAACAATTTAAACAAAAAATCACCAAAAACCTCAACTTACCCTACTACCTCATTCAAACTTCTACCAAACCCATACTTTTCAATTATCCAACCTTAAAATCTTTGCTTATATATCAAAATAATATCATTAAAATCCACATTAACAATTACCTAAGCCTCCATAAAAATTTATTTTTTTTTTCACATAATGTAGTCATAACCAAATTCTTCAAAACCTGCCCATATTTAACTTTCAACCACAAAATCATAATATAATTATCAAAATAACTTTAAAACTATTCATTTTAACAATTTAAATTAACTTTCTCTCGCTAACCTAGTTATACATACTCTTAAAGCTAACGAAAACAAAGTTAAAGGAAAAGAGCTTACTTGAAAATCTTAATATTTTTTCAAAGCCAACTTGAATTACATTGATTTTTTATGAGATTGTAAGTGATCAAGTATAAAATTCATCTTTCTCCCTCTACCAAAATCAGGTAAGAAGAAGAGAAGAAGAAGAAATAATTTTTTTTTTGCTCTTTTCTTTTTAATTTCGTTCTTCCATTCCTATCCTAATATATATTTATATATATTAATTAATTATTAAATTTTCTTTTAACTTTAACCACATACTCCTCCCTTCTTTGACTTTCCATTCTCTTTAATTATTAATTAATTAATTAATATTTAATAAATATCCAAAGTTCCACCATCTTCCACTATCAAAAATTATTTTTAATTTTGAGTTATTTTATTCATTACTATTTATTATTTTATTATTATTATTATCATCCTTTCCAACACAAATTTATACTTGGCATATATGTGATGTATATTTTATGCATATGTATATGTTTTATATATCTCATATATATGTATATGTAATATATTTTTACTTATATGAATATGTAATGTGTATCTCATGTATACTTCAAGTATACATTATGAGTATATTATGTATATCTTAAATATATAATAAGAATTTAACATATATAATAAGTATATGTTAGGTATATATTATATATACACTATGAATACATTAGGTATATACTATATGTATACTTCTCCCAATACTCTAATTAACCTTTAAATACTTATTTGATCTATCCAAAACCACAAATATTATAGTTTAAGTGTTTATTTTGAATTGCCTAGGTGATTTATGCAAAGACGAAGGTCCCAAGGCAGTGAATTTGTTCCACTCATAGATTTCCTAGAATCGGGGGAGTGTATCCTTAGGGACAAGAAGAGAAAGGCATCGAAGAGAAATTTGAGAAGGACATAGAAGTAAAGATGGGAGACGTAGAAGAATCACCCATGTAAGAGTTTGCCCGACCAGTTATTAGGGTGACTGCATCTTGCATACGGTTGAGCAATGCAGCAAGAAACTATAAACTAAAAAACACTCATTATAGTATGTTGCCCTCTTTTCATGGAATGCCAAATGAAGATTTTCTTAACTTCATTCGAGATTTTTATTCAACTTTTTACACATTCCATTTGCAAACATTGACGGAGGATGAGCTTAAGATTTGGTATTTTCCATACACTTTAAAGGATTGGACCAAGGCATGGTTGATGACTCTTCCAGAAAATTCATTAAACTCATGGATCAAAGTTTACAGTAAGTTAATGACCAAATTTTATTCACATCAAAAGACAAAGGAACTTCAGGGAAGTATTGCAACATTCATTCAAATAGATGGAGAACCATTTCATGAGGCATGGGATCATTTTAAATCTTTGTTATTCCAATGCCCTCATTATCACTATCCACATCAGCTGCTTAATCAATTCTTTTATGATGGGCTGACACAACGAACCCAAAATTCAGTGGATAATGTAGCAAGAGGTGTAATAGGTGAGAAGACAGCTGTTGAACTATTAGATTATTTGAAATGTTGAGAGCAAATTCACAGCAGAAAAGCATTGAGGAAAGGCATAGAGGAATTCATGAGGCAAACTCAAACTCTAAAATGGCAAGACAAATAGCATAATTGAAAAGGCAAGTAAAATTATTAAACATAAGAGGAAACTTACTTATGTCAAATTAAGAAACTTATGCATCATGTGGTGTTATAGGCCATAGTGCAAATATGTGCTCTAAAAACTTTGATCAATTTCAAGAAGGGAAAGACCAAGTGTATGCCTTTGAGGGTCCAACAAAGGGGTAGGAATGACCCATATTCGAATTCTTATAATCCCGGTTGGAGGAATCACGCAAATTTTTCTTAGAAAAATCAGCAATAAGTTCCATCTCAATAATCTTTTCAGCCTTATCAAAGAGGTCCTCACTTTTAAGGGTAATCTTCTAATCATGATTAACCAAAGAAACCCACATTGGAAGATACTTTGGACACTTTTATTCAATCTAGCATGCAAAATCAAGAATTGAACAATAAAAGGTTTGATTCCTTGGAGGCATCATTGAAGAAGGTTGAAATGCAAGTTGGGCAATTGGCAAACCAAATTCAAGCACATTAAGGGAAAAATTGCAAGCCAACTGGAGCAAGCCAAGGCAATCACGGTCTTGAGAAGTTGTAAGGTAATTGATAACAAAATTGGTGATTCTTTGGATGCAGGTACAATTCATGAAAATGGCAAGGAAATACAAACAAGCAAAGCTCAACCAAGTCAATCAAAGGAAGAGGAAATGGTGAAGGCACTAACTTCACCAAGGTTACACAAATCTCCAAATCCTTACAGACCACCAATTCATTTCCCAAGTAGGTTGAAAAATGAGAGGCAAGATAATCAATTTTTTGAAATTTATACCATGCTCTCCAAGGTAAGTATAAATCTTCCCTTACTAGAAGTAATTAAAAAATGCCTGCTTATGCCAAAATTTTCAAAGAACTAAACATCAAAAAGAAAAGGTATGAGCTTAATGAAAAGGTAATAGTTTTGGAAGTAGCAAGTGTTATTTTACAACATAAGCTACCTCCTAAGCTAAAGGACCCTGGAAGTTTTGTAATCAATATCTCTATAGGGAATGGATAAGAAACAACTGGCATGTGTGACTTGGGGGCTAATATAAATTTAATGTCATATTCAATTTATTTGCAATTAGAACTTGGATAACTTAAACCAACCAAGATGGTCTTGCAATTGGCAGATAGAACTCATAGGTTCCCTACGAAAATTATAGAGGATGCATTAGTTCAATTTGGGGGTTTAATTGTTCCTATTGATTTTATAGTCTTAGACTCAGGGGAAGAGATCCCCAGGGATGTTGAACACATGATTTTATTGAGAAGACTTTTTGTGGCCATAACCAATACTCTAATAGATGTTAAAAATGGAAAATTAACCATGACTATTTTAGAAAAAAAAACTGTGGTATTTTAAATTTTTAACACTTCTCCTATTCCCACAACTATTGTGTATGAAAATTGCTCTTTTATTGATTATACTGATCTTGTTATTGAAGAAGTTTTCTTGCAGGGAAGTAGTAAAGACAAGCTTAAGATAGCCTTAACATTGAGTGAGGAAGTTGAAATTTCTGATGTAAAAATTGAAGAATGCAAATCCATGATAGATGGTGAAAGTAATGAGATGGGACTTGAGATTGAGGAAGAGGAGATTTAATCAAATTTGGTTGAACTTAAGGAACTCCCAAAACATTTGAAATATGTTTTTCTTGGGGAAAATAACACACAACCAGTAATTATTTTTTCAATTTTGAATAGTGATAAAGAGGAAAAAGTTGTGAGGGTGTTGAAGAAATTTAAAAAGGCCATTGGTTGGGGATTGAGTGATATCAAGGGTATTAGCCCTTCCATGTGTATGCATAAAATAATTTTAGAGGAAGGAGCTAAACCAGTGAGGGAAGCTCAGAGGAGACTCAAACCAAAAATGAGTAAGGTAGTCGAGAAGGAGGTTCTTAAACTCTTTGATGAGGGGGTAATCTACCCCATTGCCGATAGTGAATGGGTTAGCCCTATGCATATGGTACCAAAGAAAGCAAGCTTAATTGTGGTCCGAAATGAGAAGGAGAGTTGATACCTATACGAACACAAACCAGGTGGCGAATGTGCAGACTATAGGAAGCTAAATAGTGTCATCAAGAAGGGTCACTTTCCTTTACAATTTATTGAACAGATGCTTGATCAATTATCTGAACATACTTTTTATTATTTTCTTGATGGTCTTTCAGGTTACTACCAAGTTCCTATAGCACCAGAGGATCAACCTAAGACAACCTTCACTTGTCCTTTTGGAATATTTATGTAACATCCCTTGACAATTCTCAGTAGAACTATCAGAGAATGTTATGCTAAATACTTTCGGCGCTCCAATCAATTCAGAGAAAACTCTCATCATAATAAAAATTTTCAAATAATGATACAATCTGTATATCACAACACTTATAGGTCCAACATTTAGACCAATTTCCAATAACTCCAATAATCTGAATAGAAATTATCAATTAGATAAACTTCATAAGTTCATCAAATCAAATAAATAAACAATACATTTCTTTCATGATACTCATTTACTAGAATCTCAAACTTCATTCTCTAAATACATATATCCTTTTATGTTTACAAATGTATACAATCTCTCAAATTGCCAAGCTAAAGTATCTATATACCTTTTATAACTTATGAATACAATAAACACAAGATCTTCATCTATTCTTAACTTGCTCCGATGTCCTGATACCTGCGTGTCAGAAAACAATTCTAACACGTTAAGCAAAGCTTAGTGGTGCTTGTATACACATATTTTATCACTTAATATTAAAGAAATATATTTATGAAAATATAGTAACAACACTTAGTTTTAAGAAGTATTTCAATATATGAACTAATTTCAATAACAAATCAACATACCATGCGGACTACACAAAATAATAGCTGTACCTTTATAAAGGTTATCATGTAATACAATACTTTTGGTACTGCAACTTGTCTCGTTAAGAATCCTTTTTATTTAAGACTTGCTTTCTTATTTGATAACGTTGTTCACAATATGCTTATTTTATTTTTCAATAAGTCTTCCTTTTCAAGTTCACATATAGGATCATTTCATTCAATCTATACTTTTCAGTACTTAATTTTTAGTACTATACTTTGGAGCACTTTGTATCTCACGGCATTATATACACTTTCAATCATTTGATTAATTCAATACATTGAGCATAACATTTCCATTACGTGTATTAGAACTGTCACTTGTAAACATTAATATATATATTAACACTCACTTTTACACTGTAACACAACACTTCAATTTCAAGTAATTGACTTATATTATTATTTTACATTTCTTTCATTAGTCACAACTAACATGTTGATAAGAGCATTTTTATACTTTTTTTTAGTATGATTCTTATGTGTTTTTAGTTAATGTTTCATTTGATTTTTGTTTTAAGTGTTTGTTTTAGGTTAAAGTGCAAAAACTCCCTTGGATGATCAAAACAATCTAGAAAAATGAAGAAAGAGCATGAATCAAGCAAGACATGGCCAAGCCAAAGCAAGCTTGGCCAAGTCCCTCAAAAGAATTCCAAGACAGTAGCTGACACACCCAAGAGACACTGCCAAGTCACTGGCTGTGTCTCACCCAAGGAAAAGAAACCAAGAAAGAAAAGAAATAGAGGCAGTACTTGACACACTCACGCGACATGGCCATGTCGCTTGAAGCTTGGCCATGTTTGCGTGACATGGCCATGTCGCTTTAAGTTTGCTCATGTCTGATCATCTTGGCCATGTCACTTAAAGCTTGGCCATGTCTCATTATCTTGGCCGTGTTCCATCCTAAAATAGAAGCAATATTGATACACTCACATGACATGGTCATGTCGCTTGAAGCTTGGCCATGTCACTGGCCATATCTCTTGCCAGTGTCAGTCACTGCTTGAAGAAAGTGAAGTAGTGACTGACACTGGCAAGAGATATGGCCAAGCCACTGGCCGTGTCTCACCTAAAGAGCAAAATAATCCAAAGAACAAAGAAAAGAAAGAAGGCAGAATGCGACACTGGCAGTGACATGGCCAAGCCACTGGCCACGTCACATGACATGGCCATGTCTCTTGAAGCTTGGCCGTGTCACTCCATGAGAACAAAAAAAAAGAAAGAAAGAAAGAAAAGGCAGTGATGGACACGGCCAAGTGACTTGGCCGTGTCCCAAAGAAAAATGAGAGACACGGCCAAGCCACTCATGGCTTGGCCGTGTCACCTATCAAATGTTGAATTCTTTTGCACGTTTTGAGGAACAAGTGGGAGACAAACCAATTGCTTTTGTCAAAAGAAAGAAAAAAGAAACGAAAAGCCTACCTAATTGATGGAAAGAAAGATTAAACAAAGAGAATGTGGGAGACAATGGAGAGTGGTGTGAGTTGGAAGCATGGCTTGAGCTTTGGAGGAAAAATAAAAAGAGAAGAAGAGGGAGTTTTGGGGGGCTTTTGCAGAGGGGGATAGAGGTTTTGTGCAGAAAACAGAGAACAGAGGCAGATAAGAGAGGTTTGAGAGGAGGAGGCTAGGCATACACGTTTTGGGCAAGGAGGGAGTGACACTTTCCTTGACTCTTCATCTTCATCCTCCATTTCCATCCTCTCCAACATCTGCATCTTCTATTGGCAGCTCCTGGAGATTGAAGAAGCTACATTGCAAGGGGTTTTTCTATTTTTTCCTTTTATGTATTTTAATGTTATTGTTGTTGTTGTTGTTGTTGTTGAACATGAACTAAATCATTCTCTATCTAGATGTTAATGAACCCTAGCTTATTTGTATAATTGGATACTTTTAATTGATTGAGTTGTTTTATTCTTATGATGCTTAATGATTATTGCCAATTGATGATAGCATGCTTATTGATTGGTTGCCATTTTCATATTATTGACTTGAGAAAGCTTGATATGAATTGATTACTCATAAGGGTTGAGGATTGATTGGGGTGCTAGAGATAGACCTACAAGATCCTTTGGTTTATAGTTCCTTGTTCTTAATGCATGATCTATTTAATTGTGTTTTGAGAAGAGATTCTGGCACTCTACTTAGTGATTAGGGATTAATTCGCTCGAGAGAGGTTTTAGTCTAAGTTAGAGGAATGCTAACTCAACTCTATCATGTAATGTAATTGAGGCTAGGGGAATTCAATATCTATATAGTATCATTATCATCAATCCTTTTTACACAACACACAATTTATCTTTATGTTCATTTATTTAAGTTAATTATCTTTAATTACAAAACACCACAAAAATATTGATTTGCTAAACAACAGTTAAGATTTGCACTAGTGCTTGGCCTTGTCCTCAGTGGAACGATAACTCACTCACTACTTTATTACTTGGGCAACCCGTGCACTTGCGGTAATCGCTATAGCGCAGCTTGCGTGCACCACATGTTCACATATATTTTCATTAATTATGCCCATACATACTAAACATAGATCATAGGTTTGGATAACATGTTAGTGAAGCAATCTCAAGAATTTATATGCCCACTATCACTGATAACACAATGTGTCCGTTAAAGGCACGAGGTGCCCACTATCACTGTGGCTATCCATCCTCTGGTTAGCCATTCAATCCAAAGCTAGATATAAATTTAATATGATTTGGACAATTTATTAATTTTGATGAACACTACATTGTTTATTTCCATTCATTGATACTATACTCTTATCAACATTTGATAATATATATATATGTGTGTCACGTATCTAAAGTTTATCACTCGTTTTCATACATTTAACATATTAACACAAAAGTATGGACTATACACATATTAGTCTCATGTCATTTATTAACACTTACTTGTTTATATAAACACTCACATGTTTATATAAACACTCGCTTGTTTATATAAACACTTGTTTATCTCATTTCAATTGTTTATATCATTTCACTTGTTTATATCATGTCATTGGTACATTACTCTTAATAACATTTAGTATGACACATATTTATCCTATATTCAAAATTAGTACACTACTTGATAGGGTTGATTTCAAAAATCCTTTACACTTTCAAGCCTTATAGTTATTTAGGCTGAAACCACAGATGAAACACAAGAAAAAGAGTCATTTTGGGAAATTTTTTTAAGTGACACGCCCAATGACATGAGCGTGTTACTGGGAGTGTCTTTTGCTCATTTCACAGTAGCTTTGACACGCCCACTGACATGGGCGTGTCACTGGGCGTGTCATTTATTTTACAATTCAGTAACTGTGACACACCCACTAACATGGGCGTGTCACTGGCCATGTCAGGCAAAAATTCTGCATTTCGCACACTTAACCATTTTAATTGAACATATTCAAAATCTATGATAATAATGAATCAAATCTAAATTTTTTTAACATAAAAGAGTCTACATCTAACATTTTACTCAAACTTCAATTAATCAAATATTCAAATATCACTTATGGCTTAAACAACATCAAAATACCCAATTCTTATAAAGATTGAATTAAGAATCAAACTCACCACATATAAGTTCTTTTAATTCATTTTTCGCTCATCAATCCATTTAATCAATATTTTTAAGAAATAATTCATTATAAATGACTCAATCAATCAATTCAAACATTCAAACTCATAGAAATTCAATTATTTGCAAAGTATAATACATAAGCACATACCTCTTCAAACTCTTCTTTTTCTCTAATTACTTGTTGATAATCTCAACTTTCCAGCTTAATCTTGTAAAACTTATATTTAGATGCGATCTTATCTTAAATTTTGATTAAAATCTTGGAAAGAAGAAAGAAAGAAAGAGGTTTGATGATGAAAATGGTGATGAACGTGGATGGTGAAGAGAAAAGGAAGGAGAAGCTTCTACATAATACACCTGTCCACACACACACACACACATATATATATATTAATCTAGTCTGGCCAATCTCATCTTAATTATGGTGCACCCTCTTTCTTATCCTTTGATTCTAATTCAATTTTTTAATCCCATAAAACCATAAAAATAATCTCTTCAGTAAATTTTTTTTGAGATATAAAATTTACCATTCTCTACTTATAACATTTATCCACATTACTTTTATCACTATATACTATTAATTTTTCAATATTAGTTAAAAAGTTTCCTATTTAAAATCTTGATCATTACAATTCTCCCCCACTAAAAAAATTTCGTCCTCGAAATTTACATGCTATGGCAATAAGCCATTTAATTTTTAACTAATCTCAAATTTCACATAAAATCAATTATTTTATTGCTTTACATAGCTTTTATTTATAACTGATATCAATCAATGTAACACTTTCAGAATAATCTTATTATAGACTGTAGAAGATTCAGCTCTACACACTTACACTGTTCAAGTTCAATTCTGTAATTGCTTTTAATTTTCTTTAGATTTATATATATAATTTGTATCATTACATTCTATTTATATATATATATATATCTTTCTTTCTCTTATATACTGAACTTTAAATCCTAGCTTCGGATAGCGGGTCACTTATGGCAAGTAAATGCCCACTGTATCAATATGGCTAAAGGCCCACTATGGCATAAATGCCCACTGTATATGATGTCACGGAGTGACCACTGAGAGAAAAGAACCAAAGGTTTGCTATGACGCAAAGCGTCCAATGATGGCATAGATGCCAATATCACTGGGACATATATATAAAAAAAATGTCCTCTATATCACAAAGTGCCCACTTTCAATATGGAACATAAATGTTCTCTATGGCACAGAGTGCCCACTGTCAATATGGCATAAAATGCCCACTATCACTTTGAATATTTACCCTTTAGCTAATCCGGAAACTAGATTTAACATCAGTATCATTTATTTCAATGGTACAAAGTAATGTCAAGTATAATATCCTTTGAAATATAACACTTTCTCTTTGAATGAAATATAACACTTTCTCTTTGCAATGTTTGTTTCTTATTGTAAATGGATAAGATATAAACAATCATTTCAAACACAACACATATACACATGATACAAACACAACACATATACACATTATACTTGTTTTCGATTAGTTCGATTGCTTTTATTTATTCATCAATCTTTATCTTTTCAAATCATTTCCATGTGTCCACTGTAATAATGAAATCTACAAAGATTTCCACTCTTTACTTGTTTCATACTTTTCTTAACATATTAAGAATTTATTACTATTCTTTCACTTTAAGAGTACATATACATTTATACTTTATTCTCTATGTCTCATACACACATTCACACATACACATATATGTATATATTGCTAACTTATTCTACCATACATCATTTCACTAGAAGGGTTCACTACCTTCACATCTCAATACATTCTTTTCTTTTTACATTATCACTTCCTTTCTTTCCATTTGCAATCAATTAGTATTAAGTAACTCTTTAACACTTCTATATATAATCTATACCTTGGCTTTAATCACCAAATAATGTTACTATCACGTATTTCATAAATACACAATATATAAATCTCACATTCTTACTTTCATTACTCAATCAATTTGTATATACCTCTTTAGTTTCTTTAACTTGCTCTTCACATTATGTACAATCATTATTGATTTATCAATACATCATTCTTTTCACTTTACTTTGGAAATTATCTTATTTCATCATGAAGATGTTAAATCCACTAATCACTTGTAATTGTCTTTTATCTTTTCTCTACCTTTACATTTCTTTCACATATCCAATTACATTTATTCATACTTTCCTCATGTTCTCTTCACATTTCAGTTTCATCATTTAATGGATTAATTTCATTTCAATCTTCTAAGCAATCATTTCCAAGATGTAGTCATGAATTCACTACTAATTCCACCGATAAACTCTACTATGTGAAAATATGCACATTACTAAAATTTTGTAGAACAGAAGTATGCATGGCTAGATACATGACCATGCGAATGGTCTTGCATGTCTCTACTGAAATTTATTTTCAATGTTTTAAGGGCACAAATATATGCATGTCCATATAAATGATCATGCACCTCAATATTGGAATTTCTTCTCAAAGTTTAAAGAATAGAAATTTACACAAGCATATGCATGACTATACAAATACTCATGTGTATCACTACTAGAATTTCTTTTCATGATTTAATCAATAAGTTATTTATAACATAACTCATACAAAGTGAGGAAACAGGATTCAACTCTTCCATGCACTATCAAATTCAAATCTCAATTTCCATAACCCTAAAATCTTTCAACCTTATTTTCTTTCACAACTGTATATTCACTCTTAAATGATTCAATGATAGATTTAATCATTGTTCTAGTTAAATACACATTTACATATTGCACGAAGAACTTTACTATCATAGATGTAAAGTTTTATATTCATATTTTTCACAATTATTTAATACACCATATCTTTCACAAGTAATGGTGTTTTATCAATTCACAAATCTTTTTTTTTTAGTACTAACCTCTTTACCAATACTCTTCCATCACTTTTCATTTCAATCTTTTGTTTTGAAGATGTTTTAGAAGGCAATAGAAGACACTAGAAATCTTTAAATAAGTTTTAGGACTGTTATCCAATATACTTACTTATACAATAGTTTCGATGCATTCACGTGCTTTCATTTAACTAGCACTTCAATCCTCAACTTTGAAACATTATAAAAAAAATTACTTTTAACACTTTAAAACTCCATTATCTATATTTCACATTCAAATGACAGCTCGAATTCATTTCGAGCTATAAGGGAATTTTCATAATTTCTTACCTCTTCGAAATCTTTTTCCACTATACCGATATTATCCATACTGGGATTTAATGTTACTCTTATTAAGGCTTATTTAACCTTATCACTATCAATTTCAAATACACTCATATCATAATCACTCCACTTTGACACTCATATATTCACTCACTTAATATAGAACATCAATACTTAATGTTGTACAACATGACAATTCTCATTCTCGTCAGAAATTTCATTCTCGAAATTTATCTTTCTGTCATAATTCATTCCTCAATTTCCAATACATTATTACACTTCCACTGTGTTACTTTGACATATCTCTTTCATTACTCATATCTTGTTTTCTTTTCACATCACATAGATCTAGTATACTCCAAACAATACACTATGAATTCTCACTCAATTCTTAATAAACATTCTATTACCATAAACATATGGAGTATCAATTGTATCACAACACATATCCACTTATTCCCACTTATTCTCTTCACATAACTTAGACAATTACATTTCACTTCTCCCATAACTCCACATGCCAGAAACACCTAAACCACGCTCTGATACCATTAAATGTAACATCCCCTGACAATTCTCAGTAGAACTATCAGAGAATGTTATGCTAAATACTTTCGGCGCTCCAATCAATTCAGAGAAAACTCTCGTAATAAATAAAAATTTTCAAATAATAATACAATCTGTATATCATAACATTTATAGGTCCAACATTTAAACCAATTTCCAATAACTCCAATAATCCGAATAGAAATTATCAATCAGATAAACTTCATAAGTTCATCAAATCAAATAAATAAACAATGCATTTCTTTCATGATACTCATTTACTAGAATCTCAAACTTCATTCTCTAAATACATATATCCTTTTATGTTTACAAATTTATACAATCTCTCAAATTGCCAAACAGAAGTATCTATATACCTTTTATAACTTATGAATACAATAAACACAAGATCTTCATATGTTCTTAACTTGCTCCGATATCCTAATATCTGCGTGTCAGAAAATAATTCTAACACGCTAAGCAAAGCTTAGTGGTGCTTGTATACACATATTTTATCACTTAATATTAAAGACATATATTTATGAAAATATAGTAACAACACTTAGTTTTAAGAAGTATTTCAATATATGAACTAATTTCAGTAACAAATCAACATACCATGCGGACTACACAAAATAATAGTTGTACCTTTATAAAGGTTATCATGTAATACAATACTTTTGGTATTGCAACTTGTCTCGTTAAGAATCCTTTTTATTTAAGACTTGCTTTCTTATTTGATAACGTTGTTCACAATACGCTTATTTTATTTTTCAATAAGTCTTCCTTTTCAAGTTCACATGTAGGATCATTTCATTCAATCTATACTTTTCAGTACTTAATTTTTAGTACTATACTTTGGAGCACTTTGTATCTCACGGCATTATATACACTTTCAATCATTTGATTAATTCAATACATTGAGCATAACATTTCCATTACGTGTATTAGAACTGTCACTTGTAAACATTAAAATATATATTAACACTCACTTTTACACTGTAACACAATACTTCAATTTCAAGTAATTGACTTATATTATTATTTTACATTTCTTTCATTAGTCACAACTAACATGTTCACATATATTTTCATTAATTATGCCCATACATACTAAACTTAGATCATAGGTTTGGATAACATGTTAGTGAAGCAATCTCAAGAATTTATATGCCCACTATCACTGATAACACAATGTGTCCATTAAAGGCACGAGGTGCCCACTATCATTGTGGCTATCCATCCTCTGGTTAGCCATTCAATCCAAAGCTAGATATAAATTTAATATGATTTGGGCAATTTATTAATTTTGATGAACACTACATTATTTATTTCCTTTCATTGATACTATACTCTTATCAACATTTGATAATATATATATATATATGTGTGTCACGTATCTAAAGTTTATCACTCGTTTTCATACATTTAACATATTAACACAAAAGTATGGACTATACACATATTAGTCTCATGTCATTTATTAACACTTACTTGTTTATATAAACACTCACTTGTTTATATAAACACTTGTTTATCTCATTTCACTTGTTTATATCATTTCACTTGTTTATATCATGTCATTGGTACATTACTCTTAACAACATTTAGTATGACACATATTTATCCTATATTCAAAATTAGTACACTACTTTATAGGGTTGATTTCAAAAATCCTTTACACTTTCAAGCCTTATAGTTGTTTAGGCTGAAACAACGGATGAAACATAAGAAAAAGAGCCATTTTGGGCAAATTTTTTTAAGTGACACGCCCAATGACATGGGCGTGTTACTGGGCGTGTCTTTTTCTCATTTCACAGTAGCTTTGACACGCTCACTGACATGGGCGTGTCACTGGGTGTGTCATTTATTTTACAATTCAGTAACTGTGACACACCCACTGACATGGGCGTGTCACTGGCCATGTCAGGCAAAAATTCTGCATTTCGCACACTTAACCATTTTAATTCAACATATTCAAAATCTATGGTAATAATGAATCAAATCCAAATTTTTTTAACATAAAAGAGTCTACATCTAATATTTTACTCAAACTTCAATTAATCAAATCTTCAAATATCACTTATGGCTTAAACAACATCAAAATACCCAATTCTTATAAAGATTGAATTAAGAATCAAACTCACCACATATAAGTTCTTTTAATTCATTTTTCACTCATCAATCCATTTAATCAATATTTTTAAGAAATAATTCATTATAAATGACTCAATCAATCAATTCAAACATTCAAACTCATAGAAATTCAATTATTTGCAAAGTATAATACATAAGCACATACCTCTTCAAACTCTTCTTTTTCTCTAATTACTTGTTGATAATCTCAACTTTCCAGCTTAATCTTGTAAAACTTATATTTAGATGTGATATTATCTTAAATTTTGATTAAAATCTTGGAAAGAAGAACGAAAGAAAGAGGTTTGATGATGAAAATGGTGATGAACGTGGATGGTGAAGAGAAAAGGAAGGAGAAGCTTCTACATAATACACCTGTCAACACACACACACACACATATATATATATTAATCTAGTGTGGCCAATCTCATCTTAATTATGGTGCACCCTCTTTCTTATCCTTTGATTCTAATTCAATTTTTAATCCCATAAAACCATAAAAATAATCTCTTCAGTAAATTTTTTTTGAGATATAAAATTTACAATTCTCTACTTATAACATTTATCCACATTACTTTTATCACTATAAACTATTAATTTTTCAATATTAGTTAAAAAGTTTCCTATTTAAAATCTTGATCATTACAATTTACCTTTCGAAGGATGCCTTTTGGGCTTTGTAACGTACCATCTATGTTTCAATGATGCATGCTATCCATTTTTTCCAACATGTTAGATAAGTTTATAGAAATTTTTATGGATGATTTTTTTATTTTTGGCACTTCATTTGATGATTGCTTGAATAAATTGATTCTTGTGCTTGAAAGATGAATTGAATATATTTTAAATTTGAGTTGGAAGAAGAGTCATTTTATGGTGGACAGTGGTATAGTTTTGGGGCGTATTGTATCTCAAAAAGGAATTGAAGTGGATAAGGCCAAAGTTGATTTGATTGCTAATTTATCATCTCCCACATCTGTTAAAGGGATTAAAAATTTCTTAGGACATGCTGGATTTTATAGAAGGTTCATAAAGGATTTTTCAAAAATTTCACATCCATTATGTAATTTACTAGGAAAAGATGTTTCATTTATTTTTTATGATAAATGCTTGGAGGCATTTAACATTTTAAAAGAAAAATTAACTTCTACCCTTGTAATTATTGCTCCCAATTGGGATTTATCTTTTGAAATTATAGGCGATGCCTCAAATCAAGCTATTGGAGCTATATTAGGCTAAAGATTAAACAAATTATTGTGCATGATTTATTATGCAAGTTTGTCTTTAAATGATGCACAAGTAAATTACATATCTACTAAGAAAGAAATGTTAATTATGGTATTTGCGCTTGATAAGTTTAGATCTCATTTTTTAGGGTCTAAAATCATTATATTTTCTGACCATATGGATTTGAAATATTTATTGACCAAACCACAAGCTAAACCAAAGCTTATTTGTTGGGTTCTTATGATGTAAGAGTATGATGTAGAAATCAAGGATATGAAGGGTAGTGAGAATGTAGTGGTTGAACATCTTTCACCCTTTAATGATAATGATGCATAAATTACTCTTGAGAATGCTTTTGAAAAATTTCTTGATGAACACTTGTATGCTGTTACACAAGTGCCATGGTATGCAGATATTGCTAACTATCTTTCTTCTGGTGCTGTGAGAAAAGACTTAAATTTTCAGGCAAAGAAGTAGTTTCTATATTCCTACAAGTATTACTTTTGGGATGAGCCATATTGGTTTAGAATCTCTAAGGATGAGATCATCAGACAATGTGTACCAGATGAGGAATAATTGTAGGTGATGCAATTTTTTCGCAACATGTATTGTGGAGGACACTTTGAAGGTAAGAAAACTGTTGAGAATATTCTTCAAAGTAGTTTGTATTGGCCTACTCTATTTAAAGATGATTATAATTTTTGTATAAAATGTGATAGGTGCCAAAGAGTAGAAAACATCAACAAAAGGAATGAAATGCCTCTCTCTACCTTCATGGTGGTTGAAATTTTTGATGTTTTGGGGTCGTTTCTGAAACTTTTGGATTCAAATACATCCTTATTGTTGTTGATTATGTGTCAAAATGGGTAGAAGCTATCCTCACTAGGATTAATAACGCTAATGTTGTTTTGAAATTTTTAAAGGAATATATTTTAAGCAGGTTTGGAACAACCAAAGTGATAGTTAGTGATGGAGGAAGACACTTTTGCAACAAGTGTCTTGAAAAGTTAATGATCAAGATGAGTATTTGGCACAAAGTGGCAACTCCATACCACCCCAAACATCTGGTCAAGCTGAAATTTCCAACAAGCAGATTAAGGAAATTTTAGAGAAGACAGTGAGCACAACAAGAAAGGATTGGGCGGTGCATCTTCTGGAAGCACTTAGGGCAAATCTGACTGCTTTCAAAACACCATTGAAAATGAGTCTATATCGCTTGATCTTCGATAAGGCATGCCACTTACCAGTAGAATTGGAGCACAAGGCCTATTGGTCAATTAAGACCTTAAACATCGATTTGGAGGAAGCAAAAGGGCAGAGAATGTTGTAAATTTCTAAGCTAGATGAGCTTAGGAATGAATCTTATGAAAGCTCTAGAATTTACAAGGAAAGGACTAAGGCAATGCATGACAAATGATTCTCATAAGAACCTCAAACCAGGAATAATAGTCCTTTTATTCAATTCAAGGATGAGGTTGTTCCCTAGAAAGTTGAGTCTCATTGGAGTTGTATGTTCCAAGTTGTTCAAGCCTTCCCATATGGAGTTATTGAATTATTGAACTTAAAATAATTAAAATAATATAATATTATATATATGGTCTTAAATTAAAAAAGGAAAAAGAAAGAGAAAATATCAAAATTCATTTCTTCTTCTTCCTCTCCAAGGGCCGAACCACCATTAAAGTGAAAGAGAGGCATTCTCTTCTTCCTAACATCAATATTTGAAGGGTTTTTCAAGAATTAAGTGGAGTTTTAGTAATTTCTCCATCAATTGGTAAGCTTTCTTACAAAATTTTCAAGTTCTATGGAAAGATATGGATATATGATATTTGGGTTTTTGTATAAGCATGATTTAATTGCTTCAATGGATATGTATGATGCTACTTTGATTAGTAAGTAATGGTTTTTAAGTTAGATGAGAGAAAGGATTAAGTTTGGGTTGAGTTTGGATGAAGAAGATGATTTTAGGGTTATATGTAATTTGAAATTTTGCAATTATGTGTTTTAATTATTAAAATGGATACAATAGATATTCTTTGAGGCTTAAAGAAGGATTTTAAAGTCAAATGATGGATTTGATTAAGTTTAGATGGAGTTTGGGTGAAGTAGTGTAAATTTAGGGTTTCAGAAGAGAATTTTTAAAGTATGGTTGTTTATTTGATTTTAATGAATAAATCATATTATTAAATGATTTAAATGATTAGAAATGGGCTTAGATTAGCATTTGCAATTAGTTGGAATGAAGAACCATAATTGATGAAGATTAGGGCATATGTTAAGGTTTTCGTTAAAGAATATGTATTTATTTGATATAATTGCTTAAAATATGTTCTAATGTAATTGTATTAATGAAAATCAACTTAAAACACCAAGTAAAATGGATTAAAATGAAATTTTAAAGTTAAAGTAAGGGAAGGAAAATTTTGGGAAAGTGATTGGAATGATGCTTAATTAGGGTTTTATGTTTGAAATGTCTTAAAATGTGATTCTGAATAATTATATTTACTAACATTCTAAATAGGCATTAAGTGGAAGCAATTTTCCCAACCTTAGTGTTGAAGGGCATTGTGGAAGTGGAAGTTAAAGATATACTTTAGCTTGAGTTTGAGTGTTAAATTAAGTTATGTACATACTTTTGATAATTTAAAGGTATTTGCATTTAATTTGGCTTAACACATTTTGGATAGAAAATGTGTGAAGCTACTTGACTATTTGAACATTTATATACATTGTGATATAACATATGAATTGATAAGTATGCATTATGTACATTGTGAAAAGCCATTATTAACGGCTAAAATGAGTGCAATGTGGCTTATGTGAATTATCTAAGAATAACATAAAAATATTTGGGTAATATGATTGTAATGCTAAATGACATACATTGTGATAAAGTGATAAGAAATAATGAATTAAAGTGATTTGGCATTGTTATGAATAAGAAAAAATGAGAAAAAGGAGCAATGTGATAGGAAAATTGACTATGCAATGTAATATCCCAAATGATACCCTAAAATTTTGGAAATGTTTATTGTTGAAATTGAATGAAGTGATTTAAAGTTTGTATATTTGATTAGGTGAGAAGATAAAAAGAAGGTGTGTGTATATGTTGTATATATAGAGATATATACAGCATATACAAGTCAATGTTTTAATTATGGTCAAATGATATTTTGATTATTAAATTAGAAATTAAGTGATGGTGGAGGTTGATATTTGGGATTATATTATTATAATAATATTTTTGCTTGGTGGAGATTTAAAGAGAAATTCATATGGTTATTAGTGAAGGGGAGTTGACCATTTCTATTTTCATCTTCTTCTTCTTTCTTTTTGATAGCCACCACCATCTTCATCAAGGAAGATATTTTGTTGATTCCTAACTCAAGCAATTGAAGGGTTTCAAGAGATCAAGTTGGAGTTTTAAGGATTTTCTTCATTTTTTGTAAGTTTCCAACTTGTTTCTTTGTGTTCTTTTGGAGTTTGTGTATTTGAGTTTGGTGAATGTTTGTTGTAGATGTGTTTTTGGATGATTTGGTATGTTTGAAGTGTTTGGTCTTATTAACTTTGATTTTTGTGGTTGGATTGAAGAAAATGTTAAGTTTGGTGAAGAAAACAAGAGTTGTGGATTGTGTATGTGTTGAGTTATAAAATATGGTTGTGATTGTGTGTTGATGCATATAATTGAGTTGTTTTGATGTTATGCAAGTTTATTATGGTAAATTGATGGTTTTGGTTAAGTTTGTTTGGAGTGAAAAAGGGTAAAAGAAAGATGTTTGTTGGATGTGCTGTTTTTGCTATCGATTTTAGGCTTTTGGCCTGACACGCCCAGTAGCACGGCCATATCTTTAGGCGCATTGTTCGTTCTATTTTTAGTATGGGTGACACGAGCAGTGACACGCCCATGTCACTGAGCGTGTCATAGCTACTATGTTATTGGTGGATTGACACGTGCAGTGACATGCCCATGTCACTGAGCGTGTAAAAGCTTCTGTGTTGTGGGTTTAGGACACGGCCAGGGACATGCCCGTGTTGTTGAGCGTGTCATGTGAAGAGTTTGCCCTAGATAGTTCTTATTATTATTTTCTTTTGTGTATCACTAAGTGAGTGTGTACAATCACATTTGGATTAGGTTTTGAAGAGATTTGACGTAACCAATCCACGTGTTGAAGGATTCTTGGAAGAGGAGGTTGATAGATTGGTGTTTGTTGCTCATAGAGGTAAGTACAAACCTTATATGATTGCATACATTTACATGACTTTGGGACTTAACACATTTGGTTGGAAAATGTGTTAGGTTACCTATCATATTGTTGATATATGAGAATGGTGCTATGATTTGCATTATGTGAACTATGTGAAAAATATGTTGAGAATTAAAAATATATGAACAATGTAATTTGTTATGTATACCCTAATGATGAAAGGTGAAGCCATTGTTGATGGCTATAATGAAGTAAATGAAATATTTGGGGCATTGTTCATATAATGATTATGAGAAAATAAGAATGGATTTGATGATGAAATTATGAAAGAATTGTGTGCCTAGTATGTTATTCAATTTTTAAAGTTTTGTTGTTGGTGGCATGCCTAAAAGTAACAATCCCTTGAAGCTGGGTTGGGCTTGGTCCTTGAAGCCAGGTTGGGTTAATGCTATGCTCCCCTTGAAGCTTGGTTGGGCCTAGTCCTTGAAGCCTAGATAGAATGTTACATATGAGGTAATCCTCACTGTGATAATGATTCACCTACAGGCTTGATAAATGTGATTATTGGACCAAAACAGTAACTCTGGAATTTGAATGGCATATTAGTTTCTTTTGGGCCCATGCTTGACTTTGCTTTAATGTGAATTATGAATGATAGAAAAATTGAACAATATAATGAGATTTAGTGATATGAAGTATGATATCTTTATAAATTGTTTCTAATTCTTGAAAGTTTGACATTGACTTTATATTGAATCATATTGTTATCATGGGTTGTACCACTAAGCCTTTGGCTTAGCGCTATTATGATTTATAGCGCATGTGACAGGGTAGATCCTGTTGAACCGGAGAGTTCAGCTAGACTGAGTCGAGTCTAGGCTTGTGATCCCTTGTGAAGTGATGATTTTTAGACTTCAAGATCAGAGACGAACTGCCAAGCATGTATAAACTCTATATTTTTGTAAATATTGAATTTGATGTATATATATGTATATTTCGCGGCTTATTAAATAAATGTTTTGAATAAACTTTGGGTGTAATGAAGTTATATGTATATGTATTTTTACAAGGAATGTGTTATCTATTACTATTTATAATGATGATTTGATGTTAAAGTTTTAAAGATTGGTTTACTTCAAATAGACTGTGACATCCTTATATCCGTTATATGTATATTACAGATGTGGGTGTGTGTGGTGTACATATATGGGGTATAGGGGTGTTACAATTATTTTGGTATCAGAGCCTAGGTTTGAGGTTCTCAACCTAGGTGAATTATAAGAAAAAGGAAATTTAGATTTTTAAAATATGATTTTTAAATAAGATACATGCATTGAAACTGGCAGTTTCTGATCTTTGATGAGATATAGGTAGTGATAGCGTCTCAGTCACATCAGTCCATAGAAGGTAGTGCAGAGAGTGTAGCTCCTGATGAGGGTAGAGATGGAGCTAGGGTTGAGAGAGCTAGTGAAGCACCTACTCTTGTGCCAGAGAGACCATCAACTGATGAGATTCCACCGGTTTGGTTACGGCATATGGTAGAATTATTGAGGCAGGCTCCAGTGCGCGCAGTAGCCGCCACCACAACCATAGCCACAACTACCGGTGAGGTAGTATGATAAGTTAAGGAAGTTTGGAGCAGAGGACTTCTTTAGTACCACAGATCCTGCAGTAGCTGAGAAGTGGTTAGATAGAGTTAAGAGGATATTTATCCAGCTGCAAGCTACTCCTGAGGAAAAGTTTGATTATGCTAGATCCCTTCATGCTTATGATTGGTGGAAGACGGTTCCACATGCGATGGATGATCTACCGACCTTGACTTATGGTGATTTTCTACGGGAGTTTGAATAGAAGTATACTCCGAGGGAGTATAAGGATGCTAAGAAAATGGAGTTTCTGAATTTGAGAAAGGATAACCAGACAGTGACAGAGTATGAGATAGAGTTCATCCAGTTGAGTCATTATGCCGATGGGATTATTTTAGATGAGATAGATCGGTGCAGGAGATTTGAGGAGGGGCTGAGACCCTCTATTATGTGTATTGTTGTTGGTTCTCGGTACCAGGATTTTTCTCAGTTGGTTGCAGCAGCTAGGAGTGTGGAGAGAGCACAAGGTATTGCAGCAGCTGCTACTGAGGAGGAGACTAGAGCTAGGAGACCTTTGAGTGAGGCAAGGTCTTCATCTGTGAAGAGAGGCAGAGGAGGCTATTTTTCGAGGGCTAGTAGGAGCCAGAGGCAGTCTGGTAGGTCAGTTCAGTATCAGAGTCAGAGACCGAGACCTACAGTTTTTGTAGCTAGTGCTCCTACTCCAGTGGTTCATAGGTCTATTCCACCTACATGTGTTCATTGTGGTAGGGCACATGGGGGTGCTTGTTGGAAGACGGGTGGACCATGAGTGTATTTTAGATGTGGGTCACCAGATCATTTCATCAAAGATTGCCCTAAGTTACCGGAAGATAGACAAACTGATACTGTAGCTTCTCAACCCAGTGTTAGAGGAGGTTGAGGGGCAAAGGCTTTAGTAGATGTGGTCGGCCTGGGATCAGTCAGAGAGGAGGCTCTACATCCAGAGGTAGTAGGCCAAATGAGGCTGGGCCATCTCAGCGAGTGTATGTGATGCAGAGGCAGCCGGATGTTTCAGCCGTCATTACGGGTATATTTTCTTTATTTGGCATTTCAGTTCTTGCTCTTATTGATCCAGGATCTATGCATTCATACATAAGTGCATCTATTTTGCTGTGACTGAATTGCATTCATAATCCCTAGGATTTGATGTCTTGGTGACAAATCCTTTAGGGCATAGTGTGGTAGTTAGCAAGGTGCACCGAGATAGTTCAGTTGTGGTGCAAGATGAGAAGTTCTTGGGTGATTTGATTGAAATGCCTTTTAAGGAATATGATCTGATTCTAGGCATGGATTGGTTGTCTAAGCATGGAACTGTGGTAGACTGTCAAAATAAGTGTGTTACCCTAAGAACCAGCGATGGTAGAAGTGTGATGGTATCTAGTGAGCAGAGACATCTTGCATCCTTGTTTGTTTCAGCTGTTGCAGCTAGGAAGTTGATTCGAAAAGGGTGTGATGCTTATCTTGCTCATGTGGTAGATACCAGAGTAATGGGTTCTCAACTTGATAGTATACCCACAGTTATTGAATTCCCAGATGTGTTTCCCGAGGAGTTGCCAAGGTTACCCCCTGAGAGAGAGGTTGAGTTTGGTATCGATTTGTTGCCTAGCACCACTCCTATCTCTATTACTCCTTATCAAATGGCACCTGTTGAGTTTAGAGAATTGAAGGTGCAGTTGCAGGAATTGTTGGATAGAGGGTTTGTTCGCCCTAGTGTTTCTTCGTGGGGGGCGCCTGTTTTTTTTGTGAGGAAGAAAGATGGTACTTTGAGATTGTGCATTGATTATAGGCAGTTGAATAAGGTGACCATAAAGAATAAGTATCCTTTGCCTAGGATAGATGATCTCTTTGATCAATTGAAGGGAGCAGCAGTTTTCTCCAAGATGGATCTGAGATCAGGGTACCATCAATTGAGAGTCAGAGCTGAAGATATATCTAAGACAGCTTTTCGTACAAGGTATAGGCATTATGAGTTTTTGGTGATGCCTTTTGGGTTGATGAATGCACCAGCAGCTTTTATGGATTTGATGAACAGGGTGTTTAGACCCTAGCTAGACCAGTTTATGGTGGTCTTTATCGATGATATTTTGGTGTATTTGCATAATGAGGAGGATCATGATAAGTACTTGAGGAATGTATTGCAAACCTTGAGGGAGAAGCAGTTGTTTGCTAAACTATCTAAATATGAGTTTTTGCTTGATCAAGTGACTTTTCTGGGTCATGTGGTGTCAGCAGATGGTATAAGAGTTGATCCGAGTAAAGTTAAAGCCATTTTGAATTTTTATCCACCGAAGACTATGACAGAGGTTAGAAGTTTTTTGATAGCTACTCCACTCACCAGATTACATCGAAAGGGAGTTAGATTCATATGGACAAATCAATGTCAAGCAAGCTTTGAGCAGTTGAAGGAGATGTTGACTCAAGCTCCTGTTCTTACTTTGCATGTGGAAGATAAACCATATGTGATTTACAATGATGCTTCACATAATGGTTTAGGTTGTGTTTTGATGCAGGAGAGTAGAGTCATAGCTTATGCTTCTCGGCAGTTGAAGCTGCATGAGCTTAATTATCCGACACATGATTTGGAATTGGCAGCCATAGTTTTTGCTTTGAATATTTAGAGACATTATCTTTATGGGGAGAAGTGTTTTATTTATACAGATAACAAGAATTTGAAGTACTTGGGGGTTTAGAGAGAGCTGAATCTTCAGTAGAGACGATAGTTGGAATTGATTAAAGACTATGACTGTTTGATTGATTATCATCCTGGCAAGGCAATTATTGTTGCAGATGCCTTGAGTCGGAAGTCTTTGGCAGGTTTGACTACTTATTTGCTCTCATTGCTTGTTGAGTTGAAAGCGTTGCATGCTAGTTTTGAATCATGTGATGATGGTGCTTTGTTAGCTCAGTTGCAATTGAGACCGGTGTTGTTGGATCATATTAGGGAGGCTCAATTGGCAGATGAAAGAATTCAGAAGATTGTTTCGGATTACCAAAAAGGAGAGCCGAGATTTCTATATGAGAAATGATGGTAGTTTATGGTACAAAGATAGATTGTGTGTTCCTAATGATGCAAGATTGAAAAAGATTATTTTGGAGGAAGCACATCAGTTGGTTTTTGCTATGCACTCTGGGAATACTAAGATGTATCATGATTTGAAGCAACATTATTGGTGGTCAGGTATGAAGAGGGATATAGCAGAGTTTGTATCCAAATGCCTCACTTGTCAGAGAGTGAAGTGTATAGGTCATTTTTGTACTAGTTTTTAGTATGATTTTATGTGTGTTTTAGTTAATGTTTTGATTAATTGTTGTTTTAAGTGTGTTTAAAGTGTTGTTTTTAGGTTTAGGTACAAAAACACCCTTGGAAGATCAAAACAGGGCAAGAAAAGCATGAACCAAGCAAGACATGGCCAAGCCAAAGCAAGCTTGGCCATGTCCCTCAAAAGAAATTCAAGGCAAATGCAGACACACCCAGAGACATGGCCAAGCCTCTGGCCGTGTCTTACTCAAAGAGCAAATCAAAGAACAAGCCAAAGAAGAGAAGGAAAAGAAGGAAAATGAGCAACAGAGAGAGACACACCCAAGGGACACGGCCAAGCCACTGGCTGTGTCCCTCCAAGCATGTCAAACATGGCCAAGCTCACTTAAGCTTGGTCATGTCACTCACCATTCCAAAGAAGAAAGAAAAGATGAAGATCACATGAGACACGGCCAAGCCACTCTTGGCTTGGCCGTGTCACCTCCTTGAAGAGCAAAGAAAAGAAAGAAAGAAAGAAGAAGCCACAGTGAGGGACACGGCCAACTGGCTTGGCCGTGTCCCATGGAAATCAAGAGACATGGCCAAGCCAACCTTGGCTTGGCCATGTCACCTAATGGAAGGCAAAAAAAGATCAAGAGACACAGCCAAGCCAAATTGAGCTTGGCCATGTCACTCTTAATATCTATTTAAGCTCTTTCACATGACAGAAAAGGGAGACGGCTAGGGTTTTGAAAGGGAGAAAAGAAAAGAGAAGGAGTGAGCAAACATAATTTGGGATGAGGAGAGACTCTCCTTGTCCCTCATCTTCATCCTCCATCTTCATCTTCTCCATCTTCCATTGACAAGCTTCAATTTGGTTCTTTGGGATAAGTTGGGTTAACAAGATCTTGAAGGTTGAAGAAGCTTCATTGAAGGATTGGTGACTTGAGAAAGCTCCATTCCATCTTCCAAAGGCATAATCATTGAAAGGCTTGGTGACTTGAGAAAGCTCCATCCTATATTGTAAAGGGAAATCAACCATTGAAGAGGGCTTGAGTTCTTCATCAAATATCAAAGTGGAGCTAGGAGGAAGACTAGTAATCCTACTCTTGGCATCTTCACAAGGGGTTTTTCTATTCTCTCTTTTAATTCATTCCAATATTGTTTTTGTAGTATTAAGATATTGATATTGCAATGAACAATTTGTATTTGATTTATATTGAGTTGAATGAATGTTTTAAATTGATGATGTTGAGCTAAAAACCCATGCTTAGGGTTTGTAGTATATTTGATTGAATGCTTTGATTTGATATTTCCATTGATGTACCTTGTTGTTGGTTGATTGCATTGGATTGTATGCTAGGTTAATAGATTAGCTACCTATTGATCCCTAGATATTGAATGAAGAATCGAGAGGTGAAATTTGGTATCGGAATTATGCAATCGACTACCCTATGAATGAATTAGAAATATAAGTTCTAGGGTTTCATTAATTTGCAAATGTAAAATAATTGGTTATTGCTATTTCTTGAATGTGAGAACTAATGAATTGGTAATTGACTAATTAACCTTAAGGAACAAATTAATTTACAAGGTTATGTTAATGGATAATTGAGAATTGAGCTTTGATTGAATGGACCTATAACCCTAGGCATATTCCCAAAGAATCGATTTGATCTTGTACAACCTTCATACATAAACCCTACACTCTTTAATCTTAGGTTTAAATTGTTCTTTTACATTCCAACACAACAAACTCTCACTTTTAAATAATTTTTCAATCAAGCTATTAAGAACAACACCTTCTTGGGGAAACGACCTTGGGGCGATCACCTTAGCTACAGCTACCTCGTATACTTGCGAGTGACGCTTATAGTAGTACTTAATTTGAGCGCAACATGAAGGCTGAGCACCAAGTTCTAATAAGGTTGCTCCAACATTTAACAGTGCCAGAATGGAAATGGGAGCGAGTAACTATGGATATTGTGACTGGTTTGCCGTTGACTCAGAAGAAGCATGATGCCATCTAGGTGATTGTTGATCGGTTGACGAAGATAGCTCATTTTCTTCCAGTTCGGATGGACTATTCTCTTGAGAAGTTAGCTGAGTTGTATATTAGTGAAATAGTAAGATTGCATGGAGTCCCAATTTCTTTGGTATCTGATCGAGATCCCCGGTTCACTTCAAAGTTTTGGAAGAGTTTGCAAAATGCTTTGGGTTCTCGGTTATATTTTAGCATTGCTTTTCATCATCAGATAGATGGGCAGTTAGAGAGAGTGATATAAATTTTAGAGGATATGTTAAGAAGTTGTATCATTGATTTCTCTGGGAGTTGGGACAGATTTTTGCCATTAATGGAATTTTCTTATAACAACGGTCATTAATCCAGTATTAAAATGGCACCTTATGAGGCATTGTATGGTAGAAGATGCAGGATGCCTCTATGTTGTGATGAAGTTGGAGAAGGTAAGTTGGTTGGTCCCGATTTGATTAAAGAAAAGGAAGAGAAAGTGAAAATAATTCGGGATCGGTTGAAAGCAGCTTCAGACAGATAGAAATCTTATTCAGATTTGAAGAGGAGAGACATAGAGTTCAATGTTGGAGATAAAGTATTTTTGAAAGTGTCTCCTTGGAAGAAAATTTTGAGATTTGGTCGCAAAGGAAAGTTGAGTCCTCATTTCATTGGACCTTATGAAGTATTGGATAGAGTTAGACCAGTGGCCTATCGACTTGCATTGCCGCCTGAATTGGATAGAATTCACAATGTCTTTCATGTCTCTATTCTGCGGAGGTACAGGTCAGACCCATCTCATATTTTATCAGTGGAAACTATTGAGGTGAGTCCGGATCTAACTTTTGAAGAAGAACCAGTGGCTATTCTAGCACATGAAGTGAAAGAATTGAGAAAAAAGAAAGTGCCACTTATGATGGTTCTTTGGAAGAATCATGCTAAGGAAGAGGCAACTTGGGAGAGTGAGCAAGTGATGCGAGATCAGTATCGCAAGCTATTCCAGACTTAAGATCAGGTAATTTCGAGGATGAAATTTTTTTTGTAAAGGGGGAGAATTGTAATATCCCAAATGATACCTAAAATTTTGAAAATGTTTATTGTTGAAATTGAATTATGTGATTTAAAGTGTGTGTATTTGATTAGGTGAGAAGATAAAAAGAAGGTGTGTGTATATGTTGTATATATAGAGATA
The DNA here is from genome assembly GCA_947685225.1 of Garcia nutans. Taxonomy (NCBI): domain Eukaryota; kingdom Viridiplantae; phylum Streptophyta; class Magnoliopsida; order Malpighiales; family Euphorbiaceae; genus Garcia; species Garcia nutans. The sequence continues at coordinate 10,701,599 of CANTUV010000033.1, read as the reverse complement.
TATACAACATATACAAGTCAATGTTTTGATTATGGTCAAATGATATTTTGATTATAAAATTAGAAATTAAGTGATGATGGAGGTTGATATTTGGGATTATATTATTATAATAATGTTTTTGCTTGGTGGAGATTTAAAGAGAAATTCATATGGTTATTAGTGAAGGGGAGATGACCATTTCTATTTTCATCATCTTCTTCTTTCTTTTTGATAGCCGGCCACCACCATCTTCATCAAGGAAGAGATTTTGTTGATTCCTAACTCAAGCAATTAAAGGGTTTCAAGAGATCAAGTTGGAGTTTTAAGGATTTTCTTCATTTTTGGTAAGTTTCCAACTTTTTTTTTTGTGTTCTTTTGGAGTTTGTGTATTTGAGTTTGGTGAATGGTTGTTGTAGATGTGTTTTTGGTTGATTTGGTATGTTTGAAGTGTTTGTTCTTATTAACTTTTATTTTTGGGGTTGGATTGAAGAAAATGTTAAGTTTTGTGAAGAAAACAAGAGTTGTGGATTGTGTATGTGTTGAGTTATAAAATATGGTTGTGATTGTGTATTGATGCATATACTTGAGTTGTTTTGATCTTATGCAAGTTTATTATGGTATATTGATGGTTTTGGTTAAGTTTGTTTGGAGTGAAAAAGGGTAAAAGAAAGATGTTTGTTGGATGTGGTATTTTTGGTATCAATTTCAGGTTTTTGGCTTGACACGCCCAGTAGCACGGCCATGTCTTTGAGCGTGTCATTGGTTCTACTTTTAGTATGGGTTACACAAGTAGTGACACGCTCATGTCACTGAGCGTGTCATAGCTACTGTGTTGTTGGTGGATTGACACGTGCAGTGACACGCCCATGTCACTGAGCGTGTCAAAGCTTCTGTGTTGTGGGTTTAAGACACGGCCAGGGACACGCCCGTGTTGTTGAGCGTGTCATGTGAAGAGTTTGCCCTAGATAGTTCTTATTCTTATTTTCTTATGTGTATCACTAAGTGAGTGTGTACAATCACATTTGGATTAGGTTTTGAAGAGATTTGACATAACCAATCCAAGTGTTGAAGGATTCTTGGAAGAGGAGGTTGATAGATTGATGTTTGTTGCTCATAGAGGTAAGTACAAACCTTATATGATTGCATACATTTACATGAATTTGGGACTTGACACATTTGGTTGGAAAATGTGTTAGGTTACCTATCATATTGTTGATATATGAGAATGGTGCTATGATTTGCATTATGTGAACTATGTGAAAAATATGTTGAGAATTAAAAATATATGAACAATGTAATTTGTTATGTATACCCTAATGATGAAAGGTGAAGCCATTGTTGATGGCTATAATGATATAAATGAAATATTTGGGGCATTGATCATATGATGATTATGAGAAAATAAGAATGGGTTTGATGATGAAATTATGAAAGAATTGTGTGCCTAGTATGTTATTCAATTTTCAGAGTTTTGTTGTTGGTGGCATGCCTAAAAGTAACAATCCCTTGAAGCTGGGTTGGGCTTGGTCCTTGAAGCCAGGTTGGGTTGATGCTATGCTCCCTTTGAAGCTTGGTTGGGCCTAGTCCTTGAATCCTAGTTGGGATGTTACATATGAGGTAATCCTCACTGTGATAATGATTCACCTACTGGCTTGATAAATGTGATTATTGGACTAAAACAGTAACTCTGGAATTTAAATGGCATATTAGTTTCTTTTGGACCCATGCTTGTCTTTGCTTTAATGTAAATTATGAATGATAGAATAATTGAACAATATAATGAGATTTAGTGATATGAAGTATGATATCTTTATATATCGTTTCTAATTCTTGAAAGTTTGACATTGACATTACATTGAATCATATTGTTATCATGGGTTGTACCACTAAGCTTTTGGCTTAGCACTATTATGATTTATCGCGTAGGTGACAGGGTAGATCCTGTTGAACCGGAGAGTTCAGCTAGACCGAGTCGAGTTTAGGCTTGTGATCCCTTGTGAAGTGATGATTTTTAGACTTCAAGATCAGAGACGAACTGCCAAGCGTGTATAAACTATATATTTTTGTAAATATTGAATTTGATGTATATATATGTATATTCCGCTACTTATTAAATAAATATTTTAAATAAACTTTGGGTGTAATGAAGTTATATGTATATGTATTTTTACAAGGAATGTTTTATCTATTACTATTTATAATGATGATTTGATGTTAAAGTTTTGAAGATTGGTTTACTTCAAATAGACTGTGACATCCTTATATCCAGTATACGTATATTACATATGTGGGTGTATGTGGTGTACGTATATAGGGTATTGGGGTGTTACATGGAAAATATGTACTATTTATGTGTTGCCTAGTATATTATTCATTTTTAGAGTTTTGTAAATGGTGGCATGCCTATGAGATTATTCTCATCATTTTCCTTCCGGGCTAGACGTTAGGCGTCACTGATATATGATTTACCTTTGGGCTAGACATTTGATGTCACTGTGATTTTCCTTTGGCCTAGACTTTGGATGTCACTTGTATTTCCTTCGGGCTAGATACTGGTGTCAAAATAAATCAAAAATAGTAACTCTAGAATTTGAATAATGTATTAGGTTATTTGGGCCTAATGTTTGTGAATGTATTAATGTGATGTTTAGGAAGAATAATAAATGTGAATTAAAGTGGAATTGCATATCACATTGTGAGATGTCATGAAACAGCACCATGCATTGTCATTTCTCTTAAAGTTTCATTATTACCAAAGTATGTAATGCTAGGCTTTTAGCTTAATGTGATTGAAATTCATCGTGCAGGTGACAGAGTTAATCCAGTAGAACCGAAGAGTTCATCTAGACCTGGTCAGGTCTAGACTTTAGGTTGTTTGAGTGAGGCGACTTTGCTCCTATAGGATCAGAGTAAGTTGCTCATATGTATATATTCTATTCTGTAGTACATTTTATCATTATGTATTTTATGTTTATGTTTTTGGGAGTATTGTAAATTACAAAGAATTTTTGGACTAATTTTGTAATATGAGATTGTATATATGTTATATATATATGTACATATTTAAATGTTTTGAGAAAAATGTGGAAGATTGAGAAGTTGGGGTGAAATGTTTGATTTATTATTATTAGAAGTATATTTTTCTGCAGGTTGAGTATTGTTGAAATTTTTGAGATGTCCAATTTACAGATAAAACTCTGGTGAGTTTTTCCTAGAGGTTTTTATATAAATTACTTATTTTGGGTACCTAAAATTAAAAAAAATATATATTTTATTTACTTTTTTAAAATATACATTTTAAATGTTTTAAATGTTATGTTGGAAATATGAGAATTTTTAATAAACTGAATTGTGACATTCTTATATTGTGTATGTGTATTTTACATATACTGTGTGTATATATTATACTTATATAGAGTATAAGAGTGTTACATATTCCTTTGAAAGCTTAAGTTTAATCCTTGTACCAACTATCGTTTGATCTTATTTATCATTTATAATTATTTCAACTACAGTCAACATGACTAATCCATTGTTAAATTCATTTTATTTTATTTTAATTGTAAATCGAATTACTACCAACAAACACCTTCATTGTGAGATAACTTTGGGACGTTCTACTATTACTACAACTACCTTGTATACTTGTGAGTGTCACTTTTAGTAGTAGTAAGTAGAGCACAACAACCTTCAAACATATGAACTTGATATATGTTTTGCTCCTTTTTCCTCCTTATTTTCATATCATAGTACCACTCCGGTTCTCTTATTAACTTGAAGCTCATCACTAGGCTTCTTGTAATAATCATAATATGTTTTCATTAACATTAAAGTCCTATTTCCTATAATTCCCTCTACCATATCCCTATTTGTTACTATTTGTAGATCTTACAAAATAAGACACTATTCTCAGCCCCTTCTTCTAACTGCGCATTTCCCAACCTTTGTCTCTCAACTCTAAGAATAAGAGAATGACCTTTACTAACTGAAGGCAAGGATCAAGCATCAAAATTTGATTCTTATCATTCTCATAACTCTTATTCAGTCCCATCAAGAATTGCATTAACCTATTTAACAACACAATATCTTCCATTTCCTTCCATACTTCACACTCACACTTTCCACAAGTGTTGGACTCAATACATTCAGTTCATCCTATAACTTCTGAATCTTTATGTAATAAGCATTAACAAAAAAAATTACCTTGCACCATCAAATTAAACTCTTTTTGCAACTAGCACAATTGTGGCCTATTACATTCTCTATAATTCTCCTCGAATTCAAGCCAAAGTTCCCTTGCAAAAGATGTGTAAATAAATGCTTCTGCTATTTCTTTGTTTATCAAATTTAGAATCCATGAGATTGCCATAGAATGTGCTCTCCACCATACATCATAGTTTGCAGAATTCTCTTTAGGGACATGTCCAGAACCATCTATGAAACTTGGTTTGTTCTTAACTATCAATGCTATTCTCATCGATCTATTTTAGGTCAAATAATTACTTCGATTCAACAAGTTGTTGCCAAAATCATTTCTAGATTAGCCGACATTTGGAGATGAATTGGATTACCAAAATTGATTACTCTTGATTCTTAAGCCTAAGTTACAGATTGTTCTTGATTTCCAACCATGATTAACAATCAATTTGAACAAACTAGAGGCAACCCAGTCTATAAAATCATAGGATCTTCTTTAACCATATTGCTTTGATACCATGATCAAAATAGAGAAATCTAAAATTGAAGAAAACTTCTCTAATTTACTAAAAATGAGGAGGAAAGAAAAAAACCTTAATAAAATGGTGCACATCAAGCTTATTTCTTTCTCCCACTTTCAATTAGTGAAACGATGCGTATAGCACCAATGCACAATGTTTTACTACAAAATACAGCAACATCAATAAGTTGACATCATCTTCCATAATAGATCACATAGAAAATTTATAAAAGGCTTAATACATTCGTTGCTCCCTATACTTGGCACGTTTAGTCGTTTTTCCCCTTTATACTTTTGCTTTAACCATTTAGCCCCTTCTACTTGTCAATTTGTTAACAATTTAACCCTTATTAGTTGACGTGGCAGAATGTGTGTAGTTTAATTTCTTAAATCGCATGAATATAATTAAATATGTTGATATATAATGTCAAATCTCAAAAATACCCTTCAATAAATTAAACATATTCGTTGATTATTTATTATATTATTGTCTTAAATTGTAAAATTATTTTTATATTATTTATTAAAAATTAATAATATTAAAATTTATTTATAATATTATATTAAATTATTTTTTAAATTAAATTAATTTTTAATTTAATTTTCTCTACCATATTAAAAATTAAAATTAAATTAAATTAAAAAAGGATAAAGAAAAATATCGTTGCTTCAACATCATCTTCATCGTCTCCTCTGTCATTTCCTAGCATCATCATCGCCTCCACCGTCATCAGTCAGCCAAGAAACTGGTATATCGCCTGCACCATCATTGCCTAACATCATCGCCTCCACCATCATCAATAAGCCAAGAAATTGGTGGTAAAGAACCCAGTATCATCGCCTCCACCATCATCACCCAGCATCATTGCCTCCAACGTTGTTAGTTAGCCAAGAAACTAGTGGTGAAGAACCCAGTATCATCCCCTCCACCATCATCGCTTAGCATCATCGCCTCCACAAACCCAACACCTTCACCTTCCAAGCAAGCTGCCAAGAACTAGAAGACGAGCTCAAAATTTCCATTTTTTTTATTCTTCAAGATAAAATAAACAAAAGGAGGTGTTGATCTGATTAATACCTCCTTTAATCCAAATTAAAAAAAAAATTGTATCTTTCAATAATCAAGTTATTATCATCAATACCTTTCAAATTAAAATTCCAAGTCAATGGTCCAACACATCAAAAATCAAAATCCAATTTTCGATTTAACTTCTCTCTCTGCTACTGATTTTGGGTATAAAATATATTTTGAGATTTTTAAAGTGATTGTTGTTATGGGTTCTAAATTTTTCTTAATTTTAATTTTTTATTATTAAAAAAATATAATTTATTGATTTTTAAAATTTTTTATTATTTTAAATTAAAATTTATTATTTTTTTATATTAATTGATGACGTGTTAAAGATGTCACAACATTTGTAAGCCAAGTGCTGCTTAATATCTGGTCATATTGAATTAAGGGTTAAACTGTTAAGAAATTGATAAATAGAAGGGGCTAAATGGTTATAGTCTAAGTGCAAAATGACTAAACAGACCAAATATATAAGGCAATAGATGTATTAAGTCTTTATAAAAAAAAACCTTTATATATTTGTTTGATCTTGCTTAATATTGAGCAAATGATTGTGTATGGTGGTTTGAGAATTTTGGAGAAAAGATAATATTGGATATATATATATATATATAAGAGAATCCCTCAATAGAAGAGAGATATAAATGATGAATCTTATAACAGAAAATAGATATATAAAAAATAAATTTAATAGACAATGTTGAGCATTGAAATTAATTTTTAAATTATTTTTAAAAATTTCATGTATCATATATAATAATTTTTCATCTTAATAATATCTATTGTAACAAAATTCAGATATAATAAATTTTATGTAGGTTTTAATTATGAAGAATTTTATTATCTACTTGTCCTTTAAAAAATAAAAAAAAATTGGAATCCAAACAACAAACGAGTCGACGGAGTTTTAAATACCTCAACTTCAAATACTCTAATCCTAACGTGAATTATATAAAATATGATCCAAATAGTTATAATTTAATCAAATTTACTCAGAATTCATCATATTTGATACTTTTTAACTTTTTTTTTTGGTATATTTTAACTTTTAATTAATTTCTCTATTTTCCAACCCTTGATGGATAAATCTATAATCACCTTTAACTCATCTTAACATTAGTAACATTACCCTAGTGAAAAGAAGAAAATGCTTTCAAATAAAATTATAAAATACCCACAAAAACTTAATAATTTTCAGATTTTGTGCTCAACATTACAAGAATTAAAAACCACAATATTAAAATAAAAAATAAAACATCCTAAAATGCCTGAATAAATATTTTATCTATTGAGATTTTACTCATTTCTTCTTTTTTTTTTTAATTGAACCCTCTCATTTAGAAATTTTTAACCATAGAAAAACGTATTAAATTCATTGACAGTCAACAATAATAAACATGTGAGAATGCTTCGAGAAAAGAAGTGGCCCCGCATTTTTTCTGTTTCTTCTACCCAGAAGTGGTTTTCTTCTCCAACCCATAGGTGATTTCAGCCACAGGCTTGGATGGTCGACAGCAGTCCCAAATCCTTCTTTTTTTTCTTAGATTTATTAAGATTTTATTGTTTTTTCTAGTAGATTTGTTAATCATCGCTTGAAATCTAGTTTCATTCTTTTCCTTGCTTCTCTCTCTTTTTATCAACTAGAGACCATGAAACTTTACATGAGTATCTCGATTTATCTTCTAGGCTAAAAGGAAGCTTTGTTCTTACAAGTTTTATAGGCCAAATCTTTCTCCAATGATCTCAGACAGGGTTTTCTCTGTTTGGCACTTAAAGCTAGGTTTATGTACCCTTTTTCGATTGAAGCTTCTGTACTATCTCAACAGATACTTAAGTGGGGAAGCTCCTTGCATTTTCTCTTTTATGATAGTCTTCGGCCTCTACCAATCTGAAGAAGCCTTTAAGGCAATCGCAAATTTTATCTGCTTTCAACACCACACAACTCCTTAGAATATCGGTGTGACTCCCCTTAAACTTAGCTATGTTTCTCCTGGACGGATCAATGTTTGTTTGATTGCCAGTCTTTTAAGTCACCTTATTGTTTTTACAAGAATAAGGATTCTTGGTGGTCTGATGCTCTTCTTGCGAGCCATATCTTCTATTTTCTGATTTTCTTTTGCTGGTTAATTGGCTTCCGTTATAGATCAGTTTATTTGTGCTTCTGCTATAAGTTTAGGGGAGATTTTGATGAACACCTGAGATTGTTGTTCTTTTAATTTTAACGATTTCTCACTTTTCTGATAAAAAATAAACAGTAATAAACATGTTGATGCCACCTAATGGTTTTACAAGGATTTAATGTAAAATATAGAATTTCAAAACGTGTTTTTTCTTTAAAGATACTGTCATACCATTCAAAATAGGACATGCACCTGGTCATTAGGACCCATGTGCAAGGGAACAACAAAACACTTGCATTAATGCTTTTCATTAAACTGACAATGAACATAAAAGTTCGTATAACATGCCAAAAAATTCAAGCTAATGGCAGCAACAAGATGAAGCAAACATTTCACTTGTTTTTGGATAAAGCACGGGCCTTCGGCTCATATTTAAGTACATCCCTGTCGTGCTCAAGTACTAGCAGCACGTTTAAGGCAAGCATATGTAAAAGCATGAATCTAAAAGAAGCTGGGTTCTTATTTACACATCCTCATTGTGCTGTTGGAGTACCAGCATCGTTTCAAGGGATTTATATATTATAGCAAGCTGCCCCAGTAACTGGAAGGAAATTTAAAACGCAAAATATCAAGCATACGGAACACATGAAAACTCCTGAGAGATTTTTTATTCTTACACCAAACTCTTGCTATGAACTTGCACCAAAAACACGGATTCTCTGTTCAATTGGTACCCGGCAGCATGGGCATGCAGCATTACCCTTCTTACCATAATTGTCACTGCAACTGACACACATAACTTGATGGGCACAGGGAAGAAAAACAACAGAGACCTCATCTTTGATACAGATTATGCATTCTCTATCACAGTTGGCGCCTTTATCAGATGAATCTTCAAGTTTATCTAACTCATGAAGCAGCCTAGCAATTGTTTCTCCTTGGGGCCTTGTATTCTCAGGCCTTCCCAAGGGATAAGCATTTAATTGAAGATTCAAGTCAGTGGACTCCGCAGATGATTTTAAACGTGAAAGCTCCTGCTCAAGTCTTTGAAGATCATCCTTGTGGCATTGGAAGTCTATCTCTATCTTAAGGCGCAATGCTTCAAGCTTCCTTTTATTGCTGGCCTCAGCAGCTTCCTTGGAGCGTCTTTCCTCCTCTACCTGGGCCAGTGCTTGGTCTTTGGCTTTCACTTCCTGCCTCCACTTTGCCTGTAATAATATATTGGATGGCACAACTGGTTCATACTGTAGTTTAGGATAGAATACCATATACTAAGATTTAAACTGAAAGAACCCTAAAAGTTTGAACATTGCTGAAAAATTAAATAATCCTTAAAAAAAATCATAGAAGACTGACAAAAGAATACTGAAATAATGCATACTGTTGCAAGAGCAAACTTTATTCTCGGATCATAGCGTAGCGTGCAGACTTTCTTTTTTTTTTTTTAATAACAAAAAAGGGCTTAATTTGCAACAAGTATTTTGAAAATTCTCCATTTTATGAGAAAATCTTAGGTAGACTCTATCAGTGTCAGCTGCAAACTAATCCCATTAAAATGAGTATATTGTTAACTTTTAGTAAATTTTGAACACTTAATCATGGTGAATTTGTGAATTTTACACCCAGGAAAATGTCAAAATTTAATTTTTATTATCACTTGACAACATGCCTTTAGGCCACAGCCAATGGGAATGCAATATAATTTACACCTAAGAATTTCTCCCATTTTACAGCCTACCAAACTCTCTGTCAAATACACGGCAGGTAAAGTGGGTCAAATAAATAGAACATGACAACAATCTTTTGTCCACAATCAAAATCTGTTAATAGAAAAGAATCAAAAGCACTTGAAAAAAAAAATGCAGTCGCAGCATGTGCAATAATTTCACAGTACTAGCTATCAGTGAGGATGAGAACACAAGCTAACACATGTTTCCAAATATTTCAAACAAGACTTTTCCTGTTTGATGGTTCTAGTGATCCTTTGGGATGGTTAATTGTTGAGAACACTTATGTTAAGATTCTTAGAATGGGATCTAGTCAGGGGACGATGAACAGGAGATTCTCCTTCTTGGAGTTTCCTCGAACGACCTATGATGAATTAAAAAGAAGGAATATAGAAAAAAAGAGCTCGTTAGAGGGAGCTGTGACCTTTGTAATAGAGTGGAAATTATTGCTTGTTTTATTTCATAAACATGTTCTCCTTATATAGAGATTACATGATTACAATATATAGAAACTTCCTTAACAATAGCATTTGATGAAGGCATTAATTCTGCCTATTACACTTAATAAAATAACAGCCATATTTCTGTAATTAATTAATTGTGATCTGTTACCTTTCTCTGCTGCTCTTTCCTTGTAAGGTATGTTGACTTCTTCCTTTCATAATTCTTGCCTATGAATGCGTCTCTAACATCACTCCCCGGCTGGACAAAAAGCTTGTCCTCAAGCTTGAAGTTAGGATAAGAACTCTGGAAATTTGGGACAGACTCCCAGGTAGCATCAGATTGGGATAATCCCTTCCATTCAACCAAGATTTCCCAAGTGCCGCGGTTGAGACGAGAACGCAGAATTGAGAGTGGGTAAGGACTGAAATCCCCATCTGGCAACGCAGGAATTGCTGCAATAGTTGTAGGTGAAGGACCTTTAAAGGCTTTCAAAAGAGAGACATGAAAAACATTATGAATTTTGCAATCAGAGGGCAATTCCAACTTGTAAGCAACTGAACCAATTTTGCTAATGATTTTGAACGGACCATAAAACCGAGGGCCCAACTTGTGGCTTTGTTTCTTGGGAAGAGATTTCTGGCGATGTGGATGCAATTTTAACCAAACCATGGTACCAGGTTCATATTCCACATCACGATGGCCTTTATCATACACTGCTTTCATTCGTTGTTGAGCTTGCTGGAGTCGAAAATGGATGTGACTTATCAACTCATCCCTCTCAATCAACGCTTGATCCACAGTATCCACTCTAGTGGTTCCAGCTTCATAAGAGAGCAAACGAGGTGGATCTCTTCCATAAACCACTTTGAAAGGAGAAGTGAGGAGTGCTGTGTGAAAAGAGGTGTTATAGCAGTATTCTGCCCAAGGAAGCCAAAAAGACCATTTGGAAGGAGCATCACCAACCATGCACCTAAGATACATCTCAATGGTGCGATTAACAACCTCGGTCTGCCCATCCGATTGGGGGTGATAAGCAGAAGAGAAGGCAATTTTTGTACCATGTAACCGAAAAAGCTCCTTCCAAAAATGACTAGTAAAAATCACATCACGATCACAAACCACAGATTCAGGAATACCATGCAGACGTACAATGTGCTCAAAAAACAGATTGGCAACGGTGACAGCAGTATATGGATGCGCCATTGGAATAAAATGGGCATATTTAGAGAAGCGATCCACCACTACTAACAAAACAGACTTGCCTCCAGATTTGGGTAGCCCATCAATGAAGTCCATAGAGATATCTGCCCAAATTTGAGAAGGAATTGGCAAGGGTTGGAGTAGACCAGCAGGATTTAAATGCTCTGCTTTGTTTCTTTGACAAGTAGCGCAAGAGGCTACATATTCTTGAACATTCTTTTTCATTCCCTGCCAATAAAAATCCTTTCGAAGCCGTTGCAAGGTTTTTTGAATGCCTTCATGTGTGCCATCATGAGTACCCGAGATAATTGCAGAAATTAATGAAGAATTGGGTAGGAGAAAAATCTTCTCTTTGAAAAAGATCAATCCGTCCTTGTAAGCCCAATTGGTATCCACAGCTGCTTGCTGAATTTTTTGAATTAATTCTTGAAGGGCCATGGAACCTACAACCTCTTCACGAATTGCATCAAACAAGAGAACTTTGGGCTGAGTAATGGCAAAAAGAATACCTGAATCTTCATCTCTGCGGGAAAGAGCATCAGCAACCTTATTTAGATTTCCAGCTTTATATTCAACATGGAAATCCAAACCTAGGAGTTTGCTAACCCAATGCTGTTGTGGAGAAGTGGAGAGTCGCTGTTCCAATAGGTATTTTAAGCTGAAATGATCTGTTCGGATGAGAAATTGTTTTCCCCAAAAATAAGAGTGCCAATGCTGGACTGCTTTGGCTAATCCAATTAATTCTCTTTCATAAGCAGGTAATTTTGAGTACCGTTCAGCTAATTTGCGACTAAAAAAAGCAATTGGATGGCCTTTTTGTTGTAGAACAGCGCCAATCCCACTACCAGAAGCATCACACTCGATCACAAACTCTTCCTCAAAGTTGGGTAATTGGAGGACTGGGGTATTAGCAAGAGCTTTCTTCAAGGCATGGAAAGATTGAAGAGCTGTATCATTCCATTGGAAGGCATTGCGTCGCAACATGCTAGTTAATGGGGCAGCAATTTGACCATAATTTTGGATAAATTTCCTGTAGTAGCCAGCTAATCCTAAAAACCCACGAAGTGCCTTAATAGATTGGGGCACTGGCCATTCAGTAATAGCTTGGATTTTGCTGGTATCTACCGAAACCCCTTTTGCAGACACAATATGCCCGAGATAAGCAACCTGGAGTGCACCAAATGAACATTTAGATTTTTTGAGAACCAATCGATGTGCTTGCAATACCTCAAAAATTAGCTGAAGGTGAGTGAGATGGTCCTCCCACGTTTTACTGTAAATCAGAATATCGTCGAAGAAGACGAGGACAAATTTGCGCAGATAATCTTTGAAGATTTCATTCATGAGTGCTTGGAAAGTAGATGGGGCATTTGTGAGGCCAAACGGCATTACTAAGAACTCGAAGTGCCCATGATGTGTTCGAAAAGCTGTCTTCTCAACATCTACTGCTGCCATACGAACTTGATGGTACCCCGATTTGAGATCCAATTTTGTGAAATAGGACACCCCATGAAGTTCATCCAAGAGTTCATCCACGACTGGGATTGGAAATTTATCTTTGATGGTGTGATGGTTGAGCTCTCTGTAATCCACACAAAAACGTCATGTCCCGTCTTGTTTGCGAACTAGCAATACTGGAGAAGAAAAGGGTGAACGGCTGGGCCTAATGATGCCTTGTTGTAACATTTGTTCACACTGCCTTTCAATCTCATCTTTCTGTAAATGTGGATAGCGATACGGCCGAACCACTATAGGATTGGTTCCAGGCAGCAAAGAGATACGGTGATCGCAAGCTCGCAGAGGAGGCAATCCAGCTGGTTCTTGGAATAAATCTTGGAAACTGCTCAATATAGATTCTATTTCAGATTGTGGGGTATGAGCACCCTTCAATGCATACAAACAATGATCTGCCTTCCTTTGTTGACCATACAGAGTTATTTGCTTGCCTGCACTTGTGAAACCCATAGTGAGAGCATCAAAGTCCCAGAGTATTGGACCCAGTGACTTGAGCCATTTAACCCCCAGAACCAAGTCAAAAGCATCTAGAGGAATCATAAAGAAATCAGCTATAAAAGAATGAGAATCAACATCAAAATTTACCGCCAGACACACCCCTTTGCTAGCAACCTTCTCTCCGTTGGCCACAGATACCGTCATTCCTGATTTTGGTTGAATTTTGAGTCCGAGTAGATGGGCAGCTTTGTCACTTACAAAATTGTGGGTGCTTCCGGAATCGACCAACACAATTAAAGGTTGGTGATTGATGAAAACTAGCAATTGCATAGTTTGAGCATCTTGTTTGCCGGTGATGGCACATAAGGAGATCAGGGGTTCCTCTTCCACGTTTGCTGGTGTGTCATGAAGCTCAATTGAATCATCCAGTTCTAACCAGAACAACCTCTTACATTGATGCCCAAAGGAATATGATTCATCACAATTATAACATAACCCTTTAGCTCTTCTTTCCGCCATTTCTGCCCTGCTAAGTTTCTTGATATATGAATTGGAACTCACACTGCCTTGGGATGTTGTTTGTTCATTTGCAGCCTTGCTTGTGCGATTCATCGAGGACGTTGCGCGCTGATTGGATGATACAGAGAAGCCTCCTTTATTCTCTTTCCATCGAGATAGCTGTTGCCTTCTTTCATAGGCTCTAGCAAGATTCATGGTTGTAGCAAGATTGGTTGGGTTTTGTAACTCTACATCCATCCGAATGATCTCAGATAATCCAGCTGTGAAAAGATGAACTTGTTGATCTGACCGAACATTGGATGCTCTTGCCAACAAAAATTGAAATCTCCTTTGGTAATCTTCTACGGTACCCATCTGTTTAAGATTAACCAATTCCCCCAAGGGGTTGCTGTTTAATGGTGGCCCAAAACGCACATTACAAGCGTTTTTAAAGGTAATCCAGTCCATCACTGGTTCCTCTTCTTCAAGTTTGTTGAACCATAGTTGAGCTTCACCTGTAAGATGAAAACCTGCCAGCTGTACCTTATCTTCTTCCATTGTTTTTTGGTTAAGAAAAAATTGTGAGCATCGATTGAGCCATCCCAATAGATCATCCGAACCATCATATGTAGGGAAATCGAGCTTGGTGTAACGAGGAACAGTGAAGGCTCCCATTCGGGCATCATTGGATTGATTACCTTGCCTTGGAGTTTTAGTGTGACTGCCATCATTTTCGGACACCATCGTTTGCTCCTTTTGTTTGCTGGCTTTTAGGAATTCAGTTAATTGTCGAGATAGCATCTCGATTTGGCTTTGCATCTGCTCCATTTTTGAATGGTTGCTTTTCATGAAGCTGTCAACTTTCTCCTGCCATTGTGAGTCTCCCATGACACCTGGCTCTGATACCAAGTTGTTAAGATTCTTAGAATGGGATCTAGTCAGGGGACGATGAACAGGAGATTCTCCTTCTTGGAGTTTCCTCGAACGACCTATGATGAATTAAAAAGAAGGAATATAGAAAAAAAGAGCTCGTTAGAGGGAGCTGTGACCTCTGTAATAGAGTGGAAATTATTGCTTGTTTTATTTCATAAACATGTTCTCCTTATATAGAGATTACATGATTACAATATATAGAAACTTCCTTAACAATAGCATTTGATGAAGGCATTAATTCTGCCTATTACACTTAATAAAATAACAGCCATATTTCTGTAATTAATTAATTGTGATCTGTTACCTTTCTCTGCTGCTCTTTCCTTGTAAGGTATGTTGACTTCTTCCTTTCATAATTCTTGCCTATGAATGCGTCTCTAACAACTTATTTCAACATACATAATCCTGAAGATAAGAAGGTTAGATTGGCTTCCTCTCACTTAGGAGTGGAAGCACGGATATTGTTCCTTAAACTGAAAAGGGATTGGCAAATCAACTTTGGAAAAGAAGAAACGCTTTTACAACAATGCAGTTTGCCTTGTGGTACACCAATTCAAATTAATAAATTAGGAGAGCTTCGAAAGTTCCTCCAAGTGAGGACTGTGGGGGAATATCAATAGAAGTTTAAGTCATTAGCAGCTTGCTAAAGGTCTTTCTTATAATTGTAATGAATTGCACATTCCTGGAAACCAATGCTAAAAGCTAGGAGTCATCAAGAAGCAACCAGAGGATGAAGCAGAAGAAGTGTTACAGAAGCCACTAGAACTAGGAATTTCAGTTCATGCCATCATTGGGTTTCACTCTCTTAAATGTAGTTTGTCTTTCAATAAGCTCAAATGGCCAAACCAATGCAGAAATTTGGTTAGACCTTTCCATGGCCAAATAAGATCTTATATCCCACTTTCAGCTATATAACTACTACATCAATCTGTCAGAATTTTTATCAGATTCTAGTAATGCTAACCTTAATGAAGTAAAAAATGAAAGATGACTTTTAAATAAAGGCACTACAATCATGGTTTAGTGCCTTTATTTAAATGTGGTGATAAGTTCAATGGCAATTGATAAAATTAATCTAGACAAAAAAAATTTACTAAATATACAAATGTCAAAGAGGATTGGTCAAAAGTTTATATCTTAAACTTTAGGTATCCCAAATGAAGCCCAAGAAGCACTAACAGGCACACCTAACAAGTCATCTGAAGCAAGAATTAACACAGCCTAATCTGCAATGTCACAGATTAAAAAGAACTAGATTTGAACTTTCATTGAAAGGTCATAACAACTTAAATCAACAGGAATAGAAGAACAAATATGAAATGGGTTTCTCAATTGTTCTAAAGCAGCATAAGACTGAATCCTTACACCATACACAAATCCATACCCATTTGTTTTACTTTTACAACCCCCGGACCCGGATTAATACAACTCCATACTAATTAGGAACTTCAAAATTCATTCCATTATGTAAGCATCAACAGTTCTCATCAATTAGGTATCATATGACTCTTAAAACTTCATGTTTTTGTCAAAAGGATAGTGCATTTTATTATTACTACCGTACTTTATATTGAAAGATAGAAGATATGAACTAGACACAATCTCTTAATCATTACCTTATTGCTTATTCATAATTCACAATCAGGAATCAGCATCCTCATAATTCACATATAATTTAAAATTGCAATAACGTGGAATCTTGCCATGTCCAATGTTGCATGTGAATGAGGACAGGTAGCATGATTGGCAGGCATATAGACAGATATCATAGTATCATATATAAATATATATAAATAAAACAGGGAGATAAATTCAAGTACCTCAGCATCTTTCTGTGCCTGCTCGACCATAGCCAAACATCTTTGCAAATCCTTGATCTTCTTTTTTTCATCTGCAATCTCATCCTGCAACTTAGTTTTCTGTTTCTCCCAAGCTAGAAGCTTCTTCAGGCACTTCTTTTCTCTCTTTGCAACCTCCAAACAAGTTGTTACTGATTCTGATGCACTTAACTTGGAAGCCTCCATCTCTGCTCTGCTTTCTGCATTCTCAGTCTCAAGGCGTTTCACAGCTGCATTTGCCCGGTCCACTTGACCACTTGCCTTCCTCAAAGCATTCTCCATCTCTGACAGCCTCTTCATAGTTGAATCCTCAAGAGTCTGTTTCCCCTTCTTCAATCGCTGTGTCTCCTCCCTCTCCATTCTCAACATTTTAAGCTCTGTTAAATCACTACTGAGCTTTCTTGCAGCTTGCATTGCCTTCTGATGTGCCCAATCTTTCCTTTCCTTCACTTGTCTCTCCAAATCCTTTATCTGATGAAGGAGAGTCACTATCATCTCATCCTTTTGATCTTCTCCTGCAAACTCCAAATTCTCATCAAGATTCAGCTTACTAAATTCTGAACAAATACCGTCTTGGAACTTTTTCCACTCTGGACTAACCCCATCTTGGTTCTTTAAATGTTGGAATTGCTCACCTTTCTCAACCAAAACCTCAACGCCTGTTGCAACCGGTGCCACATCCCCATTGGAAGAAACACCTGGGCAAGACTCTAATGCCAATTGAACCTGAGACTGTGTATGCATCTGTTTTGAACTAGCCCTAAAGCCTGCAGCAAACATGGCAACATTCCTCTTCAACAAAGACTTCATTGAAGGTGAAAGGTTAAACCTTTTGGGACACTCAATATCCCTTTCCAAAGTCATTTCTGCACTGTATGAGAAAAACCCATTAACTGCAAACTCCGATCCTCCCCCATTTCCAAACCCCCAGCCTCCATGAAACCTACATAATGCTGGAGCCACGGCGCCAACCATATTATCAACACCGTTACTACCAACACTCTCTACCCTACTCTGCACTGTACTACTCCCCTTACCGGGAGAATTAGCCATAGGAATTTCAATAGTACTTGCTCTACCGACATGAAGATCACTCATTAATAAACACCACATAGCATCACCTTTACTCAAATGCGGTCTAACTTGCTGCAACAAACAAACCATACCGGCAAGAGAATACTCCTCCAATTGCCTTAAATCATTAAAAACAGGTTCAGATTCATCTAAATTCCCATTCCTAATACTACTACTACCACCACCATCACTACCACAATTACTATTCAAATAAGCCAAAGAGTTATGCAATATATTAGTCAAAACGTCCATACCACCATAGCAATGCCCATTACGCAATATAGCTTTTAAAGCAGTATCATCATCATAACCTAAAGCAACAAGCTTAGAAATGGCTTCCTTATATAAAAATTCAAGGTTTTTTAACAATATTTCTTCTAATTGTTCTTCAGTACAATAACCCCACCCATTATCATCAAGATTAGCATTAGAATTAGAATTAGAATTAGGGATTGGATTGGCATGATTCGGATCGTGCAGACCCAGATGGTAGGCCAAGGGTTTGAGACCCGATTCCAGTATAGATTTGGAAATTGATGGAGCATAACAGCAAGGATCGAATTCAGGTTTCTGTGATCGCGACCTCCGATTTGTATGGATGTCCTTCTCCCTCACAGTGCAACCCATAAATGTTCTTCTTGGTATAGAGGATCAACAACCTTAGTACCTTACAACAACAACAACAACAATATCTGTATATGTATATATATAAATTAAAAAAATATATAAAATCAAGATGAAGATGAAAAGAAAGGAACTTACGGATTGGGAAACGATGAAATTGGGAGAGGGCTGTGATGAAATTTGAGGATATGGTGACAATAGGAGGCATGCAGCATTATAAATCTCTGGCTACCTCTGTGGGACATACGCAATGAAAAGCCTAACACTCGACTGTTACATGTGGCAATCTCACGGGTGTGTTAAAAAAAAATTCCCACCGGTTTGGATTTTTTTTATATCTACATAATTACACTAAAAAATAATTTTTATTACAAAATTTAAAAATATTTACATTTTTATAAAATATGAATGTAAAATTTTAAAAATATTTTATTTTTTAATAAAATAATTTTTTTTTCAAAAATACATCTCCTATAAATATAATTAATATATTACTTCAAATTTTTATTTTTTTTCAAACATCACTATTAAAAAAATTATAATAAAATAATAAAAATTAATATTTTAAATTATTTTTATCATATAAAAATCATAATTTTTATAAAAATAAAAAAAATAATTTTAATTATAAAAGTAACTAAAAATAATTTTACAATTGAAGGATGAAACTATATCACAGTAGGTTTCGCGGTCAGTAGCCCGACCTCAGTCGCAACCGCACTTACATAAGAGCGACCGTCCTACATTCATGGACGACCGCCACACAAGAAACCCAAATCATCCTAATTGGAGTAAGTTTCGCGGTGACAAGAATGGCGAAGGATACGGTCTTGCTTATCACTTTCGCGACCGCCCTTTGATATCCGCGACCGCTCTGATGATTCAGGAGAAATCTGCTTAAACTAACAGTAGTGTTCGCGTCCTAAGGTGCCTCCAGAAGTTCGACGCGAGTGTCTCAACTCGACAGCGAGATTGCACCTAGAGCGACCGCGAAATTCATATTTAGGCGGACTTTCATTTTGCCTAGTCAAAGAATGCCACGTGTGATTACCGTTATAAACCCACTTCAGTATTCAAAAAGGGTGACTGCACCTATCTTATGCGCGACCATCACGACAACCACGGCATGGTCAAGATTCCTGCTGCAGAGCACTCAAATTCGACCGTTGAAGTAAATTTAAATGCAGTGACCGTACCTTGACCAAGGATGACCGCGTGAGACATTAGCGTGACCATCCTTATATGAAGGACGACCGCGAAATGCTTCGAACAGGTTACTGAAGAAGGTCTAAACTGCCAAGACTTTATTCTCACTATCTATAACGGCTAGTCAGCCCACATTGGCTATAAATACATTGCTACTCTAAGAAAAACAATAGGATGAAAAGAGAGAATCAAAGAATTTATAGCCAAGCAACATATTTTACTTACATTTGAATTGTAATGAATGTTAGGTGTAAGCATTGAAAACACCATTGTATAAGTTTGAGTGTGAGCTTGGAAAACACCTAGGTTGTGTGAGTAAGTCTTGTAAAACTCTTGTAAAGGTTGTGAGAGTGAGCCTTGTAAAACTCTTGTAAAGGTTGTGAGAGTGAGCCTTGAAAAACTCTTGTAAAGGTTTTTGGGTGTAAGCCTTAGCAAAACACTTGTCAAGTTAGGTGTGAACTTGTGAAAACACCAAAGTTGGAAGTGAGCTTGTAAAACTTCAAAGATTAGTGATACCTTAACAAGTTGTTAAGGAAGTGGATGTAGGATTGAAGAAAATCCGAACCACTATAAATATTGTGTGTTCTTTCTTTCATTCACTACTTAACCATTTCTCTATTCCGCATTTCTTGTTTGTTGAGTTTTTAATTTGCTATTATTTCTTAAGGAAACCAATTCACCCCCCACCCCCTCTTGGTTGCCATCTTGGGACAACAATTGGTATCAGAGCTTGAAATTTCTTAAACTTAATTGTGAAATTTGATCCAATATGGCAACTTCTTCATCATCAAACTCTATATCTCATGGAAATCTTAACACTATTCTTAGACATTACTTTGATGGAACTGATTATTCCTACTGGAAACACAAAATGTATTTGTTTCTAGATAGTGAAGGGATTGAACTATGGGATTTTATGGAAAATGAGTGGAAACCTCCCACTTATGAAGTTGATGGTATCCAAGTTCCTCTTCCCAAAGCACAATGGTCAACTATCAATGTCAAAGATTGATTCAAGAACAATAGAGCCGCTTCCATCTTGATGAATTCCATTTCAAGAGAAGAAGGTGGAAGAGTTCAACATTTTAACTTGTGCAAATTGCATTTGGAAGACACTTGAAAACTACCATGAAGGTATGACTCAAGTGAGATTCACCAAGAAACAAATGCATGTTCATGAGTATGAGCTATTCAAGATGAAATCAAATGAAAACGTCACCGACATGACCAATCGCTTGCTTGCTATTGTCAATGAACTAAAGAAGTATGGCAAGGTATATGATCAAGGTGATGTAAACAGTAAAATCTTGAGAGCCCTAAGAGCTAGAAAGAACTTTGAATCAAAAGTATCATCCATCGAAGAAGCTCATGATCTTAGCATATTAAGAACCGATGAGCTTGTTGGAAAACTACTCACATTTGAGCTACATAGTGAAAAAGAAGAAGATCAAGGTGAAAAAGAAAAGAGAAAACCAATTGCGCTCAAAGCAATCAAAGAAGTTGAGAGTTCAAGCAATGAAGGTACTGATGATGAAGATGAAATGGCAATGTTCTCAAAAAGAATAAATGAATGGAAAAGGAAGAAAATATTACAAGCAAATAAAGGTACACTTCCTAAATTCTCCTTCAAAGATAAAGAAAAGAAAAATGAGGTAAAGTGCTATGAATGTGGAAAAACTGGTCACATTAAATCGGATTGCTTCAAAGTAAAGAATAAAAGGAAATGGGACAAAGAAAAGAAAAAGTCTCTCAAAGCCACATGGGATGATTCCTCTTCAAGTGAAGAAGAAGAAGAAGAAGAAGAAGGAATTGCAAACCTATGTCTCATGGCTATTGAAGATGACTCCAATGAGGTAAGTACTCAATCATTTGATCTAGTAGCACATGATGATATTGATGATCTAGATGATAGTGATTTGATTGAGCACATGAACTTTAAAATAGAAAAATATTTTTCTAAAATGAAGCTCTATAAAGAAAAAAACTCTAAGTTAGAAAAAGATTTTATATGCTTAAAGAACTTTACCTTAGAATTGAAAACCTCAAATGAACATTTGATGAATTCAATAGAAGAGTTAAATAAAAACTCACATGACTTAGAAAAAATTATTAAAGAAAATGAAATTCTGAAGCATGAACTAAAAGAACTAAAAGAATCAATTTCAAGATTTCATAAAGGAAAGGAAGCTTTAGACACATTAATTGGTAACCAAAGATCACCCTCCTTAAAATATGGATTAGGATTCAATGGCTCAACCAACATTACACCAAGCAAACCAATATTTGTAAAAGCATCTACAACTAAAATTTCTAATGTTGATATTGTAAAGAACAAAGATGCTCGCACCAAGTCTAAAAGTACCAAAAGAACTTCTTATGGTTCACTAGGAATTAAAGCTAAAAGTAATCATGCATTTCTGTACAATAAACTTGCACAAAAGCAATCACATATTTGTAGTTGTATGCATAATACTTGGAATACAAAAAGAAAAATGCAGAAATATAAAATACCATGGAAATGCACATATTGCACGAAGCTTGGACATAAAAGTTTTTTCTGTCATATAAGAAAGGCTCATCTCAAGTTAGAAGACACCTTTATTACTAACCATCAAGGACCCAACTTCATGTGGGTACCTAAGAGAAGATGACCACAATTGTCTTGTAGGTACGCCTAAAATCTACTATCAACGAAAGCACATGGCTAGTGGATAGTGGGTGCTCAAGGCATATGACCGGGAATGCAAAGCTCTTTGCAAGTATTACCTACAAACATGGAGGTAATGTAACTTTTGGAAATAACGCTAAAGGTAAAATTATTGGTGTTGGCTCCATTGGTTCAATTGGTAAAGATTTAATAGAAGATGTATGGCTTGTTGATGGGTTAAAACATAATTTGCTAAGTGTTTGTCAACTATGTGATAAATCATACCTTGTTAATTTTGATTCCAAAGAATGCAAAATCACAAATTCAAATGGTGTTATCATATTTAAGGGTACTAGGACAAACAACACTTATAATATCAACATGCATTCAAATCATGCATTCAAATGTATAATGTCTACTAATAGTGATGCATGGTTATGGCATAGAAGACTAGGGCATGCTGGTATGAATCAATTAAAATATATTTGTAATGAAAACCTAGTTGATGGTCTTCCTAAGATAAAATATGATAAAGATAGAATTTGTCAACCTTGTCAACATGGTAAGCAACATAAGAGTTCATTTAAATCAAAGAATGTTATAAGTACCTCTAGACCTTTAGAGCTCATTCATTTGGACTTGTTTGGACCAAATAAAGTTACTAGCTGAGGAGGCAAATTATATGCATTTGTTCTTGTTGATGATTACTCTAGATTCACATGGGTTAATTTCTTAGCTCAAAAGAATGAAGCTTTTAATTACTTCAAAACGTTTGCAAGAAGAGTTCAAAATGAAAAAGGATATGTGATCACATCTATTAGAAGTGATCATGGCAAAGAATTTGAGAATGAAAATTTTGAAAGTTTTTGTAATGAACTTGGCATTTCACATAATTTTTCTGCTCCTAGAACTCCACAACAAAATGGTGTAGTTGAAAGGAAAAATAGAACCTTAATTGAAATGGCTAGAACAATGCTCAATGAATATGATTTACCATCTTATTTTTGGGCGGAAGCCGTTAATACAGCTTGTTACATTACAAATTGTGTTTACAAAAGGCATCTAACTAATAAAACTTCTTATGAGCTATGGAATGGAAGAATTCCCAAAACTGGATATTTTAGAGTATTTGGATGCAAATGCTTCATATTGAACACCAAGGAAAATCTTGAAAAATTTTCATCCAAATCAGATGAAGGTATATTCCTAGGATACTCATTATATAGCAAAACATATAGAGTATTTAACATGAAAACTCTAGTTTTTGAAGAAACAATGCATGTTATATTTGATGAATCATCTAAACTTGATCAAAAGAAAGGTAGTACTTTCAATGACCCTGCAGGTACTCTTGAATCTCATGAAACTATTGATGCTCCAAAGATCAATAAGCATGAACTTGAAGAAAAGACTCAAGATCTACCTAAGGATTGGCAATACAAGAAAGATCATCCTAAGGAACTCATCATTGGTTAAACATCTAAGGGAGTAATTACTAGATCTAAAATTAATCATATAGATGTTAATTTTGCTTTTGTTTCTCAAATGGGCCAAAGACCATTGAGGATGCTTTAAATGATGAAAGTTGGATAACTGCAATGCAAGATGAACTTAATCAATTTGAAAGAAATAATATTTGGCAACTCACTCCTAGACCTACAGATCACTCTATCATAGGATGCAAATGGGTCTATAGGAATAAGCTTGATGAAAATGGTCACATCGTTAGGAATAAAGCAAGGTTGGTAGCCAAAGGATATAATCAAGAAGAAAGTACTGACTATGATGAAACTTTTGCCCCTGTAGCCAGATTAAAAGCTATTAGAATATTACTTGCTTTTGCATGTCACATGAACTTTAAACTCTTTCAAATGGATGTTAAAAGTGCATTTCTAAACGGTATTATAAGCGAAGAAGTTTATGTAGAACAACCTCCTGGTTTTGAAAACTACAAATATCCTGATCATGTTTTCAAACTTACCAAAGCCTTATATGGATTGAAACAAGCACCAAGAGCATGGTATGATAAACTAAGTGCATATTTGATTGAAAATGATTTTTCAAAAGGAAAAGTAGATACAACTCTCTTTGTTAAAAAGGACAAGCATAACATTTTGATTGTACAAATTTATGTGGATGACATAATATTTGGAGCTACTAATGAAGCCTTGTGCAAAGAATTTGCTTGTTGTATGACTAGGGAAATTGAAATGAGTATGATGGGTGAACTCAAGTTCTTCCTTGGACTACAAATCAAGCAATGTGAAGATGGGATCTTCATCAACCAATCCAAATATACAAAAGAACTCATCAAGAAGTTTGGAATGGATGGCTGTAAAACTAGCAAAACTCCTATGAGCACATCCTTGAAATTGGGTAAAGATGAAAATGGTAAAGCAGTAGATGAAAAGAAATATCGAGGTATTATCGGATCACTACTTTACTTAACCGCTTCTAAACCTGATATAATGTATGGTGTATGTCTTTGTGCTAGATTTCAAACTTGTCCTAAAGAATCACACTTGAATGCTACTAAGAGAATTTTGAAATATTTAAGTGGTACAATGCATTTAGGACTTTGGTATCCTAAAAACACATCATTTCATATCATAGGCTTTTCAGATGCAGTTTATGCTGGTAGTATCTTAGATAGGAAGAGCACAACAGGTGCATGTCACTTTCTTGGTAATTGTCTAGTTTCTTGGCATAGTAAGAAACAAGCATTCGTTGCTTTATCCATAACGGAAGCCGAATATGTTGCAGCATATTTTTAATGCACACAAGTATTATGGATGAAACAACAATTGCTTGACTATGGCAAAGTATTTAACAATATCTCCATTAAATGTGACAACACTAGTGCAATCAACTTGTCTAAAAATCCTATCCAACACTCTAGATCCAAACATATAGATATTAGACATCATTTTTTCAGAGAAAATGTACAAAATCAAAATATAGTCCTAGAGTTTATAGATACTCATAATCAACTTGCAGATATCTTTACAAAACCTTTGAATGAAGATAGGCTTAACTTCAATAAACTTAATTTAGGAATGATTGATGGAACTACTCTGAATTAATAAAAGATTGCCTATCAATAAACTTTTTTCATCACAATGTATAAACTTTTTGCCTAAAAATATAAAAATCTTTCATCTTTCTTTGACTCTTTCATTTCTGAGTCACCCGCGTTCGCTCCAATGCCTTTAGCGATTGCTATCTTGCCTGCCAGATTCATCTAAATTAATATCTCTGTGCGAGGTTGAGAAACCTTGTGCGCGGTCGCAATAATTTGAACAGTTTCGACCGTTACAGACATTCTCTGCACCTGCGAGCGCACTAATCTTGCTAATGGTCGCTAGAGTATAGTTCGTGATCGCACCTATACAAATAAGCGACCGCACTCTGTACACTCTGCTCGAAATTTTGTAACCGTTGGCTATATGACAGGTCGCGTTTCTTAACTCTCAACAGTCATAAACGGCTATTTTCTTAGTTTCTTCTATTTAAGAGCATTATACATCAGTTTCTTGGATATTTTACTTCTTATAACATACAAACTTCCCTCCAAATCTCTAAAATCCTCTCAAGATCATCTCCTTCTCAAAACACTCTTTGTTTTCCAGTTTTCTTCCTGTTCTTCAACCCTAATATCTCCCAAAAAGAAAATAACCTCCAAAGGGAAAGGGAAGGGAAAGAAACCTTCAGGAATTATCATAAGAGAACCAACAGATGTTCCTCCATCTCCTCCACAGTCTAGAAGAGGTGAGAAAATTCACAAATCTTGCCACCAAACCTCTGAGGAAGATGTGAGATATGTCATGCTGAAGAGAAAGAAAGTTGAGGGAACCAAATCTCCATTTGGTGGGATGCTCTCTGCCCTTAACATCAAAGATGAGATTGAAAGTTTACTTGATGTTCTTGGCTGGAGAAAATTTGTATTTCCTGAAGAGGTAGGCTATTCTAGTTTAAGCAAGGAATTTCTCATGTCTTTTCAGATTGAAAAGAGTGCAAATTCTGCACTAGGGTGGTATGGGGTTAGATTTAAGTTATTTGACCAATACCAAGCCTTAACTTTAGAAGACTTTGGCAAAATCTGGGACTTTCCTATTGATGGAATAACCTCCTACAATGATTTAACCTTCTCCAACCAAACACTCTCTACCTTTTGGCAAGAAATCTCTGTTAAAACCTCATTTGAAAAAGAGTCAAAAGCTAGACACATCAAATCCCTCACCCATTGGATGCTTCACAGAATCATCACCTACACCATTCATCAAAGGGCTGATGGAAATGAAAAGGTAATAAAAAGAGACCTCATATTCTTATATTCTTTCACCCACAACATCCAAATGAACACAACCAAGTTCTTGATTGACACTCTATATCATCATGCTGTTACAGGAACTGGAACTTTCATCTTATCCTCACAAATAACTCAAATAGCTAGGCACTTGAACTTAATAAATGATCTCAACTTAGCTACCTTGAGAACCCTTTCAATCTTGCCTCTAGTGCCATCACCATTGACTATCTAGAACATGCTGGATGTGTAAGGAAGATTGAGGTTACATATGTGTATTTCTTTGGCAAATGAGGTATTGTGGATAGACAAAAGAAAAGACTAAGATACATAATTGAGGAAGAAGGAGACTCCTTGGAAGTTGCTGTTGAACTACCTCCAAAAGCTACTTCATCTAAACCTACTCAGGAAACTACTTCATCCCCTACAAAACTCATTCTCAAAGCTATCAAATCTCTCTCCAGGAAACTCTCTCGATTCAAGAAAAGTGTCTTCAAGAGATTCCATCAATTGAACAAGAGAATTGACCTTATATCTCACATGCATCATGATCTCTATGACATGCAAGGCAAACTAGACTTGCCTCAATGCAATCTTGAGGATTGGGATATAAGTGATCATACAGAAAGTCTCCCTGAAGAAGAAGAATCTATTAGCACTAGCACTCTTTCTAATGTTCCTCTTGATAAGGGAAAAACCCCTTTAGAAGAAGAAGAGATAGATGAGGATGAAGATTCTGATTAGTTTAGTTTTTTTACTCTAGTTATGTTATGTTGTTTTTTGTTTTATCTTGTTCCTATCTTTCTTTAACCATGTACTGCCCTCTATTATTAAACATTTTGTTTGTTATACACCAAGTTGTTCATTATCTTTACATATTATGCATTTTGCCTATGACAATGGGGAAGAAAGATAGCCAAAAGATTGGAATGATTGTTTTTACTAATGAAAGATAGCCAAATGATATAAATGTTATTAAATCAAAGAATGGGGGAGAAACCAAGTTATACTCCAAACTAAAACATGACTCATGCATATGTTTAGGGGGAGCATTATAACAAATTTATTAACATTCAACACATGAGCAATTTGAATAAGGAAAGATTGTGAGCCAATCTAAGTTATATCTCTGTTAATTTATATCATCATTCCATTTGATTGTCAAAGTCAAAATGGGGGAGATTGTTAGACAAATGATCTCAATTTTGATCCTTGACAACTCAAATTGAATGACTTATTTAACATGTGTTTGAAGAACCTTGTTGCAGGATTAGGTTGTTTCAAATAAAGTTGAACAGAGCATGTTTAAAGGTCGCACAAGACATGGAAACGACCGCCCCATTCAATTGAAGGATGAAACTATATCACAGTAGGTTTCGCGATTAGTAGCCTGATCTCAGTCGCGACCGCACTTACATAAGAGTGATCGTCCTACATTCGTAGATGACCGCCACACAAGAAACCCAAATCATCCTAATTACAGTAAGGTTCACGGTAACAAGAACGGAGAAGGATACGGTCTTGCTTATCACTTTCGCGACCGCCCTTTGATATCCGCAACCGCTCTGATGATTCAGGAGAAATCTGCTTAAACTGACAGTAGTGTTCTCGTCCTAAGGTGCGTCCAGAAATTTGACGCGAGTGTCTCAACTCAACCGCGAGATTGCACCTAGAGCGACCGCGAAATTCATATTTAGGCGGACTTTCATTTTGCCCAGTCAAAGAATGCCATGTGTGATGACCATTATAAACCCACTTCAGTATTCAAAAAGGGTGACCGCACCTATCTTATGCACGACCATCCTGACAACCATAGCATGGGCAAGATTCTTGCTGCAGAGCACTCAAATTCGACCGTTGAAGCAAATTTAAATGCAGCGACCATACCTTGACAAAGGATGACCGCGTGAGACGTTAGCGCGACCATCCTTATATGAAGGACGACCGTGAAATGCTTAGAACATGTTACTGAAGAAGGTCTAAACTGCCAAGACTTTATTCTCACTATCTATAATGGCTAGTCAGCCCACATTGGCTATAAATACATTGCTACTCTAAGAAAAACAATAGGATGAAAAGAGAGAATCAAAGAATTTATAGCCAAGCAACATATTTTACTTACATTTGAATTGTAATGAATGTTAGGTGTAAGCATTGAAAACACCATTGTATAAGTTTGAGTGTGAGCTTGGAAAACACTTAGATTGTGAGAGTAAGCCTTGTAAAACTCTTGTAAAGGTTGTGAGAGTGAGCCTTGTAAAACTCTTGTAAAGGTTGTGAGAGTGAGCCTTGAAAAACTCTTGTAAAGGTTTTTGAGTGTAAGCCTTAGCAAAACACTTGTCAAGTTAGGTGTGAACTTGTGAAAACACCAAAGTTGGAAGTGAGCTTGTAAAACTTTAAAGATTAGTGATACCTTAACAAGTTGTTAAGGAAGTGGATGTAGGATTGAAGAAAATCCGAACCACTATAAATATTGTGTGTTCTTTCTTTCATTCACTACTCAACCATTTCTCTATTCCGCATTTCTTGTTTGTGAGTTTTTAATTTGCCATTATTTCTTGAGGAAACCAAATTTACCCCCCCCCCCCCCTTCTTGGTTGCCATCTTGGGACAATAATAGGCATGCCGCCAAACACAGAACTCTGAAAATTGAATAACATGCTAGGCACACAATTATTTCATATTTCCATTATCAATCTCTTTCTCATTTTCTCATGATCAAGCTAGGCACATTGCCTCATTTATCTCATTTATATCAGCATTATTATATAATCATAATGTATCTCACTTTATACAATATATCCATCACCAATAGCTTTACATAATATCTTTAATGTATACACAACAAACCACATTACCCAAACATTTTGGGTCATTATCATATCTTGCATATAATTCACATTTCATTCAATTTAGCCATTAACAATGGCTTTACACATTGCATATAATGCATTTATGACATTACACATTTCATAGTATATTACTCATGCATAAACAATATAGTAAGTAACTTAACACATTTTCCAACCAAAATATGTTAAGTCCAAATGTCATGCAAATATAATCAATTATTCAAAGTTTGTACTTACCTCTAAAAGTAACAAAACAAGGCCAAACACCACTCTCAACCTTCTCTTCCAAGATATCCCTCAACACTTGGATTTGGTAACTCAAGTCGCCTCAAAATCTAAATCAAATGTGATTATAAATAATAACTTAGTAACACACTTAAAGGCATATACAAAACCTCTCAACACAAGGATAAGGAACACAAAGAAAAATAAGGAAAAAAACTATCTAAGGCAAAATTCACAAATGACACGCTCAACTACATGGGCATGTCAATGACCGTGCCCTAAACCCACAATACAAAAGCTTTGACATGCTCAGTGACATGGGCGTGTCAATAACAGTGTCCTTAGCTCTGTATTATAGTAGATAAGACACATCCAGAGGCATGGGCATGTCCTTGCTCGTGCCAAAACTCCTACATCACAGTAGTTGTGACACACCCAGTTTGCCCAACCCGCAGGCCCAGCAGCCGCGCGCTGCCAATTTTTGATCGAACCTTATTTTACCAGTACTGTAATTTTTTCTAAATAGTTGGTATTTCCTTATTAAAATAGGATTAGGTCTTTTTTTTTCTTCTATAAATAATGGTATTGAACACACGGACAAAGGGGTGGAAATTATTTGAAGAAACTTTGGACTTTTAATCTTTCAGAGAGAGTGTGGAGACTTTTTGATTTTTTTTTTGCTGATACAGTGGACTTTTGGACTCTGAGAGAAAACCTAGCAACCAAGCATCAATAGAAAAATTATAAGCAAGAAAATAAAACAGAGAAAAAGAAAGATCAAAGACACATAACTTAACAAAGGCAGTGAACACATTGTCTTGGTATTACTCGACCAGAATTCCAATGGCACAATTGTGGTGGAGCCAACAAACGATGGTACATTCTTGATTAACTCAATATAATTTGCTTTTGATAATTTTTAATATGGAACACATATGATCTTTGTCTAAGATTAATTCCAGTAAGCCATACCCTTTAGGTTGAATTCCTGTCACTTTATGTGGAGCATGAATTAATGATATTGTTTTGTTATTCACATGAAATGAGTCCAGTAATTTGTCATCTTAAATTCTTTCAAGTGCATGATTATTTAGCCAATATACCACAATAGCCTCATTTAAAGTTTTTCGTATAAATAGTAGCTTCATTTAAGTATTTAATAAAATTTGTCATGGTAGGTTATTTCTTTCAACATCTAAACCCTAATCTTATTTTCATAAATTCCAAACCCTATTTTTTAAACCTTAAACCCTAACTTATAAAACCTAATTCCCAAAACCATGACCTAAACCCTAATTTCTAAAACTAAAAACCCTAACCTTGTTTTCCAAAACCTTAACCTTGTTTTCCAAAACCATAATCTGTTTTCTCAAACCCTAATCACTTCTTAAAACTTCCAACCCTAAATTTTATTTTCTCAAAACCTAAAATCATAATTAATTCTATATTCCATACCTTCATAGTAGTTTAACATTTTTAATAATAATAATAATATTTATTTTATAAGGAAAAACCCTAGTTTGATTCCAAATACCCATAAAATCATATTTCATGTTTGAAACCCTAATTTCCTATCTAAAAACCCTAAAACCTAGAATCCATAATTCAAAATGTAAACCTAAATATGTATCTTTATTTACTTTATTTTAATTTTAAATTCAATTATATAGTTTATTATATGTTTTAATGATTGATTTATTTAATTTTAATATTTGATTTGCTTAACATGGATGGATGATTTATTTATTGATTATTATTATTTGTTAAAATTGTAAGAGGTATGTTTCCATGATTGGGTACCTTATTAATTAATCTTTATGCAATTTAATTTATTTTCATATTTTGGACCAATGTAAAGGACACGTTTTCACCTTTTGGTGGGTGTCCTATTTAGTTTTAGACATAGACAATGTAAGGATATGTTTTCATCCTAGGATGGATATCCATTTATTTGTTTTGTTTAGACATTATTATAATTTTAATAAAGTATTTATTTATTCTTATGATCACATATAGTATGGATAATATTATTATATTCAAGAATTTTATAATATTAAGACCTGAAAAGGAGGCTGGTCCCAATGAACCGGGCGTTGTGGGGGTACTGGGCCATTTCTCACCTTCCCCATGCATACCCAACTTTTCAAACCCCATTAGGGGGTTGGGGATTCCTTAGGAATTGAGTCACCACCCCTTTCCTTTTCCCAGTCCGTCCGGGTGGTGACTCTATTTTCTTCGAGCTTAGGCCCGTGTTCTCTAAGGCCCCGAGCCTAAACAGTTCCGAAGTCGCAAGAACCATTCCACTGTGAGTGGGGGCGAAAATCCACGTTTACAGTGGCTACTCCACTGGGGATGAGAGAAGTTGATTCCATTGGTCTTTATATTCTTCCATTTTTTCTTATCACGATATTATCCATTGCATCATATTAGATTGCATTGTGTACGTGAGTTAGGAAGCTAGTGTTACCTGTGTTGTGTTATGTAAAGGATACCATACTTTCACTCAAGGTATGGAGATCGAGCATGGCATAACCACTCATAGCCTTGTACTATTTGGTATATACTTGCTATGGGAACCTAAGCCTTCTAACCTAAAGACTAAAGCTCATGTAATTGGCCTAGTTACTTTCCTTAGATTTTTATCCCAAATGCTTGTTGTTTGACAATGGTT
Source organism: Garcia nutans (assembly GCA_947685225.1). Classification (NCBI taxonomy): domain Eukaryota; kingdom Viridiplantae; phylum Streptophyta; class Magnoliopsida; order Malpighiales; family Euphorbiaceae; genus Garcia; species Garcia nutans. Next base: position 10,669,513 of record CANTUV010000033.1, on the reverse strand, counting down.
AATTTATCTTGGCTTAAATCATGAATTATTTGATTTGTTCTTTTTCTAATATGACCTAAGTACACTGTAAGCTCAAAATAAAATTTTTCTTTAAAGTACAAAAGATCAAAGCTATTTTTAAAACTTTTCAAGATGGTCTTTGGACATAAAACTTTTTTCTAAAAATAAATCAAAATTATTTTCTCATGACTCAAATACAAAATCAAAAATCCATTTTTTCTAAAAATCTTTTTTCAATGGATTTTTCAAACAAAACTATTTCATCCAACCTTTTCTTACAAAGAGCTTACAAATTATTTAGGTCAATTATGAAATACCAAAAATCAATTGCGAGCCTAATTTATACTAAGAATTATTAATCATGGGCTTATTTTTGGCATGAATCATTAGTTATTTTTTCAAGTGAGAAATCTATTTATAATAAATCTCGTAATTTAGTTTTAATCCAGTATAGCATAAAAGCTGCTTTAGTTGATTGGATGGATTAAAGCCTAATTAATGGGAATTATCATAAATTGATTTCCATTTTTGAAAATATAACTATTGGTTGAAACGTCCGAGGGAAATATTCAAAAATAAGATACCCCATGTTGGTATTTTGTTAACCATATACCTAGGAAAAGAGACTTGCCATTCGTGTGTGAAAGTTATAAAGTGGGAAGGAACGTCCTATTTATCATTGTTTGTTTATTATTTATGCATACATGCATACATGCATCACATCACATATCGTTAATTTTTTCTGGCTCATAGCCCTGGATTACGACAGTTCAAAAGGTTACAACAATCCGACCTACGCCGAAGATGAAGAATCTAGCAATGACTCAATCACTTTTTCACCAAAAGCAATGGGGTCCGAACAAATTCAAAGAATGGTGGACGACGCCCTCAATGCTAAAATGGAAGAACTAAAGGGGGCCCTAGTTAAGATCATGAAGAATCAAATGACTAAAATGTTTGGGAACAATGCTGAAGCATCCGCCAGCACCAAGAAAGATAAGGGGAAGACTAAAATTGGTGAAGTGGCTTTTGATGATGATAAGGTGATCATTGATGATGATGATGATTGGGCTCAATACTTCCAAGATCCTCAAGACAAGAAGAAAGAGTCAAAGGTTGTTGAAAGATCAGCTGTGGAGAAAACTAAAACTTCAGATATTGAAAAGATGATTGCTGACCTAGAAAAGAAGTTTAAAAAGAAGCTGAAAATCGACGAGATGTCTGAGATAGATAAACTATTTGAACAAGATGAGGACGTATCTTATAAGTTGAAGATGCCTTCCTTCGCTAGGTACAATGGTACTGGAAACCATCATCTCCATATGAAGCAATACATCACTTCCATGCAATCTACCAGAGCTACTAAAGCTCAAACTCTGAGGTATTTTATGCTCTCATTGGATCCTGTTGTGCAAAATTGGTTTAATACCTTGGAAGAAAGTGCTCAAGAAGATTGGGACATGTTGTACAAGGCTTTCATTCAGCAATATGGGTACAATGTCGAGCTGAAAATTACCTTAACAGAAATTGAGTCCATTAGACAAAGGCCAAATGAGAATTTTGTGGACTATGTGAAAAGGTGGAGGAATAAGGCTGCATTGCTCAGGATGAGGCCTGATGAATTTGATCAAATAAGAATAATTGTGAGAGGGGTGTTGCCTAGTCTTCGTGAAAGGATGTCTCATGCACTCATATGGGATTTCAAAGATCTTCTCCAAGCTAGTCTGCAAATTGAAGAATGGGAAAGGAAGAAGAATCGCTTTTTAGTAAGAAGAAATGAGAAAGAGAACTACCAGTCGGGCAATCAAAGCACGCAAAAGGAAGTTGATGTTAATGCAACTAGTCAAGGAAATAGATGACAGTTCTCAGAATTGGGGAAACCTCTATCTTGGGTTTTCAACAAGCTACAGAAGAAGGGGTTGTTACAATCGTTGGCTCCTCGACCGCTATATAATCCTCTGCCACCAAACTTCAATGCTGAGGCCTTCTGTCAATTTCATCAAATGCAAGGGCATGAGACGGATAAATGTGCTCATTTAAGGCACAAGATCCAAGATTTGATTGACAGTAGTAAGCTACCCGAGCTAGATAAGCCCAATACCAAAAATAATCCTCTGCCTAGGTTCAACAGAGTGCCACCACCAGCAGCTTTTATGGTAGGAGGAGGATTAGAGAAAGATCTTATCTTATCCTCCTTTTAAGATGGGAATATTGAAGATGTGAAAGGAGAAGAAGCTTAACTCAACAAACTTCCCTTGGCTTGTTTTCTTTATTTGGTGTTTTATGGAACAATCGTGTTTTTCAAATTTAAAGTTGTTTGAATAAATTACTTCCATCAAAATTTTTGTTGGTCTTTATTCATTTTAGTTCTTAACCAATGAGGAATCTAGCTTGATAATTCATGAATTAATATATCTATGCATTATGATTTGAATAACTTTACTAGGTAAGAGAATTGCTCTATAGCGTTGAGTTGTGTATGCTTACTTAGAGAGGACTCCTGCATAATTACCTTTTCTAGGTCTTAGTCAGTCTTGGAACATGCTTTGACAAAATTTTGAGGTGAAATTGAACTCTTCTTATTTAAGAGAGAAATGATCTAGGCATTGTTTGATGAGCCAACAACTAGTATCCACCCAATTAAATATAAATCCCTAGTTGTCCCTTTGAGCCTTCATAGAATTTTAGCTTTCTTTTCATTGACTTATAAGCTCAATGACTTGCCCTAAGCTGTTGTAACACTTTTGACAAGTCTTATGATCACTAAGGTGAAGAGGCAAGAAGATAAAAGAAAGGAATGCAGAGCTAAGACTGTAAGGATAGTTGATGTTCTCAAAACCATAAGGGTAGTTGAAGTTCACTTAATATCTCCAATTTGTCAAGATAACATCAGAGTAACAAATGATTTATCCTTGGTAAAGAATATTTATGTCACTCCACACATCCATTATTAGAAACCCAAGTTGGTACAAACAAGACAACTCTTTTAGAGTTAGAACAAAAAAAAAAGAGAAATAAAAAACAAAAAATAATAATACAAAAAAAAGAAAGAAGAAAAAAAAGGAAAAAAGAAGAGAAAAAAATAAAAAGAAAAAAAAAACCCAAAACGGTTCAGAAAGCCAACTGAGTTCTCCTTTACCTAAAGCAGCAAAAGGCTTCCATTTGGTTCATAAGGACAGTTTGACTTGAATTGGTCCAACCCAAACAAAGATTCAATCAAAATCAGAGAAAAAGGAGAAAGGTCATCCAGTTCTTGAAAGTCCTGTACTTGACAGTCCTACAGGAAAGAAGAACAAAATGATAAAATGCTCAAAGAAAGGGAAGAGTAAGAAAAAGAAAGAGAAAGAAAAGGGAAAAGAAAAAAAATGATGATGAATATGGGTACCAGACTTTTTGTAAAGGCAAAGACTGTCCCAATCAAGATCTAGATTAACGTCAAGAAGAAAGAAGAATGTTCAAAGCTCTATCTTTTCATGCTCCCAACTATCTAAAGTTCCAATAAAAAATTTGTAGTATGAAGGCTTGCCCATAGTATCACATTTGCTCTAATCTCAAAATGGCTTTCATTTAACCCATATCCCTTATAGACCCCATTTCAAGCCTATCAAAGACCTATTGATCTCTCTTGGTAGGTAGAGTCTATTAGTGGAGATAGTTTGAATAAGCATGCGTATGAGATAGACAATATTCAAACTCAACGAGACCTTTGGCCAAGTAATGTGTATGTGCCTATCTGAAGTGCAACAGTTCTTGCTTAAATAGAAATGCTTCCCAAGTTTATTATGATAACTAGGGTTTTCATGTTATAGATATGCTAAATTTGAAAATAGTCCTAAGGTAAATTGACATTGATTTGGTAAAGCCAACATTTGATTTCAAAATTCAAAAATCAAACAAAGAAATTTTTTTTTACAAAGCCTTCAAGTTAAGGGAAATATGTTAAACTATCAAACCTCAAAGGACACATTGGGCTAAGTAAATGATTATTGGCAAGGTTATGAAGAAGCTACCAATTGACATACTGAATCATAATTTAAAATGGATGTATCTCTGCTACTTGGGGCCTCCATTATTCATATTTTCAATATCTCAAAGATAAAGGCCATAAAAGCAAAGCCTTCTGTCATTCCAATGCAAGACCTGAACAAGCATATGGAAGAAACCAATGAGAACGCTTCAGTTGATCATCTCGGTCTATGAGTCGATAGAACCATTGTAAGTGTTATTCATGCATATCATGCACACATGAGCATATCACATTGCATTTTCTTGTATTGTATGGTCTATTCTTTGTCAAAGTGAAACAACAAATACTCTATAAAGCAAAGATGAAGCGGACATAGAATCAGGGGGCATGGAGGGCCCATTACTTGAGGAAGCTCTAGTCATTTTGCAAAAGAAAGAAGAGATGCATCCTTATGTAAGGAGAGACAAAATACAAACATCAATCAGAGCCTGCATGAGAAAAATCATTGGTTTGAGCCTACATAGGGGGCAAAGTTTCTCCTTTTTAATTTTTGAGTTTATACGTGTACAAAAATCCAGTATTGGGTTGAGCACCCAAAATTCAGTCTCGGGTCGAGAACCCAAATCCAGTTTAGGATCAAGAATCCAAATTCAGTTTATGATCGATAATTCAGATTCAGGTCGAGTATCCAAATTCATTTTTGGGTCGAGCACCCAAAAATCTAAAATCTAGTTTAGGGTCAAAAATCCAAATCTAGTTTAGGATCAAGAATCTAATTTCAGGTTAAGCACCTAAAATTCAGTTTTGGGTCGAGCACCCAAAATCTAATTTCAGATTGAGAAGCTAAATCCAAATTCAGTTTCAGGTCGAGCACCCAAAATCTAGTTTTGGTTTGAGAACCCAAATCCAAATCTAGTATCGTGTCAAGTATACAAAATTCATTCTAGGGTTGAGAACCCAACTCATTTCGGATCCAAAATCCAAACCAACTTTAACCTCGGGTCGAGAACCCATCCTCATCCAAAATCTGCTCAAAGTCATATTGCTTTTCACTCTCTTCTATTGAAAGTCTCAGATCGTTCAAGCAGGGGGCAAACTGTAGACCCTAAATTTTTTACCTAATCTAGTCTAATATTTTTAAAAAGTTCAAAATAATTTTTGTGGTATTTATTTTATTTATGATTTATAATATTTATCTTTATAATATTTAATAGTTATTTTTAATAATAAAATAAAAAATAATAAAAAAATAAAAAATTGAACGGATCGGTGAGCGACGCGCGGCAGCGCGCCAGCAAGGCACTTTGTTGCAACAAGTATCTGCGACGAATTGGGCACTGCCTAATTCACCGTAGATAGCAACTGGGCTTGCCCAATTAGCCCAGCCTGCAGGCTCAGCAGCTCGCACACTGCCTATTTTTCACCGAACCTTGTTTTATCTAGTTTTATAATTTTTCCTAAACAGTTGGTGTTTCCTTATTAAAATAGGATTAGGTCTTTTTGTTTTCCTATAAATAATGGTATTAAACACACGGACAAAGGGGTGGCAATTATTTGAAGAAACTTTGGACTTTTAATCTTTTCGAGAGAGTGTGGAGACTTTTTGATGTTTTTTGGCTGATACAACGGACTTTTGGACTTTGAGAGAAACCCTAGCAACCAAGCATCAATAGAAAAATTATAAGCAAGAAAATAAAATAGAGAAAAAGAAAGATCAAAGACACATAACATGACAAAGGCAATGAACACGGTGTCTTGCTATTGCTCGACTAGAATTCCAACGGCACAATTGTGGTGGAGCCAACAAATGATGGTACATTCTTGATTGACTCAATATAATTTGCTTTTGATAATTTTTAATATGAAACACATATGATCTTTGTCTAAGATTAATTCCATTAAGCCATACCCCTTTAGGTTGAATTCCTATCACTTTATGTGGAGCATGAATTAATGATATTGTTTTGTTATTCACATAAAATGAGTCCAGTAACCTGTTAGCTTAAATTCTTTCAAGTGCATGATTATTTAGCCAATATACTACAACAGCTTTGTTTAAAGTTTTTCGTATAAACAGTAGCTTCATTTGAGTATTTAATAAAATTTGTCACGGTAGTTTATTTCTTCCAACATCTAAACCCTAATCTTATTTTCATAAATTCCAAACCCTATTTTCTAAACCTTAAACCCTAACTTATAAAACCTAAATTCCAAAACCAAAACCATGACCTAAACCCTAATTTCTAAAACTAAAAATCCTAACCTTGTTTTCCAAAACCCTAACCTTATTTTGCAAAACCATAATCTGTTTTCTCAAACCTTAATCACTTCTTAAAACTTCCAACCCTAAATTTTATTTTCTTAAAACCTAAAATCATAATTAATTCTATATTCCATACCTTCACAGTAGTTTAATATTTTTAAAATAATAATAATAATAATATTTGTTTTGCAAGTCAAAACCCTAGTTTGATTCCAAATACCCATAAAATCATATTTCATGTTTGAAATCCTAATTTCCTATCTAAAAATCCTAAAAAACCCTAGAATCCCTAATTCAAAATGTAAACCTAAATATGTATCTTTATTTACTTTATTTTAATTTTGAATTCGATTATATAGTTTATTATATATTTTGATGATTGATTTATTTAATTTTAATATTTGATTTGTTTATCATGGATGAATGATTTATTTATTTATTATTATTATTTGTTAAAATTATAAGAGGTATGTTTCCATGATTGGGTACCTCATTAATTAATCTTTATGCAATTTAATTTATTTTCATATTTTGGACCAATGTAAAAGACACGTTTTCACCTTTCGGTGTGTGTCCTATTTAGTTTTAGACATAGACAATGTAAGGACATGTTTTCATCCTCGGATGGATGTCCATTTATTTATTTTGTTTGGACATTATTGTGATTTTAATAAAGTATCTATTTATTCTTATGATCGCATGTAGTATGGATAATATCATTATATTCAAGAATTTTATAATATTAAGACTTGAAAAGGAGGCCGGTTCCAATGAACCAGGCGTTGTGGGGGTGCTGGGCCATTTCTCATCTTCCCCACGCATACCAACTTTCTGAACCCATTAGGGGGTTGGGGATTCCTTAGGAATCGAGTCATCCACCCCTTTTTTTTTCCCGGTTTGTCCCGGTGGCGATTCTATTTTCTCTGAGCTTTAGGCCCGTGTTCTCTAAGGTCCTGAGCCTAAACAATGTCGAAGTTGCAAGAACCATTCCACCGGGAGTGGGGGCGAAAATCCCCGCTCACAGTACCCACCCCATCCTTTAATATCACTGTTGATAATGACACACAGTCGTTCAATGGCTAGCTGCAGTGCCAGCAACCTCAACTCCAACAGTTTCATTTTGATGCTTGGACATGTTTAATGATATGGTTGTATCAGATTTTGCCTTGGTAAGTCTAGAATCCTTATAAAATCAGTACATATATATCAAAATAACTTCATAACAATCCATATTACCAATTTTAAAAACCTCTGCCAAAATCTCAAAATTCACATATTCATGGATTCAAAGAGAATCTTCTTAAAACCAAAAAGAACTTACCCAACACTTGATGATTCTTTAAAACTATCTTGAATTGCTTGAAATCTTTAAGGAATTTGGTGTGGAGAATGAAGCAAAATCTCCCTTGTTCTTTAATGGTGTTTTTGGCCCAAGCTTGAAGAAGGAAGAAGAAGAAAAGAAAATTTAACTTTTAATTCTCTTTCTTACTAACCATATATATATATATATATATATTAATAATTAAGTATTTAGACATTTTCTTCTTCTATCCATAATTTTTTTATTTTTTATTTTTTTAACTTTTAACTTTTGACTTTTACTATTTGATTTTTAACCAAATCTTTGTTTTTTTAGTGAAAGTGCATATATTATTTGTATACCATGTATAGATTAGGTAAACAATGTTTATGTAGACCCTTAATTTTTTATCCAGTCCGATCCGATATTTATAAAAATATAAAATATTTTTTTATGGTGTTTTAATTAAATAATATTTATTTTAATAATTATTTAAAATATTTATTATTAATAAAAATCGGCGACGGAAGAATTGGTTACAAAAATTTTTCATCGCAAATCTGCGGAGAATTGGCTGGCCCGCGCCTAGTGCCCGTAGCAATTGTTTTTTGCCAGTGCACTTTCGCACGCCCGGCCCGCACGCGGTTTTGCCAAAAATCCTATTCTACTTGGTTTTTAATTTTATTTCCTAAATGGTTTTTATTTTTTTAAGCCAATTAGAATTAGGTTTATGATTTTTTCTTATAAATAACACATTAAAGACACATAATGAAGGATCTAAAATTTTTTATCAGACTTTGGACTTTTGGATTTTTTCAGCCAAAAAAAAAAGAGAACCTTGAAGTAGCAAGAGGCAGTGAGCAGGCAACAGCAATCTATCAAAGGCAACCTACACGGGCTTTATTATTGTTCAACCAGAATTCAAAGATTGTGGTGGAACCAACAATGAGGGTTTGAATCTCTATTTCTTTGTTTATGTTTACAATAGCTTCATCACACAATTTGATCAATTATTCTACTAACCATCCAAACTTTATTTGAAACCCTAAAAATATTTCTTCAAAACCCTAATGCCTTAATACTCGTAACACTTATTTTTAAAATCTACAACCCTAAATTACATTCTTCTAAAGCCACAATAATCTATTTTCTTAAAACCCTAACCAAATCTATTTTTTAAAAATCACAATAGCTTATTTTTTCAAATACCTAATCTAAAAACCAATTTTCATGATTTTCAATTTTATTTATTTAAACCCCAAATTTTAATATTATTTTCATACAACCTTTGAAAGCCTAAACCCAAAACATCCATTCTTTATATTCAAACCATAATTTATTTCAAATCTAATCTTTAAATTCAAACATCCAGTAGCCATATTATTTCTTTAAAATGTTTTTCAACTAATTAAACTAGTATATGCAAAACCCTAATTGTTAAAAATAAAATCCAAGAAACCTGAATTGATACATGAACCCTAAAGTTATATACTTACTATTTTATTTAAATTCGATGAAAATTTATTATATATTTTTATTGATGTTGGATGTCTTGGATGAATGTTTATTATATATTTTGATTGATGATTGATGTCTTTGATGAATGATTTATTTATGATGAATGGATGTTTACTTTTATTGATTTGATTTGATTTCAAAACTTTGTAAGAGGTATGTTTTCATATTTTGGGTATCTCATGTATTAAGCATTATGTAATTTAAATTGCTTTTATATTTTGGACAAATGTAAAGGATACGTTTCTACCTTTCGGTGGGTGTCTTATTTAGTTTTAGACATGGATGATGTAAGGACATGTTTTCATCCTCGGATGGGTGTCCATTTATTTATTTTGTTTAGACATTGCTTTGATTTTAATATAATGATATTTTATTTTAATTATTGGTTGTAGTATGGATAATATTATTATATTTAAGAATTTTATAATATTAAGACCTGCAAAGGAGGCCGGTTCCAATGAATCGGCCGTTGTGGGGGTGCTGAGCCGTTTCTCACCTTTCCCACACGTACCCAACTTTTTGAACCCATTAGGGGGTTGGGATTCCTTAAAAATTGAGTCATCCACCCTTTTCTTTTTTTTCTGCCCGTCCGAGTGGCAACTCTATTTTCTCTGAGCTTAGGCCCGTTGTAGCACCCCTTCCCGACCTACGTGTGTAAGCTGAGTAGAGGTGCCACACTAACCTAATGTTGCTACCAATTTTACTTAGTCAAATTTTAGTTCCAATTTTTATAGAAATTTTGCCATAGTTTCACTTAAAAATTGAGTCCCAAGTGTCGACAAAACTGGTTTTTTTTTCTGATTTTTAAAAATATTTACACAAACCAATGCAAACAAAATCATTCTCAGTACACTTCCCAATAAATCCCCCTTATAACCTCAACTACAACCTGCAAAAAGGATTTACACTTCTAGTACAACATAAAGTAAAGGTTTATTATGAAATACAGTAGATAAAATATTTTTTCACTATGCAGCGAAAAGTAACAATATTTACAAATTCATATACATCCAAACTCAAGCTTTACAACCCATAAAATTTATACATTTTTGGCAGTCAGTCTTTGATCTTTAAGCCCACTATCAACACCTCAAAATCTAGACTCGACTCGGCCTAGAGGAACTCTCTGGTTCTTCCCTGTCACCTGCGTGATAAACCATAATCGCGCTAAGCCAACGGCTTAGTGGTACAAACTACAATGATATCATGCCATAATGAAATGCCAATGTCATATTATCCAACATGCAAGTAATTCTCAAGAATTTCATATTTCATGACATTACCTTTCATTGTATCCAACATTTGTGTTATCAATTATAGGACATAGTGAACTCAAAACAAGCATAGATCTCAATATTTATTTATTTCATCATTTATAAATCACATAGAAAACAAAGACAAGCAAGGGCCCAAAAGAAACTAATATGTTATTCAAAGTTCAGAGTTACTGCTTTGGTCCATATCATAATCATCAAGCCCATAGGCAACATATATATATATATATATATATATCTCTATCCATGGATAGGGTAACAGACCCAGTCTCTTGGACCTCAACCCACTAAACTCGAGGAGATCCTCAACCTGGCAAGACTGTTACCTGTAACAGACCCAGTCTCTTGGACCTCAACCCGGATAAACCAAGGAGATCCTCAACCCGGCAAGACTGTTACTATAATTCACATTTTACATTTATCAACTGGAATCAGCTTATGACCCGGTCTTTTCACCTATCCAGTACTTTATAGGCATGCCGCCAAACCCAGAACTCTGAAGGTTGAATAACACATTAGACACACAATCTTTTCATTTATTTATATCTTTGTACATTTCTTTCTCAATTCATCTCATTCTCATAATCAAATAGGCAATCATGCCTCCATTATCTCATTTGCATTATCATAGCCAACATTCATGGCCTCATAACTCATAATATCTCAAATCACAATAAAATAATTCTTCATAACATCATATCTTTCACATTTCATTTCCATATTTCATTTCATCATCATATAAGCAAATATGTTTCAACCATCTCATATTATATTTCAAATCACATTAATTAGTTCATTATTCAAATGGATATAATCAATGGCATTAACACATATTTTACATGCTCATCACAACATTCACATATTACCAAACATAATGTGATTTTTAATATCCATCAACAATGCATTAGGTTCCTTATCACATTTACAATCAAATGTGTGTCAAGTCTCAACATCACATGAATGTATGCAATAGTGTAGTTTGTACTAACCTTAAAACCAACTCACACCAATCTATAAACTTACTCTTCCAAGAATCCTCAACACTTAGATTAGGGCAATTCAACCTCTTCACAACCAAAATAATGAAATTTCTTGAAATTCCAACTTGTTTATTTGAAATCTTCCTTCAATTAGCTATTAAAATTCAAAAACCCTCACTTGCTCTCTTGTTTCCTTGAGGTCCGGCCACACAAAGAGAAAAGAAGAGAAAATGGAAAAATAAAAGAGACAAAGTCAACTTCTCATCTCTTTAAACCTCCACCAAGCAATTTGAAAAGAAATTACTTAAATACCCTCTACTATATATATTAACTCCCTTTCATTTACTTGCCCTTTAGTAATTTCACAAATAACAATTTAAATATCTTCTTCCTTTGACCATTCATTTGACTTAGGTATATGTTATATATATTTCCATATATACAACATATACACTCTCTTTTAAATTCTTTCCTCTTTCCAATTACACCTATACATTTTAATTCAAATAAAACAACAATTATACTAAAACTTCTAGGGCACATTTTGGGATATTACACTCATGTTCTCTAAGGCCCTGAGCCTAAACAGTATCAAAGTTGCAAGAATCATTCCACAGAGAGTGGGGCAAAAATCCCCGCTCACAGTGGCGACTCCACTGGGGATAAGAGAAGTTGATTCCATTGGTCTTTATATTATTCTATTCTTTCTTATCATGATATTATCCTTTGCATAATTTAAATTGCATTGTGTGCATGAATTAGGATGCCCGTGTTACTTGTGTTGTGTTATGTAAGGGATGCCGTACTTTCAATCAAGGTATGGAGATCGAACATGGCATAAGCACTCATAGCCTTGTACCTTTTGGTATATACTTGCTATGGGAACCTAAGCCTTTTTAAACCAAATACTAAAGCTAATGTAATTGGCCTAGTTACTTTCCTTAGGTTTTTACCCCAAATGCTTATTGTTTGACTATGGTTAATTTTTCTTGGCTTAAATCATGGCTTATTTGGTTTGTTCTTTTTCTAATATGACCTAAGTACATTGTAAGCTCAAACTAAATTTTTCTTTAAAGTCCAAAAGACCAAAGCTATTTTCATAAATTTTTAAAATGGTCTTTGGATATAAAACTTTTCCAAAAACTAGTTCTTTTCTCATGACTCAAATACAAAGCTCAAAATCTATTTTTTCTAAAATCTTTTTACAATGGAAATAGAAACAAAATTATTTTCATAACCTTTTCAAAGAGCTTACAAATATTTAGGTCAATTATGGAATACAAAAATCAATTGTGAGCCTAGTTTATACTAAGAATTATTAATCATGGGCTTGTTTTTGGCATGAATCAGTAGTTACTTTTTCAAGTGAGATATCTATTTATAATAAACCTCTTAATTTAGTTTTAATCCAATATAGCATAAAAGTTACTTTAGTTGATTGGATGGATTAAATCCTAATTAATGAGAATTATCATGAATTGATTTCTATTTTTGAAAATATAACTATTGGTTAAAATGTTCGAGGGAATTATTTGAAAATAAAATATCCCATGTTGGTATTTGTTAACCACATACCTAGGAAAGGAGACTCCCCATCTGTGTGTGGAAGTTATAAGGTTGGAAGGAATGTCCTATTTATCCTTGCTTGTTTATTGTTCATGCATACACACATTTGCATCTCATATCATTGATCCCTTTTGGCTTACAGCCCTGGATTATGACAGTTCAAAAGTTTACGATAATTTGACCTATGTCGGAGATGAAGAATCTAGCAGTGACTCAATCACTTTCTCACCAAAAGCAATGGAGCCCGAACAAATTCAAAGAATGGTGGATGACGCCCTCAATGCTAAAATGGAAGAACTAAAGGAGACCCTAGCTGAGACTATGAAGAACCAATTGGTTGCAATTTTAGGTAACAATATTGAAGCATCTGCTAGCACCAAGAAGCCAAAGGACAAGGGGAAGGCTAAAGTTGGTGAAGTGGTTTTTGATGATGATAAGGTGATCATTGATGATGATGACAATTGGGCTCAATACTTCCAAGATCCTCAAGACAAGAAGAAAGAGCCAAAGATTGTTGAAAGATCAACTATAGAGAAAACTGAAACTTCAGATGTTGAAAAGATGATTGTGGACTTCGAAAAGAAATTTGAGAAGAAGCTGAATACCGAAGAAATGTCTGAAGTTGACAAATTATTTAAGCTAGACGAAGAAGTTTCGTACAAGTTTAAGATGCCATCCTTTGCAAAGTTTGATGGAATAAAAAATTCTTGCCTCCATGTGAAGCAGCATATCACTGCTATGTAGTCTGCCCGAGATACTAAGGTTCAAACTCTAAGGTACTTCATGCTCTCATTGGACCCTATTATCCAAAATTAGTTCAATACTTTAGAAGATGGCACGTAAAAGAGTTGGGATCTTCTATACAAGGCCTTCATCCAACAATATGGATACAATGTCGAGATGAAAGTTACCTTAATGGATGTTGAGTCCATTAGACAAAGGCCAAATGAGAATTTTGTGGACTATGTGAAAAGATGGAGAAATAAGGCTGCTTTGCTCAAGAGAAGGCCTGATGAATCTGATCAAATGAGAATGATTATGAGAGGAGTGTTACCTAGCCTTCACGAAAGAATGTCTCATACACTCATTTGGGATTTTAAAGACCTTTTGCAAGTTGGTATACAAATTGAAGAGTGGGAAAGAGAGAAGAACCGCTTTTCAACAAGAAGGAACGAGAAAAGAAACTACCAGTCTGGTAACCAAGGCATGCAAAAGGCAGTTGATGTTAATGCTATTGGCTAAGGAGGAAGAAGGCAGTTTTTAGAATTGGTGAAGCCACTGTCTTGGGTCCTCAATAAGCTACAAAAGAAGGGATTATTAGAACCCTTAAATCCTTGTCCTTTGCCTAACCCTCTCCCACTTAATTTTGAAACTAAAGCATTTTTTCAATTTCATCAAATGCAAGGGCACGACATGGATAGATGTGTGAGGTTGAGGCATGAGATCCAAAATTTTATTGATGGTGGGAAGCTGCCCGAGCCCAACAAGCCAAACACTAAAGACAATCCATTGCCAAGGTTTATTAGAGTACCACCACCGGCAACCTTCCTGATTGGAGGAGGTTTGCATGAAAGTTTTTTCATGTCTTCTTTCCAAGATGTGGATGAAGAAGCAACCAAAGAAAAAGTGGTATTTAGCAAAGTTGAACAAGCTATGGTGGGTAAAGAAATAGCAAATTGTGTTGTAAATGAGTTTTGGGATTCAAGTGATAGTGATGACGATCTTGTACCCAAGAAGGAGGAATGGTCATGGTCTGAGCCTGAAGAAGATGAAGTAATGAACACAAGATCTGGTAATCCTTATGCAAGGCCACCACCTAAGGGGGTGGAAGCTAATAAAGGAAAGGAAGTCAAAGTTGGAAATAAAGAAGAGGAAGATGACACTGTGCTTAAGCAGTTAAAAAGAACCCAAGCAAGTGTCAGCATTTGGGACTTATTGGCCACTTCTAAGAAGCACCATGAAACTATGGCCAAGGCCTTGGCTAGCATGCCAATTTCCACCTCCATAACACCGGAGGAACTGATTAACTTCATAAAAGTCGATGGAGTAATGAAGTGTGAAGAAGTTCAAAAGAAGAGCGAAGTTAATATGGGAATGGTATCTTTCTCAGATGCAGATTTACCGGAAGAGGGGAGAGATCACATCCGCCCTCTCTTTATCAAAGTGGAAATCAAAGGAAAAAGGACTCCATGTGTAATGGTTGATGATGGGTCCGCCATAAATGTTTATCCACTTAAAATATTGCCAAAGCTAGCTATGTCAACCAGGGATCTAAGCCCAACCGAGGTATCCATTTGGGCTTATGACAATACCAAAAGGCATACCGAAGGAACTTTCAAAGCTATTGTGAAGGTTGGTCCAATTGAATCTATTATTGAATTTGTTATTTTGGGATGACCATGGTTTCATCCTCTCGGTGGAGTTCCCTCCACCCTTCATCAAAAGATCAAATTCCCTAATGGAGATGAGACGGTGGTCATCGAGGCTGAGGATAATGAGGTTGTTAATGCTCTAATGATTGAAAGGCCAATCAATGGTTTCCAAGTAGCTATAATTTCTAATGATGAAGTAGTGGACTCGAAGGTCTTGAACATGATGAAGAACATGAGCTACTTTCCCAGAGCTAGTCTTGGAAAGGGCAAGGTCGGTGTGACAAAGCTTCCAGATTTTAAGACTCAAACTTCCAAGAAAGGGTTGGGGTATGAAGAAGCTAGAAAAGATGTCCAGCCAAAGAAGAATGAGAAGATGAGCTTTCCACACTTGAAGAGATCTTTTTCAAAGCTCCAAACATGGGATCACTCCAAGGAAAGCCCGAGCCAATCATGTTTATGGGAAAGTTGATCTCGGGTTTTGAAATTTTTGGTGATGTTGTCGAGATAGTGGAACAAGTGAAGAAAGAGCTCACCTTGCCAACCTACAAGGAGCCCAATCCGAAAGAGAAGAAGGACGCAGTCCTGAAATATGAGAAAACTCCAAAGGAGATTGCTGCCCTGGTTGAAGAGAAGTTTGAAGATGTTTTGCTTTATGATTTTGAGAACAATGATTTTGATTTTAATTTGTCTTCTTTGTATGAGGATGATGATGTTTTCTTATTCAAAATGAATGTAATAAAGTCTGATTTTGCTTACTTGTGTGATGTGTCTCCTGATGGTTGCATACATTCAAATAGTGGTTACATGAGCATCTTTAATGTTAACTCTGTTGATACACAATCATTAAATTTGGGAACAACCGAAAATCCTAAAAATATTAGCATAGCATCCGACCTTACTCCTGATGAAAGAAAGGGATTTCAAAAAATATTTAAAAAATATGAAGAAGTATTTGCTTGGTCTTATGAGGATATGCCTGGAATAGATCGAGACATGGCCAAACATCTTATTCCTACTTACACCCACATGAAACCTATGAAACAAAAGCTTAGGCGATTAAGACTTGAATGGGCTGAATTGGTTAAAGAAGAGGTCACTAAACAAATACAAGTAAAGTTCCTTGAAGTGATAGATTATCCAGAGTGGCTAGCCAACATAGTACCCGTGCCAAAGAAAGATGAAAGAATTAGGGTCTGTGTGGACTATAAAGATTTAAACAAGGCTTCCCCTAAAGATGATTTTCCTTTACCCCATATAGATATCCTCATTGATTGTGCAGCCTCTAGCATGCTACACTCATTTGTAGATGGATTTTCCGGATACAACCAAGTGTTAATGGCCTAAGAGGATAAAGCCAAAACTGCTTTCATTACTACATGGGGTATATTTTGTTATATGGTAATGCCGTTTGGGATAAAGAATGCTGGAGCAACCTATCAAAGGATGGCCATCACATTATTTCATGCATGATGCATAAAGAAGTCGAAGTATAAGTTGATGATATGATGGTGAAATCAGATACAAGGGAACAACACTTTCAAAACTTAGAATTATTCTTCGATAGAGCATTGAAGTATAAGCTAAGATTAAAACCAAAGAAGTGTGTGTTCGGGGTTACCTTAGGCAAATTGTTGGGACATGTGATTGGTCCAAATGACATTGAGATTAACTCTAACAAAGTTAAAGCAATTAGGGATATGCCAGCCCCTAAGACGGAGAGAGAAGTTTGGGGATTCATTCGTAGATTACAGTACATTAGTAGGTTTATAGCAAAACTCACCATAATCTGTGAACCTATCTTTAAATTGCTTAAAAGGAATCAGCCGGTCCTGTGGAATGAAGAGTGTCAAAAGGCCTTTAAGTGAATAAAGGAGTATTTGCAGAATCCATCTGTTTTAAAACCACCTAAACCCTTGTTACTATACTTAGCAGTAGAAGAAGAGTCAATAAGAGATATGCTAGCCCAAGCAGATGAGTCAGGGATTGAGCACGCAGTTTCTATTTGAGTAGAAAGTTCCTACCTTATGAAATTAAGTATAGTATCATTGAAAAGACCTATATAGCTATGGTTTGGTCTTCTAAGAAGTTGCGGCATTACTTTCAAACTTATAGTGTGCAAGCAATTTCCAGGTTAGATCCAAAGAAGTACTTAAGGGAGATACCCATTTTGATTGAGAAGTATGGGTGATGGTTGATAATATTGGAAGAATTTGAGATTGAGTATGCAACCAGAAAAACAATCAAAGGTAGAGCAGTGGTAGAATTCCTGGCCCAACAACCATCACCGGATAGCGAAGAGGTAATCTTGGAATTTCCACATGAACATATAGAGGCCATTAAAGTACAAGGATGGAAAATATATTTTAACAGGGCAGTGAATAGGAAAGGAGCAGGTTTGGGAGTCATACTAGAAAATCCCGAAGGGAAACTTGTCCCTTTAGCCAAGAAGTTGAAATTCAGGGAAACCAATAATATGGTGGAATATGAAGCATGTATCTTTAGTTTGGAAGCCCTAATAATTATGAAGGAGGATAAGGTGGAAGTCTTTGGCGATTCATTGCTAGTAGTATCTCAAGTAAATGGGGAGTGGGAGTTGAAAGAAGTGAAATTAAAACCATACCACTATTACTTTACCGTGATGAAGAAGAACTTTAAGGAATGCAGGAGTATACACCTACCAAGAGAAGAAAACCAGATGGTTGATGCCCTAGCCACATTGGCTTTGGTATGGGAAAATCCTGTCAACTTATTCCTCAAGCCTCTAATTTTGACCAGCTCATCAACTCCTTGCTATGAATATGAGGTAATCATGGAAATTGATACAAACCATGATGTGTGGTATGATACTATAAGATGGTTTTTGGAGGAAAAGGAATACCTGTTGGGGGCAACAAAGAAAGAAAAAAAAGCCATAAGGCGGTGGTCCTTATAATACATCACCTTCCATGGAGAGTTATATCAAAGATGGCCTGATGGGGTGCACTTGAGATGCTTGAGGAAGCTTGAAGTGGAGCATATCATGTTAGAAATACACATGGAAAGTTACGGTCCACACATGAGTGGTTTAGCCCTAGTTAAAAAGATAATTCGACAAGGTTACTATTGGTTAACCATGGAGAGAGATTGTATTGAGTTTGTAAAGAAGTACCAGCAATGTCAGATGTATGGTAATTCAAATCACATGCCTCCTAAAGAATTGCATTCTATGTCTTCATCTTGGCCTTTTGCCACTTGGGGGATTGACATTATAAGAGAGATACATCCGATAGCCTCAAACGGTCACCATTTTATTATAGTAGCGGTAGATTATTTTTCAAAATGGATCAAAGCCGAATCTTTCAACAAACTGGGGGCAAGTCAAATGGCTAGATTTATTGAAAAGAATCTCATCTGCAGATATGAAGTCCTACACAGTGTGATATCAGATAATGGGGTACAATTTCAAGGTGCCGTTAAGGACTTATTCTTGAAGTACCAAATCCATCATCACCGATCCTCTCCTTATAGACTAAAGGCTAATGCTACAGTAGAAGAAACCAATAAGACAATTAAGCAGATTCTATCCAAGATGAGCAACACATGCAGGGATTGGTCAGAAATGCTTCATTTTGCTTTGTAGGAATATAGAACAATTGTGTGAATGCCAACTAGAATGACACCATTCTCTTTGGTTTACGGGATGGAAGCAGTGTTGCCAATTGAAATTGAGATCAAGTCATTAAGAGTGGTCTTGGAAGCTGAACTTCCTGAGATGGAATGGGTAGTGAGCAGATATATACAGTTAGCTTTACTAGAGGAGAAAAGGTTAAAAGCACTGTATCATCATCAACTGTATCAAAGGAGGATAGCTCAAGCCTATAATAGAAGGGTTAAAATCAGAAAACTCAAAGTCGGTGATTTAGTGTTGAAACAATGTAAGCCTAACGTATCTGATCCAAGAGAGAAATTTAGGCCTAGCTGGGAAGGGCCATATGTTATGAAACAAGTCATGAACAAGGGTGCAGTGAAGTTATCAGACATGGACGAGAATGAGTTTAGCGAGCCAATGAATTTTGGCAGGTTGAAGAGGTTTTATGGATAAAAAAAAGAGAGAAAGCTCGCTAGGTTGAAAACCCAAAAGGGTGGCCTTGGCAAAAGTTAGAGCAGTCTGCTAGTTTCAAATACCCGAAAGGGAGGCCTAGGCAACAATTAGGGCTAAGCGAGAGAAAATCATCAATTAGAAAACCCAAAAGGGCTAGTTGGCAACATGAGTGATCTTGTGTATGCTAGCTTTATGTTTGGTTGTTCCCTAATTAATAAAGTAGAATTAATATTAAAATTATTCTATGTGCACTATTTTAAGTATTTGACCAGATATGGATAAAATAAATAAACATAATAGCAAAAGGTGATGACAAATTATGAAAGGAAAAGAAACATCTCTTATTACTACTTTCATTATTTTTACATCCTAACAATATTTTTTCTAGAGAAATTGACAAATGTAAAATTTATGGTAGATGATAAGTGTTGCGTGCAGGCCAGCTTTGCTTCAGCCGATCCAAGTAGGCTTCTGTCAGACAAGGCATGTCCAAATTAGGAGTAAAATCAAAATCTCGAGACTTAGCTCCATACTGACGGTCAAGCCATCAAGGATCATAACAAGTACCTTGATGAAGAGCAGCAAGAGGAACATACATCAAGTATGTCCGAATGGTGATATGAGAAATCTTCCACCAAGGTACTAACCAATGGATGTTGACTTCAGGACGAGAATGGATCCAGTCAACCAAGTCGCACGAAGAAGCAGGATGGGGTAGTTTCCTAGCAGAGTGATGTTGAGGCAGATATCTGGCAAAATCCATAGATGGAGTATCGAGCAAGCAGAGACGCTCCTGAAGCCAAATCTGTAAGCACAAGAAAAGAATTAAAAAAAAGGGATCCGCTAAGTTGAAAATCCGCAAGGGCAGCTTAGGCAAAAATTAGGACAGCTCACTAGTTTCAAAAACCCACAAGGGCAGACTAGGCAAAAATTAAAGCAATAAAAAAAAGAAAAAATCTTAAACTTCAAAAGTTATAGTAAAAGTGCAAATTATATATCATCATCATTATTTTTATTATACAATATTTCCTTAATTAATATAATAATAATATATCACTAAGAAGGAGGTGGTGGATCATGATCAAACAAAGCCTTGAAAAAGTTATCACCTGTTGGAGGAGGAGGCATATCACCTATCCCAAGTCTGCCCAAAGCAGGAGAACCTGAACCTCTATTACCTTGGAATTCATATATGTAACGATCCTCATTCAAAGTAGATGACAAGATCTCATGGTCATCAGCTTGGGGTCCTCTAGATGACGAAGAACCAGGATCTCTCACCCCCTGAAACTGGAAGTCTTGAAAATCTTGCTCTGTCTGGTGATATAATTTTTCAAAATGGACAACCTATTGACGACTAGCAGCTAACTCTTCTTGAAGTTTCTTATTTTGTTCCTCAAGCTTCCACTGTGAGTCGAAGGGAAAGAGTAAGAGCATACATAATCATGCATACATGTAGCATAAATTATCATGGGACAAGAAAACCTACCAAGTAATTCATATCAGCACCCTGTGGATGAGATGGCATCTTCGGTTGATTAGAATGAGCAAATGGAGGAGTGATAAAGAAGGTCCAACCTCATGACCAAATGAGCCAGTAGCTTGCGATAATCATTAGGAAAGTCAAAACAAGTTAAGAAAGAAGAATTACAATGGAAAAATGGTAAAAGTTTACCTGAGAGGTGCTAGCCCCGAGTTGCGGGATGGACCCTCCTCCCTTTCCGTGATACTCTTCTTCATCACTATCCTCCTTTTCCTCGGGAATCTCCCAGATGCCAATAGGAGATACAGAAAAATTTAAGAGTCCTACTCAAATAAACTGGATATATGATGCACCTGGTGGATAGAGAAATGTTTCAACATCATAACCATGCTGAGCTAACCACCATGTGTTCTTCAGCATTGATGTGATATTTAAAGTATACTTTGGGCAGTTCATCGAGATCCTTCGCCGCTCGGGACCAAGGAACCACTCATACACTCTCTCCTAGAGAAACCAGTCACTAGACACAGGCCCGGCAATGACTCGACGAGTATGTTGAAAAGGTAATACGGCATTCATGGGAGAAGTCCAGTTCATCCGCTCTTCTGTGTTCCACCAAGCCAAATTGACCTACAAAATCACATAAGGTAAGTAAACTTTTATATAAATTTTAAAATATACTAATACTATTTTACATGGCCCCAGGTTAAGCAACTCAAGAGATAACACTAGGTGTGCTTATGGTGAGAGCCGGGAGCTGCTACACGATTGGATAATCAAAAATTCAATCTCAGATACTCGACTCTCTCTCGGGAAATGCCAGGCACCCTCACAAGATTATGCTCATATGGCCATACCTACAACAACATTGAAAATCAAATTCATTCAAGAATAAGAATGTAATTGACATTGGTGGAAGAAGAGTACCTCGACAACCACCATGAAACCAATGAAAGACTTCTTATTTCTGCAAATCTTGTTTAGTCCATGATAGAGATAGGGAAAGCCAGCTCCACCCCAGCTGTAAAGCGGTACCATACTCAAGTCAATAAGGGCCCTCAACACTGATAGATGGATGGCAGATTCGGTGCTGCATAAAATAGTCGACCAGAGCAGATACAGTAAAAATCCTCTAGCATATTGTTTGGCTATTTCCCTATGAACTCGTCCTTCGTAGTTCATCCAATAACTCCGAATCGGCTCAATTTTTATCTTGAAAGGCCCTTTTAATGATGGTTTTATACCGATTAACTGTTGGACTTCTTCTAATGTCAAAATATCATTGGTAAGAGGGGCCGGAAGGCCATAGTACTGGATACCAGTTATGGCTGTATAATCGACTAGGCCAATGGTCATCTCTCCTATAGGTAGGTGAAAAGTATGAGTCATGTCCATCCACCGCTTTGACAATGTTTGAACTACATTCCTATCTATCAGACACTCCTCAGATGGTAATTGCAAGATAAAGCATTCAAAACTACAATCTCGGACAATCCATTTTACCCGAGAAGGTGCTACATCATACCATTGTCAGGCTTTATAGACACACCCTCCGTCCCAGATAACGCAACGATCGTGCTAACACGGAGCCAAGTAAGTTAACATAAGGTAAGTATACCATCATACCAATATCATCATTGATTTATAGACTAAACTTACTCATTATATTCTATTTTAATCTATCTATCTATTTGTCTATTAAATTCTTAAATATAGTCATCTAATTAATTTATTTTTCCTAAATCATAAAAAAACAACAAAAACAAAAACAAAAACAAAAACAAAAACAAAAACAAAAACAAAAACAAAAACAAAAACAAAAACAAAAACAAAAACAAAAACAAAAACAAAAAAAATATAATAAAATAATAAATACATATTTGAGCCGTTAAAACATTAAATTGCATTATTACCTTAGTGTTTTGACTTAAACTGCGATGAAGCTGCATCCCAGCTAGTAGACTTATAGTTCCATTTTCATGCCGTTGAATAAATTGTAATAACTCAGCATTGGATTGGGGTCCTAATCTCGAAGCATGCATTTTCTCCTTAACTCTCTACTAAACTTTTTACTTTAATTATGAGAATATGTAAGTGTGGACGAGTATTGAAGAAACAAAACTTTCGTGGTTTATAAAGACAAATTGCAAAGGAAAAGAAAAAGGAAATGAAGATGAAAGTTTTGAAAATGATGTGAGAATGAAAAGAAGGAATGAAACATTTATATGGAAAATTGCAAAGGAAAAGACTAAAATAAATAAGTGAAAAACAGTATTCTTGTGGAAAAAAAAAGAAGAAAAAGTAAATATTACTGTTGATAAATAGTAAATAAATAGTTAGTGAATAATGCGTAAATAGTGGCTACACAGTGAATAAATAGTAAACTCAATTATTTAATTTAATTATTCATATATTTACGTGTATACAAATATTTTTGCACTTTTAAAATTTTTTTCCACGCAGGAGCAAGAAGATATAGACATGGTAAAAAATAACTAATTTTTTTGCAAATTTCTTTAGTATCCTACTGCCATATTTTATAGATAACCAAATTATTTTTAAGTCCAGAACTTACCTCGAGTTCAGAATCCAAATTCTAAATTCACCTTGGATCCAAAACCCAAATCCTAAATTCACCTTGGGTTCAGAATCCAAATCCTAAATTCACCTTGGGTACCCAAATCCTAAATTCACTTCAGGTCCAGAACCCAAATTATTTTTTTAAGTCTAGAACTTACCATGGGTCCAGAACTCAAATCCTAAATTCACCTTGGACCCAGAACCCAAATTCTAAATTCACCTAGGGTCCAGAACCCAAAATCCAGAACTTACCTCGGGTCTAGAACCTAAATTAAGTCTAGAACTTACCGTGGGTCTAGAACTCAAATTATTTTTAAGTCCAGAACTTACCTCGGGTCCAAAACCAAAATTAAGTCCAGAACTTACTGTAACACCCTTATAACCTATATACCTACAATACATATTTTTAGTATATGTAAAATACGCATATACAGTATAAAAATATCGCAGACCGATTTAATAAAAAATTTTACATTTCTATTTTAAGATTTCAAATACTAATATATAAAGTAAATAGTATATAAATATTCTTTGCTTGTTATAGGAATCTAAAATAAATATTTTAGATTAAAATCTCTAGGAAAAATTCACCAGAGTTTTGTTTGTAATTTGAACGTTCCCAAAATTCAGCAAAATACAACCTGCATAAAGTAAACACTCCCAATAAAAATCAATTCACCATTTCACCAATACTTCTCAATTTCTCCATATTTTCTCAAAATACTTAGATATATAAATTAACAACACATATAAAATCCCATCTGAACAAATTATTCAAAACATTCTTTACAATTTACATTATATACTTCCAAAAACATATCATAACATATATAATATCAAAATACATTGTAATATCAAATATCTACATGTTGGCAAGTGGCTCAGATCTTGATGTACCAAAAAACAACTCTTCAAGCTCAATAAATACAAACCTAGACCCGACCAGGTCTAGTAGAACTCTCCGGCTCTGCCAAATCATCCATGACACCTACACGACGAATTATAATCGCGCTAAGCCGAAGCCTAATGATACAAACTTTGATAATAACAATAAAACTCAATGCAATGCCAATGCACAATGCATATAGATGTCACATCATTCTATTTTCACATTAAAGCAAAGACAAGCATGGGCCCAAAAAGGATTTAATATGCTATTCAAATTTTAGAGTTACTACTTTGGTCCATAATGACACCATGTGTCTAGCCCAGTAGGCAATATATCCATGGATAATGTAACAGCCCCAGTCTCTTGGACCTCAACCCGGCTAGACTCTTGGGCCCCAGTATCTTGGTCCTCAACCCGGCTAGACTGCTACAGTTTTTGAGGCTTACGACCCAGTCTTTTCACCCTAAAAACATCAAATTTATCAGCTGGCCTGGCTTACGACCCAGTCTTTTCATCATTCTAGCGTTTAGCCCGTAGGCAATCATAGGCATGCCGCCAAACCTAGAACTCTGAAATTTTACTAACATACTAGGCACACAATTTATTCATATTTCTCACTATTAATCTCTTTCTCATTTTCACATATCCAATCTAAGTACATTGCCTTATTTTATATTTTTTTCTCACTTTTCTCATTTTTTACATCTTTCTCATTTTTCTCACTTTCCTCACTTTTCTCATTTTTATCAATATTAATTCATTTCATTATTAAACATATCTCATTTTTGCATTCACAACACATTACACAATTACTTTGGGTATTTTCACAAAATATGCGTATTTCACATTTTACACAATTTAGCCATTATCAATGGCTTTTCACAATGCATTTAACACATATATGACATTACAAATGTCATAGCACATTATTCATGTACAATCAATGAACCAAGTAGCTTAACACATTTTCCAACCAAAATGTGTTAAGTCCAAATGTTATGCAAATATAAGCATTAGATTCAAAGTTTGTACATACCTCCACTATCAACCTAAAGCAAGCTTAACACAACCTCTAATCCTATCCTTCCAACTTGCCCTTCACCACTTGGATGAAGCAAATCAACCTCCCTTAATGCCTATTCCAAATGTGATCATACATAATCATTTAATATCACATTCTAAGGTATTCTCAACATCAAACCATAATTAAACCTCACTCTAAATTAAATCCCAAAATTAAGCTTCACCTCACTTTAACTTTGAAAAACCAAATCAAGCCATTTAAATTAGTGCTTTAAGTTTATTAATATCATTAGAAACATGTTTTAGCATGTTTAAACCAATTACATTAATTAACCACATGCTTATGCTCAAAACCCTAAAATGGCATAACCTTCACCATTGAAGGATCTCCATTCTAACTCAATCCAATTATCATTTTAATCTTATTTCCACCACTTATATCATTAAATAACATGATTTAAGCATTAAAATCAAAAAATTAATTATTCTTTGAAAATTCACTTTTCATACTACCATCTTCAAACTCTATCCAAACTTAACTAAATCTATCATTTGATTTTAAAATCCTTGTTTATGCATCAAAACAACACATTTGGAACCAATTTGCACAATTAAAACTCATGATTTCAAAAACTCAAATGTTCCATAACCCTAAATTCTCTCTCTTCACCAAACTCAACTTAAATTCAACCATTTCTTTAATACAACCTTAAAATCATTGTTAGCTACCCAAAATAACATCATACACACCCATTCCAATAATTATAATATGCTACATCAAAACTCCAAACTCAACATAATCCAATTTTCTATAGAATTCAAAGAAAAGAGGTGAAAACTTACTAATTTTGGTGGAAATCACCAAAAATCCACTTTGAATACTTAAAATCCTTCAATTTTTGGAGTATGGAAGAAGCAAATCCCTCTCTTGAAGCCATAAAGTCGGCCTTGAAGGAAAGAAGAAGAAGAAGATGAAAAAAAATGATTTTCTCTTTTCTCCCACTTACATTTTCAACCTTATATATATTATTATTTTAATATTTTGGGGTTTTAATTAATTAATTAATTAATTAAAACCCCAAAATATTATCTTCCATCCAAAATTATTTATTTTTAAATTATTTTATTAATTTTAAATTTCTAAGATTTAATTACCAAAATACCTTTTACTTTGACTTTTCTTTTAAAAAGTGTTGACTTTTATATGTTGTATATATTTTACATTTATATCACTTATATATTTCACTTTTTCATTTAAAATCCCTTCATTTTTCATTTAAAACCATTAATTTAATTTATCAAATTTCCAAAAATTAAAACTTTTCAAAAATTTAAGATATTACACATATGCACAAGTAATGTGTATCTTATATAC
This sequence comes from Garcia nutans, assembly GCA_947685225.1. NCBI lineage: Eukaryota > Viridiplantae > Streptophyta > Magnoliopsida > Malpighiales > Euphorbiaceae > Garcia > Garcia nutans. Next base: position 10,642,842 of record CANTUV010000033.1, on the reverse strand, counting down.
ACATCAAATGTACCTTATATGTGTATCAAATATTAAGTATGTAATATATTAATCCAACATATATAATTAATATACCATATGTATATGTTATATATACTATAGATATATATATTGAGTATATATAAAATTTTATATCTCTAAAATCACGGATGTGATAATTTTCTCTCCCTTAAATAATTTCGTCCTCGAAATTATCTAGTACGGTAATAAATCATCCAAATTATTATTTCATCAAATTATATAATTTCTATTCTCCCCCTTAGTTACATTCTCAATTACCTTTTTACCATTCCATAACTCATCATTATACTGTCTATTTTAAATTCATCAATCTGTTTTCAATTCTTGACCTAATTCTATTAGGTCAAATTTATTCTCAAATTTTAATTCTCTTCGAATTCATCATTACAGATAATATTCACTTTCCCTAGTCTCATTTATTTTACACATCGTTTTCATAAACTTATTCATATTATAGCACTTTCAAACACATTTATTATAACTCTTACTCACATTTCATAATTCCTTTCATTTACCATTTTCTCACATTTCTTATAGTTATCCTATTTACACAAATCACTTTTCTTACACATCATTTAAAGTTCATCATATTTTCACAATTCTCTTCTGTTTCCACACTTTCTATAATTATAAACAAATTTCTGGTATAAAATTATAAGATACAACAATGCAAACTATAAGTCTTGACCATGTTTCTTGAAGCATAACTGTCAATCTCACCAAAACTATCCAACGGTCATGCCATAATAATGGTCACGCCTGTGGCTTATAAATAAATACTGCTCCTCTATCATTCTTCTTCAAACATTTCCAATCACAATGTTAAGTTCGTATCGCAAAAATCACATATTTATCTAATCTTTTGCTACACAAAAAGTTAACACGTTTCAGCTCTATTTCAAAGCAATTTACTCTTGATTACTTTATCATCATTAGCCTAACTCATGTTTCAACAATATTATCATTAACATCTATTACATATACACATATTCGTTCATATGCTAATTTACACAATTTCCATTTATTACTCCATTTCTAATCTATCTCTTATAAAAATTTTCACTCATATATATATATATATTTTTTCCATTTCCTTACTTTCTTCATTATACTTTCCTTTTCCTTACAATCTCTTATTTATACGCATATACTTTAGGCCCAAAACACTATACAATCATCAAGTTCAGTTGTTAAAATAATAATTTCACCGTCCAGCTCTGTTCGGGTCCATTCTCAATCTCAATTCATCACATGACCTAACTCAACACATGTCAAGACCTAATCTCTCTTAGGTCTATTAATACATGCAATATCATTCTCAATATCACCAAACACGTATCTGTATAAGGTAGTAAACACTCGATAATATTTTTTTTAATCATCCACATACACCTTCGTAAGTCATTATCACAATGTGACTTACTTTCCACATTTTATTACATATCATATTTGTAAGAATTATACAATTATACTCAATTCCTCTTTTACATACAACCTATACAAAGTTAACATTTATCACCTTTCAGAGAACATTATCATTTCTCATTCTTTTGACATTACTTAGGTTATTCATCAATTCAACATATATATACACTCTGACCACAATATAATTAACATCTTCCTTATTTAATTGTCCATCTCTTAAATAAGTTTCTTATTATATATATATATATTTTAACACCTCACATAAATCTTAGTCACATTTCCAATGTGACATCTCTCTCACATTTTTTTATTCATTTATCATACCCTTCATATCCATTTTCATCATTTCCAATGCAATTACCTAAAGTAACTCATTTTTACTTACTTAATCATTTCCCTTTTATTTCATAACAAATTTATCACATTATACGTTACATGATATTTTCATAAATAATATTACTCATTCAAAATTACTCCTATGCTTATTAAACATTAAACTATTAACATCTAAACAATCTTCATCAAAATTCTCTTACAACTCTAAATTTCCAACATACTACTTTACTTAAACTTCATTCTATTAATCTCATTTTCAAGAACTAACTTTATAAACTTTATTTTATATTAATATAACATCAAAACATATCACTTTCACAATTATGGAAATCGATTTCAAAAATTCAAATTTCATATATTGCAGCCAACAACATGAATCTCACCAAATCTCATCCATATCACATTTCCAATCTTAAAATCATAACAATTATATTTAAACAACACTAATTCATTTCATTACACTAATTAAAATCATCCATTTAGATACTTTAATTTTACACACTCAACCCTAAATCATGCATCATTATTCCATAATAAATAATTCGCTATCATATATGATTTCACTTTTTGATTTTAATTATGAACTCTTTGTTGAAAATTATTAAAAACTCCATATTCCTTCTATACTTATACCCATATGCAAATAAATTTTTATAATTTTCTTCATTCATTTGTCTCATAAAATTAATTTATTACTTACACAAAACTGCATGACTTCCTTAGTTTTTAATGTCAATCTCAATTTCAATTTTTATATTTCTTACCAATTCCTTATAAAAGCTTGTAAAATTTTATCCATGTGCACTTGACACATATATGGACTTATATTTAAAGTTTTAAATTTTTCCAAGCTAATTTAATATATTTAAAAATTAAATCTTCCAAAATCAGAGAATTTGTCTCTTTAATAATTTCTCTGGCAGCACCCGGTTGTCCATTTTTTTCAGGTATCAAACCTCAATAAAAATTCATGAAATTTTAACCATATGTTATAGGAATACATATGATATTGTGTGTAAAGTTTTAGATTTTTCTGGGTTGATTTATCATAGTTTCTAAATTTATTTTTTTTCTCAATTTCTACAAATTTTGAGTTGCTGAAATTATTCCAACAATCTGTGTTCTTCTAATTTTCTTAATTAGAGATCCATCTTTAAAATTTATAAAATTTTATACATTAGATTCTAACATATAGAAAACTTTTCTATTAAATATTCAAACTCATTCAACATTTCTAGATTTGTCCAAAAATTCAGACAATATTACTTTGCAGTACACCTATACAATTTTTGTAACTATCATGCTCATTTTTCAAACTTTTTATTTTTATATCTTAAATCATTTCATAGATTGTTTTTCTAATTTTACTTATTCATCAATTGAATCAGCTATGAATTTTAAATTTCAAATAAAAGTTCCAAAATTTCTTAATCTATAATCTCTAGAATGACACTTCCGCTATGCTACTCTGATCTATTAAACCCAGACACCATCTCAACTCATATCCATTATATCAAATGGACATTACCACATCAGAGATCAGATAATTAGCCAGTGCCAATGCATGCATCACAATTGAAAATTATCTTTTTTTAAAAATATAATTTTCTCTCTCTAACAACCACCTAGGTCGAGAACCTCAAACTTAGGCTTTGATACCAAAATAAATGTAATACCCTTATACCCTATATACGTACAATACATATTTTTCAGTATATGTAAAATACGCATATACAGTATAAAAATATCACAGACAGATTTAATAAAAATTTTCACATTTCTGTTTTAAGATTTCAAATACTAATATATAAAGTAAATAGTATATAAATATTCTTTGCTTGTTATAGGAATCTAAAATAAATATTTTATATGAAAATCTCTGGGAAAAATTCGCCAGAGTTTTGTTTGTAATTTGAACGTTCCCAAAATTTAGCAAAATACAACTTGCATAAAGCAAACACTCCTAATAAAAATCAATTCACCATTTCACCAATACTTCTTAATTTCTCCATATTTTCTCAAAATACTTAGATATATAAATTAACAACATATATAAAATCCCATCTGAACAAATTATTCAAAACATTCTTTACAATTTACATTATATACTTCCAAAAACATATCATAACATATATAATATCAAAATATATTGTAATATCAAATATCTACATGCTGGCAAGTGGCTCTGATCTTGATGTACCCAAAAGCAACTCTTCAGGCTCAGTAAATACAAACCTAGACCCGACCAGGTCTAGTAGAACTCTCTGGCTCTACCAAATCATCCATGACACCTACGCGATGAATTACAATCGCGCTAAGCCGAAGCCTAGTGGTACAAACTTTGATAATAACAATAAAATTCAATGCAATGCCAATGCACAATGCATATAGATGTCACATCATTCTACTTTCACATTAAAGCAAAGATAAGCATGGGGCCAAAAAGGATCTAATATGCTATTCAAATTTCAGAGTTACTGCTTTGATCCATAATAACACCATGTGTCTAGCCCCATAGGCAATATATCCATGGATAATGTAACAGCCCTAATCTCTTAGACCTCGACCCGGCTAGACCCTTGAGCCCCAATATCTTGGTCCTCAACCCGGCTAGATTGCTACACTTTTTGAGGCTTACGACCTAGTCTTTTCACCCCAAAAACAGCAAATTTATCAGCTGGCCTGGCTTACGACCCAGTCTTTTCACCATTCCAGCGTTTAGCCCGTAGGCAATCATAGGCATGCCGCCAAACCTAGAACTCTAAAAATTGAATAACATACTAGGCACATAATTTATTCATATTTCTCACTATTAATCTCTTTCTCATTTTCACATATCCAATCTAGGCATATTGCCTTATTTTTATATTTTTTTCTCACTTTTCTCATTTTTTACATCTTTCTCATTTTTCTCACTTTCCTCACTTTTCTCATTTTTATCAATATCGATTCATTTCATTATTACACATATCTCATTTTTGCATTCACAACACATTACCCAATTACTTTGGGTATTTTCACAAAATATGCATATTTCACATTTTACACAATTTAGCCATTATCGATGGCTTTTCACAATGCATTTAACACATATATGATAGTACAAATGTCATAGCATATTATTTATACACAATCAATGAAACAAGTAGCTTAACATATTTTCCAACTAAAATGTGTTAAGTCCAAATGTTATGCAAATATAAACATTATATTCAAAGTTTGTACATACCTCCACTAGCAACCCAAAGCAAGCTTAACACAACCTCCAATCCTATCCTTCCAACTTGCCCTTCACCACTTGGATGAAGCAAATCAACCTCCTTCAATACCTATACCAAATGTGATCATACATAATCATTTAATATCACATTCTAAGGTATTCTCAACATCAAACCATAATTAAACATCACTCTAAACCAAATCCCAAAATTAAGCTTCACCTCACTTTAACTTTGAAAAACTATATCAAGCCATTTAAATTAGTGTTTTAAGTTTATTAATATCATTAGAAACATGTTTTAGCATGTTTAAACCAATTACATTAATTAACCACACACTTATGTTCAAAATCCTAAAATGGCATAACCTTCACCATTGAAAGATCTCCATTCTAACTCAATCCAATTATCATTTTAATCTTATTTCCACCACTTATATCATTAAATAACATGATTTAAGCATTAAAATCAAACAATTAATCATTCTTTGAAAATTCACTTTTCCAAAACCCTAAATCAATACTACCATCTTCAAACTTTATCCAAACTTAACTAAATCTATCATTTGATTTTAAAATCCTTGTTTATGCATCAAAACAACATATTTGGAACCAATTTGCACAATTAAAACTCATGATTTCAAAAACTCAAATGTTCCATAACCTTAAATTCTCTCTCTTCACCAAACTCAACTTAAATTCAACCATTTCTTTAATTCAACCTTAAAATCATTGTTAGCTACCCAAAATAACATCATACACACCCATTCCAATAATTATAATATGCTACATCAAAACTCCAAACTCAACATAATCCAATTTTCTATAGAATTCAAAGAAAAGAGGTAAAAACTTACTAATTTTAGTGGAAATCACCAAAAATCCACTTTGAATACTTAAAATCCTTCAATTTTTGGAGTATGAAAGAAGCAAATCCCTCTCTTGAAGCCATAAAAGTCGGCCTTGAAGGAAAGAAGAAGAAGAAGATGAAAAAAAATAATTTTCTCTTTCCTCCCACTCACATTTTCAACCTTATATATATTATTATTTTAATATATTTTTAATTAATTAATTATTTAATTAATTAAAACTCCAAAATATTATCTTCCATCCAAAATTATTTATTTTTAAATTATTTTATTAATTTTAAATTTCTAAAATTTAATTACCAAAATACCCTTTTACTTTGACATTTCTTTTAAAAAGTGTTGACTTTTATATGTTGTATATATTTTACATATATATCACATATATATTCCACTTTTTCATTTAAAATCCCTTCATTTTTCTTTTAAAACCATTAATTTAATTTATCCATTTAAATTATAATTTATTTTATCAAATTATCAAAAATTAGAACTTTTCAAAATTTTAAGATATTACACAGATGCACAAGTAATGTGTATCTTATATACAAATCAAATATTAAGTATGTAATATATTAATCCAACATATACAATTAATATACCATATGTATATGTTATATATACTATAGATATATATATATTGAGTATATATAAAATTTTATGTCTCTAAAATCACGGATGTGACACTTACCTTGGGTCTAGAACCTAAATTAAGTCTAGAACTTACCTCAGGTCAAGAACCCAAATTATTTTTAAGTCCAGCACTTACCTCGGTTCCGGAATCCAAATTAAGTTTAGAACTTACCTCGGGTCCAGAACCCAAATTATTTTTAAGTTTAGAACTTACCTCGGGTCGAGAACCCAAATCTTAAATTCACCTTGGGTCCGTCCAGAACCTAAATTATTTTTGAGTCCAGAGCTTAAACCAACCTCGGAGGTGGAGTCCAGTATGGCTCTAAATCTAGTCAAAAATCACATTGCTTTTCGCTCTCTTTTGTTGTAGTCTCAAATCACTCAAGCAGGGGGCAAACTGTAGACCCTTAATTTTTGACCCAGTCCGATTCGATATTTATAAATAGTCTAAAATAATTTTTATGGTGTTTTAATTAATTAATATTTATTTTAATAATTATTTACAATATTTATTATTAATAAAAATAAAAAAGTAATAAAAATTGGCAATGATAATTTTTCGTCGCGGGCGAAGAATTGGCTTAGGCCAATTCGCCATAGAAAAAACTTGCGGCGAATTGGCTGGCCAGCGCCCAGCGCCCGTAGCAATTTTTTTTTCGCCAGTGCACTTTCTCACGCCCGGCCCGCACGCGGTTTTCCCAAACCCTATTCTACTTGGTTTTTAATTTTATTTCCTAAAAGGGTTTTATTTATTTTAGCCAATTAGGATTAGGTTTATGATTTTTTCTTATAAATACCACATTAAAGACACATAATGAAAGATCTGAAATTTTTTATCAGACTTTGGACTTTTGAATTTTTTCGGCCAAAAAAAAGAGAACCTTGAAAGAGCAAGAGGCAGTGAGCAATCAACAACAATCCATCAAAGGCAGCCTACACGGTCTTTATTATTATTCAACCAGAATTCAAAGATTGTGGTGGAACCAACAACGAAGGTTTGAATCTCTATTTCTTTGTTTATGTTTATAGTAGCTTCATCACATAATTTGATCAATTATTCTACTAACCATCCAAAGTTTATTTGAAACCCTAAAAACATTTCTTCAAAACCCTAATGCCTTAATACACGTAATATATATTTTTAAAATCTACAACCCTAAATTAAATTCTTCTAAAACCACAATAATCAGTTTTCTTGAAACCCTAACTAAATCTATTTTTCTAAAATCACAGTAGCTTATTTTTTCAAATACCTAATCTATAAACTAATTTTCATGATTTTCAATCTTATTTATTTAAACCCTAAATTTTAATATTATTTTCATACAACTTTCGAAACCCTAAATCCAAAACATCTATTTTTTAGATTCAAACCCTAATTTATTTCAAATCTAATCTTTAAATTCAAACATCCAGTAGCCATATTATTTCTTTAAAATATTTCTCAACTAATTAAACTAGTATATGCAAAACCCTAATTGTTAACACATAAAACCCAAGAAACCCGAATTGATACATGAACCCTAAAGTTATATACTTACTATTTTATTTAAATTGGATGAATGTTTATTATATATTTTGATTGATGTTTGATGTCTTGGATGAATGTTTATCATATATTTTGATTGATGTTTGATGTCTTTGATGAATGATTTATTTATGATGAATGGATATTTACTTTTATTGATTTGTTTTGATTTCAAAACTTTGTAAGAGGTATGTTTCTATATGTTGGGTACCTCATGTATTAAGCATCATGTAATTTAAATTTCTTTTATATTTTGGACCAATGTAAAGGACCCGTTTCTACCTTTTAGTGGGTGTCCTATTTAGTTTTAGACATGAATGATGTAAGGACATATTTCCATCCTCGGATGGGTGTCCATTTGTTTATTTTGTTTGGACATTGCTTTGATTTTAATATAATGATGTTTTATTTTAATTGTTGCATGTAGTATGGATAATATTGGTATATTTAAGAATTTTATAATATTAAGACCTGCAAAGGAGGCCGGTTCCAATGAACTGGGTGTTGTGGGGGTACTGGGTCGTTTCTCACCTTCCCCGCACGTACCCAACTTTTAGAACTCATTTGGGGGTTGGGGATTCCTTAGGAATTGAGTCATCCACCCCTTTCTTTTTCCCGGCCCATCCGGGTATCGACTTCATTTTCTTCGGGCTTAGGCCCGTGTTCTCTAAGGCCCTGAGCCTAAGTAGTGCCGAAGTCACAAGAACCATTCCACAGGGAGTGGGGGCGAAAATCCCCGCTCACAGTATATTATATATATATATTGTGTATACATTTGGTATAAACTATTATTATCCCTCTTCTATCACTCTAATTACCCTCTGTATTAATTATTTAATAATATTTAATGAAAATACAGATGTTACAATTCCTGCCCTTGAATCCAACATCATATTTAGTTTTAAATCATCAAAGTTTCTTTTCAGGGCTTGTGTGCCCATGCTTGCATTAGGGTATAAAGGTATTACATTTCTTCTTCTACTTGCAAACATAAATTTTTAGATTTTTATGTAGAATAAATATTTTTCTTTCAATATATAATACCCTTATACTCTATATACATATAATACATACACCCGGTATATGTAAAATATGCATATGAAGTACAAAAATGTCATGATCCGGTTTAATAAAAATTTTTAACTTTTAAATTTAAAATCTTAAATACTTTAAAATGCATATTTAAATAACAAATAAAATATTTATTATTAACTATATGTTCTTAAATAGTATTTTTCATAAAATCTCTGGAAAAATTTTGCTAGAGTTTTGTTTGCAATTTGGACATTCCCAAATTATCAACAAAACACAACCTGCAGAGGAAAAACACTCCTAATAAAAATCATTCATACATTTCACCCATACTCCTCAATTTCTCCAACTTTTACAAAACATTTATACATATATATATATCTATATATATATTAAAAACACATATAACCCACATCTCAAACTTTATCTAAAATATTCTTTTTAATTTTCAATATATACACAAAAAACATAGTATAATATAGGTAGTAACAAAATGTAATATAAAACATATACACACTGGTTGTGTCTCTGATCTTGATGTCCACTATAAACTCTATAATGAAAATCTCAAATCTAGACCCGACCTAGTCTAGACGAACTCTCCGGCTCAACCAAATCTCTCCTATCACCTGTGCGATGAATTACAATCGCGCTAAGCCAAAAGCCTAGCTGTACAAACTTTGAAAACAATTAAACTTATATGCAATGCCAATGCACAATGCTTATGTATATCATGTCACCATGTGCATACCATTTCATATATTTCAATAATTTTACAATTCACATAACAATAAACACAAGCATGGGCCTAAAGGATCTAATATGCTATTCAAATTCCAGAGTTACTATTTTGGTCCAAGTTGACACCATGTGTCTAGCCCCGAAGGTATTAAGTAAATGCTAAAAAGCTAGCCCCAAAGGTAGATCATAATAATTATTTAAAAGCTATCGCCGAAGGCAGATCATATCACAGTGATGCCAAGTGTCTATCCCGAAGGCAAATCAAGTAATTGCTCAAAAGCTAGCCTCAAAGGCAAATAATGAGGATAACCCCATAGGCATGCCGCCAAACACAGAACTCTGAAAATTAAAGAACATACTAGGCATATAATTATTTCATATTTTCCATCATCAATTTCATTCTCATTTTTCCATAATCAAGCTAGGCACATTTCCTCATTTCTCATTATCAACGAGGCACATTGCCCCTTTTCTCTTTCATATCAATATTAATTCATTTCAATTTATCACATTTCATCATATCTCAATATATCATTACAATGTATCACATTTTATGCAATCTAGCCATTACCAATAACTTTTCACAATGTCTTTAATGCATACACAACAAACCACATTACCCAAACACTTTGGGTCATTTTCACATGTTGCACATATTTCACTTTTTACTCAATTTGGCCATTATCAATGGTTTTTCACAATGCATATAATGCATTCTTAATAAATCACATAATATAGCACAATGTTCATGCATATTCAATGCATCAAGTAACTTAACACATTTTCCAACCAAGATGTGTTAAGCCCAAATGTCATGAAAACATAACCAATTTTATTCAAAGTTTGTACTTACCTTTAAAAGCAACCAAAAGCAATCTCAAACACCACCTCCAACCTTCTCTTCCAACTTTCCCTTCAACACTTAGACTGGGCAAATCAATTCTCCTCAATGCTTAAACAAAGTGTGATTATAAATAATCATTTAGTATCACATTTAAAGGCATTTTCAATCTTAAATCATAATTAAACATCAACTAAAATTCCAAAGTTAAGGCTAATCTCACTTTAACTTTGGAAAACCATATTAAGCCATTCAATTTGGTGTTTTAAGTTTATTTATATTATTAAAAATATATTTTAACATGTTTAAACCAATTGCATTAATTAAACACACACTTATGTCCAAAGCCCTAAAATGGCATAACCTTCACCATTGAAGATTTTTCTATTCCAACTCAATCCAATTATCATTTTAAACTTATATTCATCACTTTTATGACTAAAGAACATGTTTTAACTAATAAAATCAAACATTTCAACAACTTTGAAAATTCCTTTTCTCAAAATTCTAAATCAACACTTCCATTCTCAAACTCTAATTAAACTTAACCAAACCCATCATTTGACTATAAAATACTTCTTTATGCATCAAAATAACTCATTTAGAATCAATTTGCACAATTAAAACCTATGAATACAAAAATCCAATTCTCCCATTACCCTAAATTCTCTCTCTTCACTAATCTTTACTCAACCATTTCTTCAATCCAACCTTAAATTCATTGTTAACCACTTAAAATAACTTCATTCGTACCAATTCCAACAATTAAATTATACTACTTCACAAACCCAAAACACATATTCAAAACTTTAAGGAAAACCAAAGAAAAAGTGAGTAAACTTATTAATTATGGAGGAAAACCTTAAAAATCCACTTCGAACACTTGAAATCCTTCAATTTATGGATTATGGAAGAACCAAAATCCTTGGCTCTTCAACATTGGAGGTTCAGCTTGGCAAGGAAGAAGAAGAAGAACAAATTAACTTTCTCTTTCTTTTCACTTTCAATTCCAACCTTAAAGATATATTATTTTAATAATTTAATATTTATTTATTTATTTAAAACCCCAAAATACATCTTCCATTCAAAAATTATTTATTTTTGAATAATTTAATAATTTTAAAATTTCAAAGTTTATTTACAAAAATGCCATAGGACTTTGACTTTTGACTTTTAAAAATTAACTTTTGTTGACTTTGTATATGTTATGTATATTTTGTATATATATCAAATATACATTTCACTTTTTCACTTAAAATCCTCCCATTTTTTTTATTTAAAATCATTTATTTAATTTATCCAATTAAATTATAATTTATTTTATTTAATTTTTAAAAATTAGGATATTACACAATAATCTTTACTTGTCCATAAATGAGCTGCTTATTGATGAATGACTGACCAAGCTCATACTCCAAATATGTTTCCCTTGCAAATACGACTATTTCAAGCCATCTATGGCCCTCTATCCGAATAGATATAGGGTACATCAGTGCAGATGGGTCAAAATTCACGCGGATGTTCTTTTCCAAATCTGATATGATTTCTGATTCTTTTGAAACTTTGATTTCCTTTGTTTTTTTTTTAAAAAATCAATCTCCTTTCTTATGATTGCCCTATTATATAGCCTTCAATTGGATTCTTTTCACATTTTCACTCCTCCTTCCCTTAAGGCAATCAATGGCTTATGTTAATTAATGATCAAATTACTTGAATGAACTGTCCTTTATACAATCTCCCATTTACAGCCTTGCCCCGTGTTTTCATCACAAATTAAAACATGATACTATGTATCCATCAATGAATGCTGAAGATTCATTGTTTCATATGATGCATGTTCTGTAACACCCCGATACCCTATATAAGTACTATGCGTATACCTAGTATACATACAGTAAATATATAAAGTATAAGGATGTCACTTTTCGTTACCTTTTAAAAACCTGTAACAGAGTTCAAACCATAATACATTAATTTAAATAACATTTACAAAATCATTATCTTTATTAAAACTTCATTTATACATATAAATACTCTCTCGTCAGAAATACATCATAATTAAAATTTATACATGTATGCATTACCCTCTAGTTGGTCTCGACAAACTTTACTCTTCTTGTGGCATAACAAAAGACTTCATATCTTCCATCTATATACCTGCGCGAATAAACACCCGCGCTAAGCCCGAGAGCTTAGTAGTCCAAATATAAAATATAAACATATAGTATAGAAGTATTGATATATAATGATACATCGATTCAATATATAATTAGTTCTTATCATATCTTCTTTTCTTTTTAATTTTATCTTTAATATATCCTAGCTAATTTCATATATGATGTATATATATACATAATATTATCACCAACCCCAATGCATCACCAATACTCAAAACCAATATATTAATACCCCTACATTATATATATACCACACCAACCATTATTGCAATACACACTTTACATATCATACCAATTATTATTGCAATACACACATTACATATCATACACTCATTATTGCAATACACAATTTACATATCATATAAATCATAAATCATATTTCCAATAAAGACAACCTTTATCATCAACCACAATTCATTTACATATTACACTTAATAACATTATATTATTCACAATTCACCAAGCATAATTCATTATTAATACTCACAATCAATATTTCAATACTTGCATTTCACATTGACAATAAAGACAGACTCGGGCCCAAAACACTAATATGTTATTCAAAGTTCAGAGTTACTGCTTTGGTTCATAGTCACAATCATCACGCCCGTAGGCAATGTATATACATGTATCTCTATCCATGGATAGTGTAACAGACCCAGTCTCTTGGACCATCAACTCAACACATATGAGGAGATCCTCAACCCGGCAAGACTGTTACAAATCATATATCTCATATTCACAATTCTCATAGTGTAACAGACCCAGTCTCTTGGACCATCAACTCAACACATATGAGGAGATCCTCAACCCGGCAAGACTGTTACCTTTCATCATTTCTTAGGCATGCCACCCAAATCCAGAACTCTGAAACTGAATAACATATTAAACAAACAATTCATTTATTATCTCATTATCAATCTCATCATCAATTAGGCCAACATGCCTTATCTCTTTCAATTGAATTATCATAGCCAATCACAATGGCTTCATATCATATCATATCTCAATCCATATGATACATATAGCATCATTGATATCACATTTCAAAGTATATTATTCATATAATACATTGCCATACACAAGATTCACAATGCATATAACATAACATTTTCTCACTTCTCAAAACACATTAACATCATTCATTACTAGAGCATTTATCATAACAAATTGCACATACCTTAAGAATGATCCTCATTTCTTCCTACCTTTCCCATTTCATATTTCATCCTTTATATATATTCTTCATTTACATTCACAATATAATAGCTTATTTAACACTTTCATCCCAATGTGTTAATGTTCAAAGACATATAAGGATATACAATCAAATAGGGTTTATGCTTACCTTGTTAATGATCTTCACATCCTTCACATCATTTAATCATCACCTTAGTCCAATTATGTTAACAATATAATAGATCACTTAACACATTTGCAAACAAATGTGTTAAGCCTCAAATTATGTAATTAAATACAATCATATGTATTGGTACTTACCTCAAGAACTAGTCCCATCAATCTATACATTTCTTTTCTTTCCAAGAATTCTCCACATTTAGGTTAATGCAACCCAATCTCTTCAAAACCTTTGAGGGACACGGGCAGCACCACTTGAGGGACACGGTTAGGGCAATTCAACCTCTTCACAATCTAATCCAAAAGGAATATTAGCAAAATGACCATATGAATAGTACATTCTGGTTTAAGACTCCATTTTATCCTTATTTTGAAAAATTGTATAAAATAATCTACTTGACTAAAAATTCTAAAATTTTTACAGAATTTAGTTTTGTATCTTAAAATCATTCCTTTAAAATTTCAGATCAAACTGAACACAAAATCTTGGTCAAATAGTTCACCTAACCAGACTGCCCCAATTGCCCTGCATCCTGGCAGCAGTTCTGAACTTTGTGAATTCCATAAATCAAATTCAATCAACGTGGTTCCAAATTATTTTTCTCAAATACTAGACTCACTAAGAAACAACATATCCAAAATTCAATTGGATATGATTTTTCTACATTTTATTAAAAATCCCGAAATATAGCTGTCTCAGTTAAGGTACCTGCTGGAACAGGTCTAATAAAAATAATCTTTCTAAACTCATAACCATTCCAAAATTGAATCAACATATTTTTCAGTCATTCTAGACTCATAGAGGCACAACATATCAAAAATTCACTTCAAGAAAATTTTTCTATAATTAATTAAAAATCATACAAGTCACAGCCTTTACTAATTGTAAAACAGAAAAAAAATTCACTAAACACAACTCTTACTCTTCCATCACCAACACCAACCTAGCTTCTTATCTTTAATTCCATTTCAACACTTTTACACACACCATACACAAACACACTCCATCAAACTCAAACAAAATTCCAAATAGAACAAGAGAAATCAAGAGAAAACTTACCTTAAATGAAGAAATTCCACAAATCTCTAACCAAAACCCTTGATTCCTTCTTCAATTTGATTATAGAACTTCAAACACCTCCCTAGCTCTTTCTCTTCTTCAATGGCCGGCCTCTTCAAGAAAGAAAGAAGAAAATACCAACAAGTCAACCACTTTTCTTCTTTTAATCTCCACCATGCAACTTAACCAAAGAAAATTACCTCCATGCCCTTCATCCATTTAATTAATCTTTTGTCTCATACATACCCATATATATAATTTCACATGCCACAAATAAATATCATCTTGTATTGACCAACCCTTTTGACCAATGTATATGTTAGTTATACAACCATATAAACAACATATACACTTCTCTCTACACCCTCTTTTCTTCTCAAAACACAAATACCTATACATTCTTTTCCCAACTTCTTTTCTCTTGTAATTTAACACATATATTCAATCCAATATATAACAATAACATAATCAAAACTTTTAAGGTATACATGAGGATATTACATGTTCTACCTATAAGCTTTAGTCTTTGAAATCTTTTTTGAATCTTGGGTGCTTGCCCATTCTTAAGAAGGATTGCATTAAGCATTTTCAAAATAAACAGGTGTTGAGCTCTACTTAATACTACTAAAAAGTGACTCTTGCAAGTATACGGGGTTGTTGTAGTTTTGTGTGAACGTCCCAAGATTGTCTTTCAGGGAAGCTGTCATTTGCAATAATTTGATTAAATGAAAAGAATTAAAGAACAAATTTGTAGTGTTGAAATGGTAGCAAAATTTTAAAATAAAAAAAATAAAGAATAGGATTGTAGAAAATTAATGTGAAAATTTCAAAAGGAAACCTAGGATTTACAATTCAATTTAATCTAATTCAAAATTCTCAAATTTTTCATTAATATAACCTTACAACTTAATTTATTTCTTAATTTTAAATAAGAGCTATGTGAGCGGGGATTTTTGCCCCCACTCCCGGTGGAATGGTTCTTGCGACTTTGGCATTGTTTAGCCTCGGGGCCTTAGAGTACACGGACCTAAGTTCGAAGAAAATGGAGTTGCCACCCGGACAGGCTGAGAAAAAAAAGGGGTGGATGACTCGATTCCTAAGGAATCCCCAACCCCCTAATGGGTTTGGAAAGTTGGGTACGTGTGGGGAAGGTGAGAAATGGCCCAACACCACCACAACGCCCGGTTCATTGGAACCGGCCTCCTTTACATGTCTTAATATTATAAAATTCTTAAATATAACAATATTATCCATATTACATGCAATAATTGAAATAAAGCATTGATCTATTAAAAATCAAAACAATGTCCAAGCAAAGCAAATAAATGGACACCTATCTGAGGATGGAAACATGTTCTTACATCATCCATGACTAAGCTAAATAGGACACCCACCATAAGGTAGAAACATGTCCTTTACATTAGTCAAAAATATAAAAGAATTTAAATTACATAGAACTTAATCAATGAGGTACCCACAAAATGGAAACATACCTCTTACAACATTTGGAAATCAAAATAAATTGATAAAAGTAATTAAATAACTATTCATCATAATTAAATCATTCATCAAACATATTAAACATCAATCAAAATATATAATAAATATTCATCCATGATAAATTAAATCAAGCATTGCAAATAAATTAAAGCACATAATGAACTGCATAATTAAATCTAAAAATAAAGCAAATAAAGATACAAATAAGGGTTTACTATTTCTACTTAAAGTTCTTTAATTAACATTTAGGGTTTTGGGATTTTGGTATTATTATTATCATTTGTTTAGGCTACTTGTTTTATTAGTTTTTTTTTATAGATTTGTGTCCTGTTTATTATGATAATTATTATTTTATTTAGGTATTTTGTTAGTTTAAATCGGTTTATTTAATGTTTTTGTTAATTTTGGTAGTTTTAGTTTATTTCAGTGTTTATGTCGTTTTTGATCTAGTTTTTAGTATGGTGTTTATGTTTCGTTGGTTATTGTTTATTTACTTTTTGTTTAAAGTTTGTTTGAAGTTTTGTTTTAGGTTAAAAAGCCAAGGAACCAAGACTCAAGGAAAAATGGACAGTAGCTGACACAGGCAGAGGACACGGCCAAGTCACTGGCCGTGTCTCATACCAAGTTAAAGAAGAAGAGCAAGTCACAGAGAAGGACACAAGCAAGGGACACGACCAAGTCAGTGGCCGTGCCCCTCCAAAAGAGCTCCAACACTACCAAGTCACTCCAACTTGGCCGTGTCTCACTTAGTTCCAAAGGCAAAGAAGAAGCAACTCACACAGAAGCAAACACAGGCAAGGGACACGGCCAAGTCAGTGGCCGTGTCCCTCCAAAATGATCCAACACGGCCAAGTCACTTCTAACACGGCCGTGTCACTCAACCAAAGAAGAAAAGAAGGAAAGCCAGCAGAAGTGAACACATGCAAGGGACACGGCCAAGTCAGTAGCCGTGTCCCTCCAATGCACTCCAACACGGCCAAGTCTCCTCTGACTTGGCCGTGTCTCACATGAACCAAAGTTGTAGCGGATTTTTAAAGCGGAAAATTCGTATAAAAGAAAAGAGAGAAGCTATGGTTTGGGTGGTTGCGATTTTGAGCTGAGATTGAGCCATCAAGAGAGTGAACTGAGGGTTTCATTTAGTTTTCTTTGATTTTTGATTATACTTTGATTAAACTAGCTAGATTAGATTGTTCATGCCATTGATACATCCTTCTTGCAAGATTTGAACAAGAGATTCTTCAGAAGCTTCAAGGAGTTTGTAATTTGGTTTTGTTCTTGAACTTTATCTCTTTATTTTCATTGGAATTTTATTTATGGATATTATCATGTCTAGATTGATTTCTTTGAATATGAATGAGATGAGTATGTTTGATAGCATTATGAACTAATTTGATCTAGTCTAGGGTTTGTATGGATCTGCTATGATTGTATGAATTGGTTATTCTCTTAGCTAATAATTTCTTTAGCCTTGATTGAATGGAATATTGTTAATATATAATTGATTGGCCACCAATTATGTGTTTTAGGTATTAGATGATGGATTGAGAGATGAAGTCTAATACTGGAACAATTCAATTAAGGACTTAGGTGAATTAGAGATATAACCTATTAAAAAGATTATTCCAATTATAACAAGATTAGTTGTTTGAGGTTTGAATGCGAGAGCTTATTTCCTTGACTCGATTAATTAAGTTGCTTGAGATTTAATCTTTGAAATTAAATTAGTTAAGAGGAATAACCGTTCATACATATAAATAGTAGAGAAGTGCAAACCCTAGACCTTTCTATCAAGTGAATCAAAACATCAGCTTAATTTACTTTTATTCGTTTTAAACTTCAATAAATCTTCTTCATTAGTTAACAATTTAAATTTTCTTCATTACTTGTTATTCATAATCTGATAATCAATTAGCCACTTTAGCTTCCTTGTGAGACGACCTTGGGGCGATCACCTTTGCTGCAGCTACCTCGTATACTTGCGAGTGATGCTTTGTTGTAGAGTTAATTCGAGCGCAACAAGTTTTTGGCGCCACTGCCGGGGAGGCTAATTGGCGTAATTGTTTATTAGTTTTAGAAATTTTAGATTATTTTTCATTGTTTACTTTTGATTTTATTTTTCTTTTGTTTTTAATAATTTCTTTTTCTAGAAATTTTTGTTTATGCAAGGCAGGAGATCACTTGGAGGAGAGCTATACCCCCGTCATTCCAGAAATTCAGAGAGTGAAAAGGAGCAGGGAAGAGTTTGAACAGTACACAAGATTTGATACTACAGAGGAGGACACTTCTGATTTTGAGTCGGAATATGCACAATCTGTTAAAATGGCTGAAGAAAGGCAAAGAACGATGAGAGACTTTGCTAGACCTGTCATTGGAACTTCCACCTCTTGCATAAGACTGACAGATGCAGCAAGGAACTATGAGTTGAAGAACATTCACTACAACATGCTGCCATCATTCTATGGAGTTCCAAATGAAGATCCTTTGAACTTTATTCAGGATTTCTACTCCACCCTCAACACTTTTCCATTGGGAGGATTAACAGAGGATCAGTTGAGAATGCGGTGTTTCCCATATACTTTGAAGGATAGGGCAAAGAGCTAGCTTATGATGTTGCCCAAAAACTCACTGACAACTTGGGAGCAAGTTTATAATAAATTCATGGGCAAGTTTTATTCATATCAGAAGACAGCTGAATTGAGAGGGAAGATTGCTACATTCTCTCAATTTGAAGGAGAACCATTTCATGAGGCATGGGATAGATTTAAGATGCTATTGATCCAGTGTCCACATCATCACTACCCACTTCAACTTCTGAACCAGTTTTTCTATGATGGTTTAACCCAGCAATTTTAGAACACTGTTGACAATGCAGCTGGGGGAGCCATGGGAGAAAAGACAGCTGATGAAACTTATGAGATTTTTGAGATGTTGGGAGCTAATTCTCAACAGAAGAGTGTAAGAGGAAGAAGTAAAGGGGTGAACCAATTGGAGGCCAATTGTCAGATGGTAAATCAGATAGCTGAGTTGACAAGGCAAGTGCAGATGCTGAACATGAAGAACAATATTTCCTCATCCACGCAAGAAGAGTGTGGAATCTATGGAACTCTAGGGCATGGAGCAAACATTTGCCCCTCTGCATATGAATCATATGGGAATGAAGCTGAGCAAGTCAATGCCATGGGGGGATTTCAACCAAGAGCTTGGAATGATCCTTATTCAAATTCATACAATCCTGGTTGGAGGAATCACCCAAAATTTTCTTGGGCAACAAATAATTCTCAGCAGCCTTTCCATTTGCTCCAGAGACAGAACCAACAGCAGGGTCAATCCTCAAATCAAGGGCAGTCTAAGATAGAGAGCTTGGAGGAAAGTTTACAAGCTTTTATCCAAGTCAGTGCGAAAAATCAAGAGATGACCAACAAGAGGCTGGATTCCTTAGAAGCATCTTTTAAGAAAGTGGAGACCCAAGTAGGGCAATTGGCACAACAAATGCAGATTCAGCAAAAAGGGAAATTTCCAAGTCAACCTGAGCAGGCACAATCAGTGATTGTTCTTATAAGTGGTAAGGTAATTAACACTAATGTTGAAAATGACTCTATGAATGCAGGTGACCAAGGGAACAAGAAGGAAGGAGATCCAGAGAACAAAGATGCTGAAGATAAATCAACGGAGAAGTCCCCTTCAGCAGATTTACATAAGGCAAGCAATCCATACCGACCTCCTATACCGTTCCCCAGCAGGTTGAAGGATGATGATAAAAAAGATAAGCAATTTTCTAACATCTTCAACATGCTGTCTAAGGTAAGTATTAACTTACCCTTACTTGAAGCAGTAAAGAATATGCCGGCTTATGCCAAATTTTTCAAAGAGCTGATCACCAAGAAAAAGAGGTATGAGCCGAATGAAAAGGTGATAGTTTCCGAGGTAGCTAGTGCTGTTTTGCAGTATAAACTACCTCCCAAACTAAAGGATCCTGGAAGCTTTATAATTCAAATTACTATCGGGAATGGAAAGGGGACTGATGGCATGTGTGATCTAGGAGCTAGTGTGAACTTGATGCCTTACTCTGTGTATAAAGAATTAGAACTAGGGGAACTTAAACTGACCAAAATGGTGTTGCAATTAGCTGATAGATCTTTTAGATTCCCAAAAGGGGTTATAGAAGATGTGTTAGTTAAGGTTGGTGGGTTAATAGTACCTGTGGATTTCATAGTTCTTGACATGGAAGGGAGTAACCCTGCATCATCAGCACACACTATTTGCTCGGTAGGCCTTTCATGGCTACTACCAACACCTTATATAGATGTTAAAAATGGTAAGTTGTCAATGACTGTCTTAGGGCAAACTGTTGAAATTTCTATTTTTAACACTTCTCCTATTCCTACAACTGCTTTATATGAGGAATGTTCTTTAATTAATAGTGTTGAAGCAGTTGTTTCAGATGTTGCGTTGCAGACAGACTCCCCAGATAAATTGGAGCTGACACTGACTTTAGAAGAGGGGGGCTAAATCAGTGAGGGAGACCCAAAAGTGCTTTAACCCAAAAGCATATGAGAGCTCGAGAGTTTACAAGGATCGCACTAAGGCAATTCATGACAGATTTATTGTGCGACAGATATTGAGTCCAGGTATGAAAGTTTTACTTTTTAATTCTCGACTCACTATGTTTCAAAGTAAACTCAAATCTCGATGGAGTGGTCCTTTCGAGGTAACTAAGGTATGTCCTTCTGGTGCCATTGAATTGCTTAACTCTAGAACCAATAAGATTTTTAAAGCAAATAGACATAGAGTTAAACTATACAATGAAGGATTTCAGGAAGTGAGGATCATTGACAGCACTTTGATCCACGATCCCTAGGCCTTGCAGTGATGTCCAGCTTTATGACATTAAAGAAGCGCTAAATGGGAGGCAACCCATTAGTTTGAATTTCTTTTTCATAGTTATAATTTTATATTTAGCAATTTTGATTTTATGTTTAGTTTAAATAAATGGAAACCCTAAAGCTCTTTTGTATCTTGTTTTTGACCATTTGTGTTTGTGATGAAAAGTTAGGATTTTTCCTCACCAGGGTATGATGGAAGACAGGTTGTCCTTTAACTCTTTTTCTTTATTATTCTTGTTTTCCATTGAGGACAATGGGAATTCTAAAGTGTGGGGTAATCTTTTAGCTTTCTTTTTGTTTTGTTTGCCTTGGTGTGTTTTATTGTGTGTTGTGCATGGCATAATTGTTGAAAATTTATTGATCTTTTATGTGATTCTAGCATTATAGTTGAGACTTTAGTATCAGCATAGAGATGAGCATTTGAATTCATTCAGGATCAATTTTCACATTCTGCAATTCATGACATATAAATCTTTGAGAACCCACCTGTTTGAGTTTTGAGCCTCATAATTTGATATTATTATCAGTTGATTTTCTTTTCTTAAGTGTGCACCTTCATGATTTTGCATCTCTAGAGTTTGTTTTTGCATACTAATTGAACTCACATTATGATTTAATCTCAAGTTTTAAAATGATGAAGGCAAATTAGGTTAGCCCTTTAGCTTAAAAAGACCTCCCTTAATATTAAATTCCTTAGTGAGCCAAGTTGAGCCTTTGACCTTTTCTTGTTTGATCAACACAATTCTCAACTTAGCATTCTCTTATTATCATCATACCTGCATTAAGGAATGGAGTTCTTATTATATGACAATAGGGTGGTTTATTTCAAAGTGTGGGGTAAGAAAATAAAAAAATGGTATTGCTATTTGGGGTTGAATGCATACTTTGCACATTGTATTGGATTAAGAGTCGATTATTCTTTTCCCCTACATTTTAAGCTAGATGTTCTATACTAAATTCTTATATGTTCTAGCATTGGTTATCAAAAGAGGAATGTCGACTCATGTATTTTTCTTAAAGTATGCAAGTATGTGAAGTATTAATGGATTGTGAGTATACCATTTGAGGGAGTTATGAATTCCTTAAGCAATACTATTGTCTAATGTAAATACTCCATTTCTTGATGCTCCAGCTTAAATGTCTTTTCTCACACCTTTACCTTAGCCCCATTACATCCAATTGAAAGACCTTCGGATTATTTCTTGAGAAAATCAGTGAGGGAGATTGGATAATTAAGCAAGTTTATGGTTGTATGCAGTCATGAGTGGTTTGAGTGATTAACCTTTGAAATCGAGTGAAACACTTAGAAGAGAGATAAGGTTTGTATGTCTGTATTAATGAATGAGTTAAGAAAATCTTGATTGAAGGAAATTGCAAATATTTATGGCTGAGTCTTAAAGGATTTCATCTTATATGCTGGAATTATAGTTAAGGTTGTTTCAGTTTTTAATTTATGCCATGTGAATTTGCTTGAGGACAAGCAAAGTTTTAAGTGTGGGGTAGTTGTTTTATTAGTTTTTGTTATAGATATGTGTCCTGTTTATTATGATAATTATTGTTTTATTTAGGTATTTTGTTAGTTTAAATCGGTTTATTTAGTGTTTTTGTTAATTTTGTTAGTTTTAGTTTATTTCAGTGTTTATGTCGTTTTTTATCTAGTTTTTAGTATGGTGTTTATGTTTCGTTGGTTATTGTTTATTTACTTTTTGTTTAAAGTTTGTTTGAAGTTTTGTTTTAGGTTAAAAAGCCAAGGAACCAAGACTCAAGGAAAAATGGACAGTAGCTGACACAGGCAGAGGACACGGCCAAGTCACTGGCCGTGTCCCATACCAAGTTAAAGAAGAAGAGCAAGTCACAGAGAAGGACACAAGCAAGGGACACGGCCAAGTCAGTGGCCGTGTCCCTCCAAAAGAGCTCCAACACAGCCAAGTCACTCCAACTTGGCCGTGTCTCACTTAGTTCCAAAGGCAAAGAAGAAGCAACTCACACAGAAGCAAACACAGGCAAGGGACATGGCCAAGTCAGTGGCCGTGTCCCTCCAAAATGATCCAACACGGCCATGTCACTTCTAACACGGCCGTGTCACTCAACCAAAGAAGAAAAGAAGGAAAGCCAGCAGAAGTGAACACATGCAAGGGACACGGCCAAGTCAGTGGCCATGTGTAACACCCCTATATCCCATATACGTACAAAGCATGCTTATACGATTGTATTATATGCATACTGAATATAGAAATGACACACTTTACAAATACAGAAATCATATTTAAAGTAAAACTAAAATTTAAGAAATACCAATTAAAGAGAAATGAAAATCATAAGACACAATAGATAAAAATGTTTGTTTATTACACAACGGAAGTTACATCCAAAACTTACAAATATGAATACATTAAACCTCCATAATTACAAAATATAGAATATATACATGATTGGTAGCTTGACTCTCCGATCTTTAAGCTTTAATCCAACTCTACACAATCAAAACAACCTCAACTAGGTCTAGAGGAATTCTCCGTCTCAACTCTATCACCTCTATCACCTGCGCGATGAATCATAATCGCGCTGAGCCAACAACTCAGTAGTACAAACCATAATGCCATTATGCTTAATCAATAACAATGATATACAATCAAACAATAAAGATCATACTCAATATACAATATTTCATGAGTATTACATTATTTCATCATATTACAACATCATTCATAACATCAACATGACATAGACACCTATGGGCCTAACAAGTGTTTAATACGATATTCAGAATTCAGAGTTACTGCTTTGGTTCATAATCACAATAATCAAGGCCGTAGGCAACATATATATATATATGTCTCTATCCATGGATAGTGTAACAGACCCAGTCTCTTGGACCCACAACTCAACAAATCGAGGAGATCCTCAACCCGTCAAGACTATTACTAATCATATATCTCATAATCACAAATCTCATAATGTCACAGACCCAGTCTCTTGGACCTTAATTCAACTCAAATTGAAAAGATCCTCAACCCGGCAAGACTGTTACTATTCATAATTTCATAGGCATGCCGCCCAAATCTAGAACTCTGAAACTGAATAACATATTAAACATACAATTATATCATTATTCTCTTTCTCAATTTGTATCTCAATATCAAATAGGCAATCATGCCTCAACACTTTCATTTGTATAACCATAGCCACTCACAATGGCTTCTCATCACATTTGAATCATCATATCTCAATTCATAATATAATACATCATCTTTCACATATTCATAATCAATTACATTGACCATAATCATATATGCATACATGTCTCAATTATCTCATTTCACATTATACATATAGTACATTTCACAAGATTCACAATGTGCAAAACATAACATTATTCATATATAACAATAATGTCATATCAAGTGAATGTATGCAACAATGCAAGGTTTGTACTTACCTCAATAACAATTCACACAACTCTAAACACTTCCTTTCCAAGATTCTTTTACTTCTTAGATCAATGATAAATCACTTTCTTCAAGACCTAATCCAAAAATAATAACATACACTTGCTTAGGGATACACATGAGATAATCAAATTAAGAGTTAACTAGAGCAAACCCTAAACATGACAGGCTCAACCACACGGGCGTGTCCCTGACCCTGCCCTAACTCCACAACACAGAAGCTTTTACACCCTCAGAACCACGGGCGTGTCACTGGGCGTGTAATACATTCTGCCTCTCTGAAAAATATCAACACGTCCAACAACGTGAGCGTGCTCATGACCGTGTAAACTCTCCAATCTCACAGTAGCTATGACAAGCTCAATAACACGGGCGTGTTACTGGTCGTGTCAAACCTACTGCCTCCAACACAATTGACACGCCTAAAACTCTGGACGTGCTCCCGGGCGTGTCAGGCCAAAAACTCAGATTCCGGCCAAAACCACAAAACACCCATCAAAACACTTCTTTTTCACCAACATCCACTTCAAACAAACTTAACAAAACATACCCAAAAACCATCTTAAACTTACAAAAACACCAAAACAACTCCACATCTATAACAAACACAAATCACAAATATCATCACAAAACCCTAAACACAAATACCACACCATCTCTTCCAACCAACTTACTCTTTTCTTCAATCCATCCTTAAAATCCATAATCAATCTAATCAAACACTCTTAAACATATCACAATCAAACAACACACTCTTAAATCATCTATCAATTTCACAACACAACTTCAAATAAGCAAAGATATCAAAAGAGGACTTACAAAAGTTATAAAACTTCTTGAATCACCAACTTGATCACTTAGATCTTCCTTCAATTTGAGCTTAGAACATCAAAATCCTCTCTTGCTCACTTGTTTTCCCTTGTCTATGGAGGAGCCGGCCACAACAAAAAGAAAAGAAGAAAAGAACAATGAAGAAACAAAGTCAACTCCTCTTTAAATCTCCACCAAGTATTTCAACATGAGCAATTACCTAAACACCCTTATACAATTTGTTTTGATTTCCTTTAAAGCACTTGCCCTTTTTTAGTAATTTTACAAAAAACCAAATAAATATCTTCTTCCCTTGACCACTCTTTTGACTTGCATATATGTTATATATATTATCATATAAACAACATATACACTTCTCTCAATACACTCTTTCCTTTCCCATAACACATATACATTCAATCCAATTTAAAACAACAACAATATTCAAAACTTCTAAGGCATACATTGGGATATTACAATTCTCCCCCTCTAAAAAGAAATTTTGTCCTCGAAATTACTTGTCATTGAGTCCGAAACAACTGAGGATATTGATCTCGCATTGCTTGCTCACTCTCCCAAGTTGCCTCTTCCTTTGCATGATTCTTCCACAAAATCTTCACAAGTGGCACTTTCTTATTTCTCAATTCTTTCACTTCACGTGCCAAAATAGCAATTGGTTCTTCTTCAAATGTCAGATCTAAACTTACTTCGATAGATTCAACTGGCAAAACATGAGATGGATCTGACCTGTACCTTCTCAACATAGAAACATGAAATACATTATGGATCCTATCCAACTCAGGTGGCAAAGCAAGCCGATAAGCAACTGGCCCAACTCTTTCCAAAACTTCATACGGTCCAATGAAACGAGGACTCAATTTCCCTTTCCGACCAAACCTCAATATCTTCTTCCAAGGAGATACTTTCAAAAATACCTTATCTCCAACATCAAACTCTATGTCTCTCCTTTTCAAATCTGAATAAGATTTCTGTCGATCTGAAGCTGCTTTCAACCTATCTCTAATCACTTTCACTTTCTCTTCAGTTTCTTTAATCAAATCAGGACCAATTAACTTACCTTCTCCAAGCTCATTCCAACATAGAGGTGTTCTACACCGTCTTCCATACAATGCTTTGAATGGTGCCATACCAATGCTGGATTGATGACTATTATTGTAAGCAAATTCTACAAGTGGCAAAAATCTATCCCAACTTCCAGAGAAATCAATGACAGCTTCTCAACATGTCCTCAATAATCTGTATCACTCTCTCTGTCTGCCCATCTGTCTGCGGATGAAAAGCAGTGCTAAAGTGTAATCGAGAACCCAAAGCATCATGTAAACTCTTCCAAAACCTTGAAGTAAATCGGGGATCTCGATCAGACACTACAAAAATTAGGATACCATGCAACTTCACAATCTCATGGATATACAGCTCAGCTAACCTTTCCAAAGAGTAATCCATCCGAACCGGAAGAAAATGAGCTGTCTTAGTCAACCTGTCAACAATCACCCAAATAGCATCATGCTTCCTTTGTGTCAATGGTAAACCAGATACAAAATCCATGGTTACTCTATCCCATTTCCATTCAGGCACCGATAACGGTTGAAGTAATCCTGTTGGGACTTGATGCTCAGCTTTTACCCTCTGACATGTGAGACATTTGGACACAAATTCTGCAATGTCTCTCTTTAAACCAGACCACCAGTAATTCTGCTTCAAATCATGATACATCTTTGTATTGCCCGGATGCATAGCAAATACTGATTGATGTGCTTCTTCTAAAATCTCAAATTAGCATCATCAGGTACACACAATCTGTTTTTAAACCAAAGACTCCCATCACTTCTCACAATAAAATCTCGATTCTTTCCATTATGGCAATCTGAAACAATCTTTTGAATTTTCTCATCAGCCAATTGAGCCTCTTTAATCTGATTTAACAATACCGGTTTCAATTGCAACTGTGCCAACAATGCACCATCATCACAAGATACAAAGCTAACATACAATTCTCTCAACTCAACAAGCAACAAGAGCGAATAAACAGTCAAACTTGCTAAAGACTTCCGACTCAAGGCGTCAGCAACAACATTTGCATAACCAGGATGATAATCAATCAAACAGTCATAGTCTTTAATCAACTCCAACCATCTCCTCTTTCGAAGATTGAGCTCTCTTTGGACACCCAAATATTTTAAACTTTTATGATCTGTATAGATAAAACACTTCTCCCCAAACAAATAGTGTCTCCAAATCTTCAATGCAAACACAATGGCTGCTAACTCTAAATCATGGGTCGGATAATTGAGCTCATGCGGTTTCAACTGTCGAGAAGCATAAGCTATAACTTTACCTTCTTGCATCAGAACACACCCCAAACCATTATGTGAAGCATCACTGTAAATCACATATGGTTTATCTTCCACAGGTAAAGTAAGAACAGGCGATTGAGTCAACATTTTTTTCAACTGATCAAAACTAGCTTGACACTGATCTGTCCACACAAACCTAACTCCCTTTCAAAGTAATCTGGTAAGTGGAGTAGCTATCAAAGAAAATCCTTTCACAAACCATCGGTAATAGCCTGCTAATCCCAGAAAACTTCTAACTTCAGTCACAGACTTTAGTGGACTCCAATTCAAAATAGCTTCAACTTTACTCGGATAAACTCTAATACCCTCTGCTGAAACTATATGACCGAGAAAAGTCACTTTGTCAAGCCAAAATTCACATTTTGACAGTTTAGCAAACAATTGCTTCTCTCTCAAAATCTGCAGCACAATCCGCAAATGCTTGTCATGTTCCTCCTCATTATGCGAATACACCAAAATATCATCGATAAAAACTACCACAAACTGATCCAAATAGGGCCTAAACACCCTATTCATCAAGTCCATAAAAACTGCAGGTGCATTCGTCAAACCAAAAGGCATAACTAGAAACTCATAATGCCCATACCTTGTACGAAAGGCTGTCTTAGGAACATCTTCAGTTCTGACTCTTAACTGATGGTACCCTGATCTCAAATCAATTTTGGAAAAACACTGCTGCACCCTTTAATTGATAAAAAAGATCATCAATTCTAGGCAAATGATATTTATTTTTAATAGTCACCTTGTTTAATTGCCTATAATCGATACACAATCTCATAGTACCATCCTTCTTCCTCACAAACAAAACAGGAGCTCCCCATGGTGAAACACTAGGGCGAACAAACCCTTTATCTAACAACTCCTGCAATTGCATCTTTAACTCTCTCAGTTCAGCAGGTGCCATTCTATAAGGAGTAATAGAGATAGGAGTGGTACCAGGCAATAATTCAATACCAAACTCCACCTCTCTCTCAGGAGGTAACCCTGGCAACTCTTTTGGAAATACATCTGGAAACTCTGCAACTGTAAGTATACTATCAATTTGAGAACCCCTTACTCTAGTATCCACCACATGAGAAAGATAAGCATCACACCCTTTTCTAATCAATCTCCTAGCTGCAACAGCTGAAACAAACAAGGATGCTAACTGTCCCTACTCACTAGATACTGTCACCTCTCTACCATCACCAGTTCTCAAAGTAACAAGTTTCTTTTGACAGTCTACCACAGCTCCATGTCTAGATAACTAGTCCATGCCTAGGATCAAGTCATATTCCTTAAAAGGCATTTCAATTAAATCTTCAAAGAACTCCTCACCTTGCACCACTACTGCACTGTCTCGATGCACCTTACTAACAATCACACTATGCCCTAGAGGATTTGTCACCAATACATCAAATCCTAGGGATTCAGCATGTAATTCAGACACAGGCAAAACAGATGCACTAATATATGAATGTGTAGATCCTAGATCAATCAAAGCAAGTACTGAAATACCAAATAAAGAAAAAGTACCAGCTATGACTGCTGAAGCATCTGGTTGCCTCTGCATCACATAAACTCGTTGAGAAGGCCCAGCCTCATCTGGTCTAGTATCCCTGGATGAAGATCCTCTCTGACTATACCCAGGTCTACCCCCTCTGCTAAAACTTCTGCCCCCTCGACCACCTCTGGCACTAGGTCGAGAAACTACAAAATCTGCTGACCTCTGTTCTCGCATCTCTGGACACTCTCTAATAAAATGATCCAGAGATCCACATCTAAAGCACACAACTGGTCCACTATTCCTCCAACAAACACCCCTATGTGTTCCACCACACTGAGCACACACAATTGGAGGGGATCTCTGAACTACCGGAGTAGGAGCACTCGCTACTGAAGCTGTAGGTCTCGATCTCTGTCTCTGATACTTAACCGACCTACCAGCCTATCTCTGACTCCGACTGATTCTGGGAACAAAACTTCCCCTACATCTCTTCACAGAAGAAGACCCGACCTCAAACTGGGGTCTACTAACCCTGATCTCTTCCTCAGAAGCAGCTGCTGCAATATTCTGAGCTCTTTCCACACTCCTAGCTGCTGCAACCAGTTGGGAAAACTCTTGGTATCTAGAACCAGCCACAAGACACATAATTGAGGGTCTCAATCCCTCCTCAAACCTTCTACACCTGTCAATCTCGTCAGAAATAATTCCCCCGGCGTAGTGGCTCAACCGGATAAATTCTAACTCATACTCCGTCACAGACCGGTGATCTTGCCTCAAGGTCAGAAACTCTATCTTCTTCACATCTTTATACTCCCTTGGAGTATATTTCCGCTCAAACTCCCGTAGGAAATCATCATAGGACAATGTTGGTGGATCATTCATAGCATGGGGCACTGTCTTCCACCAATCATATGCATCCTTCTGCAACAATGATCTTGCATAATCAAAATTTTCTTCTGGAGTGGCTTGTAACTGAACAAATATTCTCTGTACTTTATCTAGCCACTGCTCAGCTACAGTTGGATCAATAGTACCTAGAAAATCTTCTGCTCCATACTTCCTTAATTTATCGTAATGTCTCACTGATACCAAAGACTGTAGGGGTGGTGGTGGTGGTTGCACTGGTGCTTGCCTCAATATCTCTACCACATGCCTAAGCCAAACTGGCGGAACCTCCTCACCAGCTGGTCTCCCTGACACAGAAGCAGGTAACTCTCCAGCACTATCCACTCTAGCTCCTTCTCTAACCTCATCGGAGCTACACTCTCCGCACTCCCCTCTACTGACTGATGTAAGTGAGAATCCATCACAACCTATGTCTGCAAACACAGTAGAATACATCTCATTAAAGATCAGAGACTACCAATACCAAACATGTATGTTATTCAAAAACTAACTTTTAAAGTCAAAATATTCTTTTTCTTTCATTTTACCTAGGTTGAGAATCTCAAACCTAGGCTCTGATACCAAAACAATTGTAACACCCCTATATCCCGTATACGTACAAAGCATGCTTATACGATCGTATTATACGTATACTGAATATAGAAATGACACACTTTACAAATACACAAATCATATTTAAAGTAAAACTAAAATTTAAGAAATACCAAATAAAGAGAAATGAAAATCATAAGACACAATAGATAAAAACGTTTGTTTATTACACAACGGAAGTTACATCCAAAACTTACAAATATGAATACATTAAACCTCCATAATTACAAAATATAGAATATATACATGATTGGCAGCTTGACTCTCCGATCTTTAAGCTTTAATCCAACTCTACACAATCAAAACAACCTCAACTAGGTCTAGAGGAATTCTCCGTCTCAACTCTATCACCTGCGCGATGAATCATAATCTCGCTGAGCCAACAACTCAGTAGTACAAACCATAATGCCATTATGCTTAATAAATAACAATGATATACAATCAAACAATAAAGATCATACTCAATATACAATATTTCATGAGTATTACATTATTTCATCATATTACAACATCATTCATAACATCAACATGACATAGACACCTATGGGCCCAACAAGTGTTTAATACGATATTCAGAATTCAGAGTTACTGCTTTGGTTCATAATCACAATAATCAAGCCCGTAGGCAACATATATATATATGTCTCTATCCATGGATAGTGTAACAGACCCAGTCTCTTGGACCATCAACTCAACAAATCGAGGAGATCCTCAACCCGGCAAGACTGTTACTAATCATATATCTCATAATCACAAATCTCATAATGTAACAGACCTAGTCTCTTGGACCTTAATTCAACTCAAATTGAAAAGATCCTCAACCCGGCAAGACTGTTACTATTCATAATTTCATAGGCATGCCACCCAAATCCAGAACTCTGAAACTGAATAACATATTAAACATACAATTATATCATTATTCTCTTTCTCAATTTGTATCTCAATATCAAATAGGCAATCATGCCTCAACACTTTCATTTGTATAACCATAGCCACTCACAATGGCTTCTCATCACATTTGAATCATCATGTCTCAATTCACAATATAATACATCATCTTTCACATATTCATAATCAATTACATTGAAAATAATCATATATGCATACATGTCTCAATTATCTCATTTCACATTATACATATAGTACATTTCACAAGATTCACAATGTGCAAAACATAACATTATTCATATATAACAATAGTGTCATATCAAGTGAATGTATGCAACAATGCAAGGTTTGTACTTACCTCAATAACAATTCACACAACTCTAAACACTTCCTTTCCAAGATTCTTTTACTTCTTAGATCAATGATAAATCACTTTCTTCAAGACCTAATCCAAAAATAATAACATACACTTGCTTAGGGATACACATGAGATAATCAAATTAAGAGTTAACTAGGGCAAACCCTAAACATGACAGGCTCAACCACACGGGCGTGTCCCTAACCGTGCCCTAACTCCACAACACAGAAGCTTTTACACGCTCAGAACCACGGGCGTGTCACTGGGCGTGTAATACATTCTGCCTCTCTAAAAAATATCAACACGTCCAACAACGTGAGCGTGCTCATGACCGTGTAAACTCTCCAATCTCACAGTAGCTATGACACGCTCAATAACACGGGTGTGTTACTGGTCGTGTCAAACCTACTGCCTCCAACACAATTGACACGCTTAAAACTCTGGACGTGCTCCCGGGCGTGTCAGGCCAAAAACTCAGATTCCGGCCAAAACCACAATCTTGCTCACTTGCTTTCCCTTGTCTATGCAGGAGCCGGCCACAACAAAAAGAAAAGAAGAAAAGAACAATGAAGAAACAAAGTCAACTCCTCTTTAAATCTCCATTAAGTATTTCAACATGAGCAATTACCTAAACACCCTTATACAATTTGTTTTGATTTCCTTTAAAGCACTTGCTCTCTTTTAGCAATTTTACAAAAAACCAAATAAATATCTTCTTCCCTTGACCACTCTTTTGACTTGCATATATGTTATATATATTATCATATAAACAATATATACAACTTCTCTCAATACACTCTTTCCTTTCCCATAACACATATACATTCAATCCAATTTAAAACAACAACAATATTCAAAACTTCTAAGGCATACGTTGGGATATTACACCGTGTCCCTCCAATGCACTCCAACACGGCCAAGTCTCCTCTGACTTGGTCGTGTCTCTTATGAACTAAAGCCGTAGCGGATTTTTAAAGAGGAAAATTCGTATAAAAGAAAAGAGAGAAGCTAGGGTTTGGGTGGTCGCGATTTTGAGCTGAGATTGAGCCGTCAAGAGAGTGAACTGAGGGTTTCATTTAGTTTTCTTTGATTTTTGATTATACTTTGATTAAACTAGCTAGATTAGATTGTTCATGCCATTGATACATCCTTCTTGCAAGATTTGAACAAGAGATTCTTCAGAAGCTTCAAGGAGTTTGTAATTTGATTTTGTTCTTGAACTTTATCTCTTTATTTTCATTGGAATTGTATTTATGGATATTATCATGTCTAGATTGATTTCTTTGAATATGAATGAGATGAGTATGTTTGATAGCATTATGAACTAATTTGATCTAGTCTAGGGTTTGTATGGATCTGCTATGATTGTATGAATTGGTTATTCTCTTAGCTAATAATTTCTTTAGCCTTGATTGAATGGAATATTGTTAATATATAATTGATTGGCTACCAATTATGTGTTTTAGGTATTAGATGATGGATTGAGAGATGAAGTCTAATACTGGAACAATTTAATTAAGGACTTAGGTGAATTAGAGATATAAACTATTAAAAAGATTATTCCAATTATAACAAGATTAGTTGTTTGAGGTTTGAATGCGAGAGCTTATTTCCTTGACTCGATTAATTAAGTTGCTTGAGATTTAATCTTTGAAATTAAATTAGTTAAGAGGAATAACCGTTCATACATATAAATAGTAGAGAAGTGCAAACCCTAGACATTTCTATCAAGTGAATCAAAACATCAGCTTAATTTACTTTTATTCGTTTTAAACTTCAATCAATCTTCTTCATTAGTTATCAATTTAAATTTTCTTCATTACTTGTTATTCATAATCTGATAATCAATTAGCCACTTTAGCTTCCTTGTGAGACGACCTTGGGGCGATCACCTTTGCTGCAGCTAACTCGTATACTTGCGAGTGACGCTTTGTGGTAGAGTTAATTTGAGCACAACACTACTGTAAGTTTTAAGAGAATTAAAATGGATTAGGGTTTCATGAATCAAATTAGGGTTTAGGGGTAACATTATGAAATTAGGGTTTTAGAATAATTTAAACATTAGGTTTATAATTCTTGGTTACTGGATTGTTGTTTTTGATTTCCTTTATTGAGTTCGAATGTTTAGGTTTATAAGGTTTTAAGGTTTTAAGTATTAGGGTTTAGGAAAACTAGGGTTTACGTATTTAGTTTTCAGGGAATTAGGGTTTTTAGTGTTTCGAAAAATATATTTGGTTTTTAGAGTTGAAGAAAATAGTTTAGAGTTTTATAAAGCTTTTTGTGATTTTTAGAAACTGTAAGGTAAGTTTAGAGTTTGGATATTTAAGAAAATATTTGGGAATTTTGGAAAAAGGTTAGAGGAAAACAGTTTAGGTTTTTTTTAAAGTTTTTGGAAATATGAAAAGCGATTTAAGGTTTTTGGAAACAAAAGAAACAAATTAGGGTTTTAAGGTTTAGAAGAAATAGATTAGTGCTCTTAAGTTTTAGAAGAAACAGAAAAGTAATTTTTAGGGTTTTTGAAAATAGAAGAAACGATTAAAGGTTTTAAGGTTTAGAAGAAAAAATTAGGGTTCTAAGGTTTTTGGAATCAAAAGAAACAATTTATTAATTTTCATTGATTGAAGCTACTGTAAGAAAATAAAACAAAAAGAGATTAGAGATTCAAACCTTCGTTTTTTTTGTTGGTTCCACCAAAAATTGCTTCTTGGATGAACAGTGACAAAGGCAAGGTTGTTGCCTTTGATAAATTGTTTAATTGCTTGCTTATTGCTCCTTTCAAACCTTCAAATTGCATTGAAAAAATTTTGCTGGCAAAATTTGCAACGGCCTGCGAGGAATTGTGAGAGCTGGGTATGCTGGCGGGCTGCCAGGTCAATTCCTACGGGCGAAATGGCCCAAGGCCATTTTTTCTCTTTCAGCGATCAATTTTTCGTCGATAATTTTTTTATTTATTTTATTAAAAAATAAATACAAAAATAAATATTATTTAATTAAAATAATACAAAAATTATTTTAGACTATATAAAATATGTTGGACCGGACTGGGTCAAAAATTAAGGGTCTACAGTTTGCCCCCTGCTTGAACGATCTGAGACTTCAGTAAAAGAGAGTATCGTTCAAGCAATAAGACTTAATTTTTCCAGTCAAGGTTGAGATTTTGGGTTCTGGACCCGGTCCAAGTTCTGGACTCAAGAAAAATTTAGGCTCTGGACCTAAGGGTAATTTTGGGTTCTAGACTCGAACTAAGTTCTGGACTTAGAAGAAATTTTAGGTTCTTGACCTAAAGATAATTCGGGTTATGGACCCGAGCTAAATTCTGGACTTAAAAGAGATTTTAGATTCTGGACCTACGGATAATTTGGATTCTAGACCCGAGCTAAGTTCTAGACTTAAAAGAAATTTTAGGTTATAGACCTAAGGATAATTTGGGTTCTGGACCCGAGCTAAATTCTGGACTTAGGAGGAATTTTAGGTTCTGGACCTAAAGTGTAATATCCTCATGTTTGCCTTAGAAGTCTTGGTTATGTTGTTGTTGTAAATTGGATTGAATGTATATGTTATGTGATAAGAAAAGAAATTGGAAAGAGAATGCTTGTGTATATGTGTTATGGGAAAGAAAAGAGGGTTTAGAGAGAAGTGTATATGTTGTTTATATGATGATATAATTAACATATACATAAGTCAAATAGAGAGTCAATGCAAGAAGATATTTTATTTGAGATTTGTGAAATTACATATTTGGGCATGCAAGTGACAAAAGCTAAGTTAAGTGATGAGGGGTGTTTTGGTAATTGTCTTGTTAAAATCACTTGGAGGAGATTTAAGGAGAAATTGACTTTGTTTCTTCATCATTTTCTCTTCTTCTTGATGGTAGTGGACGGCTCCTCCAAAGACAAAAGAAAACTAGAGAGCTAGAGAGGTGTTTGAAGTTCTAAACTCAAATTGAAGGAAGATTGAAGTGATCAAGTGTTGATTCAAGAAGTTTATAGCTTTGGTAAGTTTTCTTTTGGATCTTTTGCTTGTTTGAAATGATATGTGGATTTGATAGATGATCTAAGAGTGTGTTGCTTGATTTTGTTATACTCAAGTGTGTTTGATTAGTTTGATCTTGGATTTTAAGGATGAATTGATGAAAGAAGTAAGTTGATTTTTGAAAGATGGAGAAGGAGGTTGGTTTTAGGGTTTTGAGGAGATAGGTGTTAAATGTTGTGTTAATGTATTGTTAAAGTGATTAATGTGATGAATATGTAAGATATGTGTTAATAATGTTGATTATAACCATTTGAATGAGATTATTGTTGTGTATAATGTGTTAGAATGCATTTAGAAGAGTGTTGGCTTTGGTTAGGGTTTGTTCATGAGTGACACGGCCAAAACCAAAGAAGAGACACGGCCAAGACTTAATGTTTTGGAGAGACACGGCCAAGTCCATGGAAATTTGGCCGTGTGTGTGAGATTTTGGAGAGGACACGGCCGTGTCTCATGCCAGTGTCTGCCACTGCCAATTTGTTTTGGGAGACACGGCCACAAGCTTGGCCGTGTCCCTTGGGTGTGTTGGTTACTGTGTTTGGTTTTTGTTCTTCATACATGATTGAGTTTGAACTTTCAATTGATAATGCATATGATACTACATGAACTAGGGTTTGTACTATGCAATGTAAATTTTGTAAATGATAATGTGTGATATGGATAATGTATTTTGAAATGCTATACCAATGATGCTATATGCATAATATGAATTGAGATGTGAAATGTGATGCAAAGCCATTGTGATTGGCTATGATGATGCAATTGAAAGAAATAAGGCATGTTTGCCTAAATGTTGATGAGAATTGAGAATGGAAATGGTGACTAAATAATAAATGAATTGTGTGGCTAATGTGTTATTCTATTTTCAGAGTTTGTTGTTGGTGGCATGCCTAATAAGTGTAACAATCTCTTGAAGTTAGGTTGGATTGAATCCTTGAAGCCTAATTGAGATGTTACCACCCTTGAAGCTAGGTTGGGTTGGTTCTTGAAGCCAAGTTGGGTTGAAGCTTAGCATGCTTTGCTCCCCTTGAAGCTTGGTTGAACCTAATCCTTGAAGCCTAGTTGGGTCTATGATATTGATAAATGTAACAACAAAACCAAAGCATTAACTCTGAAAATTGAATGGCATATTAGTGTGTTTTGGGTCCATGCTTGTCTATGTTTAATGTAAGTCATGAATGGTTTAATGAATAACTAATGAGGCATATGAAAATATGTTGAAATGTGATAAGTCTACATATGTTGGATTATGAAATGTAAAGGTATGTTGTTAGCTTTGCATATATGATGTTACATGTATAATATGGATTGAGAATTGGCATTGCATTGCACTAAAGCATATCAATAACATGTTTTATCTTACTAAGCCCTTGGCTTAGCGCGATAGTGTTTAATCGCGCAGGTGATAGAATTGATAGAGTTGAACCCGAGAGCTCTTCGAGACCGAGTGAGAGTAGACGTTGAAGAGTTGATTTTGGGAACTTAAAGATCAGAGAAGACTTGCCAATCATGTATAACTCTTTTAATATTTTGTAAAGTATTGTTTATAATGTGAATATATGTATATTTGTAAATATGGATTTAAATGTTTTCATATATGTAAATCTATTTTACAAATTCCGCTGCGTATTAACTAAATGTATTTATATATCTATTTTGTTTTATATTACAAATTGATTACTTATTATCTATAATGTATATTGAGAAAGATGATGGTATTATATAAAAATGTTTTTGAATGTTAAGAAAATCCGTAGCATCCCTATGTTCAGAGCACGTATACTACATTGTGGTGTTTGTAGTGTGTGTGTATTGGATGTGGGGGTGTTACATAAAGATAATTTGGGTTCTGGACCCGAGCTAAGTTTTGGACTTAAAAGAGATTTTAGGCTCTGGACCTAAGGATAATTTGGGTTCTGGACCCGAGCTAAGTTCTGGACTTAGGAGGAATTTTAGATTCTGGACCTAAGAATAATTTGGGTTCTGGACCCGAGCTAAGTTTTGGACTTAAAAGAGATTTTAGGTTCTGGACCTAAGGATAATTTGGGTTCTGGACCCTAGCTAAGTTATGAACTTAGGAGAAATTTTAGGTTCTGGATCTAAGGATAATTTGGGTTCTGGACCCGAGCTAAGTTTTGGACTTAAAAGAGATTTTAAGTTCTAGACCTAAGGATAATTTGGGTTCTGGACCCGAGCTAAGTTATGGACTTAGGAGAAATTTTAGGTTTCGGACCTAAAGATAATTTGGGTTCTGGACCCAAGCTAAGTTCTGGACTTAAAAGAGATTTTAGGTTCTGGACCTAAGGATAATTTGGGTTCTGGACCTGAGCTAATAAAGATTTAATTATCTGCAAAAAATAATCATAGTGAGTAGCATATAAATTTTGTTTGCAAAAAATTTAGCTAATTTTTATGCACATATTTTCTCCTTGACCCCTGTGTGCAAAAATATTTATATACACACAAGTATATTTGAATGATTAAATTGAATGATTGAATTTACTGTTTATTTACTGTGTAGTCACTGTTTATGTACTATTTATTATTTTATAAATAGTAACCTACTATTTATAAATAGTATCCTACTATTTATAAATAGTATCCCACTATTGTAAATAGTAACTTACTATTTGTAAATAGTAATTTACTATTGTAAATAGTAACATACTATTTATCAATAGTAAAATTTACTATTCATCAATAGTAAAATTTACTTTTTGAATTTTATTTTTTCTTTGCCGTTCCTCTATTTACTTTTTTTTAATATATATATATCACATCATAATCATTGCACCACAGTTTCTTTTTCACAATTCACAGCCGTATCACTTAGCTAAAACCAAATGCAACATGGTAAAGTAATTTTGTCGCTAATTCTTTTCCTCATGCATCACGGTCTCATGCTTTTTCCTTATCATCTTTTCCTTATCAATTTTGGAAAAGGATATTTGTACTATATAAATTACTCTTCACGCCATAACTTCATACAGAAACCAAGAGATTTTCCACTTCAACGTAAAAACTCTTTTTAACAATTTTGATTTTCCATCATTCATCAACCATGACAGAGCTTCATTTAAAGAAGATAAAAATTCTATTTAAGAATATGGATGCCATTCACTGGAAGCAAATGTCTTGGTCAAAGATTGATATTTTAAAGTGTTTTCAAAATGTTAAATTGGACCACTCATTTTTACATGCCATGGCTTCTTTTTGGAATGTGGATTCTAGGACATTTAAAATTAATGGCTTTGAAATATGTCTCTTGATTGAAGAATTTGAGGCCATCCTCGGATATCCAAATAATCAACAAATGGCATTACCCACATTGATTTCCAAGACTCAACAGAAGATGCAGATGTTATTTCAAATTTCAAAACCCAAAGTTCTTCAGTTGATGAGAGGTGAGAAAATTCTGCTTGCTCCCTTGATTGATTTTTGTCTCTCTCATTTGGCTCCTACTAAGGCATGGGGATGCATGCTCTGTCTTTGCTTGCTTGGCCAATTCTTGCTTGTTTCTTCTGATGGTGATATTGATCCATGAGTATTGGATATTATGGACCAAATGGAAGGATGCTTGTCACTAATTCCAGTGATCTTAGCCGAGACTTTAATTAGATTAGACCAACTTAAGTCAGGATTGTCAACGAGACTGACTGAGAGTCCATTGCTGCTTCAGGTAATTTCCTAAACTGCCCTTTTGGGTTTTCAATTTAGGTTTCCTTTTTCTTCTTCTTTTTTTATTGCTCTAATTTTTGCCTAGTCCGCCCATGCGAGTTTTTGGAGCTAGCGAGCTGTCCTATTTTTTGCCTAAGCTGCCTTTGTGGGTTTTCAACTTAGCGAACCTCTTTTATTATTTTATATTTTTTATATTTCTCTAATTTTTGCCTAGTCTGCCCATGTGGGTTTTCAGAGTTAGCAAATTATCCTAATTTTTGCCTAAGCAACCCTTGCAGGTTTTCAACTTAGCGGACTCTTTTTTTTTTAATTTAATTCTTTCCTCACAGATTTGGCTTCAGGAGCATCTCTGCTTGCTTGATACTCCATCCATGGATTTTTCTAGATATCTGCCACAGCATCATTTTGGTAGGAAACTACTCCATCCTACTTCTTCATATGTTGACTGGGTTGACTAGATCCACTCACGCGTTGAAGTCAACATCTGTTGGTTGGTACCTTGGTGGAAGATTTCTCATATCACCATGCGAACATACTTGATGTATGTTCCCCTTGCTGCTCTTCTTCAAGGTACTTGCTATGATCCTCATCGACTTGGGCGTCAGTATGGAGCCGAGCCTCGTGATTCTAACTTTACTCCCGATTTAGACATGCCTTGCTTGACTGAAGCCTACTTGGATCGGCTGAGGCAAAGCTGGCCTGCACGTTACACTTATCGTTTGCCATAGATTTTACATTTTTCAATTCAGAAAGTGTATTGTTAGGATGAAAAATAATTAAAGTAATAAAAGATGCTTCTTTTCCATTTATAATTTGTCATCACCTTTTGCTATTGTGTTTATTTATTTCATCTGTATCTGGTCAAATACTTATAACAGTGCACATAGAACAATTTTAACATTAATTCTATTTTATTAAATTGGGAACAACCAAACATAAAGCCAGCATACACAAGATTACTCTTGTTGCCAACTAGCCCTTTCGGGTTTTTGGAACTAGCGGACTGCTCTAACTTTTGCCTAGGCCGCCCTTTTGGGTTTTCAACCTAGCGAGCTTTTTTCTTTTTCTTTTTCTTTTTATTTATTTATTTATTTTATACATAAAACCTCTTCAACCTGTCAATGTTCACTAGCTCACTAAACTCGTTCCTATCCATGTCTGATAACTTCACTGCACCCTTATTCATGACTTGTTTCACAACATATGGCCCTTCCCAGCTAGGCCTAAACTTCCCTCTCGAATCATATACATTAGGCTTACATTGCTTGAACACCAAATCCTAGACTCTAAGTTTTCTAATATTAACCCTTCTATTGTAGGCCCGAGCTATCTTCTTTTGATACAGTTGGTGATGATACAGTGCCTTTAACCTTCTCTCCTCTAGTAAAGCTAACTGTGTGTATTTACTCACTACCCATTCTATTTCAGGCAGTTCGGCTTCCAAGACTACTCTCAATGACTTGATCTCTATTTCAATTGGTAATACTACTTCCATCCCGTAAACCAAAGAGAACAATGTCATTCCAGTAGGTGTTGGCACACTTGTTTTATATCCCTACAAAGCAAAAGGAAGCATCTCTGACCAATCCCTGTACGTCTTGGTCATCTTGGATAGGATTTGCTTAATTGTCTTGTTTGTTGCCTCTACCGTACCATTAGCCTTTGGTCTATAAGGAGAGGATCTATGATGATGGATTTGATACTTCGAGAATAAATCTTTAACTACTCCTTAAAACTGTACCCCATTGTCTAATATCACACTATGCGGGACTTCGTGTCTGCAGATGACGTTCTTTTCAATAAATCTAACCATTTGACTTGCACCCAGTTTGTTGAAGGATTCAACTTTGGCCCATTTTGAAAAATAATCTATTGCTACTACAATGAAACGGTGACCATTTGAGGCTGTCGGATGTATCTCTCCTATAATGTTAATACCCTAAGTGGCAAAGGGCTAGGGTGAAGTCATAGAATGCAATTCTTCAGGAGGCATGTGATTCAAGTTTCCATACATCTGACATTGTTGGCACTTCTTTATGAACTCAATACAATCTCTCTCCATAGTCAACCAGTAGTAACCTTGTCAAATAATCTTCTTTACTAGGGCCAAACCACTCATGTGCGGACCGCAACTTCCTGCATGTATTTCTGACATGATATGCTCCACTTCAGGCTTCCTTAAACATCTCAAATGCACCCCATCAAGCCATCTTCGATATAACTCTCCATGGAATGTGAATTATGGCTCTTGTAACACCCCTTCCCAACCTATGAATAAGCCGAGGAGGAATGCTACATCGAGATACGAGCTCTGGTTATGTCAGCTTACTTAATGTTCCTTATAAAAATTTTCCAAAAATTTTGACGGAGTCTCCCTTAAAATTCTAGGTACCAAGTGTCGCAAAACTGATTTTTCTTATTTTTGAAAAATATTTTGTTTCACAGTTCAACTCAAGCACACTCCCAATAATCCACCCTTATAACCTCAACTACAATCCTGCAAGAAGAATTCACACTTCTATATTCACAACCCAACTCAATTTAAAACCATACAGTTATTATACATTACTAGATTTACATGCTACATCAAGTTATCTCTTTGTATAGTTCAAATAAGTACATGCCAGTTTCTAATACCAAAATACAAAATGAAGAGCACCACCTAAGTTTGTTGATGACTGACAGATCGCAAGACTCCTCTGCTCGCTACAGGCTCCTTTCTAATAGCCTATGAGTTTAGAAGAAACTAAACTCGCTAAGCATTTCTTAGTGGGTACTTTAACTAATTACGGAAAATAAATAATAAAAGCACAATGCACTTTTTAAAAGCAATGAGTCGTATTGAAAAATAATATCACAGTAAAAACAATCCATACATGTCTTATATTCAGTTATTATCATTTTATCAGTTCGCTCCACAAGGTAATTTGGTAGACTAACGTATGGTAAGGAACTAATTGAAACAACTGTATATATATTATGTGGCTGTGGCCCTAAAAAATTGCCGACCAAGCCCTGTGGAATCTGTGGCCGAAGCCCTCGGACCGGAGTCCTATATAACTCGGGCGATTGCCCTATATAAATCGGACCGAAGTCCTATATAGCTTGGGTCGTCACCCAATATAACTCGGACCGAGGTCCTATATTAAAGCAGCATTGCATATAGTATGATATATCATACCCTTACCCTACTCAGTACTATCCCAGATACCCAGTGGAGCCAAAATTCTCATGCCATTTCTTAATCGAATATGCATTATACAATTATCGACTTATGGTTCTTATATTATTTCAACGTGAAATATCATATTTTGTCATTTTAATAACATATTATGCTCCTTTTATGCATAAGGAATCAATTGGATTACTTTTGAAAAATGACCAAATGAATATTAGCAAAATGACCATATGAATAGTAAATTCTGGTTTTGGACTCAACTTGATCCGTATTTTGAAAAATTGTATAAAATAATCTACTTGACTAAAAAAACTCTACAATTTTTACAGAATTTATTTTTACATCTTAAAATCATTCCTTTAA
The DNA here is from genome assembly GCA_947685225.1 of Garcia nutans. NCBI lineage: Eukaryota > Viridiplantae > Streptophyta > Magnoliopsida > Malpighiales > Euphorbiaceae > Garcia > Garcia nutans. The sequence continues at coordinate 10,599,112 of CANTUV010000033.1, read as the reverse complement.
AATTTCAGATCAAACTGGACACAAAATCTTGGTCAAGTAGTTCACCCAACCAGACTGCTCCAGTTGCCCTGCATCCTGGCAGCAGTTCTGAATTTTGTGAATTCCGTAAATTAAATTCAATCAATGTGGTTCCAAATTATTTTTCTCAAATACTAGCCTCACTAAACAACAACATATCTAAAAATTCAATTGAATATTATTTTTTCTAAATTTTATTAAAAATCCGGAAACATGGCTGTCTCAGTCAAGGTACCTCCTAGAGCAGGTCTAACAGAAATAATTTTTCCATAATCATAACCATTCCAAATTCAACTCAAAATAATTTTTAGTCATTCTAGACGCATTGAGGCACAACATATCAAAAATTCACTTCAAGAACATTTTTCTATATTTAATTAAAAATCATACAAGTCACAGCATTTCACTAATTCTAAAACAGAAAAATTTCAAGAAAATGAACAAACAATTAGTTAAAGTACCAAACCTTGCTTTTCCTTGATCTTCTTGTCTATTTCACTTCCTTTCCTCTCTAATCTCCTTGATTTCCTATGAATTCCAGCATACACACTTTAAACATACCTCCTATGGTTTGAAAACATAAGCTACCAATTCATTTCTTGTCAATTTTTCCTCAATCTAATCTCCTCTAACCTTTAAACCATTATTTCTTTCATCAAATCCTTCAAATAATTATTTCTTGAATTTTCTCCAAATCTAGCTACATGAACCCTAATTTCAATCTCTTAAATTAACCATTAATCCATGAAATTAAAACTAGAGATAGGTTTCTCTTACCTTATAATCTTATTTGTCACCAAAATCTTTAACCAAAAGCCTTAAACTTTGGAAAAATCACCTCCTTCTTCCTTCTCTTATGATTTGGACGAGTTCACCATGTAAGAGAGGGCTTTCATATTCTTTCCTTAGCTTATTTTGATCCAAATGGAAGCCAAGAGAGGATAAGATGTGTTGGTGTACGTGTTGATTTCCCATTGGTACACCTTATGGCAAAAATGGCCACTTTTAATTGGTCCACTTGCCTTCTTCTTTTATCTATTTATTTGGCAAGCCATTAGTCTTCCTTTTATTCATATTTTGACCCTCTCAACTTTCTTGTCCTGTAATTTTATAGTCTATGGTGTGAAAATACCAAAATACCCTCCAGCGATTAATCGATTATAACTTTTAAACGGTGCGTTTTCTGGAAAAATTGAAACCCACGGTTATGACCCGATTAATCTCGAGAATATTCTTCCAAGGTCGGATATGGGCACTATTAAGAACTTTCGACACTTAATTTTTAAGTTTACATAGTTGCCCTTAACTTTTGAGAAATTTCCACTTAGGTCCTCGGCCTTTCGAAAAATTACCTTTAGGTCCCGTCGACTTCACGGGCCTCCTTTACACACCGATTTTATTTTTGACTATCTCGAGCCTCTATTTGACCACTTATTTATGTCCTTCTTGCCTAATACTCGACTACCTAAACTTTGGGATGTGACAGCTCTTCTTTCTTTCTTTATTGCCCCCGACGGGTATTCCCTTTCCTCCAAAAATCGTCTTATAGTATCATACCATGCATCATGGTCTGTATCAATTTCCATAATTATCTCGTATTCATAGCAAGGAATTGATGAACTGGTCAAAATCAGAGGCTGAAGGAATAAGCTGACTGAATTTTCCCATACCAAAGCCAATGTGGCTAGGGCATCAGCCATCTGATTTTCTTCTCTTGATAGGTGTATAAACCTACACTCCTTAAAGTTCTTCTTCATCATGGTCAGGTAATGGTGGTATGATTTTAATTTTTCCTCTTTCAACTCCCACTCTCCATTTACTTGGGATACTACTAGCAATGAATCGCCAAAAACTTCCACCTTATCCACCTTTATAATCATTAGGGTTTCCAAACCAAAATTACAAGCTTCGTACTCCACCATATTATTCATTGCCCTGAATTTCAACTTTTCTGCTAAAGGGATAAGTTTCCCTTCGGGTGATTATAGTATGACTCCCAAACCTGCTCCTTTCCTATTTGCTGCTCCATCAAAATACATTTTCCACCCCTGTACTTCAATGGCCTTAAAATATTCATTTGAAAATTCCAAGATTACCTCTTCGCTATCTAGTAATGGTTGTTGGGCTAGGAATTCTGCCACTTCTCTACCTTTGATTGTTTTCCTGGTTACATACTCAATCGCAAATTCTTCTAATATTATTAACCATCGACCATACTTCCCAATTAAAGAGGGTGTCTCCCTTAAGTATTTCATTGGATCCAACCTGGAAATTGCTTGCACACTATAAGATTGAAAGTAATGCCGCAACTTCTTAAAAGACCAAACCACGGCTATACAGGTCTTTTCAATGATATTATACTGAATTTCATAAGGTAGGAGCTTTTTACTCAAATAATAAACTGCATGCTCAATCCCTGATTCATCTGCTTGAGCTAGCATGGCTCCTATTGACTCTTCTTCTACTGCTAAGTATAGTAATAGAGGTTTGCCGGGTTTAGGTTGTTTTAAAATAGGTGGATTCAGCAAATACTCTTTTATTCGCTCAAAGGCCTTTTAACATTCTTCATTCCACAGGACTGGCAGATTCTTTTTAAGTTATTTGAAGATAGGCTCACAGATTGTTGTGAGCTTTGCTATGAATCTACTAATGTATTGCAATTTACCAATGAATCCCCAAACTTCTCTCTCCGTCTTTGGGGCTGGCATATCCCTAATTGTTTTAACTTTGTCAAGATCAATCATTCGGACCAATCACATGTCCCAATAATTTACCTGAGGTAACACCAAACACACACTTCTTCAGGTTTAATCTTAGCTTATATTTCAATGCTCTAACGAAGAATAATTCTAAGTTTTGAAAGTGTTGTTCCCTTGTATCCGATTTCACTATCATATCATCAACATATACTTCAACTTCTTTGTGCATCATGTCATGAAATAGTGTGGTGGCCATCCTTTGGTAGGTTGCTCCAGCATTCTTTAAGCCGAACGGCATTACCCTATAACAAAATATACCCCATGTAGTAATAAAAACAGTTTTGGCTTTATCCTCTTAGGTTATTAACACTTGGTGTATCCAAAAAATCCATCTACAAATGAGTGTAGCACGCTAAAGGCTGCACTATCAATGAGAACATCTATATGAGGTAAAGGAAAATCATCTTTAAGGGAAGCCTTCTTTAAATCTCTATAGTCCACACAGACCCTTATTCTTCCATCTTTCTTTCGCACGGGTACTATATTGGCTAACCAATCTGGATATTCTATCACTTCAAGGAACTTTACTTGTATTTGTTTAGTGACCTCTTCTTTAACCAATTCAGCCCATTCCGATCTTAATCACCTAAGCTTTTGTTTGACAGGTTTCATGTGAGTGTAAGTAGGAATAAGATGTTCGGCTATGTCTCGATCTATTTCAGGCATATCCTCATAAGACTAAGCAAATACTTCATATTTTTTGAATAAATTTTCAAATCTCTCTCTCTCTCATCAGGAGTAAGGTCGAATGCTATGCTAATGTTTTTAGGATTTTCGATTGTTCCCAAATTTAATGATTGAATGTCAACAGAATTAATATTAAAGATTCTCGTGTAACTGCTATTTGAATGTATGCAACCATCAGGAGAAACATCACACAAGTAAGCAAAATCAGACTTTATTGCATTCATTTTGGAAAAGAAAACATCATCATCCTCATACAAAGCAGACAAATTAAAATCAAAATCAAAATCATTGTTCTCAAAATCATAAGGCAGAATGTCTTCAAACTTCTCTTCAACCAGGGCAGCAATCTCCTCTGGAGTCTTCTCAGCTTTCAGTATAGCTTCTTTCTTCTCTTCTAGATTGAATTCTTTGTTGGCTGACAAGGTGAAATCTTTCTTCACTTGCTCCACTAGCTCGGCAACATTTGCAAAAATTTTAAAACCCGGGATCAACTTTCCCATGAACATGATTGGCTCGGGCTTTCCTTGGAGTGGTCCCATGTCTGGAGCTTTGACAAAGATCTCTTCAAGTGGTGGGAAGCTCATCTTCTCATTCTTCTTTGGTTGGACATTGTTGGCTTCATCATATCCCAACCCCATCTTGGAAGTTTGAGTTTTAAAACCTAGAAGCTTTGTCAAACTGGCGTTTCCCTTTCCAAGACTAGCTCCAGGAAGGTAGTTCATGTTCTTCATCATATTCAAGACTTTAGAGTCCACTACTTCATCATTAGAAAGTGCAGTTACTTGGAAACCATTGAGAGGTCTCTCAATCATTAAAGCGTTAACAATCTCATTATCTTCGGCCATGATGACCACTGTCTCATCTCCGTTAGGGAACTTGATCATTTGATGAAGGGTGGATGGAACTCCACCAAGAGGATGAAACCATGGTTGTCCCAAGAGTAAGGTGAAGGTAACATGTATGTCCAAAATAACAAATTCAACAATAGATTCAATTGGACCAACCTTGACGTCAGCTTTGAAAGTTCCTTCGGCGTGTCTCTTAGTATTGTCATAAGCCCGAATAGTTACCTCGGTCGGGTTTAGATCCTTTGTTGACATGGTTAGCTTTGGTAATATTTTAAGTGGACAAACATTTATAGTAGACCCATCGTCGACCATTACACATGGAGTCCTTTTCCCTTTGATTTCTATTTTAATAAAGAGAGGGTGGATGTGATCTCTCCCCTCCTCCGGTAAGTCCGCGTCTGAGAAAGAAACCACTCCCATATTAACTTCACTCTTCTCTTGAACATCTTCACATTTCATTACTCCTCCAATTTTTATGAAGTTGATCAGCTCCTCCGGTGTTGTGGAGGTAGATATTGGCATGCTAGCTAAGGCCTTGGCCATAGTTTCTTGGTGCATTTTAGAAGTAGCCAATAAGTCCCAAATGCTAACACTTGCTTGGGTTCTTTTCAATTGTTTGAGTACAACATCATCTTCCTCCTTTTTATTTCCTACTTCAACTTCCTTTCTCTTATTAATTTCTACCTCCTTAGGTGGTGGCCTTGCATAAGGCTTACCGGATCAAGTGTTCGTTACTTCATCTTCTTCGGGCTCAGACCAGGTCCACTCCTCCTTCTTGGATAAAAGATCGTCCTCACTATCGCTTGAATCCCAAAACCTATTGACAATAAAAATTGCTACTTCTTTACCCACCATAGCTTGTTTAATTTCACCAAATATCTCTTCTTCTTTGGTTGCTTCTCCACCCACATCTTGAAAAGAAGACATGACAAAATCTTCATGCAAACCTCCTCCAATCATGAAGGTTGCCGGTGGTGGTACTCTATTGAACTTTGGTAATGGGTTGTCTTTAGTGTTTGGCTTGTTGGGCTTGGGCAGCTTCTCACTATCAATTAGATTTTGGATCTCATGTCTCAACCTCACACATCTATCCGTGTCATGCCCTAGCATTTGATGAAACTGACAAAATGCTTTAGTGTTGAAATTAGGTAGGAGAGGGTTAGGCAAAGGACGAGGATTTAAGGGTTGTAACAATCCCTTTCTTTGAAGATTATTGAGCACTTAAGACATCGGTTTCCCCAATTCTGAAAACTGCCTCCTTGTTCCTTGGTTAGTAGCATTGACACCAACTGCCTTTTGCATGCTTTGGCTACCAGACTGATAGTTTCCTTTCTTATTCCTTTTTGTTAAAAAATGGTTCCTCTCTTTCCCATTCTTCAATTTGCAAACTAGCTTGGAGGAGATCTTTGAAATCACGGATAGTGTATGAGACATCCTCTCACGAAGACTAGGCAACACCCCTCTCATATTCATCCTTATTTGATCGGATTCATCGGGCCTCTTCTTGAGCAAAGCGACCTTGTTTCTCCATATTTTCACATAATCCATAAAGTTCTCATTCGGCCTTTGTCTAATGGATGCCACTTCCATTAAGGTAACTTATATCTTGACATTATATCCATATTATTGGATGAAGGCCTTGTATAGCAAATCCCAACTCTTTTGTGTTCCATCATCTAAGATATTGAACCAATTTTAGACAACAGGGTCCAATGAGAGCATGAAGTACCTTAGAGTTTGAGCCTTAGTAGCTCGGATAGATTGCATAGTAGTGATATACTGCTTCACATGGAGATGAGGATTTCTGGTTTCATCAAACTTCGCAAAAGATGGTATTTTGAACTTGTACGAAACTTCTTCATCTAGCTCAAATAATTTGTCAACTTTGGACATTTCTTCGATTTTCAGTTTCTTCTCAATTTTCTTTTCTAAATCAGCAATCATCTTTTTAACATCAGAAGCTTTGATTTTCTCCATAGCTGATCTTTCAACAATCTTTGGTTCTTTCTTCTTGTCTTAAAAATCTTGGTAGTATTGAGCCCAATCATCATCAATGATCACCTTTTCATCATCAAAAACCACTTCACCAATTTTAGTCTTCCCTTTGTCCTTTGGCTTCTTAGTGCTAGCAAATTCTTCGGCATGTTTTCCTAAAATTGCAGTCAATTGGTTCTTCATGGTCTCAGCTGGGGCCTCTTTTATTTCTTCCATCTTGGCATTGAGGGCTTCATCCACCATTCTTTGAATTTGTTCAGGCTCCATTGCTTTTGGTGAAAAAGAGATTGAGTCGTCGCTAGATACTTCATCTTCGGCGTAGGTCGGATTGTCGTAAGCTTTTGAACTGTCATAATCCAGGGCTGTGAGCTAGAAAGGATCAATGATATGAGATGCAAATGTATGTATGTATGCATGTATGCACAAATAATCAACAAAGAAAGATAATTAGGATGTTCCTTCTAACCTTATGACATCCACACATGAATGGCGAGTCTCTTTTCCTAGGTATATGGTTAACAAATACCAATATGGGGTACCTTGTTTTCGAATATTTCCCTCGGACGTTTCAATCATTAGTTGTATTTTCAAAAATGGAAATCAATTTATGATAATTCCCATTAATTAGGTTTTAATCCATTTATCCATCTAAAGTAGCTTTTGTAATATCCCAAAATATACCCTAAAAGTTTTAGAGTTATTGTTGTATTTGGATTAAATGTATATGTTTGATGAAAAGAGAAAAGAAATGAAGAGGTAGATGTATTTGAGGGATGAGATGTATATTTGGTATTTGGAAAATATATGGGAAATATAAAAGGAATATACATATACCCACATATACACCACATATACATAATGTATAAAGTGGTGTAGGAAAAGTGAATATATATATATATATAATATTAATTAATTAATAATAATGATAATAATATTTATAAAAGAGAAAGAAGAAAAGAAAGTCAAAGGGTTGAATGAAGGTTGTGGTGGAGAATTTTTAGAAATAATTAATATTATTATTATTATATATATATATAGGATAAGTATGAAGAAAAGAAGAAAAATCTTCTTGTCTCCTTCTTCTTCTTCTTCTTACGAGAGAGAGAGAGAGAGAAAGAGAGAAAGGAGATTTTAATTATGCACATCAAAATTTTTTAAGGGCTTAAAGAGAATTGAAGTGAAGATTGAAGATTTGGCAAAGACTACTCAAGTAAGTATTCATTTCTTTGAATTGATTTCCATTGATTGTGTTGATATGGGATGTAGTTAGTATGTTAAGATGATAATAGTGAAAGATTGAAAGATATGTGTAGATTTAAATGGTTATTTGTGAGGATGATGATGGATTATTAAATTGGTTAGTAAGGGTTTGATATATATATGAGTTGGAAAATGGAATAATTGATGTATGTTTGTGTTTAGTGAAATTGTTTCTGTTTTACAATTAGTAAAGGCTGTGATTTGTATGATTTTTAATTAATTATAGAAAAATGTTCTTGAAGTGAATTTTTGATATGTTGTGCCTCTATGAGTCTAGAATGACTGAAAAATATGTTGATTCGATTTTGGATAGGTTATGAGTTTAGAAAAATTATTTTTATTAGATCTGTTCCAGCAGGTACCTTAACTGAGACAGCTATATTTCGGGATTTTTAATAAAATGTAGAAAAATTATATTCAATTGAATTTTGGATATGTTGTTGCTTAATGAGTCTAGTATTTGAGAAAAATAATTTGGAACCAAGTTGATTGAATTTAATTTATGGAATTCACAAAGTTTAGAACTGCTGCCAGGATGCAGGGCAATTGGGGCAGTCTGTTTGGGTGAATTATTTGACCAAGATTTTGTGTTCAGTTTGATCTGAAATTTTAAAGGAATGATTTTAAGATGTAAAATTAAGTTCTGTAAAAATTTTAGAGTTTTTAGTCAAGTATATTATTTTATACAAATTTTCAAAATAAGGATAAAATTTAGTCTAAAACCAGAATTTACTATTCATATGGTCATTTTGCTAATATTCCTTTTGGATTAGGTTGTGAAGAGGTTGAATTGCCCTAATCTAAGTGTTGAGGATTCTTGGAAGAGTAGGTGTATAGAGTGGTGTAAGTTGGTTTTAAGGTAAGTACAAAGTTTATATGATTGCACTTATTTACATGAATTAAGACTTAACACATTTGTTTGTAAATGTGTTAAGTGAATTACTATATTGTCAATATAATTTGATTAAGGTTATGATTGGATGATGTGAAAGATATGAAGATCATTCAAATAGGTAAGTACAATGCAATTTGTTATGATAAATATTGTAATGATGAATTGTGCTAATGTGTTTTGAGAAATGATGAAATGTATTGTAATTGTGGTTGGTAATAATGATTGAAATGAAATAAATAGACATGTTGATTATATGATGATGAATTTAAGATATATGCTCAATATAATTGTTTATGTATACTTGAATGATGAAGTGCTATAACGTGAATTGAAATATGATAAGAGGTGAAGCCATTGAGATTGGCTATGATGAATCAAATGAGATGTGAAGCCATTGTGTTGGCTACGAGAATGTAAATGAATTATAATTGAGGCATGGTTGCCTGTTTTGAAAATGAAATGAATTGAGAAAGAAATGTACAAAGATATAAATGAAAAGAGTTGTGTCTAATATGTTAATTCAACTTTCAGAGTTCTGGATTTGACGGCATGCCTATAACATATGAAATGTAACAGTCTAGCCGGGTTGAGGATCTCCTCAAGTTGTTGAGTTGATGGTCCAAGAGACTGGGTCTGTTACACTATATGAATTATAAATGTGAAATATATGAAAAGTAACAGTCTTGCCGGGTTGAGGATCTTCTCGATTAGTCGGGTGGATGGTCCAAGAGACTGGGTCTGTTACACTCTCCATGGATAGAGATATGATATATGTTGCCTACGGGCTTGATTATTGTGATTATGGATCAAAGCAGTAACTCTGAACTTTGAATAACATATTAGTGTTTTGGGCCCGAGTCTGTCTTTATTGTCAATGTGAAATGCAAGTATTGAAATATTGATTGTGAGTATTAATAATGAATTATGCTTGGTGGATTGTGAATAATATAATGTTATTAAGTGTAATAGGAAAATGAATTGTGGTTGATGATAAAGGTTGTCTTTATTGGAAATATGATTTATGATTTATATGATATGTAGATTGTGTATTGCAATAATGAGTGATATGATGTGTAATGTGTGTATTGCAATAATGGTTGGTATGGTATATATATAATGTAGGGGTATTAATATATTGGTTTTGAGTATTGGTGATGCATTGGGGTTGGTGATAATATTATATATATATATATATATACATCTTATATGAAATTAGCTAGGATATATTAAAGATAAAGTTAAAAAGAAAAGAAGATATGATAAGAACTAATTATATATTGAATCGATGTATCATTACATATCAATACTTCTATACTATATGTTTATATTTTATATTTGGACTACTAAGCTCTCGGGCTTAGCGCGGGTGTTTATTCGCGCAGGTTTTTAGATGGAAGATATGAAGTCTTTTGTTATGCCACAAGAAGAGTAAAGTTTGTCGAGACCAACTAGAGGGTTATGCATACATGTATAAATTTTAATTATGATGTATTTCTGACGAGAGAGTATTTATATGTATAAATCTAGTAATGTATAATAACTGTATGGTTTTAAATTGAGTTGGATTGTGAATATAGAAGTGTGAATTCTTCTTGCAGGATTGTAGTTGAGGTTATAAGGGTGGATTATTGGGAGTGTACTTGAGTTGAATTGTGAAACAAAATGTTTTTCAAATATAAGAAAAATCAATTTTGTCGACACTTGGGACCTAGAATTTTAAGGGAGACCCCGTCAAAATTTTTTTGAAAAAAATTTTTATAAGGAACATTAAGTAAGCTGACATAACCAGAGCTCGTATCTTGATGTAGCATTCCTCCTCGGCTTATTATAGGTCGGGAAGGGGTGTTACAATTGTTTTGGTATCAGAGCTTAGGTTCGAGATTCTCGGCCTAAGTAAATTTAAAAAGGAAATGTTTTAAAAAGAAAAATGATGATGAATGAAAATGAAAAGAATGAAATTTTTGATACATGCATATGCATTAACATCTAGGTTGGTCTCGAATGTGGTATTATATGAATTGAAATGTATTGAATTGTATGAAATGGATAATAATGTGTGGATGAAGTTCTATATGAATGGAAATTTAAAGAAAGCAATGAGATGGAAAAATTTATGTAAGTTTAAGTGATAAATTAAAGAATGGTAGTTTCCTTGAGGAAAGAAAATGTGAAATATGATTATAATATAAAGAAATGATCAGGAAAATAAAGTTAAAAAAAAATGAATTAAAAACAAAATCAAAATCAAAGTATGTAATCTTTCCTCTATTATTTGAATCTCTTTCTAATAAAGCTTATGTTTGGATTGCAAGGGAGAGGAAATATTGTTGATGGATAATATGGATGGATATGTAATTATAATGAAGAGAATATGGGGGAATATTGAATGAGTTGATTGATATAGACAAAGTGTGATAACTTAAGGTTTGAATATGTAAAGTTAAGATTAAAAAAAAAAAATGATAGGGGTTAAGCAAGGAGATAAAATGGTGTTGTTAGTATTGTTAATTTAATGTAAACATTGTGGTTTGAATGGTAGGAATATAATATGCTTGAGTATTGTTAAAGCTCATGTTAATGGTGATAATGTGTAATATTTGGATTTTTGAAATGAGCTTTAATGATTGTAAAAAGGATATATTTTGATGTTGCTTTGTAGTATGTATATATAAGATGTTTACTTAAGTTTATATTAATAAAACGAGATGAGTAAATTGAAGTTTAAGCAAAGTAGTAAGAGGAGAATTTATAATGTTAACGGAATTTGGATAAAGATTATTTAAATATCGAAAATTTAATGTATAGTACGTATATGAGTTAAGTGGAATGAAAATTTTTGCATATTAAGAATGACTTACAGATATGTAATTTGATGAACTAAAAGTTGGCAAGTGATGAAGTAATCATGATAAGGTTGACTACTTGGAAGGTGATAATGGGATGTAAGATGCTAGTGATCAAGGATTGAGTTGATCACTTGAAAGTGTAATGTACGCATAGTATTGCGTGTTTGTAACCTATACAACTACATATCTATTAGTGTTGAGAATGAGTACTCTTGCATTGATAAACTTGTGCAAAGTTAGGTCATGTGATAATATTAATAGTGAGAATTGGATTGAGCAATGTTAGTTCAAGAAATTGAGATTTGTGATAACGAAATTTGGAAATTTTATAGGGATTAATGGGCGATGTGTATATGATTGGATGTAAGGGACATATGTATAAATATGTGAGATATATATAAATAATTTAAGTCATGTAAAAAAAAAAAAAAAAAAAAAGAAGAAGAAGAAGAAGAAGAAGATGAAAATGGTGTTGTTCAATGAAAAATAATAAATGTTAAATGTGTATTGATGGTATGAAAAAGAGGAATTAAATATAATTGTAAAGTGTAAGAAATATGAAAGCAAGTCACATTGTGAACGTGACCTATGTATGTGAATGTGGTATAATTATTTGTATAGTGGTATGAAGAATGATATGGCATGTATTAGTGGATCTATGAGAAATTAAGTTTTGATTTATGAAGAGTTAGACTATGGATTGTAATGGAAAGTGAAAAAGGACTCGAGTAACAATGGACGATGAAATTGTTATGATAATAACTGAGCTAGACTATCATATAATGCTTTCTGGTTGAAGGATTATGCTTGTGGAAATATATTATATGTATATGTGTTTAATAAAGATGGAAAGTATAATGTATGAAAAGTTTTATAAGAGATAGGTTAGAAATGGAAGTTGTATAAAGTTTGTATATGATTGAATGTTGTACACATAAGTGTTATAAGTAATATTGTTGATGTGAGTTAGGCTAATGATAATCATATGATCAAGAACAAATTGTTTTGGAGACAAAGTTGAATTATGTCAACTTTTGAGATAGTTGGAAATGTTTGAAGAAGAATAATAGAGGAACAATATTGATTTATAAACTACATATGTGACTATTAATATACTCTGGCTATATAATTTGTTTAGTGTAATTGGCTGGTTAAGTTTGTTATCAGCAGATTTGGGCCTAAGGTGATATGATTGTAGTATTATGTGGGTGAGATTGATAATTTTGTTTCAAGAAATATGGTTAGGAGTTGTGATTGGTAAAGTGGTATCTTATCAATTCTATGTTAGAAATTTGTTTATAATTATGAAAAATATGAATAGAGAAGAGAACCGTGTAAATGTCTTGAATTGTAAAGAATGAATAAAAAGTGATTATGTAATCATAGTAATGGTATGATAATGTGAGAATATGATAAATGGGAGAAATTTATGAAATGTGATTGAAAATGATACTGAATATATTTTTGTTATAAGATGAATTAATTGATGGAAACAATGTTAAGTGAATGAACTATGGGTAATAATTATAGTATGAGAAAAATTATGAGAATTATGGAAGATTGCACTGCTATTATTGAAAGCAGAAGATATATATGAATATTGAAAGATAATTTGAAGTAATTTGTTAGTAAGGAGTCGAACAGATGGATCCTAAGGGATTAGAAGTTGAGAATGAGTTTGACCTAATAGAATTGTGTTATGTATATTGATATGTGATGATAAACTTAAATAAGTTAATGGTTGGTTTGAATGGAATAAGATTGAAATGTTGTTATTTTGTGACAGCTAGATCAATTGATCTAGAATTCATTAAGATTGTGAATTATTATCGAGATTTAATATGTATAGTTATGCTAAGAGTATAAGATATATATGATAATGTATATATGAAGTGATATGCTGATACATGAATGAATTATGATATATCAGTTATTAAAGATAATGAAAGGAAAAAGGTTGATTATCTGTAAAGTAAATTTATAAAGATTGTATCGATATTAATATTAAGTGAAAAACATGGTAAAGAGGGATTTAAGTATAAGAAATGAAAATATTGTTATCAATCAAGGTTTGATAAGTGGTTATTTTCAAAAGTGATTGTAATAACAGGATAATCTATAGTAAGATTTAATTCAATAATTTCCAAGATTAAAGTTAAAAGATTGCCTACAAAAAAATGAAGTGATAAATATCTTGAATGTAATAGATGAATGGTATATTTATAGATTATAAGATGATTTGATTATTGTATAAAAGAAAATTTCTTTGAAATGTAATGAGTTATTTTGGGTGTTTTGTTGAAAAAGTAATAAGATAAATATAGCTATATAATGATAAGTTGTGAATTGGAAAAGATGATTGACTAAAGGTGGAAGAGTAAAAGTTATGTAATTTGATGAAATCATAATATAAGAATACGATTACCTTCATATGAATTAAGATGGTGTTTTATTATAAATGAATTGTTATTGTGCTGGATAATTTCGAGGACGAAATTATTTAAGGGGGAGAGAATTGTAATATCCCAAAATATACCCTAAAAGTTTTAGAGTTATTGTTGTATTTGGATTAAATGTATATGTTTGATGAAAAGAGAAAAGAAATGAAGAGGTAGATGTATTTGAGGGATGAGATGTATATTTGGTATTTGGAAAATATATGGGAAATATAAAAGGAATATACATATACCCACATATACACCACATATACATAATGTATAAAGTGGTGTAGGAAAAGTGAATATATATATATATATAATATTAATTAATTAATAATAATGATAATAATATTTATAAAAGAGAAAGAAGAAAAGAAAGTCAAAGGGTTGAATGAAGGTTGTGGTGGAGAATTTTTAGAAATAATTAATATTATTATTATTATATATATATATAGGATAAGTATGAAGAAAAGAAGAAAAATCTTCTTGTCTCCTTCTTCTTCTTCTTCTTACGAGAGAGAGAGAGAGAGAAAGAGAGAAAGGAGATTTTAATTATGCACATCAAAATTTTTTAAGGGCTTAAAGAGAATTGAAGTGAAGATTGAAGATTTGGCAAAGACTACTCAAGTAAGTATTCATTTCTTTGAATTGATTTCCATTGATTGTGTTGATATGGGATGTAGTTAGTATGTTAAGATGATAATAGTGAAAGATTGAAAGATATGTGTAGATTTAAATGGTTATTTGTGAGGATGATGATGGATTATTAAATTGGTTAGTAAGGGTTTGATATATATATGAGTTGGAAAATGGAATAATTGATGTATGTTTGTGTTTAGTGAAATTGTTTCTGTTTTACAATTAGTAAAGGCTGTGATTTGTATGATTTTTAATTAATTATAGAAAAATGTTCTTGAAGTGAATTTTTGATATGTTGTGCCTCTATGAGTCTAGAATGACTGAAAAATATGTTGATTCGATTTTGGATAGGTTATGAGTTTAGAAAAATTATTTTTATTAGATCTGTTCCAGCAGGTACCTTAACTGAGACAGCTATATTTCGGGATTTTTAATAAAATGTAGAAAAATTATATTCAATTGAATTTTGGATATGTTGTTGCTTAATGAGTCTAGTATTTGAGAAAAATAATTTGGAACCAAGTTGATTGAATTTAATTTATGGAATTCACAAAGTTTAGAACTGCTGCCAGGATGCAGGGCAATTGGGGCAGTCTGTTTGGGTGAATTATTTGACCAAGATTTTGTGTTCAGTTTGATCTGAAATTTTAAAGGAATGATTTTAAGATGTAAAATTAAGTTCTGTAAAAATTTTAGAGTTTTTAGTCAAGTATATTATTTTATACAAATTTTCAAAATAAGGATAAAATTTAGTCTAAAACCAGAATTTACTATTCATATGGTCATTTTGCTAATATTCCTTTTGGATTAGGTTGTGAAGAGGTTGAATTGCCCTAATCTAAGTGTTGAGGATTCTTGGAAGAGTAGGTGTATAGAGTGGTGTAAGTTGGTTTTAAGGTAAGTACAAAGTTTATATGATTGCACTTATTTACATGAATTAAGACTTAACACATTTGTTTGTAAATGTGTTAAGTGAATTACTATATTGTCAATATAATTTGATTAAGGTTATGATTGGATGATGTGAAAGATATGAAGATCATTCAAATAGGTAAGTACAATGCAATTTGTTATGATAAATATTGTAATGATGAATTGTGCTAATGTGTTTTGAGAAATGATGAAATGTATTGTAATTGTGGTTGGTAATAATGATTGAAATGAAATAAATAGACATGTTGATTATATGATGATGAATTTAAGATATATGCTCAATATAATTGTTTATGTATACTTGAATGATGAAGTGCTATAACGTGAATTGAAATATGATAAGAGGTGAAGCCATTGAGATTGGCTATGATGAATCAAATGAGATGTGAAGCCATTGTGTTGGCTACGAGAATGTAAATGAATTATAATTGAGGCATGGTTGCCTGTTTTGAAAATGAAATGAATTGAGAAAGAAATGTACAAAGATATAAATGAAAAGAGTTGTGTCTAATATGTTAATTCAACTTTCAGAGTTCTGGATTTGACGGCATGCCTATAACATATGAAATGTAACAGTCTAGCCGGGTTGAGGATCTCCTCAAGTTGTTGAGTTGATGGTCCAAGAGACTGGGTCTGTTACACTATATGAATTATAAATGTGAAATATATGAAAAGTAACAGTCTTGCCGGGTTGAGGATCTTCTCGATTAGTCGGGTGGATGGTCCAAGAGACTGGGTCTGTTACACTCTCCATGGATAGAGATATGATATATGTTGCCTACGGGCTTGATTATTGTGATTATGGATCAAAGCAGTAACTCTGAACTTTGAATAACATATTAGTGTTTTGGGCCCGAGTCTGTCTTTATTGTCAATGTGAAATGCAAGTATTGAAATATTGATTGTGAGTATTAATAATGAATTATGCTTGGTGGATTGTGAATAATATAATGTTATTAAGTGTAATAGGAAAATGAATTGTGGTTGATGATAAAGGTTGTCTTTATTGGAAATATGATTTATGATTTATATGATATGTAGATTGTGTATTGCAATAATGAGTGATATGATGTGTAATGTGTGTATTGCAATAATGGTTGGTATGGTATATATATAATGTAGGGGTATTAATATATTGGTTTTGAGTATTGGTGATGCATTGGGGTTGGTGATAATATTATATATATATATATATATATACATCTTATATGAAATTAGCTAGGATATATTAAAGATAAAGTTAAAAAGAAAAGAAGATATGATAAGAACTAATTATATATTGAATCGATGTATCATTACATATCAATACTTCTATACTATATGTTTATATTTTATATTTGGACTACTAAGCTCTCGGGCTTAGCGCGGGTGTTTATTCGCGCAGGTTTTTAGATGGAAGATATGAAGTCTTTTGTTATGCCACAAGAAGAGTAAAGTTTGTCGAGACCAACTAGAGGGTTATGCATACATGTATAAATTTTAATTATGATGTATTTCTGACGAGAGAGTATTTATATGTATAAATCTAGTAATGTATAATAACTGTATGGTTTTAAATTGAGTTGGATTGTGAATATAGAAGTGTGAATTCTTCTTGCAGGATTGTAGTTGAGGTTATAAGGGTGGATTATTGGGAGTGTACTTGAGTTGAATTGTGAAACAAAATGTTTTTCAAATATAAGAAAAATCAATTTTGTCGACACTTGGGACCTAGAATTTTAAGGGAGACCCCGTCAAAATTTTTTTGAAAAAAATTTTTATAAGGAACATTAAGTAAGCTGACATAACCAGAGCTCGTATCTTGATGTAGCATTCCTCCTCGGCTTATTATAGGTCGGGAAGGGGTGTTACAGCTTTTATGCTATATTGGATTAAAACTAAATTAAGAGGTTTATTATAAATAGATTTCTCACTTGAAAAAGTAAGTAATGATTCATGCCAAAAATAAGCCCATGATTAATTACTCTTAGTATAAACTAGGCTCACAATTGATTTTTGGTATTTCGTAATTGACCTAAATATTTTTCAAGCTCTTTGTAAGAAAAGGTTGGGTGAAAATAATTTTGTTTCTAAGCCCAATGTAAAAGGATTTTAGAAAAAATGGATTTTGGGCTTAGTATTTAGGTTATGTCCAAAGACCATTTTGAAAAATTTTGAAAATGGCTTTGGTCTTTTGGATTTAGAGAAAAATTTATTTTAAGCTTACAAATGTACTTAGGTCATATTAGAAAAAGAAAAAACCAAATAAGCCATGATTTAAACTAAGATAAATTAACCATAGTTAAACAACAAGCATTTGGGGGTAAAACCTAAGGAAAATAACTAGGCCAATTACATGAGCTTTAGTCTTTGGGTTAAAAGCTTAGGTTCCCATAGCAAGTATATACCAAAAGGTACAAGGCCATGAGTGGTTATGCCATGCTCGATCTCCATACATTGAGTGAAAGTATGGTATCCCTTACATAACACAACACGGGTAACACGGGCGTCCTGACTCATGCACACGATGCAATCTAATATGATGCAATGGATAATATCATTATAAGAAATAATAGAATAATATAAAGACCAACAAAATCAACTTCTCTTATCCCCAGTGGAGTCAACACTGTGAGAGGGGATTTTTGCCTCCACTCCCGGTGGAATGGTTCTTGCAACTTCAGCACTATTTAGGCTCGGGGCCTTAGAAAACACGGACCTAAGTCTGGAGAAAATGGAGTCACCACCCAGACGGACAGAGAAAAAGAAAGGGGTGGATGACTCGATTCCTAAGGAATCTCCAACCCCCTAATGGGTTCGGAAAGTTGGGTACGTGTGGGGAAGGTGAGAAATGGCCCAGCACCCCCACAACGGCCGGTTCATTGGAACCGGCCTCCTTTACAGGTCTTAATATTATAAAATTCTTAAATATAACAATATTATCCATATTACATACAACAATTGAAATAAAGCATTGATGTATTAAAAATCAAAACAATGTCCAAGCAAAGCAAATAAATGGACACCCATCCGAGGATGGAAATATGTCCTTACATCATCCATGACTAAGCTAAATAGGACACCCACCATAAGGTAGAAACATGTCCTTTACGTTGGTCTAAAATATAAAAGCAATTTAAATTACATAGAACTTAATTAATGAGGAACCCACAAAATGGAAACATACCTCTTACAACATTTGGAAATCAAAATAAGTCGATAAAAGTAATAAATAACCATTCATCATAATTTTAAATCATTCATCAAAGATATTAAACATCAATCAAAATATATAAGAAACATTCATCCATGATAAATTAAATCAAGCATTGCAAATAAATGAAAACACATAATGAACTACATAATTAAATCTAAAAAAAACAAATAAAGATACAAATTAGGGTTTACTATTTCTACTTAAAGTTCTTTAATTAACATTTAGGGTTTTGGGATTTTGGTATTATTATTATCATTTGTTTAGGCTACTGTAAGTTTTAAGAGAATTAAAATGGATTAGGGTTTCATTAATCAAATTAGGGTTTAGGGGTAACATTATGAAATTAGGGTTTTTGAATAATTAAAACATTAGGTTTATAATTCTTGGTTACTAGATTGTTGTTTTGGATTTCCTTTATTGAGGTTGATTGTTTAGGTTTATAAGGTTTTAAGGTTTTAAGGATTAGGGTTCAGGAAAACTAGGGTTTACGTATTTAGTTTTGAGGGAATTAGGGTTTTTAGTGTTTCAAAAAATATATTTGGTTTTTAGAGTTGAAGAAAATAGTTTAGAGTTTTATAAAGCTTTTTGTGATTTTTAGAAACTGTATGGTAAGTTTAGAGTTTGGATATTTAAGAAAATATTTGGGAATTTTGGAAAATATTT
The DNA here is from genome assembly GCA_947685225.1 of Garcia nutans. Classification (NCBI taxonomy): domain Eukaryota; kingdom Viridiplantae; phylum Streptophyta; class Magnoliopsida; order Malpighiales; family Euphorbiaceae; genus Garcia; species Garcia nutans. The sequence continues at coordinate 10,579,935 of CANTUV010000033.1, read as the reverse complement.
AGAGGAAAACAGTTTAGGTTTTTTTAAAAGTTTTTGGAAATAGGAAAAATGATTTAAGGTTTTTGGAAACAAAAGAAACAAATTAGGGTTTTAAGGTTTAGAAGAAATAGTTAGTGCTCCTAAGTTTTAGTGTAGTATCCCAAAGTATACCTTAAAAGTTTTGGAGTTATTGTTGTATTTGGATTTATGGTATAAAGTGGTGTAGAAAAAGTAAGTATATAAATATATATAATTAATTGATAATAATAATAATAATGAAAGAAGGAGGAAAGGAAAGTTAAAAAGAGTGAAAGGTGTGTGGTGGAAGATATTTTAGAAATAATTAATTATATTATTATTATATATATATATATATATGAGATAAGAACAAAAGAAAGAGGAAAATTCTTTCTTCTTTTTCTTCTTCGTGGTCGAGAGAGAGAGAGAGAGAGAGAGAGAGAGAGATGTGATTTTAATGATTTTCAAATCAAATTTCTTAAGGGTTTTAAGAAGATTGAAGATTGAGTTTGAAGATTTGATAAGATATTCATGTAAGTATTCTTTTCTTGAGTTGATTTTATTGATTATGTATATATGTAAGTCTTCATCTTCTTGTCTTGATTTCTTTTGATTGAGGTTATATTTGAGATGATTGGTGTGTTAGATGATGATAATGAAAGATTGAAGTATGTAAATGTGTTGAATTGGTATATAAATGATGATAAGTTGGGGTATTTGTGAGGATAATGATGAATTGTTGAGTAATTAATTATAGTGGTGTATATAATGATTATTATGATGATATAATGAAATTATATAAGTGTTAAAGTGATAGATAATTGATAGATATAAACAAAGATGTTGATTAATGGGGGTTGTGGTATGAATTTTGAAGTGTTTGTGTTTAATGGATGAGCGTTTGAAATGTTTGATTTTTGTCTGGCATGGCCAATGACACGGCCGTGTGGTTGGGCGTGTAATTGGTACTGAGTTGGACAGTTGTTACATGACCATTAACACGGCCATGATACTGAGCGTGTTATAGCTACTGTGAGAAAAGTAATTGACACGGCCATGAACACGCCCGTGTTGTTGGGCGTGTCAATGATTCTGTGAGACAGAATGTATTATACGTCCAGTGACACACCCGTGGTTCTGAGCGTGTCAAAGCTTCTGTATTGTTGGTTTTAGGGCACGATCAAGGACACGCCCGTGTTTGTGAGCGTGTCATGTGTAGATTTTGCCCTAATTGATTCTTATTTATATTATCTCATGTGTATCTCTAAGTGAGTGTGTATGATCACTTTTGGGATTAGGTTTTGAAGAGATTGAGTTGCCTTAATCTAAATATTGAAGGATTCATGAAAGAGAAATTTAGATGGATGTGAGTCTCTCTTGAGGTAAGTACAAAACTTCATTTGATTTCATATATTTATATGATTTAGAACCTTAACGCATTCGGCCATAATTATGTTAAGGTAATCTATTATATTGTTGATGTATATATATATATATAGATATTGTATATATTATGAAATGTGAAAGATGTGAATGATATAATGTAGAACGTAATGTTGATGTTATGAATAATGTTATGTGGGACAAAATGTGAATATTGATGATGAATTACTTCAATGTGAATTGAGATATAAAGAATGTGAAAGTAATGTTATGAATTATAATGATGTAAATGTTATGGTTGAAGCATGCATAAATAATGTTTAATGCCATTGAGTAATGATGGAAATGATATGATAGGTTTGCCTAATTGATGATATATATGTATACTTGAATAATAAAGTGTATCATTGTGATTGACTATGATGAATCAAATGTGATGTGAAGCCATTGTAATTGGCCATGATGAATCAAATGTGATGTGAAGCCATTGTGATTGGCTATGATGATTCAAATGAGATGTGAAGCCATTGTGATTGGCTATGATAATTCAATTTATAATGAAATTGATAAATGAATTGTGTAGCTAATGTGTTATTCCATTTTCAGAGTTTGTTGTTGGTGGCATGCCTAATATTAGTAACAATCTCTTGAAGTTAGGTTGGGCTTGATCCTTGAAGCCAAGTTGGGTTGAAGTTTAACATGTTTCACTCCCCTTGAAGCTTGGTTGGGTCTAGTCCTTGAAGCCTAATTGAGATGTTACAACCCTTGAAGCTAGGTTGGATTGGTTCTTGAAGCCAAGTTGGGTTGATACTTAGCATGCTTTGTTCCCCTTGAAGCTTGGTTGAACCTAAATCTTTGAAGCCTAGTTGGGATAATGATAAATGTGATAATTAAACCAAAGCATTAACTCTGAAAATTGAATGGCATATTAGTGTGTTGTTTGGGCCCGAGTCTGTCTTTGTTGTCAATGTGATATCCAAATGTTGAAATAAATGAATAATGGGATTTATGGCTTACTTTGTTGAAAGTGTGATTCATGATTAATGAATTGTGAATAAAATGATGTTATGAAGTATAATTTTGTAATGTATGTAATGATATATTGAAAGTGAATATGGCTTGAGGAGCTTTGTTGAGATATGATTTTATGAAAATATAGTATGATGTGTAAAATGTATATGAATGTGGAATTTGTGAGAATTGTTTTCATGAAGGTTTGGATAGGTCATTGAATGGTGATTTGTTGAAATGATGTATATGTTTATGTATATGAGATAGGAAGGGTAAGTATCGTGTTGTGAATGTTCTATGTAAATATGTATATAATTTATGAGATTTGTGGGAATATATGAAGAATGCATTGAGAAAGGAAAACGGGGTAAAAGAACAATAAAACATGATGCTAAAAATATGAGGTATGATTCTTTGGTAAAGCATATATTTTATATTTTATATTTATTTGTACTTCTAAGCTCTCGGGCTTAGCGCGGTTGTGTAATCGCGCAGGTGATTATGCGGTTGATCTAGAAGTCCAGCTGTTATGCCACAAAAAGGGTAAGAGTGTCTCGAGACCAACTAGAAGGTGATGCATATATATGTGATTTTAATTATGTTGTGTTTTTGAATAAGAATAATGATAATTGTAAATGTTCTTTAAATTAATGTAATATTGCTTGAACTTGGATAAAGGTTTTAAAATAATTGAAACGAAAAGTAACATTCTTATACTTTATATACGTATTGTATGTATACCAGGTATATGTATAGTACTTATATAGAGTTTGGGGGTGTTACATTTAGAAGAAAACAAAAAAGTAATTATTAGGGTTTTTGAAAATAGAAGAAACGATTAAAGGTTTTAAGGTTTAGAAGAAATAAATTAGGGTTTTAAGGTTTTTGGAATCAAAATAAACAATTTATTAATTTTCAGTGATTGAAGCTACTGTAAGAAAATAAAACAAAAAGAGATTAGAGATTCAAACCTTCGTTCGTTGGTTCCACCAAAAATTGCTTCTTGGATGAACAAGGGCAAAAGCAAGGTTGCTACCTTTGATAAATTGTTGAATTGCTTGCTTATTGCTCCTTTCAAATCCGAAGTTCCACTATCCAATCTTAGTTCAAAGTTTTCTTCTTTTTTTTTTCCCCAAAAGTTTATCCCTCTTTTCTGTGTTATTTAGTGTTATTTATAGGAAATTTAGAAGATTAATTCCAATTGTTTAAGGAAACTATAATTAATTAGGAAAAGAAAATCAAAACCAAATAGAATTTGGTTTTGAAAAAAATTGCATTGGAAAAATTTTGCTGGTGAAATTTATGATGGGCTGCGAGGAATTGCGAGAGCTAGGTGCGCTGGTGGGTTGCTAGGCCATTTTGCCGCAGGAATTTTCTACGATGAAATGGCCTTGGCCATTTCGCCCGTAGGAAATTCCTGCAGGAGAAATGGCCCAAGGCCATTTCACTTTCGACGACGAATTAAAATAAATATTTATTATTATTTTTATTTTATTAAAACATATAAAAAAATAAATACTAAAATAAATATTATTTAATTAAAATAACACAAAAATTATTTTAGACTATATAAAATATGTTGGACTGGACTAGGTAAAAAATTAAGGGGGTCTATAAGCTATCAAACCATTAGTTCTCATATTTACAAATTATTAAATACCAATAATTTTAAATTAAAAATTAAGTGCACACTAGAACTTATATTTCTAATTATTTCTTAGGATAGTTGAATGAAAAGTTCCAATATCAATTTTCAACTTTCTATCCTTCACTCAATATCTAGAGACTAATAGGTGACCAATCTATTATGCTAGCATGCATTCTAATGCAATCAACTCATAATGGAAATTATTGAATAAAAATAATTAATTAAATATAGTACAAATCCTAGGCAAGATTAATTTAGGTCCTCATCAAAATAAGATAGAAACTCAATTCAATAGAATTTAAATAAAAAAAACTTCATTGAAATAATAATGTATTAAATCAAGATAATCCTAGAAAATAAATTTAATGAAAGAATAGAAAACCATTGTGAAGATGACTAGAGTTGGAACTTTTGTTCTTGTCCTCCAACTCCACTCAAACCTAATGAAGAACTCAATCAAAACTTCCCTAAAACTTACAAAGAATTTTTAGGCTGAAAAATAAATGAATGATTTCATTTTTCCTAATCTAATTTTTAAGAACTAATGGTTTTCTTCTATTTTGAACTTCTCTCCCTTTTAACTTTGGCAATTAAATTGAATTGATTAAAAATGATCATTAAAGGTTTTGTGCCTAAGGAGTAAATATGTTCACACAATTACTATATACAATACTCTCCCTCAGTAAATTCTCCCCTTCAACATATGCTATGCCATTTCTCCATCATCAATTCAAATTCAACTAATCTCTCCCACTTTGACAAAGACAAAAAGGATGTAAACACAAATGTGGACATTTAGGGATGCCCATGAACTCTTGCATATCCCTAAAGTCCATATGATGGTAAGATACTCTCTTGGTAAGATCATCAATGTGGGAGGATTGTGAGAAAATTTGATCTTGAATTTGATGGTGGATCTCAAGGATAAAACCTTGGGCTCTAGAGGGTTGAGGTCTTGGAAACTCCACTTGAAAAGTCTCTTGACTCTTATAAATAATTCTTGGCCTTTTTCTTTGTTGAGTTCTAATACCTTGAGGACCAAAGGCATAACGGTATGTTCCATCTTCTTTAAATATACATTTGGAATGTTTCAAGTATTTAATGTTGATGGGATTCTTAGCCAGATCAAGGGAATTTGAAAAGGTGGCTAAATTGGTAGGATTAAGGGCATTCACATACTTGGTTATTTGAGTGATGAAGGATGTGATCATAAGCGTCCCGGTTGTTTTATTTCGAAGGATGATAAATTGGTCAAGTAGAAACTTACTAGTTTGGATTTTTACCTTTTTCTCTAAGCAATATAGAAAGAAAAGATCTTTGTGAGTCAATTTCTCATTGGTTTCACCTCTTGCATTGGTAGCTTAGGTGATGATTCTATGAAGAATCCAAAGAGGTAAGGTTCTAAATTGTTTAGCATTGGATAGCTTGTGAAAATTGGTTTCTAAAGAAATTTCTTTCCAAAAATCAAGCAAGATAGCATTGGAAATGGAAGGATCTGATAGATAATAAATACCTTCCATGTTGAATCCAGAAATGGATGAAAATTCTTGAAAAGAAAGTTGATAGGACATACTGAAAAGTTTGAATGTGATGGAATAAGGTCTTAGAGGTTCCAAGTCTCTCTTCTCAACAACCAAGGTAGTGAGAAATTCTTTGGTTAAAGATTCCCATACAAGATCATCCTTTTCTAAGAGCACAAAATTTTCCCACCAAGATATTACAAGGCTTCATGAACATAGGATTCAATGCTTAGGGCTTCTAGAGTGAAAGAAGGGATTTTGTTTGGTTCACATTTCTTGTTTTGTAGGATAACATACCTTTGTTTTTCTTCTTCACTCAAGTGCCTAGGTTTGTGAGTTCTTGACTTAGGCTCTTCTATAGGAGTAGAGGAAGTGGTAGTTCCTTTTCCCTTTTCAAGTCTTGAACCTTTATTCTTGGAAGTTTTCAGAGTCGTGGATATAATGATTATGAAATTGAATGAGAAATAGATGTTTCAAGTGGTTTTAAGTGAAAGCAAGTGTTAAATATCATAAACTTTGAGTATAAGGGGAGGGGGGGGGGGGTTATATAGAGTTTAAATGTCAAATTAGCCATTTATAGATGTTTGAGAGAAGTTATACACATTTTGAAAAATTTTTCAATGGCTAGAAATTTTGAAAATTTGAGTTTGCTCGGGTGGACCACATGTAGTTCAATTGGACTGAGCCTAACGTTCGGTAATTCGAGCTTGCACAAAGGAGCCCAGGCAAACAGAGATGACTTTAACCAAAAAAATTTTTAGAATACTCGGTCATACATGAGATAGTATGATTAGACCAAGTAGATAGTATGATAATGGTCAAAAAACTTTTGAAGGAGCTTGGTCGAACTAAATCTCAACATGCTTGGTTGAGCAGGAAAATCTATGGTGTGGTAGTCTGGTCATACTGAGACAGTCCGGGTGAGCTAGGGCAATTTTTCAAAAGAAAGAAGAAAGAATTTTGGATCTTAATTTGTGGCCTTTAATGCTTGATCAAAATAGATGTAAATGAGGAATTAGGTCATCTAATATATATATTTGTTACCAATTCTAATTCCATCATTAATATACACACAAAAATTAATTAAGAGTGTTGCCATCTATTATACCTATGTGTTGTTATATAAAATTCAATCTTTCTTCGTTTAAGGGTTTTGTAAAAATATCAGCAAGTTGATTTTCAGTGTTTATAAATTCTAGAGCAACATTTTTATTTTGAGCATTATCTCTCAAGAAATGATGCCTAATGTCTATATGTTTTGACATAGAATATTTGATTGGATTTTTTGATAGATTAATGGCACCTGTTTTATCACATTTAATGGGAATGTGACTAAAATTTTTACCATATTCTAGCAATTGTTGCTTCATCTATAAAACTGATGCACAACAATAACATACAACAACATATTCCGCTTCCACAGTAGAAATAGCAACCGGCACTTATTTGTTGCTAAACCAAGAAACTAGGCAATCGCCAAGAAAATGACATGCACTGGTCGTGCTTTTTCTATCCAATATGTTGCCGACAAAAATCTGCATTGAAAAGCCTAAAATGTTAAATGATTTATTTCTAGGATATCATAGACCTAAATGCAATGTTCCACTCAAATATTTTAGAATTCTCTTAGTAGCATTTAAATGTGATTCTTTAGGACAAAATTGAAATCTAGCACACAAACATACACTATACATTATATCAGGTCTAGAAGAAATCTTTTCTTTTCTTGAAAATTCAAATCCTTCCTTGAGACACAACAAGAAAGACAATTAGCAATAATCACATACCATAGTACTTGTGTTATAGCAAGTATGTCCTCATCAAAAAATCTTTCAAAGGCATTTCCAAGTGCAATGTGTTCATTATCATCATTAGAGTGTAGCCTAGAAAGGAAGTCAACCACTAAATTTTTCACTACCTTTTTGTCTCCAATTTCCACATCAAACTCTTGTAACATTAGAAGCCACCTAATGAGCCTAGGTTTAGCTTATGGTTTATTGAATAAGTATTTCAATGCTATATGATATGAAAATACAGTGACCTTAGAACCTGTCAAATAAGATTTAAATTTATCAAGTGTAAACACTATGACTAACATCTCTTTTTCAATGGGTGTGTAATTTATTTGTGCATCATTCAAAGATAAACTTGCCTAATAAATTATACACAAGAGTTTATTTACTCGTTGGCCTAAAACATAGCATAATTTAAAGTATCACACAATCTCAAAAGGCAAAGCCCAATTGGGAGCAACAATCAAAAGGAAAGAAGTTAACTTTTATTTTAAAACATTGAATATTTTTAAGCACTTATCATAAAAAATAAATGGAACATCTTTTCTAAGCAAATTACATGAAGGACATGAAATTTTTGAAAATTCCTTTATAAATCTCTTATAAAACCCAGCATGACTCAAAAAGCTTCTAATCCCCTTAACTGATGTGGGAGGTGGTAAATTAGCAATTAAATTAACTATAGCTTTATCCACCTCAATACTCTTATGAGACACAACATGTTCCATAACTATGCAATGATTAACAATAAAATGACTCTTTTCCTAACTCAAAGTTAAAATGCATTCAATACATCTTTCAAGCACATTAGTTAATTTATGCAAAAAATCATTAAAGGAAGTGCCAAAAATAGAAAATTCATCTATAAATACCTCAATGAATTTGTCCATCATGTCTAAAAAGATGGATAACATACACCTCTATAAGGTATCTGGTGCATTGCAAAGCCCAAATGGCATCCTTCGGAAAGCAAATGTACCTAAAAGAATATGTGAAGGTCATCTTGGGTTAGTCCTCTAGTGCTATAGGAACTTGGTAATAACTTGAAAGACCATTAAGAAAGTAATATAAAGCATGGCCAGATAAACATATCTAGCATTTGGTCAATAATGGCGAAGGAAAATGATCTTTTTTGGTTACACAGTTTAACTTTCTATAGTATATACACATTATCTGCACAATTTGTGTGTGTGTTGGTATCAACTCACCTTTCTCATTTTGAAACATAATTATACCCATTTTCTTTGGTACCATATGCACAAGACTAACCCACCAACAATTAGCTATAGGGTAGATCATCCCCTCGTTAAGGAGTTTAAGAACCTCCTTCTTTACCTCACACTTATTTAGATTGAGCCTCCTTTGTCCCTCTCTCACTATTTTAGGTACCACTTCGAAGATTATTTTATGCATGAATATAGAATGACTAATGCCCTTGATGTCATTCAATCTTCAACCAATGGCTTTCTTAATTTTCCTTATTACTCTCACAACTTTCTCCTCTTCCTAACCAGTGAGAGTTGAAGAGATAATCACCAGTTATGTATTATTTCCCCAAGAAAAACATATTTCAAATGCTTTGGGAGCTCCTTAATTTCAACTAATTTTGGTTGAATCTCCACTTCCTCTACCTTAACACTCTCAAGCCCCGTCTCATCATTCTCACTATCTAAAATCAATTTACAGTCCTTAATTGCTAAATAAAAAATTTTAACCTCTCCTCCCAAGGTCAAGGCCATCTCAAGCTTGTCTTTACTACTTTCTTGCAAGAAAAAAAATCTCTAATAGCAAGATCAATACAATCAATAAAAGAACAGTTTTTATAAATAGCAGTAGTGGGAATATAGAAAGCATAAAAAATTTAAAAAAACCACAGTCTGTCCTAAAACAATCATGGTTAGTTTTCCATTTTTAACATCAATTAGGGTGTTTTTTTATAGCAATGAAAGGCCTTCCTAACAAAATATTGTGTTCAACATCCTTGGGGATCTCTTCCCCACATCAAGGACTATGAAGTCCATAGGAACTATTAATCCCCCAACTTGATCTAGGGCATCTTCTATAATTCCCTTAGGGAATCTACGAGTTTGATCCACCAATTGCAAGACCATCTTGGTGTGTTTAAGTTTCCTATGCTTTAACTGTAAGTAAATCAAATAAGGCAATAAATTTAAGCTAGCTCCCAAGTCACACATGCTAGTTGTTTCTTTCCCATTCCCCATAGAGATGTTAATTACAAAACTTTCAAGGTCTTTTAGCTTAATAGGTGTCTTATATTTGTAAAACAACACTTGCTACCTCCAAAACTATAACCTCTTCATTTGGTTCATACCTTTTCTTTTTAATATTTAATTCTTTGAAAAATTTGGCATAAACTGGCATGTTCTTAATCACCTCAAGTAAGGGGATATTTATACTTACCTTGGAGAGCATGTCATAGATTGCAAAAAAATACTTATCTTTCTTCTCACCTTTCAATCTACTTGGGAAAGGAATTGGTGGCATACAATGGTTGTAAGACTTATGCAACTTTGGTGAAGTTGATGCCTCCACGTTCTCCTCCTCCCTTGGTTGACTTGGCAGAGCTAGGCTAGTTTGCTTCTCTTCACCATTTTCTTATTGATTAGTGCCTGCATCCATAGAATCACCAACCTTATTATTTATTACCTTTCCACTCATTAAGACTGTAATCACCTGGGCTTGCTCTAGTTGGCTAGAAAATTTCCCTTTTTAGTGTGCTTGAGTTTTGAAAGAATCAAACCTCTTGTTGTTACCTATTGGTTTTGTGTGCTAATTTGAATGAAAGCATTCAAATTGTCTTTCAAGGGGGATTTCTTCACCTGATCTTGATTTGAAGGTTGTCCTTGAAATTGAGAGTCTCTTTAAAAAGGCTAAAAAGATTGGTGAGGTTGAATTTGCTATTGATTTTTCCAAGAAAAGTTCGAATGGCTTCTCAAACTAGGATTATAGGTGTTGAAATATAGATCATTTCTTCCCTTTGTTAAATACCCCCTTGGGCATTGACTTGCTCTTGCCCCTCTTAATATTGTTCAAAGCTTGATGAACACAAATTTGCACTATGTCTTGTAATGCCACATGCTACACATATTTCTTGGCTAGGCATAGGTGGGCTTCCCCTTGTATTTAACATCTTAACTTGCCCTATCAATTTGGCTATCTGCATTGCCATTTTAGAATTGGAGTTCACCTCATAAACTCCTTTGTGCCTTTCTCCCACACTTTTCTATTGTGAGTTGGCTCCTAGCATCTCAATCAGTCTTATAATTTCAACAGCTATTTTCTCACCCATTGCACCTCCAGCTACATTGTCTATTGAATTTTAACTTTGTTGTTTGAGCCCATCATAAAAGAATTGACTAAGTAGCCATTGTGGATAATAAGGACTTGAAGCAATCCTATGTCTTATGGAATGGCTCACCATCCATTTAAGTAAATGTTGCAATATTTCCCTAAAGCTCCTTTATCTTTTGGTGTGAGTAGAACTTACTCATGAACTTATTATAAACTTTTGTCCATATAGTCAATGAATTCTCTAGAAGGGTCATTAACCATGCCTTGGCCCTGTCTTTCAAAGTGTAATGGAAACTCCACATCTTAAGCTCATCCTTCATCAACCTTTGCAATGGTAACGTGTGTAGGGTTGAATAAAAATCACGAATGAAATTAAAAGGTCTTCATTCAATACTCCTTGAAAAAAGGACAACATATTAGAATGAGTATTTTTCAACTCATAATTTCTTGCTGTATTGCTCAACCATAAGATGTCATTACCCCAATAATTGGTCATGTGAACTCTTTCATGGGTTGTTCTTATACTTAGGCCATCTCTGCTTATGTGTATTTTTTGAATTCCTCTTTAAGGTCTCTCTTCTTGTCCTGAATAATCTATTCTCACAGCTCTAAGAAGTCTGTGAATGTTGTCTATAAAGGGAACAAGTTCATCGCCTCGGGAACTACATCCTTGCATAAAACATCTGGGAGATTCAGGAAGAAACTCATAAACAAATTAGTAAAAGAACCAAACTATTACTTAAACATCACTCCTCAGCAACGGTCCCAAAAACTTGTTATGCTCTACTTAACACTATAAAAAGCAACTCTCGCAAGTAGATGAGGTTACTGCAGTATTGGATGAACATCCCAAGGTCAACTCTCAAGAAAGTTGTTATTTACAATAATTTGATTGAAAGAAAAGAATTAAAGAATAAATTTATAGCGTTGAAATGGTAGAAGAATTTTAAAATTTTAAAAAAATGAATAATGGATTTGCACAGAATTAATGTAAAATTTTCAATAGGAAACCTAGGATTTATAGTTCAATTTAATCTAAGTAAAAAATCTCAAATTTTGTATTAATATAACCTTGTGACTTACTTTCTTCCTTAATTTTAAATAACAATTATCAATTCATTAGTTCTCACATTTACAAATTAATAAATACCAATTATTTTGAATTACAAATTAAGTGAACCTAGAACTTATATTTCTAATTCGTTCTAAGGATAGTTGAATGCAAAGTTCCAATATCAAGTTTCAACTTTTGATCCTTCGCTCAATATCTATAGACTATAGGTGGCCAATCTATTAACCTAGTAGGCATTCCAATGCAATCAACTCATAACAAAAGCATAATAATGGAAATTATTGAAATAAAACATTTAATTATATCCACTGCAAACCCTAGGCAAGAGTAATTTAGCTCCTCATTAAAAAAAATATAGAAACTCAACTTAATAGAATTTAAATAAAAAAACTTTATTGAAATAATAATGTATTAAAATAAGAAAATTATGGAAAATAAATTTAATGAAACAATAGAAAAAACCCTTGTGAAGATGACTAACTCAAACTTGATGAAGAACTTAATCAAAACTTCCCAAAAGCTTACAAAGAATTCTTAAGATGAAAAACAAATGAATGATTTCATTTTTCCTAATCTAATTTTTAAGAACTAATGGTTTTCTTCTCTTTTGAAATGATCCCCCATCTCCTTTTCGCGTCCTCCTTTTAACCTTGACAACAGTCCACTTTATGCTCTACCAGATCCTTTTTTTTTTTAACTCAATTGACTTTAAATATCAAAAATAAATATTAGCTTATCCAGTATAAACACAACCAAGCTTCTGCTGTCCTGGCCATGCTTCTTGAAATTCTCCTTGGAAACAACCAAGTTTTGAAGTTGTGTCCAAGTTTGCCTAATTTCGCTCTTCTTCTCTTGAATTGGAACACAACCAAGCTAAGGATGTCTTAGCCAAGATATGGGACATGACCAAGACATCAAGCCCTATTCCCTTCTATCTTGAATCATGGCTTTAAGTGAGGGACACGGCCAAGCTTGGCGTGACTTGGCCCTGTTGTGTGCTTTCCTCTGTAATGAACTTAGCCAAGCCTAAATTTACTTGGCCATGATCAAAGCCTCCCCTAGCACACTTTATTACCCTTTTCAAGAGTCCTCTTGCATTAACCTAAAGCACAAAATCCTAATAGCAAACTTGAACAAACTACTCGAAAAAACTAAAAACTAAACAAAAGCTATCCTAAAATCACATATAAAAAGGATTACAACAACAAGTGCCTAGTGAAGCATCCATGTTAACTCACTTTAATGACTAGAAAATTTTATCCATGTTTAAGATCTTTAGAGTGCATGTGTGTATGGCCAAAATAATTCTCAAGTTTGAAGGTGTAGACCATTAATTTTTTACCCCAGTCCGGTCCAATATATTTTAGTTAGTCCAAAATAATTTTTGTGGTATCTTGATTATTTTAATATTTATTTTAGTAAAAAATGGTGAAGTGAATAAAAAATCAAAAATAAAAAATAAAAAAAAATCGGCGACGAAAATATCGGAGATGAAAAAATCATCGCCGAAAGTCAGCGCGGGCCCGTGGGCATTTCTCTGGGACCCACAGGCCAATTCGCCCGCTGCTGCCGCAGCCAGCTGCGGCACCTTTTCCCCAGCGCATTTTTTCTGCAGTAGTTTTTTTTGCCATCGCAATTTTTCCGCAGCAGTTGTTTTTTGCCAGCGAAATTTTTCCGACGCAAATTTTCTGAAACCTAATACAATTAGGTTTCGGTTTCCTTTTCTTAATGAATATTATGTTCCGTCAATAATTAGAATTAACCATAGAAGTCTTCTATAAATAAGGACTAAAACAACACAAAAATCAAGAAGAAATTGGGACGAAAATTGGGAGAAAAGTTGAGACTGAAACTGAGTAGGAAAGACTTTGAATCAATCTGATTTTTTTGAGAGAGCAAACAACAATTCAATCCATGAAAGGCAGCAAAGCTTGTCTTTGTTTTTGTTCATCCAAAAAGAAATTTTTGGTGGAACCAACAAACGGAGGTATGCATCAATTGTCTAAATCCTATTCTTCATAGTAGCTAAATCATCCCATTGTTTCTTTTAATTCAAAAACCCTAGAACCTCAATTCACTTTTTCTAAATGTTGTAAGAGGTATGTTTCCACTTGGTGGGTACCTCATTAGTTAAATATCATGTAATTTAAATTGCTTTTCTATTTTAGAACCAATGTAAAAGACATGTTTTTACCTTTCGGTAGGTTTCCTATTTAGGCATGGGATGTAAGGACATGTTTCCATCTTCGGATGGGTGTCCATTTATTTGTTTTGCTTGGACATTGTTTTGATTTTCAATATATCGATGCTTTATTTTAGTTATTATGTGTAATAAGGATAATATTGTTATACTTAAGAATTTTATAATATTAAGTCTGTAAAGGAGGCTGGTTCCAATGAACCGGGCATTGTGGGGGTGCTGGGCCATTTCTCACCTTCCCCACACGTACCCAACTTTCTGAACCCGTTAGGGGGTTGGGGATTCCTTAGGAATTGAGTCATCCACCCCTTTCTTTTTTCCAGTCTGTCCGGGTGGTGACTCCATTTTCTCCGGACCTAGATCCATGTTATCTAAGGCCCCAAGCATAAACAGTGCCGAAGTCGCAAGAACCATTCCACCGGGAGTGGGGGCAAAAATTTCCGCTCACAGTGGCGACTCCACTGGGGATAAGAGAAGTTGATTCCATTGGTCTTTATATTATTCTATTCTTTCTTATAATGATAATATCCATTGCATCATATTAGATTGCATTGTGTGCATGAGTTAGGATGCCCGTGTTACTCGTGTTATGTTATGTAAGGGATACCATACTTTCACTCAAGGTATGGAGATCGAGCATGGCATAACCACTCATAGCCTCGTACCATTTGGCATATACTTGCTATGGGAACCTAAGCTTTTTAACCCAAAGACTAAAGCTCATGTTATTGGCCTAGTTACTTTCCTTAGGTTTTACCCCAAATGCATGTTGTTTGACTATGATTAATTTATCTTGGCTTAAATCATGGCTTATTTGGTTTGTTCTTTTTCTAATATGACCTAAGTATATTGTAAGCTCAAAATAAATTTTTCTTTAAAATCCAAAAGACCAAGGCTATTTTCAAAATTTTTCAAGATGGTCTTTGGACATAAGACTTTTCTAAAAACAAATCAAAAATTCTTTTGCTCATGGCCCAAATACTAAGCCCAAAATACATTTTTTCTAAGATCTTTTTACAATGGGCTTAGAAACAAAATTATTTTCATCTAACCTTTTCTTACAAAGAGCTTGCAAAAATATTTAGGTCAATTATGAAATTTCAAAAATCAATTATGAGCCTAGTTTATACTAAGAATAATTAATCATGGGCTTGTTTTTTTCATGAATCATTAGTTACCTTTTTCAAGTAAGAAATCTATTCATAATAAACCTCTTAATTTAGTTTTAATCCAATATAGCATAAAAGCTACTTTAATTAGTTGAATGGATTAAAACTTAATTAATGGGAATTACTATGAATAGATTTTTATTTTCGAAAATATAACTATTGGTTGAAACGTCCAAGGGAAATATTCAAAAACAAGATACCCCATGTTGGTATTTTGTTAACCATATACCTAGGAAAAGAGACTCGCCATTCGTGTGTGGATGTTATAAGGTTGGAAGGAACGTCCTAATTATCCTTGTTTGTTGATTGTTTGTGCATACATGCATACATTTGCATCTCATATCATTGATCCTCTCTAGCTCACAGCCCTGGATTAAGATAGTTCAAAAGCTTACAATAATCCAACCTACGCTGGAGATGAAGTATCTAGCAACGACTCAATCACTTGCTCACCAAAAATAATGGAGCTCGAACAAATTCAAAGAATGGTAGATGATGACCTCAATGACAAGATGGAAGAAATAAAAGAGGCCATGGCCGAGACCATAAAGAATCAACTAGCTACAATTTTAGGAAACAATGCCGAAGCATCTGCTAGCACCAAGAAGCCAAAGGACAATGGGAAGGCTAAAATTGGTGAAGTAGCTTTTGACGATGATAAGGTGATCATTGATGATGATATTGGGTTCAATACTACCAAGATCCTCAAGACAAAAAGGAGTTGAAGGTTGTTGAGAAGGCAACTATTGAAAAGACCAAGACTTCTGATGTTGAAAAGATGATTGCTGATTTAGAAAAAAAAATTGAGAAGAAACTAAAAACTGAGAAAATGTCCGAAGTTGACAAATTATTTGAGCTAGATGAAGAAGTCCTGTTCATGTTCAAGATGCCATCCTTCGTGAAGTTTGATGGAACCGAAAATCCTCATCTCCATGTGAAGCAGTATATCACTGCTATGCAGTCTGCCCGAGCTACTAAGGCTCAAACTCTAAGGTACTTTATGCTCTCATTGGACCCTGTTGTCCAAAATTGGTTCAATACCTTGGAAGAAGAAACACAAAAGAGTTAGGATCTGCTATACAAGGCCTTCATCCAACAATATGGATACAATGTTGAAATGGAAGTTACCTTAATGGAAGTTGAGTCCATTAGGCAAAGGCCAAATGAGAATTTTGTGGACCATGTGAAAAGATGGAGAAACAAGGCCGCTTTGCTCAAGAAGAGGCCCGATGAATCTGATCAAATAAGAATGATCGTGAGAGGTGTCCTGCCCAATCTCCGTGAAAGGATGTCTCATACACTCATCCGTGACTTCAAAGATCTTCTCCAAGCTGGTCTACAAATTGAAGAGTGGGAAAGAGAGAAAAATCGCTTTTCAATAAGAAGGAATGAGAAAGGGAATTATCAGCCTAGCAATCAAAGCACGCAAAAAGAAGTTGATGTTAATGTGGCTGGTCAAGGAAATAAAAGACAATTCTCAGAATTGGGGAAACCTCTATCTTGGGTTTTTAGCAAGCTGCAAAAGAAAGGGTTGTTGCAACCGTTAGCTCCTCGACCACTACATAATCCACTGCCACCAAACTGCAATGCCGAGGCCTTCTATCAATTTCATCAAATGCGAGGGCATGAAATAGATAAATGTATTCGTCTAAGGCATGAGATCCAAGACCTAATCGATAGTGGCAAGCTACCCGAGTCGGATAAGCCCAATACCAGGAACAACCCTTTGCCTAAATTTGGAAGAGTGCCACCACCATCAACCTTTATGGTGGGAAAAGGATTGGAAGAAGATTTTGTCTTATCCTCTTTTCAAGATGGAAATATTGAAGATGTGAAAGGAAAAGAAGCTTAAACTCAACAAACTTTCCTTAGCTTGAATGTTGCTTTTCAATTTTACTTTCTTTAATATTTAAATTGGAACAATCTTGTTTTTCAAATTTAAAATTGCTTGAATAAATGACTTTCATCAAAATTTTTGTTGGTCTTTGTTCATTTTGGTGCTCAACCAATGAGGAACCAAGCTTGATATAAATTAATGTGTCTAGGCATCATGACTTGAATGACTTTACTAGATGAGGGAATTGTTCTATAGTATCGAGTTGTGTATGGTTACTTAGAGAGGGCTCCTGCATAATTACCTTTGTCTAGGTCCTAGTCATTCTTAAAACATGCTTTGACAAACTTTCAAGGTGAAATTGAACTCTGCTTATTTAAGGGAGAGATGATCTAGGCATTGTTTGGTTAGCCAACAACTAGTATCCACCCAATTAAATATCAATCCCTAGTTGTCCTTTTGAGCCTTCATAAAATTTTAGCTTTCTTTTCATTGGCTTACAAACTCCAAAAACCTACCCTGAGCTGTTGTGATACATTTGACAAGTCTTATGATCACTAAGATGAAGAGGCAAGAAGTTCAAAGAAAGCAATGATTAGTCAAGGTCATGAGGATAGTTGAAGTGCTCAAGACCATGAAGATAGTTGAAGTTCTCAAGACCATAAGGGTAGTTGAAGTTTTCAAGACCATAAGGATAGTTGAAGTTTTCAAGACCATAAGGGTAGTTGAAGTTCCCTTAATATCTCCAATATATTAAGACAACATCAGAGTAACAAATGATTCATCCTTGTTAAAGAAGATTTATGTTACACCACTCATCCATTATTGGAAGCCCAAGTTGGTACAAATAATACAACTCTTTTAGAGCTAGAACAAAAAAAACAAACAAAAAAAAACAAAAAAAAGAAGAAAAAGGAAAAGAAGAAAAAAGAAGAAAAAGAGAATAATGCCTAAAAAAGCAGTTCAGAAAGCCAACTAAGTTCTCTTTTACCTAAAGTAGCAAAAGGCTTCCATTTGGGTCATAAGGACATTTTGACTTGAATTGGTCTAACCCAATTAAATATTCAATCAAAATCAGAGGAAAAGGAGAAATACCATCTAGTGCTTAAAAGTTCTATACTTGACAGTACTACAAGAAAGAAGAAAAAAATGATAAAAGAAAGGGAAGAGAAAGAAAAGAGAAAGAAAAGGGAAGAGTAAGAAAAATAAAAGGAAAGAAAAGAGAAAAGAAGAAAAGAAATGAATTTGGGAACCAAACTTTTTACAAGGGCAAAGATTATCCTAATCAAGATCTAGATTAATGCCAAGAAGATATAGAAGGAATTTGGAGTCTAGCAAGGTTGCTTCCAGCTGCCTAAAGTTCAAACAAGAAATTTATAGTGTGAGGGTTTGTCCATTGTGTCACACCAGCTCCTATCTCAAAATGGCCTTCATTTAACCCATGTCCCTCATAGACCCCATTTCAAGCCTATCAAAGACCTGTTGATCTCTCTTGGTAGGTAGAGTATATTAGTGGAGATAGTTTGGATAAACATGCATATGAGATAGACATTATTTAAACTTAATGAGACCTTTGGCCAAGCAATGTGTATGTGCCTATCTGAAGTGCAATAGTTCTTGCTTAAATTGAAATAATTCCCGAGTTTAGTACGATAACTAGGGTTGTCATGTTATAGATATGTTAATTTGGAAAATCAAGTCCTGAGGTGCATTGACATTGATTTGGCAAAGCCAACATTTGATTTCAAAATCAAAAATAAAAAAAATGGTTTTGTCATACAAAGCCTTCAAGTTAAGGGAAGTATGTTGAACCTCCAAAGGACACATTGGGCAAAGGAAATGATTATTGGCAAGGTCATGAAGAAGCTATCAACTGACATGCTGAGACATAGTTTGAAATAGATGAATCCCCGACTCTGTTGCTTGGGGTCCCCATTATTCATATTTTTAACATCTTGAAGATAAAAGCCATAAATGCAAAGCTTTCTATCATTCCAATGCATGACTTGAATGAGCGTTGAAAAGGAGTCGATGAGAATTCTTTTGCTGATCACCTCGGTCTGTGAGTTGATGGAATGACTGTAAGTATCATTCATGCATATCATGCATACAAGAACATATCACATCGCACTTTCTTGTCTTGTGTTGTCTATTCCTTGTAAAAATGAACAGCAGACACCCTGCGAAGTAAAGAATCAAAAGAAGATGTCAAATCATGGGGGGCATGGAAAGCCTATTTGCTTATGGAAGCTCCAGTCATTTTGGAAAAGAAGAAATATGTGCTTGTGTGACGAACTAGACGGCAAAAACCTTAATCAGAGCCTGCATAGAAAAATCATGGCTTTGAGCCTACACAGGGGGCAAAGTTTCTCCTTTTCAAATTTTTGAGTCTATATATAAAATATTTTCAAACTCACTTACAAATATTTTGCCACACAGGAGGGCAAGGAGAGGATATAAGGTCCAATTAAAAATAGTTAAATTTTTGCAAAAAGGAAGAACAAAAGAATGGAACATTAGAACTCTCAAAAGAATGAAGATGCAAAAGACAAAAGATCAGTCTAGCTAAAACAGCTGAAGCAAGGATGAAGACCTGAAGTCCAAAGGATGAAGATCCATTTTCAAGGGTGAAGACCCGATTTCCAAAGGATGAAAGTCGATTTTCAAGGGTGAAGACCCAAAGTCCAAAGGATGAAGATCCATTTTCAAGGGTAAAGACCCAATCTCTAATGGATAAAGATCCAATTTCAGAGGGTGAAGACCCGAAGTCCAAAGGATGAAGACCCAATCTCAAAGGATGAAGATCCATTTTGAGGGTGAAGAACCACCATGCATAGAACAGTCGGAGCAGTCAGACTTCTCAACTAAAAGGTTAATCAAATTCATTCTAGGGTCCAAGTACCCAAATCAAATCAATCTTGGGTCTAAGTACCCAAATTAAATTCAAATCTCGAGTCAAAGTACCCAGTTTAGGATCGAGTATCCCAATCCAGTTTAGGATCGAGTGTCCAAATCCAGTTTAGGATCGAGTATCCAAGCCCAGTTTAGGATTGAGTATCCAAGTCCAGTTAGGATCGAGTATCCCAATCTAATTTAGGATCGAGTATCCAAATCCAGTTAGGATCGAGTATCCAAATCTAGTTTAGGATCGAGTATCCAAATCTCTCGGGTCCGGAACCCAAATTTTCCTTAGGTCCAGAACCTAGAATCTTTTATAAGTCCAGAACTTAGCTCGGGTCCAAAACCTAGAATCTTTTCTAAGTCCAAAACTTAACTCGGGTCCAGAGCCCAAATTATCCTTAGGTCCAGAACCTAGAATCTTTTCTAAGTCATGAACTTACCTCGGGTCCAGAACCCAAATTTTTAAGTCCAAAACCTAAAATTACACTCAGGTCCATAGCCTAAAATTATCCTTGAGTCCAGAACTCGAACCGGGTCCAAAACCAAAACCCCAACCATCTCAAAAATTAAGTCTTATTGCTTTTCACTCTCTTTCACTAAAGTCTCAAATCGTTCAAGCAGGGGGCAAACTGTAGACCTTAATTTTTGACCCTAGTCCGGTCCAATATATTTTAGTTAGTCCAAAATAATTTTTGTGGTATATTGATTAATTTTAATATTTATTTTAGTAAAAAATGGTGAAGTGAATAAAAAATCAAAAATAATAAAAAATAAAAAGTAACAAAAAAAATCGGCGATGATATCGGCGACGAAAAAATCATCGCCGAAAGTTATCACAAGCTCGTGGGCATTTCGTCCACATGAGTTTCCTACGGGCGAAATGGCCCGCAGGCCAATTCGCCTGGTTGCGGCAGCTTTTTAGCTAGCGTAATTTTTCTGCAGCAGTTTTTTTTTGCCAGCATAATTTTTCCACAGCATATTTTTTTTGCCAGCGAAATTTTTTTGACGCAAATTTTCCAAAACCTAATACAATTAGGTTTCGGTTTCCTTTTCTTAATGAATATTATATTCCATGAATAATTAGAATTAACCATAGAAGTCTTCTATAAATAAGGACTAAAACAACACAAAAATAAGGAAGAAATTGGGACAGAAATTGGGAGAAAAGTTGAGACCGAAACTGAGTAGGAAAGACTTTGAATCAATATGATTTTTTTGAGAGAGCAAACAGCAATTCAATCCATCAAAGGTAGCAAAGCTTGTCTTTGTTTTTGTTCATCCAAGAAGAAATTTTTGGTGGAACCAACAAACGGAGGTATGCATCAATTGTCTAAATTCTATTCTTCACAGTAGCTAAATCATCCCATTGTTTCTTTTAATTCAAAAACCCTAGAACCTCAATTCACTTTTTCTAAAGTTTAAAAACCTTAATTCGTTGCTTTGTTTTCCAAAAAGTTTAAAGTTGTTAGTTTTGTTTCTTCAAAACCCCAAAACCCTAATTTGCTTTCCAAATTTTCAAAACCCTAAATTGAGTTCTGTTTCTTTCCAAAAGCCCTAAAAACATCTTTTTTGCTTCTGTAAACTTTAAATCATTTTGTTTATTTTCATAAAACTTCATAAAATTATCAATTGTTTTTACAAATTCTAAAAACTAATTCATTGTCCGAAATTCTAATTCAAAAATCCTAAAACCCTAATTCAACTCCAAAACTCAAAACAGTGGACACTAACTCCCTTAAAACCTAAACCCTAAAGTTTTCTAAACCCTAATTCTTTAAAACTTTAAAACCATATAAATATAATTTTTACGCAGTAAGCTTAAAATTCAATATGGTGAGCCAAAACAACAATTCATTAACTGTAAATTACAAATCTAAATATTTTTAAAGTGTCCAAAACCTAATTTCATGATTATACATCTCAAACCCTAATTTGGTGAATCAAAGAATTTTATCAACCTTTTAAAACATAAAACCTTAATCTATTTTAATTTCTTTAAAAACTCACAGTAGCCTAATTCCATAAATTCCAAAACCCTAAACACTTGAAATAAAGAATCTTAAATAGAAACAATAGCCCTAATTTGAATTTTTATTTGCCTTATTCAATTTTATATTTGATTATGCTTTGATTTATTTAAGTTCAATGCTTGGTTTATTTAGTTTATCATGGATGGATGTTTACTTTATATTGATATTTAATACCTTTGATGAATAATTTATTTATGATGAATGGTTATTTACTTTTATCAATTTATTTAGATTTCCAAATGTTGTAAGAGGTATGTTTCCACTTGGTGGGTACCTCATTAGTTAAATATCATGTAATTTAAATTGCTTTTCTATTTTAGAACCAATGTAAAGGACATGTTTTTACCTTTCGATAGGTGTCCTATTTAGGCATGGGATGTAAGGACATGTTTCCATCTTCGGATGGGTGTCCATTTATTTGTTTTGCTTGGACATTATTTTGATTTTCAATATATCGATGCTTTATTTTAATTATTGTGTGTAATATGGATAATATTGTTATACTTAAGAATTTTATAATATTAAGACCTGTAAAGGAGGCCGATTCTAATGAACCGGGCATTGTGGGGGTGCTGGGCCATTTCTCACCTTCCCCGCACGTACCCAACTTTCTGAACCCATTAGGGGGTTGGGGATTCCTTAGGAATTGAGTCATCCACCCCTTTCTTTTTCCCAGTCCGTCCGGGTGGCGACTCAATTTTCTCCAGACCTAGGTCCGTGTTCTCTAAGGCCCCGAGCCTAAAAAGTGCCGAATAGTAAGAACCATTCCACCGGGAGTGGGGGCAAAAATCTCAGCTCACAGAAGGGCCATTATAAATTTTGTAATAGGCTCATAAATCATCATAGGCCACTTCTTGGATACCACATCTCTACTATTATGAGACAAAACAAAATATGAAATCATCAAGCCTTGTAAAGTGATGTAGTATGGCTTTGGGTTTTTTGGTTAAAAAGAAATTGATTAGTGTTGGACAAATCATAGGCACATAAACTCTATTTTGATATTTTACACTCAAATTGAAAGTATTTAACTTTTTCTTGAAGTAATTTTGCCTGAGAACCTAAGCATTTTCAAATACTTTGCAAATTATCTTTGTCACGATTGCCCCATGGATAGTGCAACCACACAATAAATTTGAAAATCTCAAAATAAGGTTTGTGGTCTTTAAAAGGGCTATTCACATGTTTTGTATGCCTGAATAACCTAGCCCAACCTAGCTAATTCAAGCTGGGTTGGACCGACCCGAGTATATTGTAGGGTTGGGCTTGTTTAAAAGCCAGAACCAAGATATACTTGGGTTAGGCTTCAGGTCATGCAGAAAACCTCTAGGCCAACCTGACCCAACCTAAAGGTTTTTCTTTCTTTTTTTAATATATTAGTTTATTAAGAAAACTCTAAGGTCCTTAATAACTCTTTTCCTCATGCCACTCTTCCCCTTTCTTTTTCTATTTCTTATTCTCCCTCCTCTTTGTCCTTGACATCTTCACCCACTAAGAGTATATGATGGTATTGGTGATATTATCTATGTTTGAAAGTGAAAAGCCTAATACAAGTGTGGTCGTAGATTTATATGATGGCATTGCTTCATTTCTGGTATGGAAAGGGCTCATGGTTTATAAGGTGTGAGTTGGGATTTTCGTCCCCACTCCCATATGGAATGGTTCTTGCAACTTCAGCAGTATTAGACTCGGGACCTTAGAGATCACAGGCCTAAGCTCGAAGAAAATGGAGTCGCCACCTAGATGGGTTGGGAAAAAGAAAGGGGTGGATGACTCGATTCCTAAGGAATCCCCAACCCCCTAATGGGTTCAGAAAGTTGGGTACGCATGGGGAAGGTGAGAAATGCCCAGCATCCCCACAGTGCCCGGTTCATTGGAACCGACCTCTTTTTCAGGTCTTAATATTATAAAATTCTTAAATATAACAATAGTATACATGCAATCATAAGAATAAACAAATACTTTGTTAAACATCATAGCAATGTTCAAACAAAATAAATAAATGAACACCCATCCGAGGATGGAAACATGTCCTTACATCGTCCAACGTCTAAAACTAAATAGGACACCCACCAAAAGATAGAAATGTGCCCTTTACATTAATCCCAAAATATAAAAATAAATTAAATTACATAAAGATTAATTAATGAGGTATCCAATAATGGAAACATACCTCTTACAATTTTAATAAACAAATAATAATAAAGAAAATATTTATCCATGATAAATTAAATAAATCAAACATTAAAATCAAATAAATCAATCACCAAAACATATAATAACCCACATAATTAAATCTAAAACTAAATAAAGCAATAAATGTATAAGTCTAGGGTTTACATCTTAAATTAGGGTTTTAAAATTTTAATAATTAAATTAGGGTTTTAGATAAAGAAAATTAAACACAAAGAGTTATAATACACAAATAAATATTGACTCCTTCGTTGAGCCCTTACGGCGGTTGTAGGTTTTTGGTGTTAAAAATTAAGAGTTTTAAGGTTTATAAAATAGGGTTTTGGGATTTTTATGAAAATAACAT
The DNA here is from genome assembly GCA_947685225.1 of Garcia nutans. Taxonomy (NCBI): domain Eukaryota; kingdom Viridiplantae; phylum Streptophyta; class Magnoliopsida; order Malpighiales; family Euphorbiaceae; genus Garcia; species Garcia nutans. The sequence continues at coordinate 10,555,526 of CANTUV010000033.1, read as the reverse complement.
TATTAGCTATAATATTAGCTTTGCATGAAAGATATGAATAATCACCAAAACTTAATATGATGTATTTAAATAAATTTAATTTTAGAGACATACCTTCATTTGTTTATTCCACCAGTAAATCAATCCTTGATCCAAATGGAACATTTGTATAAACCTTATATTTGTTGGTCGAATTGAAAACAAGATAATAAGCTAAGTTATTGCCTTGTTGGATGCTTCAATTTTGTTGCTTAATGTTTCATGTTCCTTGAGGTTGTTGCTCCTACAAAATTGAAAGTTTGCTGTTATTCCAAAATAAATCAAATAAGTATCCCAAAATCCAGAAGTCCCACATAATGGCTACTGCCTCTGTTCAATTATCTTCAAAAATCAATAGTCTCAGCTGAAAGAAAATAAAAGTGCCTCTATAAATTGGTAAAGTCTAGCTGAAAGAAAAGTCCTCAATATTTGCTACTGTCTATGTTTCTGCCCGAAGAAAAGAAAAGAGAAAAAAGTCCTTCAATAATTCTTGAATAATGGTGTCGTCCTAATCATCTCAGCCAAAAGAAAAAGAAGTCCCCTCTGTGTTTAATTCTCTCAATAATCCTAATTATCAGCCGAAAGCCAAAAGTCCCTAATTTATGATTTAAAGTGTTATTTATAAGAAAATTAAAAACTTAATCCTACTCGCTTAAGGAAATAATAGGCTATTCAGGAAATAAAAATACAATCCGAAGTTAATAAGGTTTTGGCAAAATCGGCAGCGCGCGCAGGATTGGGCCTACTACGTGCTGCCTCAGGCAAGCTGGGCAAAGCTATTGGGCTATTGCCGCTTATACTGTAGGCTTCTATAGACAATTGTTGCAGGCTGGGACGTTATTTGCCGCAGGCTTGGCCTGTGGCAAAACGGCTTACAGCGTGCCGCTAACTGATTCGTCCGTCCGTCCGTCCGTCCGTCCGTCCGATTTTTATTTTTATTTTTAATGTATATTTTTTTATTTTTATTATTTAAAATAAATATTTATGATTTTCTTTTTATTTTTAATATATTAAATAATAAATATTATATTATTATTAAGATAAATAATAAAAAATATTTTTGAACTGTTTTAAAATATCGGACTGGACTTGGCCAAAAAATAAGGCTTTTGGTTTTGAGCAGGTTCTTTAATTACATTGGAATGTAGATGTTGATGAAGTTGTGATTTTGAATTTTGAAAACTTACAACAAGGCAATTGCTAGTGCTGCACAATTTTCAAGTGTTGAAAAGATGGAGATTACATGGGTTTTAATTTGATAATGCCATCTGATAAGTGCACAATTGATGATATTTTGCCCCTATTTCTTAATATGATATTATCCAATTGAGTTTAATTTTTTTGTTCAAGTGATTTTAGGGTTAATTTCAGGAATTCTTTTGTATTTTGAGGTGTATGGTTATTTTGAAGGAATTGCGGATGAAAGTAGAAGAAAAGAGCAAAATTCTTCAAGTGACACGCCTAGTGACATGGGCGTGTCAATGGACGTGCCCTTGATGCTGCATACAGAAGCATTGACACGCTCAGTGACATGGGCTTGTCACTGAGCGTGCCTTTTGCAATGATTCACAGTAGCTGTGACACGCCTAGTGACACTAGGGCGTGTCACTGGACGTGCCTTATATTCAAAATCCCAGTGGCATGGGCGTGTCAATGGGCGTGTCAAGCAAAATTATCTACACTATAAAAGCTGAGCTGAAGCATGAATTAGGGTTCCGATTTTCATTTTTTATAACCTAGAGTCGACTTCTAAAGAAAAGAGGAGAGTTTTGGAGCTGATATTGAAGATGAAGACATATTCTAAACAAGATCTAAACAAAGATTCAAAGATTCAAGTGAAGATATACGAATTATTCGCAGTGGATTATTTGGATTCTTTTTCTTTTTTCTCTTGTTCTGGTTTTCTGATTCTAAACAAGACATATTCTTTTTCTTTTTTCTCTTATCAATGGACGTGCCCTTGATGCTGCATACATAAGCATTGACACGCTCAGTGACATGGGCTTGTCACTGAGCGTGCCTTTTGCAATGATTCACAGTAGCTGTGACACGCCCAGTGACACTGGGGCGTGTCACTGGATGTGCCTTATATTCAAAATCCCAGTGGCATGGGCGTGTCAATGGGCGTGTCAAGCAAAATTATCTACACTATAAAAGCTGAGCTGAAGCATGAATTAGGGTTTCGATTTTCATTTTTTATAACCTAGAGCCAACTTCTAAAGAAAAGAGGAGAGTTTTGGAGCTGATATTGAAGGTGAAGACATATTCTAAACAAGATCTAAACAAAGATTCAAAGATTCAAGTGAAGATATACGAATTATTCGCAGTGGATTATTTGGATTCTTTTTCTTTTTTCTCTTGTTCTGGTTTTCTGATTTTGAACATGAACTTACTCATTATCTATCTAGATATTGATGAACCCTAGATTTATTATATGTATTGAATGATTTTATTTAATTAAATCATTTGATTGAGTTGTTTTATTCTTATGATGCTTAATAATTTATTTCTAATTGATAATAGCATGCTTATTGATTGGTTACAATTTTCATATTATTGACTTGAGAAAGCTTGATATGAATTGAATACTCATAAGGATTGAGGATTGATTGGAGTACTAGAGATAGACTTACAAGATCCTTTCGTTTATCCTCATTCTTAATGCAATATCTATTTAATTATGTTTGAGAAGAGATTCCAGCATTCTACTTAGTGATTAGGGATTAATTCACTTGAGAAAGGTTTTAGTCTAATTTAGAGGAATACCAATTCAACTCTATTATTTGGTTTAATTGAATTGATTTTCATAAATATAATTGTGGCTAGGGAGATTCAATATCTAGATAGTATTCTCATCATCAATCAATTCATTCAACACTCAATCTCTCTCTATTTTCATTTATTAAGTTAATTATCTTTAATTACAAAACTTCACAAAACCATTGATTTGCTAAACAACGGTTAAAATTTGCACTAGTACTTGGCCTTGTCCTCAGTGGAACGATAACTCACTCACTACTTTATTACTTGAGCGACCCGTGCACTTGCGGTATTGCAATAGCATAGGTTCTGCATATCAAGTTTTTGGCGCCGCTGCCAGGGACAACGGTTTTCAATATTAGTAATATAATTAAGACTGTTGATTTAGTTTTTATTTATTTTGTTTTAACATAAGTTCTTGCTTTTTGACTGTCATTCTAGGTACTTCTTCCTGTTTATGACCCAAGCTAGCTCTTTCCAACTTTTTGAATTAGATCAAGAGTTAGAGAGAACATTGAGAAGAAGGCGAAAGGAAGAAGAGGAAATAGTTCTGGTAGAGACGGAACCGAACTTTGAAGATCTCATCCTAGAAGAAGAAATGGCAGAAAATGAGCCAAGGACAATGCAAGAGTTTGCTATGCCTAGTCTTAATAGGGCTGAATCAAGTATACAAAGACCAGTGATTGCTGCCAATAAATTTGAGATAAAGACAAATGTCATTCAAATGGTGTAGCAGATTTGTCAGTTTGATGGATTTTCGGATAAAGATCCTAATGCACACATTGAAACTTTTCTAAAAATATGTGACACATTCAAGATACAGAATGTCACTGAAGATGCAATGTCTCTAAAGATGCAATTAGACTGAGGTTGTTTCCATTCACGCTCAGAGAACGACCAAAGAAATGGCTGAAGTCTTTTCCTCTTAACACTTTCACTACATGGGGCCAACTAGCAGAAAAATTTTTAGAGAAGTATTTTCCACCGTCCAAAACTGCTAAGTTGAGGAATGATATTTCTTCTTTTCTCCAGCTAGATGATGAAAGCCTGTTTGATGCTTGGGAAAGATTTAAGGATTTATTAAGAAGATATCCTCACAATGGGCTACCGCTGTGGCTTCAGATCCAAACTTTCTACAATGGATTGAGTTACTCAAGTAAGCAGTCCATCAATGTAGCCGGCGGAGGTACCATAAATAATAAAACACTTGGAGAAGCAAGGGATTTGATTGAAGACATGGCCCTTACAAATTATCAGTGGCAAACCCCAAGGGAACAAGGAAGATTAAGGGCTGATGGTTCACATCAATTGGATCTTGTAGTTGCTCTGTCAGCACAGCTGGAAGCAATGAACAAAAAGATTGATTCTTTAGCTTCTTCTTCTTCTTTGGGGAAAGTGATGAAGATGATGTCCTGTGAATGGTGTGGGGGTGGACATCAAAGTAAAGATTGCCAAAGTGGCAACATGTTTGCTAGGCAAGAGCAAGTAGATTATGTTGGAAACATGCCAAGGCAACAACAGAATAACCCCTACAACAACACATACAATCTGGGGTGGAGAAATAATCCTAATTTCTCATGGAATAATTAGAATAATCCATGACCTCCCCCTAGATTCCAGCAGCCCCAACATCAACAAGCTGCCCCTCCAAGAAAGAGTAATTTGGAGGACATGAAGGAAAAATTTATAGCAGCTTCTGAAACCAGGTTCCAATCAACTGAAACCACCCTAAGAAATCAGCAAGCCTCTATTCATAATTTGGATAATCAGGTGGGGCAAATTGCCAAGTTGCTCAGTAAGAGACCACAAGGAAGTTTGCCTAGCAACACTGAGGCAAATCCTAAAGAGCAGCTTAAGGCAATTACACTAAGGAGTGGAAAAGAGATCAAGGGTAATGTGGATGAGAAAAAAGGAGCAGTGGCAGAGAAAAGGGCTGAAGTACAAGAAAATGAAAAAGAAGACGATCCTCCTGTCACTTTGGGAAAGAAAGCTGCACAAGAAAGTGAGAAAGAGAAGTAGCCACAAGATAGCAGCCCCATTATGAGCGGGGATTTTGGCCCCCACTCCCGGTGGAATGGTTCTTGCGACTTCGGCACTGTTTAGGCTGGGGGCCTTAGAGAACACGAACTTAATTTCGGAGAAAATGGAGTTGCCACTCGGACGGGCCTAAAAAAAAAGGGGTGGATGACTCGATTCCTAAGGAATCCCTAACCCCTTAATGGGTTCGGAAAGTTGGGTACGTGTGGGGAAGGTGAGAAATGGCCCAGCACCCCCACAACGCCCAATTAATTGGAACCGGTCTCCTTTACAGGTCTTAATACTATAAAATTCTTAAATATAACAACATTATCCATATTACACATAATAATTAAAAGAAAGCATCAATATATTAAAATCAAAGCAAGGTCCAAGCAAAACAAATAAATGGACACCCATCCAAAGATGGAAACATGTCCTTACATCACATGCCTAAATAGGAAACCCACCGAAAGGTAGAAACATGTCCTTTATATAGGTTCTAAAATAGAAAAACAAATTAAATTACATGATATTTAACTAAAGAGGTACCCACCAAGTGGAAACATACCTCTTACAACATTTGGAAATCTAAATAAATTGATAAAAGTAAATACTCATTCATCATAAATAAATTATTCATCAAAGGTATTAAATATTAATAGAAAGTAAACATCCATCCCTGATAAATAAAATAAACCAAGCATTGAACTTAAATAAATTAAAGCATATAAAATAAATCAAGACATACTCAAATATGGAATTGAATTAGGTAAATAAAAATCCAAATTATAGCTACTGTTTCCATTTAGGATCCTTTATTTCATATGTTTAGGGTTTTGGATTTTTGAATGTAAGCTACTGTGACTTTTTAAAGAATTAAAGGATTTTATGTTTTAAAAGGTTGATAAAACACTTTGATTAAACAAATTAAGGTTTGAATGGTGAAATCATGAAACTAGGGTTTTGGACACTTTAAAATAATTTTGATTTGTGGTTTTAAATGATGATTTCAAGCTTACTGTGTAAAATTAAAATATTTGTGGTTTTATGGTTTTTAAAGTTTTAAAGGATTAAAGTTTAGAAAAAGTTAGGGTTTAAGGTTTTAAAGAGGTTAAAGTTTACTATTTTAGGTTTGGAAGTTGAATTTGTGTTTAGTATTTTTAAAATTAGGGTCTCGGTGATGCATGAAGCTTTTGGAATTTGAAAATCAATTTGATACTTTTATGAGGTTTTATGAAAGTAAACCAAACGAATTAAAGTTTTTATAAATAGAAAAGATGTTTTTTTAAGGCTTTTTAAAAGAAACAGAATTTTAACTTAAGGTTTTGAAAAGAAACATGTTAAATTAGGGTTTTAAGCTTTTGATGAAACAAAAGTAGCAATTGTAAGTTTTTTTTTGGAAAACAAAGCAACAAAATAGTGTTTTTAACTTTAGAAAAACTAAATTAAAGGTTCTGGGATTTTTTTCCTTTGATGAATTAAGCTACTGTAAAAAAAAACAAAAAGAATTTAGAATTCAAACCTTCTTTCGTGGGGTTGCACCAAAATTGCTTCTTGGATCAACCAAATCAAAGGCAGTTGATACCTTTGATGAATTGCTGAATTGATTTTCGGCTCTCCAAAAATCAGCTTGGTTCCACTACTTTCCTTCACGGATTCAGTTTCAAAATCTCCATTTTCGTCCCCTAATTTCTGATTACTTTTCCTCCCTTTTGTGTTCTTATTTATAGAGGTTTTTTTATTGGTTTTTCGTAGTTACTCACGGCATACCATATTTAATAAGAAAAGGAAACCGAAACCTAATAACCTAATTGTATTAGGTTTCGGAAAATTTTGCTGGCGAAAAAAACTGCTGTTGAAAAATTGCGCTGGCAAAAAAAATTTGCCGCAGGAAAAATTACGCTAGCAAAAAAAATCTGCCTCAGTTGGCTGCGGCAGTGGGTGGGGAATAGGCCTACAGGCCATTTCGCCCGCAGGAAACTCCTGCGGGCGAAATGGCCCATGGCCAAGCCAGTTGGAATTTTCGGCAATGATTTTTTCGTCGCCGATTTTTATTTTTATTTTTTGATTTTTATTTGTTTATTTTTATTTTTTATTAATAAAAATTAGATAATAAAGCAAAAATTATTTAATGAAGAAAACAAAAATTATTTTGGACCAATTAAAATATATTAGACAACATAAAAATTATTTTGGACTAAACCGGACTGGGTCGAAAAATAAGGGTCTACACCCATAATGAAGGAATACCGACCTAGAGTACCATATCCGGTGAGGTTGAACAAGGACAAGATTAATGGTCAGTTCTGTATGTTTCTTGAACTTTTTAAACAATTGCACATTAACATTCCATTTGTTGAGACTTTGTCACAGATGCCTAAATATGCTAAAATTTTGAAAGATATCCTCTCTAACAAAAGGAAACTTGAGGAAGTGTCTTTAGTGCATTTGTCTGAAAAGTGTTCGGCAATTTTGTAAAAGAGGTTACCTAAGAAGTTAAAAGATCCAGGTAGTTTTACCATTTCGTGTTTGATAGGTAACCTTGAGGTTAAAAGTGCGTTAGCTGATTTAGGGGCTAGCATAAGTGTTATGCCCTATAAAATGTTTAAAGAGTTAGGCATCGGTAAACCTAAACTAACACTTATGACCATCCAACTTGCAGATAAGTCAATAGTCTACCATCGTGGCATTATAGAAGATGTGTTGGTAAAAGTCGGGTATTTCATTTTCCCCAATGATTTTGTTGTCATTGATATCAATGAGGATGCAGATGTTTCACTTATTCTTGGTAGGCCATTTTTAAATACAGCCTGAGCCCTTATCGATGTTCATGATGGCACCTTAACTTTGAGAGTGGGTGGTGAGAAAGTTATTTTTAGGATACATGATGCTATTAAACATTCACTTTCACTTGATGAGGTGAAATCATGTAATGATGTTATTGAGCATGAGACCGTAAATTGTGTTACTAACATTGTTTCCAAGGATCTCGTTGAGTTGTGTTTATTGCAGGGAAATGTTGAGGATCGAGAAGCAATGGAGCAGCTTATTTTTCTTGAAGCAAGTAAATCGTTCAAATGTAGGGCGTATGAGACTATTGAGATGCAAAAGGAAGAAAAGCCAAAACCATCGGTGATTGATCTACCCAACTTGGAACTAAAGCCCCTTCTAGATCACCTTGAGTATGGATTTCTGGTGGAGAAGAAGAAATCACCAATAATTTTGAGTTCCCACCTGTCTTCTGAGGAGAGAGAAAATCTTATCCAATGGTTGCAGAAACATAAGAAAGTGATAGCTTGGAAGATAGTAGACATCAAGGGTATCAGTCCATCCTATTGCACTCACAAGATATTGATGGAGGACGAATTTAAGCCGATAGTGCAACCACAACGGAGACTAAACCCGAAGATGAAAGATGTAGTAAAGGCTGAAGTGATAAAACTACTTGATACAGGGATTATATATTCAATCTCAGATAGTTCTTGGGTGAGCCCAGTCTAGGTAGTACCAAAGAAAGGAGGGATGACGGTTGTCCCTAATGAAAATGATGAACTGATTCTAACAAGAACAGTTACCGGTTGGAGGGTTTTCATAGACTATAGGAAATTGAATGATGCAACTAGGAAGGACCATGTTCCTTTGCCCTTCAATGATCAGATGTTGGAGAGGTTATCTGGGCATGAGTATTACTGTCTTTTGGATGGTCTTTCAGGCTAAATTCCTATTGCCTCAGAAGACCAAGAGAAAACTACATTCACCTGCCCATATGGGACATTCGCATATTGAAGAATGCCATTCGGGTTGTGCAATGCACCTGCGACTTTTCAGAGGTGCATGGTGGCAATCTTTGATGAACTTGTTGAGGATATTATGGAGGTGTTTATGGATGATTTCACGGTCTATGGCAGCTCATTTGACAGATGTTTGGAAAATCTTGAAAGAGTCTTGATGAGATGTGAGGAAACCAACTTAGTGCTTAATTGGGAAAAGTGTCATTTCATGGTTCAAGAGGGAATTGTGTTGGGACACAAAATTTCAAGCAAGGGCATTGAGGTGGATCAGGCTAAGGTAGACACCATTGAGAAGTTACCACCACCCACATCTGTGAAGGCCATCAGAAGTTTTCTAGGACATGTGAGCTTTTATCAGAGGTTCATACGAGATTTTTCTAAGATAGCCCGTCCATTGACAAGACTTCATGAGAAGGATTTGGATTTTGTTTTTGATGAGGAATGTTTGAGAGCATTCACAACTCTTAAAAGAAATTGACCCATGCTCCAATCATGGTAGCTCCCAATTGGAATCTACCATTTGAACTAATATGCGATGCAAGTGACTTTGTAGTGGGAGCAGTCTTGGGTCAACGCAAGGAGAAATACTTCCAACCTATCTACTATGCAAGCAAGACTCTGAACACAGCTCAATCTAATTACACAACTACAGAGAAAGAGTTGCTAGCTGTGGTTTTTGCTTTTGAAAAGTTTAGATCATATCTAATCTTGTCAAAAGTGATTGTTTATACGGACCATTCGGCCTTGAGGTACTTATTTGTAAAAATTGATGCTAAGCCTAGGCTAATCCGTTGGGTTTTGTTGTTGTAGGAATTTGACTTGACGATTCAAGACAAGAAGGGAGTTGAAAATATTGCAGCGGATCACCTTTCTCGCTTGGAGAATCCAACCTTGGAGAGGTTTGAAGAAGGGGATATTGATGATCACTTCCCCAATGAGCAGCTGTACGCCATGGTAAGTGAGGTAAGTAATTTAAACTTTGAAACACCTTAGTTTGTAGATTTTCCTGATTATTTAGCTGTTAGGGAACTTCCTAAGGACTTAACTTATCAAGAAAAGAAGAAATTCTTTTCTGATTTAAAGTATTATTTTTGGAAGGATCTCTTTTTATTTAGATTATGTAAAGATTACATGATCCAATGATGTGTGACATGGCCCAAAACATGAACATTCTTAGTCAATGCCATGCTTGACTAGCTGGTGGTCATATGGGAGCCAATAAGACTGCTCAAAAGGTACTAGAATCAGGATTTTATTGACCCACTTTGTTTAGGGATAGCTATGAATTTGTGAACTATTGTGATCATTGCCAAAGGACTGGAAACATTTCATCTCGTGATGAGATGCCCCAAAATGGAATTTTAGTGTGTGAAGTCTTTGATGTATGGGGGATCGATTTTATGGGACCGTTTCCAAATTCCTTTAGTAACAAATATATTCTTGTAGCTATAGATTATGTCTCTAAATGGCATGAAGCCCAAGCCTTGGCAACCAATGATGCCAGGGCAGTGATGAAGTTTTTGAAGAAGTTGTTCTCTTGATTTGGTACATCGAAAGCAATCATAAGTGATAGGGGTACTCACTTTTGTAATGTTTAGCTTGAGAAAGTTTTCAAAAGATTAGGAGTTACACATAAGTTTGCTACCCTTTACCATCCCCAAACTAGTGGCCAAGTTGAGAACACAAATAGGGAGATTAAAAGAATTTTAAAAAAATATGTAGAGCGATCCCGAAAGGATTGGTCCAAGAAATTGGACAGTGCTCTATGGGCTTTTAGGACTGCATTTAAAACTCCTTTGGGCACTATGCCATGTAGGCTGGTATATGGAAAAGCTTGTCATTTACCTGTCGAAATTGAACATAATGCATATTGGGCTATTAGACAGATTAACCTTGATCTAGCTCATGCAAGTGAAAGGAGAAAGTTGCAGGTAAACGAGTTGAATGAGTGGAGATTGCAAGCTTACGACAGTGTAAGAATGTATAAGGAGCATACCATGAGATGACATGATGCTCGCATTAAGGAACGAAGAGAATTTCAAGCGGGAGACCAGGTATTATTGTACAATTTGAGGCTTCGACTCTTTCTAGGTAAGTTAAAATCTCGATAGTCTGGTCCTTTACTGTTAAGAAAGTTTTCCCCTACGGAGTGGTTGAAATAACTCACTCGGAAAAAGGAGATTTTAAAGTAAATGGCACATGCTCAAATTATACTTTGGAGGGGAAATTCAGAACTTGAAGGAGGTTTTACACCTCTAAGACTAGGGAAATGTGCCCTGATCGTCCAACTAATATGACGTTAAAGAAGTGCTGGGTGGGAGACAACCCACCATTTTATTCGTTCTTTAATTTTTATGTCTTAAATTTTTATTTTTTTGGTTTGTGTCGTCATTTTGTTTTAGTTTTATCCTTCTATCATTTGTTGGTGATTTGTTTGCTTTGCATTCATTTGAATTTATGGAGGAAATTTGATTTTGAGGGGAAAATTGAGCATATTTTAGGACACGCCCGTGTCATTGGGTATGCCATTATTTTTACTAGGCAGTAGCTACAACACGCCCAGTGACACGACCGTGTCACTGAGCGTGTCATTTTGAATAAGAAACAGTAGCTATGGCACGCCCAGGGACACCCCTGTGTCACTGTTCATGCCTTAAAATTGAGTTGAAAAAAAAATGTAATGAGCCAGCATGCCCAAGGAACACGCCCAAGCTAGTGGGCGTGTCGTTTCCTTGGTTGTCACAGTACATGTGACACCCCCATTGACATGCCCGTGTCAGTGAGCATGTCGTTTATTGATTCATCCAGTCCCTGTGACATGCCCATTGACACTGTCGTGTTCGTGGGCATGTCGTATACACTGTCTCTTATACTATAGGGCACGCCCAGTGACACGGGCGTGCCGACGTCTTTATATATAGAATCGATGCCATTTTTCATGCGAATTTCAGTTTTCTTTCTCATTTTCTCTCAACTTTCTTGTACACCCACTGGTGCATTCACACACCGAATCACTTTAGGAGAGATTCTCAATCCCGATTTGCATTATTTGCATGGATTTGCTCGATTTTCATTTGAATTTGCTCGATCCACGCGATTTTTCAAATTTTTCAAGTATGAAATCTAAATTTTTGCGATTTTTGTTTGATTTCTTTCATTTTTCTTTCATTTTTCTTATGAATTCCTTGTATTTCCTTTTCTTTTCCTTGGAATTGCAAGATTTATGATGCTTTTGCTTTATTTTGCTTTGTTTTGATATATCGTAATTTTTGCGATAATTGGTTAATTTTGTTTTGTTTTGTGTTTAATTCCGTTTTGATTCGACATTTGATTTATTTTTGAATTAGTTTGTGTTTGAGTTATAAATTGATTGATTCGCTTGTTGGGTTATAGTTAATCGTTATTTTTGGAAAATGGTATTGTTATTGTTGGAATTGCCGTCTTTCAAATTGGTTTGTTGGTTTTTTCAATTAAGTGTGTGTTGATATAGGTTGATTACATTTGGTTTAAATTGGCTGTTAGCATTGACTTTATTGGGGTATACATTATGCTTCATCGTTATAATGCCGGTATTTCGGTAACTTTGTGCCGGTCTTTTGTGGGTGTTTGGAATCGTGCTATACTTTTGTTGTTATTGAGGAATTTTTTTTTGCTTGTTTTGCAGACAATTAGACAATGGGCCCTCACAAACAATCATCCTCCCAGCTTCCCACCAATTGTGCATGAAGGGAAGGTAGTTCTAGCCAATCCGCTACACGTCCAACTTCTAAATTAATGGCCACCCACAAATGCCTTAGATTTTTGAATGCCGAGGAAAGGAGGCGATTCAAACTTTTTGACAACAAAGAATGGTCCCCACCTCATGTTTTAGATTGGGATGCTATGGAACTGGCAAATATTACAGCAGATATTTGGGAATTGATTAATCAACCAGGGTGGGACCAACTATTCTCCATCAATGAGCCTTCCTATTAAGAGCAGACATTGGAATTTTGCTGCACCTTTCAGTTTCAGAAGACCAAGGTTTCAATTACTGAGCCAATAATTAAATTCAGACTGGGAGGGCAGAGATGAGCATTAATGACCTTGGGGTGCATCTCGGGTTATATATTGAAGAGGAGGTACAATCTTTCGATTATCTGAACTCCGAGGTGGATTTTGTCGAGTATGAGGTTGCTCCTCCTCAGGTTTGGTGGACCTTTGCACCCACTGCCGATAAATATCAACCTAAGGCTTCTAAGGCATCCAACTTTGAGTCCTTCCCCTGTCGAGTGGTGCACAACCTATTAGTTCACACTCTTACAGCTCGGCTGAGCAGCACAGGGGTGGTAAGCTTGCGAGATATGTTTTTCTTGCACTACATGGTACAGAAGACCCGGTGCAATGTCGTACACACCATCACACATTTTTTCTATGAGCAGTCTAAAAAGGGAGCATCAGGACTTTACATGGCAGCATATATGTCACATGACTCGCTCGTCACCTAGGTGTGTTGGATGGCTGCCTCCCTATGACGGTGGATGGTTTGCCCAAGTTGTTGGGTATGGACACTTTGAAGAGAATGAATCGGGAGAAGGTAGCTGGGCTGCAGGCAACTCCTATGGATTCAGATATACTAGAGGTAGCGCCTTCTACTCCTCCTTCAGATATACCACCACCTCCACCGACAAATTTTCCGGGTTCATCCACTGTTGCAGGGCCTTCTTCCACTGCTGCACTGTAGACTCTTAATTTTTGACCCAGTCCGGTCCAATATATTTTAATTAGTCCAAAATAATTTTTGTATTGTCCAATATATTTTTTAGTCCAAAACAATTTTTGTTATCTTAATTAAATAATATTTGCTTTAGTATTTAATTTTTATAATTAATAAAAAATAATAAAAAAATCGACGACGAAAATCGAGGAAGAAAAATTTTGTCGCCGAAAAGGGTTGCGGCAAAATGGCCTTGGTTGACTGAAGCCTATTTGGATCTACTGAGGCAAAGCTGGCCTGCACGTTATATTTATCGACTGCCATAGATTTTACATTTGTCAATTCAAAAAGTATATTGTTAGGATGAAAAATAATCAAAGTAATAAAAGATGCTTCTTTTCCATTTAAAATTTGTCATCACCTTTTGCTATTGTGTTTATTTATTTCATCCATATCTTGGTCTAATACTTATAACAGTGCACATAGAAAAATTTTAAGATTAATTCTGTTTTATTAAATTGGGGAACAACCAAACATAAAGCCAGCATACACAAGATTACTCCTGTTGCCAACTAGCCCTTTCGGGTTTTCTAAATGATGATTTTCTCTCTTTTAGCCCTAATTGTTGCCTAGCCCGCCCTTTCGGGTTTTGGGGACTAGCGAACTACTCTAACTTTTGCCTAGGCTGCCCTTTTTGGGTTTTCAACCTAGTGAGCTTTTTTTATATCATACATAAAACTTCTTCAACCTGTCAATGTTTACTGGCTTACTAAACTCGTTCCCGTCCATGTCTGATAACTTTACCGCACCTTTGTTCATGACTTGTTTCATGACATATGGCCCTTCCCAGCTAGGCCTAAACTTCCCTCTTGGACCAGATACATTAGGCTTACATTGCTTCAACACCAAATCCCCGACTCTGAATTTTTTGATTTTAACGCTTCTATTGTAGGCCCGAGCTATCTTCTTTTGATACAATTGGTGATGATACAGTGCCTTTAATCTTCTCTCTTCTAGTAAAGCTAACTGTGTGTACCTGCTCATTACCCATTCTGTTTCAGGCAGTTCAGCTTCCAAGGCTACTCTCAATGACTTGATCTCAATTTCAATTGGCAACACTGCTTCCATCCCGTAAACCAAAGAGAACGGTGTCATTCCAGTAGGTGTTCGCACACTTGTCCTATATCACCATAAAGCAAAGGGAAGCACCTCTAACCAATCCCTATAAGTCTTGGTCATCTTAGATAGAATTTGCTTAATTGTCTTGTTTGTTGCTTCTACTGCACCATTAGTCTTTGGTCTATAAGGAGATGATTTATGATGCTGGATTCGGTACTTTGAGAATAAATCCTTAACTGCTCTTTGAAACTGTACCACATTGTCTAATATCACACTGTGCGAGACCCTGTATCCGTAGATGAGGTTCTTTTCAATAAATCTAGCCATTTGACTTGCACCCAGTTTGTTGAAGGATTCGGCTTCGACCCATTTTGAAAAATAATCTACTGCCACCACAATGAAATGGTGATCATTTGAGGCTGTCGGATGTATCTCTCCTATAATGTCGATACCCCAGGTGGCAAATGGCCAGGGTGAAGACATAGAATGTAATTCTTTAGGAGGCATGTGATTCAAGTTACCATACATTTGACATTGTTGGCACTTCTTTATGAACTCAATACAATCTCTCTCCATGGTTAACCAATAGTAACCTTATCAAATAATCTTCTTAACTATGGCCAAACCACTCATGTGCGGACCGTAACTTCCCGCACGTATTTCTGACATGATACTCTCTACTTCAGGCTTTCTTAAACATCTCAAATGCACCCCATCAGGCCATCTTCAATATAACTCCACATGGAATGTGATGTATTGCAATGACCGCCGCCTTATGGCTCCTCTCTTTCTTTGTTGCCCCTGGTGGGTATTCTCTTTCTTCCAAAAATCAACTTATAGTATCATACCACACATCATGGTATGTGTCAATTTCCATGATTATTTCATATTCATAGCAAGGAGTTGATGAACTGGTCAAGATTTTCTTACAAGATTTTCCCATACCACTACAAGAAAAATGTGAAATAGCTACGGAAAATTGCTACGGACAGATTCCGTAGCAACATAGCGACGGAATTGCTATGGCATAGCTACGGAATTGCCTTTTTTATTAAATTATATATTGTCGTAGCAAGTCCATAGCTATTCCATAGCGACGTTAGCTACGGAACAGATTTCTGTAGCAATTATTTTCGCGCCACAGTGGCGCGTCTTTTAGCTACGCAGGATTCCGTAGCCATTCTGTAGCAAACATATTACTCATTCCCTCAGCTGCGTTTTAACTACGGATTTATCCTTTGCTACGGAATTTCCGTAGCGAAAAATATTTGCTATGGAAAATTTTTGCTACTGAAATAGTGCTACGAAAATAGTGCTACGAAAAATATTTTTGCTACGGATTTATCCTTTGCTATGGAAATTTCGTAGCTAAAAATTTTCACTTCCCTCCTTTGCAAATTTCAGAATCCCGCTTTCCTCTAAAAAAAGGGGAAAAAAATTCAGAATGTCGTCTCCTCAATCAATCTCTCTCTCTCATGATTACCAAAAGCGAACTGTGAAATTTTTTTTTTCCGAATGTCGTCCTCTTCCTTGCTAGTTTCTCATACAAGCACATGAGGGTAGATCTTAGAACTGAGAACTGAGAGCATTTCTTTGTTTCACTCCATGCCCTATAAAATAGATTCTAATCTCTCTAGTAATTTCTCCAGCTCTCCTGTGCATCGTCTCTGCTTATTCTTTCGATTTCACAGCACTGTCTTCTCCACGGACGGATCGCTATAAGGTTCGATTACACCCTTTCTCTTAACTGATTGTTCGGATCTGTTTGGATTCTGAGAAAATGAATAGAACATTATACTCTCTTCGTTTGTTTTCTCCTTACATTTTCTCGGCTGCCAAACATGTTGTTTTGACTGTTATTCGTGAATGAAGTTAATAGATTTAGGTTTGTGAATGAATTTTTATTTTCTTGTCTGATTTTATATAATCCTATTTTGTTTTTTAGAGTAATTCAGTTTTTTTTTCACATCGATTGATTTTGTTCACAATTTAGGGGCAGAAACTGTTAGGTATTACATCTAGGTTTGTGATCTCAATCTAGTGAATTAGTTTGTTTTATTTGACGGAATAGACCGATGCACCTTCTCTGTTATCAGTAATTAGCAGATCCTCCACTTGTTTCTCAGATTAAATATTGATAACTGTCATCCTTTAAATGTTATGTTGCTTTTGCAACAGATTCCTCCACTGCTAGTGGTTTCAGGTGCAAGTCCTGCCTTTGGAGGTAAGCACAGAATCTTCCATCAATGTTTTAAGGAATGTAATGACATTCTTAGGATGGTTTATGGGATTTCATGCTATAAAGTCATGTTGTCTTATTGCACATTCTAATTCTTGGAACCTTGATCAAATATGCCAACAACTTTGGCCTCCCTCGCTGATAGGTGCAGGGTAGGCCCAGAAAACAGTGTAGCATCTATAGTTTATACATTGGGTTTTTTTTTCCAATCCTTGAACCTAAAAGACATCTCCTAATATTAAAAGAGCAGCTATTGAAATCATAAAATGATGGATGTAGTTCAACAATTGGTGGGCTGTAATACATGTTACTCTTTTTCTTTAATTTATAATGTGATACAGACTCCAAAAATGTCTATGCATCTTCCATATTTGTAGTATGATCTTAATTCACTATATCCTTGCAAAATGGCTTATTTATTTCCAAGGTTAGACTCCTGAAGTTTTAGTTGTTCAGTTGCAATATGGACAATTTTCATCCTGAATTCTCTGAAACTTTCTTAGGAAAGTTGAAATGAGATCAAGAACTTTCTGTTTTATCAGTTGTTCTCTATTGTCACAGGAACGAGTAGCTTCTACCGCCTTTCTGTTTATCCTGAGGGTATTTGGACATCCCTATAAAATGGTTTTCTTAATTTAATTTTTTCTAGAGAGCATGAATACGAAAAACTTTGTGGCCTTCAAATCTTGATGTTGAGATAGACAATAACAATCATATCAATGTCTGGATCTGTTAGTTCAAGGCACAGTCATAGACTCACAGGATCCACTACCTTCTTTGAACTGTCTTTCTATTTATCCTCGTGTATTTGGGCATCCCTATAAAATGGTTTTCTTCATTTAATTTTTTTTTAAGAAAGCATGGATATTAAAACTTTTGTGGTCCTCAAAACTTGATGTTTAGGTAGGCAGTAACAATCATATCAATGTCTGGACCTGTTAGTTCAAGCCTTTAATTAGAAAGTTGCCAGCATTTTGGTATCAATAAAATGCAACTGATCTCCAATTGTTAAATTCATCAATAAACTAAAGTAGAAAAGGCTGGTAGGGTCATGGTTCCTTGTATTATGCTCATGAACAAGGACCAGGGTAGCTCAAAAGGGGTTTCATAATTATATCTGATTAGTGGGTGTCTGCCATGGGTATGAATCATAAGCTTGTTGACTTGAGATGTGTATTTTGTTGCTGCAATTACTCTGAGTTAAGACATAGAAAAGAGAAGTCTATTCAAAATTTAAAAGTGGCCTGCTGATGAGAGATAAAATCAAGCTGACCCCTATGTAAACTAACCGTGCTCAAATATCTCAGGTTTATCAAATGATTGATTAGTTTTGGGTTAATTTTTTTTTGAGCATTTAGTTCTATTTGATCTTAGGTTAGATAGTGAAACTGTTTTTCAACTGACCAACCAACATGGTTAAATGTGAATTTTTGATCCACTCCATTTTCTCTAATATATAAAGAGATGGCCATAAATCTCGGTAGCTCTCAATTTTAATGGTCTCTATGCTCCAATCTATATTACTGTTTCTGTTCCCTTACAAAAGTTACTGTAGCAATGATACCTTGATTCAACCTTATATAGAACCCTTTAGTAGATTATCACTGAAATCTCCAAACATTTCATGATTTGACATATATTCTAACAACATTTGGACATCTTCTGTAAAGTCTTAAAACATGATTTCCATTTTCTGTAAAGTCTTAAAACATTTGGACATCTTTTGTTTTCTTATCTTGTCATTTCATAAAATAATTATGAAATAAATAATCTGGTAACTCCCACTACCTGCTGCAGATCCAAGAACAGAAAAATCCCATTAGCTGCTGCAGTAACAGAATCAGCATTTCATTAAGAAGTTTTCTGGATTTTCTACCAAAGCATCATCAAGAAGTAGCTTCCCATCTTCATCAACTGATTTAAGGTAACAAAAACAACTGAACTTACAGGTGTGTTCCTTTCTCGCATTGTATGTCTCTGTTTACTCTTTTTTTTTTCCTTCTTCTTCAAATCTGCATATCTCTGATTTGGTGTTTTTACTGCTTACTTTTTGTTTTTTCCCCCCTTCTTCTTCTTCTTAAGTTCTTCTCCTTCATCTTATATTTATCAATAAATAAGGGTAGATGCTGCCAATATTTTGCCGATTCTGTTTGATAAGCTGCTGCTCACACCTTTTTTTTCTAATTTTAGTTTTTGAGCTGCTTGAAAAATAACATATTGGTGTGAATTTGTATCTTGCTGATTGACTCCATGATATTTGGTAATAACTGTGATATTCATATCTTCATGATAATTTGCTTCTTCATTTGGGTCTCGGCTTATTCCTACTCAAGTATGTTCTACAATTTTATATGCAAAGTGTCACATTAATGATCCCATTTGTTGGTGGAAATGCTGCAATTCAGTTTATTAGATTGCTACTTGCAGTCCAACATCTTCCGGTTTATAATTTGTAGTAGCTATATCTTTTGACTTTTTGCATTAGTGATGAGTTATGCATGAATGACTGAAAACATGATTAAATATGTGTTTTTAGTGGCTGATATTTGGAAAAAGGTGTTTGAAATTTATAAATTTAATAAATTGCAATGTAGCTTAATAAATTACTGGCTAAGTGTTTTTACTGTCATATATAAATGATATTTTTTTATATTTAATAGTAATTGGCTGTCTTAATATTCTATTAATACAGGAATATGAATCCAGATAGAAGTTGGATGTATCGTAGGCTTAGTGAAGGATTTATTACTCTAGAATTTGTTAGGGGAACTGAGGAATTTATTAAATTTGCAACTTCTCATCCCGAATGCATGGATGGAGATAAACTGAAATGTCCTTGCATTAGGCCTAAATGTCGTAATAAGATTTTTTTACCTGTAGAAGTTGTTACACAGCACTTGTATGAAAGAGGTTTTATACCAAATTATTACAATTGGTACTTACATGGTGAAGATGAGGAAGATGTTATAGAAATGAGTGTGGACCACTCGGAAGGAGGAGGAGTCCGTGTTGATGAAAATGTTTTTGAGCATAGAGATCGATATTACAACATGGTAATCGATGGTTTACATCAACAAGGGGTGTCTAATGAAGTTGAGGACATGGAAGAAGAGCCAAATAGTGTTGCAAGAAAATTGTATGACATGCTTGAAGCAGGAAATCAAGAACTCTGGCCTGGTTGTAAAAGACATTCAGTGTTGTCAGCAGTTGCTCGAATGTTGAACATTAAGGCAGAACACCATTTGTCTGAAAAATGCTTTGACCAATTGTTAGAGTTTATAAAAGAAGTACTCCCTGAAGGCAATTTAATGCATGAATACTTTTACAGAACAAAAAAGTTAGTTGAAGGTTTAGGTCTTCCGATGCAACAAATAGATTGTTGTGATAATAATTGTATGATATATTGGGGAGAAGACATTGACTTACAAGAGTGCAAGTTTTGCCGTCATCCTAGGTATAAACAGTGTAGGAATGAAATTACAAATAAGGTGGTTTATAGGGCATATAAAAAGATGTTTTACTTCCCTTTAATACCGAGATTACAAAGGTTGTATGCATCAGAAGCCACAGCAAAGCATATGACATGGCATCATGAACATTCATCGAAAGAAGGTGTTATGCAACATCCATCGGACTCTCCTGCATGGAAGCACTTTAACACTATTCACCGCTCTTTTAGCGATGAAAAAAGAAATGTCCTTCTAGGATTGAGTACCGATGGCTTCCAACCTTTTGGTCAATCTGGAAAACAATACTCTTCTTGGCCGATTGTTGTCACACCTTATAATTTACCTCCTTGGATGTGTATGAAAACGGAGTACATGTTTCTATCTACTATAGTGCCAGGTCCAAATAATCCAAAGTATAAGATAGATGTCTTTCTGCAGCCCTTAATTGCAGAGTTGAAACAATTGTGGGAGGTTGGGGTGGAGAAGTATGATGTCTCAAAGAAACAAAATGTTCTCTTGCGTGCGGCTCTATTATGGACTATCAGCGACTTTCCTGCTTATGCTATGCTATCCGGATGGAGCACTGCTGGTAGGCTTGCTTGTCCATATTGCATGGAGAAAACAGATGCTTTTACATTGCAAAACGGTCGAAAACAATCTTGGTTTGATTGTCATCGCAAGTTCTTACCACCAGACCATCCATGGCGGAGAAATAAAAATTGGTTCAAGAAGAATAGAGTTGTCAATGACAATGCACCTCGGATAAAGACTGGTGAAGAGATACTTAATGAAATTGAGTCATTGGGTCTTATGAAGGTAACAGAACTAGGGGCTGATAAGAAGAATTCTCTTATAAGCGAGAGTTATGGATGGAAAAAGCGTAGTATTTTTTGGGATTTGCCATATTAGAGTTCCCTTCTCATTAGGTATAATTTAGATGTTATGCACATTGAGAAGAATTTCTTTGATAATCTATTCAATACCCTTATGAACATTGATGGTAAAACAAAGGATAATTTCAAAGCAAGAGCGGATATGGAAAACCTTTGTCGTCGTAAGGAGTTGGCAAGAAATCCAACAACTGGCAAGTTCCCAAAAGCATGTTACGCATTAGACAAAGATGGGAAAAAAACTGTTTGTGAATGGTTAAAGACATTGAAGTTTCCAGATGGTTACGCCTCAAACATAGGACGATGTGTGGATTTAAAAAAATACAGAATGTTTGGGATGAAAAGCCATGATAGTCATGTTTTCATGCAACGGTTATTACCTATTGCTTTTCGGGAACTACTACCAACAAAAATATGGGAAGCAATTACTGAGATTGGGAGTTTCTTTAAACAATTGACAACAACAATTATTAGTACAAATGACATGTTAAGGCTAGAAGAAGAAATTCCCATTACACTTTGTAAGCTCGAGCGATACTTCCCACCTGGCTTCTTTGATTCAATGGAGCATCTTCCCATTCATCTTGCGTACGAAGCACGGATTGCGGGACCAGTCCAATATCGTTGGATGTATCCGTTTGAGAGGTAAGTTTTAATAGATTTGTTAACATACTTTATTTATATTATTGTGTCTTACGGTGGTCATGTTTTTTAAATTAGGCATAATGGTAAAATAAAGAAAAATGTGCGTAACAAAGCAAGAGTTGAAGGCTCGATTGCTAATGCATATTTAGTTGAAGAGGCATCATCTTTTTGTGCCTATTACTTCGAAGACCATATATATACAAGGCACTGTAGAGTACCTCGGAATGATGATGGCGGTATTGATGAGTGTGATAACATGGAAGAGACATTGTCAATATTCAAAACTATTGGCCGTCCATTGGGAAGAGGGAAAAAAAGGAGATTAACAGAGGTTGAAAAAAAGGCAGCCCACTTATATATTCTACTAAATTGCGAGGAACTTTCTCCTTTCATTAAGTAAGTACTAATACTCTTTAAGTTTAATTGATGTATTATAGCCCTTTTAATTAATTTTTGTCATTTTAATTTTTTTTAGTGTGTTTACCAACTCACTTCGGTCCTCCTTCCCCAATCTTAGTGAGTATGAGGTTGAAAGACGATTAGAGATTGAGTTTCCCACCTGGTTCAAAGATCATGTAAGTTAGTCAATTAAACAATATCTGCCAATGTTGTTAATTGATTCGAGATATATATCTTACTGCATTTTCCTTTATAGGTTCATAATCCAGAAAATCATGTGGATAATCAATTCATTAAGGATCTAGCTTTGGGTCCTTTATACACTGTTCATGTGTTTACAGGGTATTTCATAAATGGTTACAAATTTCACACAGAAGGACGAAGCTCAAATAGAGTTACATCTAATAGTGGTGTGTGTATTAGAGGTACAAACTACTCGGAAATATCAAGTGATTATTATGGTAGGTTGATAGAAGTTGTAGAGGTGGAGTATCCGGATTTACCTATAAAACGTACAGTTTTGTTCAAGTGTGATTGGTATGATCCAACTCTTAATTCTGGAATGAAAGTTCATCCGAGTTATAACCTGGTAGATGTTAATCACACAAAAAAATTTCAGAAGTATGAGCCTTTCATTCTAGCCACACAAGCCGAGCAAGTTTGTTTTGTGCCATATCCGTCTCTTAGAAGAGATAAGGTGGATTGGTTGGCTGTAATCAAAGTTAAAGAACGATCAATAATTAATCATCCGACGATTTCATCAAATCTTAATGAGAATGTTGATGCCCCTCTCCAAGAAGATGTGGTCGGTCAACCTTTTGTTGCGCTCGAGAGGGACTTATCTGAACAAATAAATGATCCAGATGGAAATGAAATTGAATTAAATGAGAATGATGAAGAACCTGATGGTTTTGTTGAGCCTGACTTCTCTAATGAAGATATTGACGAATCGAATGATATTAGTAGTGATGATGAATAAGCTAGTATATATTTAAGCACATGTTGTATTGAATTTATTTTTGAGTGATTTTTTGGAATTATGACTTGCTTATTTGATACCATTATTTTTCTTTCTTGCCTTGCCTTGCGATAAAATTTTTTTTTATATTAATGCCCTGCACTAGCAAACGTGAAAAGACAATACATGTTTCATTTTTATTGAAAAATGTCCTTTCTTGTTACATTACTGCAGTCTGCAGGCATTTAGATGATTTGCTAAATCAAATTTCCAAATTCAAGATGAAGCTGCAAATGAATTTAATAAATTTTTGACAGTCTTTTTAATATTAATATACTTATGTAATGTAATTATTGATCAATTATTTTTAGATGCCACGTAATGCCTGTCTGAAGCTTGTTGGTAATGTACTTGAATTATTATTCTATGTTTACAATCAATTTCTCCTTTTTGCAAAATCTGCTTGAAATCTGGTTGTAAAGTTTGCAAAATACAACCAGATAGAAGTACTCAAAGTTTGCAAAATATAGCTAAACATGATAAATGGTTAATGTGTATGGATAGAAGTACTCAAGGTAAGAATTCTGCCACTTGTTTGCATATTTTTGCTCATAATTGGAATTTTCAAGGTCTACTTGTGTGAGTTGATCTTTGACTGTACCTCCTCCTCTCTATCTTAAATTTCTTTTCCAGGTGCTAACTATTTGTATGTGAAACAGGCTATTTGCAGCACTCTAGAAGATTCTTGTTTTGGCTAATTAGCTTAGGTAAAGAGTTATAAGATTGAAAAGCAAGTAGCAGCAACACTCAGCCTATAAGATTGAAAATCAAGCAGCAGGTAGTAGTGTCTATATTGCATCTCTGTTTTTCAGATTGTAGCACTAAAGTTGTTTATCTACTTACTAATATGTTCTAATGCTGTTATGATAGCTATGACTAGAGGAAAAGGGAAAGCATCTGTTGGTAGAGGACGTGGGATGACTAAAGGTCGAGGATTTGCATCAAGCAGTCAACCATGGGATGGAAGTTTTTTATCCCGTCGAACAAGAATTCTCTTAAATTGCGATGAAGTTCCCCCTTCCACTCCACCAACAATAGCCCCTACCATTGCACCTAACATGACAAACCAAACATATCCACCTGCAACAGCCCCTACTATTGCACCTAACATAACTCCTCATGCTTCTCCACCAGCAACAGCCCCTACTGTTGAACCTGCTGCTGACAATACTACTTCTACTCCAATAAATAACAATCTAGGGATGGTTGATAGTAATGGTACACCTAGGTCTGATAGTGTTAGCTTTCATGGGAGGGCAAGTGCACAAAAAATAATCTTAATCACATATGCTTCGACAGAGGGAGAAGGAGAATTTTATCCTTCAGAGATTTCTCATAAAGTAAGTGAGGTAATTATAAATAGCTTCAAAGAAAAGTTGGTGAAGGAGGGTTGGCGATGGAAATGTGTACCAAACGCGATAAAGGCTTTCTATTGGAAAGAGTTCAAGGTCTATGAGTTAATTTTATTATTCAACTAATAGCTAATTGTGTTATCTTTGTAAATTTTTAATACTTTCAATTTAACTTCTTTTTTTTTAGAAACAATTTCGATGGGAAGCTGAAATTGAAGGTTTAGTTAGAGGTGCATGGCTTAAAAAAGCGGCGGCGCGCTATAGAGACATGATATGCAAGTGGAAAAGGCAACCTCGAGCAGAATTCATTGAGGAAGATGTTTGGAATGCTTGGCATGAAGTATGGAAGACTCCAGAGTATGTGAAATTAGCCACCCAAGCATCTATAAATCGAAAATCTGAGGTAGCAGGGCAAGGGACTGGTCTTTCTAGGCACACTGGTGGATCAATTTCGTTCACGGAGCATGCAAGACGCATGGTAAGCCTGTTATGTTGCTGCCATTTAAAATGGTTGTTGTTGTTTGTGTTGCTGCCATTGTATATATGTTGTGTGTAGTTCTTATTGCTTCCATGTTGCTGTCTGTTATGTTGATGCCATTTCATACTCTTGTGTTTACTTTGAAATATATGTTGTGTGTAGTTCTTATGATACCAAGCTGAATAGCATGTTAATTGAGTATGAAATACTGTTTCGGTTCAGTTTATATTGTTGTTCATAACGTTTGGCATCAAAACTCTGCTTGAAAAATAAGTTTCCAAACTGAATTGAACATTTGATATACCCAGCTCCATATTTGCTGAATTGGCATCAAAACTCGGCTTATTATCTATGTGCACTTTGAACTTTGAAGGATCTTTTACCAAACAACTGGCTATCATCTGCTTAAAAGACTAAAGAAGAAAAGAAAAGATGTATGTCATGCAGCATAATTACACCAAAGATACTAACTTACTAGCTTGTTGAAAGCGTACCTTAAAGAACTTCTTGTCTCTTTAACCAGTTCTAAAGCAGTTATCCCAAAAGACCAGTTCTAAAGCAGTTATCCCAAAAGACCAAATATCAGCTCTGTAGGAAATTTTCCAAACAGTTCAAAATTACTTCTATCCAATCAATGTAAATTGAATTTACTTGGTTAGATCCAGTAATTCATGGTAGAATACTCCACCACCATCAAGTTAGTTTGAATACAAAGCTAGGACAAATAGCTTCCTCAAGTAGGTTAGAAGCAAATATCTCAGAACTTGAAAAATAAGTTGATCCAAATTATCGTTCATATGCACTGGTACCAAGATCACTTCTGTTCAAAGAAAGAACTACTAATATCTCCATTTACAGTACTTGTAATGACAAATTATCAAAACAATTACGGAAGATTGACCACATATACCAATATTCTTGTACCATATATGTCATTCTCAAAAATGGTTAGAAATAGGCCCAATTCCCTTGTCTACTGACTTTTTTGCAGATTGGACAAGCTTTACATCATTTCTTGAAAGGTAGGAAGCAAGCCTCGATGTCATAGACTTTCAAAAACTCTAGCATAACACAGATCCTAGTAATTTGTAGCAGACACCAAAACAGATATGCAAGTAACTTGGAACTAAAGTATAAATCTCTTTGAATTCTTTAATTAGAAAAAACATTTATTTCATGTTAACCAAAAAAAATATTTATGCAAATATTAATTTCATGTGTTCCATAAAACAACACCAATAATGAAACCTCTTTTTGCTCCAAACGTTTGTTTAGCTCATTCAACGCTTTATCCATGGCACTCTGAATAAGAGCATGTTCCCACTCTTTTGCAGCTTCATCAATTTCCCCAGAACTGTCACCTGCAGAATACAAGTTTGGCCAAAACAGATACATGAGTTGCCTAACATACCAAACTAATACTACTAGGACCTAACCAAGTCATATCCATGCAGCTGCTCCATGACCTCAGGTGCCATCCTGCAACACAAACATATGAGGACTGTAAATAGTATTATGGTTTGTCAGAGCAACTGCCTAAGACATTTAATATTATCAATTCTAAATAGATATTGTGAGAACAAAAAAAAATCAGTTATAATATGCTTTAATGATTTTATCAATAAAAAGTTTACTTAAATATATATGAGTTTCACTTCAAAAAGCCTTGAGGACAGACGTGCATTCATTAACCTTTTATCTATTACAACTACAATTATCCTTAATCCCAACCATCATTAACCTATTAAAATAAAAATGAAATTAAAAAATGAACATATAATTTATTACCTTTTGCCGGATGGACCACATATTTTCCTCTTGCCACCAATCAAGCTTTGTACTTGGAAATAATAGATAGTTATAATGGCATATTTAGCATCATAGGTTAGAGTCTAAGAGGTAAAATTACTACTCAACTCAATTAAACATTAATCTCAATTTAATGGAGTTGACTGTATAGTTTTTTTTTCCATCATAAACAATTACTTTTCAAGAAATAATGTAAATTACTGTTTGCTTACAGGCTATATTTGCTGCTGATTGTGATTTCATAAATTCATACATTTCATAAACCTACTTATATATATGTAATCCTAGTTGTTGGCTGCTGTGTGACTATTTCCCTTTTATTTTGTTTTGTTTTATCCTTATATTTGGATCGCCGTGTGGCGTGATTCCATGTTCATATGCTGCCCGTTTGTGCATGCAATACGTTGTAATTAATTTATGTTTCAATGGTCATTTCAATTTGGCAGAAGGAAAAAGATGTCGAAAAAAGAGAACCTTCAAAAAGTGTTATCTTTCTTAATATGCATACTAAGAAAGATAAAAGAGGGGATCCAGCTGAGTTCATCGATAAGCGTGCTGAAACTGTCTATGTAAGTTTGATTTCTTTTGATTCATTATAATTTTAAAATTTTGAAACAATTTACTTTAATTGTACATTTATATATGTTGTAGGAGAATTTTAAGCGACTTAAAGATACTGTTGTACAAAACTCGGAGATGGATTCTGAAGAAGATAATAGCATTCATCTTGATGAGGACCTGTTATTCATCGAGGCAGCTGGAGGAAAAAAAAAGAATCGCATTTATGGCCTTGGATCAGCAAAGGGAGGGTCATATGCTTCAAGTTCCTCATCAAATGCACCAACTACAACTGCTCAACAAGAAACGCTTAATAACTTGAATGAACGATAGTCAAAGCTTGAAGAAATGATGGTTAATCTTATCAAAGAAATAAAAGAAGACCGAGAGGAATCAAGGCTATGGCGGGCATCATTTGCACCACCTCTTACAGATGACTCTGCTGATATAGGTTCACCAAATGACAATTATTTTGATGATTAAATATTAAGTTACGTTGTTATTTCTATATCTTTAGGTATAATATTATATGAATTTTTAGGATTTACATTTGAGATTAAACACTTATCCCCTGTAGTACTTTGGATTTTTTTTTAATTATAATTGTTCTTTGGAGTTTAATTTTAGCATGTTTAATAAAAATATTATTTTGCAAATGCTATGGAATTTGCTACAGAATGTGGTATTATTGGCTACGGAATTGCTTTGGAAATTAGCTACATAATTGCTACAGGCATTTAGCTACGGAATGGTAACTACGAAACTGTTTCATAGCAAAGGACCTTAGCAACGGATGTTCACCTACGGAACTGCTACGGATTATATTTCCGTAGCTTACAACCTTAGCTACGGAATTACTACGGACGTTCACCTACGAAACTGCTACGGATTATATTTCCGTAGCTAACAACCTTAGCTACGGAATTACTACGGATGTTCACCTACGGAACTGCTACGGAAATATAATCCGTAGCTAACAACCTTAGCTACGGAACTGCTACGGAAATATAATCCGTAGCTAACAACCTTAGCTACGGAACTGCTACGGATTATGTTTTCGTAGCTAACAAACTTAGCAACGGAATTACTACGGAAACGTAGCTACGGACTTGTTTAGCTATGGAATTTTTGAAGAAAAGTTTGAAGGGTTATTGCTACGGACTGTCAGTAGCTAATCCGTAGCTATAGTTGCTACGGAAACAGTTTCTGTAGGTAAAAAAGCTTTGCTACGGGTTTTTAGCTACGGAAAATTTTTCGTAACAATTCCGTAGCTAATCCGGTAATAGCTACGGACTTGCTACGGAATTGGCCGTAGCTAAACTGCATTTTTCTTGTAGTGTACCAAAGCCAATGTGGCTAGGGCATCAGCCATCTGATTTTCTTCTCTCGATAGGTGTATAAACCTACACTCCTTAAAGTTCTTCTTCATCATGGTCAGGTAATGGTGGTATGGTTTTAATTTTTCTTCTTTCAACTCCCATTCTCCATTTACTTGGGATACTACTAGCAATGAATCACCAAAAACTTCCACCTTATCCACCTTCATAATCATTAGGGTTTCCAAACCAAAAATACAAGCTTCGTATTCCACCATATTATTAGTTGCCCTAAATTTTAGCTTTTTGGCTAAAGGGATAAGTTCTCCTTTAGGCGATTCTAGTATAACTCCCAAACCTACTCCTTTCCTGTTTACTGCTCCATCAAAATACATTTTCCACCCTTGTACTTCAATTGCTTCTAAATGGTCATCATGAAATTCCAAGATTACTTCTTCACTTTTCTGATAATGGTTGTTGGGCCAGGAATTCTGCCACCGCTCTACCTTTGATTGTTTTCCTGGTTACATACTCAATTTGGAATTCTTCTAATATAATCAACCATCGACCATATTTCCCAATCAAAGATGGTGTCTCTCTCAAGTACTTCATTGGATCCAACCTAAAAATTGCTTGCACACTATACGATTGAAAGTAATGCTGCAACTTCTTAGAAGACCAAACCATGGCTATACAGGTCTTTTCAAAGATACTATACTTAATTTCATAAGGTAGGAGCTTTCTACTCAAATAGTAAACTACATGCTCAATCCCTAACTCATCTGCTTAGGCTAGCATGGCTCCAATTGACTCTTCTTCTACTGCTAAGTATAGTAATAGAGGCTTGCCAGGTTTAGATGGTTTTTAAACAGGTGGATTCAACAAATACTCTTTTATTCACTCAAAGGCCTTTTGACATTCTTCATTCCATATGACCGGCTAATTCTTTTTAAGCAATTTGAAGATAGGCTCACAAATTGTTGTGAGTTTTGCTATGAATATGCTAATGTATTGTAATTTACCAATAAATCCCTGAACTTCTCTCTTTGTCTTAGGGTCCGACATATCCCTAATTGCTTTAACTTTTTTAGGATCAATCTCAATGCCATTTGGACCAATCACATGTCCTTGCCTGAAGTAACACTGAACACACACTTCTTCGGGTTCAATCTTAGCTTATATTTCAAAGTTCTATCGAAGAATAATTCTAAATTTTGGAAGTGTTGTTCCCTTGTATCCGATTTAACCATCATATCATCAACATATACTTCAACTTCTTTGTGAATCATGTCATGAAATAATTTGGTGGCCATCCTTTGGTAGGTTGCCCCAGCATTCTTTAAGCCCAACGGCATCACCCTATAACAAAATATACCCCATGTAGTAATGAAAGCAGTTTTGGCTTTATCCTCTTTGGCCATTAACACTGGTTGTATTCGGAAAATCCATCTACAAATGAGTGTAGCACGCTAGAGGCTGCACTATCAATGAGAACATCTATATGAGGTAAAGGAAAATCATCTTTAGGGGAAGCCTTGTTTAAATCTCTATAATCCACACAGACCCTTTTCCTTCCATCTTTCTTTGGCATAGGTACTATGTTGGCTAGCCAATCTGGATATTCTGTCACTTTGAGGAACTTCACTTGTATTTGCTTAGTGACCTCTTCTTTAACCAATTCAGCCCACTCAGGTCTTAATCGCCTAAGCTTTTGTTTGACAGGTTTTATGTGAGTGTAAGTAGGAATATGATGCTCGACTATGTCTCGATCTATTCCAGGCATATCCTTATAGACCAAGCAAATACTTTTTAAATATTTTTTCAAATATCTCTCTCTCCTCAGGAGTAAGGTCGGATGCTATGCTAATGATTTTAGGATTTTCGGTTGTTCCCAAATTTAATGATTGTGTGTTAACAGAATTAATATTAATGATGCTCAAGTAACTGCTATTTGAATGTATGCAACCATCAGGAGAAACATCACACAAGTAAACAAAATCAGACTTTATTGCATTCATTTTGGAAAAGAAAACATCATCATCCTCGTACAAAGCAGACAAATTAAAATCAAAATCAAAATCATTGTTCTCAAAATCATAAGGCAGGATGTCTTCAAACTTTTCTTCAACCAGGGCAGCAATCTCCTCCGGAGTCTTCTCAGCTTTTAGGATAGCTTTTCTCTTCTCTTTTGGATTGGATTCTTTGTTGGCTGACAAGGTGAGCTCTTTCTTCACTTGGTCGATTAGCTCAGCCACATCTGAAAAAATTTTAAAACCCGGGATCAACTTTCCCATGAACATGATTGGCTCGGGCTTTCCTTGGAGTTGTCCCATATCTGGAGCCTTGACAAAGATTTCTTCAAGTGGTGGGAAGCTCATCTTCTCACCCTTCTTTGGTTGGACATTGTTGGCTTCATCATATCCCAACCCTTTCTTGGAAGTTTGAGTTCTAAAGTCTGGCAGCTTTGTCAAACCGGCCTTACCCTTTCCAAGACCAACTCTGGGAAGGTAGTTTATGTTCTTCATCATATTCAAAACTTTGAGTCCACTACTTCATCATCAAAAATTGCAGCTACTTGGAAACCATTGAGAGGCCTCTCAATCATTAGAATGTTAACAATCTCATTATCTTCAGCTTCAATGACCACTGTCTCATCTCCGTTAGGGAACTTAATCTTTTGATGAAGGGTGGAAGGAACTCCACCAAAAGGATGAAACCATGGTCACCCCAAGAGTAAGGCGAAGGTAATCGGTATGTCTAAAACAAAAAATTCAACAATAGATTCAATTGGACCAACCTTGATAGCAGCTTTGAAAGTCCCTTCGGCATGTCTCTTAGTGTTGTCATAAGCCCGAATTATTACCTCGGTCTGGTTTAGATCTCTTGTTGACATGGCTAGCTTTGGCAATTGGTTTCTCGGTGCTTTTTAGAAGTAGCTAATAAGTCCCAAATTCTAACACTTGCTTAGGTTCTTTTCAATTGCTTGAGCACAACATCATCTTCTTCTTCTTTATTTTCTACTTCAACTTCCTTACTCTTATTAGTTTCTACCTCCTTAGGTGGTGGCCTTGCATAAGGCTTACCGGATCTAGTGTTCATTACTTCATCTTCTTTGGGATCAGACCAAGTTCACTCCTCTTTCTTGGATACTATATCATCATCACTATCGCTTGAATCCCAAAACCCATTGACAACACAAATCATTACCTCTTTACCCACCATAACTTGTTTAATTCCACCAAATACCTCTTCTTCTTTGGTTGCTTCTCCACCCACATCTTGAAAAGAAGACATGACAAAATCCTCATGCAAACCTCCTCCGATCATGAAGGTTGTAAGAGGTGGTACTCTATTGAACTTTGGTAATGGGTTGTCTTTGGTGTTTGGCTTGTTGGGCTCGGGTAGCTTCCCATTATCAATTAAAATTTGGATCTCATGTCTCAACCTCACACATCTATCTATGTCATGCCCTTGCATTTGGTGAAATTGACAAAATGCTTTAGTGTCGATATTAGGTGGGAGAGGGTTAGGCAAAGGATGAGGATTTAAGGGTTGTATCAATCCATTCCTTTGAAGCTTATAGAGAACCCAAGACATCGGTTTCCCCAATTCCGAAAATTGTCTCCTCGTTCCTTGGTTAGTAGTGTCAACACCGACTGCCTTTTGCATGCTTTGGCTGCCAGACTGATAATTATCTTTCTCGTTCTTTCTTGTTGAAAAATGGTTCTTCTCTCTTTGCCATTCTTTAATTTGCAAACCAGCTTGGAGAAGGTCTTTGAAATCACAAATGAGTGTATGAGACATCCTTTCACGTAGACTAGGCAACACCCCTCTCACAATCATCCTTATTTAATTGGATTCATCAGGCCTCTTCTTGAGTAAAGCGGCCTTGTTTCTCCATCTCTTCACATAATCTACAAAATTCTCATTTGACCTTTACCTAATGGACTCCACTTCCATCTCGACATTATATCCATATTGTTAGATGAGAGCTTTGTAAAGCAGATCCCAACTCTTTTTTGTTCCATCATCTAAGGTATTGAACCAATTTTGGACAACAGGGTCCAATGAGAGCTTAAAGTACCTTAGAGTTTGAGCCTTAGTAGCTCGAGCAGACTGCATAGCAGTGATATACTGCTTCACATGGAGGTGAGGATTTTCGGTTTCATCAAACTTCGCGAAGGATGGCATCTTGAACTTGTACAGGACTTCTTCATCTAGCTCAAATAATTTGTCAACTTCGGACATTTCCTCAGTTTTCAGTTTCTTCTCAAATTTCTTTTCTAAATCAGCAATCATCTTTTCAACATCAGAAGTTTCGGTCTTCTCCATAGTTGATCTTTCAACAATCTTTGGTTCTTTCTTCTTGTCTTGAGGATCTTGGCAGTATTGAGCCAAATCATCATCATCATCAATGATCACCATTTCATCATCAAAAACCACTTCACCAACTTTGTTCTTCCCTTTTTCCTTTGGCTTCTTAGTGCTAGCAGATGCCTCAACATGATTTTCTAAGATTGCAGTCAATTGGTTCTTCATGGTCTCAGCTAAGGCCTCTTTTATTTCTTCCATCTTGGCGTTGAGGGCCTCATCCACCATCCTTTGAATTTGTTCGAGATCCATTATTTTTGGTGAGCAAGTGATTGAGTCATTGCTAGATTCTTCACTTTCAGCATAGGTTGGATTGTCGTAAGCTTTTGAACTATCATAATCCAGGGCTGTGAGCAGGAAAGGATCAATGATATGAAATGCAAATGTATGCATGTATGCATGTATGCACAAACAATAGACAAACAAGGATAAATAGGACGTTCCTTCCAACCTTATAACATCCACACACGAATGGCTAGTCTCTTTTCCTAGGTATATGGCTAACAAAATACCAACATGGGGTATCTTATTTTCGAATAGATCCCTCGGACGTTTCAAGCAATAGTTATATTTTGCAAAAATGGAAATCAATTTATGATAATTCCCATTAATTAGGTTTTATTCCATTTAACCAACTAATATAGCTTTTATGTTACATTGGATTAAAACTAAATTAAAAGGTTTATTATAGATAGATTTCTCACTTGAAAAGAGTATCTAATGGTTCATGCCAAAAACAAGCCCATGATTAATTATTTCTTAGTATAAACTAGGCTCACAATTGATTTTTGGTATTTCATAATTGACCTAAATATTTTGCAAACTCTTTGTAAGTAAAGGTTGGATGAAAATAATTTTATCTCTAAGCCCATTGTAGAAAGATTTTAGAAAACAAAACATATTTTGGGCTTAGTATTTGGGCCATGAGCAAAAGAATTCTTGATTTGTTTTTTAGAAAAGTTTTATGTCCAAAGACCATCATAAAAAGTCTTAAAAATAGTTTTAGTCTTTTGGACTTTTAAAGAAAAATTTATTTTGAGCTTACAATATACTTAGATCATATTAGAAAAAGAACAAACCAAATAAGCTATGATTTAAGCCAAGATAAATTAACCATAGTAAAAAAACATGCATTTGGGGTAAAAAACTAAGGAAAGTAACCAGACCAATTACATGAGCTTTAGTCTTTGGGTAAAAAGGCTTAGGTTCCCATAGCAAGTATATACCAAATGGTATGAGGCTATGAGTGGTTATGCCATGCTCGATCTCCATACCTTGAGTGAAAGTATGGTATCCCTTACATAACACAACACGGGCAACACGAGAGTCCTAACTCATGCACACGATGCAATCTAATATGATGCAATGGATAATATCATTATAAGAAAGAATAGAATAATATAAAGACCAATGGAATCAACTTCTCTTATCCCCAGTGGAGTCGCCACTGTGAGCGGGGATTTTCGTCCCCACTCCCGGTGGAATGGTTCTTGCGACTTCGGCACTATTTAGGCTCGGGGCCTTAGAGAACATGGACCTAAGTTTGGAGAAAATGGAGTCGCCACCCGGACGGGTCGGGAAAAAGAAAGGGGTGGATGACTCGATTCCTAAGGAATCCCCAACCCCCTAATGGGTTCGGAAAGTTGGATACGTGTGGGGAAGGTGAGAAATGGCCTAGCACCCCTACAATGCCCAGTTCATTGGAACCGGCCTCCTTTACAGGTCTTAATATTATAGAATTCTTAAATATAACAATATTATCCATATTAGACACAATAATTAAACTAAAGCATCGATATATTGAAAATCAAAACAATGTCCAAGCAAAACAAATAAATGGACACCCATCCGAAGATGGAAACATGCCCTTACATAATCCATGCCTAAATAGGACACCCACTGAAAGGTAGAAACATGTCCTTTACATTGGTTCTAAAATATAAAAAGCAATTTAAATTACATGATATTTAACTAATGAGGTACCCACAAAGTGGAAACATACCTCTTAGAACATTTGGAAATCTAAATAAATCGATAAAAGTAAATAACCATTCATCGTAAATAAATCATTCATCAAAGATATTAAACATCAATATAATGTAAACATCCATCCATGATAAACTAAATAATCAAGCATTGAACTTAAATAAATCAACAAAGCATTGAAAATAAATTAAAGCATAATCAAATATGAAACTGAATAAAGCAAGTAAAGATTCAAATTGGGGCTACAGTTTCTATTTAAGATTCTTTATTTAATGTGTTTAGGGTTTTGGAATT
Source organism: Garcia nutans (assembly GCA_947685225.1). Taxonomy (NCBI): domain Eukaryota; kingdom Viridiplantae; phylum Streptophyta; class Magnoliopsida; order Malpighiales; family Euphorbiaceae; genus Garcia; species Garcia nutans. Next base: position 10,520,319 of record CANTUV010000033.1, on the reverse strand, counting down.
TATATGTTTAAACTACTGTGAATTTTAAAGGAATTGAAATGGATTAAAGTTTTATAATTTAAGAGGTTGATAAAATTCTTTGATTAAACAAATCAGTGTTTGAGAAGTGAAATCATGAAACTAGGGTTTGAACACTTTAAAACATTTAGATTTATGATTTACAGTTACTGAATTATAGTTTTTAAGCTTACTGTGTAGAATTATAGCACTTAAATTTATATGGTTTTAAGGTTTTCAAAATTAGGGTTTAGAAAAATTAGGGTTTAGTTTAGCTAGTTTAGGGTTTACTGTATTGGGTTTTGGAGTTGAATTAGGGTTTTAGAATTTTAGAATTAGGGTTTTGGAGAATGCATTATGTTTTAGAATTTGAAAATCAATTGATAATTTTATGAAACTTTATGAAAATAAACAAAATGATTTATGGTTTATAAAAACAAAAAAGTTATTATTTAGGGTTTTTGGAAAGAAACAGAATTCAATTTAAGATTTTGAAAAATTGGAAAGCAAATTAGGGTTTTGAGATTTTGAAGAAACAAAAACAACAACTTTAAGATTTTTGGAAAACAAATAAACGAATTAAGGTTTTTAAACTTTAGAAAAGGTGAATTGAGGTTCTAGGGTTTTTTGAATCAAAAGAGATAATTGGATGATTTAAGCTACTGTGAAGAAATTAGACAATTGATTCATACCTCCGTTTGTTGGTTCCACCAAAAATTTCTTCTTGGATGAAGAAGAACAAAGACAAGCTTTGCTGCCTCTGATGGATTGAATTGCTTGTTTGCTCTCTCAAAAGTTCGATCAATCTTACTGCCAGAAGGAATTCTTAAAATTCAAAGTTTTCCTCCTCAATTTTGGTCTCAATTTCTCTTTCAAATCCCCCTATCTCTTTTTGTGTTGTTTTAGTCCTTATTTATAGAAGAATTTTGTGATTAATTTTAGTTATTCATGAAATCTAACATTAACTAAGAAAAGGAAACCGAAACCTAATTGTATTTGGTTTCAAAAAAATTTGCGTTGAAAAATTTCGTTGGCGAAAAAAACTGCTGCGGAAAAATTGCGCTGGCAAAAAAAAAACTGCAGCGGAAAAATTACGCTGGAGAAAATAGTTGTCGCAGCTGACTACGGCAATGGGGGGCAAATTGGCCTACGGGGATTTTTGTCCCCACTCTCGGTGGAATGGTTCTTATGACTTCGACACTGTTTAGGCTCGGGGCCTTAGAGAACAAACCTAAGTCCAGAGAAAATGGAGTCGCCACCCGGACGGGCCGGGAAAAAGAAAGGGGCGGATGACTCAATTCCTAAGGAATCCCCAACCCCCTAATGGGTTCGGAAAGTTGGGTACGTGTGGGGAAGGTGAGAAATGGCCCAGCACCCCCACAATGCCCGGTTCATTGGAATCGGCCTCCTTTATAGGTCTTAATATTATAAAATTCTTTAATATAACAATATTATCCATATTACATACAATAATTAAAATAAAACATCGATATATTGAAAATCAAAACAATGTCCAAGCAAAACAAATAAGTGGACACCCATCCGAAGATGGAAACATTCCCTTACATAATCCATGCCTAAATAGGACACCCACCGAAAGGTAGAAACATGTCCTTTACATTGGTTCTAAAAATAAAAAAGCAATTTAAATTACATGATGTTTAATTAATGAGGTACCCAACAAGTGGAAACATACCTCTTACAACATTTGGAAATCTAAATAAATTGATAAAAGTAAATAACCATTCATTATAAATAAATCATTCATCAAAGATATCAATCAAAATATAAAATAAACATCCATCCATGATAAACTAAATAAATCAAGCATTGAACTTAAATAAAGTAACAAAGCATTGAAAATAAATTAAAGCATATAATAGACCACATAATCAAAGCGAAATCAAATATAAAATTGAATAAAGTAAATAAAGATTCAAATTAAGGCTACTGTTTCTATTTAAGATTCTTTATTTAATGTGTTTAGGGTTTTGGAATTTTAATATTATCTAGGGTTTGTAATTCTTAGCTACTGTGAACTTTAAAAGAATTGAAATGGAGCAAAGTTTTAGAATTTAAGAGGTTGATAAAGTTCTTTGATTAACCAAATTAGTGTTTGAGAAGTGAAATCATGAAACTAGGGTTTGGACACTTTCAAACATTTAGATTTATGTTTTACGGCTACTGAATTATGGTTTTTAAGCTTACTGTATTTGAATTACAACATTTATATTTATATGGTTTTAAGGTTTTAAAAATTAGGGTTTAGAAAAATTAGGTTTAGGTTAGCTAGTTTAGGGTTTACTGTTTTGGGTTTTGGAGTTGAATTAGGGTTTTAGAATTTTAAAATTAGGATTTCGGAGAATGCATTAGATTTTAGAATTTGAAAATCAATTGATAATTTTTTGAAGTTTTATGAAAATAAAAAAAATAATTTGAGGTTTAAAGAAACAAAAAAGATGTTTTTAGGGTTTGTAGAAAGAAACAGACTCAAATTTAGGATTTTGAAAAGAAACATGTTCAATTAGGGTTTTAAGAATTTGAAGAAGCAAAAATAACAATTTTAAGATTTTTGGAAAACAAATAAATGAATTAAGGTTTTAAGCTTTAGACAAGGTAGATTAAAGTTCTTAGTGTTTTTTTATTTTGAAGAAACAGAAACAATTACTTTTGATCTATAGTGATGAAGCTACTGTGAATTCATGAAACAAATAAAGAAATTCATACCTTCGTTTGTTGGCTCTACAAAAAATCACTTCTTGGATGAACAAGAACAAAGACAAGCTTTGTTGCCTTTGATGGATTGAATTGCTTGTTTGCTCTCTCAAAAAGTCTGATTGATTCAAAGTTTTCCTCCTCAATTTCGGTCTCAATGGCCTTGGGCGACGGAAAAATCATTGTGCGGCGAAATGGCCTTGGGCCATTTCGCCCGCAGATTATTTCAACAGGCAAAATGGCCCGCAAGCCAATTTTTGCCCGCTGCCGTAGCTAGCTGCGGAGTTTTTTTTGCCAGTGCATTTTTTCCGTAGCTATTTTTTTTCGCAAACGTAATTTTTCTGCAGCAGTTTTTTTTCGCCAGCAAAATTTTTCCGATGCAAATTTTTTCGAAACCTAATACAATTAGGTTTCGGTTTCCTTTTCTTAATCAATATTAGATTCCGTGAATAACTAGAATTAAACATAAAATTCTTCTATAAATAAGGACTAAAATAACATAAAAGGAGGAGAAATTGAGACCGAAATTGAGGAGGAAAACTTTGAATCAATCAAACTTTTTGAAAGAGCAAACAAGCAATTCAATCCATCAAAGCAGCAAAGCTTGTCTTTGTTCTTGTTCATCCAAGAAGTGATTGTTGGTGGAACCAACAAACGAAGGTATGAATTTCTTTATTTGTTTCATGAATTCACAGTAGCTTCATCACTATAGATAAAAAATAATTGTTTCTGTTTCTTCAAAATCAAAAAACCCTAAGAACTTTAATTTACCTTTTCTAAAGCTTAAAAACCTTAATTCATTTATTAGTTTTCCAAAAATCTTAAAATTGTTATTTTTGCTTCTTCAAAATCTTAAAACCCTAATTGAACCTGTTTCTTTTCAAAATCCTAAATTTGAGTCTGTTTCTTTCCACAAACCCTAAAAACATCTTTTCTGTTTCTATAAATCTCAAATTGTTTTGTTTATTTTCATAAAGTTTCATAAAATTATCAATTGATTTTCAAATTCTAAAACCTAATGCATTCTTCGAAACCCTAATTCTAAAATTCTAAAACCCTAATTCAACTCCAAAACCCATAACAGTAAACCCTAAACTAGCTAACCTAAACCCTAATTTTTCTAAACCCTAATTTTTAAAACCTCAACCATCTCAAAAATTAATTCTTATTGTTTTTCACTCTCTTTCACTAAAGTTTCAGATCATTCAAGCAGGGGGCAAACTGTAGACCCTTAATTTTTGTGCCAGTCCGATCCAATATATTTTAATTAGTCCAAAATAAATTTTTTGTTGTCCAATATATTTTAATTAGTCCAAAACAATTTTTATTATCTTAACTAAATAATATTTGCTTTAGTATTTAATTTTTATAATTAATAAAAAATAAAATTAATAATAAACAAATAAAAGAAATCGACGACGAAAAATCGGCGATGAAAAATTTTGTCGCCGAAACAGGTTGTGGCGAAATGGCCCGCAGGCCAATTCCCCCCTCTGCCGCAGCCAGCTGCGGTAGCTTTTTTGCCAACACAATTTTTTCGCAGCTATTTTTTTCGCCTGCTGAATTTTTCCATAGCAGTTTTTTTTCGCCAGCGAAATTTTTAGGACACAAATTTTTTCGAAGCAAAATACATTTAGGTTTCGGTTTCCTTTTCTTAATTAATGTTATATTTCGTGAATAACTAGAATTAATAAAAAAAATCTTCTATAAATAAGACAAAAAACAACACAAAAAAGGGGGGATTTTAGGGGAGAAATTGAGACCGAAATTGAGGAGGAAAACTTTGAATCAATCGGACTTTTTGAGAGTGCAAACAAGCAATTCAATCCATCTAAGGAAGCAAAGCTTGTCTTTATTCTTGTTCATGCAAGAAGTGATTTTTGGTGGAACCAACAAACGAAGGCATGAATTTCTTTATTTGTTTCATGAATTCACAGCAGCTTCATCACTATAGATCAAAAATAATTGTTTCTGTTTCTTCAAAATCAAAAAACCCTAAGAACTTTAATTTACCTTTTCTAAAGCTTAAAAACCTTAATTCGTTTATTTGTTTTCCAAAAATCTTAAAATTGTTATTTTTGCTTCTTCAAAATCTTAAAACCCTAATTGAACCAATTTCTTTTCAAAATCCTAAATTTGAGTCTGTTTCTTTCCACAACACCTAAAAACATATTTTCTATTTCTATAAACCTCAAATTGTTTTGTTTATTTTCATAAAGTTTCATAAAATTATTAATTGATTTTCAAATTCTAAAACCTAATGCATTCTCCGAAACCCTAATTCTAAAATTCTAAAACCCTAATTTAACTCTAAAACCCAAAACAGTAAACCCTAAACTAGCTAACCTAAACCCTAATTTTTCTAAACCCTAATTTTTAAAACCTCAACCATCTCAAAAATTAAGTCTTATTGCTTTTCACTCTCTTTCACTAAAGTTTCAGATCATTCAAGCAGGGGGCAAATTGTAGACCCTTAATTTTTGTCTCAGTCCAATCCAATATATTTTAAATGGTCCAAAATAATTTTTGTGTTGTCCACTATATTTTAATTAGTCCAAAACAATTTTTGTTATCTTAATTAAATAATATTTGCTTTAGTATTTAATTTTTGTAATTAATAAAAAAGTAAAAATAATAATAAACAAATAAAAGAAATCGACGACGAAAAATCGGCGACGGAATATTTTGTCGCCGAATTTGGTTGCGGTGAAATGGCCCGCAGGCCAATTCCCTTTTTTGCCAGCACAATTTTTCCGCAGCAGTTTTTTTCACATGTGCAATTTTTCTGCAGCAGTTTTTTTTCACCAGCGAAATTTTTAAGACGCAAATTTTTTCGAAACAAAATACAATTAGGTTTCGGTTTCCTTTTTTTAATTAATGTTATATTTCGTGAATAACTAGAATTAATAAAAAAATCTTCTATAAATAAGACCAAAAACAACACAAAATAGGGGGGATTTTAAGGGAGAAATTGAGACCGAAATTGAGGAGGAAAACTTTGAATCAATCGGATTTTTTGAGAGAGCAAACAAGCAATTCAATCCATCTAAGGAAGCAAAGCTTGTCTTTGTTCTTGTTCATCCAAGAAGTGTTTTTTGGTGGAACCAACAAACGAAGGTATGAATTACTTTATTTGTTTCATGAATTCACTAGCTTCATCACTATAGATCAAAAATAATTGTTTCTGTTTCTTCAAAATCAAAAAACCCCAAGAACTTTAATTTACCTTTTCTAAAGCTTAAAAACCTTAATTCGTTTATTTGTTTTCCAAAAATCTTAAAATTGTTATTTTTGCTTCTTCAAAATCTTAAAACCCTAATTGAACCTGTTTCTTTTCAAAATCCTAAATTTGAGTCTGTTTCTTTCCACAAACCCTAAAAACATCTTTTCTGCTTCTATAAACCTCAAATTGTTTTGTTTATTTTCATAAAGTTTCATAAAATTATCAATTGATTTTCAAATTCTAAAACCTAATGCATTCTTCGGAATCCTAATTCTAAAATTCTAAAACCCTAATTCAACTCCAAAACCCAAAACAGTAAACCCTAAACTCGCTAACCTAAACCCTAATTTTTCTAAACTCTAATTTTTAAAACCTTAAAACCATATAAATTTAAATGTTATAATTCAACACAGTAAATCCAAAATAATGATCCAGTAGCCGTAAATCATAAATCCAAATGTTTTAAAGTATTCAAACCCTAATTTTATGATATTACCACTCAAATCCTTATTTGGTTAATCAAAGAACTTTATCAACCTCTTAAATCATATAACCTTAATCCATTTCAATTCTATTAAAACTCACAGTAGCTTAAACACATAAATTCCAAAACTCTAAACACATTAAATAAAGAATCTTAAATAGAAATAGTAGCCCTAATTTGAATCTTTACTTGCTTCATTCAATTTTATAATTGATTATGTAATCTATTATATGCTTTAGTTTATTTTCAATGCTTTGTTGATTTATTTAAGTTCAATGCTTGGTTTATTTAATTTATCATGAATGGATGTTTACTTTCTATTGATGTTTAATACCTTTGGTGAATGATTTATTTATGATGAATGGTTATTTACCTTTATCAATTTATTTAGATTTCCAAATGTTGTAAGAGGTATGTTTCTACTCTGTGGGTACCTCATTAGTTAAATATCATGTAATTTAAATTGCTTTTTATATTTTAGAACCAATGTAAAGGACATGTTTCTACCTTTCGGTGGGTGTGCTATTTAGGCATGGATTATGTAAGGGCATATTTCCATCTTCGGATGGGTGTCCATTTATTTGTTTTGCTTGGCCATTGCTTTGATTTTAATATAATGATGCTTTCTTTTAATTGTTGTGTATAATATGGATAATGTTGTTATATTTAAGAATTTTATAAATTAAGACATGTAAAGGAGGCCGGTTCCAATGAATCAGGCGTTGTGGGGGTGCTGGGCCATTTCTCACCTTCCCAACACGTACCCAACTTTCCGAACCCATTAGGGGGTTGGGGATTCCTTAGGAATCGAGTCATCCACCCCTTTCGTTTTTCCCAGCCCTTCCGTGTGGCGACTCCATTTTCTTCGGACTTTCCGTGTTCTCTAAGGCCCCGAGCCTAAACAGTGCCGAAGTTGCAAGAACCATTCCACCGGGAGTGGGGGCAAAAATCCCCGCTCACACACGCTCAACAACACGGGTGTGTCCCTAATCATGCCCTAAACCAACAACACAGAAGCTTTGACACGCTCAATAATACGGCAGTGTCACTGACGTGTCATTCATTCTGCCTCACAGAAATATTGACACGCCTAACAACACAGTCGTGTTCATGGCCATGTCAATTACTTTATCTCACAGTAGCTATGACACGCCCAATGACATGGCTGCGTTAATGGTCATGTCACAAATATTGAACTTAGCACCGTTGACACGCCCAACGACATGGCCTTGTCACTGGCCGTGTCAGGCAAAAACCATGCATTTCGAACTCTCATCCATGTAAACACAATCACTCCTAAATCCATACTACAACACCCTTAATCAACATCTTAGTTTATCTTCATAAATCACCTATCAATTCAACACTTATATAACTTCAACATATCGTAATAATAATCATTATATACATCATCCATGTACCAATTACTCAATTCCCCAACTCATTTATACTAAACCCTTACTAAACAATTTCAACAACTCATCATCATCCTCACAATAACCATATTATCATCATCTAAATACCAATTCAACACATATATATACTTCAATCTTTCATTATCATCATCTTCACACACTAACCATAAAAATATAAACTCAATCTATAGAAATCAACACAAGAAAAGAATACTTGAATTCTTTGCCAAATCTTCAATATCCACCTTCAATTCTCTTAAAGCCTTTATGAATTTGATGCGTATGTGAACAAAATCACACCTTTCTCTCTCTCTCTATCTCTCCCACATTCTAGAGGAAGAAGAAGAATAAGAAAGAAAGAAAGAAAATCTTCTCTTCCCTTTTCAAACTTATCATATATATATATATAATATAATTAAATACCCCTAAAAATTCTCCACCACAATATTTGTCCTTCCCTTTGACTTTATTTTCTTCTTTTTCTCTTGTCATTATTGACATTATTATTATTAATTAATTAATTACAATTTACTTTTCCTACACCAATATATACATCACGTATATGTTGTGTATATGTTGATATATGTATATGTCTTATATATTGTATTTATATTTCCCATACTTTTCAATTACAATATATACATATCAACCTTCATATATATATATATATCTCTTATAATATCTTCTTTACATATTTCACCAACATACTCTCTCACAACTACTATTCCAAAGTGCATCAAAAAAATTGGGGTATTATAGAAAATTCTATGATCAAAGTGATGTCAATAGAAAATTATTGAGGGCACTTAGAGCCAAAAAGAACTTTGAATCAAAGGTCTCCTTAATTGAAGAAGCTCATGATCTTAGCACATTGAGAACCGATGAAATAGTTGGAAAACTCCTCACCTTTAAGTTGCACACTGAGAAAGATGATGGCAAAGGTGAGAAGGATAAGAGGAAAGTAATTGCTTTCAAAGTTACTAAGGAAGATGAGAGCTCAAGTGTAGAAGGTAGTGATGATGATGAAGAGATGGCCATGCTTTATAAAAGAATAAGTGAATGGAAAAGAAAGAGGAGATGGAAAGCCCACAGAAGTAAATTATCAAAACCCTCCTTCAAATATAAGGAGAAAAAGAATGAAGTAAAATCTTATGAATATGGCAAACCGGGTCACATGAAAATGAATTGCTTCAAAATGAAGAATAAGAAGAAATAGGATAAAGAGAAGAAAAAATCTCTCAAGGCCACATGGGATGATGACTCCTCAAGTGAAGAAGAAGAGGAGGAGGAGGAAAGAATTGCAAATTTATGTCTCATGGCTTTTGGGGATGATGATCACACCAATGAGGTATGCCTAAAATCTATTATCAATGAAAGCATTTGGATTGTAGATAGTGGATGCTCAAGGCACATGGCTGGTAATGCAAATTTTTCCACAACTCTTACCTATAAGTAAGGAGGTAATGTAACTTTTAGAAAAAATGCTAAAGAAAAAATTATAGGCCTTGGTTCTATTGGCACGCTTGGCAAAAATATGATTGATGATGTTTGGTTTGTAGATCGATTGAAACAAAATTTGCTTAGTGTTAATCAATTATGTGATAAAGGATATAATGTCAATTTTAATACCAAATGATGCAAAATTATCGCTTATAATGGTGAACTTGCATTCAATGGAACTAGAATTGGAAACACCTACAAAATTGACCTACACTCTAATAATGCCTTTGAATGTTTAGTCACTATTAGTATTGATGCTTGACTTTGGCATTTAAGATTAGGACATGCTAATGTGGACCAATTGCATTGTCTAAGTAAAGAATAACTTGTAGATAGGCTCCCAAAATAAAATTTAATAAAACAAAAATTTATGAACCTTGTCAATTTGGAAAACAACTTAAGAGCTCCTTCAAAACTAAAAATGTTGTTAGCACTTCTAAACGCCTAGAACTAATTCATTTAGACTTGTTTACACCAAATAAAGTTGCTAACTTAGGTGGCAAGCTGTATGTATTTGTGCTTGTTGATGATTACTCAATATTTATATGAGTTAATTTCTTAGCTCAAAAGAATGAAGCTTTTAATCATTTCAAATTTTTTACAAAAAGAGTTCAAAATGAAAAAAGTTATGTGATCACCTCTATTAGAAGTGATCATGGCAAAAAATTGAAAATAATAACTTTTAAAATTTTTGCAATTAACTGGGAATAATACATAATTTTTTAGCTCCCAGAACACCATAACAAAATTATGTGGTTGAAAGGAAAAATAGAACTTTGGTAGAAATAGCTAGAACAATGCTCAATGAGTATAAGTTACCATCTTACTTTTGGGCAAAAGTCATTAATACCACTGGTTATTTTGCAAATCGTGTGTTTAAAAGGCCTTTAATAAACAAAACTTCTTATGAGATATGGAATGGATGAAAATCCAAAATTTCATACCTTAGAGTATTTGGATGCAAATGCTTCATATTAAACACCAAGGACAACCTTAAAAAATTCTCATCCAAATCGGATGAAGGCATATTCCTAGGGTATTCCTCTTCTAGCAAAGCTTATAGAGTGTTTAATAGAAGAACATTAGTTGTTGAAGAATCAATGCATGTTATCTTTTATGAATCATTTATGCTTGATCATGGGAAAGATATTGTTCTTGATGATGTTGTAGGTACACTTGAAGACCTTGAGATAAACAATGTTGTCCTAAGATAGCAACCAAGAGGGGAGTGAATTGGTTGATTTGAAGAATTGGCGGTAAATTGAAAAGTCAAAATCAAATCAAACCAAGAGTATGAGTAGAGAAGAATGAACACAAGAGAATTTATAGTGGTTTGGATTATCTCAATCCTACATCCACTTCCTTAACAACTTGTTAAGGTTCCACTAATCTTGAGTTTTTATAAGCTTAACTCTAACTTGGTATTTTCATAAGCTCACACCAAACTTTATAATGGTTTGAGATTAATCTTCACAACTGCAATAAGAGTTTTCCCAGCCTCACTCTCATAACCTAAGTGTTTCCAAGCTCACACTTATACTTTTGATGGTGTTTATTGCTCACACCCAACACTCAACCAATACAAATATAAATTTTGATACAAAGAAAATGAAAGTTATTTGTCTTAGCTACTTCAATCTTCTTGACCTATTAAACAAGAGATTTCTTAAGGTATTTATAGCCAATTTGGTCTAACTAGCTATTATGAATCATGTGATATATTTTATTAGACTAGTCTTTGTGATAATAAAATTTTTCATAGGGAGCGGTCATCCAAGCACAGAGGATGATCGCCTACAAATCTTGGGCAGCCGTCCATTTCATAGGGATGGTCGCTCCATTTAAAACTTCTTCCAACAGTGAAATGTGAGTGATCTGCTAGTTGAATCTTACCCATTCTATGATTGTCAGGACGGTTGCCCAAGGTCAGGGGATGGTTGCCCAAGGTCAGGGGATGGTTACCCTTTTTGAATTTAAATATGCTCTTACAATGGTCATTCATGTGTCACTTCTTCATTTGACAAAGTAATTTTTGGGAAAAATATGAAAGGTGTTGTCTCGCTAGTATTGAAATAGCAGTTGGATTGAATGTCTCGCGTCGAACTTATGGGCGCATACTACTACCAATCCATATGATTTTCTCTCAAAAAATATGGACAGTCACCTTTGGGAAGGGACATATAGATTTTATGTTTTAGGTTAAAGCAAGGGGATTCGTGAGAAAAGAGAAACAAAATGTACTTAAGTCTATGATTGAAGAAAATTTAAGAAAAGAAAGAAAAAAAGGCAGAAGCAGACACATGTAAGAGACATGGCCAGGTCACTAGTTGTGTCACTTTGATAAGAAAAGAAGGCAGAAGCAGACACATATAGGAGACACAGCCAAGTCACTGGCCATGTCACATGATGAAACCACTAACTTGGCCATATTCCACCTGAAGAGAAAGATAGCCAAAGAAAGGCAAAAGATGACACACCTACTAACTTGGCTGTGTCACTGGGTGTGTCACACAACACACCCACTGGCTAGGTCTTATCTCTGTGAAACACCCAATGTCTTGGCCGTGTCACTCCCACAAGAAGCATACATAGAAAGATAGTGAAGGACACATGCAAATGACTTGGTCGTGTCCAAAGAAAAATTGATAGACACGGCCAAGTCACCCATGTCTTAGTCATGTCCTTACTTGATTGCCTTTAATTATTTACACGGGTTGAAGGACAAGACGAGAGACAACATGAATTTTCTTTTAAAAAGAAATACTAAAAGAAGTAAAAGGTGATCTAATTTATGGGATGAAAGATTTAAAAAGGAAAAAGGAGGGGACAAATGAGAGTGAGGTGAGTTGGAAAACCAATTCCTTTTGTCTTAGTAATTAAAAAAATAATTGGAGGGGAGAGGGAGATGTTATACACGTTGGAACCTATTCCAAAGAACCATTCTCAATTCTATTTTTAGGTTGACACCATTCTTATCACCAACTACATCTTCTTGCCATCTCCATTTCCTTCCACAGACAAGACTTCAACATATTTGGGATAGTTTTGGTTGAACAAGCTCTTAAGAGGTTATGCTTAGAGGATATATAGATTGGGTTGGAGGCTTGAGAAAGTTTCCATTCCATTTTCAAGGGTAGAACAATTGATTGAAGGTTTGAAGAGGGCTTGGGAGTTCTTCATCACATTGAAAGAACGTTCAACTCATGGCATCTTCAAGGGGTTTTTCATATTCTCTCATTTAATTCATTTCTAGATTGTTGTTGTTTGGTTATGAACATTAATATTTCAATGAATAATTTTGATTTGATTTATGTTGAGATGAATATCTATTTTGTAATGATGATGAGCTAAATTACCCATGCCTAGGGTTTGTAGTAGATTTGTTTGAATGACTTAATTTGATAATTCTATTAATATACCTTGATATTGGTTGATTGTATTGGATTGAATGTTAGATTGATAGATTGGCCACCTATTGATCTCTTAATATTGAATGATGGACTGAGAGGTAACATTTGATATTGGAACTATACAATCAACTACCTTAAGAATGAATTAGAAATATAAGTTCTAGGGTTCTATTAATTTGAAAATTCAACATAATCGGTTATTGTCAATTCATGAATGTGAGAACTAATGAATTGATAATTGCTAATTAATCACAAAAAACAAATTAGGTTACAATGTTATATTAATGGATAATTGAGAATTAAACTTTGATTGAATTGACCTACAAATCCTAGGTACCATACCAAAAATTAAATCAATTCTAAGCACACCAATAATTGTTTACTTGAAATTTTACTTTTACTACAATTTCAACAAAATATTGCAAACATCACACACTCATCCTTTTATTTATTTTGTTCAATCAAATTGTTGCGAACAACACCTTCCTTATGAGACGACCTTGAGACAATCACCGTTGCTACAATAATCTTGTATACTTGTGAGTGTCGCTTTGTAGTATTATTAAATAGAGTACAACACTAAATGGTTCAGAGAGACCGCTCATCAGATCGTGTCTATCACCGCATTTCCTACTATGAACGTTAGAGTTTTTGTCATTTGAGGTGCGATCGTTCCAATTCTTGGGCAGTCGTAGATAGCTCTATCACAGTCACACCTTAGGTCGAGATTCTGACCGCGAACCCTACTATAACTCAATTTGTTCTTCATAGCTTCAAGGGTAGTTGCCCTTTGGCCTAGGGTTACCACACTTTTTGCCCTGTTCTGGCAATATATTGAGCAACTTATTTCTGCATCAAGTAAGTTTAAGAGATATTAAATGCATCATTCCATTTGAGTGCTAAAGATGAAAATTGAGATTATTTGGCTAACAATCTGCCTTTGTTTTTACTTTAGTGATAAAATGGAATGATGATCAAAGATAAGCAAAATAATGACAATCTTAATTTTAAGTTTTATCTTCTTTTATTCTATTATGTCTTTACTTAACTCTCTTAGCTTTTTACTTATCTCCCCCTAAATGTATGCTTCCAAATTGATTATTGTTTCATTTTAATGTAGTGACAGATTATATAAAGCTTAATCATTTGATTATTGTTTCAATTATCTTCTCCTCCTAAGACAAAGGCAAAATAAAAAAATGAAATACAAAACATCAATATAAAAGGATATTAAGGCATTAAAAGTAAATGTTCATTCATGAAATATGAAGTATAAGAACAGACAAAAGAAAGAAAAATAAAAACAGAAATAGAAAATAAAATAACAAAGAAAAATCTAGTCTGAATCTTCATCCTCAGGCTCTTCTTCTTCCATAGGGGCCTTGCCCTCGTCAAGAGGAGGATGAACACTACTTCTAGAGCTAGAGCTATAGGTATCATCATCTTCTAAGGATTCTCCTTCAAAGGGGCTTTCCACAAAATCACTAACATCCCATTCTTTAATATCACATTGAGGCAACTCCATCTTGCCTTGCATGTCATATAAATCATAATGCATATGGGATTGAAGATCAATTCTCTTGTTCAAGTGCATAAAACTCTTGGACACATCCCTTTTGAAGTGAGAGAATTACTTGGAAAGAGATTTGATGGCTTTTAGGATGAGTTTGGTTGAAGAGCCAATTTTGCTAGGTTTGGAGGTAGATGGTTTGTGAGGCATTTCCATTGTGGAGCATCTAGTAAGTGAGTGAATTGATGTGTCTAGCGTTAGATTCCTTCATAAAGGATTTTTTCTATAGAAATTTGTTGCCAAAAGGTAGAGAGGGTTTGGTTTGAAAATGCTATATCATTATAGGATGTGGCCCTATCAGTTGGAAAGTCCCAAATTTTAGCAAAATGCTATAAAGTTAAGGCAAGGTATTGATCAAATAACTCGAACCTAATCCCATACCAAGCTAAAACAGAATTTTCACTCTTTTCTATTTGAAGGGACATCAATAACTCTTTGCTTAGTCTAGGGTATCCTACCTCAAACGACAACATAAACTTTCTCCATCTAAGAACATCTAGGAATCTATTAATTTCATCCTTGATGTTGAGTGCTATGAGCATGCCTCCAAAGGGGCTTTTGGTTCCCTCCATCTTCTTCCTCTTAAGCATGGCATATCTAATATCCTCTTAAAAAGTTTGGTGATGAGGTTTGTGGATTTTCTCACCTTATCTAGGTTGTGGAGGAGAGGGATGAGCTTCTTGTTGTTCCCTAATAACAATTCCTAATGGTTTCTTCCATTTTCCTTTTCCTTTAGATAGAATCTTCTTCTTAGGAGCCATTAGATATTTGAGAGATGAAAGAGACAGAAAAACAAAGTGTGTTTGAGATGAGAGGGTTTTAAGATGATCTTAGTTTTTGAAGGTATGTTTATATGATGAGAGTGATAGATAAATTATGAAAAACTAACTGTTTATAGCTGTTAGAGACAAAAAAGTGAAAACTAACATATGGCTAACGGTTAAAAAATGTTGTGCAGAGTGTACAAGGTGCGACCATCTTTTTGCATAAAGATGCCTGCGAGAGACCATGGTGGGACCATTATACTAGGTGTGATGCTTGCCACTGTCCGTCCTATCTGCCCGACCGCTCATTGAAAGTTTATTTGGTATGAAACAATTCAATAGAATATTGACCACAAGACAGGGCAGGATGACCTCACTAATCAAGAAATAGAATTTTGTATGAACAATGTATGATTAAAATTAATTGTTTTAATTGTTGATAAGATTTTGCATACATATCATTTATTAACACAATACATGGTTTATTCATTTAAGGAGCTTCCATCAATCATTCCTAAGTTATGCTTGATGGAGTTTAATCTATCTTCATTCAATGGTTTTGTAAAGATATCAGCAAGTTAGTTTTGTGTATCAATAAATTCTAAAACAACATTTTAGTTTTGTACATTATCTCTTAAGAAATGATGCCTAATATCTATATGTTTAGACCTAATGTTGAATTGGATTTTTAGATAAGTTAATTGCACCAGTGTTATCACACTTAATAGGAATCTGATCAAACACTTTTCCACAATCAATCAATTATTGCTCCGTCTATAGAACTTGCATACAACAAAAACATATAGCAACATATTCGGCTTCTCCGGTAGATAAAGCAATCGACATTTGTTTCTTGCTAAACTAAGAAACCAAGCAATCTCTAAGAAAATGGCATTCATCGGTCAAGCTCTTTCTACCCAATATGCAACTAGCATAGTCCACATCTAAAAAACCTAAAATGTCAAATGATGTGTTTCTAGGATACTAAAGTCCTAATTGTAATGTATCACTCAAATATTTCAAAGGTGATTCTCTAGGGCATGATTGAAATCTAGCACACAAACATACACTATACATTATATCAAGTCTAGAGGTGGTTAAGGAAAGTATTGATTCGATAAAACCTCAATTTTCTTCTCATCTAGTGCCTTACCACTTTCATCTTTGTCAAGTTTCAAGGATGTGCTCATGGGAGTCTTGCTAATCTTACAACTTTCCATTCCAAATTTCTCGAGGAGTTCCTTTGAGTACTTGGATTGGTTGATGAAGATCCCTTCCTTGAATTGCTTGATTTGTAGTTCAAGGAAGTATTTGAGTTCACCTATCATGCTCATTTCAAATTCCCTAGTCATACAAGAAGCAAATTCCTTGCACAAAGATTCATTACTAGCACCAAATATAATTTCATCAATATAAATTTGCACAATTAAAATGTTATGCATTTTCCTTTTTAACAAAAAGAGTCATATCAACTTTGCCTTTCAAAAACCATTTTCAAGCAAATATGCATTAAGCCTATCATACGAAGCTCTTGGAGCTTATTTCAATCCATATAGTGCTTTGGTAAGTTTAAAAACATGATTTAGAAAGTTATAATCCTCAAAACCGAGAGATTGTTGTATATAAACTTCTTCATTAATAAAACCATTCAAAAAAGCACTTTTGACGTCCATTTGAAAAAATTTAAGATTCATATCACATGCAAATCCAAGTAAAATTTTAATTATTTCTAATCTAGCTACAAGGGCAAATGTCTCATCATAGTTAATGCTTTCCTCTTGATTATAGCCTTTGGCTACCAATCTAGCTTTGTTTCTATTAATGAGACCATTTTCATTAAGCTTATTCCTATATACCCATTTACATCCTATAATTGGATGGTCTTTAGGTCTAGGAACAAGTTCCCGCACATTATTTCTCTCAAATTGGTTAAGTTCATCTTGCATAGAAATCACCCAACATTCTTCGCTAAGAGCCTCCCTAATGATCCTTGGTTCAATTTGAGAAGCAAAAGCAACATTAACATCTAAGTATTTAAGTTTGGATCTAGAAGTTACTCCCTTTGATGTATCACCAATGATGAATTCTTTTGGATCATCTTTCTTGTATTACCAATCTTTGGATTCTTGAGACTCTTCAGACTTGTTCATCAAGATTGTTCTTTGGAACATCATTTATTTCTTATTATTCAAATGTACCTATAAATCATCAAGAACACCACCTTTCCTTTAATCAAGTTTAGAGGACTCATAAAAACATATGCATTGATTCTTCAACTACTAGTGTTCTCTTATTAAATACTCTATATGCTTTGCTAGATGATGAATATCTTAAAAATATGCCTTCATTTGATTTGGATGTGAATTTTCCAAAATTGTTCTCGGTATTCAATATAAAGCATTTGTATCCAAAAACACTAAGGTATGAGATTTTGGGTATTCTTCCATTCCATAGTTCATAATATGTTTTATTTATCAAAGATGTTTTGTAAACACGATTTGAAATATAACATGCGGTATTAACGACTTCCAACCAAAACTAAGATGATAAATCATACTCATTAAGCATTGTCCTATCCATTTCAACCAATATTCTATTTTTTATTTCAACCACACCATTTTTTTATGGTGTTCTAGTAGCTGAAAAATTGTGTAAAATACTAAACTCATTGCAAAAGTTTTCAAAATTCTCATTTTCAAATTCTTTGCCATGATCACTTCTAATAGATATGATTACATAGCATTCTTTAAATAGTCGTTATAAGTCTTGTGATGAGCTTTGATAGGCTAGTCATTATGTTAATAGAAAATTTCCATAGGTAGTGATCATCCTAGCCCTACGGATAGTCACCCAGACTCAATGTGCAATCATCCTTCTGTTTGGGGTGGTCACTCCCTTTGAAAATTCTCTAACGGTCAATTATGAGTGCTCTGCTGTTGGAATCTTACCCATGGTATGGCTGTTGGGATGGTCACCCATGGTCCAGGGCCGGTCGCCCTTTTTCAATCTGAAAGTGGATCTACAATGATCATTCCACATGGCACTTTTTTATTATTGGACAAATTCAAATTCTGCTAAAATATAAAAGTCGCGGTCACACAAGGGATCGATTTTTAGCAATCGGATTGGGTATCTCACATTGAACTTTTGGATGCACCCGAGGTCATGAAAACTACTGCAAGTTCTTGTGATTTTCTCTCAAAATGAGGGGACGGTCACGAAATGCATGGAACGGTTGTGACATAGTACAGAAAGGCCTCTTCTCAGACCGCGCTGGAAATCACATTCCCTACTATGAGTGTTGGAGATTTGGCCATAACATTAGGATGGTCACTAATTATCTTTAGTAGTCGTGGCAGAAGTTGAGATTTGGACCGTGAGCCTTACTGTGACCAAACATGTTCATCAAATAATGAAGGGCGATCATTGTAGACCCTTAATTTTTGACCCAGTCCGGTCCAATATATTTTAATTAGTCTAAAATAATTTTTGTATTCATAATTAAATAATATTTACTTTAGTATCTAATTTTTATTAATAATAAATAATAATAATAATAATAAACAATAAACAATAAAAATAAAAATAAAAATCAGCGATGAAAAAAATCGTCGCCGAAGAGCTGCGGCGAAATGGCCTTGGGCTTGGCCATTTCGCCTGCAGGAATTTCCTGCGGGCGAAATAGCCCGCAGGCCAATTTTTGCCCGCTGCCGCAGCCAGCTGTGATAGTTTTTTTCGCCAGCGCATTTTTTCGGCAGCAGTTTTTTTTTGCCAACGCATTTTTTCCGCAGCAGTTTTTTTTTGCCAACACAATTTTTCGGCAGCAGTTTTTTTTCTTCAGCGAAATTTTTCCGACGCAAATTTTTTCGAAATCAAATACAGTTAGGTTTCAGTTTCCTTTTCTTAATTAATGTTATATTTCATGAATAACTAGAATTAATAAAAAAAATATTCTATAAATAAGACCAAAAACAATAGTAAAAGGGGAAAATTGGAGGTGAAAATTGAGACCGAAATTGAGGAGGAAAACTTTGAATTTTAATAATTCCTTCTAGCAGTGAAATCGATCGGACTTTTGGAGAGAAGCAAACAAGCAATTTGATTCACCAAAGGCAACAAAGCTTGTCTTTGTTCTTGTTCATCCAAGAAGTGATTTTTGGTGGAACCAACAACGAAGGTATGAATTTCTTTATTTGTTTCATTAATTTACAATAGCTCAAGGTCAAAAATTGTTTCTATTTCTTTTGATTAAAAAAAAACCTAGAACTTTAATCTACCTTTTCTAAAGCTTAAAAACCTTAATTCGTTTATTTGTTTTCCAAAAAATCTTAAAATTGTTATTTTTGATTCTTCAAACTCTCAAAACCCTAATTTGCTTTCCAAATTTTCAAAATCCTAAATTTGAATATGTTTCTTTCCACAAACCCTAAAAAATATCTTTTTTGTTTCTATAAACCTTAAAACAATTTGTTTATTTTCATAAAGTTTCATAAAATTATCAATTGATTTTCAAATCCTAAAAACCTAATGTATTCTCTGAAACCCTAATTCTAAAATTCTAAAACCCTAATTCAACTCCAAAACCCAAAACAGTAAACCCTAACTCCCTTAAAACCTTAAACCCTAATTTTTCTATATCCTAATCTTTAAAACTGTAAAACCATATAAATTTAAATGTTATAATTCTACACAGTAAGTGATTGTAAATCATAAATCTAATGTTTTAAAATGCACAAACCCTAATTTTATTATTTTACCCCTCAAACCCTAATTTCATGATTTTACCATTCAAATCCTAATTTGGTTAATCAAAGAACTTTATCAACCTCTTAAATCATAAAACCTTAATCCATTTTAATTCCTTTTAAAACTCATAGTAGCTTTAACCCACAAATTCCAAAACCCTAAACATGTTAAATAAAGAATCTTAAATAGAAACAGTAACTCTAATTTGAATCTTTACTTGCTTTATTTAATTTTATATTTGATTATGTAGTTAATTATATGCTTTAATTTATTTTCAATGCTTTATTGATTAATTTAAGTTCAATGCTTGATTTATTTAGTTTATCATGGATGGATGTTTACATTCTCTTAATGTTTAATATCTAGGATGAATGATTTATTTATGATGAATGGTTATTTACTTTTATCGATTTATTTAGATTTCCAAATGTTGTAAGAGGTATGTTACCACTTGGTGGGTACCTCATTAGTTAAATATCATGTAATTTAAATTGCTTTTATATTTTAGAACCAATGTAAAGGACATGTTTCTACCTTTCGGTGGGTGTCCTATTTAGGCATGGATTATGTAAGGGCATGTTTCCATCTTCGGATGGGTGTCCATTTATTTGTTTTACTTGGACATTGTTTTGAATTTCAATATATCGATGCTTTATTTTAATTATTATATGTAATATAGATAATGTTGTTATATTTAAGAATTTTATAATATTAAGACTTGTAAATGACGCCAGTTTCAATGAACTGGGCGTTGTAGGGGTGTTGGGCCATTTCTTACCTTCCCCACACATACCCAATTTTTCGAACCCATTAGAGGGTTGGGGATTCTTTAGGAATTGAGTCATCCACCCCTTTCTTTTTCTCGGCCCATCCGGGTGGCGACTCCATTTTCTCCGGACTTAGGTCCGTGTTCTCTAAGGCCTCAAGCCTAAATAGTGCTGAAATCGCAAGAACCATTCTACAGGGAGTGGGGGCGAAAATCCCCGCTCACAGTGGTGACTCCACTGGGGTTAAGAAAAGTTGATTCCATTGGTCTTTTTATTATTCTATTTTTTCTTATAATGATATTATCCATTGCATCATATTAGATTGCATCGTGTGCTTGAGTTAGGATGCCCGTGTTACCCGTGTTATGTTATGTAAGAGAAACCATACTTTCACTCAAGGTATGGAGATCGAGCATGCCATAACCACTCATAGCCTCGTACCATTCGGTATATACTTGCTATGGGAACCTAAGCCTTTTTACCCAAAGACTAAAGCTCATGTAATTGGCCTAGTTACTTTCCTTTGGTTTTTACCCCAAATGCATGTTGTTTGACTATGGTTAATTTATCTTGGTTTAAATCATGGCTTATTTGGTTTGCTCTTTTTCTAATATGACCTAAGTACATTGCAAGCTCAAATAAATTTTTCTTTAAAGTCCAAAAGATCAAAGCTATTTTCAAAACTTTTCAAGATGGTCTTTGGATATAAGACTTTTCTAAAAACAAATCAAAAATTCTTTTCCTCATGGCCCAAATACTAAGCCCAAAATCCATTTTTTCTAAAATCCTTTTACAATGGGCTTAGAAACAAAATTATTTTCACCTAACCTTTTCTTACAAAGAGCTTGCAAATTATTTAGGTCAATTACGAAATACCAAAAATCAATTGTGAGCCTAGTTTATATTAAGAGTTATTAATCATGGGTTTGTTTTGGCATGAACCATTAGTTACTTTTTTCAAGTGAGAAATCTATCTATAATAAACCTCTTAATTTAGTTTTAATCCAATATAACATAAAAGCTATTATAGTTGGTTGAATGGATTAAAACCTAATTAATGGGAATTATTATGAAATGATTTCCATTTTCGAAAATATAACTATTGGTTGAAACATTCGAGGGAATTAGTTGAAAACAAGATGCCCTATGTTGGTATTTTGTTAACCATATACCTAGGAAAAAAGACTCGCCATTCGTGTGTGGATGCTATAAGGATGGAAGGAACGTCCTATTTGTCCTTGTTTGTCTGTTGTTTGTGCATACATGCATACATTTGCATCTCATATCATTAATCCTCTCTGGCTCACAGCCCTGGATTACGACAGTTCAAAAGCTTACAACAATCCGACCTATGCCGGAGACGAAGAATCTAGCAACAACTTAATTACTTGCTCACCAAAAACAATGGATCTCGAACACATTCAAAGAATGGTGGATGAGGCCCTCAATAGCAAGATGGAAGAAATAAAAGAGACCATGGCTGAGACAGTGAAGAACCAATTGGCTGCAATTTTAGAAAATAATATCGAAGCGTCTGCTAGTTCCAAGAAGCCAAAGGATAAAGAGAAGACTAAAGTTGGTGAAGTAGCTTTTGATGATGAAAAGGTAATCATTGATGACGATGATGATTGGGCTCAATACTACCAAGATCCTCAAGACAAAAAGGAGCCGAAGGTTATTGAGAAGGAAACTATTAAAAAGATTGAGACATCTGATGTTGAGAAGATGATTGCAGACTTAGAAAAGAAATTTGAGAAGAAGCTAAAATCAAAAGAAATGTCCGAAGTTGACAAATTATTCGAGCTAGATGAAGATGTTTCGTACAAGTTCAAGATGACATCTTTTGCAAAGTTTAATGGAACCGGAAATCCTCATCTCCATGTGAAGCAGTATATCACTGCCATGCAGTCTGCCCGAGCTACTAAGGCTCAAACTCTAAGGTACTTCATGCTCTTATTGGATCCTGTTGTCCAAAATTGGTTCAATACCTTAGATGATGGAACACAAAAGAGTTGGGATTTGCTATACAAGGCCATCATCCAAAAATATGGATACAATGTTGAAATGGAAGTTACCTTAATGGAAGTTGAGTCCATTAGGCAAAGGCCAAATGAGAATTTTGTGGACTATGTGAAGAGATGGAGAAATAAGGCTGCTTTGCTCAAGAAAAGGCCCAATGAATCAGATCAAATAAGGATTATCGTGAGAGGTGTCCTGCCCAATCTCCGTGAAAGGATGTCTCACACCCTTATAAGGAATTTCAAAGATCTTCTCCAAGCTGGTCTACAAATTAAAGAGTGGGAAAGGGAGAAGAATCGCTTTTCTATAAAAAGGAATGAGAAAGGGAATTACAGTCTAGAAATCAAAGCATGCAAAAAGAAGTTGATGTCAATACAACTGGTCAAGCAAATAGAAGGCAATTTTTAGATCTGGGGAAGCCTTTGTCTTGGGTCTTCAATAAGCTACAAAAGAAAGGGTTGTTACAACCATTAGCTCCTTGACCTTTGCCTAGTCCATTACCTCCAAAATTTGATACTAAGGCTTTTTGTCAATTTCATCAGACTCAAGGACATGAGACTAATAGATGTACCCAATTGAAGCATGAGATCCAAGATCTAATCGATAGTGGTAAGCTACCAGAGCCGGACAAGCCCAATACCAAGAACAATCCTTTGCCTAAGTTTCGAAGAGTACTTTCAACGGCAACCTTCATGGTGAGAAAAGGATGGGAAGAAGATTTTGTCTTATCCTCTTTTCAAGATGGGAATGTTGAAGATGTGAAAGGAAAAGAAGCTTAAACTCAACAAACTTTCCTTAAATTGAATGTTGCTTTTCAATTTTACTTTCTTTTATATTTAATTGGAACTATCATGTTTTTCAAATATGGATTTGTTTGAATAAATTACTTTCATCAAAAATTTTGTTGGTCTTTGTTCATTTTGATGCTCAACCGATGAGGAATCTAGCTTGATAAGTCATGAATTAATATATTTATGCATCATGACTTGAATGACTTTACTAAATGAGGGAATTGCTCTATAGCATCGAGTTGTGTATGCTTACTTAGAGAGGGCTCCTGCATAATTACCTTTGTCTAGGTCCTAGTCAGTCTTAGAACATGCTTTGACAAACTTTTGAGGTGAAATTGAACTCTACTTATTTAAGGGAGAGATGATCTAGGCATTGTTTGACGAGCCAACAACTAGTATCCATCCTATTAAATATCAATCCCTAGTTGTCCCTTTGAGCCTTCATAAAATTTTAGCTTTCCTTTAATTGGCATATAACCCCAACAACCTACCCTGAGCTGTTGTGATACTTTTGACAAGTCTTATAATCACTAATATGAAGAAGCAAGAAGATCAAAGAAAGCAATGAATAGTCAACATCATGAAGATAGTTGAAGTTCTCAAGACTATAAGGGTAGTTGATATTTTCAAGACCATAAAGGTAGTTGAAGTTTTCAAGACCATAAGGGTAGTTGATGTTCACTTAATATCTCTAATATATCAAGACAACATCAGAGTAACAAATAATTTATGCCTACTAAAGGAGATTTATGTCACTCCACTTATCCATTATTGAAAGCCTAAGTTAGTACAAATAAGACAACTCTTTTAGAGCTAGAACCAAATAAGAAAAAAACAAAAAAAAAAAGAAGAGAAGAGAAAAAAGAAGAAGAAAAGGAAAAGGACAAAAGAAAAGAAAAAGAGAAAAAAAGAGAAAAAAAAAGAAGACAACAGAAAGGAAAAAAGAAAAATAAAACTCAAAAAGGCGGTTCAGAAAGCCAACTGAGTTCTCTTTTACCTAAAGCAATAAAAGGATTCCATTTTGCTCATAAAGACATTTTTACTTGAATTGATTCAATCAAAATTGGAGAAAAAAGGAGGAAGACCATCCAGTTCTTGAAAGTTCTGTACTTGATAGTCCTATAAGAAAAAAGGACAAAATGATAAAAGAAAGGGAAGAGTAGGAAAGAGAAAGAAAAGGGAAGAGTAAGAAAAATAAGAGGAAAGAAAATGGAGAAGAAGAAAAGAAACAAATTTGGGTACCAAACTTTATGCAAAGAAACAAAGATTGTCCTAATCAAGATCTAGATTAATGCCAAGAAGATAGAAGGAATTTGGAGTCTAGAAAGATTGCTCCCAACTGTTTAAAGTTCCAATAAGAAATTTGTAGTGTGAGGGTTTGTCCATTGTGTCACACTAGCTCCAATCTCAAAATGGCCTTCACTTAAACCCGTGTCCCTTATAGACCCCATTTCAAGCCTATCAAAGACCTGTTGATAGTCTATTAGTGGAGATAGTTTGGATAAGCATACATATGACATAGACAATATTTAAACTCAAATGAGACCTTTGGCCAAGTAATGTGAATGTGCCTATCTGAAGTGCAACATTTCTTGCTTAAACAGAAATAATTCTCGAGTTTAGTACGGTAACTAGGATTGTCATGTTATTGATATGCTAATTTGAAAAATCAAGTCCTGAGGTACATTGAAATTGATTTGGCAAAGCCAACATTTGATTTCAAAATAAAAAAAAACAAACAAAAAAAATAAATAAATAAAAAAATAAAAGTAAAAAATATTTTTATCATACAAAGCCTTCAAGCTACGGGGAGTATGTTGAAATGTCGAATCTCCAAAGGACACATTGGGCAAAGGAAATGATTATTGGCAAAGTTATGAAGAAACTACCTGACATGTTGAAATATAGTTTGAAATGGATGCGTCCCTGACTCTGCTGCTTAGCGTCTCCACCACTCATGTTTTCAACATCTTGAAGACAAAAGCCAAAATGCAAAGGTTTCGATCATTCCAATACAACACTTGAACAAGCGTCAAAAAGGAACCAATGAGAACACTTCTGTTGATCACCTCCGTCTGTAAGTCAATGAAACCACTGTGAGTATTATCATGCATATCATGCATACATGAGCATATCACGTCACACTTTTTGTCTTGTATTGTCTATTCTTTATCAAAGTGAACAGTAAATGCTCTGTGATGTAAAGAATCAAAAGATGTCAAATCAGGGAGGGGTATGGAAAGCCATTGCTTGAGAAAGCTCCAGTAATTTTACAAAGAGAAAAAATGTTTGCTTATGCAAAGAACTAGATAAGAAAAACATCAATCAAAGCTTGCATGAAAAAAAATCCTTGGGGGGCAAGGAGAGGATATGAAAGCCAACTAAAAATAGCTGAATTTTTGCAAAAAGGAAAACAAAAGAATGGAACATTAGAACTATCAATTGAATGAAGATGCAAATGACAAAAGATCAGTTGAAGCCAATATAGGACAAATCTCTATGGATAAAGATCCACTTTCAAAGGTGAAGACCTTATTCAAGGACGAAGATCCATTTTCAAGGGTAAAGACCCGATCTCAAAGGATGAAGATCCATTTTTAAGGGTAAAGACCCGATTTCCAAGGATGAAGATCCATTTTCAAGGGTGAAGACCCGATCTCAAAAGATGAAGATCCATTTTCAAGGGTGAAGACTCGATCTTAAAGGATGAAGATCCATTTTCAAGGGTGAAGACCCGATCTCAAAGAATGAAGATCCATTTTCAAGGGTGAAGGCCCGATCTCAAAGGATGAAGATCCATTTTCAAGGATGAAGACCCTATCTCAAAGGATGAAGATCCATTTTCAAGGAAGAAGACCTAATTTTAAGGATGAAGATCCAATTTCAAAGGGTGAAGACCCAAAGTCTAAAGGATGAAGATCCACTTTTAAGGGTGAAGACCCAATCTTCAAGGATAAAGATCCATTTGCAAGAGTGAAGACCCAAACTCCAAGGATTATGATCCATTTGCAAGGGTGAAGACCCAATCTTCAAGGATGAAGATCCATTTGCAAGGGTGAAGACCCAATCTCTAAGGATGAATATCCATTTGCAAGGGTGAAGACCAGATCTCAAAGGATGAAGTTCCATTTTCAAGGGTGAAGACCCAATCTCAAAGGATGAAGATCCATTTTTAAGGGTGAAAACCCTATCTCAAAGGATGAAGATCCATTTTGTGGGTGAAGAACCATGACGCATAGAACAACCGGAGCAGTCAGACTTCTCAATTGATAAAAGGTCAGTCAAACCCAATCTTGGGTCCAAGTACCCATTCTCGGGTCCAAGTATCCAAATCAAATCAATCTCGGGTCTAAGTACCCAATCTTGGGTCCAAGTACCCCAATCAAATTAATCTCGGGTCCAAGTACCCAAGCCAAATTCAATCCTGGGTCCAAGTACCCAAATCAAATTGATTCATAGGTCCAAGTACCCCAATCAAATCAATCTCGGGTCCAAGTACCCAATCCGTGGTCTAGAACCCAAATTTCCTTAGGTCTAGAACCTAGAATCTCTTTTAAGCCCAGAACTTAGCACGGGTCCAAAACCCAAAATTTCCTTAGGTCTAGAACCTAGTCCAGAACTTAGCTCGGGTCCAGAACCCAAATTTTTCTTAGGTCCAGAACCTAGAATCTCTTCTAAGTCCAGAACTTAGCTCGGGTCCAGAATCCAAATTTTCCTTAGGTCCAGAACCTAGAATCTCTTCTAAGTCCAGAACTTAGCTTGGCTCGAGAACCCAAATTTCCTTAGGTCCAGAACCTAGAATCTCTTTTAAGCCCAGAACTTAGCTCGGGTCCAGAACCCAAAATTTTCTTAGGTCCAGAACCTAGAATCTCTTTTAAGTCCAGAACTTAGTTTGGGTCCAGAGCCTAAATTATCCTTGTGTCCAGAACTTGAACCAGGTCCACAACCCAAAACCTCAACCATCTCAAAAATTAAGTCTTATTGCTTTTCACTCTGTTTCACTAAAGTCTTAGATCATTCAAGCAGGGGGTAAACTGTAGACCCTTAAGTTTTTACCTAGTCCCGTCCAATATATTTTAATTAGTCCAAAATAATTTTTGTGTTATCCAATATATTTTAATTAGTCTAAAACAACTTTTGATATCTTAATTAAATAATATTTGCTTTAGTATCTAATTTTTATTATTAAAAAATAAAAAATAGTAATAATAAACAAAAAAATAAAAATAAAAATCGACGATGGAAAAATTGGCGACGAAAAAAATCGTCGTCGAAGAGCTGTAGCGAAATGGCCCGCAGGCCAATTTTTGCCCGCTGCCGCAGCCAGCCACTGTAGTTTTTTTCGCCAGCGCATTTTTTAGGCTGCAGTTTTTTTTTTGCCAGCGCATTTTTTTCGCAGCAGTTTTTTCGCCAGCGAAATTTTTCGGATGCAAATTTTTTCGAAATCAAATACAATTAGGTTTTGGTTTTCTTTTCTTAATTAATATTATATTCCGTGAATAACTAGAATTAATAAAAACAATCTTCTATAAATAAGACTAAAAACAACACAAAAAGGGGAAAATTAGAGGTGAAAATTGAGACCGAAATTGAGGAGGAAAACTTTAAATTTTAAGAATTCCTTCTGGCAGTGAAATCGATCGAACTTTTATAGAGAAGCAAACAAGTAATTTGATTCATCAAAGGCAGCAAAGCTTGTCTTTGTTCTTGTGCATCCAAGAAGTGATTTTTTGTGGAACCAACAAACGAAGGTATGAATTTCTTTATTTGTTTTCATTAATTTATAGTAGCTCAAGGTAAAAAAATTTTTCTGTTTCTTTTGATTCAAATAAACCTAGAACTTTAATCTACCTTTTCTAAAGCTTAAAAACCTTAATTTGTTTATTTGTTTTCCAAAAAATCTTAAAATTGTTATTTTTGTTTCTTCAAAATCTCAAAACCCTAATTTACTTTCCAAATTTTCAAAATCCTAAATTTGAATCTGTTTCTTTCCACAAACCCTAAAAAATATCTTTTTTGTTTCTATAAACCTTAAATCATTTTGTTTATTTTCATAAAGTTTCATAAAAATTATCAACTGATTTTCAAATCCTAAAAACCTAATGTATTCTCCGAAACCCTAATTCTAAAATTCTAAAACCCTAATTCAACTCCAAAACCCAAAACAGTAAACCCTAACTCCCTTAAAACCTTAAACCCTAATTTTTCTATATCCTAATCTTTAAAACTTTAAAACCATATAAATTTAAATGTTATAATTCTACACAGTAAGTGATTGTAAATCATAAATCTAATGTTTTAAAATGCACAAACCCTAATTTCATAATTTTACCCCTCAAACCCTAATTTCATGATTTTACCATTCAAATCCTAATTTGGTTAATCAAAGAACTTTATCAACCTCTTGAATCATAAAACCTTAATCCATTTTAATTCCTTTAAAAACTCACAGTAGCTTAAACCCACAAATTCCAAAACCCTAAACATGTTAAATAAAGAATCTTAAATAGAAACAGTAACTCTAATTTGAATCTTTACTTGCTTTATTTAATTTTATATTTGATTATGTAGTCTATTATATGCTTTAATTTATTTTCATTGCTTTGTTGATTTATTTAAGTTCAATGCTTGATTTATTAAGTTTATCATGGATGGATGTTTACATTCTCTTGATGTTTAATATCTGGGATGAATGATTTATTTATGATGAATGGTTATTTACTTTTATCGATTTATTTAGATTTCCAAATGTTGTAAGAGGTATGTTTCCACTTGGTGGGTACCTCATTAGTTAAATATCATGTAATTCAAATTGCTTTTATATTTTAGAACCAATGTAAAGGACATGTTTCTACCTTTCGGTGGGTGTCCTATTTAGGCATGGATTATGTAAGGGCATGTTTCCATCTTCAGATGGGTGTCCATTTATTTGTTTTGCTTAGACATTGTTTTGATTTTCAATATATCGATGCTTGTAATATGGATAATGTTGTTATATTTAAGAATTTTATAATATTAAGACCTGTAAAGGAGGCCGGTTCCAATGAACCGGACGTTGTGGGGGTGCTGGGCCATTTCTCACCTTCCCCACACGTACCCAACTTTCTGAACCCATTAGGAGGTTGGGGATTCTTTAGGAATCGAGTCATCCACCCCTTTCTTTTTCCCGGCCCGTCCCAGTGGCTACTCCATTTACTCTAGACTTAGGTCCGTGTTCTATAAGGCCCCGAGCCGAAACAGTGCCAAAGTCGCAAGAACCATTCCACCGAGAGTGGGGCGAAAATCCCGCTCACAATCATCCTTTGGCTTGTAGAGACCGCACTTGGTGCCCTGTTCAGTATAAATGTTAAGCAATCTAGTCCTGCAACAAATAATGTAATTTAAGTTGTATTTAAGGATTTTGGGACTATTTTGAGGAACATATTTCCACCTATGGTGGGTGTCCCATTTTGTTTACTTTTTTTTCTTTTAGACATTGAACATTTGTAAAGGCATTTTTCCATCCTTGGATGGATGCCTATTTATTATTTTGTTTAGGCTTGTCTTGATTTCAATATAATAATTATTTATTTTAGTATTTGCATGTAGTATGGATGATATCATAATATTTAAGAATTTAATAATATTTAGACCTGAAAAGGAGGCTGGTTCCAATGAACAGGGTGTTATGGGGGTGTTAGGTCATTCTCACCTTCCCCATGCGTACCCAATTTTCTGAACTCATTAAGGGTTGGGGATTCCTTAGGAATTGAGTCATCCACCCCTTTCTTTTTCCTGGCCCGTTCGGGTGGCGACTCCATTTTCTCTAGGTTTAGGCTCATGTTATCTAAGGCCTTGAGCCTAACAGTACCAAAGTCACAAGAATCATTTCACATGGGAGTGGGGGTAAAAATATCCACTCACAGTGGTGACTCCACTCGGGATAAGAGAAGTTGATTCCATTGGTCTTTATATTATTTTATTCTTTCTTATTCTAATGTTATCCATTGCATCATTTTAGATTGAATTGTGTATGTGAGTTAGGATGCCCATGTTACCCGTGTTGTGTGATGTAAGGGATACCATACTTTCACTCAAGGTATGGAGATCGAGCATGGAATAACCACTCATAGCCTAGTACCTTTTGATATATACTTGCTATGGGAGCCTAAGCTTTTCAACCCAAAGTCTAAAGCTCATGTAATTGGTCTAGTTACTTTCCTTATGTTTTTACCCTAATGTCTGTTGTTTGACTAATGTTGATATATCTTGGTTTGAACAATGACTTATGTTTGTTCTTTTCCTAATATGACCTAATTGTTTTGTAAACCCAAAATAATTTTATTCTTTTAAACCCAAAAGGCCAAAATTATGTTTAAAACTTTTCAAGATGGTCTTTAGACATAAAACCTGTAACACTCTTATACCCTATATACATATAATACATACACCTCGTATATGTTCATATAAGGTATAAAAATGTCACAATCCAATTTAATAAAAATTTTCCACATTTCCAATTTAAAATCCAAAACACTTTAAAATGTATATTTAAGTAATAAATAAAATATTTATTAATAACTAAAAGTTCCAAATAGTACTATTCATAAAAATCTCTGAAAAAAATTTGCCAAAGTTTTGTCTGTAATTTGGACACTCCTAAATTTCAACAAACCACAACCTGCATAAGAGAAACACTCCCAATGATATCAAATCACCATTTCACCCATACTCCTCAATTTCTCCAAGTTTCTTAAAATATTTATACATATACATATATATTTATATTAAAAACATATAATAAACCCATATTATAAAATTTTCAACACATTCTTTAAATTTTATAATATATACACACCAAAATATAATATAATATACATAATATCAAAATGTAGTATAAAATATATACATGCTGACAGTGTCTTTGATCTTGATGTCCAACAATCAATTCTACAATCAAAATCTCAAATCTAGACCTGACCCGGTCTAGATGATCTCTCTAGCTCTACCAAATCTCTCTTGCCACCTACACGATGAGTTACAATCGCGCTAAGCTAAAAGCCTTGCGGTACAAACTTTAATAACAAAATAATTATGAAATTATCAAAACTTATATACAATGCCAATGCACAATGTCTTGCATATCATATTAGCATGTGACACATCAATGTATTTTAAACATATTTTTCAATCATTTTACAATTCCCATTAAAACAAACACAAGCATGGTCCCAAAGGATCTAATATGCTATTCAAATTCCATAGTTACTGTTTTGGTGTAAATTGACACCATGTGTCAAGCCTCGAAGGCAAATCATAATAATTGCTTAAAAGCTAGCCCCGAAAGCAAATCATATCACGGTGATACCAAGTGTCTAGCCCCGAAGGCAAATCAAAGTAGTTTCTCAAAAGCTAGCCCTGAAGGCAAATAATGAGGATAACCTCATAGGCATGCCGCAAACATAGAACTCTAGAAATTGAATAACATACTAGGCAAATAATTATTTCATATTCAATTTTTTTTTCTCATTTTCCATAATCAACTAGGCACATTGGATCATTTCTTATTATCATTTAGGCACATTGCCTTATTTTCTCAATTTTTTTTCTCACTTTTCTCATTTATATCAATATTAATTCATTTCATTTAATCACATTTCAACATATCATCACAATGCATCCTATTTTACATTAAAGCACATTACTTAAACATTTTGGATAATTTCACATAATTCACATATAAATCACATTTTATGCAGTTTAGCAATTAACAATAGCTTTTCACAATGCCTTTAATGCATATATAACATATCACATTACCCAAACACTTTGGGTCATTTTCACATTATGCACATATTTCACATTTTATGTAATTTAGCCATTAACAATGGCTTTTCATAATGCATATGATGCATACATGACATTACACATGTCATAGCACACCATTCATGCATGTTCAATGTATCAAGTAGCTTAGCACATTTTCCAATCCAAATGTATTAAGCCCAATGTAATGCAAACATAACTAATTTACCCAAAGTTTGTACTTACCTCTAAAAGCAACCAAATGCAAGTTCAAAAACAACCTTAAACCTTCTCTTCCAAGTTACCCTTACACAATTGGGTTGACCAAACCACTTTCTCTTAATGTCTATACCAATTGCGATCATCAATAATCATTTAGTATCACATTTAAAGGCATTTCCAACCTTAAACCATAATTAAATATCATTCAAACCAAAATCCCAAAGTTAAGCCTAACCTCACTTTAACTTTGGAAAACCATATTAAGCTTTCAATTTGGAGTTTTAAGTTTATTTATATTATTAAAAACATATTTTAACATGGTTAAAACAATTACATTACATAAATAGGCAATAGCTTCTAAGCCGAAGTGCACGAGGAATAGGTACTAGCTTGAAACCAAGACACGCATGGAAAAGGTGTTCACATCAAGTTATGGTTGGGATGCTGAATCTAACATGTTTTCATAAGTTTGAGTCCATAAAAAATTCAAGTTGTGGATTCATCATGCACATTCGACATAAATTTTTGTGTATATGTATATAAAAGATAAAAAAAAGATAAAGTTTTAAGAAAGTCAAACTATTATTATTGTATTATTATGTTGTAAATTACATATGAGCTTTTCAGTGAAATTTAATACAAGTTGATTACTGAGAAGGGGGAGGAGGCTCGTGGTCTAATAAAGAGCTGAAAAAGTCATCTCCTGATGAAGGAGGTGATATACCTGAGTCCCTATTATCTTAAAAGTCAGGTCTATAGCATTCATCGTCTGAAAAAGGAGACATCTCATGGTCATCAATTTGGGGCCACCTAGAAGATGAAGTGCTAGGATCCCTTAAGCCACAGAACAAAAATCTTAAAAGTTTTGTTCTGATTGTTGATACAATCCTTTGAGATGGACAATCTATTAACGGTTGCTTGTTAGTTTTTATTGCAACTTCTTATTTTGCTCCCCAAGCATCCGCTATGAGCCAGACAAGAAGAAAAAGTAAGTCCATAATATCATGTATACATACAACATAAATCGACATAAAACAAAATGATAGACCAGATAGTTTAAATCGATGCCTTGAGGATGAGGCAGCATATCCGGGCAAGAAGAAGGCGCAAGTGGAGAAGATTGAATAGTAGCCTGCAACAAAAGTAAAAGGGAGTCAGAATAATTTTCAGAATAAGCAGTTATAATAGACGACATGTTGCCAATTCACCTAAGAAGTCCCAGCCTTGGGATGATCACAAGGATGAGAAATAGTTTCTCCTCACTCTCCTTCATGTTCTTCCTCATCACTATTTTCTTCTGCTTCTTCTTCTTCTTCCCCTCCTATTTCCCCCTCCTCGAGAACTCTTTAGATGCTAATAGGGGATACATTAAAGTTCAAGAGCTATTTCCAAATAAATTGGACATATGGCACAATAGGTGGAAAGAGATAAGTTTTAGCATCGTAACCATTTCGGCCAGACCACCACCAATTCTCCACCATTAATGTAATGTTCAAAGTATACGCCAGACTATTTGTTGGAACCCTCCATTGCTTGAGACCAAGGAACCAGTCTAATACCCTCTCCCTGAGAAACTAACCACTAGACAAATGGCCAACAATGACTCGACAGGAGTGTTAGTAAGGTAGTGCAACATTCATGAGAGGAGTCTAATTTGTCTGCTGTAGACCTTTAATTTTGGCCTTAAGTTGGTATAGTCCCGATTAAAGAATGCCAAAATAAATTTGATCCAACTTTAAAAGATTTAAACCTTGTTTACAACTTTTAAATAAGCTAGTTCGATTTTAAAAGGCATAAATTAAATTATAAAACCCTAAATTAAATTTTTTGGCCTAAATTAAAACCGTTCAGTCTAGAAATTAAAAGATATACAAGATTATTTTGAGTCGTGGCATCCCAGGCAATTTGTGCCATTGCTCATGTGGACCTGGTGCACCCAAATTGACATGGGCATGGCTCATATCGATCTGGCGCACTAGATTAACATGGTACTAACTTATTTTAAGTTTTGGCCAGTCAGTTTCCTAATTAGGGTAGAATTCTTCTTAAAGATGGATTACACAGATTCAATTTTAGGTTTTTAAGATGGCTTGCCTATAAATAATGAGGTTTAATGCTAATAATAGGCAACAACAATAATAAAAAAGCAACAATCAATCAGCAGAATTAATTAAAAACCCTAGTAGTTGCGCTTATCAAAGATGTAAAGAGTTAGCAACAATTAGGAGCTATCAAAGAAAGCAAAGCATAACAAAAACATAAAAAAAGACACAACAACTGAGGAGACAGGGACCGTTGCCTCGAATTTGCTTTGTTCCAACCGAAAATAATATTGATCAAAGTAGCAACAGGAGACAAGCAGTTTGTTTCAACACTTTTAATTAGAAGGAACCAATAACGAAGGTTTGAATTCATTATTTATCTTGTTTTAAATTCACAGTAGCTATTTGCTTATCAACATTTTTTTTAAATCACAACAATAATTGAATTTTCCAATATTAATGGGCAATAAGTCAGTTTAGTTAACAATAATCACATAAACCAATTTGAATTATCTTTGCATAGCAATTTTGGTGGGTGTCCTATTTTATTTATTTTCTTTATGGACATTTGGACATTTGTAAGGGTATGTTTCCATCAATTGATGGGTGCCCATTTTATTTAATTTGTTTGATTTATAATATAGCATTCATTACCAATGCATGTAATATAAATAACATCATAATAATTAAGAATTCAATAATATTTAGACCTGAGAAGGAGGCTGGTTCCAATGAACCAGAAGTTATGGGGTGCTGGGCCATTTCTAACCTTCCTAATGCGTACCCAACTTTTCGAACCCAATATAGGGGGTTAAGGATTCCTTAGGAATCGAGTCATCCCTCCCTTTCTTTTTCTCAGCCCATTCGGGTGGTGACTCCATTTTATTTGAGTTTAGGCCTGTGTTCTCTAAGGCCCTGAGCTTAACAATGCCAAAGTCGCAAGAACTATTCCACCGAGAGTGGGGGTAAAAATTCCCTTTCACATCCGCTCCTCAAATTTCCACCAAGCCAAGTTGACCTACAAGTTTGCAAAAGGTAAATGGACTTTTACATAAAATTTCAAAGTATACTAATACTATTTTACCTGGCTTCAAGTTAAGCGACTCAAATGATATTGTTGGGGTGCACATGATGAGAACCAGGAATTGTTGTACGAACAGATAATAAAAAATTCAACCTTGAATAACCGACTGTCTTTTGGAAAATACCAAGCATCCTTATGAGATTATACTCATAAGCTCATACCTGTAATGGCAATGATAATCAAATTCATGCAAGCACCTGAATTACGTTGACAATGGTAAATGATAGTACCTCGACGATAACCATAAAGCCAACAAAAGACTTTTTATTCCTACAAACCATGTTGAAACCATGATGCATGCAAACAAGGCCAGCTTCACCCCATTCATAGAGTTACAGGATATCCATATCAGCAAGGGCCCGCAACACTGATAAATGAATGGTAGATTCGGTACTACATAAAATTGCCAGCCCCAACAAGTATAGCAAAAATCCTCAACCGTATTGCTCGGCCATTTCTCCACGGACCTGTTGGGCATAATTCATCTAATTACTTCGAATCGATTCAATTTTTATCTTGAATGGCTCTTTTAATGAAGGTTCCA
This sequence comes from Garcia nutans, assembly GCA_947685225.1. Classification (NCBI taxonomy): domain Eukaryota; kingdom Viridiplantae; phylum Streptophyta; class Magnoliopsida; order Malpighiales; family Euphorbiaceae; genus Garcia; species Garcia nutans. The sequence goes on along the minus strand of CANTUV010000033.1, from coordinate 10,484,242 downwards.
TACCTATTAACTATTGAATTTTATCATGTGTCAGGATATCATAAAATCAACAGGGCTAATGGTCATTTCTCCCACATAGAGGTGGAAATTATGGGTGGTGTCCATCCACCATTCTGATAATGCTTGAGCTGCATCATACCATTGTCGGGCCTTGTAAACACACTATCCACACTCGACAACACAGCGATCGTGTTGATATCAAACAAGGTAACTCAATATGAAGTAAGTAAATCATCTCACAAATGCCAATATTTTAAAGTCTAATATTGTCATAAGTTGCTTGTTGCTTTCTATTCCAATTCTTAAATACTAAGTTACTTATTCAATTTTTTCTCTAATCCATTAGTTTATCTATTTTTAGCACTAAGATATTTCTGAAACTTTACTACTATTCATTGGATAATCCACTTTTAATAACTAAATCATAGCATTAAAACTAATCTTTTGAGATGATTATTTCCTTTTCTTACTTTCTTTATTTTCTTTATAATTTTGCTCATATATAGGCAACTTTGTGCTACTAAAACTTTAAAATGCAGTATAGTAAAGCTTGCCTTAGTTTTTTCGCTTGAATTATGATGAAGCCGCATCCCAGCTAAATGATCGACATTCCTATAGTCATGCTCTCGGATGTAGTCTAGCAATTTAGCCTTTGGTCGAGGCACCGATCTTGAAGCATGTTGTATCCCCTCCATTTGCAAATCTAAATGGTGTCTCACGGTTTAAATTAAGGAGAAATGAGCTGTTGGAGTTTTTTAAATAGACAAAAAAGGCAAAGAAAATTCATGTGCATCAATAGTTCATCTAAATTATTGTTACTTTGTAATATTGCAAAGTCATATGCATCAATAGTTCATCTAAATATTTGTCACTTTGTAACATTGCAAAGTAACTGACATCAATAATTCATGTAAATTATTATTCTGTCACGTGCCTATAATAAATATTTACATGTTTAAAAATATTTTTTGTACTTAGAAATATTTTTTCCATGAAGGGGGCAAGAGTACATAGGCATAGTAAAAATAACATAATTTTTTGAAAAATGCTTTACTGACTACAATTAGTTTTTGCAGGTGTCTCGGGTCTAGAACCTAAATATTTTTTGAGTCAAGAACTCAATTCGGGTCCTGAACCCAAACCACCTCGGGTCCAGAATCCAAATGATTTTCGAGTCCAAAACTCAATCTGGGTCCAAAACCCAAATCACCTTGGGTCCAGAATCCAAATCTTTTTTTAGTCCAATCTGAGTCCAGAACACAAACCATCTCGGGTCTAGAACCCAAATCTTTTTTTAATCAAATCCCCGTCCAAAACCCAAACCAACTTGGGTCTAGAACCCAAATCTTTTTCGAGTCCAAAATTCAATCTGGGTCCAAAACCCAAATCTTTTTCAAGTTCAAAACTCAATCCGGGTCCAAAACCCAAATCAACTTAGGTTCATAACCCAAATATTTTTTGAGTTCAAAACTCAATCTGAGTCCAGAACCAAAACCACTTCAGGTCAAAACCTAAACCAACTCGAGTCTAGAATCCAAATCATTCTCGAGTCCAGAACTCAATCCTATTCTAGAACCCAAATCAACTTGGATTTAGAACCCAAATCACTCTCGAGTCCAGAACTCAATCTCGATCCATAACCCAAATCCATTCGGGTCCAGAACCCAAATTATTTTAAAGTCCAAAACTTAGTTTGAGTCCCGAACCTAAATCAACTCGAGTCCAGAACCCATTATTCAAAATTAGCTCAAAGTCATGTAGCTTTTCACTCTCTTATAATGAAGTCTCAGATCGCTCAAGCAGCTAACAAACTGCAGACCCTTAATTGTTTACTTAAGTCTGCTTGAGCCTAGGGAAAAGGGGGGTTAGGTCAATTCTAAGGGTTTAAAATAGTTTTGAATAATTTTAAAAGTTAAAATGGATACGATACAAAGATAAAATCCAAGATGAATCGATCCAAGCCTAATAAGTTTGATTTTAGCCCAGTTTGTTTTTTTGCAAGCCCAAATTTGCCATAGGGCCTAATTCACTGCAAGCCTCGACTGCAACAAATTGGCATACCCATGGCAAATTAGGGAGTCCAATTTGCTGCAAAGTGCCATCAGCAAATTGGGGCACCCAATTCACTATAGGCCTGGCTAGTTATGAATTGGAGGCTCCAATTCACTGCTAGCCTGTTCCCAATTTGCCGCAAGCCTCTGCCTGGGGCGAATTGACCAAATTAGTACATTATTTTACTGTAGCTTAGAATTATCAAAAACCCTAAGTTCCAATAACCAAAATCTAAATTTAATTAGCCAGTACCTTTGCCTTTGTTTAAAACCTAATACTATTTTACAAAATCTCAAAACCCTAGTATTGTTTTGTAAAATCTTAAAAACCTAAATCTGTTTTTATAAAACCTTAAAACTCAAATATATAAAACCAATTCTTAAAGGTCATAAATCCTATCTCCAAAAACCCTCAATTCTCAAAACCTAAATTTCCAAATCTAAACCCTAATATTCAGCAACTTTAAAGTCAAAAGTACTATTTCTTAAATTCTATAACCCTAACCCAATAACTACAGCTTGAAAACATAAGCCCTAAAACAAAAATCTGTTCCCCAAGACTTGAACCTTATTTCCCAAATTCCGTAACTCTAATCCAATAACCCAAAACCAATTTCCCATTGTAACCTTAAAATCGTAGTCCCCAAACTGTGAAACCAAAGCTTAAACCTCAAAACCTAAAACCCTAATTTTTAAAACTCAAAACCCTAATTTTCCTTATTTAATAGTTTAAACTTTAGTTTTAATTATTTGATTTGTTAGATGCTTTCATGATGATTGGTTTATTTTATTCTTATTTATAATGGTTGTTTTGTGTTTAATTGTTATGTTTGAATGATATAATTTGGTTGATTAATTCTTTATTTGGATTCTAAAATTGTAAAAGGCATGTTTCCACTTTTTGGGAGTCTCAATTATTATGATGTAATTTAATTTGTCTTTCAAGGATTTTGGGACTATTGTAAGGGACATGTTTCAACCTATGGTGGGTGTCCCATTTTGTTTACTTTGTTTTCTTTTGGACTTTGAACATTTTTAAAGGCATGTTTTCATTTTTGGATGGGTGCATATTTATTATTCTATTTAGACTTGTCTTGATTTCAATATAATAATTATTTATTTCAATATTTGCATGTAGTATGGAAGATATCATAATCTTTAAGAATTTAATAATAGTTAGGCCTAAAAAGGAGGCTAGTTCCAATGAACCGGTGTTATGGGGTGCTGGGTCATTCTCATCTTCCCCATGCATACCCAACTTTCCAAACCCATTTGGGGGTTGGAGATTCCTTAGGAATCGAGTCATCCACCCCTTTCTTTTTCTTGACCCATCTGGGTGATGACCCAATTTTCTATGAGTTTAGACCCATGTTCTCTAAGGCCCTGAGAGTAACAGTGCCGAAGTCGCAAGGATTATTTTACATGAGAGTGGGGATGAAAATCCCCGCTCATAATAATCCTTTTAGGATGTTTAGATTTGGTGTGTGCATTATTGTTCCTAACAACTTCAACATTAGAGGTTTGAGTTGTAGATGCTTTTACCAATCTTGGTGCATTAGATGTAGTGATAGACGAGCCCTTGAATCCTAAACCATGTCTCAAAAATGGTGACCTTTGATTATCTATCAATGTGTCTAATGCCTCTTTTCCCTTATGAAATTTTGAAATGGATTCTTTTAGCTCTTTTAGTTCATCCTTTAGAATTTCATTTTCCTTGATCACATTTTCTATGCTATGTGAATTTTTATTCATTTCATTAATTGATTCCAACAATTATCTTTAGTTCTAATGTAGAGTTTTACAAGTGCACAAATCTTTTTCAAGCTTAGAACATTTATCCTTATAGAATTTCATTTTAGAAAAATACTTTTCTACTCTACGGTTCATATGTTGAATCAAGTCACTATCATCTAAAGCATTATCAATTAAGGATTGAGTACCTACCTCATTACAGTCATTTTTAACCTCAATAGCCATGAGACATAGATTAGTAATTCCTTCCTCCTCCTCTTCTTCTTCTTCTTCACTTGAGAAAAAATCATTCCATGTAGCTTTGAGTGATTTCTTCTTTCTTTATCCAATTTCTTTTTGTTTTTCAACTTGAAGCAATTCAATTTGATGTGACTGATTTGCCACATTCATAACATTTCACCTCATTCTTTTTATCTTTATCTTTGAAGGAGGAATTAGAAAATGTACCTTTGTTAGCTCGCAATCTTGTCTTTCTCTTCCAATCACTCATTCTTTTTGAAAACAAAACCATTTCTTCTTCATGACTTGAGCTCTCAACTTCTTTGATTGCCTTGAGAGCTATTGCTTTTCTCTTATCATTTTCACCTTATTCTTCTTTTTCGATGTGCAATTCGAATGAGTAGTTTTTTGACAAGTTCATCGATTCTCAAAGAGCTAAGGTCATGATCTTCTTCAATTGAAGAAACTTTAGACTCAAAGTTATTATTTGCTCTAAGTGCTCTCAAGATTTTAATATTAACATCATCTTAATCATATGTCTTGCCATATTTGTTTAATTCGTTCACAATGGCAAGCAAATGGTTTTTCATGTCGGTGACGTTTTCATTGGGCTTCATATTGAATAGCTCATACTCATATACATACATTTGCTTCTTAGTGAGTCTCACTTAGGTAGTACCCTCATTATAGTTCTCAAGAGTTTTCCAAATGTAATGTGCACAAGTGAGATGTTGGGCTCTCCTACCTTCTTCTTTTGATATTGAATTCATTAAGATGGAGTTTAGGTTTGCATGTGGCTTACTTCCACATTTTAGTGCATAACTTGTACTTTTCATATCTTTACTCTATTTCATAATTTATACATATCTGATACATAAGCAATGATTCAATGACTTAACATCATATTTATTATATCTTACAACTTTATCATAATGCTTGACATTTAGCATCGCAATCATCTACCCAAACATTTTTGGGTTATTTTCACATAATGCACATAAATCACAATTTAATCAATTTAAGCCATTAACAATAGCTTTTCTCAATATACAAAATGCATACTCATCAATTCAAATATCATATCACAACGTATATGCATTTTCAAATAACCAAGTAGCTTAACACATTTTCTATCTAAAATGTGTTAGGCCAAATTAAATGCAAACATATTTAAATTATCAAAAGTTTGCACTTACCTCAAATAGCACTCAAATATAATCTAAAAGTCACCCTTTAACCTTCACTTCCAAATTGCCCTTCAACACTAAGGTTGGGCAATTCACTTCCTCTTAATGCCTATTCCAAATGCGAACAAATACAATCATTTAAAATCACATTTTAAGGAATTACAAGCATAAAACCCTAATAAAACCTCACTCTAACCAATATCCCAAAATTGTGCCTTTCCTTACTTTAACATTGAAAATCCATTTTAAACCATTCAAATTATAGTTTTAGGTTTATTTATATCATTAACAATATATTATAACATGTTTTAATCTTTCAAATTAAATAAACACACTCTTCACTAAAAACCCTAAAATGCCCTAACCTTCATCATTTAAGGTTCTTCATTCCAACTCATTCCAATTATTAATCCAAGCTTATTTCTTATTTCCATCACTTATATCATTAAATAACATGATTTAAACATTAAAATCAAACAAATACCAATACTTTGAAATTTTCCTTCCAAAACCCGAAATTCAACACTACCTCATCCAATCTCTAACCAAACTTGGTTAAATCCATCATTTGACTTTAAACTCCTTGTTTATACATCAAAATAACACATTTGGAGTCTATTTTCACAATTAAAACACATGATTCCAAAAGTCCAAATGTTCCATAATCCTAAATCATATTCTTTCTACAAACCCCATTCAAACTTAATCATTTCTTCAATCCAACTTAGTAATCATTAATAACTAATCAAAATAGCTTCATGCAAACTAATTCAAGCAATTAAATCATGCTAAGACAAAATCCCAAAATCCACATATTCACAAATTCATGGAATTCCAAAGATTAAGTTGGGAAACTTACTATTTCAAGAGGAAATCACCAAAACTTTACTTGAATCCTTAAAATCCTTTCAATTGATGAAGCTTGGAAGGAGAAACAAGCTCCCCTTGGATGTCTATGGTGGTGCTGATTGGCATGAGATGATAACGGTAGAAGAAAAGAGAAATTTCTAGTATCTCCTTTATATAACATCTAGGGTTTCGATTGGGTAAAGTGTGCTTATTTAAATTTTATTGCACCCACTTCTTAAATTTTAATTCCAATTCGATTTTTAGTCCCCAAAAACTATAAAAGTAGTTTCTCTAGTTAATTTAAATTTCTACAATTTATATTTCATAATCAAACTCATTAAAATTCACCTCTAGAGTTAAGTGCGTTCTCATAAATTTTTATATTGGCAGTGAATTTCGTCCAACCTAACACGAATTGTTTTTTTTTTTAATTTGTAAATCACTTCCTTTACTATATAAAATCCCTTATCAATATTTATCAGGACCTCACTAATTAAAAATTCCAACCATTACAATTTTCCCCCTCTAAAAAAATTTCATCCTCGAAATTTACTTATTCCAGATGTTTGAAATAATTGAGGATATTATTGTCTTATCATCTCTTCACTCTCCATGTGACTTCCTCAGTTGAATGATTTCTCTGCAACACTTTTACTAAAGGTATGTGTTTATTCTGTAATTCCTTTATTTCACGCGCCAAGATAGCCACTGGTTCCTCTTCATAACTCAAATATGGTTGAATTTCAATAGACTCTGCTTGAATCACATGTGATCCAATTCGATTTTTAGTCCCCTATCGACTAGCTTTACCTCTAGAAATAGTCAAGATATATAATGTATTCCATGTGTCGATGCATAGAAGATATAGATCAGAATACATGCATTGACACAAGGAATACATTATATATCTTGACTATTTCTAGAGGTAAAGCTAGTCGATAGCCTGTGAACCTACACATTCAAGTACCTCATATGGGCCAATAAACCCAGGACTTAGTTTTGCTTTCTTCCCAAAGCGAAGAACCTTCTTCCATGGTGACACTTTTAAAAATACCTTATCTCCCACATTGTATTCAATATCTCGCCCCTTCAAATCTGCATAAGATTTTCCCTTATCCACTACAACTTTCAGCCATTCCTTTATAAGCCTCACTTTTTTTTTTCAGTTTTCCTGACAAGATCAGGTCCTACCATCTTGCCTTCACTTAACCTTTTCCAATAAAGTGGAGTTCTACACCTCCTTCCATACAGTGCTTCATATGGTGTCATTCCAATACTCGTATGATAATTGTTATTATAAGTAAATTCCACTAAAGGCATATGTCTATCCCAATTACCTTCAAACTCGATTACACAACTTCTGAGCATATCTTCATGTACCTATTTCACTATAGTCCTTTAATTTTGGCCCTAAGCTAGTTTGGTCCCAATTAAAAAGGCCTAATCAAAGATCAGTCCATTCTTAATGGCTTAAACCTATTTTAAAGCCTTTAAATAGATTGGGTCAATTTTATAAGGCCTAAAATAAATTGGTTCAACTTATAAAAACCCAAATTAAATTTGTTCGGTTCGAAGATTAAAATTTTTATACTGGTTTGAGTTGAAATGGGTCCAAGGTGACATGAGCCAATGCTCATGTCGACTTGGAGGGTCGAAGTTGAAATCCACATGAGCTAGCCTAATGTCAATTTGGTTATTCAAAATCGACATGTGTTGGCTTCATGTCGATTTAGACATGCCAAATTGACATGAACCCTAATTTTAATAGAATTTGGCTGGCAATTTAATTTCCTAATCTAGCTAGACTTCAGTTAAACTTCTTATTAGCATATTAAGGTTTTGGGATTGAATGATTATTTGCCTATAAATAGATGATTAAAGGTGGAGGAAAAAGGGGGTAGCAACAATTAAGATAGAGAAATTAGCACGAATTAGCTGTAAACACAGAACAATTAGCTAAGCAACAACCATTAACATAATACACCAAAGGTAGTAACCACTGTCTTTATTTTACTCAGCCATAATTCAAATTGGTATAGGCAGTAGCTTGGATCAATATATAATTTGGTGGATCCTTCAAAGCATATTTTGTTTTCTAAACTCTTTAAAATCATAACAAGTCCCGTTTGTTAATATCATGAAGCTCATGCTTACTACGGTTTTGTTTGAATATGTCTAGTGAGATTTATTTGATAATGCCACCAATTTATATCTACTATATTTTCATTTAAACACATCCAGTAGCCATGTCCCGTACCATTATTTATTAAGAATCAATATTAACATGGCCTTAAAGTTTTTACAATAACCAAATTTTTATCAAAACCTTAAACATGTTTTTCAAATACCAAAACCCTAATTCATTTTCTAAAACCAAAACCCTAAACCTATTTTTTAAATATCAAAACCCTAATTTTGTAATTCCCAAAAACCCTAATTTCCAAACCTTGAGAAAAAACTCTAAACCCTAATCTGTAGCTCCTAAACCCTAAATTCCAGACCCTAATTCATAAAAACCCTAATCTTAAACACCTAACCCTAATCCATAAATATCCAAAACCACACCTAACCTCATAAATACCCAAACACCCAAATATCCAAGATAAAACCTTAAAACCCTTATTTTCATATCCAAAAGTCTAAAACCCTAATTTTCAAGCTTAAAACCCTAATTTTGTTTCCTAAAATCTAAAACCATATTTTTAACCTTACAAACCCTAAGTTTAAAATGTAGACACTAATTTTGTATAATTAAGGCTTTAAACCCTAGTTTTGATTATTTAATTTATTACATGCTTTCATAATGGATGATTTATTTTATTCAGTTTATAATAGATGTTTTGTTTTTAATTGCTATGTTTGAATGGTTTAATTTATTAGATTAATTATTTATTTGGATTTTAAAGTTGTAAAGCGTATTTTTCCACTTTGTGTGTTCCTTGATCATTTAATTTGTTTCTTTCATTTTATTTTTGGGGGATCAATGTAAGGGGCATGCTTTCACTGATGGTGGGGTGTCCCATTTATTTATTTATTTTCTTTTTTAGACATTGGACATTGTAAAAACATGTTTCCATCCATAGATAGGTGCCTATTGTGCTTGTTTTATTTTAATAAGATGATGGATGTTTATTTCTTTTAAAGTGTGCATTATATGGATAATATTATGCTTAAGAATTTAATAATATTTAAACCTGAAAAGGAGGTTGGTTCTAATGAACCGAGTGTTATGGGAATGCTGGGTCATTTTTACCTTCCCCATACATACCCAATTTTTTAAACCCGTTAGGGGGTCAAGGATTTCTTAGGAATCGAGTCATCCATCAATTTCTATTTTCCCGGCCCATCCGGGTGGAGACTCCATTTTCTCTGGATTTAGGCCCGTGTTCTCTAAGGCCCTGTGCCTAACAGTGCCAAAGTCGCAAGAACCATTCCACATGAGAGTGAGGGCAAAAATTCCCTCTCACAATCACCCTTCCTAATTGACCATCAGTCTATGGATGAAATGCAGTATTGAAAATGAAGTCGAGTACCCAACGCTTTGTATAGTGGAAGGTGTTATACAAATAAGATCTGGCTGCTAATTACAAATCATGTGTGGGATAATTCAGTTCATGAGGTTTTAATTACCTAGAAGCATAAGCAATTATCTTATTCTCTTGCACCAGTACACAACCAAGCCCTTAATGAGAGGCATCAATATAAATTACATAGTGTTTACCTAGGGTCGATTGTGTCAAAATAGGTGTTTCTATCAACATAGCTTTTAATTATTCAAAGCTAGCTTGGTATTTATCATCCCACTTAAATTTAGTTTCCTTTTTAAGAAGTTTAGTCAAAGGAACTGATACCTTTGAAAACCATTGCACAAATTTTCTATAGTATCCTACCAAACCAAGGTAACTTCGAACTTCCGTTACATTCTTTGGTGGCTGCCAATTTAATATATTTTCAATTTTACTAGTGTCCATATGGATACCATGAACTCATACCACATGCCCTAGAAATGTCACATCTATCAACCAGAAATCACATTTTGCCAACATAGCATACAGCTGATTCTCCATGAATGGTTGTAGCAATACTCTCAAATGTTCATCATGCTCCTCTCTATTCTTAGAATAAACCAATATATCATTAATAAAAATAATAACAAACTAATCTAAATAAGGTTTAAAAACTCAATTTATCAAGTCCATGAAAGCTGCTCTAGCATTAGTCAAACCAAAGGGCATGACTTTAAATTCATAATTTCCATATTGGTAAAAGCTATTTTTTGAACATCTATTTCTTTAACTTTCATATTATAATAACCCGATTTAAGATCAATCTTAGAGAAAACACTTGCTCCCTTCAAATGATCAAACAAATTATCAATCCTAGGTAGTGGGTACTTATTCTTGATAGTCACCTTATTTAGTTGTGGATAATCTATACACAATCTTAGGGTACCATCTTTCTTCTTCACAAACAAAATCGATGCATGATACACTGGTCTAATGAACCCTTTGTTTGAAGTTGCACATTTAGTTCCTTTAGTTCTGAAGGTGCCATTCTATAAGGTGGAATAGACATCGGTGCCATACCCGAAACTACATCAATAACAAATTCAACTTCTCTTTCTATCGGTACCCCTAGTAACTCCTATGGAAAAACATCCAAAAATTCACACATTGTAAATATGTCTCCCAAAGCCTTACTGGTATATCGCGTATCAATGACAAAGTGTAGACCCTTGATTTTAGCCCTAAGCTAGTTCAGTCCTAGTTAAAGAAGGCCTAAGTCATGATTGTTCCATTCTTAATAAGCTTAATCCTACTTTAAACTTTTTATTAGATTAGTCAGATTTTATAAGGACTAAAATAAGTCTGATTCAATTTTTAAAGCCTTAAAATGGTCCGATTTGAGATTGAAGCAAGTTTAGTTTGATATGGATCATGCCATATTGAATTTGTCTTGTCCAATTTGATATGGATGGTCCATATCGAATTACACCATGCCTAATTTGATATGCACCATGTCCACATCAAAATAGAATGATTCTAATTCAATATGGGTAGAAGCCAATATCGAATTAGATCAATTTTAATTTAATATGGACATGGTCCATATCAAATTAGAGTAATTCTAATTCGACATGGACTTTGGTCCATGTCGGATTAAACTTGTTTTAATCCAATATGGTCATAGTTTCCCTCAAATTTAAAAGAATTTAAATCGATATTGTTCAGAATAGAACCATGCTTGAATAGGAAGTTGGAATTAAGCTAAGGCTCAGCCACAAGGTGTTAACCTAACATATTTTTCTAAAAATACAAGATTAAAGGAAGAAACATGGAATAACAAGAAATTTAAAAACCCTAGCAGCTTGAGTTATCAAAAGTAACCAGCAACTGAATCAGAAAACACATACAGAACAACCACAAACCAAATGGCAATGGACATTGCCTTCACTTTGCTCAACTAAGATTCGACACTGTTGCAAGCAATAAATTTGGATCAACATTAAATATCGGTGGAGCCAATAAATGGAGGTTTGAAATTTCCTATCTAGCCTGCTTTAAATTCACATTAGTTCATTCATTATTGTTTCACTCACTGAATTGTCATTAGTTTGTCCTTGTGTTTTCATTATAAAACATCCAGTAGCTTGTTTGAAAGTCCAATAGTTAGTTTATAAAACTGATTTTCATGGTAGTTTGTTTAAGTGTCCAATAAGTTACTTACTTTAATATTACAATAGCTTTTCAATCAAATTAATATCAACATTTAATATCATAGTAACATTAGTAATAAAATTGTTAAAGTCTTGGACAAGAACCACACTTTAAACATTAAACCATTAGATTATAGCCTTAGTCCCAATAGCCAACATTAAACTTTGTTTACAATTAAAAACCCTAATATTTTCCCAAAACCTTAATTTGATAGTTTAAAAACCCTAATTTTCCAAAACCCTAAACTCTAATCACGGTTTTCTAAAACCCTAAAAACCCTAGTTTAATCACCAAAACCCTAATTTTTCATATCTTATGCTTAATTTAAATATTATGAATGTAGACTTAATTATGTCATGTTTATGATGAGTAATTTATTTATTTTTTATTTTTTATGGATGGTGTGAGCGGGGATTTTTGCCCCCACTCCCGATGGAATGGTTCATGCGACTTCGACACTGTTTAGGCTCGGAGCCTTAGAGAACACGGGCCTAAGCCCAGAGAAAATGGAGTTGCCACCCGAACTGGCCTAGAAAAAAGAAAGGGGTGGATGACTCGATTCCTAAGGAATCCCCAACCCCCTAATGGGTTTGAAAAGTTGGGTACGTGTAGGGAAGGTGAGAAATGGCCCAGCATCCCCATAACACCCGGTTCATTGGAACCGGCCTCCTTTACAGGTCTTAACATTATAAAATTCTTAAGTATAATAATATTATCCACATTACATGCAATAATTAAAATAAAGCATCATTATATTAAAATCAAAGCAATGTCCAAACAAAAAAAAATAAATGGACACCCATCCGAGGATGGAAACATGTCCTTACATCATCCATGTCTAAAACTAAATAGGACACCCACCGAAAGGTGGAAACATGTCCTTTACATTGTTCCAAAATATAAAGGCAATTTAAATTACATAAAATTTAACTAATGAGGTGCCCACAAAGTGGAAACATATCTCTTACAATTTTAATACCAAAATAAACAAATAATAATCATAATAATAAAAAAAAATATCCATCCATGATAAATTAAATAAATTAAGTATTGAAATTAAATAAATCAACCATCAAAACATATAATAAACTATATAATCAAATCTAAAATTAAATAAAGCAATAAATATATAATAAACTATATAATCAAATCTAAAATTAAATAAAGCAATAAATATATAAATTTAGGGCTTTAAAGAATTTAGGATTTTTGGAACTTAGGGTTTTGGAACTTAGGGTTTTAGAAACTAGAGTTTTGTAATTAGGGTTTTGAAATTAGGTTTTTTTGAAACTAGGGTTTTGGAATTCGGGGTCTTTAGGGTTTAACTTATTGACTTAAAAAAATAATTTTGGATTTGGAGAGATAAATTATGATTTTGGAAAAATAATCAATATTTTGGAGTTTAATAATAAAATGGTTTAAGCTTTTGGATAAAAATAATTTAAGATTTTGAGTTTCAATAAAATAATTTACAGTTCTTTGAAGTTTTAGTAAAAAAAAATAGATTTTGATAATTAATTTAAATCCTCAACAGCTTCTGGATAGTTTTAAGTTTTTATAAAACATGCAAGTGGAGTTACGAACACCAACTGATCAATGTATTAATTAAATCAAACAATTAAAGTTATTAAAATAAAGATCAATTTACTGCATGTTCAAAGATGAAGTTACTGCATGTTCTTATTAATCAAAGAAAACGACGCTACTGTGAGCATGAATTTATGATTAAAGATCAAACTTCCGTCGTTGGTTCCACTAAAAAATATGATTTCTGGATGAACAATGTGAAGACAGCATGGACTCTGCCTTCTTCTTTGGTTGTCTTGATATTTCTATTTGTTGTTTCCTTCGTTCTCCAAAAAAAGCTGCTGTTGTTCTTCTCTGTTTGTTGCCGTCTCTTCTATTTTGTGGTTTAATCTCTCTTAATATTAATTGCTGACCCATGTTAATGTTAATTGCTACCATTCTAAATTCTGAAATGTTATTATTTATAGGCAAACTTCACTCAGAATCCCTAACCCTAATATTAATCCGTCCTTAAAAAAAATTTTAATTCAATTCAGAAACTAATTTCAAAAACAATTGAAACCATGTCAACCTGGGGAAACTAGATCGATATGGACCAAAGCCATGTCGACCTGGAACATCCAGGTCAACATGAACCAATGCTCATATCGACCTGGGGCCTCCAGGTTGACATGAGCCAAGGTTCATGTCACTTAGGCCCTTTGAACTTGAACTAATTTTACATTTTTTAATTTTTTGGACCGAACCTTCTAAAAAAAAGACTTGGTTTAGGGTTTTGTAGCTGAGTTTGTGCCTTTTAAAATCGGACCGACTTATTAAAAGTTATAGATAGGATCGAATTTATTTTAGGCATTCTTTAATTAAGACTGTATTAACTTAGGGCCAAAATTAAGGGTCTACAACTGGCTTGTTTTTTAATTATTATGATTGTTTGAATGATTTAATTCATTTTGTTAATTATTTTAATGTTGATTATTTTGGTTTCAATGATGTAAGAGGTACGTTTCCACCTTGTGGTTACCTAATTAGTTAATATTAATGTAATTTAATTTATTTTAAGTTTTGGATCAATGTAAGGGGCATGTTTTCAATTATGGTAGGTGTCTTATTTTATTTTAGTTTTGGACATTGCACATTGTAAGAGCATGTTTCCATCCTTGGATGGGTGCACATTTATTATTTTGTTTAAACTTATTTTGATTTTAATACAATGATTATTTATTTTAATAATTGCATGTAGTATAGATGATTTTATAATATTTAAGAATTTAATAATATATAGACCTAAAAAGAAGGCTGGTTCCAATGAACCGGGCATTATGGGGGTGGTGGGTCATTCTCACCTTCCCCATATGTACCCAACTTTCGAACCCATTAGGAGGTCATAAATTCCTTAGGAATCGAGGCATCCACCCCTTTCTTTTTCTTGGCCTGTCCGGATGGCGACTCCATTTTTTTTCGGCCCATACTCTCTAAGGCCTTAAGCCTAACAGTACCAAAGTCACAATAACCATTCCACCAGGAGTGGGGATGAAAATCCTCGCTCACAGTGACAACTCCACTGAGATAATAGAAGTTGATTCCGTTGGTCTTTATATTATTTTATTCTTTCTTATTATGATATTATCCATTTCATCATTTAGATTGCATTGTATGCATGAGTTAGGATGCCCATGTTATCCGAGTTATGCTATGTAAGGGATACTGTACTTTCAAGCAAGGTATGGAGATCGAGCATGGCATAACCACTCATAGCCTTGTACCTTTTGGTATATACTAGCTATGATAACCTAAGCTTTTAAACCCAAAGACTAAAGCCTATGTAGTTGGCCTAGTTATTTTCCTTAGGTTTTTACCCAAATGCTTGTTGGTTGACTATGATTGATATATGTTAGTTTGAACCATGGTCTATTTCATTTGTTCTTTCTTTAATATGATCTAACTATATTATAAGCCCAAAACAATTTTATTCTTTTAAGCCCAAAAGACTAAAATTAATTTTAAAAATTTTCATGATGGTCTTTTATGGGTCAAAATTTTTTTTCACCTCATGGCCCAAATACAAAGCCCAAAATTCATTTTAAATAATCTTTTTTACAGTCGGCTTTGAAAACTAAACTATTTTCAAATTACAACTTCTCTTAAACGGGCTCAAAACTGCTTTTTACTTCATGACCTAAGTTTGGATTTTTTGTTACTAAAACATTTTTCTTAAATGGGCTTAAAACTATTTAGGCCAAATATGGAATACAAAAAATCAATTGTTGGCCTAATTTATACCAAGACTTATTAATCATGGGCTTGTTTGTGGCATGAATCATTAGTTGCTTTTCTAAATGGGAAATCTATTTATGACAAACCTTTTAATTTAATTTTAATCCAATATAGCATAAAAGTTATTTTTTGTTGACCCAATGGATTAAGACTTAATTAATAGGAGTTATCATGGACTAACTTCTAAATTTTAAAATACAACTATTGCTTAAACCGTCCGAGTGAATTGTTTGAAAATAAGATACCCCATGTTGATATTTTGTTAACCATATACCTAGGAAAAGAGACTCGTCATTTGTGTGTGAAAGATATAAGGTTGAAAGGAATGTCCAATGTATCTTTGTTTATCTTTTATTTATGGAACCATGCATACATGCATTGCATCGTATGTCATTGATCCTTTCTAGCTTACAACCCTAGAGTACAGCAGTTCAAGAGCATGTGGCATCACCACCTACACAAGTGATTTTGATTCAAGTATTTTATTTGGAAGATGGATGTAAACCAGCTTAGGGATATAGTCAATGAAGTTTTTGAAGCCAAGATGGCTGCGCTACAGGATCAATTGACCGAGATTATAAAGACCCAGTTGATTGAAATTCTGCATATCATCAACAAGGCCAATAAGACATCTTCCATTAACATAAAGAAGAAGGGAAAGGCAATAGTAACAAGGAACAGGTCCACTGATAGAGGTGAAGTAAGAAATGAGGAGTCAATTCCTATTCTACAAGATCAATTGAGCCATACATTGACTAAGCATTTTAAAGACTTATATGAAGAATGAGAGAAAGAAAAGAATAGAGATAATGGAAAAAGGGGCAAAAAGGGTGGCTACCATCCTATCGGGCATAGTCAAAAGGGACAAAGAGGTGTTGAGATAAATGCAACGATAGAGCTAGCAAAGAAGCATAAATGTTCATACTTTGGGGAACCTTTGTCAAAAGTGTTTGAAAATCTAATGAAAATGGATTTCCTGCAACCATTGGCACCTCGACCACTATACAATCCACTGCCACCAAACTTTGATGCCAAGGTCTTCTGCCAATTTCATCAAGTGCAAGGACATGAGATAGATAGATGCATTCGATTAAGGCATGAGATCCAAGATTTGATTAATAGTGAAAAGTTGCCAGAGCTTGATAAACGCAATACCAAGAGTAATTCTTCGTCTAAAAGAGTGCCCCCACCAGCGACCATCGTGATAGGGGAAGGATTGAAGGAAAGTTTTATCTTATCATCTTTTTCAGACATAGATGGAGGAATTACTAAGGAGGAGGTACTACTAAGCAAGCTTGAACCTACTGCGGATGACAAAGCGATGACCATCATTAATGATCCTTGTCCTTGATATGTCCAAGTAGAGAAAGTTCTTTTGACTTCAAATCAATAAAACTTCCCTTAGCTTGTTTTGTTTTTACTTCATTTTTTGGTGTTTTCTGAAACAATTATATTTTTCAAATTAAGATTGTTTGAATAAATTATTTTTTAAAATTTTTATTGGTCTTTATTCATTTTGGTGCTCAACCAATAACAAGTCTAACTTGATAATCATAAATTAGTGTACCTATGCATCACGATCTGAATGACTTTACTAGGTGAGGGAGTTATTCTATAGCATCAAGTTGTGTATACTTATTCAGAGAGGGCTCCTACATAATTACCTTTATCTAGGTCTTAGTCGATCTTAGAACATGCTTTGACGAACTTTTAAGGAAAAATTGAACTTTGCTTATTTAAGGGAGAGATGATCTAGGCATTGTTTGGTTAGCCAACAACTAATATCCACCCTATTTAATATCAATCCCTAGTTTGTCCCTTTAGGCCTTCATAAGTTTTTAGCTCCCTTTTTATTGGCTTACAAACCCAATAACCTACCATGAGTTGTTACACTTTGATAAATCTGATGACCATTAAGGTAAAGGGGCAAGAAGATTAAGGAAAAGATGCATAGTCAAGATCATAAAGATAATTGAAGCTTACCTGAACTAGATCTAATATCTCTAATTTCGTTCATCATTGACATAAAATCAGGATAACAAAGGATCCATCCTCACTGAAATAGACTCACTCTACTCCACTCATCCATAATCGGAAGCATAGAATGGTACAAATAAGACAATTCCCTTGGAGCTAGGAACAAAAAAAAACAAAATAAAAAAGAAGAAAGAAAAAAGAAAGAAAAGAAAGAAAAGAAAAGAAAAGAAAAAAACCTAAAAAGGGTGGTTAACACAAAAGGCTGGTTCAGAAAAGCCAATAAAGTTCTTCTTACCTGAAGCAGCCAAAAACTTCCTGAAATACCCCCTACATAGTCCACACATTTAACTATATAGGAGATGTCACATGAACACATAACTAATCTATAATGATAATTTACATAATAAATTCCAAAATACATTCAGTTGATATTATTATTTTCCATACCTATAATACATACATATATTTGTTTAATTTGCAAAATTCATATTATTAACTTACGTTGAATACATTAATACAACTTTCCTACTACCCTCAACTTTTATACAACTTTCATAATAAATTATGAATTATTGCTATGTGAAGCATACTGACTACAATATGTACAATATTGCTCATTGAACCTTTGTGATGCAGTTGATCAAGAGCTTATATCTCTCACTCTGCAGTCTCAACTCTTATGGTTTGATCTGCACGTCAGAAAATAATTCTAACATGCTAAGCAAGGCTTAGTGGTGCTTATATATTCATAATATGCAAGAAATTGAAAGGAAAGAGACTATACATGGACAAATTTACAAACAATATAAATTATCACTTTAGAACATTATTTAAGAAAATTGATAAATTCATCTAAACATAAAACATTAAACACGGTTAGATTCGGCATTTGGTTAGTTTAATAATAACTGCATAACACATTATTTTCAATATAGATAATCTTTTTAAATTTGTCCATACACACTAAGCTCATATCATAGGTTTGGATAATGGGTCACTGTTGGCAATTTAATGCTCAATCTCAATGATATGGCCGAAGGCCCAATAATGGCAAATATGCTCACTGTCACTGGAGACACAATGTGTCTATAAATGGCACAATGTGCCCACTATCACTATGGATATCCACCCTCTGGCTAGCCATTTATTCCTAAGCTAGATCTATAATCAGTGTGATTAGGGCAATTCATTAGTTTATAGTTAACACTGAATTGTGTTATCACTTCAATGGAACAATACTTTGCTCAACATTTAGTATTTGATAAGTGTATACTTGATGATATTTTTACACTTTAAGACCTTATGGTCATTTAGGCCAGAATGACAGATGAAAGACAAGAAAAAGAGCTATTAGACTTTAAGACTTTGACACGCCTAGGGACATGGGCATGTCACTGTTTGTGTTGTTAATTATGGCTTACAATAGCTATGACACGCCTAGAGACATGGGCGTGTCACTACCCGTGTCTTTACTCCTATGTTATAGTAGCTATGACACACCTAGAGACATGGGCTTGTCACTGCCTATGTCTTTATTCCTATATTACAGTAGCTATAACACGCCTAGAGACATGGGCGTGTCAGGTTAAATCTCTGGGTACACCTATGACGCTGCAAAAGGACTCTTTCACTCCATTTTCATCAATATAATACTCACATATCCAAAGTTTATCACTCTTTTCCATACTTTAACACATATACATGAATTCATATCTAATACTTTACTAAAACTTCAATTAATCAAGTCTTTAACAATTGATCTAATCAAAACTTTCAAAATCATCATTCAAAATTAAGGAAAACAATATCAACAACTTTAATTCTTACATATATTACACAACCAATTATTTATCCAATATTTAAGAAATATCTCATTTTAGATGACTCAATCAACTAATTTAAACCTTAAATCTCAAAGAAAAACAAATATTTTCAAATTAAAATACATAAGCACATACCTCTTCAAGAATTCATCTTTCTCTTTCTTTTTCCCTCTTTTTCTTTGATCTCTTGTTGATAATCTTACTTTCTCTAGTTTTTGCTTTTTAAAAATCTATATATATATATATATTCTTCTTAAATCTTGGCTAAATCATTAAAAAGATGAAGAAAAGATAAGTTTTAGTGTTGATGGTGGTGATTGGCGTGAATGATGGAGAAAGAAGAGAAAAGAAATTTCTACAAGAGAAAAGAAATTTCTACACACAATACACATGTATATATATCTATAGGTTTATCAAGTGAGGGCATGTCTATAATAACTATAGTGTACTCTCACTCTAAACCTTTAATTATAAATCGAGTTTTAACACTGTAAAATCATAAAAATAATTTCTTCAGTAAATTTTAAAATCTACTATTTATTATTTTCTACTTATAGCATTTATCCAGATCACTTTTATCACTATACACTGTCAATATCAATATTAGTTAAAATTTTACTGTTTAAAATTTTAAACATTACACTTCCACTCAGTTTATTAGAATATATTGACTTGAATTGGTCCAACCCAGCCAAAGAATCAAATAAAACCAGACAATAGGGGAAAGACTATCTTTCATCCCACACAGCTCCAAATGCATAATTTTGAAAGTCTTAGATTTGATATTCCAAAAACAGGAAAAGACAGAATGATGGTATTGAGTTTCTGCAAAAGAAAGAGATCAAGATTGTAGTAATTAAATATATATTACTACCAAGAAGATAAGCTCTATCCTTTCATGAAGCAATAGTTTGAGTTTTGTCTTTCCATGAAGAAGATAACAATATGCCTGAAAGGTTGAAATAAAGTCTAGAGCTTAATGTTTCCAAATATCTACAGTTCTCGTAGAAAATTTGTAGTGTGAAGGTTTTTCTATAGTGTTACATCAACTCCAATCTAAAGATGGCCGTCACTTAACCCATGTCCCTTATAGACCCTATTTCAAGCCTGATAAAGACATCTTGATCTCTCTTGGTAGGTAGATTCTATTAGTGAAGATAGTTTGAATAAGCATGTGTATGAGATAGAATAAGCATGCATATGAGATAGAAAATATTTAAACATAATGATGAGCTTTGGCTAAGTAATGTGTATGTGCCTATCTGAAGTGAGTTCTTGCTTAAATGGAAATGGTTCCTATGTTTAGTACAGTAACTAGGGTTATGATATTATATATGTGTTAATTTGAAAAAATTGAGTCCTAAGGTACAATGACACTTATTTGACAAAGTCAAAATTTGATTTAAATATATATAATAAATAAATAAATAATTTCTGTTGCATAAACCTTCAAGTTAAGGGAAGCATGTTGCACCATCGAACCTCTAAGAACACATTGGGCAAAATAAATGATTATTTGCAATGTTATGCAGAAGTTACCAATTGGCATCCTAAACCATAGTTTGAAATTGATGTATCTTTGCTGCTTCGGCCCCATCAGTCATATTTTCAACATCTTAAAGATAAAAGTCATAAATGTGGAGTCTTTTCCCATTCCAATGCAAGACGTGAATGAGCATCTGGAATGAACCCATGGGAGCACTTCAGCTAATCACCTCAATCTGTGAGTTGTTTTATTAGTTTTTGTTATAGATTTGTGTCTTGTTTATTATAATAATTATTGTTTTATTTAGGTATTTTGTTAGTTTAAATTGGTTTATTTAGTGTTTTTGTTAATTTTGGTAGTTTTAGTTTATTTCAGTGTTTATATCATTTTTGATATAGTTTTTAGTATGTGTTTATGTTTTGTTGGTTAATGTTTATTTACTTCTTATTTACAATTTGTTTGAGTTTTGTTTTAGGTTAAGAAAAAGCCAAGGAACCAAGACTAAAAGGAAAAATGGACAGTAGCTGACACAGGCAGAGGACACGGCCAAGTCACTGGCCATGTCCCATATCAAGCTGAAAAGAAGCCACAAGACACAGTGATGGACACAGGCAAGGGACATGGCCAAGTCACTGGCCGTGTCCCTCCAAAAAGTTCCAACATGGCCAAGTCACCTCTAACATGGCCATGTCACTCAACCAAAGAAGAAAAGAAGAAAAAAGCAATCAGAAGTGAACACATGCAAGCGACATGGCCAAGTCACTGGCCGTGTCCCTCCAAAATGATCCAACACGGCCAAGTCACCTCAAACATGGCCATGTCCCTCTGAAAATGCTCAAACACGGCCAAGTGACCATCAACTTGGTCGTTTCTCACCTAAATCCAAAGCAAAGAAGAGCAATTCTCACAGTAGGTGACACATGCAAGCGACATGGCCAAGTCACTGGCCATGTCCCTCCAAAATGGTCCAACTTGGCCATGTCACTATCAACTTGGCCGTGTCTCTCCCTCAAATTCACCTCCAACATGGCCAAGTTCACTCTAACTTGGCCGTGTCACTCAAGGATCAATAAAAGACGTGCGGAGGTTTCGTATAAATATTAAAGTTAGGGTTTTTCTTTACACTGTTGACGATTTAGAGAGCAGATTGAGCCGTCAAAGATTTTAGGGTTTGGATAACTTTGTTTTCTTTTGATTTTGATTAAAACTTTTGGATTAATCTAGCTTAGATTAGATTGTTCTAGCCATTGATACATCCTTCTTGCAAGATTTGAACAAGAGATTCTTCAGAAGCTTCAAGGAGTTTGTAACTTGGTTTTGTTCTCGAACTTATTCTCTTTATTTTCATTGAAATTGTATTAATGGATATTATCATGTCTAATTTGATTTCTTTGAATATTAATGAGATGAGTATGTTTGATTGCATTATGAACTAATTTGATCTAGTCTAGGGTTTGTATGGATCTGCTATGATTGTATGAATTGGTTATTCTCTTAGCTAATAATTTCTTTAGCCTTGATTGAATGAAATATTGTTAATATATAATTGATTGGACTCCAATTATGTGTTTTAGGTATTAGATGATGGATTGAGAGATGAAGTCTAATGCTGGAAAAATTCAATTAAGGACTTAGGTGAATTAGAGATATAATCTATTAAAAAGATTATTTCAATTGTAACAAAATTAGTTGAATGAGGTTTGAATGCAAGAGCTTATTTCCTTGACTCGATTAATTGAGTTGTTTGAGATTTAATCTTTGAAATTAAATTAGTTAAGAGGAATAACCGTTCATACATATAAGTAGTAGAGAAGTGCAAACCCTAGACCTTTCTATCCAGTGAATCAATACATCAGTTTTATTTTACTTTTATTTGTTTTAAACTTTAATCAATCTTCTTCATTATTTAGCAATTCAAATTCCTTTAATTACTTGTTATTTATAATCTGATAATCAATTAGCCACTTTAGCATCCTTGTGAGATGACCTTGGGGCGATCACCTTTGCTACAGCTACCTCGTATACTTGCGAGTGAAGCTTTGTGGTAGAGTTAATTCGAGCGCAACAAGTTTTTGGCGCCGTTTCCGGGGAGGCTAATTGGCGAAATTGTTTATTAGGCAAAAATATTTTAGATTATTTTTCATTGTTTATTTTTTATTTTATTTTGTCTTTTGCTTTTAATAATTTCTTTTTCTAGAAAAATTTTGTTTATGCAAGGCAGGAGATCGCTCGAAGGAGAGCTACATCCATTCATTCCAGAAATTCAGAGAGTGAAAAGGAGCAAAGAAGAGTTTGAGCTCTACACCGGATTTGATATAGAGGAGGACACTTCTGAATTTGAGTCAGATTCTATACAATCAGTTAAAATGGCTGAAGAAAGACAAAGAACCATGAGAGATTTTGCTAGACCTGTCATTGGGACTTCCACATCTTGTATAAGGTTGACAGATGCAGCAAGGAATTATGAGTTGAAGAACATTCACTACAATATGCTGCCATCATTCTATGGAGTTCCAAATGAAGATCCTTTGAACTTTATTCGGGATTTCTACTCCACCCTCAACACTTTTCCATTGGGAGGATTAACAGAGGATCAGTTGAGGATGCGGTGTTTTCCATATACTTTGAAGGATAGGGCAAAGAGCTGGCTTATGATGTTGCCCGAAAACTCACTGGCAACTTAGGAGCAAGTTTATAACAAGTTCATGGGCAAGTTCTATTCACATCAAAAGACAGCTGAGTTGAGAGGGAAGATTGCCACATTCTCTCAATTTGAAGGAGAACCATTTCATGAGGCTTGGGACAGATTTAAGATGCTATTGATCCTGTGTCCACATCATCACTACCCACTTCAACTTCTGAACCAGTTTTTCTATGATGGTCTCACCCAGCAATTTCAGAACACTGTCGATAATGCAGCTGGGGGAGCTATGGGAGAAAAGACAGCTGATGAGACTTATGAGATCTTTGAGATGTTGGGAGCTAATTCTCAACAAAATAGTGTAAGGGGAAGAAGTAAAGGGGTGAATCAATTGGAAGCCAATAGTGAAATGGTTAGTCAAATAGTTGAATTGACAAGGCAGGTTCAGATGCTAAACATGAAGAACAATATTTCTTCATCTACTCAAGAAGTGTGTGGAATCTGTGGGACATTAGGGCATGGAGCAATCAGTTGCCCCTCTACATATGAATCATATAGGAATGAAGCTGAGCAAGTCAATGCCATGGGGGGATTTCAACCAAGAGCTCGGAATGATCCTTATTCAAATTCATACAATCCTGGTTGGAGGAATCACCAAATTTTTCTTGGGCAACAAATAATTCTCAGCAGCCTTTCCATTTGCTTCAAAGACAGAACCAAGAGCAGGGTCAATCCTCAAATCAAGGGAAGTCTAAGGTAGAGAGTTTGGAGGAAAGTTTACAGGCTTTTATCCAGGTCAGTGCTAAGAATCAAGAGATAACAAATAAGAGGCTGGATTCCTTAGAAGCATCTTTTAAGAAAGTGGAGACACAAGTTGGACAACTTGCACAACAAATGCAGATTCAACAAAAGGGGAAATTCCCAAGTCAACCTGAGCAGGCACAATCAGTGACTGTTTTTAGAAGTGGTAAGGAAATTAACAATAATGTTGAAAATGATTCTGTGAATGCAGGTGACAAAGAGAACAAGGAGGAAGGAGAACCAGAGAACAAAGGTGCTGGAGATAGATCAATGAATAAGTCCTCTTCAACAGATTTACATAAGGCAAGCAATCCATACCGGCCACCTATACCATTCCCCAGCAGGTTGAAGGATGAAATAAAAGATAAGCAATTTTCTAACATCTTCAACATGCTGTCTAAGGTAAGTATTAACTTACCTTTACTTGAAGCAATAAAGAACATGCCGGCTTATGCCAAATTCTTCAAAGAGCTGATCACCAAGAAAAAGAGGTATGAGATGAATGAAAAGGTGATAGTTTTCGAGGTAGCTAGTGCTGTTCTGCAGCATAAACTACCTCCCAAGCTAAAGGATCCCGGTAGCTTTATAATTCAACTTTCTATGGGGAATGGAAAGGGGACTGAGGGCATATGTGATCTAGGAGCTAGTGTGAATTTGATGCCTTATTCTATGTATAAAGAATTAGAACTAGGGGAACTCAAATCAACCAAAATGATGTTGCAATTAGTTGATAGATCTTTTAGATTCCCGAAAGGGGTTATAGAAGATGTGTTAGTTAAGGTTGGTGGGTTAATAGTACCTATAGATTTCATAGTTCTTGACATGGAAGGGAGTAATTCTGCACCATCAGCACACACTATTTTACTGGGTAGGCCTTTCATGGCTACTACCAACACCTTAATAGATGTTAAAAATGGTAAGTTGTCAATGACTGTCTTAGGACAAACTATAGAATTTTCTATTTTTAACACTTCTCCCATTCCTACAACTACTTTATATGAGGAATGTTCTTTAATTAATTGTGTTGATGCAGTTGTTTCAGATGATTTCTTGCATATAGGTTCCTCAGATAAAGTGGGACTGACACTGACCTTAGAAGAGGAGGCTAAACCAGTGGGGGAGTCCCAAAAGTGCCTTAACCCAAAGGCATATGAGAGTTCAAGGAATTATAAGGATCACACTAAAGCACTTCATGACAGATTTATTGGGCGACAGACATTGAGTCCAGGTATGAAAGTTTTACTTTTTAATTCTCGACTCCGTCTGTTTTCAGGTAAACACAAATCTCGATGGAGTGGTCCTTTCGAGGTAACTAAGGTATGTCCTTCTGGTGCCATTGAATTGCTTAGCTCTAGAACTAATAAGATTTTTAATGCAAATAGACATAGAGTTAAACCATATAAAGAAGGATTTCATGGAGTGAGGATCATTGACAGTACTTTGATCCATGATTCCTAGTCTTGCATGATGTCCAGCTATATGACATTAAAGAAGCGCTAAATGGGAGGCAACCCATTAGTTTGAATTTCTTTTTCATAGTTATAATTTTATATTTTGCAATTTTGATTTTATGTTTAGTTTAAATAAATGGAAACCCTAAAGCTCTCTTGCATCTTGTTTTTGAACATTTGTGTCTGTGATAAAAAGGTAGAGTTTTGCCTCACTAGGGTACGATGGAAGACATGTTGTCCTTTAACTTTTTTTCTTTATTATTCTTGTTTTCCATTGAGGACAATGTAAATTCTAAAGTGTGGGGTAATCTTTTAGCTTTCCTTTTGTTTTGGTTGTCTTGGTGTGTTTTATTGTGTTGTGCATGGTATAATTGTTGAAAATTTATTGATCTTTTCTGTGATTCTAGCATTATAGTTGAGACTTTAGTATCAGCATAGAAATGAGCATTTGAATTCATTCAGGATCAATTTTCACATTCTGCAATTCATGACATATAAATCTTTATGAACCCACCTGTGTGAGTTTTGAGCCTCATAATTTGATATTATTATCAGTTGATTTTCTTTTCTTAAGTGTGCACCTTCATGATTTTGCATCTCTAGAGTTTGCTTTTGCATACTAATAGAACTCACATTATGATTTAATCTCAAGTTTTAAAATGATGAAGGCAAATTAGGTTAGCCCTTTAGCTTAAAAAGACCTCCCTTAATATTGATTTCCTTAGTGAGCCAAGTTGAGCCTTTGACCTTTTTCTTGTTTGATCAACACAATTCTCAACTTAACATGTTCTTATTATCATCATACCTGTATTAAGGAATGGAGTTCTTATTATATGACAATAGGGTGGTTTATTTCAAAGTGTGGGGTAAGCAAAAAAAAAAATGGTATTGCTATTTGGGGTTGAAATGCATACTTTGCACATTGTATTTGATTAAGAGTTGACTATTCTTTTCCTCTACATGTTAAGCTAGATGATCTATGCAATGTTATATTTTGTATATATATGTATTAAAATAAAATAAAAAAATTATATATAATAAAAGAAAAAGAAAAAGAGAAAATAAAAAAAAGAGATATATATATATATACAAAAGTCAAATATGTTCTAGCATTGGTTATCAAATGAGGAATGTTGACTCATGTATTTTTATGCAAGTATGTAAGATTATCAAGGGTTGGTAAGTATGTCATTTGAGGGAGTTATGCATTTCTTTGCAAGTGTATTGTCTAATTTAGATACTCCATTTCTTGATGCTCCAGCTTAAATGTCTTTTCTCACACCTTTACCTTAGCCCCATTGCATCCAAATAAAAGACCTTCGGATTATTTCTTGAGAAAATCAGTGAGAGAAATTGGATAATTAAGCAAGTTTATGGTAGTATGCAGTCATGAGTGGTTTGAGTGATTAACCTTTGAAATCGAGTGAAACACTTAGATGAGAGATGGGATTTGTATGTCTGGATTAATGAATGAGTTAAGAAAATTCTTGATTGAAATAAATTGCAAATATTTATGGCTGACTCTTAAAGTATTTCATCTATATACTGGAATTATAGTTAAGGTTGTTTGAGTTTTTAATTTATGCCATGTGAATTTGCTTGAGGACAAGCAAAGTTTTAAGTGTGGGGTAGTTGTTTTATTAGTTTTTGTTATAGATTTGTGTCTTGTTTATTATAATAATTATTGTTTTATTTAGGTATTTTGTTAGTTTAAATCGGTTTATTTAGTGTTTTTGTTAATTTTTGTAGTTTTAGTTTATTTCAATGTTTATGTCATTTTTGATATAGTTTTTAGTATATGTTTATGTTTTGTTGGTTAATGTTTATTTACTTCTTATTTACAATTTGTTTGAGTTTTGTTTTAGGTTAAGAAAAAGCCAAGGAACCAAGACTAAAAGGAAAAATGGACAGTAGCTGACACAGGCAGAGGACACGGCCAAGTCACTGGCCGCGTCCCATATCAAGATGAAAAGAAGCCACAAGACACAGTGATCGACACAGGCAAGGGACATGGCCAAGTCACTGGCCGTGTTCCTCCAAAAAGCTCCAACACGGCCAAGTCACCTCTAACATGGCCCTGTCACTCAACCAAAGAAGAAAAGAAGAAAAAAGCAAGCAGAAGTGAACACATGCAAGCGACATGGCCAAGTCACTGGCCGTGTCCCTCCAAAATGATCCAACACGGCCAAGTCACCTCAAACATAGCCATGTCCCTCCAAAAATGCTCAAACACAGCCAAGTCACCATCAACTTGGCCATGTCTCACCTAAATCCAAAGCAAAGAAGAGCAATTCTCACAGTAGGTGACACATGCAATCGACATGGCCAAGTCACTGGCCATGTCCCTCCAAAATGGTCCAACTTGGCCGTGTCACCATCAACTTGGCCGTGTCTCTCCCTCAAATTCACCTCCAACACGGCCAAGTTCACTCTAACTTAGCCGTGTCACTCAAGGATCAATAAAGACGCGCGGAGGTTTCGTATAAATATTAAAGTTAGGGTTTTTCTTTACACTGTTGACGATTTGGAGAGCAGATTGAGCCGTCAAAGATTTTAGGGTTTGGATAACTTTGTTTTCTTTTGATTTTGATTAAAACTTTTGGATTAATCTAGCTTAGATTAGATTGTTCTAGCCATTGATACATCCTTCTTGCAAGATTTGAACAAGAGATTCTTCAGAAGCTTCAAGGAGTTTATAACTTGGTTTTGTTCTCGAACTTATTCTCTTTATTTTCATTGAAATTGTATTAATGGATATTATCATGTCTAATTTGATTTCTTTGAATATTAATGAGATGAGTATGTTTGATTGCATTATGAACTAATTTGATCTAGTCTAGGGTTTGTATGGATCTGCTATGATTGTATGAATTGGTTATTGTAATATCCTTAAATGTGCCCTAGAAGTTTTGCCTATTGTTTTTGTTTGCTTAATGGAATGTATATGTTATGTGATAAGAAAAGAAATTGGATTGAATGTTTATGTTTATGTGTTTTGGGAAAGAAAAGAGGGTTTAGAGAAAAGTGTATATGTTGTTTTTATGATAATATATATAACATATAATTTGGTCAAAAGAGTGGTCAAGGGAAGAAGATATTTTCTTATAGGATTTGTGAAATTACTTATAAGGGCATGTGGTAAAGAAGAAAGCTAGAACAAATGGTTAAAGGGTGTTTTGGTAATTGATTAAGTTAAAACACTTGGTGGAGATAAAAAGGGAAATTTGACTTTGCTTCTTCATGTTTTCTTCTTCTTTCTCCATTGTTGTGGCCGGCTCCTCCATAGAAAAAGGAAAGCAAGAGACAAAGAGAAGATCTTGAAGAGTTAAGCTCAAATTGAAGGAAGATTAAGTGATCAAGTTGATGATTCAAGGAGTTTTATAACTTTGGTAAGTTCTCTTTTGATCTTTTTGTTTATTTGATATGATATTTGGATTTGAAAGATGATCTAAGAGAGTGTTGCTTGATTTTGATATAATCAAGGGTGTTTGATTAGTTTGATCTTGGATTTTAAGGATAAGTTGAAGGAAAGAGTAAGTTGATTGGATGAGATGATGTTGTGTTGTGTTTAGGGTTTTGAGATGATTTGGTGTTTTATGTAACACCCCCACATCCAATACACACACACTACAAACACCACAATGTAGTATACGTGCTCTGAACATAGGGATGCTACGGATTTTCTTAACATTCAAAAATATTTTTATATAATACCATCATATTTCTCAATATACATTATAGATAATAAGTAATCAATTTGTAATATAAAACAAAATAGATATATAAATACATTTAGTTAATACGCAGCGGAATTTGTAAAATAGATTTACATATATGAAAACATTTAAATCCATATTTACAAATATACATATATTCACATTATAAATAATACTTTACAAAATATTAAAAGAGTTATACATGATTGGCAAGTCTTCTCTGATCTTTAAGTTCCCAAAATCAACTCTTCAACGTCTACTCTCACTCGGTCTCGAAGAGCTCTCGGGTTCAACTCTATCAATTCTATCACCTGCGCGATTAAACACTATCGCGCTAAGCCAAGGGCTTAGTAAGATAAAACATGTTATTGATATGCTTTAGTGCAATGCAATGCCAATTCTCAATCCATATTATACATGTAACATCATATATGCAAAGCTAACAACATACCTTTACATTTCATAATCCAACATATGTAGACTTATCACATTTCAACATATTTTCATATGCCTCATTAGTTATTCATTAAACCATTCATGACTTACATTAAACATAGACAAGCATGGGCCCAAAACACACTAATATGCCATTCAATTTTCAGAGTTAATGCTTTGGTTTTGTTGTTATATTTATCAATATCATAGACCCAACTAGGCTTCAAGGATTAGGTTCAACCAAGCTTCAAGGGGAGCAAAGCATGCTAAGCTTCAACCCAACTTGGCTTCAAGAACCAACCCAACCTAGCTTCAAGGGTGGTAACATCTCAATTAGGCTTCAAGGATTCAATCCAACCTAACTTTAAGAGATTGTTACACTTATTAGGCATGCCACCAACAACAAACTCTGAAAATAGAATAACACATTAGCCACACAATTCATTTATTATTTAGTCACCATTTCCATTCTCAATTCTCATCAACATTTAGGCAAACATGCCTTATTTCTTTCAATGGCATCATCATAGCCAATCACAATGGCTTTGCATCACATTTCACATCTCAATTCATATTATGCATATAGCATCATTGGTATAGCATTTCAAAATACATTATCCATATCACACATTATCATTTACAAAATTTACATTGCATAGTACAAACCCTAGTTCATGTAGTATCATATGCATTATCAATTGAAAGTTTAAACTCAATCATGTATGAAGAACAAAAACCAAACACAGTAACCAACACACCCAAGGGACACGGCCAAGCTTGTGGCCGTGTCTCCCAAAACAAATTGGCAGTGGCAGACACTGGCATGAGACATGGCCGTGTCCTCTCCAAAATCTCACACACACGGCCAAATTTCCATGGACCTGGCCGTGTCTCTCCAAAACATTAAGTCTTGGCCGTGTCTCTTCTTTGGTTTTGGCCGTGTCACTCATGAACAAACCCTAACCAAAGCCAACACTCTTCTAAATGCATTCTAACACATTATACACAACAATAATCTCATTCAAATGGTTATAATCAACATTATTAACACATATCTTACATATTCATCACATTAATCACTTTAACAATACATTAACACAACATTTAACACCTATCTCCTCAAAACCCTAAAACCAACCTCCTTCTCCATCTTTCAAAAATCAACTTACTTCTTTCATCAATTCATCCTTAAAATCCAAGATCAAACTAATCAAACACACTTGAGTATAACAAAATCAAGCAACAAACTCTTAGATCATCTATCAAATCCACATATCATTTCAAACAAGCAAAAGATCCAAAAGAAAACTTACCAAAGCTATAAACTTCTTGAATCAACACTTGATCACTTCAATCTTCCTTCAATTTGAGTTTAGAACTTCAAACACCTCTCTAGCTCTCTAGTTTTCTTTTGTCTTTGGAGGAGCCATCCACTACCATCAAGAAGAAGAGAAAATGATGAAGAAACAAAGTCAATTTCTCCTTAAATCTCCTCCAAGTGATTTTAACAAGACAATTACCAAAACACCCCTCATCACTTAACTTAGCTTTTGTCACTTGCATGCCCAAATATGTAATTTCACAAATCTCAAATAAAATATCTTCTTGCATTGACTCTCTATTTGACTTATGTATATGTTAATTATATCATCATATAAACAACATATACACTTCTCTCTAAACCCTCTTTTCTTTCCCATAACACATATACACAAGCATTCTCTTTCCAATTTCTTTTCATATCACATAACATATACATTCAATCCAATTTACAACAACAACATAACCAAGACTTTTAAGGCAAATATGAGGATATTACATTTTAGGTTTGATGTGTGTTTTGGTTTGTTTTTGGTGTTGTTGCAAGCTTGAGATGGGTTTTTGGGTATGTTTTGTGAAGATTGTTTGAAGAGGATGTTAATGAATAGAAGGGTGTTGTTGAGTGTTTGGTTATTTTGGCCGGAATCTTGTTTAGTGGTCGGACACGCCCATGAGCACGTCCATGGTTTTTAGGCGTGTCAATTGTGTTGGAGGCAGTAGGTTTGACATGACCAGTAGCACGCCCGTGTTATTGAGCGTGTCATAGCCACTGTGAGATTTGAGAATTGACACGGCCAGGAGCACGTTCATGATGTTGGACGTGTTGTTATGTTTGAGAGGCAGAAGGTATTACACGCCCAGGAACACGTCCGTGTTGTTGAGCGTGTAAATGCTTCTG
The DNA here is from genome assembly GCA_947685225.1 of Garcia nutans. Lineage (NCBI taxonomy): Eukaryota > Viridiplantae > Streptophyta > Magnoliopsida > Malpighiales > Euphorbiaceae > Garcia > Garcia nutans. Next base: position 10,452,118 of record CANTUV010000033.1, on the reverse strand, counting down.
TGTTGTGGGGTTAGGGCACGATCAGGAACACGCCCGTGTGGGTGAGCATGTCAAGTTTAGGGTTTGCCCTAGTTAACTCTTAATTGGATTATCTCTTGTGTATCTCTAAGCAAGTGTATGTTATTACTTTTGGATTAGGTTTTGAAGCAAGTGATTGATCATTGATTTGAGAAGTGAAGAATCTTGGAAAGGAAAGTATTTAGGGCTGTGTGATTTGTGATTGAGGTAAGTACAAACTACATTATTGCATACATTCATATGAATGTTGTTAGATTGTGTACAATGTGGAATATATTGTTAATGTTTATGAAAGATGCTATGTGGGATATAATGTGATTATTGATGATGAATTACCTTAATGTTATGATTGAGGCTTGTTTGCCTAATTGATGATATAAATGTACACTTGAATAATGAAGTGTGATAATATGAATTGATACATGATAAATATGAGGCCATTGTGATTGGCTATGATGATTTTATTGAAAGAAATAAGGCATGTTTGCCTAAATGATGATGAGAATTGAGAATGGAAATGATAATTGAATAATAAATGAATTGTGTGGCTAATGTGTTATTCCATTTTCAGAGTTTGTTGTTGGTGGCATGCCTAAAGATAGTAACAATCTCTTGAAGTTAGGTTGGGCTTGATCCTTGAAGCCTAATTGAGATGTTACAACCCTTGAAGCTAGGTTGGGTTGGTTCTTGAAGCCAAGTTGGGTTGATACTTAGCATGCTTTGTTCCCCTTGAAGCTTGGTTGAACCTAATCCTTGAAGCCTAGTTGGGTATATGATATTGATAAATGTGTTAACAAAACCAAAGCATTAACTCTGAAAATTGAATGGAATATTAGTGTGTTTTGGGCCCATGCTTGTCTTTGTTTAATGTGATTCATGAATGGTAACATGATTGATAAATGAGGTATAGGGAAGGATGCTGAAATGTGATATGTTTATATATTGTGGTTTATGGAATGTAAAAGTATGTTGTTAGCTTTACACCTATGATGTTGTTCTTATTAATAATGTGTGTGGCATTGCATTGCACTAAAGCATAACATTAGCATGTTTTATCTTACTAAGCCGTTGGCTTAGCGCGATAGTGTTGATCGCGCAGGTGATAGAGTTGAACCCGAGAGCTCTTCGAGACCGAGTGAGAGTAGACATTGAAGAGTTGATTTTGGAACTTAAAGATCAGAGCAGAACTGCCAATCATGTATAATTTCTTTATATTTTGTAAAGTATTGTTTATAACGTAAATATATGTATATTTGTAAATATGGATTTAAGTGCTTTCATATATGTAAATATTTTATAACTTCCGCTGTGTATTAAGGAAATGTATATATATATATATATATAAATCTATTTTGTTTTATATTACAGGTTAATCACTTATTTTTTTTCTATAATGTATAATGAGAAAGATTATAGTATCATTGAAAATGTTTTGAATATTAAGAAAATCCGTAGCGTTCCTATATTCGATGCATGTATACTACATTGTGGTGTATGTAGTGTGCATGTATTGGATGTGGGGGTGTTACAGTTATTCTCTTAGCTAATAATTTCTTTAGCCTTGATTGAATGAAATATTGTTAATATATAATTGATTGGCCACCAATTATGTGTTTTAGGTATTAGATGATGGATTGAGAGATGAAGTCTAATGCTGAAACAATTCAATTAAGGACTTAGGTGAATTAGAGATATAACCTATTAAAAAGATTATTTCAATTGTAACAAAATTAGTTGAATGAGGTTTGAATGCGAGAGCTTATTTCCTTGACCCGATTAATTGAGCTGTTTGAGATTTAATCTTTGAAATTAAATTAGTTAAGAGGAATAACCGTTCATACGTATAAGTAGTAGAGAAGTGCAAACCCTAGACCTTTCTATCCAGTGAATCAATACATCAGTTTTAGTTTACTTTTATTTGTTTTAAACTTTAATCAATCTTCTTCATTATTTAGCAATTCAAATTCCTTTAATTACTTGTTATTTATAATCTGATAATCAATTAGCCACTTTAGCTTCCTTGTGAGACGACCTTGGGGTGATCACCTTTGCTACAGCTACCTCGTATACTTGCGAGTGACGCTTTGTGGTAGAGTTAATTCGAGCACAACATGAGTCAATAGAACTACTGTAAGTATTATTCATGCATATCATACACACATAAGCATATCACACTGCACTGCATTTTTTGTCTTATGTTGTCTATTTTTTGTCAAAGTAAGTAACATATATCCTATGAAGCAAACTCAAAGTAGATATGGAAACAAGGAGGCATGGAAGGTCCATTGCTTGAGGAAGACCTAGTCAATTTACAAAAATGGAGATACGTGCTTGTGCAAAGAACCAGACAAAATGCAAACATCAATCAAAGCTTATGTGGGAGAAAAATCATTGGTTTGAGCCTACACAGGAGGCAAAGTTTCTACTTTCAATTTTTGAGTTTAAACATGTAAAAAACATCTTCAAACTCACTTTAAATATTTTGACATGCAGGGGGGCAAAGAGAGGATATGAGAGCTAGCTAAAAAATATATGAATCTCTTACCTAATTTTATTGCAAAAGGAAAAACAAAAGAAGAAAGCCAAAACCCTCAACTGACAGAAGGTCAGTCAGCTAGAAAGGCTAAAATTGATGGCTAAAAGAAAGCCCACACTCTCAAATGAAAGAAACTCAGTCCAGATAGAAGTGTTGAAGTCAATCCATTGAATAATGGAACTGGTGGCTAGAAGAAAGGCTACACTCTCAAATGACAAAGGGTCAATCAGCTAGAAGAACTAAAATTGATCTATTGAAGAATGGAATAGGTGACTAGAAGAAAGTCCGCACTCTCAAATGAAAGAAGGTCAGTCCAGCTAGAAGAGCTGAAGTTAATCTTTTAAAAGATGGAACAAGTGGCTAGAAGAAAGGACACACTTTCAAATGACTAAAGGCCAGTCCAACTAGAAGAGTTGAAGTCAATCTATTAAATGATGGAACAAAAGGCTAGAAGAAAGCCTGCCTCTCAAATGACAGAAGGTCAGTCTAGCTAGAAAAGCTGAAGTTAATACATTGAAGAATGGAACAATGGCTAGAAGAAAGTTGGAACTCTCAAATGACAAAAGGTCAACAGAATCCATTGAAGAATGGAACAATGGCTAGAAGAAAGCTGGAACTCTCAGATGATAGAAAGTCAATAGAATCCATTGAAGAATAGAACATGTTGCTAGAAGAAAGCCAAAATCCTCATAAGATCAATCTAGCTAGAAGATCTAGAAGTTAATATGGTTTTTCTTGAATCTTTAAAACATCTAATCTCTGGTCCAAAACTCAAACCAGTATTGGGTTAAGAACCCAATCCAGCCTCGAGTCCAGAACTCAAATTCAGTCTCGAGTCCAAAACCCAATCCAGTTTCTGGCCTAGAACCCAAATCTAGCCTCGGTTCTAGAATCCAAATCTAGTCTCGGGTCTAGAACCCTAATCATTCTCAGATCCAAAACCCAAATCAATAAATCCCCAGGTCTAGAACCCATCCTTATGAAAAATTAGATCAAAGTCATGTTGCTTTTCACTCTCTAAATAAATTCAAGATCGTTCAAGCAGGAGGCAAACTGTAGACCCTCAATTTTGGACCTAAGCTAGTTTGAACCTAATTAAAGAATGCCTAAGTCATGATTAGTCCATTCTTAATATGCTTAAACCTACTATAAACTTTTGATTAGATTGGTTTAGTTTTTATAAGGCCTAAAATAAGTCATGTTCAATTTTTAAAGGCCTGACATGGTCTGATTTAAGATTGATGCCAATTTGGTTCGATATGGATCATGCCATATCAAGTTAGGCTTGTCCAATTCATCCATGTCAAATTAGACCACTCTAATTGGTCCATATCAAATTAGATTGATTCTAATTTGATATGGAAGCCCATACCAAATTAGATCAATTCTAGTTCGAAATGGAGCTTGTCCATATCGAATTAGATTTACTAATTCTATATGGACTTTGGTCCATGTCGGATTAAACTTGTTTCAATAGAAATATGGTCACGGTTTCCCTCGAATTTAAAAGAATTTAATTCAATATGCTTCAGAACAAAGCCATGCTTTAATAGGAAGTTGCCATTCAGCTAAGCCTCGGTCACAAGGTGTTAACCTAGTATATTTTTCTATAAATATAGTATTTAAGGAAGGAATGGGCAGCAATAAGAAATTATTAAACCCTAGCAACTTGAGTTATCAAAAGTAACTAGCAACTAAATAAAAAACATAAATAAAACCACAACAAACTAGAAAGCAGTGGACATTGCCTTCACTTTGCTCAACCGAGATTTGACACTTGTTCAAGCAATAAGTTTGGATCAACATTAAATATCGGTGGAGCCAACAAATGGAGGTTTGAAATTTCTTATTTAATCTACTTTAAATTCACAGTAGTTCATTCACTATTGTTTCACTCATTGAATTGTCTTTAGTTTGTCCTTATGTTTTTCGTATAAAACATCCAGTAGCTTGTTTGAAAATCCAATAGTTAGTTTATAGAACTGATTTTCACAGTAATTTGTTTAAGTGTCCAGTAAACTATTTACTTTTATATTACAATAGATTGCTTAATCAAATTAATATCAAGTTTTATTATCATAGTAACAGTAGCAATAAAATTGTTAAAGTCTTGGACAGGAACCACACTTTAAACATCAAACCATTAGATTATAGCCTTAGTCCTAGCATCCAACATTAAACTTTGTTTTTAATTAAAAACCCTAATATTTTCCTAAAACCTTAATTTGATAGTTTAAAAACCCTAATTTTCCAAAAACCTAAACCCTAATCATGTTTTTCTAAAACTCTAAACCCTAATCATAGTTTCTAAAACCCTAAAAACCCTAGTTTAACCACCAAAGCACTAATTTTACATATCTTATGCTTAATTTATAGATTATGAACCTAAACATAATTGTTTCATGTTTATGATGAGTGATTTAATGATGTTCTATTTTTATGGGTGGTTTGTTTTTTAATTATTGTGAATGTTTGAATGGTTTAATTCATTTGGTTAATTATTTTAATGTTGATTATTTTGGTTTCAATGATGTAAGTGGTATGTTTTCATCTTGTGGGTACCTCATTAATTAATATTAATGTAATTTAATTTATTTTAAGTTTTGAATCAATGTAAAGGCCATGTTTCCACTTATGGTGGGTGTCCTATTTTATTTAGTTTTGGACATTGGACATTGTAAGGGCATGTTTCCATCCTCGGATGGTTATCTATTTATTATTTTGTTTGAACTTGTTTTAATTTTAATACAATGATTATTTATTTTAATAATTTCATGTAGTATGGATGATTTATAATATTTAAGAATTTAATAATATATAGACCTAAAAAGGAGGCCGGTTCCAATGAATCGGGTATTATGAGGGTGTTGGATCATTCTCACCTTCCCCATATGTATCCAACTTTTTGAACCCATTAGGGGGATGGAGATTCCTTAGGAATTAAGTCATCCACTCCTTTCTTTTTACTAGCCAGTCCAAGTGGCGACTCCATTTTCTTCTAGTTTAGGCCCATGTTCTCTAAGTCCCTGAGCTTAACATTGCCAAAAATTGTGAGAACTATTCCACCGAGAGTGGGGGTTAAAATCCCTGCTTATAATAAGTAAGATTAGTTTCACACTTCTTCCTAATTAACCTTCTAGCTTTAGCAGTAGAAATCAAATTAGAACTTATAAAATTATTGTTCTCCCAGGACAACAACATCACTATGCCCTGGAATATTTAAAGTCACAGCTTTATTATGATAATCCATAACTGCTTGATGACGTGATGACCAATTCATTCCCAATATAATATCAAAAATCATAGAATGGAAGTTCAATCAAATCTGCATGAAATTCTATATCAATAATTTTAAGTGGACAATTCTAATATATTTTGTTTACCCTCACACTATGGCCTAAGGGATTTGTAACTTCTATCTCATAGTCAAATCTATCAGCATGCATATTATTCTTGAGGCTATAGTTGTGCATATATAAGATTGTGTAGAACCAGGATCTAGCAATGCATATACATTAAGAGCAAGTAAAGAGAATTTACCAACTACAACATCTAGAGAATCTTGATCCTCCACCACTTTCATAGCATAAGTCCTGGCAGGAAACTACCTTGGGTCTGAGGCTTATCCATTATTTTTTATCTTCTTTGTTGGCTAACACTGGTTGACCGCCTCTACCTAATCTACAGCTTGACTGAGACCTCTGCACAAAACTTGCCCTTCAGTAACTTCAGGTTCTTTTATCATGGGGCGATCATTGATTTTATGTTCCTTGGAACCACATTTCAAACAAGCTCCACTCTTACTCCAACAATTGTCACTTGTATGCCTCTTGCCACAATGCTGACAAGTTATGGATGCTACCCGTGAAGATGAGCCTATAGATACACTAAACCTACCCCCACGAGATCTCTAAAAATTAGCTCCACTTCCTCTACTCGACCCCTGAGTCTGTGTTTGTGCTTGAATACTTCTATGTCTCTTCTGACCACCCTGTTATTCACTAGAAAATCCCTTTCATTGATGTGATGCCTTGTGTAATGTAATTGATGAGTATTACTTTGGCATTGGTTCAATGTGAAATATATAAAGAGTATTGGTCTTATGTATTATAAGGAAATTCAAGAACATGTTGGTGATTATGGGATATATTGTGTTTATAATTTAAAAATATATGAATCTGAGTTAAATTATATGCAGTGTGAGGAAGTATGGAAGGAACATAGGAAATTGATATAAGGAATAAGGATATGAAAATGGGTGTGGAAACTTGGAAACATGGTGATAAAATGTTAGTATGTATAAAAATATCTGAGTTGCCATAGTCATATTATATTGATTAAAGGTAATAAATAGTAATGGTATATATGCATATTGTACGGGAAAAATGTGAGAATTGGATATACATATGTGGATTTGAAAAGAAATAAAATATATGGAACAAGTCACATTGTAAATGTGACTCATGATTGTTGTAAAGTGAGTGTTAAATGGTAATGAATATGTGAAATATGTTTGAATGTGTAAATGGAAATGGTTATGTTTGAGCTATGTGATAAATTGTGTGGAATTGGGTCACATTGTGAATGTGACTCATGATTTTTGTAATGTGAATGTGAAATGGGTATGTAAAAGAGAAAATGTGTTTATTGTGTAATGTGGAATGATTATAAAAAGTCGTTATTGTTATAGTTGAGTCAACTTGCAATAATAGGTCAAGGCGAATATTATGCCTTCGATTGAGATATTGTGCCATTGGGAGAGACAAATTAGTGTCGAGTATATTTATACTGAGGAGACAACCTTCATGCGATGATAGACACTTTATCTCCGATGTCGAGAGAGGGTAGCCTTCGGGTGTTTTAAGTGACACTTGCCCTCGATGTCAATAGAGGCGGCCTAAGGGTGATGATTTGACACTAGCCTCGGTGTCTATAGGGGCAGCCTTCTCGTGATTGATGTGACACTTACCTCGGTGTCAAGGTGAATTAAATTAGTTTGGTGCAAAAATTGGTTGGGCCCAACGTGTGTGTATGAGTATATGTGTATGTATGAGTGGTTTACGAAACCATGCGTATCTTTGAGAGTATATGTGATGCATTGTGTTGTGGTCTGAATGTATCGTTAAGTAATTTTTATTTAATTGTTTATTGTTCTTATTTAGTTGTTTACTACAGAGTAGAGTGGTCCAGTGTGAGCTGAGCTTACAATGATTGTTTTATCACAAGACTGATCGTGCTAGGGTTGCATACATGTATAATTTTCAGATTTTGAACTTGTTTTTAAATTTTGAGACAAATTATATGTATATTAACTTATTTTTGGAATGGTTTATATAAACATTTATAAAGTATTTTGATAAGGTTGGTATTGGACTTAATGTGTAAATTAATGAAATGGTGATTTGATGATCGATTGTAAAGGCTATTTTGGGAGTGAAATTTGATGCAGGTTGTGTGATCGTTGAAATTGGGATTTATTAAAGTTACAAATAAAACTTTGCCAATTTTTTTTTTAGAGAATTACTTTTGTAAATTTATAATTTATTCAAATATTAAAATGAGGATTTTAGATGTAAATATTGTAGTACCTTTGCATCTTGAGTATGTATTTACGTATATATAGGTATATGTATCTAAGGTATAAGGGTGTTATATGATTAATCTGAGTTTGTATGATGAAGTTAGGGTTTATGGAAATTTTGATAGAGGTTTAAATAATTGCTAATATGGATTGTTTTAAAGTTGTGTGTATATATATGTAATGATTTTATAGTTAGTTGGTTGAAATGATTGGGTTTTGTTGTAGTTTGGATGAAGTAGTGAGTGAATTTGTAACAACTTTATACCTTATATACGTACAATACATATTTTCAACATATGTAAAATATGCATATATGGTACAAAAATATCACAGGCCAGTTTAATAAAAAATTTTACATTTCGGTTTTAAGACTTCAAATACTAATATATAAAATAAAAAGTATGTAAATATTCTTTGCTTGTTATAGGAATCCAAAATAAATATTTTATATGAAAATCTCTGGGAAAAATTCACCAGAGTTTTGTTTATAATTTGGATATTTCCAAAATTCAGCAAAACACAACCTGCATAAAACAAACACTCCCAATAAAAATCAATTCACCATTTCACCAATACTTCTCAATTTCTCCATATTTTCTCAAAATACTTATATATAGGTATATATATTAACATCACCAATAAGATCCCATTTTAAACAAATTATTCCAATCATTCTTTATAATTTACAATATATACTTCAAAAACATATCATATCATACATAATATCAAAATATACTATAATATCAAATATGTACATGCTAGCAACTGGCTCTGATCTTAATATACCTAAAAATAACTCTTTAAGCTCAATAAATACAAACCTAGAGCTGACCAGGTCTAGTAGAACTCTTCGGCTCTGCTAAAACATCCATGACACCTACGCGACGAATTACAATCGCGCTAAGCCGAAGCCCAGTGGTACAAACATTGATAACAATATAGTCCAAATGTAATGTCAATGCACAACATATATATATATATATATATCACAACTCATAATATTATATCTCATTATATTGCTCAATTGTATCACAATTCATAATTTACATTAAAGCAAAGATAAGCATGGGCCCAAAAGGATCTAATATGCTATTCAAATTTCAGAGTTACTGCTTTGGTCCATAATAACACCATGTGTTTAGTCCCGTAGGCAATATATCCATAGATAATGTAACAGCCCCAGTCTCTTGGACCTCAACTCGGCTAGACCCTTAGGCCCAGTATCTTGGTCCTCAACCCAGCTAGACCCTAAGGCCCCAGTATCTTGGTCCTCAACTCGGCTAGACTACTATAGCAGGATTTATTTTTGAGGCTTACGACCCAGTCTTTTCACCCCAAAAATATCATATTTAGCAGCTGGGCCAGCTTACGACCCGGTCTTTTCACCTGCCCAGCAATTCATAGGCATGCCGGAAAACCCAGAACTCTGAAAATTGAATAACATACTAGGCACATAATTTATTCATATTTCTCATTATCAACTTCTTTCATAATTTCTTCATCAACACTTTTCTCATTTTCTCATGATCAAACTAGGCACATTGCCTTATTATATCATCTTTTTCTCACTTTTTTTTATTTATTCATTTTTCTCATTATTAATCTCTTTCTCATTGTCACATATTCAATCTAGGCACATTGCCTTATTTTCCCTTTTTTTTTTCTCATATTTATCATTTTTCACATCTTTCTCATTTTTCACATTTTTCACATTTTTTCTCATTTTTATCAATATCAATTAATTTTATTATTCCACATATCACTTTTTTTTTTGCATTCACAACACATTACCCAATTACTTTAGGTATTTTCACATAATATACATATTTCACTTTTTACACAATTTAGCCATGATCAATGGCTTTTCACAATGCATTTAACACATATATGAAATTACAAATGTCATAACACATTATTCATACTCAATAAATGAACCAAGTAACTTAACACATTTTCCAACCAAAATGTGTTAAGCCCAAATGTCAGGCAAATATAAACAACATATTCAAAGTTTGTACATACCTCCACTAGCAACCCAAAGCAAGCTTAACACAACTTCCAATCCTATCCTTCCAACTTGCCCTTCACCACTTGGATGAAGCAAATCAACCTCCCTCAATGCCTAAACCAAATGTGATAGCAAATAATCATTTAGTATCACATTTAATGGCATTTCCAACATCAAACCTTAATTACACATCATTTCTACAAATTTCCAAAAATTTAGTCTTTCCTTACTTCAAAATTAGAATTTCATTCTACTACAATTAAATTAGTGTTTTAAGTTTGTTTATATTTTTAAAAAAATATTTTAATACATTTAAATCATTTACATTATAACAATACACTCTTATACACAAAATCTCAAAAATGACATAACCTTCCCCCATTGAAGGTTTTCCATTCCAACACAATCCAATTATCATTTCAATCTTATTTCCACCACTTATATCATTAAATAACATGATTTAAGCATTAAAATTAAACAATTAATCATTCTTTGAAAATTTACTTTTCCAGAACCCTAAATCAATACTACCATCTTCAAACTCTATCCAAACTTAACTAAATCCATCATTTGATTTTAAAATCCTTGTTTATACATCAAAACAACACATTTAGCACCAATTTGCACAATTAAAGTTCATGATTTCAAAAAACCAAATGTTTCATAACCCTAAATTCTCTCTCTTCACCAAACTCAACTTAAATTCAACCATTTCTTAAATCTAACCTTAAAATCATTTTTAATCACTTAAAATAACTTCATCCATATTCAAATAGATAACTCAATCTTAGAACTTCAAAAACCCAAAACACACATTTCTAAACTTTCATGGAAATCCAAAGAAAAGGTGAGTAAACTTACTAATTAAAAAGGAAAACCTTAAAAATCCACTTGAAACTTTGAAAATATTTCAATTAAATGAGTTTGGAAAAAGCAAACCCCTCTCTTGAAGCCATAAAAATCAACCTTGAATGAAAGAAGATGAAGAAGATGAAAAAAAAAAAGTGATTTTCTCTTTCCTCCCACTCACATTTTCAACCTTATATATATTATTATTTTAATATATTTTTAATTAATTATTTAATTAATTAAAATCCCAAAATATTATCTTCCATCCAAATTATTTATTTTTGAATTATTTTATTAATTTTAAATTTCTAAGATTTAATTACCAAAATACCCTTTTACTTTGACTTTTCTTTTAAAAAGTGTTGACTTTTATATGTTGTATATATTTTACATATATATTACATTATATTCTACATTTTCAATTAAAATCCCTTCATTTTTCATTTAAAACCATAAATTTAATTTATTCATTTAAATTATAATTTTTTTTATCATATTTTCAAAAATTAGAACTTTTCAAAAATTTACAAATAATGTGTATCTTATATACACATCAAATGTACCTTATATGTGTATTAAACATATTATGTATGTAATGTATTAATCCAACATATACAATTGATATACCATATGTATATGTTATATATACTCTAGATATGTATTGAGTATATGCAATTTTATATCTCTAAATACTTATTTAATTTCTCCAAAATCAAGGATGTTACAATTTTCTCCCCCTTAAACAATTTCGTCCTCGAAATTATCTAGTATGGCAATAAATTATCCAAATCATTATTTCATCAAATTACTTAATTTCTATTCTCCCCCTTAGGTTCATTCTTAATTTCCTTTTTACCATTTCCTATCTCATCTTTATATTGTCTATTTACTCAAACAGTCACAACAGATTATCATATCATCAATCGAATTGTCATTAGACAAAAATTAGTTCATCTCTTTAATATATATATATATCACACATCTATTGCACTCAAGATATCTGATCACTTCATTATATAAAAATATACTCTCATCACCTTAAATTCAAAAGTTGATAACTTTTATCTTAACACAATAATTTTACACATCTTCACTTTGATCCTATTCTCTATACAATTACCACATATTAATTTAATATCACCATTATACAACAATAAAATCTTATTTCCTTATTAAGATTCATTCCCATTATACTATAACTAACATTTTTCTCTTATAATTATTTGAAACTAATATAACTTAGCTCCTTTCATATGCATATACATATCAGAACACTGTATAATGCACATTATTATATAGCTTGCATATTCTTATTACAACTACATACATCAAATTTCAATAAATGCTTGTAAACTTATTACATTTCAGATTAATTGATCTAACTATCACAATATAACCATCATAGCCTTATTCTATTCTGACCAACCTTTAGTATATTTTAAATTCATCAATCTGCTTTCAATTCATGACCTAATTCTATTAGGTCAAATTTATTCTCAAATCTTAATTCTCTTCAAATTCATCATTACAGATAATATTCATTTCCTCTAGTCTTATTCACTTTAAACGTCATTTTCATCAACTTATTCATTTTATACCACTTTCAAACACATCCAATATAACTCTTACTCACATTTCATAATTCCTTTCATTTATCATTTTCTCATATTTCTTATAGTTACCATATTTACAAAATCACTTTTCTCACACATCACTTATAGCTCATCATATTTTCACAATTCTCTTATGTTTTCACACTTTCTATAATTATAAAAAAAAATTAACATCAAATTATAAGATACAACTATGCAAATCATAAGTCTTGACCATGTTTCTTGAAGCATATCTATCAATCTCACCAAAACTATCCAACGGTCATGTAATAATAATGGTCATGTCTGTGGATTATAAATAAATACTGCCCCTCTATCATTCTTCTTCAAACATTTCCAATCACAATGTTAAGTTCGTATCGTAAAAATCACATATTTATTTTCTAATCTTTTGCTACACAAAGAGTTAACACATTTCAGCTCTGTTTCAAAGCAATTTACTTTTAATCACTTCTGTTTCAAAACGATTTACTCTTGATCACTTGATTATCATTAGCCTAATTCATGTTTCAACAATATTATCATTAACACCTCTTACATATACACATTCATTCATATGATAATTTTGCACAATTTCCATTTATTACTCCATTTCTAATCTATCTCTTATAAAAATTTTCATAGATATATATATATATTTCCATTTCCACACTTTCTTCATTATACTTTCATTTTCCTTACAATCTCTTATTTATATGCATATACTTTGGGCCCAAAACACTATACAATCATCAAGTTCAGTTGTTACAATAACAATTTCACCGTCCAGTGCTAGTCGTGTCCATTCTCGATCTCAATTTCATCACATGACCTAACTCTACGCAGGTCAAGACTTAATCTCTCTTAGGTCTATTAATACATGCAATATCATTCTCAATATCACTAGACAAGTAATTGTATAGGAAAACAAACACCCGATAATATTTTTTTAATCATCCACATACATATTCGTAAGTCATATTCACAATGTGACTTACTTTTCACATTTTTTTACATATCACAATTGCGTTCATATTGAAAAATCTCATCACACAAATCATACAATTTTACTCAATTCCTCTTTTACATACAACCTATACAAAGTTAACTTTTCTCACCTTTCAGAGAACATTATCATTTCTCATTCTTTTGACATTACTTAGGTTATTCATCAATTGAACATATATATAAACTCTGACCACAACATAATTAACATCTTTCTTATTTAATTGCCCATCTCTTAAATAAGTTTCTTATTATTTATTTATTTATTTTAACACTTTACATAAATCTTAGTCACATTTTCAATGTGACATCTCTCTCACATTTTTTTATGCATTAATCATTCCCTTCATATCCATTTTCATCACTTCCAATTCAATTACCTAAAGTAACTCATTTTTACTTACTTAATCATTTCCCTTTATTTCATAACAAATTTCTATATTATCAACCACATTACACCTTAGTTAGTACTTTCATAAATAATATTACTCATTCAAAATAACTCTCATGCTTATTAAACGTTAAACTATCAATATCTAAACAATCTTCATCGAAATTCCCTTACCACTCTAAATTTTCAACTTACTACTTTACTTAAACTTCATTCTATTATTCTCATTTTCAACATCTAACTTTATAAGCATTATTTTTATATTAATATAACATCAAAACACATCACTTTCACAATTATGAAAACCCATTTCAAAAATTCAAATTCCACATAATACAATCAACAACATGAACCTCACCAAATCTCATCTATGTCACATTTCCAATCTTAAAATCATAACATTTACATTTAAACAACACTAATTAACATCATTCATTTAGATACTTTAATTTTACACACTCAACCCTAAATCATGCATCATTGTTCCATAATAAATAATTCGCTATCATATATGATTTCGCACTTTGATTTTAATTATGAACTCTTTGTTGCAAATTATTAAAAACTCCATATTCCTTCTTCATACTTCTACTCATATGCACATAATTTTTTATAATTTTCTTCATTCATTTATCTCATGAAATTGATTTACTCCTCATCTATACAAAGTTGTATAACTTCCTTAGTTTCATGTCACTCTCAATTTAAATTTTTATATTCCTTACCAATTCTTTATAAAAGCTTGTAAAATTTTATCCATGTGCACTTGACACAAATATGGACTTATATTTAAAGTTTTATATTTTTTCAGGCTGATTTAATATATTTAAAAATTAAATCTTCCAAAATCAGAGAGTCTGTCTCTTTAACAATTTCTCTGGTAGCACCCGATTGTCCATTTGTTTTAGGTACCACACCTTAATAAAAATTCATGAAATTTTAACCATATTTTCTAGGAATACATATGATATTGTGTGTAAAATTTCAGATTTTTCTGGGTTGGTTTACCATAGTTTCTAAACTTATTTTTCTCAATTTCTGCAGATTCTGAGTTGCTGGAATTGCTCCAACAATCTATGTTCTTCTATTTTTTTTTTAATTAGTGATACATCTTTAAAATTTTATATATTGGATTCTAACATATAGAAAAACTTTCTATTAAATGTTCAAACTCATCTAACATTTCTAGATTTGTCCAAAAATTCCGATAATATCACTTTGCAGTACACCTATAGAATTTTCTGTAACTATCATGCCCATTTCTCAAACTTTGGGGGGCCGAATAAGCAATAGAAGCTTGACAATTTTAAACCAAATCAGTGAAGGAAAAGGAGCAATTCAATTTCTTTTTTTTTTCTGGAATAGTAGGGACACGATTTAAGAAATTCAAAGGCAGCAATTGTCTTTGTTCTTGTTCATCCAAGAAGAATTATTTTTGGAGAATCAACAAAAGGAGGTATGCGATTGTATTTTTTTTTCTTCACAGTAGCTAAAATTAGGATTTTGTGTTTTTCAAAAGTTAAAATCTTAGAACTTTAATTTAGTTTTCCAAATTTAAAAACACTAATCCGTTACTTTATTTTCCAAAAGGACTTAAAATTGTTATTTTTAAATCTTTAAAATCTTAAAACCTTAATTAAACATATTTTTCAACAAAACCAATATTTGATTCTATTTCTTTCAAAAGGCTTTAAAAAACATATTTTCTACTTTTCAAATCTTTAATCCATTTGTTTAAATTCATAAAACTTCATAAAATTATCAAATTGATTTCCAAATTCCAAAAGCCAATTCATCACCCGAAACTCCAATTCAAAGCTCCTAAAACCCTAATTCAATTTCCAAACTTAAAATAATAAACTCTAACTCCTTTAAAACTTTAAACCCTAATTTTTTCTAAGCCCTAATCTTTTAAAACATTAAAAACCATAAAAATACAAATACTTTAAATTTACACAGTAGCTTGAAATCACCATTTAAAACCATGAATCAAAAGTATTTTAAAGTGTCTAAAACCCTAGTTTCATGATTTCACCATTCAAATATTAATTTAGTTAGTCAAAGAGTCTTACCAACCTTTTAAAACATAAAACCCTAATCTATTTTAATTCTATAAAAAGTCACAGTAGCTATAATTGAACTTTTATTTGCTTTATTCAATTCCATATTTGATCATGCTTTGTTTTATTTCTTATGCATTAATTTATTTAAATTCAATGCTTGGTTTATTTTATTTATCATAGATGGATGTTTACTTTTTATTGATATTTGATACCTTTGATGATTGATTTATTTATTATGAATGGTTATTTACTTTTATCAATTTATTTAGATTTCCAAAAGTTGTAAGAGGTATGTTTCCACTTGGTAGGGTACCTCATTAGTTTAATATCATGTAATTTAATTTGCTTTTCTATTTTAGAACCAATGTAAAGGGCATATTTCTACCTTTCGGTGGGTGTCCTATTTAGGCATGTGATGTAAGGACATGTTTCCATCCTTGGATGGGTGTCCATTTATTTGCTTTGTTTGGACATTGCTTTAATTTTAATATAATGATGCTTTCTTTTAATTATTGTGTGTAATATGAATAATGTTGTTATATTTAAAAATTTTATAATATTAAGTCCTGTAAAGGAGGCCGATTCCAATGAACCGGGCGTTGTGGGGGTGCTGGGCCATTTCTCACCTTCCCTACACGTACCTAACTTTTCGAACCCATTAGGGGGTTGGGGATTCCTTAGGAATCGATTCATCCACCCCTTTCTTTTTCTCGGTCCGTTCGGGTGGTGACTCCATTTTCTCCAGACTTAGGTCCGTGTTCTCTAAGGCCCCGAGCCTAAACAATGTCGAAGTCGCAAGAATCATTCCACCAGGAGTGGGGGCAAAAATCCCCGCTCACAGATATGTAAATGTGTGTTAAGTGAATATTACAAAGTAATGGTATTAAACAAATTACAAGACAGTGAATGTGTAAATATGTTTAATGGATATAATGTGGCAATAATATTAGATGTCATTATGAGACAAAGAATATGTCATAAGCATTGTGTTCATGGTTAGTATTTTTTTATGTGAATCATGGGGGTATGAATTGATTTTCAAATTGTTTATATTATCAAAGTATGTACCACTAAACTCTCAGGCTTTGTGCGGTAGTGTGTATCTTACAGGTGATAAAAGTGTGAGCAGGGAAGTGCTAATCGACCTAGGCAGGTCTAAGATTTGAGACTGACTTAGAAGGTAGATTGTTTCCGTGAGACCAACTTGAACGGTGATGAATATATGTATAACTCTGTTTAAGACACTTTGGTTTTTTAAGTAATAACTATCAAATGTAACCATGATTGTATCAAATGAAGTTTTGTAAATGTGTATATTGTAAATTAATTAATTTTCTAAATATATGGATGTGAAATGAAGAAATAGTGGATTTTGAAGTATTTATACTTTGGGAGTGTATTTTTATTATAGGTTGAGATTTAATTATTTTTTGGTAGTTTATTGAAATTAGAGACAAAACTCTCGCAAAATTTTTCCAGAGATTTTTTCTTACAAATCTACAATTACTTTATTATTAATAGGGGTTTTTGCAGATATTTATTATGGCACTTTTATATTCTATATGCGTATATATATATATATATGATATATGTATTGTATGTATATAGAGTATAAAGGTGTTATAATTTTAGATTTTAATTTGAATATACAAGTTATTTAAAAAATATAAAATTACTTACATTTACATTCTGGGACCGTTGATCCACAAATGAATGCCCATCATGACCTTTGGTGTGCATATGTAGAAAGATTGTATACCCTTAATTTTGGCCATAAATAGATAAGGTCAAATTTAAAAAGCCCAAATTCAATCCAGTCAAATTAAAAAAGTGCAAATCGAGTCTAGTCATGATTTTAAAAAGACAGAATTATCAAATCAACGCAAAATGTCATGACATTTAGCCATTTTTTCATGGCCAGAATTGATGGCTCATGGCCAATTCATAATGAGCCGATTACTTATTTCCCTAATCCCACTTAAGACCTAACTATTTTGATAAGTAGATAGTTTTCTAGCGAGATTAGGATTTCTAATCAGATGAAACTTAATTAAACCATAATTAAATAATATAAAAAGAGGGTCAAGAGCCAAGAGTTAAAGGAGGAATCAACAATTAGTAGTCAGCTATTAACAATTAACAAAAAGAGCAAAAAACCAAAAAGACACAGGGAGCAAAAGAAACAACAACCAAAAAGGGAAGCTAATGACACAGTAACCAACCAAAGCTTGTTTGACCCAAACTATTTGCAAAACTTTAAGGAAGAACTTGTGCCAGTATAGAGGTTTGGTTTAATATTTTTAATTAATGGAGCCAACATTATTGGTAACAATCTTGGATACTTATATTTAATCTCAATTGTTATCTCCATTTGGTTTTTGTAATTTTACATGTGCACTTTAATTTATTTTGCTATCTTAATCTAGTTTGTTTTTATAACATAACCATAACTGTGTGAGAAAAACCTTAATTTTGGCATGATAATCCTAAGTTTAGGATTAAACCCTAATTTTGCATGCTAAAACCCTAATTCCATTAACAAACCCTAGTTTTATTAACAAACCCTATTTTATCATTAAAACCCTAATTTTATTTAATTGAACCCTAATTTTATGATTATTTGAATGGTGATCAATTGTATGTTTAATTTTTTTTTTTTTTTGCTATGAATGTTGAAATATTTATTTTGTTTTATGGATTTTAAGGTATTTGTAAAAGGCATGTGTGAGCAGAGATTTTGGCCCACACTCCAGTAGACTGATTTTTGAAACTTTAGCACTGTTAGGCATTGGGCCTTAAAGAATACGGGCCTAAGCTCAAAGAATAGAAGTTATCACCCAGACGGGCTAGGAAGAAGATAGGAGGGGTGGATGAATCGATTCCTAAGGAATTCCCAACCCCTATTGGGCACGCATGGGGAAGGTGAGAAGTGGCCTAGCACCCCCATAATGCCATCATTGGAACCGGCCTCCTTTTCAGGTCTAAATATTATTAAAAATTTAAATTGTTATGATATTAGTCATATTAAAATCTATTAAAGGTAAATAAGTCATATCATAAAGTAAAAAAAAAATAAACAACAAAATGGGCACCCATATAAGAATTGAAACATACCCTTACAATGTCCAAATGTCCATAATACAAGTAAATCAAAATGGGTCACCCACAAAAAGGTAGCAACATGTCCCTTGCATTAATCTCTAAATATAAATTACATGAAAAAAGAAAAATTAAATAAGGCATACACAAGTGGAAATATGCCTTTTACAACCTTAAATCCATAAACAATTAACCTTAATCCCATTGATTAATCAAATATTTAACAGTAATCAAATAAGATTAGGGCTTTTATTAAGAAATTATAGTTTTATTACAAAATTAAGGTTTTATTTATAAAATTAGGGTTTTATTTGCAAAGTTAGGGTTTTATTTATAACATTATTTATAAAATTAGGGTTTTATTTATAAAAATATGGTCTTAATTAAGAAATTAGGGTTTTGATACAAAATTAGGGTTTTAAACCTAAAACTAAGATTTTGGTGATCAAATTAGGGTTTTAATCCTAAAACTATGGTTTTAACTATCAAATTAAGTTTTTAATTATCAAATTAGGGGTTCTAATGATAATTAGGGTTTTAATATTAAAAATATGATTCTAACATGCGAAATTACAAAACTTGGGTTTTAATCCTAAAACTAAGGGTTAACATGCAAAATTAGAATTTAGGTATCAAATTAGGGTTTTGGACATGCAATTAGGGTTTTGGTGAAAATTAGGATTTAGATTACAAGTTAAGGTCTTAGATTAACTTTAAACTTAAATCAAAATGATGATGCAAACCACAATAAATTTATAAGTCTAAATGAAGATGATACTCAATTAAGTTAAATGATAGAGTTGGTTGGTGAAGGTCATACTGTTTAGTTCATTTTTGTACTTGTTTTTAGTATGATTTTATGTGTGTTTTAGTTAATGTTTTAATTGATTTTTTTTTAAGTGTGGTTAAAGTGTTGTTTTTAGGTTTAGGTGCAAAAACACCCTTGGAAGATCAAAACAGTGCAAGAAAAGCATGAACCAAGCAAGACATTGCCAAGCCAAATCAAGCTTGGCCATGTCCCTCAAAGATTGAAGTTGGCAGAGCTTGACACGGCCAAGCCTCTGGCCGTGTCTCATTCAAGGTGAAAAACCAAAGACCAAAGCAAAGAAAGAGCAAAAAATGAAGAAGCAGGAAGAGACACACTTAGAGACATGACCAAGCTTGTGGCCGTGTCACATGACACGGCCAAGCCAAGAACAAGCTTGGCCGTGTCCCACCTTGAGCCAAAGAAGAGAAGGAAAACAAGCAAGTAGAAGCAGAGAGACCCAGTGACACGGCCAGCAAGCTTGGCCGTGTCCCAATTCATGCCAAAGCTAAGTGGAGCAAGCAAAGAAGGAAAGAAAAGAAGCAGAAGCGAACACAATCATGTGACACGGCCAAGCTTGTGGCCGTGTCACCCCTTGAGACCAATGAAAAGAAAGAAAGGAGAAAAAGAGCCAATGAGGGACACGGCCAGAAGCTTGGCCGTGTCCCATGGAAAATCAAGAGACACGGCCAAGCCACTCTTGGCTTGGCCGTGTCACCTCATGGAAAACCAAACAAAGAACAAGAGACACGGCCAAGCTACTCTTGGCTTGGCCGTGTCACACCAAAAACAATTGATTTCTTTTGCACGAAGTGGGGAACAAAGTGGGAAACAATGCCTTGTGCTTGCCAAAAGAAATATTAAACAAAGAAATAGTGGGGAATAAAGTGAAATGGGTGAGTTGGAAGGCATGGGTGTTGATTTTTGAATGAATTAAAAGGAGAGGAAGAGGAAAATGGATGGGAGTTCTTCTTATTCTTGAACAATTTCTGCAAAAACGTGGGAGAGGGAGATAATGACACTCTCCCTTGTCCCTTCACCTCCAATCTCCATTTCCATCCTCTCCACCTTCTCCATCTTCCATTGATAAGATCTTTGAGGTTCTTTAGGATAAATTGGGTTAACAAGCTCTTGAAGGTTGAAGAAGCTTCATTGAAAGGTTTGGTGACTTGAGAAAGCTCCATTCCATCTTCCAAAGGCAAAATCAATTGAAGAGTTGGTGACTTGAGAAAGCTCCATCCAAAGGTTTGGTGACTTGAGAAAGCCCCATTCCATATTGCAAGGGGGAATCAACCATTGAAGAGGGCTTGATTTCTTCATCATACATCAAGTGGAGCTAGGAGGGAGACTAGCAATCCTACTCTTGGCATCTTCATAAGGGGTTTTTCTATTCTCTCTTTTAATTCATTTCTATTGTTGTTGTTGTATTAAGAGATTGATATTACAATGAATAATTTGTATTTGTTTTATATTGAGTTGAATGAATGTTTTAAATTGATGATGTTAAGCTAAATACCCATGCCTAGGGTTTGTAGTATATTTGGTTGAATGTATTAATTTGATATTTCCATTGATGTTCCTCGTTGATTTGTTGATTGTATTGTATTAAATGCTAGGTTGATAGATTAGCTACCTATTGATCTTTGAATATTGGATGACGGACTGAGAGGTGAAATCCGATATCGAAACTATATAATCGACCTCCCTATGAATGAATTAGAAATATAAGTTCTAGGGTTTATTAATTTGGTAATGTAAAAGAATTGGTCATTGCTAATTCATGAATGTGAGAACTAATGAATTAGTAATTGACTAATTAACCTTAAGGAACAAATTAATTACAAGGTTAGGTTAATGGATAATTAAGAATTGAGCTTTGATTGAATGGACCTATGACTCTAGGCAGCTTCCCAAGAATCGATTTGATCTTGTACACTCATCACACACTTCAACCCTATGCACGTTAATTTTAGGTTTAAATTATTCTTGCACCATCCCAACATGACAAACTTTCGCATTTAAATAATTTGTCAATCAAGCTATTACGAACCACACCTTCTTGGGGAAACGACCTTGGGGTGATCACCTTTGTTACAGCTACCTCGTATACGTGCGAGTGACGCTTTGTAGTAATACTTAATTCGAGCGCAATAAGTTTTTGGCGCCGCTGCCGGGGAGGGTTGTCGTAGTAGTAATATTTTGAATTTTTTTTATTTAATTGTTTGTTTGTTTTCTTTTAAATTGTTTTTTTTGTTTTGTTTTTTGTTTTGTTGTTTGTTTTCTTTAAGTTTCTAAGTGCCTTGTGTAAAGATACAGTTTTCAAGGCACGGGGGAGTTTACGATAGGAACGATGATTCTAAAATGGCATGGCAATTAGCAGAATTGACCAATCAACTTAAGGTGCTAAATGCAAGAGGAAGAGCACATATGCCATGCCAAGAGATATGCGCAACATGTGGCAATGTAGGCCATAGTGCAAACACGTGTTCCATGGGTTTTGGACGATACCAAGAATGGAAAGAGGAAGAATATGACTACCAAGGTTTTCAGCAAATGGGTAGAAATGACACATATTCCAATCCTTATAATCCCAGCTGGGGAAGCCAACCAAATTTTTTTTTGGGAAAGTCAGTGGCACGTTCCACCTCCAAATTTTTTTCTACCTTACCAAAGAGACTCTTACCCTCAAGAGCAATATTCAAATCAAAATTACCTTAAGACACCCACATTTGAAGATAGTTTGAATGCCTTCATTCAAACTAGCGCACAAAATCAAGATAAACTTAAGGAACCCACTTTGGAAGATAGTTTGAATGCCTTCATTCAAATTAGCTCACAAAACCATGATCAATTCGAGAAATCCACAGTGGAAGATGATTTGAATGCTTACCTTCAAATTAGCACACAAAATCAGGAAGGGAGCAATGAGAGATTTGATTCTTTGGAGGAATCATTGAAGAGGGTGGAAATGCAAGTTGGGCAACTGGCACATCAACTCCAAGCACAACAAAAGGAGGAATTTACTAGCCAATTGGAGCAAGTCAATGTAATCACAAATTTGAGGAGTGAACAGGTGATATATAACCGTTTTTGTGATTCCTTTAATGTAGGAACTAATTAAGAAGAAGATGGTGAGGAGATACAACCAAACATAGAGGAGTTAATTCAATCAAAGGAGGAGGAGAATTTGGACTCATCAACTTCATCACATTCGTATGAACCTCTGAATCCTTTGCCACCAATTCCATTCCCAAGTAGGCTAAAAGAAGAGGAGCAAGGTAAGCAACTTTCTAACATCTATATTATGCACTCCCAAGGAGAAAGTGGAAATAAGCTTGAGATGGGTATGTCTTTAGAAGATGAACATGAAATGCGCAATTTAGAACTTGAGGAGTGTAAGCTAGTTTTAGATGCTGAGGTTGTTGAGATGGGACTTGACATTGTTAAATTGGATGAAGAAGTGATTCAACCAAACTTGGTTGAACTTAAAGAGTCCCCAAAAATCATCTCTTCTACTCTTGGTGGTAAGGAAGAGCAGAAAACTAATATACCCATGTTGTACAATGAAAACGGGTTTTACAAAGTTCCTATTGCACTGGAGGATTACCCTAAGATAACCTTCACATGTTTTTAAATAATGCTACTTAGGCTTAGCAATACATCGGGTATCCTTCGAAATTGTATGCTATCCATCCCTGTAGACATGAGCGACAATTGCATTATGGGTGGAAAGAGCATTGTACATCGCATATGGAAACGATGGAAATTAGGTTTCATCTAAACTCTCCCTGTAGTATGCATGCTCACATTGAGAACAATGTGAATCTTTAAGTGTGGGGTGCATTTTGTGTTTTGTGTTTTTACTTTTAATTGCATTTTGTGTTTTTACTTTTAACTTGTTTTTGTTTAAGTTTTAATTAATGTTTTTAATGTTTTTCATTGAATAAATGAGTTTTAGAAAGTTCAATTATTATAAATTCTTGATTGATGACCTTTGAATTTTTGAAGCATGAAGTTGAGAATTGAGTAGAATTGGTGCTTATTATCAATTTTGTTGGTTTTTCCTTGCATTGCCTTTAACCTAGTGAGAAATTGAGCCATCAACTTATCATTATTATTGTGGGTAAACATCTTTGATTGATGATTTGCTAGAACTTGCTTTGACATACACTTTAAGATTACATAAAAATTTTCAATTAGGCATCAAGATGATTAAGGCAATTAGGTGAACCCACTTTGGCTTAAAAAGACTAACCCTATCTTTAACCTTAGTTAGCCAATTTTGAGCCTATTTTATTTTTCCTTTTCTTTCTTTTACACAACACCATTAGCTTGAACCTTGTTGTTTAACTCTTATCTTTCTATTAGGTCAAGAGCATTTTAAGAGTGTTTATGACCGAGTGTTGTGTTGAATTAAGTGTGGGGTTAAAATTAGTAGGTTTAAGATTGCAAAGAAAAATAAAAAAATAAAAAGAGAAAAATAAAAAAATATATAATAATAATAAGAATAATTGTTATTCTTGATGAAAGGGTTGGAATAAGTTGGAGGTATCATTGCAATATTTAAGTGAGTTCCCTTGAAAAGCCCTTTAATGTCAAGGGGTAGATGAGAGGAAGGTGTTTTGGAATTGTTAGGGTATACATATATGAATGGTTACTTCATTCTTGAAGTGCTCTTGAACTTAATGATTAAGCTCACATTCCCTAAATGCCATGCCTTTACCTTAGCCCCATTACAACCGAATAAAGACCTTTTGATTGATGCTTGATTGTTATTTTATGGTGGAGATTTGATTCAAAAGCAAGCCTAGGCAATCATCTTTCATTGATTGTTATGAGTGTAAACACCACCATGATCAAACACTTGTAAGAGTTGGTGCGGGAGCGACAACATAGGTTATGCATGGAAAGCCACTTAATTGCATGAGTGTCGATTTTGTTTGATTCGATATTGATTGCGAATTTAGGGATAGGGAAGTCTTGATACATCTTTATAACTCTTTAACTTAACAAAATTTATCTTGATAGTGTGTTTTGATTTTAGCCTTGCTTGGGGACAAGCAAGGAGTTAAGTGTGGGGTATTTGTTTAGTTCATTTTTATACTTGTTTTTAGTATGATTTTTTGTGTGTTTTAGTTAATGTTTTAATTGATTTTTGTTTTAAGTGTGTTTAAAGTGTTGTTTTTAGGTTTAGGTGCAAAAACACCCTTGAAAGATCAAAACAGTGCAAGAAAAGCATGAACCAAGGAAGACATGGCCAAGCCAAATCAAGCTTGGCCGTGTCCCTCAAAGATTGAAGTTGGCAGAGCTTGACATGGCCAAGAGACACGGCCAAGCCTCTAGCCATGTCTCATTCAAGGAGAAAAACCAAAGACCAAAGCAAAGAAAGAGCAAAAAATGAAGAAGCAGGAAGAGACACACTAAGAGACACGGCCAAGCTGCCAAGAACAAGCTTAGCCGTGTCACACCTTAAGCTAAAGAAGAGAAGGAAAACAAGCAAGCAGAAGCAGACACACCCAGTGACACGGCCAAGCCTCTGGCCGTGTCATATGACACGGCCAGCAAGCTTGGCCATGTCCCAATTCATGCCAAAGCTAAGTGGAGCAAGCAAAGAAGGAAAGAAAAGAAGCAGAAGCGAACACACTCATGTGACACGACCAAGCTTGTGGCCGTGTCACCCCTTGAGACCAAAGAAAAGAAAGAAAAGAAAGAAAGGAGAAAAAGAGCCAGTGAGGGACACGGCAAAAAGCTTGGCCGTGTCCTATGGAAAATCAAGAGACACGGCCAAGCCACTCTTGGCTTGGCCATGTTACCTCATGGAAAGCCAAACAAAGAACAAGAGACACAGCCAAGCTACTCTTGGCTTGGCCATGTCACACCAAAAACAATTGATTTCTTTTGCACGAAGTGGGGAACAAAGTGGGAGACAATGCCTTGTGCTTGCCAAAAGAAATATTAAACAAAGAAATAGTGGGGAACAAAGTGAAATGGGTGAGTTGGAAGGCATGGGTGTTGATTTTTGAATGAATTAAAAGGAGAGGAAGAGGAAAATGGATGGGAGTTCTTCTTGTTCTTGAACAATTTCTGCAAAAACGTGGGAGAGGGAGAGAGTGACACTCTCCCTTGTCCCTTCACCTCCAATCTCCATTTCCATCCTCTCCACCTTCTCCATCTTGCATTAATAAGATCTTTGAGGTTCTTTGGGATAAATTGGGTTAACAAGCTCTTGAAGGTTGAAGAAGCTTCATTGAAAGGTTTGGTGACTTGAGAAAGCTCCATTCCATCTTCCAAAGGCAAAATCAATTGAAGAGTTGGTGACTTGAGAAAGCTCCATCCAAATGTTTGGAGACTTGAGAAAGCTCCATTCCATATTGCAAGGGGGAATCAACCATTGAAGAGGGCTTGAGTTCTTCATCATACATCAAGTGGAGCTAAGAGGAAGACTAGCAATCTTACTCTTGTTATCTTCACAAGGGGTTTTTCTATTCTCTCTTTTAATTTATTTCTATTGTTGTTGTATTAAGAGATTGATATTGCAATGAACAATTTGTATTTGTTTTATATTGAGTTGAATGAATGTTTTAAATTGATGATGTTAAGCTAAATACCCATGCCTAGGGTTTGTAGGATATTTGGTTGAATTTCTTAATTTGATATTTCCATTGATGTTCCTTGTTGATTGGTTGATTGTATTGTATTAAATGCTAGGTTGATAGATTAGCTACCTATTGATCTTTGAATATTGGATGACAGACTGAGAGGTGAAATCTGATATCGGAACTATATAATCGACCTCCCTATGAATGAATTAGAAATATAAGTTCTAGGGTTTATTAATTTTGTAATGTAAAAGAATTGGTCATTGCTAATTCATGAATGTGAGAACTAATGAATTGGTAATTGACTAATTAACCTTAAGGAACAAATTAATTACAAGGTTATGTTAATGGTTAATTGAGAATTGAGCTTTGATTGAATGGACCTATGACTCTAGGCACCTTCCCAAGAATCGATTTGATCTTGTACACTCATCCCACACTTCAACCCTACACACGTTAATTTTAGGTTTAAATTATTCTTGCACCATCCCAACATGACAAACTTTCGCATTTAAATAATTTGTCAATCAAGCTATTACGAACCACACCTTCTTGGGGAAACGACCTTAGGGCAATCACCTTTGCTACAGCTACCTTGTATACTTGCGAGTGACGCTTTGTAGTAGTACTTAATTCGAGCGCAACACATACCTTCATTGTAGGTTCCAATAAACAATAATACTGAGCCAAGCCTTTTGAGCAACATAATCCCACTAAGAAGATTAATGAAGGTTTTTGACTTGAAGTTCTATAATAGGTTTGGGTTAGATGAGTTTGGCTACAATCTCTAGCTGCCTTTTTTCTCTGTGTTTTGCTCTTTGTCTCTCTGGTTATTAATTGCTAATTGCTCTTTTTGTTTCTGTCTTCCTTTCTTTGCTCTGGGTTGCTACTGCCTAATTTCTTTATTAATTGTTGTTGTCCCTAATTGCTTCTTGTGAATTGCTTTTATAGGCAAAATTAGGGCAACAATCCTAGCTCCATTTAGGTTAAACAATCCATATTTTATTAGAAAAGCTCATACTTATCCGAATTAGTCTAAGTTTAAATAGAATTAGGACTTTTAAAGACTGGATTGGCCATGATTTAAGGCTCATGGTGAATTTGGCCATGGCTAATTCATCATGATTTCATGGGCTAGTTAGTAATTTTGGCTTTCTAAATCGGACCAGACTCAATTTGGGCTTTTTAATTGGATCAGATTGAATTCAGGCTTTAAAAGTAGACTGGATTTAATTCAATCTTTTCAAATTGGACCATATTTAATTCAAGCTTTTCTAGTTAGGAGAAGATTTAGCTAGGGCCAAAATTAAAGGTCTACAACATATTTTTACGATTTGTGGATGCCTTGATTTATTTGTTCTTATTTTGTTTTGGATTTTTAATGAATTGTAAAAGGACATGTTTTCACTCTTTGGTGGGTGTCATATTTTATTTTGTATTATGGACATTTGGACTTTGTAAATGAATGATTCCATCCTTGTAAGGGTGCCCATTTTATTGTTTATCTGTTTAATTTATGATATGTTTTCTCCTTATTTTATTTACTTTTTATTGATTGTAATATAAATAATGTCATAATATTTTAAAATTTTAATAATATGAGGGTGCTGAGACACTTCTCACCTTCCACGTGCATGCCCAACGTTTGAAACCTAGTAAGGGTTAGGTATTCTTTAGGAATTAAGTCATCCACCCCTTCTACTTCCTTCCCTTCCCTTTCGTGTGGCGACTCCTATTTCTCTGGGTTTAGGCCCAAAGCCTAACAGTGCCAAAGTTGCAAGGACCATGCCCAACTTTCAATTTGGTGAAGCCAATAGCGTTTAACTCATTTAAACTTACAGTAATAACTCTCATTATTATTTTATCTAATGATTTCTTTTAGATTTCCGGTAGCAATTTCCATTATTCTTTAAAATAACACTATCTCAGGTGTTAGTTTATCAAACTAACATCCAATGATAATGGAATTATGAATTTAATCACACATTAGCCAACATTAAACATTAAACCCAAATAACATAATTGAATTTAATTCATTTTTCATTAAAGAAGCCCTAATTCAAGGCTATAACCTACTTTTCATTTAAAAACCTTACTTTTGTTTTCAAAGCCATAAAACCCTAATTTTTATCCCAAAAACCCAAGTCTTCATTTAAAGACCTTAATTTTGTTTTCATAACCATAAAACCCTAATTTTTATCCCATAAACCCTAGTTTTCATTTAAAGACATTAATTTTATTTTCATAACTATAAAAGCCTAATTTTTACATCAAAACCCTAATTCTAAAACCCTAATTTCTAAAGCCCTAATTCTCAAAACCCTAATTCCATAAACCCTAATTCCAAATTCTTAAAAACCTTAATATATAAACCCTAATCCAAGACCCTTATTCTATAGATTCCATAACCTAAATCCAGACCTCAATCCTTTAGGGTTAACCTTACCCTTTAATTTCATAACAAGCCCTAATTTTACATCTAAAGCCTTAGATTTGATTATTTGATTCATTATTGTATGCTTGTAATGGACAATGAGCTTTAATTTATCTTGTTGATTATGATGAATGTTTGAATGTTCTAATTTGGTATTCAGATTTTAAAGATTGTAAAAGGTATATTTCCACTTTGTGGGTGCCTTAGTTATTTTTAATCATGTAATTTATTTTATGAACTTTGGGACTTTGTAAGGATATGTTTTCACCTTTTGATGGGTGTCCTACTTCATTTATTCTTATGAGCTTGGATAATTGTAAGGGCATGTTTCCATCTTCAGATGGGTGCCCAATTTGATTGGTTTGTTTAATTTAATAATATGATGAATTTTTATTTTATAATTGCATGTAATATGGATAATGGAATTATGGATTTAATCACATTAGCCAACATTAAACCCAAATAAGATAATTTAATCTAATTCAATTTTCATTAAAGAAGCCCTAATTCAGGGCTATAACCTAGTTTTCATTTAAAAACCTTAATTTTGATTTCAAAGACATAAGACCCTAATTTTTATCCCAAAAAACTAAGTTGCCATTTAAAGACCTTAATTTTGTTTTCATAACCATAAAACCCTAATTTTTATCCCAAAAACCCTAGTTTTCATTTAAAGACAATATTTTTATTTTAAAAACTATAAAACCCTAATTTTTACATCAAAACCCTAATTCTAAAATCCTAATTTCTAAAGCCCTAATTCTCAAAACCCTAATTCCATAAACCCTAATTCAAAATTTCTAAAAACCTTAATCTATAAACCCTAATCCTAGACCCTTATTCTTTAGATTCCAAAACCTTAATCCAAGACCTTAATCCTTTATGGTTAACCTTACCCTTTAATCACATAACAAACCCTAATTTTGCATCTAAAGCCTTAGATTTGATTATTTGATTCATTATTGTATGCTTGTAATGGACAATGAGCTTTAATTTTATCTTGTTGATTATGATGAATGTTTGAATGGTTTAATTTGGTGTTCAGATTTTAAAGATTGTAAAAGGCATATTTTCACTTTGTGGGTGCCTTAGGTATTTTTAATTATGTAATTTATTTTATGAACTTTGGGACTTTGTAAGGGCATGTTTTCACCTTTTGATGGGTGTCCTACTTCATTTATTCTTACGAGCTTGGATAATTGTAAGGGAATGTTTCCATCTTCAAATGGGTGCCCAATTTGGAATGTTTAATTTAATAATATGATGAATGTTTAATTTATAATTGCATGTAATATTGATAATACTATAATAATTTAAGAATTTTATAATATTTAGACCTGAAAAGTGGCTGGTTCTAATGAACCGGGCATTATGGGGGTGCTGAGTCATTCTTGCCTTCCTCATGCATACCCAACTTTTTGAACCCAATGGGGGGTTGGAGATTCCTTAGGAATCAAGTCATCCACCCCTTTTTTTTCTTTCCTTGCCCATCTAGGTGGCAACTCCATTTTATCTGAGTTTAGGCCCATGTTCTCTAGGGCCCATAGCCTAACTGTGTCGTAGTCATAAGAACCATTCCACCGGGAGATAGGGGCAAAAATCCCCACTTACAGTGGTGACTCCACTAGGGATAAGAGAAATTGATTCCATTGGTCTTTATATTATTCTATTCTTTTATTGTTACTGTATTACTCATTGCATCACTTAGATTTCATTGTGTATGAGAGTTAGAATGCCTTGTGGAACCATGTTGTGTGTGTGAGCGAAGATTTTTACCCCCACTCCCGGTGGAATGGTTCTTATGACTTCGGCACTGTTTAGGCTCGGGGCCTTAGAGAACACGGACCTAAGTCCGGAGAAAATCCCCAACCCCTTAATGGGTTCGAAAAGTTGGGTACGTGTGGGGAAGGTGAGAAATGGCCCAGCACCCCCACACGATTCATTGGAACTGGCCTCCTTTACAGGTTTTAATATTATAAAATTCTTAAATATAACAACATTATCCATATTACACACAATAATTAAAAGAAAGCATCAATATATTAAAATCAAAGCAAGGTCCAAGCAAAACAAATAAATGGACACCCATCCGAAGATGGAAACATGTCCTTACATCACATGCCTAAATAGGACACCCACCGAAAGGTAGAAACATGCCCTTTACATAGGTTTTAAAATAGAAAAGCAATTTAAATTACATGATATTTAACTAATGAGGTACCCACCAAGTGGAAACATACCTCTTACAACATTTGGAAGTCTAAATAAATTGATAAAAGTAAATAACCATTCATAATAAATAAATCCTTCATCAAAGGTATTAAACATCAATAGAAAGTAAACATCCATCCATGATAAATTAAATAAACCAAGTATTGAACTTAAATAAATTGAAGCATATAAAATAAATCAAAGCATAATCAAATATAGAATTGAATAAGGCAAATAAAAATCAAAATTATAGCTATTGTTTCCATTTAGGGCTCTTTATTTCATGTGTTTAGGGTTTTAGAATTTATGAAATTTAGGCTACTGTGATTTTAAGGGAATTAAAATAAATTAAAGTTTTATGATTTAAAAGGTTGATAAAGTTCTTTGATTAACCAAATTAGTGTTTGTGATATAAAATCATGAAATTAGGGTTTGAACACTTTAAAACACTTAAATTTTATGATTTACGGTTAATGAATAAGGGTATTTAAGCTTGCTGTGTCTAAATATGGTTTTAAAGTTTTAAAAGAATTAGGGCTTAGGAAAATTAGGATTTAGGTTTTAAAGGAATTAGGGTTCACTTGTTTTGATTCTAAAGTTGAATTAGAGCTTAGTGTTCTAGAATTAGGGTTTAGTGTTCTTTAGAATTAAGTTTTTAGAATTTGTAAATCAATTGATAATTTTATGAAATTTATGAAAGTAAACCAATTGAATTAAAATTTTTATAAATAGAAAAGATGTTTTTAAGGCTTTTTGAAACGAAACATAACATAATTTAAGGGTTTTGATAATTTGGAAAGTAAATTAGTGTTTTGGGGTTTTGAAGAAATAAAACTAATTGCTTTAAATTTTTGGAAAATAAAGCCACGATTTAAGATTTTTAAACTTTGAACAAAGGGGTTTAGGTTCTGGGATTTTTGAATTAAAAGAACACAATTTCATGAATTAAACTATTGTGAAAAATATAAAAATTAATACATACCTCCTTTTGATGGTTCTTCCAAAAATAATTATTCTTGGATGAACAAAAACAAAGGCAATTGCTGCCTTTGATGATTTGCTAATGCTTTGCTTTTTCGTCTCTCAAAAAGTTAGATTTGATTAAAGTTTTCCTTCACAAATTCGGTTTCCAAACTCTCCCAATTTTGTCCCAATTTCTGATTACCTTTCTCTCCTTCTGCCTCCCTTATTTATAGAAGAATTCCATTCATAATCTTAATTACTCACGGCATACAATATAGAATAAGAAAAGGAAACCGAAACCCAATTGTATTATGTTTCGGAAAATTTACGTCAAAAAATTTCGTTGGTGAAAAAAAAAACTACTGCGAAAAAATTGCGATGGCAAAAATTTGCTGCAGGAAAAATTGCGCTGGCGAAATAATTTGCCGCAGTTGGCTACGACAAGGGGGCGGGGAACGGCCCATGGCCAAGCCCGCGCTGGTGGTTTTCGGCGATGATTTTTTCATCGCCGATTTTTTTAATTTTATTTGTTTATTTTTATTTTTTATTAATAAAAATTAGATACTAAAGCAAAAATTATTTAATTAAGATAACAAAAATTATTTTGGACCAATTAAAATATATTAGACAACACAAAAATTATTTTGGACCAAACAAAATATATTGGACCGGACTGGGTCAAAAATTAAGGGTCTACAGTTTGCCGCCTGATTGAATGATCTGTAACTTTAGCGAAAGAGAGTGAAAAGCAACAAGACTTAATTTTTGAGATGGTGGAGGTTTTGGGTTCTAGACCCTGTTCGAGCTCTGGACTCAACGATAATTTTAGGTTCGGACCTAAGGGAAATTTGGGTTCTGGACCCGAGCTAAGTTCTAGATTTAGAAATAATTCTAGGTTCTGGACCTAATGGTAAAATTTGGTTCTGGACCCAAGCTAAGTTCTGGACTTAGAAGAGATTCTAGGTTCTGGACCTAAGGAAAATTTGGGTTATGGACCCGAGCTAAGTTCTGGACTTAGAAATAAATTCTAGGTTCTGGACCTAATGGTAATTTGGGTTCTGGACCCGAGCCAAGTTCTGGACTTAGGAATAATTCTAGATTCTGGACCTAAGAAAAATTTGGGTTCTGGACTCAAGCTAAGTTATGGACTTAGAAACAAATTCTAGATTCTGGACCTAATGGTAATTTGAGTTTTGGACCCGGCTCGAGTTCTGGACTCAGAAAAAATTCTATGTTCTGAACCTAAGGAAAATTTGGGTTCTAGACCCGGTTCGAGTTCTGGACTCAAGGATAATTCTAGGTTCTGGACATAAGGAAAATTTGGGTTCTGGACCTAGTTCGAGTTTTGGAATCAAGGATAATTCTAGGTTCTGGACCTACAAAAAATTTGGGTCCTGGACCCGAGCTAATAATTTTTTATTTCAAAAAGTTTGTCTAATTTTTATGCATATCTTCTTATTGCCCCCTAGGTGTAAGAATATTTATATACCCGCAATTATTTGAATGATTAAAGTGAATAATTGAATTTATTGTTTATTTACTGTGTAGTCACTGTTCATTCACTATTTAATATTCATAAATAGTAAATTTACTATTCGTAAATAGTAACAAATAGTATTTACTATTGAAAATAGTAATTTTACTATTTATCAATAGTAATACTATTCATAAATAGTAAAATTTACTATTCATCACTAGTAAATTTATTATTCATGAATAGTAAAATTTACTATTCATGAACAGTTTTGAATTTTGTTTTTTTTTGGCTTGCCATTTCTCTATAAAAAGCCACCATTCCTTCATTTCATTTCACAGCACAATTTCAATTTCATAATTCTCTCAAATTTCTTTCAATTTTAGCACATATTTTTCAAAAACAATGCATACTTCGAGGTCAGGGACTCATTCTAATGTCGAGTTATTGGAGTTTATTCGGCATCATGAAGATGGAAATTTAGATATACTGGCCGGGATGCCACTCCATCGCAATTCCAATCAAAAGAGTGAGGTAATTTTTTTTCTTTTTTATTTCTCTTGATATATATATATTTATTTATTATTTACTTTTATTTTTTATGTTTTGTTTATTTTTATTTATATTTTACATTATTATTCTTTTTTAGGAGAAATAAATTAATTTAAGTAGATAAGATAATATGTACATACCTGGTATTAACTTACCTAGGTCTGTGTTAGCATGATTTTTGTGTTGTTCAGGCTGGAGGATGTATTTACAAAACCCGACAATTATACGATGTAGTGGCTTCTCGGGTAAGGTGGATTATCCGAGATTGCGGCTTTGAGCAGTTCATCTTACAATTGTCATCCAAGGAATATTAGATAGACCGGAGCGTAGTCCAGGTGCTTGCCCATTGGAGAGATGACAATTGGCCCGGTCGATTTTACTACCATAACCGGACTTCAATATGATGGTTTTTCGGTTCCTCTGACCAATGATATTTTAACATTTGAAGAAATTCAGGAATTAATTGGTATGGAACCATCATATAAAGGGCCTTTTATGATAAAAATCAAGCCAATTCGTAGTTATTGTATGAACTACAAAGGACGGGTTGGCGGAGACATAGCCGAACAACATGCTCGAGGATTTTTGTTATATCTGCTCGGGTCAACCATCTTAGACAGTACTGAATCCTCCATTCACTAGTCAGTGTTGAGTGCCCTTTTTTAACTCAGAATGGTGCCATCTTCTGGCTGGGGTGAAGCTGGTCTCGCGTGTCTTTACCATGTCTTGATAAGCTTTGCCGAAACAAGAAGACTTTTGTCGGCTTGATGGCGGTTGTCGAGGTATTCTTTTCCTTCACCAATGTTATTTTCACTCTTTTCTTGCATGAATTTGATCTTTAGTATTATTGTAGGTATGGGCATATGAACATATCATCGTGAGGGTACCCGGTATTTCCCGAGAGAGAGTTGGGTATCGGAGATTAAATTTCTAGTTGTCCGATCGTGTGGATGTTCCCGGCTCTCATCATATGCATACTCACCGCTATGTGTTGAGCCGCTTAACCTGGGACCAGGTAAAATAATATTAGTATGCTTTAAATTTTATGTGAAAGTTTTTTCTTTCCTTATATTATTTTGCAGGTGAATTTGGCCTGGTGGAGCCTAGAAGACCTAGCAAACTAGTCTCCTTTGATGAGGGCTGCACTGTCTTTCCAATATTCTCGTCAAATTATTGTTGTCCCAGTATCTAGTGGCTGGTTTCTTGAAGAGAGAGATTATGAATGGTTTCTTGATCCAGAGCAGCGGAGGTTTCCGATGCAAATCCTGAAATATACTTTAATTATTATGTCAATGCCGGAGGATGCATGGTGGTCGGCCCG
Organism: Garcia nutans; assembly: GCA_947685225.1. Taxonomy (NCBI): domain Eukaryota; kingdom Viridiplantae; phylum Streptophyta; class Magnoliopsida; order Malpighiales; family Euphorbiaceae; genus Garcia; species Garcia nutans. The sequence continues at coordinate 10,416,617 of CANTUV010000033.1, read as the reverse complement.
GTATGGTTATGGTGTCGAGTCATTTCTCCATTTACTGGGTCCATTTTATGCCAATTTTATTCGAATAAGACTCTTGAACTTTGATGTATCTCCTGTTGGTGTGCAGTGAATTTTCAACGAAAATGAGGGTAGTGTTGAAGAGGAACATCACAGAGATATAGGAGAGTCTGTTTCACATCTCGGGACTAGTACTTCTCAGGTAAATGGTCATGTCACCTGAGTGTGTCGTCTTCTGTTTCTCCTTTGGTCTTCTTTGTTCTTTGAAGATGAGAGTGACACGGCCAAGTTCCTGGCCATGTCATGTGACACGGCCAGTGGCTTGGCCGTGTCTCCTGGGTGTGTCAGCTTCTGTGTCATTTTTTTGGCTCTTCTTTGTTCTTGGCTTAGGATGGGACATGGCCAAGCTTGTGGCCATGTCATGTGACACGGCCAGTGGCTTGGCCATGTCGCCTACCAGTGTCACCTACTGTTTTCTTTTTCTTTGCTTGGTCCTTCTTGACTTTGCCCTTTAGGTGAGACACGGCCAGTGGCTTGGCCATGTCTCCTGCCCATGTCACCTACTATTTTTTTTTCTTTGCTTGGTCCTTCTTGACTTTTCCCTTTAGGTGAGACACGGCCAGTGGCTTGGCCGTGTCTCCTTCCCGTGTCATGTTCTGCCAAGATTTCCTTTGAGGTGACATGGCCAAGCTTGATTTGGCTTGGCCATGTCTTGCTTGATTCATGCTCTTCTTTCCTTGTTTTGATCTTCCAATGGAGTTTTTGCACTTTAACCATTTTTCCCTTGCACCTGCTTTTCTTTCCTTGATTCTTTAATGATTGCTGTAGACTGTTGGCTTATTTGATCATGAGGCTAGACCTTCTTTTACTGCCCCTTTGTTTGCTCGTTCTAGCCAGCTAAATATGCCATCTCATCCGCTGGGCATTGATATGAACTACCTGGTACGTTTCCTTATTTCATGGTAATTTATGCTATATGTATGCATGATTATGTATGCTCTTACCTTTTCCTTCTTGGCTCATAGTGGATGCTCGAAGAACAAAATAGGAAACTTCAAGAAGAGTTGGTAGCAATTCATCAGCAGGCTTCTCATTTTGAAAGTTTATATCATCAATCCGAACAACATTTCCTAGACTTTCGATTTTAGGGGATGAGGGATCCCGGTGCTTCTTCATCAAGAGGCCCCCAGATTGACAACCATGAGATCCTTTCATCTGCTTCTGATGAGGACCATGACGGATCAAAATTTCAAGGTAATAAAGATTTTGGTGCTCCTGCTTCGGGTGATCCCGGGATGAGTAATTTGCCAGGTTTTGGCGCTCCTGCTTCAGACGGACTCGGGACGAGTGATTTGCCCCCTCCTCCAACAGGCGATGATTTTTTTCAAGGCTTTATTTCATGACCTACCACCACCCTCTTAGCGATATGTAAATATTGTAGCAATTGTAAAATCTTGTACAATAATTAAAAAAATACAATTTTCCTCTTTACTATAACTTTTTTTTGTTACAGTACACCATAATTTCATAATTCACATCCACTTCATTTGCTAAACCTAATCCAATGTGGTAAAGGAAATTCATTGCTAATTCCTTTTCTTATGCCATATGGTCTTACCCTTTCCCATCACCTTTTCCTTTTCACTTTAGGAAAAGGTTTATTCATATTTTAATGCAGAAACCAAAATTATTTCTCTTTCAACGTGAAGACTCCCTTTAACAATTTTAATTTTTTTTCATTCACCCACCATGATCGAACATCATTTAAAGAAGATAAAAATTCTATTTAAGAATATGGATGCCATTCATTGGAAGCAAACTTCATGGTCAAAACTTGATGTTTTAAAATGTTTTCAAAATGTTAAATTGGACCACTCTTTTTTACATGTCGTGGCTTCCTTTTGGAATACGGATTCTAGGGTATTTAGAATTAATGGCTTTGAAATATGTCCCTTAATTGAAGAATTTGAAGCCGTCCTTGGATATCCCAATAATCAACAAATGCATTACCCACATTGATTTCGAAGACTCAACAAAAGATGCAAATGTTATTTCAAATTCCAAAACCCAAAGTTCTTCAGTTGATGAGAGGTGAAAAAATTCTACTTGCTCCTTTGATTGACTTTTATTTCTCTCATTTGCCCCCTACTAAGGCATGGGGACGCATGCTTTGTCTTTGCTTGCTCGGTCAATTCTTGCTTGTTTCTTCCGATGGCGATATTGATCCACAAGTATTGGATATTATGGAACAAATGGAAGGAGGCTTGTAGCCGGTACCTGTGATCTTAGCCGAGACCTTAGTTGGATTAGACCGATTTAAATCAGGATTGTCAAAGAGACTGACTGGGAGTCCATTGTTACTTCAGCTAATTACCTAACCTGCCCTTTCGGGTTTCCAATTTAGGTTTTCTTTTTATTTCTTTATTTATTGCTCTAATTTTTGCCTAGTCTGCCCAAGTGGGTTTTTGGAACAAGCGAGCTGTCCTAATTTTTGCCTAAGCTGCCCTTGCGGGTTTTCAACTTAGCAGATCATTTTCTTTTTTTTTTTGTTATTTTTTTATTGCTCTAATTTTTGCCTAGTCCGCCCATCTGGGTTTTCAAAACTAGTGAGCTGTCCTAATTTTTTCCTAAGTTGTGCTTGCAGGTTTTCAACTTAGAGGACCCTCCCTTTTTTTTTCTTCTTCTTCTTTTTATTTAATTCTTCTTTTTTTCACATATTTGGCTTCAGGAGCATTTTTGCTTGCTTAATACTCCATCCAATATCCGTTGGTTAGTACCTTGGTGGAAGATTTCTCGTATCACCATGCGGACATACTTGATGTACGTTCCCCTTGCTGCTCTTCGTCAAGGTACATGGTGTTGTCCCAAGATGGCAACCAAGAGGGGGGGTGAATTGGTTTCGTCAAGAAATAATGACAATTTAAAAAACTCAACAAACAAGAAATGCGGAATAGAGAGTTGGTTGAGTAATGGAGGAAGGTAAGAACACACAAGATTTATAGTGGTTCGGATTTACTTCAATCCTACATCCACTTCCTTAACAACTTGTTAAGGTTCCACTAGTCTTTGAAGTTTTCACAAGCTCACTTCCAACTTTACAAGTGTTTTTCTTAGGCTCACACTTACAACCCACACAAGAGTTTTACAAGGCTCACTCTCTCAACCTAAGTGTTTCCCAAGCTTACACTCAAACTTATACAATGGTGTTTTCAATGCTAACACCTAACATTCATAACAATTCAAATACAAGTTTAAGCAAAAGGAAATTTGTTGCTTGGCTATGAAAATCTTTTCTTGATAATGTTATTCTTCTTTGTTTTCTCATGGAAACATTGTATTTATAGCCAATGTGGTCTTACTAGCCGTTATTGCTGTTTAGAATAAAGTCTTGGCAGATTAGACCTTCTTTACTTAAACTGTCCGAAGCACTTAGCGGTCGCCCTTCATACAAGGATGGTCGCTCTCATGCTTCACGCGGTCGTCCTTTTAACCAGGGACGGTCGCTACTTTTGAAAAAGTTCAACGGTCGAATTTTAGTGCTCTACAGCAGGAATCTTGCCCATGATGTTTTTGTCGGACCGTTTCTTGCCCATGCTGTGTTTGTCGGGACGGTCGCGCATCACAAAGTGCGGTCGCCCTTTTTTGAATACTGAAGTGGGATTACAACGGTCATGTCACGTGTCATTTTCTGACAGGGCAAAAGAGATGTCTGCCATAATTTGAATCTCGCGGTCGCCCTTAGTAGCTTTTCGCGGTCGAACTCATATTCTTGCGTCGAACTTCTGGACGCACCTGAGGACGCGAACACTACTGTCTCTTTGAGCAATTTCTTCTTGAATTGTTGGGCGGTCGCGACTACAAATGAGCGGTCGCTAAATTGGTAAGCGAGGTCGAATCATTCACCGTTCTTGTCACCGCGAACCTTACTGTGATTGTAATGATTTAAGTTCCTTGGGTAGCGGTCGGGCAAATATTAGGACGGTCGCTATTATGTATGAGCGGTCGCGACTATGGTCGAACTTCTGACCGCGAAACCTACTGTGACAAGGTTTCATTCTGTAATTGCATGGAGCGGTCGTATTCAGTTGAGGTGCGACCGCTATACTTGTTCTGTTCACCTTTAATTGAAGCAACCTAATCCTGCAACAAGCTTTCTCAAACACAAGTTAAATAGATCATCCATTTGAGTTGTCAAGGATCAAAATTAAGATCATTTGTCTAACAATCTCCCCCATTTTGACTTTGACAATTCAAATGGAATGATGAGAAAAATAATAAGTCTAAAATACTCCCCCTTAACATATGCAACAATCATCGTTAAGAGCATTGTGATTAATAGTTTATCTTGGTGCAAAGGTTATTGTTTGATGCAAACATTTCTCCCCCATAAACATTTCTCCCCTATTGCAAATATTCAACATTATTGTTCTTATTCTTGTTTTCCCATTTTTGTATACTGTTACTTGGTTCATTCCACTTGGTTCATTCCATTTTGGTATTGTTCTCCCCCATTGGCATAGGCAAAATGAAACAAATGTTAAGCAAAACAAGCATATAAAAGTGCAAACAATGAAAGGGAATATAAACATTATATATATGAAAGTGGAGGAAAGTACAAGACATGAAACATAAGCAGTAAACATATGAAAGTGCACACAAAAACAAATTAGAGCTAAGCTTATTCTGAGTCATCATCTATGTCTAACTCTTCTTCAACTAAAGGAGTTTTCCCTTTATCTTGAGGTGCAACAGAGGCAGAGCTAGTGCTAATGGACTCTTCTTCTTCAGCAACGCTTTGGGTGTGATCACTTATATCCCAATCTTCAAGATTGCATTGAGGCAAGTCCAATTTGCCTTGCATGTCATAAAGATCATGGTGCATGTGGGATATAAGGTCTATCCTCTTGTTTAAGTGCTGGAATCTCTTGGAAACACTTTTCTTGAACTTAGTGAGTTTCCTGGAGAGAGTTTTGATAGCTTGGAGGATGAGTTGTGTGGAGGATGAAGCAGTTTCATGAGCAGCTTTTGATGAAGCAGCTTTTGAAGGTAGTTCTACTGCAATTTCTACAGAATCTCCCTCTTCCTCAATTGTATACCTTGGCCTTTTCTTTTGTTTATCCATAACTCCTTTCTTGCCATAGCAGTATACGTATGACCCTTCTATCTTCCTTACACAACCAGCATGCTCTAAGTAATCCATTGTGATAGCATTGGAGGCTAGAGTGAAAGGGTTCCTCAAAGTGGCTAAGTTCAAATCATTCAGAAGGTTTAGGTGCCTAGCTATTTGAGTAACTTGAGAGGATAGGAAGAAGGTACCAGTTCTTGTAACAGCATGATGATAAAAGGTATCAATCAAGAACTTGGTTGTGTTCATTTTGATGTTGTGGGTGAAAGCATAGAGAAAGATAAGGTCTCTCTTGGTTACTTTCTCATTCCCATCTGCTCTTTGGTGAATGGTATAGGTGATAATCCTATGGAGCATCCAGTGGGTGAGAGATTTGATGTGCCTGGCTTTAGATTCCTTTTCAAAGGAAGTTTCAATGGAAATTTCTCGCCAGAAATCAGAAAGGGTTGGGTTTGAGAAGATTTGGTCATTGTAGGAGGTTATACCTTCAGAAGGGAAGTTCCAAATTCTGCCAAAATCTTCAAGGGTTAAGAATTGATACTGATCAAAGAGTTTGAACCTAACCCCATACCACCCAAGTGCAGAGTTTGCACTCTTCTCTATCTGGAATGACATTAGAAACTCCTTACTTAGACTAGAGTAACCTACCTCTTCTGGAAAGACAAAATTTCTCCATCCAAGGACATCCAACAATCCTTCAATTTCGTCCTTGATGCCCAAGGCAGACAGCATCCCACCAAAAGGTGATTTGGTGCCTTCAACCTTCTTCTTCTTTAGCATGGCATACCTAATGTCTTCCTCAGTGGTTTGGTGATGAGGTTTGTGAATTTTCTCACCCCTTTTTGATTGTGGAGGAGATGGAGGTTCAACAACAGGTTCTCTAATGGTGATTCCTGGAACTCTCTTAGCTTGACCCTTAATTTTGGAAGTGGTTTTTCTTTTGGGAGCCATTAGATTAGAAAGAGTAGAAGTAAACTGGAAAACAGAGGGTGATTGAGATGTAGAAGTTTTTAGGGTTTCAGAAGTAAGTTTGTGTGCTTTGATAGGCAAAATATCAGATAAACTGTTGCAAAACACTTTTAAATAGATGAAGTAAAGAAATAGCCGTTTATGACTGTTGAGAGTTAAGAGTTGCGACCTGTCACATAGCCAACGGTTATAAATTTTCGAGCAGAGTGTACAGGGTGCGGTCGCAGATTTAACAAGGTGCGATCGCGGAATGGTGTACAGCGACCATTATTATGATCAGTACGCTAGCGAGTGAAGAAAAACATCTGTAACGGTCGAAACTATTCAAATTGGTGCGATCGCGCACAAATTTTCTCGACCGCGCTCAGAGAATTTTATTGAATGAAACTAGCAGACGAAGTAGCGAGCGCGAAAGAACACTGGAGCGACCGCTACATACTCAAAAATAAAAGATTCAAGGAAAGATGGAAGATATTCTAAGTGTGTTAAGAAAAATTAATTTCATGCACATAGAAACTTTATTTTAAGGAAAAAAAAAATTCTAATTAACTCAAAGTGATTCCATCAATTATTCCTAAATTGAGTTTGATGAAGTTAAGTCTATCTTCATTCAAGGGTTTTGTAAAGACATCAGCAAGTTGATTTTCTGTATCTATGAATTCTAAGGTTATATTCTGATTTTGTACATTTTCTCTTAAGAAATGATGTCTAATATCTATGTGTTTGGATCTAGAATGTTGGATAGGATTCTTAGACAAATTGATAGCACTAGTGTTGTCACATTTAATGGAGATATTGTTAAACATTTTACCATAGTCAAGCAATTGTTGTTTCATCCATAATACTTGTGTGCAACAAAAACATGCTGCAACATATTCAGCTTCCGTTGTGGATAAAGCAACTGATGCTTGTTTCTTACTATGCCAAGAAACTAGACAATTACCAAGAAAGTGACATGCTCCTGTTGTGCTTTTCCTATCTAATATACTACCAGCATAATCTGCATCTGAAAATCCTATAATATGAAATGATGTGTTTTTAGGATACCAAAGTCCTAAATGTATTGTACCGCTCAAATATTTCAAGATTCTCTTAGTGGCATTCAAGTGTGATTCTTGATGAGTTCTTTTGTATATTTGGATTGGTTGATGAAGATCCCATCTTTACATTGCTTGACTTGTAGTCCAAGGAAAAACTTGAGTTCACCCATCATGCTCATTTCAAATTCCCTAGTCATACAAGAAGCAAATTCTTTGCACAGGGCTTCATTAGTAGCTCCAAATATTATGTCATCCACATAAATTTGTACAATCAAAATGTTGTGCTTATTCTTTTTAACAAAAAGAGTTGTGTCTACTTTTCCTTTTGAAAAACCATTTTCAAGCAAATATGCACTAAGTTTATCATACCAAGCTCTAGGTGCTTGCTTTAATCCATATAAAGCTTTGGTAAGTTTGAAAACATGATCAGGAAATTTGTAGTTTTCAAAACCAGGAGGTTGTTCAACATAAACTTCTTCATTTATGAGTCCGTTTAGAAATGCACTTTTAACATCCATTTGATAAAGCTTAAAATTCATATGACATGCAAAAGCAAGTAATATTCTAATAGCTTCCAATCTAGCTACGGGGGCAAAGGTTTCATCATAGTCAATACCTTCTTCTTGATTATAACCTTTGGCTACCAATCTTGCTTTATTTCTAATGATGTGACCATTTTCATCAAGCTTATTCCTATAAACCCATTTGCATCCTATTATAGAATGATCTATAGGTCTAGGAGTAAGTTGCCAAACATTATTTCTTTCAAATTGATTAAGTTCATCTTGCATTGCAATTATCCAATTTTCATCATTTAAAGCTTCCTCAATAGTTTTTGGTTCAATTTGAGAAACAAAAGCAACATTAACATCAACATGATTAATTTTAGATCTAGTAGTTACTCCCTTTGATGTTTCTCCAATGATGAGTTCCTTTGGATGATCTTTCTTGTATTGCCAATCCTTAGGTAGATCTTGAGCCTTTTCTTCAAGTTGATTGATCTTTGGAGCATCAATAGATTCAAGAGGTTCAAGAGTGCCTGCAGGGTCATTGAAAGTAATACCTTTCTTTTGATCAAGTTTAGATGATTCATCAAATACAACATGCATTGATTCTTCTATAACTAGAGTTTTCATATTAAATACTCTATATGCTTTGCTATATGATGAATATCCTAAGAATATGCCTTCATCTGATTTGGATGAGAATTTTCCAAGATTATCCTTGGTATTCAATATGAAGCATTTGCATCCAAATACTCTAAAATATCCAATTCTGGGTATTCTTCCATTCCATAGCTCATAAGAAGTTTTATTAGTTAAATGCCTTTTATAAACACGATTTGCAATGTAACAAGCTGTATTAACGGCTTCCGCCCAAAAATAAGATGGTAAATCATATTCATTGAGCATTGTTCTAGCCATTTCAATTAAAGTTCTATTTTTCCTTTCAACTACACCATTTTGCTGTGGAGTTCTAGGAGCAGAAAAATTGTGTGAAATGCCAATTTCATTGCAAAAGTTTTCAAAGTTTTCATTTTCAAATTCTTTGCCATGATCACTTCTAATAGATGTGATCACATATCCTTTTTCATTTTGAACTCTTTTTGCAAAGGTTTTGAAGTAATTAAAGGCTTCATTCTTTTGAGCTAAGAAATTAACCCATGTGAATCTAGAGTAGTCATCAACAAGAACAAATGCATATGATTTGCCTCCTAAGCTTGTAACTCTATTTGGTCCAAACAAGTCTAATTGAATGAGCTCTAAAGGTCTAGAGGTGCTTATAACATTCTTTGTTTTAAATGAGCTTTTATGTTGCTTACCATGTTGACAAGGTTCACAAATCCTATCTTTATCATATTTTATCTTAGGTAAGCCATCAACTAAATTCTCATTACAAATATATTTCAATTGATCCATACCAGCATGTCCTAGTCTTCTATGCCATAACCATGCATCATTATTAGTGGACATTAAACATGTATGATCAGAATGTATGCTTACATTGTAAGTGTTGTTTGTTCTAGTACCCTTAAATATGATAACATCATTTGAATTTGTGATTTTGCATTCCTTGGAATCAAACTTAACAAAGTATGCTTTATCACAAAGTTGACTAACACTTAGCAAGTTATGTTTCAAACCATCAACAAGCCATACATCTTCAATTAAATCCTTACCAATAGAACCAATGGAGCCAACACCAAGAATTTTACCTTTAGCATTGTTTCCAAAAGTTACGTTACCTCCATGTTTATAGGTAATACTTGTAAAGAGCTTTGCATTTCCAGTCATATGCCTTGAGCATCCACTATCCACAAGCCATGTGCTTTCATTGGTAGTAGATTTTAGGCATACCTCATTGGAGTCATCTTCAATAGCCATGAGACAAAGATTTGCAATTCCTTCCTCTTCTTCTTCTTCACTTGAGGAAGAGTCATCCCATGTGGCTTTGAGAGACTTTTTCTTTTCTTTATCCCATTTCCTTTTGTTCTTTAATTTGTAGCAATCCGACTTGATGTGACCGGTTTTTCCACATTCATAGCATTTTACCTCATTTTTCTTTTCTTTATCTTTGAAGGAGAATTTAGGAGGTGTACCTTTGTTTGCTTGTAATCTTTTCTTCCTTTTCCATTCATTCATTCTTTTTGAGAACATTGCCATTTCATCTTCATCATCAGTACCTTCATTGCTTGAGCTCTCAACTTCTTTGATTGCTTTGAGTGCAATTGGTTTTCTCTTTTCTTTCTCACCTTGATCTTCTTCTTTTTCACTGTGCAGCTCAAAAGTGAGTAATTTACCAACTAGCTCGTCGGTTCTTAATGTGCTGAGATCATGAGCTTCTTCTATGGATGATACTTTGGATTCAAAGTTCTTTCTAGCTCTTAGGGCTCTTAAGATCTTACTGTTTACATCACCTTGATCATATACCTTGCCATACTTCTTCAGTTCATTGACAATAGCAAGCAAGCGATTTGTCATGTCGGTGACATTTTCATTTGGTTTCATCTTGAATAGCTCATACTCATGAACATGCATTTGTTTCTTGGTAAATCTTACTTGAGTTGTACCTTCATGGTAGTTTTCAAGTGTTTTCCAAATACAATGTGCACAAGTTAAATGTTGAACTCTTCCACCTTCTTCTCTTGAAATGGAGTTCATCAAGATGGAAGCAGCTCTATTGTTCTTGAATCGATCTCTGATATTGCTAGTTGACCATTGAGCTTTGGGAAGTGGAACTTGAATACCGTCAACCTCATGAGTAGGAGATTTCCACTCATTTTCCACGAAATCCCATAGTTCAATCCCTTCACTGTCTAGAAACAAATACATTTTGTGTTTCCAGTATGAGTAATCCGTTCCATCAAAGTAAGGTCTAAGAATAGAGTTAAGATTTCCATGAGAGCTTGATGAAGAAGAAGTTGCCATTGTGGATCAGATTTCACAATTAAGTTTAAGAAATCTCAGGGCTCTGATACCAATTGTTGTCCCAAGATGGCAACCAAGAGGGGGGGTGAATTGGTTTCGTCAAGAAATAATGATAATTTAAAAAACTCAACAAACAAGAAATGCGGAATAGAGAGTTGGTTGAGTAATGGAGGAAGGTAAGAACACACAAGATTTATAGTGGTTCGGATTTACTTCAATCCTACATCCACTTCCTTAACAACTTGTTAAGGTTCCACTAGTCTTTGAAGTTTTCACAAGCTCACTTCCAACTTTACAAGTGTTTTTCTTAGGCTCACACTTACAACCCACACAAGAGTTTTACAAGGCTCACTCTCTCAACCTAAGTGTTTCCCAAGCTTACACTCAAACTTATACAATGGTGTTTTCAATGCTAACACCTAACATTCATAACAATTCAAATACAAGTTTAAGCAAAAGGAAATTTGTTGCTTGGCTATGAAAATCTTTTCTTGATAATGTTATTCTTCTTTGTTTTCTCATGGAAACATTGTATTTATAGCCAATGTGGTCTTACTAGCCGTTATTGCTGTTTAGAATAAAGTCTTGGCAGATTAGACCTTCTTTACTTAAACTGTCCGAAGCACTTAGCGGTCGCCCTTCATACAAGGATGGTCGCTCTCATGCTTCACGCGGTCGTCCTTTTAACCAGGGACGGTCGCTACTTTTGAAAAAGTTCAATGGTCGAATTTTAGTGCTCTACAGCAGGAATCTTGCCCATGATGTTTTTGTCGGACCGTTTCTTGCCCATGCTGTGTTTGTCGGGACGGTCGCGCATCACAAAGTGCGGTCGCCCTTTTTTGAATACTGAAGTGGGATTACAACGGTCATGTCACGTGTCATTTTCTGACAGGGCAAAAGAGATGTCCGCCATAATTTGAATCTCGCGGTCGCCCTTAGTAGCTTTTCGCGGTCGAACTCATATTCTTGCGTCGAACTTCTGGACGCACCTGAGGACGCGAACACTACTGTCTCTTTGAGCAATTTCTTCTTGAATTGTTGGGCGGTCGCGACTACAAATGAGCGGTCGCTAAATTGGTAAGCGAGGTCGAATCATTCACCGTTCTTGTCACCGCGAACCTTACTGTGATTGTAATGATTTAAGTTCCTTGGGTAGCGGTCGGGCAAATATTAGGACGGTCGCTATTATGTATGAGCGGTCGCGACTATGGTCGAACTTCTGACCGCGAAACCTACTGTGACAAGGTTTCATTCTGTAATTGCATGGAGCGGTCGTATTCAGTTGAGGTGCGACCGCTATACTTGTTCTGTTCACCTTTAATTGAAGCAACCTAATCCTGCAACAAGCTTTCTCAAACACAAGTTAAATAGATCATCCATTTGAGTTGTCAAGGATCAAAATTAAGATCATTTGTCTAACACATGGTATGATCCTCGCCGACTAGGCCATCAGTATGAAGCTGAGCCTCATGATTCTGGCTTTGCTCTTGACTTAGACATGCCTTGCTTGACTAAAGCCTACTTGGATCGGCTGAGGCAAAGCTGGCCTACATGTTACACTTATTGACTACCATAGATTTTACATTTGTCAATTCAGAAAGTGTATTATTAGGATGAAAAATAATTAAAGTAATAAAAATGCTTCTTTTCCCTTTATAATTTGTCATCACCTTTTGCTATTGTGTTTATTTATTTCATCCATATCTGGTCAAATACTTCTAACAGTGCCCATAGAACAATTTTAACATTAATTCTATTTTATAAAATTAGGGAACATCCAAACATAAAGCCAGCATACACAAGATCACTCCTATTGCCAACTAGCCCTTTCGGGTTTTCTAATTGACTATTTTCTCTCTTTTAGCCCTAATTGTTGCCTAGCCTGCCCCTTTTGAGTTTTCGTGACTAGTGGACTGCTCTAACTTTTGCCTAGGCCGCCCTTTTGGGTTTTCAACCTTGCGAGCTCTTTCTTTTTTCATTTTTCATACATAAAACTTCTTCAACCTGTCAATGTTTACTAGCTCATTAAACTCGTTCCCATCCATGTCTGATAACTTCACTACACCTTTGCTCATGACTTGTTTTACGACATATGGACCTTCCTAGCTAGGTCTGAACTTCCCTCTTGGATTCGATACATTAGGCTTACATTGCTTCAACACTAAATCCCCGACTCTGAATTTTCAGATTTTAACCCTTCTACTGTAGGCCCAAGCTATCTTCTTCTGATACAGTTGGTGATGATATAGTGCCTTTAACCTTTTCTCTTCTAGTAGAGCTAACTGTGTGTATCTGCTTGCTACCCATTCTATTTCAGGCAGTTCAGCTTCCAAGACTACTCTTAATGACTTGATTTCAATTTCAATTGGCAATACTGCTTCCATCCCATAAAAAAAAGAGAACGGTGTCATTCCAGTAGGTGTTCACACACTTGTCCTATATCCCCATAAAGCAAAGGGAAGCATCTCTGACCAATCCCTGTAAGTCTTGGTCATCTTGGACAGAATTTGCTTAATGGTCTTGTTTGTTGCTTCTACAGCACCATTAGCCTTTGGTCTATAAGGAAAGGATCTATGATGATGGATTTGGTACTTCGAGAATAAATCCTTAACTTCTCCTTGGAACTGTGATATCACACTATGCGGGACCCTATATCTGCAGATGAGGTTCTTTTCAATAGACCTAGCCATTTGGCTTGCACCCAGTTTATTGAAGGACTCGACTTCGACCCATTTTGAAAAATAATCTACTGCTACTATAATGAAACGGTGACCTTTTAAAGCTGTCAGATGTATCTCTCCTATAATGTCGATACCCCAGGTGGCAAATGGCCAGGGTGAAGACATTGAATGCAATTCTTCAGGAGGCATGTGATTCAAGTTACCATACATTTGACATTGTTGGCACTTCTTTATGAACTCAATACAATCTCTCTCCATGGTCAACCAATAGTAACCTTGTCGAATAATCTTCTTAACTAGGGCCAAACCATTCATGTGTGGACCGTAATTTCTATCATGTATTTCTAACATGATGCGCTCCACTTCAGGCTTTCTTAAACATCTCAAATGCACCCCATCAGGCCATCTTCGATATAACTCCCCATGGAATGTGATGTATTGCAATGACCACTGCCTTATGGCTCTTTTCTCTTTCTTCGTTGCCCCCAGCGAGTATTCCCTTTCCTCCAAAAATCACCTTATAGTATCATATCGTGCATCATGGTCTGTATTAATTTCCATGATTGCTTCATATTCATAGTAAGGAGTTGATGAACTGGTCAAGATCAGAGGCTTAAGGAATAAGCTGACAGGGTTTTCCCATGCCGAAGCCAATGTGGCTAGGGCATCAGCCATCTGATTTTCTTCTCTTGATAGGTGTATAAACCTACACTCCTTAAAGTTCTTCTTTATCATGGTCAAGTAGTGGTGGTATGGTTTTAATTTTTCTTCTTTCAACTCCCACTCTCCATTTATTTGGGATACTACTAACAATGAATCGCCAAAAACTTCCACCTTATCCGCCTTCATTATCATTAGGGTCTCCAAATTGAAAATACAAGCTTCGTATTCCACCATATTGTTCGTTACCCTAAATTTCAACTTTTTTGCTAAAGGGATAAGTTCCCCTTTGGGCGATTCTAGTATAACTCCCAAACCTACTCCTTTCCTATTCATTGCTCCATCAAAATACATTTTCCACCATTGTACTTCAATTGCTTCTAAATGTTCATCTGGAAATTCCAAGATTACCTCTTCACTATCTGATAATGGTTGTTGGGCTAGGAATTCTTCCACTGCTCTACCTTTGATTATTTTTCGGGTTACATACTCAATCTCAAATTCTTATAATATTATTAACCATTGACCATATTTCCCAATTAAAGAGGGTGTCTCCCTTAAGTACTTTATTGGATCCAACCTGAAAATTGCTTGCACACTATACGATTGAAAGTAATGCCGCAACTTCTTAGAATACCAAACCATGGCTATACATGTCTTTTCATTGATACTATACTTAATTTCATAAGGTAAGAGCTTTCTACTCAAATAGTAAACTGCATGCTCAATCCCTGACTCATCTGCTTGGGCTAGCATGGCTCCTATCGACTCTTCTTCTACTGCTAAGTATAGTAATAGAGGTTTGCCGGGTTTAGGTGGTTTTAAAATAGGTGGATTCAACAAATACTCTTTTATTCACTCAAAGGCCTTTTGACTTTTTTCATTCCATATGACCAGCTAATTCTTTCTAAGCAATTTAAAGATAGGCTCGCAAATTGTTGTGAGCTTTGCTATAAATCTGCTAATGTACTGCAGTTTACCAATGAAATCCCCGAACTTCTCTCTCCGTGTTAGGGGCTGGCATATCCCTGATTGCTTTGACTTTGTCAAGATCAATCTCAATGCCATTTGGACCAATCACATGTCCTAATAATTTACCTAAGGTAACACCGAATACATACTTCTTCGGGTTTAATCTTAGTTTATATTTCAAAGCTCTATCGAAGAATAATTCTAAGTTTTGGAAGTGTTGTTCCCTTGTATCCAATTTGACCATCATATCATCAACATATACTTCAACTTCTTTGTGCATCACGTCATGAAATAAAGTGGTGGCCATCCGTTGATAAGTCACTCCAGCATTCTTTAAGTCGAACGGCATCACCCTATAACAAAATATACCCCATGTAGTAATGAAAGCAGTTTTGGCTTTATCCTCTTGGGCCTTTAACACTTGATTGAATATGGAAAATCCATCTACAAATGAGTGTAGCACGCTAGAGGCTGCACTATCAATGAGGACATCTATATGAGGTAAAGAAAAATCATCCTTAGGGGAAGCCTTGTTCAAATCTCTATAATCCACACAGACCCTTATCCTTCCATCTTTCTTTGGCACAGGTACTATGTTTGCTAGCCAATCTGGATATTCTATCACTTCAAGGAACTTCACTTGTATTTGCTTAGTGACCTCTTCTTTAACCAATTCAGCCCACTCAGGTCTTAATCGCCTAAGCTTTTGTTTGACAGGTTTTATGTGAGTGTGAGTAGGAATATGATGCTCGGCTATGTCTCGATCTATCCTTGGCATATCTTCATAAGACCAAGCAAATACTTCTTCATATTTTTTGAATATTTTTTCACATCTCTCTCTCTCTCTCTCATCAGGAGTAAGGTCGGATGCTATGCTAATATTTTTAGGATTTTCAGTTGTTCTCAAATTTAATGATTGTGTGTTAACAGAATTAATATTAAAGATGCTTATGTAACTGCTATTTTAATGTATGCAACCATCAGGAGAAACATCACACAAGTAATCAAAATCAGACTTTATTGCATTCATTTTGGAAAAGAAAACATCATCATCCTCATACAAAGCAGACAAATTAAAATCAAAATCAAAATCATTGTTCTCAAAATCATAAAGCAGGATGTCTTCAAACTTTTCTTCCACCAGGGCATCAATCTCTTCCGGAGTCTTCTCGGCTTTCTTGACAGCTTCATTCTTCTCTTTTGGTTTGGATTCTATGCTGGTTGGCAGGGTGAGCTCTTTCTTCACTTGTTCCACTAGCTCGGCAACATCTGCAAAAATTTCAAAACCTGGGATTAACTTACCCATGAACATGATTGGCTCGGGCTTTTCTTGGAGTGGTGCCATAACTGGAGCCTTGACAAAGATCTCTTCAAGTGGTGGGAAGCTCATCTTCTCACTCTTGTTTGGTTGGACATCATTGTCTTCATCATATCCCAACCCCTTCTTGGAAGTTTGAGTTCTAAAATCTGGCAACTTTGTCAAACCAGCCTTACCCTTTCCAAGACCAGCTCCGGGAAGTTAGTTCATGTTCTTCATCATATTCAAGACTTTGGAGTCCACTACTTCATCATCAGAAATTGCAGCTACCTGAAAACCATTGAGAGGCCTCTCAATCATTAGAGCATTAACAATCTCATTGTCTTCAGCTTCAATGACCACTGTCCCATTTCAGTTGGGGAACTTGATCTTTTGATGAAGGGTGGAAGGAACTCCACCAAGAGGATGAAACCATGGTCGCCCCAAGAGCAAGGCAAAGGTAACCGGTATGTCTAAAACAACAAACTCAATAATAGATTCAATTGTACCAACCTTGACAGTCGCTTTGAAAGTCCCTTCGGCATGCCTTTTAGTGTTGTCATAAGCATGAATCGTTACCTCGATCGAGTTTAGATCTCTTGTTGACATGGCTAGCTTTGGCAATATCTTAAGTGGACAAACATTTATGGCAGACCCATCATCAACCATTACACGAGGATTCCTCTTCCCCTTGACTTCTACTTTGATAAAGAGAGGGCGGATATGGTCTCTCCCCTCCTCCGGTAAATTTGCATCAGAAAAAGAAACTGCTCCCATATTAACTTCACTCTTTTCTTGAACCTCTTCACATTTCATTACTTCCCCAATTTTTATGAAGTTGATCAACTCCTCCGGTGTTGTGGAGGTAGAAATTGGCATGCTAGCTAAGGCTTTGGCCATAGTTTCTCGGTGCTTTTTAGAAGTAGCTAATAAGTCCCAAATGCTAACACTAGCTTGGATTATTTTTAATTGCTTGAGCACAACATCATCTTCTTCTACTTCAACTTCCTTACCCTTATTAGTTTCTACCTCCTTAGGTGGTGGACTTGCATAAGACTTACCAGATCTGGTGTTCATTACTTCATCTTCTTCAGGCTCGGACCAAGTCCACTCCTCCTTCTTGGATACAATATCATCATCACTATCATTTGAATCCCAAAACCCGTTGACAACACAAATTGTTACTTCTCCACCCATCATAGCTTATTTAATTTCACCAAATACCTATTATTATTTGGTTGCTTCTCCATCCACATCTTGAAAAGAAGATATGACAAAATCTTCATGCAAACCTCCTCCAATCATGAAGGTTGCCGGCGGTGGTACTCTATTGAACTTTGGTAATGGGCTGTCTTTAGTATTTGGCTTATTGGGCTCGGGTAGCTTCCCATTATCAATTAGATTTTGGATCTCATGTCTCAACCTTAGACATCTATCCATGTCATGCCCTTGCATTTGGTGAAATTGACAAAATGCTTTGGTGTCAAAATTAGGTGGGAGAGGGTTAGGCAAAGGACGAGGATTTAAGGGTTGTAGCAACTCCTTTCTTTGAAGCTTATTGAGAACCCAAGACATTGGTTTTCCCAATTTTGAAAACTGTCTCCTCGTTCCTTGGTTGGTAGTATTAACATCGACAGCCTTTTGCATGCTTTGGCTACCAGATTGATAGCTCCCTTTCTCATTCCTTTTTGTTGCAAAATGGCTCTTCTCCCTTTCCCATTCTTCAATTTGCAAACCATCTTGGAGAAGGTCTTTGAAATCACGGATGAGTGTATGAGACATCTGTTTAGATCATTTTTGTACTAGTTTTTAGTGTGATTTTTATATGTTTTTAGTTAATGTGTGTGTTTAAAGTGTTTGATTTTAGGTTTAAGTGCAAAACTCCCTTGGAAGATCAAAACAGTGCAGGAAAAGCGTGAACCAAGCAAGATATGGCCAAGTCAAATCAAGCTTGGATGTGTCCCTCAAAGAATGATGATGGCAGAGCTTGACACGGCCAAGAGACACGGCCAAGCCACTGGCCGTGTCTCATTCAAGGAGAAAAAAAAGAAACCACAAAGAAAGAGCAAAAATTAAGAAGCAAGAAGAGACACACCCAAGTGACACGGCCAGCAAGCTTGGCCGTGTCCCATCTTGAGCCAAAGAAGAGAAGGAAAAGAAGCAAGCAGAGGTGGACACACTCAATGACACGGCCAAGCCACTGGCCGTGTCACATGACACGGCCAGCAAGCTTGGTCGTGTCCCATTTCATGCCAAAGAACAATGGAGCAAGCAAAGAAAGAAAGAAAAGAAATAGAAGTGAACACACCCACATGACACGGCCAAGCTTGTGGCGGTGTCACATGACACGACCACTAGCTTGGCCATGTCACCCCTTGAGACCAATTGAAAGAAAGAAAAGAAAGAAGAAAGAAAGGAAGCAGTGAAGGACACAGCCAGATGGCTTGGCCGTGTCCCAAATGAAAACAAGAGACACGGCCAAGCCACTCTTGGCTTGGCTGTGTCACACTGAATATATTTGAATTCTTCTACACGAAGTGGAGGACAAAGTGGGGAACAAGGCCTTGTGCTTGCCAAAAGAAATACTAAACAAAGAAATAGTGGGGAACAAAGTAAAATGGTGTGAGTTGGAAGGCATAGGTTGTGTTTTTGAATGAATTAAAAAAGAGAAAAAGAGGGAAATTGGAGGGGAGTTCTGAGTCTTGGCTTCTTGGAGCCAAAATTTATGCTACACGTTTGGGAGAGGGAGAGAGTGATACTCTCCCTTATCTCTTCATCTTCATCTCCATTTCCACCCTCTCCACCTTCTCCATCTTCCATTGACAAGTTCTTTGAGATTCTTTGGGATAAATTGGGTTAAACAAGCTCCTGAAGGTTGAAGAAGCTTCATTGAAAGGATTGGTGACTTGAGAAAGCTCCATTCCATCTTCCAAAGGCAAAATCAATTGAAAAGTTGGTGACTTGAGAAAGCTCCATCCAATGGTTTGGTGACTTGAGAAAGCTCCATTCCATATTGCAAAGGGGAATCAACCATTGAAGAGAGCTTGAGTTCTTCATCATACATCAAGTGGAGCTAAGAGGAAGACTAGTAATCCTACTCTTGGCATCTTCACAAGGGGTTTTTCTATTCTCTCTTTTAATTCATTTCTTATTGTTATTGTTGTATTAAGAGAATTGATATTGCAATGGACAATTTGTATTTGTTTTATATTGAGTTGAATGAATGTTTTAAATTGATGATGTTGAGCTAAATACCCATTCCTAGGGTTTGTAGTATATTTGATTGAATGCTTTGATTTGATATTTCCATTGATGTACCTTGTTGTTGGTTGATTGTATTGTATTAAATGCTAGGTTGATAGATTAACTACCTATTGATCTCTAGATATTGAATGAAGGACCGAGAGGTGAAATTCGATATCAGAATTATGCAATCGACTACCCTATGAATGAATTAGAAATATAAGTTCTAGGATTTTGTTAATTTGGTAATGTAAAAGAATTGGTCATTGTTAATTCATGAATGTGAGAACTAATGGATTGGTAATTGACTAATTAACCTTAAGGAACAAATTAATTACAAGGTTATGTTAATGGATAATTGAGAATTAAGCTTTAATTGAATGGACCTATGACCCTAGGCACCTTCCCAAAAATCAATTTGATCTTGTATACCTTTCACACTTCAACCCTACGCACATTAATTTTAGGTTTAAATTGTTCTCGCACCATCCCAACACAATAAACTCTCGTGCATTTAAATAATTGTCAATCAAGCTATTACAAACCACACCTTCTTGGAGAAATAACCTTGGGGCTATCACCTTTGCTACAACTACCTCGTATACTTGCGAGTGACGCTTGTAGTAGTACTTAATTCGAGTGCAACAACATCCTCTCACAAAGATTAGGCAACACCCCTCTCACAATCATCCTTATTTGATCGGATTCATCAATCCTCTTCTTGACTAAAGCAGCCTTGTTTCTCCATCTCTTTACATAATCCATAAAATTCTCATTCGACCTTTGCCTAATGGACTCCACTTCCATTAAGGTAACTTCCAACTCAACGTTATATCCATATTGTTGGATGAAGGCTTTGTAAAGTAGATCCCAACTCTTTTGTGTTCCATCATATAAGGTATTGAACTAATTTTGGACAACAGGGTCCAATGAGAAAATAAAGTACCTTAGGGTTTGAGCCTTAGTAGCTCGGGCAGACTGCATGGCAGTGATATACTACTACACATGGAGATGAGGATTTCTGGTGCCATTGTATCTAGCAAAGGAAGGCATCTTGAACTTATAAGGGACCTCCTCATCTTGTTCAAATAGTTTGTCGATCTCGGACATCTCTTCGATTTTCAGCTTCTTCTAAATTTCTTTTCTAAATCAGCAATCATCTTTTCAATATCAGAAGTTTCGATCTTCTCTATAGTCGATCTTTCAACAATCTTTGGTTCCTTTTTCTTCTCTTGAGTATCTTGGTAGTATTGAGCCCAATCATTATCATCATCAATGATCACCTTTTCATCATCAAAAACCACTTCACCAACTTTGGTCTTCCCTTTGTCCTTTGGCTTCTTAGTGCTAGCAGATGCCTCGTCATGATTCTCTAAGATTGCTGTCAATTGATTCTTCATGGTCTCAGCTAGGGCCTCTTTTATTTCTTCCATTTTGGCGTTGAGGGCCTCATCCACCATCCTTTGAATTTGTTTGGGCTCCATTGTTTTTGGTGAGCAAGTGATTGAGTCGTTGCTAGATACTTCATCTCCGGCGTAGGTCAGATTGTTGTAAGCCTTTGAACTATCATAATCCAAGGCTGTGAGTCAGAGAGGATCAATGATATGAGATGCAAATGTATGCATGTATGCATGAACAACAAACAAGGACAAATAGGACGCTCCTTCCAACCTTATAACATCCACACACGAATGGCGAGTCTCTTTTCCTAGGTATATGGTTAACAAAATACCAACATGGGGTATCTTGTTTTCGAATATTTCCCTCGGACGTTTTAACCAATAGTTATATTTTCAAAAATGGAAATCCATTCATAGTAATTCCCATTAATTAGGTTTTAATCCATTCAATCAACTATAGTAACTTTTATGCTATATTGGATTAAAACTAAATTAAAAGGTTTATTATAGATAGATTTCTCACTTGAAAAAGTAACTAATGATTCAGGCCAAAAACAAGCCCATGGTTAATTTATTCTTAGGGTAAACTAGGCTCACAATTGATTTTTGGTATTTCATAATTGACCTAAATATTTTGCAAGCTCTTTGTAAGAAAAGGTTGGGTGAAAATAATTTTGTTTCTAAGCCCATTATAAAAAGATAGAAAAATAGATTTTGGGCTTAGTATTTGGGCCATGAGCCAAAGAATTTTTGATATGTTTTTAGAAAAGTTTTATGTCCAAAGACCATCTTAAAAATTTTGAAAAATAGCTTTGGCCTTTTGGATTTTAAAGAAAATTTTATTTTGAGCTTACAATATACTTAGGTCATATTAGAAAAAGAACAAACCATATAAGCCATGATTTAAGCTAAGATAAATTAACCATAGTCAAATAACATACATTTGGGGTAAAAACCTAAGGAAAGTAACTAGGCCAATTACATGAGCTTTAGTCTTTGGTTTAAAAGGCTTAGGTTCCCATAGCAAGTATATACCAAATGGTATGAGGCTATGAGTGGTTATGCCATGCTCGATTTCCATACCTTGAGTGAAAGTATGGTATCCCTTACATAACATAACACGGGTAACACGGGCATCCTAACTTAAGCACACAATGCAATCTAATATGATGCAATGGATAATATCATTATAAGAAAGAATAGAATAATATAAAGACCAACGAAATCAACTTCTCTTATCCCCAGTGGAGTCGCCACTGTGAGCGGGGATTTTTGCCCCCACTCCCGGTGGAATGGTTCTTGCGACTTTTGGATTGTTTAGGCTCGGGGCCTTAGAGAACACGGACCTAAAGTCCGGAGAAAATGAAGTTGCCACCCGGACAAGCCGGGAAAAAAGAAAGGGGTGGATGACTCGATTCCTAAGGAATCCCCAACCCCTTAATGGGTTCAAAAAGTTGGGTATGTGTGGGGAAGGTGAGAAATGGCCCAGCACCCCCACAACTCTCGGTTCATTGGAACTGGCCTCCTTTACAGGTCTTAATATTATAAAATTCTTAAATATAACAACATTATCCATATTACACACAATAATTAAAATAAAGCATCAATTTATTAAAATCAAAGTAAGGTCCAAGCAAAACAAATAAATGGATACCCATCCGAAGATGGAGACATGTCCTTACATCACATGCCTAAATAGGACACCCACCGAAAGATAGAAACATGCCCTTTACATAGGTTCTAAAATAGAAAACCAATTTAAATTACATGATATTTAACTAATGAGGTACCCACCAAGTGGAAACATACCTCTTTCAACATTTGGAAGTCTAAATAAATTGATAAAAGTAAATAACCATTCATAATAAATAAATAATTCATCAAAGGTATTAAACATCAGCAGAAAGTAAACATCCATCCATGATAAATTAAATAAACCAAGTATTGAACTTAAATAAATTAAAGCATATAAAATAAATCAAAGCATAATCAAATATATAATTGAATAAGGCAAATAAAAAATCAAATTATAGCTATTGTTTCCATTTAGGGCTCTTTATTTCATGTGTTTAGGGTTTTCAAATTTATGAAATTTAGTCTACTGTGATTTTAAGGGAATTAAAATAAATTAAAGTTTTATGATTTAAAAGGTTGATAAAGTTCTTTGATTAACCAAATATATGTTTGTGATATAAAATCATGAAATTAGGGTTTGAACACTTTAAAACACTTAAATTTTGTGATTTACAGTTAATGAATATGGGTATTTAAGCTTACTGTGTCTAAATATAGTTTTAAAGTTTTTAAAGAATTAGGGCTTAGGAAAATTAGGATTTAGGTTTTAAAGGAATTAGGGTTCACTTGTTTTGATTGTAAAGTTGAATTAGGGCTTAGTGTTCTAGAATTAGGGTTTAGTGTTCTTTAGAATTAAGTTTTTAGAATTTGTAAATCAATTGATAATTTTATGACATTTATGAAAGTAAACCAAACAAATTAAAGTTTTTATAAATAGAAAAGATGTTTTAAAGGCTTTTTGAAAAGAAACAGAACATAATTTAATGGTTTTGATAATTTGGAAAGTAAATTAGAGTTTTGGGGTTTTGAAGAAATAAAACTAATAGCTTTAAATTTTTTAAAAATAAAGCCACGATTTAAGATTTTTAAACTTTGAACAAAGGGGTTTAGGTTCTGGGATTTTTGAATTAAAAGAACACAATTTCATGAATTAAACTACTGTGAAAAAATATAATAATTAATACATTCCTCCTTTTAATGGTTCTTCCAAAAATAATTCTTCTTGGATGAACAAAAACAAAGGCAGTTGCTGCCTTTGATGATTTGCTAATGCTTTGCTTCTTCGTCTCTCAAAAAGTCAGATTTCATTAAAGTTTTCCTTCACAGATTCGGTTTCCAAACTCTCCCAATTTTGTCCCAATTTTTTATTACCTTTCTCTCCTTCTGCCTCCCTTATTTATAGAATAATTCCATTCCTAATCCTAATTACTCACGGCAAACAATATGGAATAAGAAAAGGAAACCGAAACCTAATTGTATTAGGTTTCGAAAAATTTGCGTCGAAAAATTTCGCTGGCGAAAAAAAAACTACTGCGGAAAAATTACGCTGGTAAAAAAATTTGCCGCAGGAAAAATTGCACTGGCAAAATAATTTGCCGCTGTTGGCTGCGGCATGGGAGGGGAACGGCTTGCTTGCGAAATGGCCCACGGCCAAGCCCGCGTTGGTGGTTTTCGGCGATGATTTTTTCGGCGACGATTTTTTTTTATTTTTATTAATAAAAATTAGATACTAAAGCAAAAATTATTTAATTAAGATAACAAAAATTATTTTGGACCAATTAAAATATATTAGACAACACAAATTATTTTGGACCAAACAAAATATATTGGACCGGACTGGGTCAAAAATTAAGGGTCTACAGTGTGTATGTGAGGAATACTATACTTTTATTCAAGGTATGAAGATCGAGCATCGCATAACCACTCATAGCCTTATACCTTTTGGTATATACTTACTATGGGGATTTAAGCCTTTTTCAACCCAAAAACTAAAACATGCGTAGTTGGCCTAGTAATTTTCCTTAAGTTTACCTTAAAAAGATTAACCAATAATTGTCTTCTCAAATAGAGAAACTAGTCCATGATAACTCCCACTAATTAAGCCTTAATCCATTGGGCCAACCGAAAGATAACTTATATGCTATATAGTGGATTAAAACTAAATTAAAGGGTTTATCATAAATAGATTTCTTATTTGAAAATAGGAAATTAATTATCCATGCTATAAATAAACCCACAATCAACAAGTCTTGGTATAAATTAGGCGCACAATTGATTTTAATATTTCATAATTGACCTAAATAGTTGTAAGCCCATTTAAGAAAAGGTTCTAATCAATGTTTAAGAGCCCATTGAAAAAGGTTTGTTTAAAAATGTTGGGCTTTGAGCTTGGGCCATGAGAAAAAAGGATTTTTGGCCAATCTTAAAAAGGTTGTATATCATGAGACCATTTTGAAGAGAAAGTTTGAAAATAATTTTGGTCCTTTAGGCCTTAAAATAATTATTTTCGGCTTAGAACATAAATAGGTCATATTATAAAAAGACAAACTAAATAGGCCATAACTTAACTAAGACATGTTAACCATAGTCAAACAACAAACATTTAGGGGTAAATCTAAGGAAAATTTCTAGGCCAACTATATGGACTTTAATTTGTGGGTTGAAAAAGGCTTAGGTCCCTATAGCAAGTATATACCAAAAGGTACAAGGCTATGAGTAGTTATGTGATGCTCGATCTCCACACC
This sequence comes from Garcia nutans, assembly GCA_947685225.1. Taxonomy (NCBI): domain Eukaryota; kingdom Viridiplantae; phylum Streptophyta; class Magnoliopsida; order Malpighiales; family Euphorbiaceae; genus Garcia; species Garcia nutans. The sequence goes on along the minus strand of CANTUV010000033.1, from coordinate 10,391,486 downwards.
TTGAATGAAAGTATGGCATCTCTCACATACACACAGCACGGTTGCACAGGGCATCCTAACTTACACACTTAATGCAATCTAAGTGATGCAATGAATAATACCATAATAATAAAGAACAAAATAATACAAAGACCAAAGGAATCAACTTCTCTTATTCCCAGTGGAGTAGTGACTATGAGCGGGGATTTTTGCCCCTATCTCATGGTGGAATGATTCTTACTACTACGGGCCTAAACCCAAAGAAAATGGAGTCGCCACCTGGACAGGCTAGGAAAGAAAAGAAAGGGGTCAACGACTCGATTCCTAAAAAATTCCTAACCCCCTATTGTGTTCAAAAGTTAGGTACGCATGGGAAAGGTGAGAATGACCAAGCACCCTTATAATGCCTAGTTCATTGGAGCCAGCCTCCTTTTCAGGTCTAAGTATTATAAAATTCTTAAATTATTACAGTATTATTCATATTACATGCAAATAAAAATAAAAATTCATCATATTATTAAAACAAATCAAACAAAATAGGGACCCATCCTTAGATGGAAACATACCCTTATAACTATCCAAAATCCATAAAAAAAAATAAAATAGGACACCCACCAAAAGGTGAAAATATGTCTTTTGCAAAGTCTCAAAGTTCACAAAGTAAATTACATAATTAAAAATAACTAAGGCACCCACATGGTGGAAACATGCCTTTTACATGCCTTAAAATCCAAATGATAATTGAATATAAATCAATTGTCCATGATAAACAACTAATTTAAATCACATGATTAATCATCAACAAGTAATCCAAACATATCATTCATCCATCATAAACAAATAATAATATTTTAATAATTAAAATTAGAGTTCCACCATTATACTTGATTTAAATTATGAAATAATGGTTTTAATTACGATTTTCCATCAAATTAAAGTTTCTTAGAAAAATTTAAGTTTCTTTAAACTAAATAGAGATTAAACTTGTAAATGAAGGTTTTGTCAATATTAGGGTTTTGTATTTACAAATTAGGATTTTAGATATTAAAACAAATAATTATCAAAGTATGTACTAACTTCAATCATACCAAGTTCTATGCTCAACTTCACCATTTTCCCTTCAATACTTTGATTTCATAAATTCACCATACTCAATCATAAATTAAATTATAAATAGAAACAATCCATTAACAACATATTCCAAGCCATTTAAATCAATCAAACACCAATCATACCCATTGTTCCCAAATTCCACCAAAAACCCTAATTTAACGCTACTACTTCTTTCAAACTACCACTCAACCTATCCATTTCCATCATCCAACCATATTGATTATATTCATATAAAAAAAAACATTAAAACAATCCATATTAGCAATTATAAATTCTTTCCCCAAAACCCTAAATTCACATACTCATCCCATATAACCAGCTCATCTTCTTTTTCAACCATAGAATTATTATATACATACTGAGACAACTTCAAATCAAATCATATTAAGAATTATAAACATCACCAACAAAATCTCATCATTCACATAATCTTAAATTTCAAGAAAACTCATTTAGTGCAAACAAAGACTTACCTAAACCTTGATTAATCTTCAAAATCACCTTAATTCCCTTGAAATCTCCATTAAATTTGATGGATTTGATGAAGCAAAAACCTATTTCCTCTCCCTCTCAAATCCTGCCATCCCATGGAAATGAAGAAGTTAATGATAACTTGTTATTTTCTTTTTTCATTTCCATTCATATATATTAATTATTTAATTATTTTAATTTCTTTTAATCTCCACCGTTCATTTTCTTTCTTCTTTTAAGTTTTCTTTTATTTATTTATTTATTTCTATCTTACCATCCATAAATATATGTGTATATGACATTTTATATTTCATGTATATGTATATGTTATTATACTTTAAATATATATTATTTATATCTTTTATGTATATATATGTAATGTATATTTTATGCATACATCATGTATACAATATGTGTATATCTTTTATTTCTCTCTTCCAAGATATTAGTTACCCTCCAAATTATTTATTTAATAGTATTTAAAATTCACAGGTGTTACATATACCATCTTTCTTTTTCACAAGTAGAACTGTTGCACCCCAAGGAGACACACTGAGTCTAATGAACCCTTTATCAAGCAATTGTTGAAGCTACACTTTTAACTCTTTCAATTCCAGAGGTACCATCCTATAAGGTGGTATGGAAATTGGTGTTGTACTAGGAACAACATCAATAGCAAATTCCATTTCCCTATGTGGTGGTACTCTAAGTAATTCTTATAGGAAGACATATGGAAATTCATACACTGTAGGTATGTCTCCCAAAGCCTTGCTTGAATATCGTGTATCAATCATATAAGCAAAGTAGGCTTCATATTTCTTCCTGATTAACCTTTTAACATTTGTAGCAAAAATCAAACTAGAAGGATAAAACTACTTTTCTTCCTAATCAACAACATCACCGTGTCTAGGAATATTAAGAGTCCCAATTTTCCTATGACAATCCACAACTATTTGATGTTGTGATAACCAATCCATTCCCAAAATTTCATCAAAATCATGGAATGAAAGTTTAATCAGATTAGCTAGAAGTTATATGTTATGGATTCTAATTAGATAATTTTGTTTACACATACACTATGGCCTAAGGGATTGGTAACTTCTATATCATATTCAAGTTTATTAACATGCGCATTCTTCCTTAAAGTTATAACTCAGCATATGCATGAATGTGTAGAATCTGGATCTAATAAAACATAAAAAGTAAGGAAACTTTACCAACAACTACATCTAGGGCATCTTGATCCTCTACTACTTTCATGGCATACGTCCTAGCTAGAGCACTACCCTATGTCTGGGGTCTGTCAACAATCTCATACCCTCTCTTCTGACTAGCACTAGGTCAACCTCCTTTGCCTGATCTAAGGCATAAATGTGACCTTTGTATAGAACCCTGTTCTTCAGTAGTATTGACCCCTTTGTCACAGGACAATCCTTAATATTGTACTCTTTGGAGCCACATTTCAAGCAAGCTCCACTCTAATACCAACAAACATCGCTACTATGCCTTTGCTACAATGCTAACAAGATGTAGAAAGTGCCTGTGATGATGAACCTACAGGTGCACTAAATCTACACTCTCAAGGTCTCTAAAAATCAACTCCACTAGTATGACCTCCCCTACTAGATCCTTGTGCCTATGTATGTGTTTAAACACTTCTATGTCTTTTTTGACTACCATACTGTTGCTCACTAGATGATTCTTTCCTATGTTGTTGTCTTCTTTTATGCTCTTGTTTGGTTTCATTTTCTATGGCCACTGCAACATTAACAAGAGTAGAAAACTCTTTAATCCTCATTGCCACAAAATAGACATGAATCTGGCTATTCAAACCCCTCTCAAACTGTTTGCATTTCTCCTTTTTGGATGCAACTAACTTAGGAAAATACTTATTGAGACAAATAAACTGCCTCTCATATTCTGACACAGACAATTGCCTCTACTTCAGATATAGGAACTCTCTACAATTTTCTTCTATGTAAATTTCACTAATATATTTCTTTTTAAACTCCTCCTAGAAAAATACCTAGGTGAGCCTATTTGCTGAAATAGCTTTCCACTTTGTATCCAATAGTCATAAGCTTGTTCTTGTAGTAAGGAGTCTATACACTCTAGTCTCTGCTCATCAGTGCAATGAAGTAGATCAAAAACTCTCACAATCCCCTTCAACCAATACTCTTTTGTAGAAGATTCATCAGTATCACAAACTTTAAAATCTTCTACTCCTAACTTTCTAATTCTTTTTAATGGAGATCTTTGAGGTATTGACAACTATGGCAGAGGGCAATCCCTCCATCTAAAAGTATCAACATCATAAGCGGTACTCACTCTCTAAAGTATTGGAAGTTTATGACACTGAAGGAACTACCCCTGCAATCTGTTTAAGAATCTCCCACATATTCCTCATAAACTGGGGGTCCATTGGTACATGCCCTATAGAGGGTCTACTGGCTGCTAGTTCTCCACATTTGACTGACTATGTAAAGATGCAGCTTGTTCCTCCACACCTTGAAGAGATCCATAAGCCATCTTATACCTATAAGCATTTAAAGGTCAACTACATTATAATACTTATTCACTTATATAGTTCACATAACAATGACTGTTGAACTATATTTCTCATTCCAATTTCAATAAAATTTGATTCTAGGATCATAGTGGCATTTTTTAAAAAATTTTACTCCTTAAAGATTCTTTTTCAAAAATACAAATTTTATCCATATCTAGATTTAATTTTTAAAATTTTAAGGCTTAACCTACCTCATTTTTCCATCTATTTCAAATACCCAGGTCACTCTTAATATAATATAAATCCAATACCAATATAATTTAGAAAATCACTACTTAAAAATTTCAGACATTACAATACCAATAGAATACTAACTGCTTACTGATTAAAACAATTATTGGCGGAATAGATGTTAATAAATATGGTGCTAAGAAAATGTGCCATCGTATACCAAATACAAATACCGACCGACAAATAGAATTTTTGATAAATTGTGGCTAAAACTTATAGTGCTACATTGTACCAACAAAAGTTACAAATAAAAAAAAAAGCTCTCAGTAAATATAAAAGGCAAATCTATGAGGTAATAACCTTTCCAAGAGATTCAAAGCCATTTCTTGGTAGTAGTAAGGGATTGCGCAATTCTTTTGACAAATGAAAATCAAGAGACATGTTTTTTTAAATATTATTTAATTCATTTACTGAGAAACTAACTCTTTCTCTCTGTATATGAAAAATCCTAATCTAAAAGTTTTTTCAGTTATCAACAGACACAATCTTTCAGTTGACAATATCGAGGGAAATAAAAAGTTTTCTTGGTAAATAAAATCAAGAGGCACGTCTATTAAATATTATTTAATTTGTTTACTGAGAAACTAGCTCTTTCTCTTAGTATACAAAAAACTCTAATATTAAAAGTTGTTTCACTTACCAAGAGACACTATCTTTCACTTGGCAATACCAAGGAATAAGAAATTTCTCTTAGCAAATAAAAATCCAAAGGTGTGCTTTTTAAAATATAATTTTATTTATTTACCGAAAGACTATGTCTTTCTCTTGGTAGGGTTAAAATCCTAATCTAAAATGTCTTTTTGCTTACTAAGAGACGTTATCCTTTGCTCAGCAATACTGAGGGATAGTAGTTTTCTCTAGGCCAATGAAAATCAAGAGGTGTGTCTTTTAAATATTATTTAGTTTATTTATTGAGAGACTATATTATTCTCTCAGCAAAAAAAAAAAACTCTAATCTAAAAGTCTTTTCCCTTACCAAAGAATATGCTTGTCTGTTGGTGAATATCTTAATGCAGTTGAGAGATATGGATCATCTCTCGAAAAATTAATGAGAGACATAAGTGGCTTTCAGTAATTATAACCCAAATACAAAAGCTTCCTTTTCCTTCCCCTCCCTGCCCACTCTCTTATTTTTTTCTCTCTCTATTTATAAAAAAACTCTCTCTCTTTCTCTCTCTCAAATACACCTCTGCCTCTCTTCTTCTTCTTTTTCTCTACCTTCTCTTCACCGTCAATCAGCGACGTCAACTAGTAAGCCAAATACACTTCCTTTTATCTTTTTTTTTTAATTCATTTATTGATAAAAAATTTTTTCTATTTTTCATAGCTTTTCAACCCTACAATTCCTCATTTTCATTTTGTTCCTCATCTTCAATTTTAGGCATGTATTTTATTCTTCCTTTTTTTATTAAGTGATGTGTATATTATGTGTATATACTGTGTGTACTACGTGTATATTGGTTATGAAATGTATGTATTATATGTATATATTATATGTATATAATGCATTTATTCTGTGTAAATCATTAGTAAAATGTGTATATGCAATTTGAAATGTGTATATGTAGTGTATATTGCATGTATATTTAATATATTATGTGTATATTCTATGTATATGGCATGTATATTATGTGGGTATGTAATGTGAAATGTGTGCATGCTATATATTATGTGTATGTGCTATATATATTGTGTATAGGTTGTTTCTATAGTTAATGTATATTATTTGTTTGTGTAATGTATATTAAGTGTATATTATTTGTATATGTAATGTATATTCTACATATTATATGTGTACATTGTTTATTATATGTATATGTAATAAAAATCGATATATGGAATGTAGTGTATATGCTTTGTATATTATTTTTATATGTAATCAATTTTTAATGTTATTTAAATTGGTATTTTAAAAATAATTTTTTAATTAAATTTGTAATTTGTTAGTACAAAATTAAATTAGTTTATAGTTAATTTATGTAATGATTTTTTTATTCGATTACAATAACTTTTATAATTATTTGCAATAATTATTAAATGTAATTTAATAAATTAAATTAAATTAATTCACTATAAAATTGGTCCAAAGCCCATATAAAATATAATATCAATTTTCGTATTAATCCATATCTAATAATTTTTTAAACAAAATTAATTTTTAGTAAACAAGAATAATTTAAATTTACTATAAAATTGGGCCAAAGATCATTTAGTCAATTACAAATTTCTGTGCATAATTTTATATATAATTAAAATTATCAATAAAAATAATACACATTAATTTAATAAATCATGTATTTCGGCCAAAATCCACATAGATTATATTTCACAATAAAAAATGCATATATTTGCACTAATTTAATTTAATTTATTAGGTAAATTTTTAGTATAAATTACGTATATTAAAGGTATACTCCATTTCAAAGGTATACAATGAGTATACATTTAATATATTAAATATATACTAAAAATATAAGATGCTTTTTAAAATAAAGTTAAAAAAATATTATACAGCGTAATTTTCTCTAAAATAAATAATGTGATTTATAAATTTAAAATAATAATTAAAATAACATATTGAAAATAAATGAAAGAAAGTTTATTTAGGAAATAATTGAAATTTGGGCCTATGCCCATTATTTTTTCTTATAAAATATACCTAATTAATTATAAAATACAAACTTAATAAATACTATAAATTCCAAAAAAATGTATTTAGTTAGTCCTATACAAATTCATAACATACATAATAAACATAATGAGAAAAATAATATATACATAATTATTTAAGCCTACTAATTATAAAATACAAATATAATAAATAATGTAAATTTTAAAAAAAATATTTATATAGGCCTATATAAATTCATAACATAAAAAATATAATATAATAAGAAAAATGATATACACATAATTTTATAAGCCTACTAATTATAAAATACAAACCTAGTAAATAGTAAAAATTCCAAAAGAACATTTATTTACGTCTACACAAATTCATAACATGCATAATAAACATAATAAGAAAAATAATATATGTATAGTTATTATAAATGTAACACCTTTATACCATATATACGTATAATACATACATCCGGTATATATAAAATACACATATATAGTATAAAAATATCACAGTCCAGTTTAATAAAAAAAATTTACTTTTCAAATTTAAAATCTTAAATAATTTAAAATGTATATTCAAATAACAAATAAAATATTATCATAAATTATAAGTACTAAAATAAGAATTTTCATAAAAATCTATGGAAAAAATTCGCCAGAGTTTTATCTGTAACTCGAACATTCCCAAATTCAACTAAACCACAACCTGTATAAGATAACTCTCCCAAATAACCAAATCATACACTTCTCTAATACTCCTTAATTCTTTCGCAGTTTCTCAAAAATATTTATACATATATATATGTTTATCCAAAAGCACATATAAAATCCACATTTTAAAATTTCAACCCATTCTTTATAATTTACAATATATATACCTCAAAACATAATATAATATACATAATATCAATATATACGATAATATAAAATATATACATGCTGGCAATTTGCACTGATCTCGAAGAAGCAGCAAATTCTCAAAGCTAGACCCGACCTCATCTCGACGAACTCTACATCTCTACTAGATCTATCCTGTCACCTGTGCGATGAATTTCAATCGCGCTAAGCCAAAAGCCTAGTGGTACAAACTTTGATAATAATAAAACTCAAATGCAATGCCAATGCACAATGTATATAGATATCATATCTCATATCATTTCATTTTATCATATTTCTCAATTGTTTCACAATTCACGTAAAAATAAAAATAAGCATGGGCCTAAAGGATCTAATATGCTATTCAAATTTCAGAATTACTATTTTGGTCCATATTGACACCCAGTGTCTAGCCCGAAGGCAAGTGACGCCCAACGTCTAGCCCGAAGGCAAATCATAGTGATGCCCAGCATCCAGCCCAAAGGCAAGCGACGCCCAACATCTAACCTGAAGGTAAATCATAGTGATGCCCAGCATCCAGCCCGAAGGCAAGCGACGCCCAGCATCTAACCCGAAGGCAGATCATAGTGATGCCCAACATCCAGGCCAAAGGCAAGTGATGTCTAAATTCTAGCCCGAAAGCAAATCAAATAGTTGCTCAAAAGCTAGCCCCGAAGGCAAATATTGAGGATAACTTCATAGGCATGCCACCAAACACAGAACTCTGGATATTGAATAACATACTAGGCACACAATTAATTCACATTTCTCATTATCAATCTCTTTCTCATTTTCTCATAATCAAGCTAGGCACATTGCCTCTTTTTTCATTATCTATTAGACACATTACCTTATTTTTTCATTTTTTTTCTCACTTTTCTAATTTTTCTCATTTATGACAATATCAATTCATCACATTTAATCATATCATCACATTGCATAACATTTTACCTTAAAACTCATCACCCAAATATTTTGGGTAATTTCACACAATCCACATGTGTCTCACATTTCGTACACTTTAGCCATTACTAATGGCCTTTTAGCAATGCCCATAATGCATACACAACAAATGGCATGACCCAAACTCTTTGGGTCATTTTTGCATAATACACATATTTCACAATTTACACAATTTAGCCATCAACAATGGTTTTTCACAATGCATTTAATAAATATATGACATTACACATGTCATAGCACATTATTCATACATGTTCCATGTATCAAGTAGCTTAACACATTTTTCAATCCAAAATGTGTTAAGCCCAATGTAATGCAAATATGTCCAATTCATCCAAAGTTTGTACTTACCTCTAAAAGCAACCAATAGCAAGCTTAAACACCACCTCCAGCCTTCTCTTCCAACTTGCCCTTCAACACTTGGATTGGGCAAATCAACTCTTCTCAATGCATAAACTAAATGTGATCATAAATAATCATTTAGTACCACATTCTAAGGCATTTCCAATCTTAAATCATAATTAAACATCATTCAAACAAAAATCACAAAGTTAAGCTTAACCTCACTTTAACTTTGGAATACCATACTAAGCCATTCAATTTGGTGTTTTAAGTTTATTTATATTATTAAAAACATATTTTAACATGTGTAAAACAATTACATTACAAAAACACACACTTATAACCAAAACCCTAAAATGGCATAACCTTTCCCCATTGAAGGTTTTCCATTCCAACTCAATCCATTTATCATTTCAAGCTTGTATTCATTACTTTTATTACTAAACAACATGCTTTAACCAATAAAATCAAATAATTCAACAACTTTGAAAAATCACTTTTCCAAAACCCTAAATCACCACTTCCATTCTCAAACTCCAATCAAACTCAACAAAATCCAATATTTGACTTTAAAATACTTGTTTATGCATAAAAAAACTCATTTAGAATCAATTTGCACAATTAAAATCCATGATTTCAAAAGACCAAAAGTTACATAACCCTAAATTCTCTCTCTTCACCAATCCTTACCCAAACTCAACCATTTCTTTAATCCAACCTTAAAATCATTGTTAATCACTTAAAATAACTTCATCCATACCCAAATAGACAATTAAATCTTGGAACTTCAAAAACCCAAAACACACATATTCACAATTTCCATGAAATCCAAAGAAAGAAGTTGAAAACTTACTAATTTTGGTGGTAATCATTAAAAATCTACTTTGAACACATGAAATCCTTCAATTAATGGAGTATGGAAGAAACAAATCCTCCCCCTTCAATAGCCAAGGTGTTTGGCCTTGTGATGAAGAAGAATAAGATAAAAAACAAATTAAATTTCTTTTTCTTTCCACCTTTAATTATATCCATATATGTATTATTTTATTAATTTAATATTTATTTATTTATTTAAAAACCCAAAAATACATCTTTCATTCAAAAATAAATTATTTTTGAATAATTTAAATAATTTTAAATTTTTAATGTTTATTTACAAGAATGCGATTGGACTTTGACTTTATAAAATATTTGACTTTTTTGACTTTATAAAATATTTGACTTTTTTAACTTTGTATATGTTATGTATACTTTGCATTATATCACAGATATATTCCACTTTTTCATTTAAATTCCATCATTTTTTATTTAAAATTTTTTATTTAATTTATCTAATTAAATTATACTTTATTTTATTTAATTTTCAAAAATTAGAAATTTTAAAATATTTGGGATATTATAATTCTCTCCCCCTAAAAATAAATTTCATCCTCGAAATTACCGAATATCAACTCTGAAACAACTGAGGATACTGGCGCCACATCATCTGCTCACTCTTCCATGTCACATCCTTAGTGGCATGATTCCTCCAAAGGGCTTTCACAAGTGGCACCTTCTTATTCCTCAACTCTATCACTTCTCGTGCTAATATCGCCACTGGTTCTTCCTTATAAGTCAAATTTGGACTCACCTCAATGGACTCCACTGACAAGATATGAGATGGGATCTCTAAAGCATAGAGACATGGAAGACGTTATGAATTTGATCCAACTCAGGTGGCAAAGACAATCTATAAGCCACTGGACCAACTCTCTCCAGCACTGCATATGGTCTTAGGAAACGAGGACTCAACTTCCCTTTGTGGTCGAATCTCAAAATCTTCTTCCATGGTGACACCTACAAAAATATTTTATCTCATACACTAAACTCTATATCTCTTCTCTTCAAATCTGTATAGGATTTCTATAGGTCTGAAGCTACTTTCAAACGACCTCGAATCACCTTAACTTTCTCTCCTATTTCCTTAATCAAATCGGGACCGACTAACTTACCTTCTCTAACCTCATCCCAACACGAAGCTGTCCTGTACCTCCTACCATACAATGCCGCATAAGGTGCCATCCCAATACTGGACTAATAACTATTGTTATAAGCAAACTCAATCAGTGGCAAAAATCTGTCCCAACTCCTAGTGAAATCAATGATAAAACTCCTCAACATATCCTCTAAAATCTGTATAACACTCTCTGACTCCCCATCTATCTGAGGATGGAAAACAGTTCTAAAATACAACCAAGAATCCAAAGAATCCTGCAAACTGCTCCAAAATCTTGATGTAAATTGAGGATCTCGGTCTGACACTAAAGAAATTAGGACTCCATGCAACCTCATATCTCACTGATATATAGCTCAGCCAATCTCTCAAGAGAATAATCCATCCGAACTGGAAGAAAATGAGTTGTATTCATCATTCAATCAACAATCACCTGGATTACATCATGCTTCTTCTGGGTCAAAGGTGGTCCAGTCACAAAATTCATCGTCACTCATTCTCATTTCCACTCTAGCACTGATAATGGCTGAAGCAACCTTGAAGGAACTTGGTGCTCAGCCTTCACTCTCTGGAAAGTGAGACATCTGGATATAAACTCTGCTATGTCCTTCTTCATACCTGACCACCAATAATGTTGCTTCAAATCCCGATGCATCTTGGTACTACCAATGTGCATAGCATAGAGTGACTGATGTGCTTTCTCTAATATCATCCTCTTTAATCCTACATCATTAGGAATACACAACCTATCTCTGTACCATAGACTGCCATCATCTCTCACATGAAATTCTCAAGTCTCCCCCTTTTGGCAATCCATCAAAATCTTCTGGATTTTCTCATCTGCCAACTAGACCTCCCTAATCTAATCCAACAAAACTGGCCTCAACTGCAACTGAGCCATCAAAGCACCATCATCATAAGATTCAAATTTGGCATGCAACGTTCTCAACTCAATAAGCAGCAAGAGGGAATAAGCAGTCAAACCTATCAAAGACTTCCAACTCAAGGCATCAGCAATAACATTTGCCTTGCCAGGGTGATAATCAATCAAATAGTCATAGTCTTTAATCAACTCTAACCACCGTCTATGCCGAAGATTCAACTCTCTTTAAACACCCAAGTACTTTAAACTCTTATGATCGATATAAATGAAACACTTCTTCCCATACAAGTGATGCCGCCAAATCCTCAATGCAAAAACTATAGTTGCTAACTATAGATCATTAGTCGGGTAATTCAACTCATGTGGCTTCAACTGTCGAGAGGCATAAGCAATAACTCTATCCTCCTGCATCAGAATAAAACCTAAACCACTATGTGAAGCATCATTGTATATGACATAAGGTTTACCTTCCACATACAGGGTAAGGACAGGAGCCTGAGTCAACATCTCCCTCAGCTACTCAAAGGTCGCCTAACACTGATATGTCCACACAAATCTAACTCCTTTCTGAAGTAATATGGTGAGTGGTGTAGCTATCATAGAAAATCCCTTCATAAATCGATGATAATAGCCTGCCAATCCTAGAAAACTTCTATCCTCGGTCATAGTATTCAGTGGACTCCAATTTAAGATAGCTTCGAATTTACTCAGATCAACTTTAATACCCTCTACTAAAACCACATGATGGAGAAAAGTCACCTGATCGAGCCAGAGCTCACACTTAGACAGCATAGCATACAACTGCTTCTCTCTCAGGGTCTGTAATACAATCCGCAAATGCATGTCATGATCCTATTCATTACGTGAATACACCAGAATATCATCAATGAAAACCACCACAAATAGATCTAAGTAGGGCCTGAACACCTTGTTCATCAAATTCATAAAAGCAGCTGGTGCATTCGTCAGTCCAAAGGGCATCATCAGAAACTCATAATGCCCATACCTAATGCGGAAAGTTGTATTAGGTACATCCACATCTCTTACTCCCAACTGATGGTACCCTAATCTCAGATCAATCTTAGAGAATACTGTTGCTTCCTTCAACTGAACAAAGAGATCATCTATCCACGGCAAAGGATACTTGTTCTTGATGGTCACCATATTCAACTGTCTGTAATCAATGTACAATCTCATGGTGTCATCTTTCTTCTTCACAAACAAAATAGGTGGTCCCCACGGGGACACACTATGGCTAATGAACCTCTTATCCAGCAACTCCTACAACTGCACCTTCAACTCCCTCAACTATGTAGGTGCCATCTGATAAAGGGTAATAGAGATGGGAGTGGTACTAGGCATCAGATCAATACCAAACTCAACCTCTCTCTCAGGAGGTATCCCTGGCAAGTCATTAGGGAAAATATATGGAAACTCGGCAAGTATGGGTATACTATCAAGCTGGGATCCCACTACTATGATATCTACAACATGAGCATGATAAGCCTCACATCCCTTCCAAATCATCCTCCTAGCTGAAACAGCTGAAACAAACATGGATGAAAGATGCCTCTACTCACTAAATACCATCACATCTCTACCATCACGTGTTCTCAGGGTAACACATTTTTGCTGACAGTCTACCATAGCCCCATGACTGGATAACCAATCCATACCTAGAATTAGATCATACTCTTGAAAGTTATCTCAATCAGGTCACCGAGAAACTTCTCATCTTGAACCACAACTGGGCTATCTCAGTGCACTCTGCTAACCACAATACTGTGCCCTAATGGATTTGTCATCAAAACATCAAATCCTAGGGACTCAGAATGCAAATCACTCATAGGCAAGATGGATACACTAATGTATGAATGAGTAGACCCAGGGTCTATCAATGCAAGAACTGAAGTACCAAATAAAGTAAAAGTACCAGCAATGACAGTTGAAGCATCCAGTTGCCTCTGCATCACATGGACCGACTGTGATGGCCCTGCCTCATCTGGTCTACCCTCGGCTATAGAATCGCCTCTCTGACCAGTCTTAGATCGACCACCTCTACCAAAGCCTCTACCACCATGACCCTCTCTGACACTAGATCGAAAAGCTGCAGTATCTGTCTGTCTATCCTCTGGTAGCTCTGGATAATCTATAATAAAATGGTCTGGTGATCCACAAGTGAAACACATTATTGATGCACCTCTCCTCCAGTAGACACCTCTGTGTGCTCTACCACAATGAACATAGGTAGGTGGAGCAGGCCTCTGAGCCACTAGGGTCAGAGCACTAGCCACCAAAACTATAGGTCTCTGTCTCTGTCTCTGCTGTTGAACTGACCCGCTAGACTTCCTTGTGTTTGCTTGATTGATTAATACTACAAAGCAATACTCGCAAGTATATGAGGTTATTGTAAAAATGATGATCGCCCCAAGGTCGTCTCATAAGAAAGGAATTATTTTGCAATAGTTTGATTTAAAGAAATAATTAAAAAGGATAAGTGTGTAGTGTTTGCAATATTGTTGAAATTGTAGTAAATGTAAAATTGCAAGAAAACAGTTATCCATGTGCGTAGAATTGGTTTAATACTTGGAAAGGTACATAGGATTATAGATCAATTTGATCAAAGATTGATTCTCAAATTACCCATTAATATAACCTTGTAATTTAATTTGTTCCTTGAGTTTAATTAGTCAATTACTAATTCATTAGTTTTCACATTCATGAGTTAACAACAACCAATTATTTTGAATTTGCAAATTAAAAGAACCCTAGAACTTATATTTCTAATTCATTCATTGGGGTAGTTAATTATATAGTTATGATATCAAATTTCATCTCTCTGTCAATCATTCAATATTTATAGATCAATAGGTGGCCAATCTATCAATCTAACATTTAATCCAATACAATCAACCAACGAGGTATATTAATGGGATTATCAAATCAAGCTATTCAATTAAATCTACTATAACTCTAGGCAAGGGTAATTTAGCTCATCATCATTACATAATAGATATTCATCTCAACATAAATCAAATCACAATTATGCATTGAAATATTAATGTTCATAACAAAACAACAATAATCGAGAAGTGAATTAAATGTGAGAATAAGAAAAACCCCTTTAAAGATGCCAAGAGTTGAACTTCTTGTCTTCCTTCTAGCTTCAACTTGAATGTGGTGAGAAAAACTCCCAAGACCTCTTCAATCAATTGCTCTACTATTGAAAGATTGAATGGAAACTCTCTCAAGCCTCCAACTCTTCAATCAAGCTTCTTCGAACCCTAATCCTCAAGAGCTTGCTAACCCAATTTTTATCCCAAAAGTATTTTCTTGTTCTTGGAAGAAGTGAAAGATGAAAGGAAGATGAAGATAAAGGTGATGAGAATGGTGTCGTCCAAACCTAAGAACTCCAAAACTAAGAACCAAGACTCAAACTAAGAATAAGATAGCCTCTCCCAATGGAGCAACATGTATGTATATTCCATTTCCGTCCACTTCCATTATTTTCAATATTTTAAGACACAAAAGAATGCTTCCAACTCCTCTCACTTATCTTGTCTCCTCCTTTTTCTTTGTTTAATATTTAATCCCATAAATACATCTTTTACTCATTTTAATATTTCTTCTTAAAAGATGATGCATGTTGTCTCCCACTTGTCCCTTGACTCATGCAAAATTATTGAAAGAATCGACATGAGACAAGGCCATGTAACACCCTTATACCCTATATACGTACAAAACATATTTCTAGCATATGTAAAACACGCATATACGGTACAAAAATGTCACAGACGGATTTACAATTTTTTTTTTACATTTCCAACTTAAAATTTCAAATTCTAAATATATAAAAATTAAATAGAATATAAATATTATTTACTTGTTATAAGAACCCAAAATAAATAATATATATATAAATCTCTGGGAAAAATTAGCCAAAGTTTTGTCTGTATTTTGGATATCCCAAAATTTAGCAATTACTCAACCTGCAAAAAGAAAACACTCCCAATAATTTCCAATCACCCTCTCAACCATACTTCTCAATTTCACAAATTTTCTCAAACATTTTTACATATAGATATATATAATTTAAAACACACTTACTCTCCCATTTCAAATACATTGACCCAAACATTCTTTATAATATACAATACGTAAAATTCAAAACATAATATATTATGCATAAAACTCAAATTTTACAATAACATAAAAATATATACATGTTGTTGGCAATGTTTTTGATCTCGATAGCAACTCTACAAGCTCAACTACAAGTCTAGACTCGACCTGGTCAAGAAGAACTCTCTGGCTCAACTGGGTCTTCCTTGTCACCTGCGCGATGGAAACAATCGCGCTAAGCCGAAGCCTAGTGGTACAAACTTTGATAATAATAATATAACTCAATGCAATACCAAATGCACAATGCATAAAAATGTCACATTAATCCACTTTCTTATATTTTTCAAATAATTCATAAGCACAACTCATAACATTATATCACTCAATTGTATCATAATTCATAATTCACAGTAAAACAAAGACAAGCATAGGCCCAAAAAGAATCTAATATGCTATTCAAATTTCAGAGTTACTGCTTTAGTCCATAATGACACCATGTGTCTAGCCTCGTAGGCAATATATATAATGTAACAGCCCTAGTCTCTTAGACCTCAACCCGGCTAGACCCTTAAGCCCAGTATCTTGGTCCTCAACCCGACTAGACTGCTACAGTTTTTGAGGCTTACGACCCAGTCTTTTCACCCCAAAAACATCATATTTATCAGCTGGCCTGGCTTACGACCCAGTCTTTTTACCATTCCAGCGTATAGCCTGTAGGCAATCATAGGCATGCCGCTAAACCCAGAACTCTGAAAATTGAATAACTTACTAGGCACACAATTTATTCAATTTTCTCATTATTAATCTCTTTCTTTTTGTCACATATTCAATCTAGGCACATTGCCTTATTTTTCACTTTTTTTTTCTCATTTTTTTCATTTTTCACATCTTTCACATTTTTCTTACTTTCCTCATTTTTATCAATATCAATTCATTTCATTAATATACATATCTCATTTTTGCATTCACAACACATTACCCAATTACTTTGGGTATTTTCACATAATATGCATATTTCACATGTTACACAAATTAGCCATTATCAATGGCTTTTCACAATGCATTTAACACATACATGACATTACAAATGTCATAGCATATTATTCATACACAATCAATGAACCAAGTAGCTTAACACATTTTTCAACCAAAATGTGTTAAGTCCAAATGTTATGCAAATATAAACATTATATTCAATGTTTGTACATACCTCCACTAGCAACCCAAAACAAGCTAAAAACAACCTTCAATCCAATCTTTCTAACTTGCCCTTCACCACTTGGATGAAGCAAATAAATCTCCCTCAATGCCTAAACCAAATGTGATAGCAAAAAATCATTTAGTATCATATTTAATGGCATTTCCAACATTAAATCATAATTACTCATCACTCCTACAAATTTTCAAAAATTTAGCCTTTCCTTACTTCAACATTAGAATTCCATTCTACTACAATTAGATTAGTGTTTTAAGTTTATTTATATTATTAAAAACATCTTTTAATACATTTAAATAATTTACATTATAAAAATACACTCTTATACACAAAATCTCAAAAATGGCCTAACCTTCCCCCATTGAAGGTTTTCCATTCCAACACAATCCATTACTCATTCCAAGCTTATATTCATCACTTTTAACACTAAACAACATGCTTAAACAAATAAAATCACACAATTCAACCACTTTGGAAAATCACTTTTCCAAAACCCTAAATCTCCACTTCCATTCTCAAACTCCAACCCAACACCACCAAATCCAATATTTGACTTTAAAATACTTGTTTATGAATCAAAACAACTCATTTGGAATCAATTTGCACAATTAAAATTCATGTTTTCAAAAACCCCAAAAATCCATAACCCTAAATTCTCTCTCTTCACCATTCTTTAACCAAACTCCATCATCTCTTCAATCTAACCTTAGAATCATTGTTAACTACCCAAAATAATATCATACACACAAATTCCAACAATTATAACATACTACATAAAAATCCAAACTCTCACATAATCTAAATTTCCAAGGAATTCAAAGAAAAGAGATGGAAACTTACTAATTTTGGTGGAAATCACCAAAAATCCACTTGAAACTTGTTAATTCCTTCAATTTATGTAGTATGGAAGAAGAAAAATCCTTGGTCTTCAATCATCCATGGAAGCCACTTTCTTGAGAAGAAGAAGAAGAAAAAGAAGAAGACTTTTAAATATTCTTTCCTTTTCATCTTTTTTTTAACCACATATATATATTAAAATAATTTAATATTTAATATTTAATTGTTTTTTTAATAAATTAAAAGTCCTAATTTCCCACTTTCATTCAAAATTAATTTGTTTTTGAATTATTTAATTAATTTTAAATTTATAAGATTTAATTACCAAAATACCCTTTTCTTTTAAAAAGTGTTGACTTTTATATATGTTATGTATATTTTGCATATATATCATATATATATTCCACTTTTTCATTTATAATCCCTTCATTTTTCATTTAAAACTATTAATTTAATTTATCCTTTTAAATTATAATTTATTTTATTAAAATTTCCAAAAATTAGAAATTTTCAAAAATTTTGGATGTTACAATTCTCTCCCCCTAAAATAAATTTTGTCCCCGAAATTACCTGTCCTCAAGTCTGGAACAGTTTTGGAAACTGACTCTCCATTGCCTGCTCACTTTTCCACTTCGCCTCCTCAGTGGCATGATTCCTCCAAAGGACTTTCACAAGTGGCACCCTCTTATTCCTTAATTCTTTAACCTCTCGTGCCAAAATCGCCACTGGTTCTTCCTTGTAAGTTAGATCTGGACTCACCTCAATGGACTCCACTGACAAGATATGAGATGGGTCAGACCTATATCTCCAAAGCATCGAGACATGGAAAACATTATGTATTCGATCTAACTCAGGCGGCAAAGCTAGTCTATAAGCCACTGGACTAACTCTCTCCAACACCTCATATGGTCCTATGAAACGAGGACTCAACTTCCCTTTGTGGCTAAATCTCAAAATCTTCTTCCATGGAGACACCTTCAGAAACACTTTATCTCCCATACTAAACTCTATGTCTCTTCTCTTTAAATCTGAATAAGATTTCTGTCGGTCTGAAGCTGCTTTCAAACCACCCCGAATCACCTTCACCTTCTCCTCTGTTTCCTTAATCAAATCTGGACCAACCAGTTTACCTTCTCCAACTTCATCCCAACACAAAGGTGTCCTGCATCTCCTACCATATAAAGCCTCATAAGGAGTCATCCCAATACTCGACTGATGATAATTGTTATAAGCAAATTCAATTAATGGCAAAAATCTGTCCCAATTCCCAGTAAAATCAATGATACAGCTCCTCAACATATCCTCCAAAATCTGTATCACTCTCTCTGACTGTCCATCTGTCTGAGAATGGAACGCAGTACTAAAATGCAATCGAGAACCCAGAGCATTATGCAAACTCTTCCAAAACCTCAAAGTAAACCAGGGATCTCGATCCGACACCAAAGAAATTGGGACTCCATGCAACCTAACTATCTCATTGATATACAGCTCAGCCAACCTCTCAAGAGAATAATCCATCCGAACTGGAAGAAAATGAGCTGTCTTCATTATCCGATCAACTATCACCCGGATTGCATCATGCTTCATCTGAGTCAAAGGTAGTCCAGTCAAAAAATCCATTGTCACTCTCTCCCATTTCCACTCTGGCACTGATAAAGGTTGGAGCAATCCTGAAGGAACTTGGTGCTCAGCCTTCACTTTTTGGCAAGTGAGACATCTGGATACAAACTCTGCTATGTCCCTCTTCATACCTGACCACCAGTAATGTCACTTCAATTCTTGATACATCTTGGTACTCCCATGGTGCATAGAAAAAAGTGATTGATGTGATTCCTCTAATATCATTCTTTTCAATTCTGCATCATCAGGAATACACAATCTATCTCTGTACCATAGACTGCCATCATCCCTCACATAAAAGTCTCAACTTTCCCCTTTCTGACAAACCAATACAATTTTTTGAATTCTCTCATCTGCTAATTGAGCCTCCCTAATATGATCCAACAAGATTGGCCTCAACTGCAATTGAGCCATGAAAGCACCATCATCAGAAGACTCAAATATAGCATGCAATGCTCTCAACTCAACAAGCAACGAGAGCGAATAAGCAGTCAAACCTGCCAAAGATTTAGCTCTCTCTGAACACCCAAGTATTTCAAATTCTTGTGATCTGTATAAATGAAACACTTTCCCCATACAAATAATGCCACCAAATCTTCAAAGCAAAGACTATTGCTGCTAATTCCAAATTATGCATTGGATAATTCAGCTCATACGGTTTCAACTGTCGAGAGGCATAAGCAATGACTCTATCCTCCTGCATCAAAACACAACCTAAACCATTGTGTGAAGCATCACTGTATATCACATATGGTTTACCTTCCACAGGCAGGGTAAGGACAGGAGCTTGAGTTAACATCTCTCTCAGCTGCTCAAAACTCGCCTGACACCGATCTGTCCACACAAATTTAACTCCTTTCCGAAGAAATCTGGTGAGTGGTGTAGCTATTATAGAAAAATCCTTCACAAACCGACGATAATAGCCTGAAAATCCCAGAAAACTTCTAACCTCTGTCAAAGTCTTTTGTGGACTCCAATTCAAGATAGCCTCAATTTTACTCGGATCAACTCTAATACCCTCTGCTGAAACAACATGACCAAGAAAAGCTACCTGATCAAGCCAGAACTCACACTTAGATAGTTTAGCATACAACTGCTTTTCTCTCAGAGTCTGCAATACGATCCGTAAATGCCTATCATGATCCTCCTCATTACGTGAATACACCAAGATGTCATCAATGAAGACTACCACAAACTGATCCAAATATGGTATGAATACCCTGCTCATCAAATCCATAAAAGCTGCTGGTGCATTCGTCAATCCAAAGGTTATCACCAGAAACTCATAATGCCCATACCTCGTACGAAAAGCTGTCTTGGGTACATCCACATCTCTGACTCTCAATTGATGGTACCCTGATCTCAGATCAATCTTGGAGAATACTGCTGCTCCCTTCAACTGATCAAAGAGATCATCTATCCGAGGCAAAGGATACTTGTTCTTGATGGTCACCTTATTCAACTGCCTATAATCAATACACAATCTCATGGTGCCATCCTTCTTCTTCACAAACAACACAGGCGCCCCCTACGGGGATGTACTAGGGTGGATAAACCCTTTATCCAATAACTCCTGCAACTGCACCTTCAACTCTCTCAACTCAGCAGGTGCCATCCGATAAGGGGTAATAGAGATAGGAGTGGTACCAGGCAACAAATTGATACCAAATTCCACTTCTCTCTCAGGAGGTACCCCTAGCAACTCATCAGGGAAAACATCTGGAAACTCGACAACTATGGGCATACTTTCAAGCAGGGATCCCACTACTTTAGTATCTACAACATGAGCAAGATAAGCCTCACATCCCTTCCGAATCATTCTCCCAGCTGAAACAGCTGAAACAAACATAGATGAAAGATACCTCTGCTTACTAGATACTATAACATCCCTACCATCCCGTGTTCTCAATGTAACACATTTCTTTTGACAGTCTACCACAGCCCCATTCTTGGATAACCAATCCATGCCCAAAATCAGATCATATTCCCTAAAAGGCATCTCAATCAGGTCACCGAGAAACTCCTCATCTTGAACAACAATTGGACTATCTTGATGCACCCTGCTCACCACAACAATATGCCCTAAAGGATTTGTCACCAAGACATCAAATCCTAGGGACTCAGAATGCAATTTAGACATAGGCAAGATGGATGCACTTATGTATGAATGCGTAGATCCATGATCTAATAGAGCAAGGAGTGAAATACCAAATAAAGAAAATGTACCCGCAATGATGGCTGAAGCATCCGGCTGCCTCTGTATCACATAAACCCGCTGAGATGGCCCAGCCTCATCTGGTCTACTACCTCCGGATGTAGAGCCTCCTCTCTGACTAAACCTAGGGCAACCACCTCTACTAAAACATCTGCCACCACGGCCCCCTCTGACACTGGATCGAGAATATGTAGTATCTGCCTGCCTAACCTCTGGTGGCTCGGGACAATCTATGATAAAATGGTCTGATGACCCACATCTAAAACACACTCTCGAAGCACCTCTCCACCAGCAGACACCTCCGTGTACTCTACCACAATGAACGCAAGTAGGTGGAGTAGGTCTCTGAGCCACTGGGGTCAGAGCACTAGCCACTGAAATTGCAGGTCTCTGTCTCTGCTGCTGTACTGACCTGCCAAACTGCCCCTGACTCCTACTAAACCTCTGAAAATGTCCCACTCAGCCTCTCTTCATTGATGAAGACCCTGCCTCACTCTTGGGTCTCCTAACTATGGTCTCCTCAACACTGGCAGCTGCTGCAAGATTCTGTGCTCTCTCAACACTCCTGGCAGCTGCAACTAACTGGGAGAAATCCTGATACCGAGAGCCTGCAATGATGCACATGATAGAGGGTCTCAGTCCCTCCTCAAACCTCCTACACCTGTCAAACTCATCAGAAATGATCCCACCAACATAGTGACTCAACCAGATAAACTCGATCTCATACTCGGTCACTGTCCTAGTATTCTATCTCAGACTCAGGAACTCCATCTTCTTTGCATCTATATACTCTCTCGGAGTATACTTCTGCTCAAATTCCCGCAAGAAATCATCATAGGTCAGAACTGGTGGATCATCTAGAGCATGTGGAACCGTCTTCCACCAATCATATGCATCTCTCTGCAGAAGAGATCTGGCATAATCAAACTTCTCTTTTGGACTGGCCTGTAATTGAATAAATATCCTCTGAACCCGGTCTAGCCACTGCTCTGCTATAGCAGGGTCTGTAGTACCAACAAAGTCCTTAGCCCTATACTTTCTCAGTTTGTCATACTGCCTCACCGGTAACTGCGGCTGTGGCGGCTACGGAACTGGAGCCTGCCTCAACAACTCTACCATATGCCATACCCAGCCAGGTGGAACCTCATTAGCTGCTGGTCTCACAGGTACAAAAATAGACGCCTCACCAGCAAATACAACTCTAGCTCCATCTCTACCCTCATCTGGAGCCACACTCTCTGCACTACCCTCAGCAGCTTGATGCGGCCGAGACGCCATAACTACCTATATTTGCAAACAAAGCAGAAAATACTATATTAGAGATCAAAAACTGCCAGTGCCAATGCATGTATTACAATTAAAAACTATTTTTCAAATCCCCCATTTTCTCTCTCTATCATCCTCACCTAAGTCGAGAACCTCAAAACTAGGCTCTGATACCAAAACAAATGTAACACCCTTATACCTATATACGTACAAAACATATTTCTAGAATATGTAAAATATGCATATACGATACAAAAATGTCACAGACGGATTTACAAATTTTTTTTTTTACATTTCCAACTTAAAATTTCAAATTCTAAATATATAAAAATTAAATATAATATAAATATTATTTACTTGTTATAAGAACCCAAAATAAATAATATATATAAAAATCTCTGGGAAAAATTCGCCAGAGTTTTGTCTGTATTTTGTATATCCCAAAATTTAGCAATTACTCAACCTGCAAAAGGAAAACACTCCCAATAATTTCCAATCACCCTCTCAACCATACTTCTCAATTTCACCAATTTTCTCAAACATTTATATATATAGATATATATAATTTAAAACACACTTACTCTCCCATTTCAAATACATTGACCCAAACATTCTTTATAATATACAATACGTAAAATTCAAAACATAATATATTATGCATAAAACTCAAAATGTACAATAACATAAAAATATATACATGTTGCTGGCAGTGTTTCTGATCTCGATAGCAACTCTACAAGCTCAACTACAAGTCTAGACTCGACCTGGTCTAGAAGAACTTTCTGGCTCAACTGGGTCTACCCTGTCACCTGCGCTATGGAAACAATCGCGCTAAGCCGAAGCCTAGTGGTACAAACTTTGATAATAATAATATAACTCAATGCAATACCAAATGCTCAATGCATATAAATGTCACATCAATCCACTTTCTTATATTTTTCAAATAATTCATAAGCACAACTCATAACATTATATTACTCAATTGTATCGTAATTCATAATTCACAGTAAAACAAAGACAAGCATGGGCCCAAAAAGGATCTAATATGCTATTCAAATTTCAAAGTTACTGCTTTGGTTCATAATGACACCATGTGTCTAGCCCCGTAGGCAATATATATAATGTAACAGCCCCAGTCTCTTGGACCTCAACCCTGCTAGACCCTTAGGCCCCAGTATCTTGGTCCTTAACCCGGCTAGACTGCTACAGTTTTTGAGGCTTACGACCCAGTCTTTTCACCATTCTAGCATATAGCCCGTAGGCAATCATAGGCATGCCGCCAAACCCAGAACTCTAAAAATTGAATAACATACTAGGCACACAATTTATTCATTTTTCTCATTATTAATCTCTTTCTTTTTGTCACATATTCAATCTAGGCACATTGTCTTATTTTCACATTTTTTTTTCTCATTTTTCTCATTTTTCACATCTTTCACATCTTTCTCACTTTTCTCATTTTTACCAATATCAATTTATTTCATTATTACACATATCTCATTTTTGCATTCACAACACATTACCCAATTACTTTGGGTATTTTCACATAATATGCATATTTCACATGTTACACAAATTAGCCATTATCAATGGCTTTTCACAATGCATTTAACACATATATGACATTACAAATGTCATAGCATATTATTCATACACAATCAATGAACCAAGTAGCTTAACACATTTTTCAACCAAAATGTGTTAAGTCCAAATGTTATGCAAATATAAACATTATATTCAAAGTTTGTACATGTGAATACTCGAATTTTGAGGCTTGGAAAGCTGATTTCTCCAGACCGCAAAATACCAACTCAGACTAGGTGACTTTGGAAAAGTTCACCGGAGATATATCGATATGGTACTTGAAATGTCCAGAACGACACGTGGATCGTAGAAATGGTCTCGGAATATTTTTTGGAAGTCCGTAGCTCCCGAAAAATCAGTTTGAGTGAAAATCGTGCGAGCTGATGTGTTTTTTTTTGGAGGCCGAACTGCCGCATGCCTCGGTTCAACCTCCGCCTAGGTTTCAACAGCCAAGTTGCCCTTTTGGAAGTCCAACCGCCGCACACAGCGGTTCGACCGCCGTGTAGGGTTTCAACCGCATACCTTTTTTCCTCTTCTGGCAAGTCAACCGTCGTCCACGGCGGTTCAACCGCCGGGATCAGCGGTTCAACCGCCTTTCAGGTATGAATTTGGTCCGATTTTCACTATAAATAGCCCCAGAACAGTCAGAAAAAGATCCCGGCTTCGTGTTGACGAACTCCCTATCTTTCTATACGCTTAGGCGCTTCTCTTCTACTCTTCTTTGCATAAATCTAACCTTATGCTGCAGGAATCAACTAAAATCAGATCAAGAAAGAAGGAATCAAGAATCATAATCCAAGGTCCAAGAAAACAAGATATGGAGCTTCAAAGTGGGAAAATCCTAAGCAAGGTAATATCCTAATTCATCCTTTGTCAATTCAAGCATGTCATAAGCATTACACCTTCTTCTTAATTCCTTTTGGTCAAAGACCTAATCCTTTTAGGTCTGAGGCCTAATTAACTAATTAATCGATCTTTTGGCATTAAGCCATGAATCAATCAACCCTTTTGGCCAAAGGCCTAAAATTTGCATCCTTTTGGTACAAGGTACCTAAATTTCACAATTTTGCACTAAGTGCTAATTAAATCTCATAATGCACAAAGCATACACACACACATGCATGAAGCATAATTCTTATCGCCTTTGAATAGGCACTATCGAACTACATGGGCTTTGATCTCCCATTCAAACGGGGGTATGTAGGCATATTTTGAAATTCACCTCAAATAGCAAGTCCATAATCCACTAACAATTTGTTTATCCCTTTCCTTGTTTTTTTAGGTTTGTTTCTTTTTTTGCAAGTTAATCAAATGCATGACATAGTCCCCGAATCCTCCTTGGGTTCATAGATTAGAAACCTTTACATTGGATGCATTATTGGAGTCAAACAAGGGTTTTCTTAGTTTTACCCTTTGAACAAAAAAACTAAGTGGCGACTCCCAACAACAAGTGAATGTTCATCCAAATCCTTTTTGGGTGGATTAGAGGTTCACAGTACATACCTCCACTAGCAACCTGTTTAGATCAATTTTGTATATATTTTCTATGATGTTTATGTTGATTTTAAGTTAATTTTCATGTTAAATTGCACTTAAGTTTGTTTGAAGTTGTTGATTTAGGTTGAAGTACATTAGATGGAGCCATTTGATCAAAATTGGTGGAATTTGTGGAGAAAATCAAGTGACACGACCAAGCTTGTCATGGCTTGGCCGTGTCCCTCATCAAAGGAAGAAGAACCAGGACAAGCATGAGACACGGCCAGGATTAACATGGCTTGGCCGTGTCCCTCAAGGAAACATGTCCAGTAGCCAACACGGCCATGAGACACGGCCAAGCCCCTGGCCATGTCTCTCCAAAGGAACAAAAGAGCAAAGAAAGCAAAGAAAGAAAAGAAATAAACAGAGACAGACACCATCACTGGACACGGCCAGGACACTGGCCGTGTCACATGACACGGCCGTGTCCTTGGCCGTGTCTCACAAGGACAAAGCATACAGAATGGGACACGGCCAGAAGCTTGGTCGTGTCCCCAAGAAAGAAAGTCACTGGACACGGCCAAGCTCCATATGGCTTGGCCGTGTCACCCTGGGTCCTTAGCTGGCTTGCACGAGGAATGAGCTGTTGTGTTTTAGTGGGTGACAAAAGAACAAAAAAGAGTGAAAAGTGGGAGGATTTTATGGAAGAAAGGTATAAAGAAATTAGTAAGTGGGAGATAAGGCATGATGGGTGTGTCTTAAAAAATTCAAAATGAAAAAAAAAAGAATGGAGGGAAAAATAAAAATGGATTGAATATATTTTTAGTGGACATTCTCTACACACAAGTGGTTCTTCATCTTCCTCATCTTCTTCCTTGGTTCTTGCTTGAGAGAGCAAGACCATTCCCTCATCTTCAATCACCATTTCTTTTCACACACCAAGAGCAAAAACAATTGTTGGTTTTGAAGTGAGTTATTATTTCTTGAGAATTAGGGTTTTAAGAGGCTTGATTGGAGAGTTGAGAATTTGAGAAAGCTATTATCTACTCCTTCAAGAAGAGAACCATTTGTTCAAGAGAGCTGGAAGTTCATCATCACGCACCAAGAAGGAGCCACGAAAGAGACGAGAGTCCGATTTTTAGCATCTTCAAAAAGGGGTTTTTCTAACTCTTTCTTTTATTCCATTTCTTATTTGTTGTTGTGTATTAAGAACATTAATATTGCAATGTATAACTTTGATTTGGTTTATATTGAATTGAGTATTTGTTTAAAACATATGATGAGCTAATTTACTCATGCTTGGGGTTGTATTATATTTGATTAAATGATTTGATTTGATGATTCCATTGATATACCTTGTTATATGTTGATTGCATTGAATTTAAAGGTAAATTGATAGATTGGCCACCTATTGATTACTTAATATTGAATGACGAACCGAGAGGAGAAGTTTAATATCGGAACTATGCAATTGACTACCCTAAGAATGAATTAGAAATATAAGTTCTAGGGTTTATTAATTTGCTAATGTTAAATAACTGGTTGTTGTTAATTCATAAATGCGAGAATTAGTGAATTGATAATTGGCTAATTAATCTTAAGAAACAAATGAAGATTCAAGGTTATATTAATGGATAATCGGATAATTGAACATTTGATTAAATGGACCTACAACCCTAGGCATCATTTCCATAATTGAAATTCTCTTGCATAAAATCACTCATTTTCATTTCTAAGGATAATTACGGTTCACCAATTCAATCACACAATCGAATTTATTATTTCATGTTAATCGAACTATTACTTGCAAGTCCTTCCTTGGGAAACGACCTTGCGAGTGCCGCTTTGTGATAGTGTTGATTTAAGCGCAACACAACCCAAAGCAAGCTAAAAACAACCTTCAATCCAATCTTTCTAACTTGCCCTTCACCACTTGGATGAAGCAAATAAATCTCCCTCAATGCCTAAACCAAATGTGATAGCAAAAAATCATTTAGTATCACATTTAATGGCATTTCCAACATTAAATCATAATTACACATCACTCCTACAAATTTCCAAAAATTTAGCCTTTCCTTATTTCAACATTAGAATTCCATTCTACTACAATTAAATTAGTGTTTTAAGTTTATTTATATTATTGAAAACATATTTTAATACATTTAATTCATTTACATTATAAAAATACACTCTTATATACAAAATCTCAAAAATGGCCTAACCTTCCCCCATTGAAGGTTTTCCACTCCAACACAATCCATTACTCATTCCAAGCTTATATTCATCACTTTTAACACTAAACAACATGCTTAAACATATAAAATCACACAATTCAACCACTTTGGAAAATCACTTTTCCAAAACCCTAAATCTCCACTTCCATTCTAAAACTCCAACCCAACACCACCAAATCCAATATTTGACTTTAAAATACTTGTTTATGAATTAAAACAACTCATTTGGAATAAATTTGCACAATTAAAATTCATGTTTTCAAAACCCCAAAAATCCATAACCCTAAATTCTCTCTCTTCACCATTCTTTAACCAAACTCCATCATCTCTTCAATCTAACCTTAGAATCATTGTTAACTACCCAAAATAATATCATACACACCAATTCCAACAATTATAACATACTACATAAAAATCCAAACTCTCACATAATCTAAATTTCCAAGGAATTCAAAGAAAAGAGATGGAAATTTACTAATTTTGGTGGAAATCACCAAAAATCCACTTGAAACTTGTTAATTCCTTCAATTTATGGAGTATGGAAGAAGCAAAATCCTTGGTCTTCAATCATCCATGGAAGCCATGTTCTTGAGAAGAAGAAGAAGAAGAAGAAGACTTTTAAATATTCTTTCCTTTTCATCTTTTTTTTAACCACATATATATATATTAAAATAATTTAATATTTAATTATTTAATTATTTTTTGAATAAATTAAAGTCCTAATTTCCCTTTCCATTCAAAATTAAATTTTTTTGAATTTTTTTATTAATTTTGAATTTATAAGATTTAATTACCAAAATACCCTTTTCTTTTAAAAAGTATTGACTTTTATATATGTTATGTATATTTTGCATATATATCATATATATATTCCACTTTTTCATTTATAATCCCTTCATTTCTCATTTAAAACTATTAATTTAATTTATCCTTTTAAATTATAATTTAGTTTATCAAATTTTCCAAAAATTAGAAATTTTCAAAAATTTTGGATGTTACAGGCCAAGTCATGAGTGACTTCGCCGTGCCACTCAAACTCTCACTGGACATGGCCAAGCCATTAGGTCTCATCCATAGCTGCATTCTTTTCCTTCTTTTCTTTTCTAGGTGTGACATGGCCAAGACCCTGGCCATATCTCTTGAAAGTGTTCTTCACTGTCTTTATGCTGTCTCTTCTCTTTGTTCTTTAGATGGGACATGACTAAGGCCTTGGCCATGTTATGTGACATGACCAGTGGCTTGACCGTGTCTCTTTTATGTGTTTGTCTCTGCCAAATTTTCTTGAGGGACACAACCAAGCTGACTTAGATGAGGGACATGGCTAAGCCATGAAGTGTCTTGGTCGTGTCTCATGTTTTTCAACCATTTTGATCCATCAATCCATTCTTTTGCACTTCAACCTAAATCAAACTCTTCAAGCAAATTTTAAACATAAATTAAAAGAAAAATTAACTTAAAGCCAATAAAATTAACCTAAACATGTATACATATTTGATCAAAATAACTACCGCATACTTAATCATTTGCTTATCCCCAAGCAAAGTTAAAATTAAAACAAACTAAAATAAGAAAAATTTAGTTAAGTTCAAGAGTTATAAAGATGTATCAAGACTCCCATTTTATTAAATCCACAATCATTATCAAATCGAACAAAACCAACACTCATGTAATTTAGTGGCTTTCCATGCATAACCAATGTTGTCACTCCCTCAATAACCCTTTGAAGTGTTTAATAATGTAGTGTTTACGCTCATAACATCCAATGAAAGATTATCACCATAAGCTTGCTTATCAATAAAATCACCACAACTAAATTCCAATCAATCATCAATTATAAGGTCTTTCATTTGGTTGTAATGGGGCTAAGGTAAGGGCATGACATTTGGGAGAGTGAGTTTATCCACTAAATTTAAGAGCACTTCAAGAATGAAGTAAGCAACGTATTACAAACCAAACAATCCCAAAACACATTCCACTCACCTACCACTAGACATTAAAGAACTTTTTAGGGATTCCACTTATTAAATTTATGGAGATCATTCCCAAACTTATTTCAACCCTTCCAATAAGAACAACAATTTCTATTATTTTAATTTTCATCATTCATTCATTTTTTTATTTTTTACTTTTTTTTATTTTTTTTTACTTTTTTTTACTATTATTTTTTAATCAAAATATGGTTTACAGCTGAAGAACACAATAGTTTGCAAATTTAAACCCACTACATATAACTCCACACTTATTTAACATAATACTAATCATTAACGCTTTTAAAATGCTCTTGACCTATGAAAGGATAAGAGACAAAACAAAATGGTTCAAGGCTATTAGTGTTGTGAAAAATACAGAAAATGAGAAATGAAATAGGCTCAAAGTTTGCTAACTAAGGTTAAATATAAAGTTGGTCTTTTTAAGCTAAAATGGGTTCACCAAATTGCCTTAATCATATTGATGCCCAATCAAAATTTTATGTAGTCTTGAAATGCATGTCAAAGCAAGTTCTAGAAATTAATCAATCAAGGATGTTCACACACAAAAAGAATAGTAAGTTGGTATCCAACTTAAAAGGTTCAATTTCTCACAAGTTTAAAAGGCAATGCAAGGAATATCCATCCAAATTAACAAGCGCCAATTTTATCCAATTCTCAATTCATGCTTCAAAAATTAAAAGGTCATCTATCAATAAGCTTATAACAATTGAACTTGTCAATATTTATCAAAATAAAATGTAAAATAAGGCACAACACTTAACAAAACAATTATAACCACAACTTAAGAAAAACAAGAACTTTGCATAAAACAACTAAATCAAGAAAAATAACAACTTTGAATTTATAAACAAAAACTTAGCACCCCACACTTTAAGATTTACATTGTCCTTAATGAAAATAAGGATAATTAAAAAGAAGAAGAGTTAAGGTACAATCATTTTCCATCATTTTCTTTGTGAGGCAAGTGCTACCTTTTCATCCACAAAACATTAATTATTCAATAAAAAAAAGCAATAAATCCAAAAATATAGAGTGTTAATAATAAAAAGTGGTAAATAAAAATAACAATTAAAATATCCAACAACTGAAAATGAGAAAATAAAAAGTGTTCTCAAAATGTTTGAGTAGGCAAAATCTACGAAGGTGGAGGGTGTGACGATGATGTTGCCGACGGATGGAGAATAAGAATTTTGGCGAGATTGGTGTTAATGAGCTGCAATTGGTTAAGGACTTCCGCATGATTGTTATCCACCTTGTTTTCTAGGGCTTCTATCTGACTGATAATCTCCTGGTTTTCCAAAATAGAAGCATCTTCATCCAAATTGAGTGAATCTGAGTGACTCTTCATGAACTCTTAGTCTCTTTTGCCAGTCCTCTTGTGCAACTCACTCTTCAAAATCCATAACATAAGCCCCGCCCCTCTTGGTGACCATGCGCATTTTTTCCAGAGTAGTAAGGTCTAATGAATCACTACCTAAAATTCTAGTCATCTTGCATGTGCTCGGGTCAAAACCAACAACAAGTGCCATAGCTAAGGCGGTCACCAATCCACTTATATAAATTGCACCCCTTTTTCTATTTGCCACCCTATCAAAAACATCGGCTAACCAATAGTCGGTACTCACAGGTATGGCATTATTCGCATAATCTAAGAAAAATAGCTCACTTAATTTTACCACACTCGGGCTTTCTTTCCATGCAAAGAACCTACAAGACATAAGCCTATGTAAATATCTCGAGGCAGAATTTACTAATTTCATTGCCTTGGCCGATTTAGCCACATACATTCCACTCGAGCCTATTGCTCCCCATGAAAATTGTTGTTTACAACCTTTGGCACACATTTTTCCTCTTCTTAGTGGAAACCAAAAATAGCATTGAATTGAGCAATATCAATATCATAATGCTTCCCAAGCAATTTAAAGCCTAACCTAGTGCAAATTTTTTATTCATCTCTTTCAACCTTAAGAGAGGTTAAAATTTAAATGGTAAGTTCTTGGAATTGGAAAGGTTTAAGGGAAACTAATCTCTCCCACCTTAGGTTTTACACATATCTATGGAAAGTTTCCCTAATTTGAAGAGAATCAAGGGATTCTTCATTCACATACCTCGTTGGAAAGAAACCCCTTGCTAGAAGAGCCATTCTCTTTGAAGATGATGAAGAGGATGATGGAGGTTGCCTCCTCCTGTGCTGGGACACCATTTTGGTTCTTGGAATATTGATTTTTTTGTGAAAATTGAAGATTTGATGGATTTTATTGATTTTTATTTAGAAAATTGGAAGATTTGATGGATTTTTGAGGTTTTAAGGGATAGGTATGGTGATTTTAGAGAGAGAGAGTTGAGAAAGTGAGAGAGAAAATAGAGATTAGGTTTTGAAAGTGGGGAAGAAGATGAAAGATCAAGGCTTTAATTAGGTTTTAAAAGGGGTGACACGACCAAGCTTGAAATGGCTTGGCCGTGTCAAGTCATTTTGGATGGACACGGCCAGTGGTTTATGTAAAATTGGCTGCAAGGTGAAATGATGGGGACACGGCTAGCATCTTGGTCGTGCCCAAGTGGCATGGCCACGGACAAGGCCAAGTTGCCTAGCTGTGTCCACGCTTGCCATTTTTTTTAATTTTTGGCTTATGCTTGACACGGCCAGTGGCTTAGCCATGTCAAGTGGCAGTGTTCACCACTACCATTTTTGCTTGTATTTTTTTTAAAAAAAAAACAAAGGTTTTAGACCGTGTCACCCAAATCAATGTTATTTCTCTTCGTATCTTTTCCCTGAAACACCATCAAAATAAAAATTGATCAAAGCACCCATTCCATACTCTTTATTACAAACCAAAAGTGAAATTTAAATTTAAATTGCAAAACATGAGAATTTTAATTATGAAAAGAAATACAAACCGATGGGTTGCCTCCCATAGAGCACTTCTTTAATGTTGTGTAGCTAGACATTGTTGCATCACTTATCGATAAATACCAAACCTTCAACAATTTTTGCAACATAGATTTCTTCAAAGTAGGTCTTCTCCCTTTGTCCATTTACCTTAAATGTCTCTTTGGTTTTCAAATTGAGTAACTCAACAAACCCATATTGGAATGTTTGGATGACTTGACACAGTCTGCTCCAATAGGACTTCAATTTTCTAGGAAATAATTGCATTCTTGAATTGAATAGGAGGACTTTCATTCCCAGTTCAAAAGTCCTTCTAAGGATCATCCTGTCATGCATAGCTTTTGTCTTTTCCTTATAGATCCTTGAACTCTCATAGGCTTCATTCCTAAGCTCATTAAGCTCAAAAATTTGTAACATTCTTTGCTTCCTTGCTCCTTCTAAGTCCATATTTGTAGTCTTTATTGCCCAATAAGCCTTGTGCTCCAATTCCACCTGTAGGTGGCAAGCCTTGCCAAAGACCAACCTATATGGACTCATTCCCAATGGTATTTTGAAAGCAATCCTATAAGCCCACAATTCTTCCAAAAGTCATATTGACCAATCCTTTCTTATTTTCTCACCATCTTTTCCAAGATCCCCTTAATTTTCTTGTTGGAGATCTTAGCTTGTCCGGATGTTTGGGGGCGGTATGGAGTTGTCACTTTGTGTTAGATGCCCATCTTGGACATCAACTTTTTGAACCATTTTTGGCAAAAATAGTTTCCTCAATCACTCACTATTGTCTTTGGGGTTCCTAACCTGCTCAAAATATTCTCCTTCAAGAATTTCAAAACAACATTAGCATCATTAGTACTAGTGGGGATAGCCTCAACCCACTTAGACACATAATCCACTACAAGAAGGATATATTCAAAGCCAAATGATTTGGGCAATGTCCTGATGAAGTCTATTCCCTATACATCAAATATTTCAACCATAATAAAATATTGAGAGGCATTTCATTCCTTTTGCTAATGTTCCCTACTCTTTGGCATTTATCACATCTTATACAAAAATTATAATCATCCTTAAAAAGAGTAGGCCAATACAAACTGCTTTGAAGAACTTTCTCGGCAGTCTTTTTTCCTCCAAAATGCCCTCCACAATACGTGTGGCAAAATTGCTACACTTGTATTTTCTCTTCTTCAGGCACACTTCTTCTGATAATTTCATCCCTGCAAATTCTAAATAAATATGGCTCATCCCAAAAGCAGTACTTACATATATGCAGGAACCTTTTCTTTGCCTAAAAATTCAAATCATTTCTCACAACACCACAAGAAAGATAGTTAGCAATATTTGCATACCAAGGTGTTTGAGTTAAAGTAAACAAGTGTTCATTTGGAAATTTTTCAAAAGCATTTCATAAGCAATTTCCACATCATTATCATGAGAGTTCAATCTAGAAAGATGGTTGGCTACTACATTCTCACTTCCTTTCATATCTTTGATTTCAACATCAAATTCTTGCAACATTAATATCCAGCTAATGCACCTAGGTTCAGTTTGTGGTTTGGTCAATAAGTATTTCAAGGCCGTATGGTCAGAAAATACTATGACTTTAGAACCTATCAAGTAAGATCTAAATTTTTCCAGTGCAAATACCTCAGCTAACATTTCTCTTTCAATGGTTGTGTAATTCACTTGTGCATCATTTAAAGATAAACTTGCATAATAAATTACACACATCAATTTGTTCACTCTTTGGCCCAAAACAGCTCCAATGGCATAATTCGATGCATCACACATGATTTCAAATGGCAAATCCCAATTTGGGGCAACAATTATAAGAGCAAAAGTTAATTTGTCTTTCAAATTTTCAAAATCTTCTAAGCACTTTTCATTAAAAATAAATGGGACATCTTTTCCAAGCAAATGGCATAATGGGATTGAAATTTTGGAAAAATCTTTTATGAATCTTCTATAAAATCCAGCATGTCCCAAAAAACTTCTAATCCCCTTAACAGATGTGGGTGGTGGTAGATTCATAATTAAATCAACCTTAGCTTTGTCTACCTCAATCCTCTTATGGGAAACAACATGTCCCAAAACAAATGCCATGATCAACCATAAAGTGACTCTTTTCCCTACTCAAAGTAAGATTACATTCAATACATCTTTCAAGTACAAGAGTCAATTTATGCAAACAATCATCAAAAGAATTACCAAAGACAGAGAAATCATCCATAAATACCTCAATGCACTTGTCCAACATATCGGAGAAAATGGAAAGCATACATCTTTGAAATGTTCCTGGTGCATTACATAGTCCGAATGGCATCCTCCGAAAGGCAAATGTCCCTAATGGACAAGTGAAAGTCATCTTTGGTTGATCTTCTGGTACTACTGAGACTTGATAATAACCTAAAAGAACATTAAGAAAATAGTAAAAATCATGTCCAGATAATCTATCAAGCATTTGAACAATAAATGGTAAAGGAAAGTGATCTTTCTTTGTGACATTATTTAATTTCCTATAATCTATGCACATTCGCTGCTTGGTTTGTGTTCGTGTAGATATCAACTCTCCTTTCACATTCTGGACCACAGTCAAACCTATTTTTCTTAGGCATAACATGAACGGAACTAACCCACTCACTATCAGCAATGGGATAAATCACCCCTTCATCAAACAATTTTATAACCTCTTTTTCACTACTTCACTCATGTTAGGGTTAAGCCTTCTTTGAGCCTCTCTCACCGGTTTAGCCCCCTCCTGTAAAACTATCTTTTGCATGGACATAGAGGAACTAATACCCTTGATATCACTCAACCCCAAACCTATAGCTTTCCTAAATTTTTTCAATATTTTTACAAGCTTATCTTCTTCATCACTCTTAAGACTAGCAGAGATTATCACTGGTTGAGAGTTATTCTCCCTAAGAAAAATATACTTCAAATGCTTTGGGAGTTCTTTAAGTTTAACCCCTTTTGGTTGAATCTCCTCTTTCTCAATTTCAAGTTCTTCTTCAACACTCTCATTGTCCAACACGGACTTGCATTCCTCAATCTCTTCATTAGAAATCTCAGCTTCTTCACCCAAAGGTAGGGCCCTCTCTAGCTTGTCTTCTCCACTTTCCTGCAAGAAAACTTCTTGAACAGTAAGATCAGTAAATTTGATAAAAGAAAAGTCTTCATACAAAGTAGTAAAATAAGGGAAGTGTTAAAAATTAAAAATTCTACAGTCTATCCCAAAACGGTCATGGTTAATTTCACATTTTTAACATTGATCAATGTATTAGTTGTAGCCATAAAAGGTCTCCCTAACAAAATTGTATGTTCAAAATCCCTAGGGATTTCTTCCCTCATATCTAAGACAATGAAATCAATGGGTACAATCAAACCACCTACCTTAACTATAACATCTTCTATGATCCCCTTAGGGTATTTAAGAGTTCTATCCGCAAGTTGCAACACCATTTTAGTTGGTTTGAGTTCCCCTAGCCCTAATTTCAAGTAAATGGAGTATGGCATCAAGTTTATGCTAGCTCCTAAATCACACATGCCAATGGTTTCTTTCCCATTCCCCATAGAAATGTTAACTATGAAGCTCCCAGGATCTTTTAGCTTAGGAGGTAACTTGTGTTGTAAAACAACAGTTGTTACTTTCTAGACTATCACCATCTCATCCAACTCATACCTCTTCTTTTTAGTGTTAAGCTCCTTAAAGAATTTGTCATAAGATGGCATGTTTTTAATAACCTCAAGTAAGGGTAGGTTAATACTTACATTTGAGAGCATATTATAAATTTCAAAAAATTGCTTATCATGCTTCTCATTTTTTAACCTGCTCAAAAAAGGAATTGGAGATTTGTATGGATTTGGAGATTTGTACAACTTTAGTGCAATTGATGTCTTCTCACTAACTTCCTTCAGCTCACTTGGTTGAGCTTTGCCTTCTTACATTTCCTTGCCATTCTATTGCATTGTACCTGCATCAAAAAAATCATAAATTTTATTATCACCAATTTTATTATCAAGTACCTTACCACTTCTTAAAACTGTGATTGCTTTGGCTTGCTCCGGTTGACTTAGAAATTTTTCTTTTTGATTAGCTTGTAGTTGATTAACCAGTTGACCTACTTGAGTTTCTACCTTCTTAAGTGAGGCTTCCAAAGAGTCAAACCTTTTATTATTTACCTCTTGATTTTGGGTGCTTATTTGAATGAAAGCATTCAAATTGTCTTCAAGTGAAGATTTCTTAACTTGCTCATGAGTTTAACTTTTCCCTTAAAATTGGGGCCCCCTTTGATAAGGTTGGTAGGAATGTTGAGGTAGAGCTTGTTGTTGGTTCTTCCATGAAAAATTAGGGTGATTTTTCCAACCGGGGTTATAAGAATTTGAGTACGGGTCATTTCTTCCCCTTTGTTAGAACCCTTCAAAAACAAAAGCATGCACTTGCCCTTCTTGGAATTAGTCAAAGCTTGAAGGGCACACATTGGTATTATGGCCTACAATACCACATGATGCACATGATTCTTGGCTTGGCACTTGCAAGTTTCCTCTAACATTTAAAATTTCACTTGCCTCGTTAACTCGGCAATTTGCCTTGCCATTTTTGAGTTTGCATTCAGTTCGTATGCTTCTCTTCTCCTTTCCCCAAAATTCTTTTGCTACAAATTTTCTCCCAACATTTCAAATAATTCAACTATTTTAGTAGTTGTTTTCTCACCCATTGCCCCTCCTGTAGCATTATAAACTGTGTTTTGACATTGTTGAGTTCATTGAAACAATAAAGATTTGAAGCAATAAAGATTTGAAGCAGTCCCATGCCTCATGAAATGATTCTCCATCAAATTGGGTGAAAGTTGCAATACTCTTCTAAGCTCCTTTGTCTTTATGTATGAATAAAATTTTCCCATGAATTTGTTATACACTTCGGTCCAAGTGGTCAAGGAATTCTCTAGTAAGGTCATCAACCATGCTTTTGCCCTATCTTTCAAACTATATAGGAAACATCTCATTTTGAGTTCATCCTCCGTTAATGCTTGCAAAGGGAAGGTATGCAATGTTGTGTAAAAATCACGAATGAAGTTAAGAGTATCTTCATTCGGCAATCCATGGAAGGATGGCATCATACTATAATGAGTGTTTTTGAGTTCATAATTTATTGCTGTGTTTCTCAACCGGATACATGATGTAGTTACTCTGATGATTGGTCGGGAAAACTCCTTCATAGGAGGCTTCCTCTAAGTCACCCATTTCTATCTTCATGTTCTCCTCAAATTGCTCTTCGGTTTCTTCTCCTTCTTATCCCAAAGGATCCACTCCCTCGATTATTGGAAGTCTATGAATATCATCTATATATGGAACAACTATGCTTCCTTGGGACCTTCATCCTTGCATAAATCACCTAGGCAATTCAAAAAGAAACACTTTAAAAAATTAAACAATTAAAATAAAAGAATCAAACTACTAACAAAAATTTCCTTCCACGGCATCGGCGCCAGAAACTTATTGCGCTCAATTAATTACTACTACAAAGCGACACTCGTAAGTATACAAGGTTATTGTAGCAATGATGATCGCCCCAAGGTCATTACACAAGGAAGAAATTATTTTGAAATAGTTTGTTTTAAACAAATAATTAAAAAGGATAGGTGTATAGTGTTTGCAATATTGTTGAAATCATAGTAAAAGTAAAATTGCAAGAAAACAATTATCGATGTGCTTAGAATTAGTTTAATACTTAGAATTAATACCTAGGGTTGTAGATCAATTTTATCAAAGCTTGATTCTCAAATTACCCATTAATATAGTCTTGTAATTTAATTTGTTCCTTCAGTTTATTTAACACCCTTATACCCAATATACGTACACTACATATACCTGCTAAGAGTAATATACATATAGAGGATACAAGAATGTCACAACCTTTCTAAATAATCAAATCATCATTTATAAAATCTGTATAATCTTAAAATATTCAACTGATTTCATATAAATAGTAAATGAAACAATACTTGTTAAAATACACATATATACTTCATTACCAAATATTTATCCAAAACATTTTTGATAGTTTGCGTAATATACATATTTATATACATCAAAATCAATATGTACAAAAAATATGAAATATATACATGCTGGTATTTTGTCTCTAATCTTGATGTCCAACTATCAACACTGCACACACAATCTCAAGCCTAGACTCTATTCGGTATAGCTGAACTCTCCAACTCAACCGGATATACCCTGTCACCTGCGCGATGAACCACAATCGCGCTAAGCCAGAAGCTTAGTGGTACGAACTTTGATAACAATGTAGTTCAAATGCAATGCCAATGCGCAACACATAAGGATATCATATCTCATAACATTATATCATTATATCTTAAGAAATTGCTCAATTATTCCAAAATTCATAATTCCCATAATTCATAATTCATATAAAAGCACATAAAAGCATGGGCTCAAAAAGGATCTAATATGCTATTCAAATTCTAGAGTTAATGCTTTGGTATATAATGACACCTTGTGTCTAGCCCCGTAGGCAATATATCCGTGGATTAATCCAACTAGGTCTGAGTTTATGACCTAGTCATTTTACCCATCCTAGCTTCAAGGATTTATTTTTGAGGCATACAACCCGGTCATTTCACCTCAAAAATATTTTCACATTGACGCCTAGCGTCTAGCCCGTAGGCAATTCATAGGCATGCCGCCAAACCCAGAACTCTGAAAATTGAATAGCATACTAAGCACACAATTTGTTTTTATTTCTCATTTATATCGATATTTATTCATTGTATTATGTTTCCACATATCTCATTTCATTATCAAATCCTTTCTCATTTTCTCATGATCACATTAGGCGCAATGCCTCAAATATCTCACTTATATCAATATAGTCATTACCAATGACTTTATATACCATCATTAATGCACACAAAAAAATTTGCTTTATCCATACATTTTGGATCATTATCATATTTTGCACAAAGCCCACATTATACATAATGCATTTGTGACATTATACAAATCATAGCTTATTATTCATGTACCAATCATGTAGTAACTTAACACATTTTCCAACCAAATATGTTAAGTCCCAGTGTCATGTAAATATAAACAATTATTCAAAGTTTGTACTTACCTGTAAAAGCAACAAACACCACTTCCAACATCCACTTCCAAGATATCCCTCAACACTTGGATTGGGGTAACTCAAGTCTCTTCAAAGCCTAAACCAAATGTGATTATAAATAATCACTAAATGATACACTTATAGGTATAAACAAAACCTCCCAACATAAGGAAAATAAGGAAAAGAATTATCTAGGGAAAACTCTACACATGACACGCTCAACAATACGGGTGTGTCAATGACCGTGACCTAAACCTACAACACAGAAGCTTTGACATGCTCAGTGACATGAGCGTGTCACTCCACATGTAAATACTACAACAACACAGTAGCTATGACACGCTCAATGACATGGGCGTGTCACTGCACGTGTCAATTCTCCTCCAACACAGTAGCTATGACATGCTCAGTGCCATGAGCGTGTCACTGCTCATGTCACCAACACTGAAAATAGAACTATCAACACTCCTAAAGGAATGGCCGTGCCACCGGGCGTATCAGGCCAAAAACCTAATATTCACACATAATTGCCATATCCAACTATTATCTTTCATTAACCTTTTCAACTTCATACAAACTCAACCAAATCCATCATTATACCACATGATACTTGTATAAACATCAACACAACTCAATTACATGCAAAATTATACAATCACGACCATGCTTCACAACTTAAAAGTTACACAATCCAAAACTCTTATTCTCTTCACCAAACTTAACCTTTTCTTCAATCCAACCCTAAATCTCATAGTTAACTAGAGAAAAGAGCTTCAAACATATCAAAATCAACCTTTAAAACATACTACACCAAACATCCAATTCACACATATAAACTTTCATGGAAAATCAATGAAACAAGTTGGAAACTTACTAAATGTGAAGAAAATCCTGAAAACTACAACTTGAACACTTGAAATCTCTCAATTACTTGAGTTAGCAAAAAGCAAAATTTCTCTTTCCTTTGACGATGATGGTCAACTACCATGGAGGAAGAAGAAGAAGATGATAATGGTAAACAACTCCACTTATCTAACAAATCTCTTTTAAACCACATGAATTTCCTCTTTTAATCTCCACCAAGTATATTTATTATTATAATATAATTAACATCAAATATCATCTTCCACTATCCATTAATTAATATTTATTTAAATAATTAAAATATCATTTGACCTTATTAAAATGTTGACTTGTATATGATATGTATATCTTCATATATATATCATATACACATTTCCTTTTTCACTTAATCACACAGATATATATATATATACTTTTAAATCCTTTAATTAATTTTAAAAAATTTTGGTATATTACAATTCTCCCCCTCTACAAATAAATTTCGTCCTCGAAATTACCTCCTCTCAAGTCTAGAACAACTGGGGATACTGATTCCACATCATCCGCTCACTCTCCCATGTTGCCTCTTTAGTAGCATGATTCTTCCAAAGAACTTTCCAAGTGGCACTTTCTTATTTCTCAACTCCTTCACTTCACATGCCAAAATAGCCAGTGGCTCTTCCTCATAAGTCA
This sequence comes from Garcia nutans, assembly GCA_947685225.1. Classification (NCBI taxonomy): domain Eukaryota; kingdom Viridiplantae; phylum Streptophyta; class Magnoliopsida; order Malpighiales; family Euphorbiaceae; genus Garcia; species Garcia nutans. The sequence continues at coordinate 10,349,325 of CANTUV010000033.1, read as the reverse complement.
GATCTGGGCTCACCTCAATTGATTCTACTGACAGAACGTGAGATGGGTCTGATCTGTACCTCTGAAGCATAGAGACATGGAAGATATTGTGAATTTGATCTAATTCAGGCGGTAAAGCTAGTCTATAGGCCACTATTTCAACTCTCTCCAGTACCTCATAAGGTCCTATAAAACGAGGACTCAACTTCCCTTTGCGGCCAAATCTCAAAATTTTCTTCCAAGGAGACACTTTCAAAAATACTTTATCTCCTACACTGAACTCTATGTCTCTTCTTTTTTAAATCTGAATATGATTTCTGTCAGTTTGAGGCTACTTTCAGACAATTCCTAATCACCTTAACTTTCTCTTCCGTTTCCCTAATCAAATCAGGGCCAATCAACTTACCTTCTCCAACTTCATCCCAGCATAGAGGCATCCTGCATCTTCTACCAAACAATGCCTCATAAGGTGCCATTCTAGTACTGGATTAATGACTGTTGTTAAAAGCAAGCTTAACAGTGGTAAAAATCTATCCCAGCTCCTAGAGAAATCGATGATACAACTCCTCAACATGTCCTCTAAAATTTGTATCACTCTCTCTGACTGCCCATCTGTCTGAGGATGGAAAGCAGTACTAAAATGTAATTAGGAACCCATAGCATCATGCAAACTCCTCGACAATCTCAATGTAAATCGGGTATCTCGATCAGATACCAAAGAAATTGGAACCCCATGTAACCTCACTATCTCACTGATATACAGCTCAGCCAACCTCTCAAGAGAATAATCCATCCGAACTAGAAGAAAATGAGTTGTCTTTGTCATCCGATCAACAATCATCCAGATTGCATCATGCTTCTTTTGAGTAAAAGGCAATCCAATCATAAAATCCATCGTCACTTGCTCCAATTTCCACTCTGGCACCTATAATGGCCGAAGTAATCCCGAAGGAACTTAGTGTTCAGCCTTCACTCCCTGACAAGTGAGACATCTGGATACAAACTCTGGTATGTCCCTCTTCATACCTGACCACCAATAATATTGTTTCAAATCCTGCTACTTCTTGGTACTCCCAGGGTGCATAGCATAAGCTGACTGATGTGCTTCCTCCAAAATTACCTTTTTCAGTCTTGCATCATCAGGAACACACAATCTATCTCTATACCACAAACTGCCATCCCTTCTTACATGAAAGTCTTGACTCTCCCCCTTTAGGCAATCCAATATAGCTTTCTGGATTTTCTCATATGCCAACTGAGTCTCACTAAAATGATCCAATAACATCGGCCTCAATTGTAACTGAGCCATCAATGCACCATCATTATAAGACTCAAATCTGGCATGCCATTTTCTCAACTCAACAAGCAACAAGAGCGAATAAGCAGTCAAACCTGCCAAAGACTTCTGACTCAAGGCATCAACAACAATATTTGCCTTACCAGGATGATAATCAATTTAACAATCATAGTCTTTAATTAACTCTAACCACCGTCTCTATTAAAGATTCAGCTCTCTCTAAACACCTAGATATTTCAAACTCTTGTGATCTGTATAAATGAAATACTTCTCCCCATATAAGTAATGTCATCAAATCTTCAAAGCAAAAACTATGGCTACTAACTCCAAATCATGCATTAGATAATTTAGCTCTTGTGGCTTCAACTATCGAGAGGCATAAGCAATGACTCTACCATCCTGCATCAGAACACAACCTAAACTGCTATGTGAAGCATCACTGTAAATCACATATGGTATACCTTCCACCGGGAAAGTAAGGACAGTAGCCTGAGTCAACATCTCCTTTAGCTACTCAAAGCTCACCTGACACTGATCTGTCCACACAAATCTAACTCCCTTTTGAAGTAATCTGGTGAGTGCAGTAGTTATCATAGAAAAACCTTTCACAAACCGTCAATAATAGCCTGCCAAACCCAGAAAACTTATGACCTCTGTCACTGTCTTCAGTGGACTCCAATTCAAAATGCCCTCAACTTTACTCGGATCAACTCTAATACCTTGTGCTGAAACCACATGACCAAGAAAAGTCACTTGATCAAGCCAAAACTCACATTTAGACAACTCAGCATACAACTACTTCCCTCTCAAAGTCTGCAATACAATCCATAAATGCTTGTCATGATCCTCCTCATTACGTGAATACACCAAAATATCATCAATAAAAACCACCACAAATTGATCTAGATAGGGTCTGGACACCCTGTTCATCAAATCCATAAATGCTGCTGGTGCATTCATCAATCCGAAAGGCATCACCAAGAACTCATAATGCCCATACCTGGAATAGAAAGCTGTCTTAGGTACATCTTCATCTCTGATTCTCAACTGATGGTACCCTGATCTCAGATCAATCTTAGAGAATACCGCTGCTCCCTTCAACTGATCAAAGAGATCATCTATCCTAGGCAATGGATACTTCTTATTGATGGTCACTTTATTCAACTACCGATAATCAATGCACAATCTTAATGTTCTTTCCTTCTTCTTCACAAATAAAATGGGCACTCCCCACGGAGACACACTAGGGAGAATGAACCCTTTATCTAACAATTCCTACAACTGCACCTTCTACTCTCTCAACTCAGCAGGTACCATACGATAAGGAGTAATAGAGATAGGAGTGGTACCAGGCAACAAATCGCTACAAAACTTAACCTCTCTCTCAGGGGGTATCCCTGGCAATTCCTCAGGAAAAATATCTGAAAACTCAGCAACTGTGGGTATACTGTGAAGCTGGGATCCCGCTACTCTGGTATCTACAACATGAGCAAGATAAGCCTCACATCCTTTTCGAATCATCTTCCTAGCTGAAACAGCTGAAACAAACATAGATGAAAGATGTCTCTACTCACTAGATACCATAACATTTCTACCATCATAGGTTCTCAGGGTAATACACCTCTGCTGACAATCTACCACAACCCCATGCTTAGATAACCAATCCATGCCTAAAATTAAATCATACTCCTTGAAAGGCATCTCAATCAAGTCACCAAGGAACTCCTCATCCTGAACCACAACCGGACTATTTCGGTGCACCTTGCTAACTACAACACTATGCCCTAAAGGATTTGTCACCAAAACATCAAATCCTAGGGACTCAGAATGCAAATCAGTCATAGGCAAGATAAATGCACTAATGTATGAATGAGTTGATCCAGGGTGTATCAAAGCGAGAACTGAAGTACCAAATAAAAAGAAAGTACCAGCAATAATAGCTAAATCATCTAGTTGCCTCTGCATCACATAAACTCACTGAGATGGTCCTGCCTCATTTGGTCTACTACCTGCGGTAGAACCTACTCTCTGACTAGTCCATGTCCGACCTCCTCTGATAGAACCTTTGTGTGAGCGGGGATTTTTGCTCCCACTCCCGGTGGAATTGTTCTTGTGACTTCAGCACTGTTTAGGCTCGAAGCCTTAGAGAACACAGACCTAAGTCTGGAGAAAAATGGAGTCGCCACCCGAACGGGCCCAGAAAAAGAAAGGGGTGGATGACTCGATTCCTGAGGAATCCCCAGCCCCCTAATGGGTTCAGAAAGTTGGGTACTTGTGGGGAAGGTGAGAAATGGCCCAGCACCCCCACAATGCTCAGTTCATTAGAACCGGCCTCCTTTGCAGGTCTTAATATTATAAAATTCTTAAATATAACAATATTATCCATATTACATGCAACAATTAAAATAAAGCATCATTATATTAAAATCAAAGCAATGTCCAAGCAAAACAAATAAATGGACACCCATCCGAGGATGGAAACATGTCCTTACATTGGTCCAAAAATATAAAAGCAATTTAAATTACATAAAAATTAATTAATGAGGTACCCACAAGGTGGAAACATACCTCTTACAACATTTGGAAATCAAAATAAATCGATAAAAGTAAATAACCTTTCATCATAAATAAATCATTCATCAAAGATATTAAACATCAATCAAAATATATAATAAACATTCATCCAATATAAATAAAATAGTAAATATATTAACTTTAGGGATCCATACATTAATTAGGGTTTCTAGAGTTTTATGCTCAATAACTAGGGTTTTGAGAAATATTTTAAAGCAATAGCATAGCTACTGGATGTTTAAAAGATTTAAGGTTTTGGATGTTTTATGGAAATAATGTTACTGTGTCTTAAAAAAAGGTAGGTTTAGTTATAGTTTTAAGCAAACTTCATGAATTAGGGTTTTATAGTTTGAAACCTTGATTTTGCAGATTATGATTTAGGATTTGATGTTTTACCATGATCAAAGTTAAGTATGGTTTAAATATTGACTATAATAACTACTTAAATATTTTTAGATGGAAAAAATATAGAAAGTCTTTAATGGAATTATTTGAAAGAATAAAATATCCCAGTGAATAAAATTATAAAGAGCTGCTGTGAAGATTTGAAAATAGAATTAGGATTTATGGTTTAAATAAATTAGGGTTTAAGCTTGTATTTTGAATAAAGCTACTGTATTTTGAATAATCATAACAAATGAAACTAAACATAAAGACTTATAATACATAAATAAATATTGATCCGAGCCCATATGGCGGTCCCGCTAGCCGGTTGGCTGGCGAGGGTCAAGGGCGCAGCCCCCCTTGCAAGGTCAGGGCCCGAACCCCGAAGATTTTAAAAACTGGCTTTTAGGATTATAGGTTTTGGGTGTTGAAAATTAAGATTTTAGGGGTTAAGATTTAGAAAATAGGGTTTTGAAATTGGAAGAAACTAGTGTTATTTTTAAAAGAATAATGCTTACTATGTGATTTTGGAAATAAGGATTAATTAGGGTTAAAGCTTTTGATGCTTAAAAAATAAGGCTACTGACTTTTTGGAATAGAGATTAGGTTAGGGTTTTAAAGTTTTTGGAAATAGAAGAAATGATTTAGGGTTTTTGAAGTTTTAGAAACAGAAGGATGATTTAGGGTTTTTGAAGTTTTAGATCAAATTGTTTAATGAAACAATTAATCCAATTTGAATGATGAAGCTACTGTAAAGAAATTGTAACACCCCTACATCCTGTACGCATACTACATAACACCCCAATGTAATATACGTACACTGAATACAGGGACGCTACAGTTTTCTTTAACATTTAAATCATTTTAGATCATAAGATATTCTTTCTCATTATACATTATAGAAAATAGAGTAATTAACTTGTAATATAAAACAAAATAGATATATATATACATTTACTTAATACGCAGCAGAATTTATAAAATATTTACATATATAAATACATTCAAATCCATATTTACAATTGTACATATATTTACACTAGAATCAATACTTTACAAAATATAAAGAAGTTATACATGATTGGCAGCACTTCTCTAATCTTTAATTTCCAAAAATAAACTCTTCAATGCCTAGTCTCACTGGGTCTAGATGAACTCTCGGTTCAACCCTGTCACCTGCGCGATCAACCACTATCGCGCTAAGCCAACGGCTTAGTAGTACAAAGTATACTAACATTATGCTTTAATGCAATGCAATGTCACACATTTTAATAATAAAGACAACATCATAGGTGGAAAGATAATATCACATCTTCATATTTCATAAATCAAATCATACACATATAAACATATCACATTTCAAAGTCATTTCATAGGTCTCATTATTCAATTATTTTACCATTAATGAATCACATTTAAACAAAGACAAACATGGGCCCAAAAGACACTAATATGTCATTCAATTTTCAGAGTTAATGCTTTGGTTTTGTTATCACATTTATCATTATCATTATCCCAACTAGGCTTCAAGGATTAGGTTCAACCAAGCTTCAAGGGGAACAAAGCATGCTAAGTATCAACCCAACTTGGCTTCAAGAACCAACCCAACCTAGCTTCAAGGGTTGTAACATCTCAATTAGGCTTCAAGGACTAGACCCAACCAAGCTTCAAAGGGAGTAAAACATGTTAAACTTCAACCCAACTTGGCTTCAAGGATTAATTCCAACCTAACTTCAAGAGATTGTTACTAATAGGCATGCCACCAATCAACAAAACTCTGAAAATGGAATAACACATTAGACACACAATTCCTTCATTATTTCATTATCAATTCCATTCTCAATTCTCATTATCAATTAGGCAAACATGCCTCATTAAGGTCATTATAAACAATCACAATGGCTTTATATTCCATCACATCTCAATCCTCATTATAACAATTCATCTTTCAAATACACAGTCATTTACATCATCATATCCTTTACATTATACATATAGCATCATTGATATAAACATAACAAAGTACATTATTCATATAAGTCAACAATGTAATAATGCAATATTTGTACTTACCTCAATAACAATTCACACAACTCTAAACACTTCCTTTTCCAAGATTCTTTTACTTCTTAGATCAATGACAAATCACTTTCTTCAAGACCAAAGTAATGAAACTTCTTGAATCACCAACTTGATCACTTAGATCTTCCTTCAATTTGAGCTTAGAACATTAAGATCCTCTTTTGCTCTCTTGCTTTCTCTTGTCTTTGGATGAGCCGGCCAACACCATGGAAAAGAAGAAAAGAAGATAAAGAAACAAAGTCAAACTTCTCTTTAAATCTCCACCAAGTATTCCAAAACAAGGAATTACCTAAACACCCTCTTTTAATTTGTTTTAACATCCTTCTTAAACATTTACCCTTTTTAGTAAATTCACAATCAACAAATAAAATATCTTCTTCCCTTGACCACTCATTTGACTTGCATATATTTTATATATATTACCATATATACAACATATACATTCCCTCTAAACAATCTTTTCCTTTCCAAAACACATATACATTTAATTCAAATCAAACAACAATTATATCAAAACTTCTAGGGCACACTTTGGGATATTATAGAAATAAATAAAGAAAATAGAGATTCAAACCTCCGTTCGTTGGTTCCACCAAAAATTGATTTCTGTATGAACAATAACAAAGGCAAGGTTGCTGCCTTTGATGGATTGATTGCTTCTTCTTTCTCCTCTCAAATCTAAAGTCGCAAGTTTAACTCTAGTAAAACAAATTTTTTATCACACTAATTTTTTTTCCCCGATCCTTAATTCTGAGTTTTAAAGTGTTATTTATAGGAAAAATTATAAGCCTAGTTCTAATTGTTTAAGGAAACTAAAATTAATTAGGAAAAGAAACCAAAACCAAAACCAAATAGAATTTGGTTTTGGAAAAAACTGCGTTGGAAAACTATGAATGAAGGTTTGAATTCTTAATTTCTTTTTGTTTCTTACAGTAGCTTTATCCTTTATTTAATTCATAAGATTACACACTCAAAACTTCAATCTTTGAAGATGTAATAACTTGATCTTTGTTTCCTGAAACCTTAAAAGAATTCCTCTATTTCTAGATACCTTTAAAAACTTTAATCCATTTCTTTGTTTTTCCAAAAAACCTTAAATCATTTTAAAACACTAAAAACCATCCTTCTGTTTCCCTAAAACCCCAAAAACCTAATTTATTCCTTTGTCCCCAAAAACCCTAAATTGTCTCTTTTGTTTTTATAAACTTTAAATTGTTTTCTCTATTTTCAAGAAACCTAAATTACTTTCTCTGTTTCTTCAAAATATCAAAACCTTAATTTGTTTTCCAATGTTTCAAAACCTTTAAACCCTAGACTTCACTTTATAGCTTCTAAAAATCACATAAAGTTTTATAAAAATATAAATTGTTTTCTCAAACTCTAAAATAAAATACATTCTCCGAAACCCTAATTCAACTCCAAAACCCAAAACAGTTAATCCTAACTCCCTTAAAACCTAAACCTTAAAGTTTTCTAAACCCTAATCCTTTAAAACCATACAAATCTAATTCTACACAGTAAGCTTAAGAAACACAATCCAGTGACTGTAAATCATAAATCTAAATTTTTTAAAGTGTCCAAAACTTAATTTCATGATTATACATCTCAAACCCTAATTTGGTGAATCAAAGAACTTTACCAACTTTTTAAATCATAAAACTTTTGCTCTATTTCAATTCCATTAAAACTCACAGTAGCTTAAACTCATGAATTCCCAAAACCCTAAACACATTGAATAAAGAAACTTAAATAGAAACATTAGCCCTAATTTGAATCTTTATTTGCCTTATTCAATTCTATATTTGATTAGGCTTTGATTTATTTTATATGCTTTAATTTATTTAAGTTCAATGTTTGGTTTATTTAATTTATCATGGATGGATGTTTACTTTCTATTGATATTTAATACCTTTGATAAATGATTTATTTATGATGAATGGTTATTTACTTTTATCGATTTATTTAGATTTCCAAATGTTGTAAGAGGTATGTTTTCACTTGGTGGGTACCTCATTAGTTAAATATCATGTAATTTAAATTGATTTTCTATTTTAGAACCAATGTAAAGGACATGTTTCTACCTTTCAGTGGGTGTCCTATTTAGGCATGGATGTAAGGGCATGTTTCCATCTTCGAATGGGTGTCCATTTATTTCTTTTGCTTAGACAATGTTTTGATTTTCAATATATCGATGCTTTATTTTAATTATTGTGTGTAATATGGATAATGTTGTTATATTTAAGAATTTTATAATATTAAGACCTGTAAAGGAGGCTGGTTCCAATGAACCGGGCATTGTGGGGGTGCTGGGCCATTTCTCACCTTCTCCACACATACCCAACTTTTCGAACCCATTAGGGGGTTGGGGATTCCTTAAGAATTGAGCCATCCACCCCTTTCTTTTTTCACTGCTCGTCCGGGTGGTGACTCTATTTTATTCGGACTTAGGTCCGTATTCTCTAAGGCCCCGAGCCAAAACAGTGCCGAAGTCGCAAGAACCGTTACGCCGGGAGTGAGGGCAAAAATTCCTGCTCACAGTGGCGACTCCACTGGGGATAAGAGAAGTTGATTCCATCGGTCTTTATATTATTCTATTCTTTCTTTATTCTATTCTTTCTTATAATGATATTATCCATTGCATCATATTAGATTGCATCGTGTGCGTGAGTTAGGATGCCCGTGTTACCATGTTGTGTTATGTAAGGGATACCATACTTTCACTAAAGGTATGGAGATCGAGCATGGCACAACCACTCATAGCCTCGTACCATTCGGTATATACTTGCTATGGGAACCTAAGCCTTTTAACCCAAAGACTAAAGCTCATGTAATTGGCCTAGTTACTTTCCTTAAGTTTTTACCCTAAATGCATGTTGTTTGACTATGGTTAATTTATCTTGGCCTAAATCATGGCTTATTTGGTTTGTTCTTTTTTTAATATGACCTAAGTATATTGTAAGCTCAAAATAAAATTTTCTTTAAAGTCCAAAAGACCAAAATTAATTTCAAAACTTTTCAAGATGGTCTTTGGACATAAAACTTTTCTAAAAACAAACCAAAAATTCTTTTGCTCATGGCCCAAATACTAAGCCAAAAATCCATTTTTTCTAAGATCTTTTTACAATAGGCTTAGAAACAAAATTATTTTTATCCAACCTTTTCTTACAAAGAGCTTGCAAATTATTTAGGTCAATTAAGAAATACCAAAAATCAATTGTGAGCCTAGTTTATACTAAGAATAATTAATCATGGGCTTGTTTTTTGCATGAACCATTAGTTACTCTTTTCAAAGTGAGAAATCTATCTACAATAAACCTCTTAATTTAGTTTTAATCCAATATAGCATAAAAGCTACTATAGTTGGTTGAATGGATTAAAGCCTAATTAATGGGAATTATCATGGATTGATTTCCATTTTCGAAAATATGACTATTGGTTGAAATGTCCGAGGGAATTATTCAAAAACAAGATACCCCATGTTGGTATTTTGTTAACCATATACCTAGGAAAAGATACTCGCCATTCGTGTGTGGATGTTATAAGGTTTGAAGGAATGTCCTAATTATCCTTGTTTGTTGATTGTTTGTGCATACATGCATACATGCATACATTTGCACCTCATATCATTGATCCTTTCTGGCTTACAGCCTTGGATTACGACAGTTCAAAAGCTTACGATAATCCGGAGACAAAGAATCTAGCAACGACTCAATCACTTGCTAACAAAAAATAATGGATCTCGAACAAATTCAAAGAATGGTGGATGATGCCCTCAACGCCAAGATGGAAGAAATAAAAGAGGCCCTAGCTGAGACCATGAAGAACCAATTGACTGCAATCTTAGAAAATCATGCTGAGGCATCTGCCAGCACTAAGAAGCCAAAGGACAAAGGGAAGACCAAAGTTGGTGAAGTGGTTTTTGATGATGAAAGAGTGATCATTGATGATGATGATGACTGGGCTTAATACTACCAAGATGCTCAAGAGAAGAAAAAGGAACCAAAGATTGTTGAAAGATCAACTATGGAGAAGACCGAAACTTTTGATATTGAAAAGATGATTGCTGATTTAGAAAAGAAATTTGAGAAGAAGCTGAAAATCGAGGAAATGTCCGCAGTTGTCAAATTATTTGAGTTAGATGAGTAAGTCCCGTACAAGTTCAAAATGCCATCTTTCGCGAAATTTGATGGAACCGAAAATCCTCATCTCCATGTGAAGCGGTATATCACTGCTATGTAGTCTGCCCGAGCTACTAAAGCTCAAACTCTAAGGTATTTTATGCTCTCATTGTACCCTGTTGTCCAAAATTGGTTCAATACCTTAGATGAAGAACACAAAAGAGTTGGGATCAGCTTTACAAAGCCTTCATCGAATAATATGGATATAATGTCGAGATCGAAGTTACCTTAATGGAAGTAGAGTCCATTAGGCAAAGGTCGAATGAGAATTTTGTCGATTATGTGAAGAGATGGAGAAACAAGGCTGCTTTGCTCAAGAAGATGCTCGATGAATCCGATCAAATTAGGATGATTGTGAGAGGGGTGTTGCCTAGTCTTCTTGAGAGGATGTCTCATACGCTCATCCATGATTTCAAAGACCTTATCCAAGCGGGTTTGCATATTGAAGAATGGGAAAGAGAGAAGAACCATTTTTCAACAAGAAGGAATGAGAAAGGGAACTTTCAATTTGGTAGCCAAAGCATGCAAAAGGCTGTTGGTGTTAATGCTACTAACCAAGGAACAAGGAGAAAGTTTTTGGATTTAGGGAAGCCGATGTCTTGGGTTCTCAATAAACTTCAAAGAAAGGGATTACTACAACCCTTAAATCCTCGCCCTTTGCCTAACCCTCTCCCACCTAATTTTGACACTAAAGTATTTTGTCAGTTTCATCAAATGCAAGGGCATGACACGGATAGATGTGTGAGGTTGAGACATGAGATCCAAAATCTAATTTATAATGGGAAGCTACCCGAGCCCAATAAGCCAAACACCAAAGACAACCCGTTACCAAAGTTTAATAGAGTACCGACGCCGGCAACCTTCATGATTGGAGGAGGTTTGCATGTGGATTTTGTCATGTCTTCTTTTCAAAATGTGGGTTGCAAAGCAACCAAAGAAGAAGAGGCATTTGTCAAAATTAAACAAGCTATGATGGGTGAAGAAGTAGTAATTTGTGTTGTCAATGGGTTTTGGGATTCAAGCGATAGTGATGATGATATAGTATCCAAGAAGGAGGAGTGGACTTGGTCCGAGCCCGAAGAAGATGAGGTAATGAACACTAGATCCGGTAAGCCTTATGCAAGGCCACTACCTAAGGAGGTAGAAACTAATAAGGGAAAGGAAGTTGAAGTAGGAAATAAAGAAGAAGAAGATGATGCTGTGCTCAAGCAATTGAAAAAAACCCAAGCAAGTGTTAGCATTTGGGACTTATTAGCTACTTCTAAAAAGCACCGAGAAACTATGGCCAAAGCCTTAGCTAGCATGCCAATTTCTACCTCCACAACACCGGAGGATCTTCATAAAAATTGGAGGGGTAATGAAATGTGAAGAGGTTCAAGAAAAGAGTGAAGTTAATATGGGAGAAGTTTCTTTTTAGATGCGGACTTACCGGAGGAAGGGAGAGATCATATCCTCCCTCTCTTTATCAAAATAGAAGTCAAGGGGAAGAGGACTCCATGTGTAATGGTCGATGATGGGTCCGCCATAAATGTCTGCCCACTTAAGATATTGCCAAAGCTAGCCATGTCAACAAGGGATCTAAACCCGACTGAAGTAACAATTCGGGCTTATGCAACACTAAGAGGCATGCCGAAGGGACTTTCAAAGTGGCTGTCAAGGTTGGTCCAATTGAATCTATTATTGAGTTTGTTGTTTTAGACATACCAGTTACCTTCGCTTTACTCTTGGGGCGACCATGGTTTCATCCTCTTGGTGGAGTTCCTTCCACCCTTCATCAAAAGATCAAGTTCTCCAAAAAAGATGAGACAGTGGTCATCGAAGCTGAAGATAATGAGATTGTTAACGCTCTAGTGCTTGAGAGGCCTCTCAATGGTTTTCAAGTAGCTACAATTTTTTATGATGAAGTAGTGGACTCCAAAGTCTTGAATATGATGAAGAACATGAACTACCTTCCCGGAGCTGGTCTTGAAAAGGGTAAAGACGGTTTGACAAAGCTTCCAGACTTTAGAACTCAAACATCCAAGAAGGGGTTGGGATATGATGAAGCCAACGATGTCCAACCAAAGAAGAGTGAGAAGATGAACTTCCCACCACTTGAAGAGACCTTTGTCAATGCTCCAAATATGGGACCACTCCAAGGAAAGCCAGAGCCAATCATGTTCATGGGAAAGTTGATCCCGAGTTTTGAAATTTTTGCAGATGTGGCTGAGCTAGTTGACCAAGTGAAGAAAGAGCTCACCCTGTCAACCAACAAAAAATCTAATCTAAAAGAGAAGAATGAAGCTATCCTGAAAGTCGAGAAGACTCCGGAGGAGATTGCTACCCTGGTTGAAGAGAAGTTTGAAGACATCTTGCCTTATGATTTTGAGAACAATGATTTTGATTTTAATTTGTCTACTTTGTATGAGGATGATGATGTTTTCTTTTCCAAAATGAATGCAATAAAGTCTGATTTTGCTTACTTGTGTGATGTTTCTTCTAATGGTTGCATACATTCAAATAACAATTACATGAGCATCTTTAATATTAATTCTGTTAACACACAATCATTAAATTTGGGAACAACCAAAAATCCTAAAAACATTAGCATAACATCCGACCTTACTCCTAATGAGAGAGAGAGATTTGAAAAAATATTCAAAAAATATGAAGAAGTGTTCGCTTGGTCTTATGAGGATATGCCTGGAATAGATCGAGACATAGTCGAGCATCATATTCCTACTTACACTCACATGAAACCTGTCAAACAAAAGCTTAAATGATTAAGACCTGAGTGGGCTGAATTGGTTAAAGAAGAGGTCACTAAGCAAATACAAGTGAAGTTCCTTGAAGATAGAATACCCAGATTGGCTAGCCAACATAGTACCCATGCCAAAGAAAGGTGTGGACTATAGAGATTTGAACAAGGCTTCCCCTAAGGATAATTTTCCTTTACCTCATATAGATGTTCACATTGATAGTGGAGCCTCTAGTGTGCTACACTCATTTGTAGATGGATTTTTTGGATACAATCAAGTGTTAATGGCCCAAGAGGATAAAGCCAAAACTGCCTTCATTACCACATGGGGTATATTTTGTTATAGGGTGATGCCGTTCAGCTTAAAGAATGCTGGAGCAACTTACCAAAGGATGGCCACCACACTATTTCATGACATGATGCACAAAGAAGTTGAAGTATATGTTGATGATATGATGGTTAAATCAGACACAGGGGAACAACACTTCCAAAACTTAGAATTATTCTTCGAAAGAGATTTGAAATATAAGCTAAGATTGAACCCAAAGAAGTGTGTGTTTGGGGTTACCTCAGGTAAATTATTGGGACATGTGATTGGTCTGAATGGCATTGAGATTGATCTTGACAAAGTCAAAGCAATCAGGGATATGCCACCCCCTAAGATGGAGAGAGAAGCTTGGGGTTTTATCGGTAAATTACAATATATTAGCAGATTTATAGCAAAACTCACAACAATCTATGAGCCTATCTTCAAATTGCTTAGAAAGAATTAGCCCGTCCTATGAAATGAATAATGTCAAAAGGCCTTAGTGAGCGGGGATTTTCACCCCCACTACCAGTAGAATGGTTCTTGCGACTTCGGCACTGTTTAGGCTCGGGGTCTTAGAGAACACGGATCTAAGTCCGGAGAAAAATGGAGTCGCCACCCGGATGGACTGGGAAAAAGAAAGGGGTAGATGACTCAATTCCTAAGGAATCCCCAACCCCTTAATGGGTTCGGAAAGTTGAGTATGTGTGGGGAAGGTGAGAAATGGCCCAACACCCCCCACAACGCCCTGTTCATTGGAATCGGCCTCCTTTACAGGTCTTAATATTATAAAATTCTTAAATATAACAATATTATCCATATTACACACAACAATTAAAAGAAAGCATCAATATATTAAAATCAAAGCAATGTCCAAACAAAGCAAATAAATGGACACCCATCCAAGGATGGAAACATGTCCTTACATCACATGCCTGAATAGGACACGCACCAAAAGGTAGAAACATGCCCTTTACATAGGTTCTAAAATAGAAAAGCAAATTAAATTACATGATGTTTAACTAATGAGGTACCCTCCAAGTGAAAACATACCTCTTACAACTTTTGGAAATCTAAATTAATTGATAAAAGTAAATAATCATTCATCATAAATAAATCATTCATCAAAGCTATTAATCAAAATAGAAAATAAACATCCATCCATGATAAATTAAATAAATCAAGTATTGAAATTAAATAAATTAAAGCATAAGAAATAAATCAAAGCATAATCAAGTATGGAATTGAATAAAGCAAATAAAAGTCCAATTATGGCTACTGTGACTTTTTATGGAATTAAAATAAATTAGGGTTTTATGTTTTAAAGGGTTGGCAAGACTCTTTGATTAACAAAATTAAGATTTGAATGATGATATCATGAAACTAGGGTTTTAAACACTTTAAAATACTTTAATTTGTGATTTTTGGTTATTGGGTTCCTAAGCTACTGTGTAAAATTTAGGTTTTTATGTTTTTATTTTTTTAATGTTTTAAAAGGATTAGGGTTCATAAAAATTAGGATTTAAGGTTTTAAAAGGGTTAGTGTTCATTATTTTGAATTTTGGAAGTTAAATTTGGATTTGATATTTTGGAATTTAGGGTCTCGGGTGGTGAATAATTTTTAAGAATTTGGAAATCAATTTGATAATTTATGGAATTTTATGAATTTAAACAAATAAATTAAAGTTTTTATAAGTAGAAAAGATGTTTTTTAAGGCTTTTTGAATGAAATAGAACCTACTTTAAAATTTTAAAAGAAGCAGAATTTACATCTTAGTTTTGTTGAAAAATATGTTCAATTAGAGTTTTAAGATTTTTAAGAAGAAAAATAACAATTTTAAGCCTTTTGGAAGATAAACCAACGAAATAAGGTTTTTTTTTTTTTTTTTTGCTTTAGAAAAACTAAATTAAAGTTCAAAGGTTTTTAATTTTGATTTCATAGATTTGCTACTGTGTAAAAAGAAACAATTAAAGAAAATTAATTAACACATACCTTCTTTTGATGATTTCTCCAAAAACAATTCTTCTTGGATGAACTATCTCCAAAGACAAGCTATTTTTGCCTTTGAATCCTCTAAATCGTGCTACTGCTGTTCCAGAAAAAAGTTGAATTGAATTTCTTCTTTTCCTTCCTTGATTTGGTTTCAAATTTTCCAAACTCCTCTTGGATTTTTGCCTCCCCTTTTTAAATTGTCTTTGGTCATTATTTATAGTGGTTTGAGGTTGTTTATTCCTAATTAGTTAAGGTAAGTAATATTAATAAAAAAAAAGAAACCAAATAAGGATTTAAGGTTTTATGTTTTATTAAGTAATGGAATTAAAATAAATTAGGGTTTTATGTTTTAAAGGGTTGGCAAGACTCTTTGATTAACAAAATTAAGATTTGAATGATGATATCATGAAACTAGGGTTTTAAACACTTTAAAATACTTTAATTTGTGATTTTTGGTTATTGGGTTCCTAAGCTACTGTGTAAAATTTAGGTTTTTATGTTTTTATTTTTTTAATGTTTTAAAAGGATTAGGGTTCATAAAAATTAGGATTTAAGGTTTTAAAAGGGTTAGTGTTCATTATTTTGAATTTTGGAAGTTAAATTTGGATTTGATATTTTGGAATTTAGGGTCTCGGGTGGTGAATAATTTTTAAGAATTTGGAAATCAATTTGATAATTTATGGAATTTTATGAATTTAAACAAATAAATTAAAGTTTTTATAAGTAGAAAAGATGTTTTTTAAGGCTTTTTGAATGAAATCGAACCTACTTTAAAATTTTAAAAGAAGCAGAATTTACATCTTAGTTTTGTTGAAAAATATGTTCAATTAGAGTTTTAAGATTTTTAAGAAGAAAAAATAACAATTTTAAGCCTTTTGGAAGATAAACCAACGAAATAAGGTTTTTTTTTTTTTTTTTTTTTTGCTTTAGAAAAACTAAATTAAAGTTCAAAGGTTTTTAATTTTGATTTCATAGATTTGCTACTGTGTAAAAAAAAAACAATTAAAGAAAATTAATTAACACATACCTTCTTTTGATGATTTCTCCAAAAACAATTCTTCTTGGATGAACTAGCTCCAAAGACAAGCTATTTTTGCCTTTCAATCCTCTAAATCATGCTACTGCTGTTCCAGAAAAAAGTTGAATTGAATTTCTTCTTTTCCTTCCTTGATTTGGTTTCAAATTTTCCAAACTCCTCTTGGATTTTTGCCTCCCCTTTTTAAATTGTCTTTGGTCATTATTTATAGTGGTTTGAGGTTGTTTATTCCTAATTAGTTAAGGTAAGTAATATTAATAAAAAAAAAAAGAAACCAAAACCTAATTGGATTAGGTTTCAAAAAATTTACGTCGAAAAATTTGCGCTGCCGAAAAATATTCTGCCGCAGAAATCTGCAACAGCAAACGCGAAGTGGGCCCGTAAGCTATTTCGCAGGCTAAAAATCAAAAAATAAAAATAAAAATAAAAATCAGAGTCGAAAAAATCGGCGACGAAAAAATCATCGCACGGGCCCATGGGCATTTTGCCCGCAGAAAATTTCTGCGTGCGAAATAGCATAGTTATTTCTCCCACGGAAATTTCCTGCGGGCGAAATGCCCATGGGCCCGCGCGATGATTTTTTCGTCGCCAATTTTTTTGACTCCGATTTTTATTTTTATTTTTATTTTTTGATTTTTATTTATTTATTTCTATTTTTTATTAAAAAAATTAGATACTAAAGCAAAAAATATTTAATAAAAAATATTTTGGACCAATTAGACAACAAAAATCATTTTAGACTAAATAAAATATATTGGACAGGATTGGGTAAAAAATTAAGGGTCTACAGTTTTACCCCTGTTTGAATGATCTGAAACCTTAGTGAAAGAGAGTGAAAAGCAATAAGACTTAATTTTTGATGAAACGGTTGAGGTTTTGGGTTCTGGACCCGGTTCGAGTTCTGGACTCAAGGATAATTCTAGGTTCTGAACCTAAGGAAAATTTGGGTTCTGCACCCGGTTCAAGTTCTGGACTCAAGGATAATTCCAGGTTCTGGACCTAAGGAAAATTTGTGTTCTGGACCCAGTTTGAGTTCTGGACTCAAGGATAATTCTAGGTTCTCGACCTAAAGAAAATTTGGGTTCTGGACTCAAGGATAATTCTAGGTTCTGGACCCAGTTCGAGTTCTGGACTCAAGGGAGATTCTAGGTTCTGGACCTAAGGAAAATTTGGGTTCTGGACTCGGTTCTAGTTCTGGACTCAATGATAATTCTAGGTTCTGGACCTAAGGAAAATTTGGGTTTTGGACCCGATATTGGGTACTTGGACCCTAGATTGATTTGATTTGGGTACTTGGACCCGAGATTGATTTGATTTGGGTACTTGGACCCGAGATTAATTTAATTTGGGTACTTGGACCCGAGATTAATTTAATTTGGGTACTTGGACCCGAGATTGGGTACTTGGACCCGGGATTGGGTACTTGGACCCGAGAATGGGTGCTTGGACCTGAGATTGAGTTTGACTGACCTTTTATCATTTGAGAAGTCTGACTACTCCGGCTGTTTTATGCATTGTGATTCTTCACCATCAAAATGGAT
The DNA here is from genome assembly GCA_947685225.1 of Garcia nutans. Lineage (NCBI taxonomy): Eukaryota > Viridiplantae > Streptophyta > Magnoliopsida > Malpighiales > Euphorbiaceae > Garcia > Garcia nutans. The sequence continues at coordinate 10,331,217 of CANTUV010000033.1, read as the reverse complement.
CTTCACCCTTTGAGATCGGGTGTTCACCCTTAAAAATGGATCTTCATCCTTTGAGATTGGGTCTTCACCCTTAAAAATGGATCTTCATCCTTTGAGATCGGGTCTTCACCCTTGAAAATGGATCTTCATCCTTTGAGATCGGGTCTTCACCCTTGAAAATCGATCTTCATCCTTTGAGATCGGGTCTTTACCCTTGAACATCGATCTTCATCCTTTTAGATCGGGTCTTCACCCTTGAAAATGGATCTTCATCCTTTGAGATCGGGTCTTCACCCTTGATCTTCACCCGTTGAGATCGGGTCTTCACCCTTGAAAATGGATCTTCATCCTTTGAGATCGGGTCTTCTTTATTCTTTGAAGATGGGAGTGACACGGCCAGTGGCTTGGCCGTGGCCCCTGGGTGTGTCAGCTTCTATGTTTTTTCTTTGGTTCTTCTTTATTCTTGGCTTAGGATGGGACACAGCCAAGCTTGTGGCCATGTCGCCTGCCAGTGGCTTGGCCGTGTCGCCTGCCAGTGTCACCTACTGCTTCCCTTCTCTCTTTGCTTGGTCTTTCTTGGCTTTGCCCTTTAGGTGAGACACGGCCAGTGGCTTGGCCGTGTCTCCTGCCCATGTCATGTTCTGCCACGATTTCCTTTGAGGTGACATGGCCAAGCTTGATTTGGCTTGGCCATGCCTTGCTTGATCCATGTTTTCCTTTTTTTGATCTTCCAAGGGAGTTTTTGCACTTTAACCACTTTTCCCTTGCAACTGCTTTTTCTTTTTTCTCCAATTTTGATTGGATCTTATATCCTCTCCTTGCCCCCTGAAGGATTTTTTCTTTCATGCAAGCTTTGATTGATGTTTTTCTTGTCTAGTTCTTTGCATAAGCACGCATTTCTTCTCTTTGCAAAGTGACTGGGGCTTCCACAAGCGAATAGGCTTTCCATGCCCCCTTGATTCAATATCTTCTTTTGATTCTTTAATTCACAGGGTGTTTTCTGTTCATTAGGACAAGAAAGTGTGATGTAATATGTTCATGTATGCATGATATGCATGAATAATACTTACAGTCATTCCATCGACTCACAGACTGAGGTGATTAGCAAAAGTGTTCTCATTGGTTCCTTTTTGACGCTCGTTCAAGTCTCACATTGAAATGATCAAAAGCTTTGCATTTGGCTTTTTATCTTCAAGATGTTGAAAACATGAGTGGTGGAGACCCTAAGCAGCAGAGTCAGGGATGTATCCATTTCAAACTATGTTTCAGCTTGTCAGTTGGTAGTTTCTTCGTGACCTTACCAATAATCAATTCAACATACTTCCCTTAACTTGAAGGCTTTGTATGACAAAAAACTTTTTTTTATTTATTTTGATTTTGAAATCAAATGTTGGCTTTGCCAAATCGATGTCAATGTACCTCAGGACTTGATTTTTCCAAATTAATATATCTATAACATGACAACCCTAGTTATCGCTCGGGAATCATTTCTATTTAAGCAATAACTGTTGCACTTCAGATAGGCACATACACATTGCTTGGCCAAAGGTCTCATTTAAGTTTAAATATTGTCTATCTCATATGCATGCTTATCCAAACTATCTCCACTAATAGACTCTACCTACCAAGAGAGATCAACATGTCTTTGATAGGCTTGAAACGGGGTCTATAAGGGACATGGGTTAAAGTGGAGGCCATTTTGAGATTGGAGCTGGTGTGACACAATGGGCAAACCCTCACACTACAAATTTCTCGTTGGAACTTTAGACAGTTGGGAGCAATCCTTCTAGACTCCAAATTCCTTCTATCTTCTTGGCATTAATCTGGATCTTGATTAGGACAGTTTTTGCCCTTGCAAAAAGTTTAAGACCCAAATCTGTTTCTTTTCTTCTTTTCCCTTTTTTCCTCTTTATTTTTCTTACTCTTCCCTTTTCTTTCTCTTTCCTTACTCTTCCCTTTCTTTTATCATTTTGTCCTTCTTTCTTGTAGGACTATCAAGTATAGAACTTTCAAGAACTGGATGGTCTTCCTTCTTTTTCTTTGATTTTGATTGAATCTTTGGTTGTGTTGGGACCAATTCAAGTCAATCCATAAATGGAAGCCTTTTGTTGTCTTAGGTAAAAGAGAACTCAGTTGGCTTTTTGAACCACCTTTTTAGATTTTATCTTTCTTCCTTCTCTTTTTTTTTTGTTTTTCTTTTGTTTTTCTTTTGTTTTCTTTTTTTATTTTTTTAGCTCTAAAAAGAGTTGTCTTGGTTTGTACTAACTTAGGCTTCCAATAATGGATAAGTGGAGTAACATAAATCTTCTTTAATAGGGATAAATCATTTGTTATTCTAATGTTGATGTTGATATATTAGAGATATTAGGAAAACTTCAACTACCCTTATGGTTTTGAGAACATCAACTATCCTTATGATCTTGAGAACTTCAACTATCTTCATGGTCTTGAGAACTTCAACTATCTTCATGGTCTTGAAACTTCAACTATTCTCATGATCTTGACTAATCATTGCTTTCTTTTATCTTCTTGCCTATTCATCTTAGTAATCATAAGACTTGTCAAAAGTATCACAACAGCTCAGGGTATGTTATTGGGGTTTGTAAGCCAATAAAAAGAAAGCTAAAATTTTATGAAGGCTCAAAGGGACAACTAGGGATTGATATTTAATTGGGTGGATACTAGTTGTTGGCTAACCAAACAATGCCTAGATCATTTCTCTTTTAAATAAGCAGAGTTCAATTTCGCCTCAAAAGTTTGTCAAAGCATGTTTTAAGACTGACTAGGACCTAGACAAAGGTAATTATGCATGAGCCCTCTCTAAGTAAGCATACACAACTCAATGCTATAGAGCCATTCGCTCACCTAGTAAAGTCATTCAAGTCATGATGCATAAATATATTAATTCATGAATTATCAAGCTAGATTCCTCATTGGTCGAGCACCAAAATGAACAAAGACCAACAAAAATTTTGATGAAAGTAATTTATTCAAGCAACTTTAAATTTGAAAAACACAATAGTTCCAAAAAATTAAAGAAAGTAAGATTGAAAAGCAACATTCAAGCTAAGGAAAGTTCATTGAGTTAGGCTTCTTTTCCTTTCACATCTTCAACATTCCCATCTTGAAAAGAGGATAAAACAAAATCTTCTTCCAATCCTTTTCCCACCATAAAGGTTGCTGGTGGTGGCACTTTTCCAAATTTAGGCAAAGGGTTGTCCTTGGTATTGGGCTTATCCGGCTCGGGTAGCTTGCCACTATCAATCAAATCTTGGATCTCATGCCTTAATCGGGTACACCTATCAGTCTCATGTCCTTGAGTCTGATGAAATTGACAAAAAGCCTTAGTATCAAATTTTGGGGGGTAATGGACTAGGTAAAGGTTGAGGAGCCAATGGTTGTAACAACCCTTTCTTTTGTAGCTTATCGAAGACCCAAGACAAAGGCTTCTCTAGATCTGAAAACTGCCTTCTATTTGCTTGACCAGTTACATTAACATCAACTTCTTTTTGTGTGCTTTGATTGTTAGGCTGGTTGTTCCCTTTCTCATTCCTTCTTATTGAAAAGCGATTCTTCTCCCTTTCCCACTCTTAAATTTGTAGACTATCTTGGAGAAGATCTTTGAAATCACGGATGAGTGTATGAGACATCCTCTCATGAAGATTAGGTAACACCCCTCTCACAATCATCCTTATTTGATCGGATTCATCGGGCCTCTTCTTGAGTAAAGCTGCCTTGTTTCTCCATCGCTTCACATAGTCCATAAAATTCTCATTTGGCCTTTGTCTATTGGACTCCACTTCCATTAAAGTAACTTCTAACTCAACATTATATCTGTATTGTTGGATGAAGGCTTTGTAAAGTAGATCCCAACTCTTTTGTGTTCCATCATCTAAGGTATTGAACCAATTTTGGACAATAGGGTCCAATGAGAGCATGAAGTACCTTAGGGTTTGAGCCTTAGTAGCTCGAGCAGACTGCATGGCAGTGATATACTGCTTCACATGGAGATGAGGATTTTCGGTGCCATTGTACTTAGTAAAGAAAGGCATCTTGAATTTATAAGGGACCTCTTCATCTTGTTCAAATAGTTTGTCGATCTCAGACTTCTCTTCGGTTTTCAACTTCTTCTCAAATTTCTTTTCTAAATCAACAATCATCTTTTCAACATCGGATGTCTCGGTCTTTTCAATAATTGCCTTCTCAACAGCCTTCGGTTCTTTCTTCTTTTCTTGAACCTCTTGGTAGTATTGAGCCTAATCATCATCATCATCAATGATCACATTTTCATCATTAAAAGCTGCTTCATCAATTTTAGCCTTCCCCTTGACTTTCTTGGTGCTAGCAGATGCTTCGGCATTGTTTCCTAAAATTGCGGCTAGTTGATTCTTTATGGTCTCAACCATGGCCTCTTTTATTTCTTCCATCTTGCCCTTGAGGACCTCATCCACCATTCTTTGGATTTGTTCGGGTTCCATTGTTTTTGGTGAGCAAGTGATTGAGTCGTTGCTAGACACTTCGTCTCCGACGTAAGTCAGATTTTCGTAAGCTTTTGAACTTTCATAATCTAGGGCTGTGAGCCAGAGAGGACAATGATATGAGATGCAAATGTATGCATGTATGCAGGTATGCACAAACAATCAACAAATAAAAATAGGACATTCCTTCCAACCTTATAACATCCATACATGAATGGCGAGTCTCTTTTCCTAGGTCTATGGTTAACAAAATACCAACATGGGGTGTCTTGCTTTCGAATAATTTCCTCGGACGTTTCAACCAATAGTTGTATTTTCGAAAATGGAAATCAATCCATGATAATTTCAATTAATTAGGTTTTAATCCATTTATCCAACTAAAGTAGCTTTTATGCTATGCTGGATTAAAATGAAATTAAGAGGTTTATTATAAATAGATTTCTCACTTGAAAAAGGTAACTAATGATTCATGCCAAAAACAAGCCCATGGTTAATTTATTCTTAGTGTAAACTAGGCCCACAATTGATTTTTGGTATTTCATAATTGACCTAAATATTTTTGCAAGCTCTTTGTAAGAAAATGTTGGGTGAAAATAGTTTTGTTTCTAAGCTCATTGTAAAAGATTTTAGAAAAATGGATTTTGGGCTTAGTATTTGGGCCATGGGACAAAGAATTTATTTATTTATTTTTTAGAAAAGTATTATGTCTAAAGACCATCTTGAAAGATTTTAAAAATAGTTTTGGTCTTTTGGATTTTAGAGAAAAGTTTATTTTGAGCTTACAATATACTTCGGTCATATTAGAAAAAAGAACAAACCAAATAAGGCATGATTTAGACTAAGATAAACTAAGCACAATCAACACAACATGCATTTGGGGTAAAACCTAAGGAAAGTAACTAGGCCAATTACATGAGCTTTAGTCTTTGGGTTAAAAGGCTTAGGTTCCCATAGCAAGTATATACCAATTGGTATGAGGCTATGAGTGGTTATGCCATGCTCGATCTCCATACCTTGAGTGAAAGTATGGTATCCCTTACATAACATAACACGGGTAACACGGGCGTCCTAACTCATGCACACAATGCAATCTAATATGATGCAATAGATAATATCATTATAAGAAAGAAAAGAATAATATAAAGACCAATAGAATCAACTTCTCTTATCCCCAGTGGAGTCGCCACTGTGAGTAGGGATTTTCGCCCCCACTCCCGGTGGAATGGTTCTTGCGACTTCGGTACTGTTTAGGCTCGGGGCCTTAGAGAACACGGACCTAAGTCTGGAGAAAAATGGAGTTGCCACCCAGATGGACCGGGAAAAAGAAAGGGGTGGATGACTCGATTCCTAAGGAATCCCCAACCCCTTAATGGGTTTAGAAAGTTGGGTACATGTGGGGAAGGTGAGAAATGGCCCAGCACCCCCACAACGCCCGGTTCATTGGAACCGGCCTCCTTTATAGGTCTTAATATTATAAAATTCTTAAATATAACAATATTATCCATATTATACACGATAATTAAAGAAAGCATCAATATATTAAAATCAAAGCAATGTCCAAACAAAGCAAATAAATGGACACCCATCCAAGGATGGAAACATGTCCTTACATCACATGCCTAAATAGGACACCCACTAAAAGGTAGAAACATGCCCTTTACATAGGTTCTAAAATAGAAAAGCAAATTAAATTACATGATGTTTAACTAATGAGGTACCCACCAAGTGGAAACATACCTCTTACAACTTTTGGAAATCTAAATTAATTGATAAAAGTAAATAATCATTCATCATAAATAAATCATTCATCAAAGCTATTAATCAAAATAGAAAATAAACATCCATCCATGATAAATTAAATAAATCAAGTATTTAAATTAAATAAATTAAAGCATAAGAAATAAATCAAAGCATAATCAAGTATGGAATTGAATAAAGCAAATAAAAGTCCAATTATGGCTACTGTGACTTTTTATGGAATTAAAATAAATTAGGGTTTTATGTTTTAAAGGGTTGGTAAGACTCTTTGATTAACAAAATTAAGGTTTGAATGATGATATCATGAAATTAGGGTTTTAAACACTTTAAAATACTTTAATTTGTAATTTTTGGTTATTGGGTTCCTAAGCTACTGTGTATGTAACATCCCGAATTCCAGATTGGTAAGAAACAGACATAGAGGATATGATTTAGGCTTAGAATAAAGGAGTTTAGAACATGACCTATAACTTGAGCTCGAATTTCATCCAAGTTAATGATAGAATTAGAGAGTCTCAAAGAATACTTAATTGTTTATTTGTGTCTTAGATAGATGTTTAACTTAAAATTACTCAATTTGGAGTTGTACAGAATAAGATATGATGGATTTAGTAGACAATGTGCAAGCTACCTCAGGACAGCATAGTAGGCTTGATTTCAAAGGACCATCAAAAATCAGATATAGCTCGGATCGATCTAAAATTATGACACAATATATCCCCGGATGTCTAGTTTCAGTGGGAATAATAATTACGTAATTTGGAGTTGTGAGTGAAAAGATATTAATAAAGAAAGACAGCAAGGTCAGGAAGGGATATCAAAAGGACCTAAGTGGAAATTTCTCAAAAGTTAGGGGCAACTATGTAAACTTAAAAATTAAGTGTCGGAAGTTCTTAATAGTGCCCATATACGACCACGGAAGAATATTCTCCAGATTAATCGGGTCAAAACCGTGGGTTTCAATTTTTCCCGAAAACGCACGGTTTAAAAGTTACAATCGATTAATCGTTGGAGGGTATTTTGATATTTTCACACCCTAGACTATAAAATTACAGCACAAGAAAGTTGAGGGGGTCAAAATATGAATAAAAGGAAGCCTAAGGGCTTGCCAAATAAATAAGATAAAAGAAGGAGGCAAGTGGGCCAATCATAAGTAGCCATTTAGCATTTATTAAAAGAAGAAAAGAAAAAGAGATGGACAAATGGCCCTAAGGCATTCATCCACCCCAAAAGTGGATCATAATTAGCCATATAGCATTTATTAAAAGAAGAAGGCAAGTGGACCAATTAAAAGTGGCCATTTTTGCTATAAGGTGTACCAATTAGAAGAAGGTAAAATGACCAATTAAAAGTGGCCATTTTTGCTATAAGGTGTACCAATTAGAAGAAGGTAAATGGACCAATTAAAAGTGGCCATTTTTGCTATAAGGTGTACCAATTAGAAGAAGGCAAATGGACCAATTAAAAGTATCCATTTTTGCTATAAGGTGTACCAATTGGAAGAAGGTAAATGGACCAATTAAAAGTTGCCATTTTTGCTATAAGGTGTACCAATTAGAAGAAGGCAAATGGACCAATTAAAAGTAGCCATTTTTGCTATAAGGTGTACCAATTGGAAGAAGGCAAATGGACCAATTAAAAGTGGCCATTTTTGCTATAAGGTGTACCAATTGGAAGTCAACATCTATTCACCACTTATGGCTTCCATTTGGATCAAAATAAGCTAAGGAAAGAAAGTATAAAAGCCCCTCTTGCATGGTGAATTCATCCAAACCATAAGAGAAGGAAGAAGGAGGTATTTTTCCTAAGTTTAAGGCTTTTGATTTAAAGAGTTTGGTGACAAACAAGATTATAAGGAAATCAAGGAGACAAGGAAGGAAAGGAAGTGATATAGAATAAGGACTAAGGAAAAGCAAGGTTTGGTACTTTAACATAAAAGAAATTTTATTTTTACAAACTTTTGTTCATATGGTATATATATGCGTGTATATGGTATATATGTGAATACATATGATTCATATGTGAGTATATGTGGTATTTGTGAGAGGATATACTATAAATACATGGAGAATATGTGGTATATATATATGAAGTGAATGTGTATATATGAAATGTTATATATGCTCTACTCGGTAAATGAGTAAAACCGATCTGGAATGGGGATTATATCGTGTGAGGTCAAGATCATGGCAACTAGTCGTGTAAGACTAAGACCACGTAGTTATATCATGTGAGACCAAGACCATGGCAATTAGTCGTGTGAGGTCAAGACCACGCAGTTATATCGTGTGAGACCAAGACCATGGCAATTAGTCGTGTGAGGTCAAGACCACGCAGTCATATCGTGTGAGACCAAGACCATGGCAATTAGTCATGTGAGGTCAAGACCACGCATAACTCTATACGAGGCCTCATTCCGAGATCGGTGTATTCATAATTACCTTATGGAGCGAAATGATAAAATGATAATAACTGAATATATGACATGTTCATTGCTTTTAAAAGTGCATTATGTTTTTATTATTTATTTTTCGTAATTAGTTAAAGTACCCACTAAGCAATGCTTAGCGAGTTTAGTTTCTTCTAAACTCGTAGGTTATTAGCAAGGAGCTAGTAGCGAGCAGAAGAGTCCTGCGATCTGCCGATCATTAACAAGCTTAAGTGGTGCTCTTCATTTTGTATTTTGGTATTAGAAAGTGGCATGTACTTATTTGAACAATACAAAGAGATAACTTGATGTACATGTAAATCTAGTAATGTATAATAACTGTATGGTTTTGAATTGAGTTGGGTTGTGAATATAGAAGTGTGAATTCTTCTTTCAGGATTTGTAGTTGAGGTTATAAGGGTGGATTATTGGGAGTGTGCTTGTATTGAATTGTGAAATAAAATGTTTTTCAAAAATAAGAAAAATTAGTTTTGTCGACACTTGGGACCACCATTTTTAGGGGAGGTTATGGCAAAATTTTTTTTAAAATATGCACTTAAAATTGGCTAAGTAAAATATTAAGACACAACCACCATGAGATAACAGTCCATCTTGGTCTATAAACGTAGGCTAAGATGGGGTGTTACAGTGTAAAATTTAGGTTTTTATGTTTTTATTTGTTTTAATGTTTTAAAAGGATTAGGGTTCATAAAAATTAGGGTTTAAGGTTTTAAAAGGGTTAGTGTTCATTATTTTGAATTTTGGAAGTTGAATTTGGATTTGATATTTTGGAATTTAGGGTCTCGGGTGGTGAATAATTTTTAAGAATTTGGAAATCAATTTGATAATTTATGGAATTTAATGAATTTAAACAAATAAATTAAAGTTTTTATAAGTAGAAAAGATGTTTTTTAAGGCGTTTTGAATGAAATAGAACCTACTTTAAAATTTTAAAAAAAGCAGAATTTACATCTTAGTTTTGTTGAAAAAAATAACAATTTTAAGCCTTTTGGAAGAAAATTTATGCGTGTGAAATAGCACAGTGATTTTAAGCCTGCAGGCAGAAAATTTCTGCGTATGAAATAGCACAGTGATTTCGCCCGCAGGAATTTCCTGTGGGCGAAATGCCCACGGGCCCGCGCCACGATTTTTTCGTCGCCGATTTTTTCGACCTCGATTTTTATTTTTTAATTTTTATTTGTTTATTTCTATTTTTGATTAAAAAAATTAGATACTAAAGCAAAAATTATTTAATAAAAATTATTTTGGACCAATTAGACAACAAAAATCATTTTAGACTAAATAAAACATATTGGACCGGATTGGGTAAAAAATTAAGGGTCTACAGCCTTTGAGCAAATAAAATAGTATTTGTTGAATCCACTTGTTTTAAAACCGCCTAAACCTGGCAAACCTCTATTACTATACTTAGCAGTAGAAGAAGAGTCGATGGGAGCCATACTAGCCCAAGCAGATGAGTCAGGGATTGAGTATGCAATTTACTATTTGAGTAGAAAGCTCCTACCTTATGAAATTAAGTATAGTATCATTGAAAAGACCTGTACAGCCATGGTTTGGTCTTCTAAGAAGTTACGGCATTACTTTAAATCGTATAGTGTGCAAGCAATTTCCAGGTTGGATCCAATGAAGTACTTAAGGGAGACACCCTCTTTGATTGGGAAATATGGTCGATGGTTGATAATATTAGAAGAATTTGAGATTGTGTATGTAACCAGGAAAATAATCAAAGGTAGAGCGGTGGCAGAATTACTGGCCCAACAACCATTACCAGATAGCGAAGAGGTGATCTTGGAATTTTTGGATGAACATTTAGAAGCAATTGAAGTACAAGGGTGAAAAATGTATTTTGATGGAGCAGTAAACAGGAAAGGGGTAGGTTTGGGAGTTATACTAGAATCGCCCGAAGGGAAACTTATCCCTTTAGCCAAAAAGTTGACATTTACGGACACCAATAATATGGTGGAGTACGAAGCTTGTATTTTCGGTTTGGAAACCCTAATGATTATGAAGGTGGATAAGGTGAAAGATTTTGGCGAGTCATTGCTAGTAGTATCCCAAGTAAATGGAGAGTAGGAGTTGAAAGAGGAAAAATTAAAACCATACCACCATTACCTGACCATGATGAAGAAGAACTTTAAGGAGTGTAGGTTTATACACCTATCGAGAGAAGAAAATTAGATGGCTGAGGCCCTAGCCACATTGGCTTTGGTATGGGAAAACCCTATCAGCTTATTCCTTAAGCCTCTGATCTTGACCAGTTCATCAACTCCTTGCTATGAATATGAAACAATCATGGAAATTGATACAGATCATGATGCGTGGTATGATACTATAAGGCAATTTTTGGAGGAAAGAGAATACCCGCCAGGGGCAACAAAGAAAGAAAAAAGAGCCATAAGGCGGTGGTCATTACAATACATCACATTCCATGGAGAGTTATATCGAAGATGGCCTGATGGGGTGCATTTGAGATGTTTAAGAAAGCATGAAGTGGAGCGCATCATGTCAGCGATACATGCGGGAAGTTGCAGTCCGCACATGAGTGGTTTGCCTTTAGTTAAGAAGATTATTCGATAAGATTACTACTGGTTGACCATGGAGAGAGATTGTATTGAGTTCGTAAAGAAGTGCCAACAATGTCAGATGTATGGTAACTTGAATCATATGCCTCCTGACGAATTACATTCTATGTCTTCACCCTGGCCTTTTGCCACCTGGGGTATCGACATTATAGGAGAGATACATCCAACAGCCTCAAACGGTCACCGTTTCATTGTGGCAGTAGTAGATTATTTTTCAAAATGGGTCTAAGCTGAATCCTTCAACAGGCTGGGTGCAAGCCAAATGGCTAGGTTTATTGAAAAAAACCTCATCTACAGATATGGGGTCCGCATAGTGTGATATCAGACAATGGGGTACAGTTTCAAGGAGCAGTTAAGGATTTATTCTCAAAGTACCGAATCAATCATCATAGGTCCTCTCCTTATAGACCAAAGGCTAATGGTGCAGTAGAAGCAACAAACAAGACAATTAAGCAAATTCTGTCCAAGATGACCAAGACTTACAGGGATTGGTCAGAGATGCTTCCCTTTGCTTTATGGGGATATAGGACAAGTGTGCGAACGCCTACTGGAATGACACCGTTCTCTTTAGTTTACGGGATGGAAGCAGTGTTGCCAATTGAAATAGAGATCAAGTCATTGAGAGTAGTCTTGGAAGCTGAACTGCCTAAAATGGAATGGGTAGCGAGCAGATACACACAGTTGGCTTTACTAGAAGAGAGAAGGTTAAAAGCGCTGTATCATCACCAACTATATCAAAAGAAGGTTGCTCGGGCCTATAATAGAAGGGTTAAAATCAGAAAATTCAGAGTTGGGGATTTGGTGTTGAAGCAATGTAAGCCTAATGTATCTGATCCAAGAGGGAAGTTCAGACCTAGCTGGGAAGGGCCATATGTCGTGAAATAAGTCATGAACAAAGGTGCGGTGAAGTTATCAGACATGGACAGGAACGAGTTTAGTGAGCCAGTAAGCATTGACAGGTTGAAGAGGTTTTATGTATGATATAAAAAATAGAAGAAAAAAAAGAGCTTGCTAGGTTGAAAATCCAAAAAGGGCAGCCTAGGCAAAAGTTAGAGCAGTCCGCTAGTCCCGAAAACCCGAAAGGGCGGGCTAGGCAACAATTAGGGCTAAATGAGAGAAAATTGTCAATTAGAAAACCTCAAAAGGCTAGTTGGCAACATGAGTGATCTTGTGTATGCTAGCTTTATGTTTGGTTGTTCCCTAATTTAATAAAACAGAATTAATGTTAAAATTGTTATATGTGCACTATTATAAGTATTTGACCAGATATAGATGAAATAAATAAATACAATAGCAAAAGGTGATGACAAATTTTAAATGGAAAAGAAGCATCTTTTATTACTTTAATTATTTTTTCATCCTAACAATACATTTTCTGAATTGACAAATGTAAAATCTATGGCAGTCGATAAATGTAACGTGCAGGCCAGCTCCATACTGGCGGCCAAGTAGGCGAGGATCATAGCATGTACCTTGACGAAGAGCAGCAAAAGGAACATACATCAAGTATGTTCGCATGGTGATACGAGAAATCTTCCACCAAGGTATCAACCAACGGATATTGACTTCAGAGCGTGAGTGGATCCAGTCAACCCAGTCAGCATATGAGTAAGCAGGATGGAGTAGTTTCCTAGCAGAATGATGATGTGGCAAATGTCTGGAAAATCCATGGATGGAGTATCAAGCAAGAAAAGACACTCCTGAAGCCAAATCTGTGAAGAAAGAATTAAATTAAAAAAAGCCCGCTAAGTTGAAAACCCGCAAGGGCAGCTTAGGCAAAATTTAGGATAGCTCGCTAGTTCCAAAAACCCACATGGGCGGACTAGGCAAAAATTGGAGCAATAAAAAATATATAACAAAAAAATAAAGAGGTCAGGTAAGTTGAAAACCCACGAGGGCAGCTTAGGTAAAAATTAGGACAGCTCGCTAGTTCCGAAAATCCATACGGGCGGACTAGGAAAAAATTAGAGCAATAAAAAAAAGAAAAAAGAAAACCTAAATTGAAAACTCGAAAGGGCTGTTTAGGTAATTGCTTGAAGTAGCAACGGACTCCCAGTCAGTCTCTTTGACAATCCTGATTTAAGTTGGTCTAACCCAACTAAAGTCTCGGCTAAAATCATAGGTACCAGCGATAAGCCTCCTTCCATTTGGTCCATAATATCCAATACCCGTGGATCAATATCGCCATCGGAAGAAACAAGTAAGAATTGGCCGAGCAAGCAAAAACAAAGCATGTGTCCCCATGCCTTAGTAGGAGTCAAATGAGAGAGACAAAAATCAATCAAGGGGGCAAGTAGAATTTTTTCACCTTTCATCATCTAAAGAACTTTGGGTTTTGGAATTTGAAATAACATCTGCATCTTCTATTGAGTTTTGGAAACCAATGTGGGTAATGCCATTTGTTGATTATTTGGATATCCAAGGATGGCCTCAAATTCTTCATTTAAGGGACATATTTCAAAGCCATTAATTTTAAATACCCTGGAATCCGTATCCCAAAAGGAATCCACGACATGTAAGAAAGAGTGGTCTAATTTAACATTTTGAAAACATTTTAAAACATCAAGTTTTGACCACGAAATTTGCTTCCAATGAATGGCATCCATAATCTTAAATAGAATTTTTATCTTCTTTAAATGATGTTCGGTCATTGTTGATGAATGAAGGAAAATCAAAATTGTTAAAGGAGTTTTTACGTTTGAAATGGAAAATATTTTGGCTTCTGTATTAAATGAGGCATGAAAGGTGATTTATATAGAGGAAATAACCTTTTCCAAAGGTGATGAGGAAAAGGTGATTGGAAAGAATAAGACCATATGGCATAAGGAAAGGAATTAGCAACGAATTTCCTTTACCACGTTGGAATTGGTTTTAGCAAATGGTGCGGCTGTGAAGAGGAAGTTGTGATGCACTGTTTATGATGTGATAAAAAAAAAGTGGTGCAGTAAAAAAAAAGATATAGTAAAGATGGAAATTGTATTTTTTCATTATTGTACAATATTTTACAATTGCTATAATATTTATACATCACTAAGAGGGTGGTGGTAGGTCATCAAATAAAGCCCTAAAAAATTCATCGCCTATTGGAGGAGGGGGCAAATCACTCGTCCCGAGTCCGCATAAAGCGGGAGCACCAAAATCCGACAAATTACTCATCCCGTGAACACCTGACGCAGGAGCACCAAAATCCCTATTACCTTGAAGTTTCGATCCGTCACGGTCCTCATCAAAAGCAAACAAAAGGATCTCATGGTCATCAGTCTGGGGGCCTCTTGATGAAGAAGCACCAGGATCCCTCATCTCCTGAAATCGGAAGTCTCAAAAATATTGTTCGGATTGATGGTATAAATTTTCAAAATGAGAAGCCTGCTGACGACTTACAGCCAACTCTTCTTGAAGTTTCCTATTTTGTTCTTCAAGCATCCGCTGTGAGCCAAAAAGGAAAAAGGTAAAAGCATACATAATCATGCATACATTTAACATAAATTACATTGAAATAAGGAACGTACCAGGTAATTCAAATCAATACCCTGCGGATGAGATGACATATCTGGCGAGCTAGAACAAGCAAATGAAGGGCAATAAAGGAAGGTGCAGCCTCATGATCAAATGAGCCAACAGCCTGTGACAATCATTAAAGAATCAAAAAGATGAAGCAGTTGCAAAGGAAAAATGGTAAAAGTTTTACCTGAGAAGTACTAGCCCCGAGATGTGGAACAGACTCTCTTACATCTCCGTGATGTTCCTCTTCATCTCTATCCTCATTTTCTTCGGGAATCTCTCGCACACCAACAGGAGATACATCAAAGTTTAAAAGCCTCCTTTGAATAAAATGGGCATAAAATGCACCGGGTAAATGAAGAAATGACTCAACACCATAACCATACCGGGCCAGCCACCATGCATCCTCCTGCATCGACATAATATTCAAAGTATATTTTGGGATATGCATCGGGACCCTCCGCTGCACTAGACCGAGAAACCACTCATAAACTCTCTCTCCGTGAAACCAGCCACTAGACACTGGGCCGGTGATGACTTGGCAAGAATGTTGGAAAGATAGTGCAGCCCTCATCAAAGGAGACCAATTTGTCCGCTCTTTTGGGCTCCACCAGGCCAAATTCACCTGCAAAATAACATAAGGTAAGTAAAATTTTCACATAAAATTTAAAGCATACTAATGTTATTTTACCTGATCCCAGGTTAAGAGGCTCAACACAAATTGATGAGTATGCACATGGTGAGAGCTGGGAACGTCCACACGATTGGACAACCAGAAATTTAATCTCGGATACCCGACTCTCTCTCAAAAAATACCGGGTACCCTCATGAGGTTGTGTTTATAAGCCCATGCCTACAATAACAATAAGGATCACATTCATGCAAAGAAAAGAGAGAAAATGACATTGGTAGAAGAAGAATACCTCGACAACTGCCATCAAGTAGACAAAAGACTTCTTATTTCGACAAAGTTTATCAAGACCATGGTAAAGACATGCGAGACCAGCTTCACCCCAGCCAGAAGATGGTACCATTCTGAAATAAGAAAGGGCACTCAACACTGACAAGTGGATGGAGGATTCAGTGCTGCCTAAGATGGTCGACCCAAGCATATATAACAAAAATCCTCGAGCATACTGTTCGGCCGTGTCTCTGCCAACCCGTCCTTCGTAGTTCATCCAATAACTACGAATTGGCTCGATTTTTATCTTAAAAGGCCCTTTATATGATGTTTCTATGCCAATTAATTCCTGAATTTCTTCAAATGTTAAAATATCATTGGTCAGAGGAACTGGAACACCATCATATCGAAGGCCGGTTATAGCAGTAAAATCTACTGAACCAATTGTCATCTCTCCAATGGGCAAGTGAAAAGTGTGGGTTGTGTCCAACCATCGCACTGCAAGCACCTGGACAACGCTCTAGTCTATTTGGTATTCCTCGGATGGCAATTATAAGATGAATTGCTCAAAGCTGCAATCTCGGATAATCCGCCTTACCCGATAAGGCACTACATCGTACCATTGTCGGGCTTTGTAAATACACCCTCTTGCCCAAACAACGCAACGATCATGGTAATACAAAGCCAGGTAAGTTAATACCAGACAAGTGCATATTATTCTATATGCTTAAATTAATTTATTTTTCCTAAAAAAGAATAATAATATAAAATAAAAATAAAAATAAAAATAAAAGGCAAACACAATAATAATAAAAGAGCATAATATAAAAACATATATAAAAATAATAATAAATAATAACAGAAAATAAAATAATAAAACAAAAACAATAAAACAAAAATAAATAACAGACAAAGAAAAAATAATAATAATTAAAAGTAAAATTTAAAAAAAAAGAAAAAAAACACATAAACGAAAAATCAAGAGAAAAGAAAAAATAATTACCGCGCTCTTTTGGTTTGAACTTCGGTGAAGCGGCATCCCGACTAGCATATCTATATTTCCATCTTCATGATGCCTAATAAACTCCAATAACTCGGCATTAGAATGAGTCCTTGACCTTGAAGCATGCAATTTTTTTTTTTTGAAAACTATGTGCTAAATTTGAAAGAATTTGAGAGAATTATAGAAATTGAGAAACTTTGTTGTGAATCAAATGAAGGATTCGTGGGTTTTTATAGAGAAATGGCAAGGAAAAAACAAAATTCAAAAGTAGGTTTTACAGTTCATGAATAGTATTTTTTACTATGCATAAATAGTAATTTTTACTATTTATAAATAGTAAATTAATATTTATAAATAGTACAATTACTATTTCCATTAGTAAATACTATTTACAAATAGTAAGTTACTATTTATAAATAGTAAACAGTGCATTAACAATGACTACACAGTAAATAAACAGTAAATTCAATTATTCAATTTAATCATTCAACTGCTTGCGTGTATATAAATGTTTTTACACGCAGGAGTCAAGGAGAAGACATGTGCATAAAAATTAGTCAAACTTTTTGAAACCAAAAACTTATTTTTGCAGATAATTAAATCTTTATTAGCTCGGGTCAAGAACCCAAATTTTTTTGAGGTCCAGAACCTATAATCTCTTCTAAGTCCAGAACTTAGCTCGGGTCCAGAACCCAAATTTTTCTTAGGTCCAGAACCTAGAATCTCTTCTAAGTCCAGAACTTAGCTCGGGTCCAAAACCAAAATTACCCTTACGTCCAGAACCTAGAATCTCTTTTAAGTCCATAACTTAGCTCGGGTCCAGAACCCAAATTTTTCTTAGGTCCAGAACCTAGAATCTCTTTTAAGTCTAGAACTTAGCTCAGGTCCAGAACCCAAATTACCATTAGGTCCAGAACCTAGAGTCTCTTTTAAGTCCAGAACTTAGCTCGGGTCCAGAACCCAAATTACCCTCAGGTCCAGAACCTAGAATCTCTTCTAAGTCCAGAACTTAGCTCGGGTCTAGAACCCAAATTACCCTCAGGTCCAGAACCTAGAATCTCTTCTAAGTCCAGAACTTAGCTCGGGTCCAGAACCCAAATTACCCTCAGGTCCAGAACCTAGAATCTCTTTTAAGTCTAGAACTTAGCTCGGGTCCAGAACCCAAATTTTTCTTAGGTCCAGAACCTAGAATTTTCTTTTAAGTCCAAGAACTTAGCTCGGGTCCAGAACTCAAATTATCCTTAGGTCCAGAACCAATAATTTATTTCTAAGTCCAAGAACTTAGCTCGGGTCCAGAACCCAAATTACCCTTAGGTCCAGAACCTAGAATCTCTTTTAAGTCCAGAACTTAACTTGGGTCCAGAACCCAAATTATCCTTAGGTCCAAAACCTGGAATCTTTCCTAAGTCCACAACTCGAATCGGGTCCAGAACCTAATTTTTCCTTAGTTCCAGGACCTAGAAATATCCTTGAGTCCAGAACTCGAACCGAGTCCAGAACCCAAGACCTCAACCATCTCAAAAATTAAGTCTTATTGCTTTTCACTCTCTTTCACTAAAGTCTAAGATCATTCAAGCAGAGGGCAAATTGTAGACCCTTAATTTTTGACTAAGTTCGGTCCAATATATTTTAATTAGACCAAAATAATTTTTGTTATCTTAATTAAATAATTTTTGCTTTAGTATCTAATTTTTATTAATAAAAAATAAAAATAAACAAATAAAAATCAAAAAAAAATCGGCGACGAAAAAATCATCGCTGAAAACTAGCGCGGGACGAATGGTCGTGGGCCATTTCGCCCGCAGTAGTTTCCTGCGGGCGAAATGGCCAGCAGGCTCGTTCTCACTTGCTGCTGCAGCAGCTTTTTTGCCAGTGCATTTTTTCCACAGAAGTTTTTTTTCTCCACCAAAATTTTTCCGACGCAAATTTTTCCAAAACCTAATGCAATTAGGTTTTGGTTTCCTTTTCTTAATCAATATTAGCTTCCGTGAATAACTAGGATTAACCAAAAAATTCTTTTATAAATAATACCAAAAACAACACAAAAGGAGGAGAAATTGAGGAAGAATTTGGGACGAAAATTTGGAGAAAAATTGAGACCGAAACTAAGTAGGAAAGGCAGTGAGTCAATATGATTTCTTTTTTTGAGAGTAGACAACAATTTAATCCATCAAAGGCAGCAAAGCTTGTCTTTGTTTTTGTTCATCCAAGAAGTAATTTTTGGTGTAACCTACGAACAAAAGTTTGAATTCTTAATTTCTTTTTGTTTCTTACAGTAGCTTCGTCCTTTATTTAATTCATAAGATTACACACTCAAAACCTCAATCTTTGAAGATGTAATAACTTGATCTTTGTTTCCATAAACCTTAAAAGAATTCCTCTATTTCTAGATACCTTTAAAAACTTTAATCCATTTCTTTGTTTTTGCAGAAAAAACCTTAAATTGTTCTAAAACACTAAAAATCATCCTTCTGTTTCCCTAAAACCTCAAAAACCTAATTTATTCCTTCTATCCCCCAAAAACCCTAAATTGTCTCTTTTGTTTTTATAAACTTTAAATCATTTTCTCTATTTTCAAAAAACCTAAATTACTTTTTCTGTTTCTTCAAAATATCTAAACCTTAATCTGTTTTCCAATTTTTCAAAACCTTAAAACCCTAAACTTCAGTTTACAGCTTCTAAAAATCACATAAAGTTTTATTAGACTATAGATTGTTTTCTCAAACTCTAAAATAAAATACATTCTCTGAAACCCTAATTCAACTCCAAAACCCAAAACAATGAATCCTAACTCCCTTAAAACCTAAACCTTAAAGTTTTCTAAACCCTAATCCTTTAGAACTTTAAAACAATATAAATCTAATTCTACACAGTAAGCTTAGGAAACACAATCCAGTGACCATAAATCATAAATCTAAATTTTTTAAAGTGTCCAAAACTTAATTTCATGATTATACATCTCAAACCCTAATTTGGTGAATCAAAGAACTTTACCAACTTTTTAAATCATAAAACTTTTGCTCTATTTCAATTCCATTAAAACTCACAGTAGCTTAAACTCATGAATTCCCAAAACCCTAAACACATTGAATAAAGAAACTTAAATAGAAACAGTAGCCCTAATTTGAATCTTTATTTGCCTTATTCAATTCTATATTTGACTAGGCTTTAATTTATTTTATATGCTTTAATTTATTTAAGTTCAATGTTTGGTTTATTTAATTTATCATGGATGGATGTTTACTTTCTATTGATATTTAATACCTTTGATAAATGATTTATTTATGATGAATGGTTATTTAGTTTTATCGATTTATTTAGATTTCCAAATGTTGTAAGAGGTATGTTTACACTTGGTGGGTACCTCATTAGTTAAATATCTTGTAATTTAAATTGCTTTTCTATTTTAGAACCAATGTAATGGACATGTTTCTACCTTTCGGTGGGTGTCCTATTTAGGCATGGATGTAAGGGCATCTTTCCATCTTCGGACGGGTGTCCATTTACTTATTTTGCTTAGACATTGTTTTGATTTTCAATATATCGATGCTTTATTTTAATTATTGTGTGTAATATGGATAATGTTGTTATATTTAAGAATTTTATAATATTAAGACCTGTAAAGGAGGCCGGTTCCAATGAACCAGGCATTGTGGGGGTGCTGGGCCATTTCTCACCTTCCCCACACGTACCCAACTTTCCGAACCCATTAGGGGGTTGGGGATTCCTTAGGAATCGAGTCATCCACCCTTTTATTTTTTCCAGGCCCGTCCGAGTGGCGACTCCATTTTCTCCTGACTTAGGTTCGTGTTCTCTAAGGCCCCGAGCCTAAATAGTGCCGAAGTCGCAAGAACCATTCCACCGGGAGTGGGGGCAAAAATCCCCGCTCATACTATCCTCTGATGGCTGTAAGCAATCTCTGATAAAATGATATGATGACCTACATCTATAATACACTCTCGAAGTACCTCTCCACCAGTAGACACCTCTGTGTGCTTTACCACAATGAACACAAGTAGGTGGAGTAGACCTCTGAACTACTGGGGTCAGAGCACTAGCCACAGAAACTTTAGGTCTCGATCTCTGCCTCTGCTGCTATACTGACTTATCATACTGCCTCTGACTCCTACTAAACCTCAAAAAATATCCCACCTCGGCCTCTCTTCACAGATGAAGATCTTACCTCACTCTAAGTCCTCCTAGCTCTGGTTTCCTCATCTCTAGCAGCTGCTATAAGACCCTGTGCTCTCTCAACACTCCTGCCAGCTGCAACCAACTGGAAAAAATTTTGATACCGGGAACTTGCGGTAATGCACAAGATAGAGGATCTCACCCCTCCTCAAACCTTCGACACCGGCCAATCTCATCAGAAATAATCCCGCCAGCATACTGACTCTGTCAGATAAACTCTATCTCATACTCCGACACAGTCCTGGTATCCTGCTTCAAACTCAAAAACTCTATCTTCTTTGCATCTTTATACTCCCTCGAAGTATACTTCTGCTCAAACTCTCGCAGAAAATCATTGTAGGTCAAGATTGGTGGATCATCCGGGGCATGGGAACTGTCTTCCACTAATCATATGCATCCCTTTGCAGAAGAGACCTGGCATAATCAAACTTTTCTTTTGGAGTAGCCTGCAACTGGATGAACACTCTTTGGACTCTATTTAGCCACTGCTTAGTCTGTAGTACCCATAAAGCCCTCAGCTCCATACTTCCTCAACTTATCATATTGCCTCATCCGTAATTACAGCTGCCGCTGTGGTGGCGGCGACTACTGAACTGGAGCCTGCCTCAATAACTCCACCATATGTCGTTCCTAGCCCGGTGGAATCTCATCAACTGTTGGTCTCTCTGGTATAAGAGTAGGTGCCCCTCTAACTATCTCAACTCTTCCTCCATCTCTACCCTTAATAGGAGCGACACTCTTCGCACTACCCTCAACTGACTGATGTGTCTAAGATGCCATAACTACCTATATCTGCAAACATGGTAGAAAATTGTTACATCAGAGATCAGAAATTGCCAGTGCCAATGCATGTATAATATTTTAAAATCATATTCTAAAATCTCAATTTTCTTTTTCTTACAACTCACCTAGGTTGAGAATCTCAAACCTAGGCTATGATACCAAAACAAATATAGTACCCTTATACCCAATATACGTACACTACATATACCTGCTAAGAGTAATATACATATAGAGGATACAAGAATGTCACAACCTTTTTAAACAATCAAATCATTATTTATAAAATATGTATAATATAAAAACATTTAACTGATTTCATATAAATAGTCAATGAAACAATACTTGTTAAAATACACGTATATACTTCATTACCAAATATTTATCCAAAACATTTTTGATAGTTTGCAGAATATACATATTTATATACATCAAAATCAATATGTACAAAAATATGAAATATATACATGTTGGTAGTTTATCTCTAATCTTGATGTCCAACAATCAACACTGCACACACAATCTCAAGCCTAGACTCGACTCGGTCTAGCTGAACTCTCCGGCTCAACCGGATCTACCCTATCTGTAACACCCCGATACCCTATATAAGTACTATACATATACCTAGTATACATACAGTGAGTATATAAAGTATAAGGATGCTACTTTTCATTACCTTTTAAAAACCTGTAACAGAGTTTAAACCATAATACGTTAATTTAAATAACATTTACAAAATTATTATCTTTATCAAAACTTCATTTTTACATATAAATACTCTCTCATCAGAAATACATCAAAATTAAAAGTTATACATGTATGCATCACCCTCTAGTTGGTCTCAAAAAACTTTTACTCTTCTTGTGACATAACGAAAGACTTCATATCTTCCACCTATTCACCTGCGCGAATACACACCCGCGCTAAGCCCGAGAGCATAGTAGTCCAAATATAAAATATAAACATATAGTATAGAAGTATTAACCTATAACGATATATCAATTCAATGTATAATTAGTTCTTATCATATTTTCTTTTCTTTTTAATTGCATCTTTCATATATCCTAGCTAATTTCATATATGATGTACATATATACATAATATTATCACCAATCCCAATGCATCACCAATACTCAAAATCAATATATTAATACATCCATTACATATCATACCCATCATGAATCACGTTTCCAATGAAGATAACCATTATCATCAACCACAATTCATTTACATATCACACTTCATAACATTATCTTATTCACAATTCACCAATCATGATTCATTATTAATAATCACAATCAATATTTCAATACACACATTACATATCATACCAATTATGAATCACATTTCCAATGGAATCCACCATAGATCTCATTTATTTCAACACTTGTATTTCACATTGGCAACAAAGACAGACTCGGGCCCAAAACACTAATATGCCATTCGACTTTCAGAGTTAATGCTTTGGTTTAATTATCACATTTATCATTATCCCAACTAGGCTTCAAGGATTAGGTTCAACCAAGCTTCAAGGGGAACAAAGCATGCTAAGTATCAACCCAACTTGGCTTAAAGAACCAATCCAACCTAGCTTCAAGGGGTGTAACATCTCAATTAGGCTTCAAGGGCTAGACCCAACCAAGCTTCAAGGGGAGTAAAACATGTTAAACTTCAACCCAACTTGGCTTCAAGGATCAAGTCCAACCTAACTTCAAGAGATTGTTACTATTAGGCATGCCACCAACAACAAAACTCTGAAAATGAATAACATATTAGACACATAATTCATTGATCATTTCATCATCAATATCATTCACAATTTCTAATCATCATTTAGGCAAACATGCCTCGCATATCTCAATTGAATTGTCATAGCCAATTACAATGGCTTCATATCACATTTGAATTATCATGGCCAATTACAATGGCTTCACAACATATCATATCTCAATCCATATGATACATATAGCATCATTGATATAACATTTCAAAGTATATTATTCATATAATACATTGTCATTCACAAGATTCACAATGCATATAACATAACATTTCATCATTTCTCAAAACACACTAACACCATTCATTATTAGAGCATTTATCATAACAAATTGCACATACCTTAAGAATGATCCTCATTTCTTCCTATCTTTCCCATTTCATATTTCTTCCTTTATATATATATATATAAATATATACAGCAATGTACATTATTCATTTACATCCACAATATAATAGAGTATTTAACACATTCATCCAAATGTGTTAAGGTTCAAAGACATATAAGGATATACAATCAAATAGGGTTTATGCTTACCTTTTTAATGATCTTCACATCATTCAATCATCACCTTTGTCAAATTATATTAACAATATAGTAAACCCCTTAACACATTTGCAAACAAATGTGTTAAGCCTCAAATCATGTAAATAAATACAATCATATGTATTGGTACTTACCTCAAGAACTATTCCCATCAATCTATACATTTCCTTTCTCCAAGAATTCTCCACATTTAGGTTAATGCAACACAATCTCTTCAAAACCTAATCCAAAGATCATTATTCATAGGTTTAGAATCATCCACACACATTTGATTAGGGCATTCATTGTTTTAGACATGTTTAAAGTGTTTATGTTTAGGTTTAGGTACCAAAATACCTTTGAAGAATCAAAACCATACAAAAAGAACAAAGAATAGAAACATTAACCAACATATTTGAGGGACACGGGCAGCACCACTTGAGGGACACGGGCAGCACCACTTGAGGGACACGGCCAAGCTTGTGGCCGTGTCTCTCAACCTCAATTGACAGTAGGCAACACGGGCAAGGGACACGGCCAAGCTTGTGGCTGTGTCTCTCAACTTAATTTTGGCAGTAACAAACACTGGCATGGGACACGGCCGTGTCTCTCAAAAATCAATCCAACACGTCCAAAATTTCCATGACATGGCCGTGTCTCTCATGAATTGGCCGTGTCTCTCCATACTTTTGAAACCCTAACATGCACAACTCTCCTCTAATTGCACTCAATCACAATATACACTATATAACATGTTTCAAATGAATATAATCAATGTTCTAAAACATATTCATCACAAGAATCACTTCACAATACATTAATATTACATTTAAACACAAACCATCTCAAAATCCTAAAACCAAATTCCACTCTTGATCTTCCACTTAACTTACCATATTCAAAACCAAACCCACACCAATTCAATCTTATAACTCACAATCCATTTTAAAACTTATAAACACATCACAAACACATTTAATCATCAAATCAACAAACCCTAATTCACTTAAAACACCACTTCAAAAGAATAGAAGAAATCAAGGAAAAGAACTTACCAAAGTTGTTGAATTCCACAAATCTTCAACTTAATTCCTTGATTCTCCCTTCAATCTTGATGTTAGAAACCAAAACACTTCAATTGCTCTCTCTTCTCTTTGGATAGCCGGCCACCACTTCAAGCAAAGAAAAGAAATAACAAGTCAACCTTTCTTTCCTTCTTTTAATCTCCACCAAGAGATTTCCAAAAGAAAATTACCCCAATGCCCTTAACCATTTACTTTAGCTCTCTTTTAACTCACATGTCCTTTATAGTAATTTCACATATCATAAATGAAAATATCTTCTTGCATTGACTCTCCCTTTTGACCAACTTATATGTTATATATATTACCATATAAACTACATATACATTTCTCTCTAAACCCTCTTTTCTTTCCCAAAACACATATACATAAACATCCTTTTCAAATTTCTTTTCTTATCACATATCATATACATTCAATTAAATTTTAAACCAACATAATCAAAACTTCTAGGGCATATATTGGGGTATTACAATTCTCTCCCCCTTAAATAATTTCGTCCTCGAAATTATTAGTACCATAACAATCCATTCATAAGAAAATACTATCTTCACTTCCATATGAAATTAATTATATGCTTAAGTTATTATGTCATCAAATTATATAACTTCAACTCTCCCCTTTATAATCAAATCTTCTCTACATTCCATAACTCATCATTCTATACATTTATACATCTTATTACTTCCTTGATCAAACATTCAAAAGATCTTATTGCATTACTTATTAATATCTTGATACAAGAATCATATCATTTTATAGTACACTTATACTTCATCCAATCTTTATATTTAATATATATATATATATTTTAACTTCTTTGTAATTACTCTCTTAACTTTAACCTTAAAAACCATTGACTTATATCTGAGCATTAATTATCCCATCATTACAATCACTGTATAGAAAGACATTTATCACCCTTAATAGATAACAAAATCCTGATTTTTCCATAAATGAAGTTATTTCTTTAGCATGCTTTTCACTTAACTTACATATTAATACATTACCTTTCAACTTATTTTATAAATAACCAATCTTTTTCCCTTTTTCTCATGATTTACAACTACTATAATTCCATTCATTCATCCAATCACACATTAAAAATTTTACATCATATATATTACCATGTAAATAATTACACTCTTGGTACAACTATACACATTAAATCTCAATAATGATTCATAATCTTAGCCAAATCTAAATCCATTGATCTATCTGTCACAATATATCCACATTCCAATCTTGTTCAGCTCCAACCAACAATTAATTTATTCAAACTCATCATGAAATTTCACAATATTCATATATGTATATATATAACCTAATTCCATTAGGGTAAACATATATACAATTCCGGATCTCTTCTGATCCATATTCAATCAAATTATCATGATAACAAATCACTTTAAATTATCTTTTAATATACACAATTTATTCTCTATCATCTTATTATAATTCCCACCAATTCTCATAAAAATTTTATACCATATTTACTATCTATAATTCATTCATTTAAACCTCAAGTCCATTCATTTACTCATTATACATCATAAACATATTCAATATAACTTTCAGTCATATTTTATAACTTCTTTTTTTTTTATATCTCCTCCCATTCTATATCGTTGTTATATTTATTTTGATTACCTTATTGTCATATCATCCATAACTCAAAACATTTCCATAATTTCTCTTTCCTCTCTTAAGCTTCATAATTATAACCAAATTTTTAACATAAAATGATAAAGTACAACTTTATCCATCATAACTTTTAACTATACTTCTCAAACAAAATTTTCAATCTCACCAAATCTGTATTGCAATCATTTTATCTAAGATCCAAATCCATGGATAACAAATTAACAGATCAAATATACTGAACAAAACACATGGCTTTAAGGGATTAATACTCAAGCCTGGGACTTTCAAATCAATATTGTTCTTCTCATAATTTTATTCTCAATCTATACAAATACAAGGCTAAGGTATATCTCAAGAATTACATATTCCTTCTTTGCATTTTTGCTATATCAGAAGTTATCACATTCCAATTCTATTTCAAACCAATTTGCACTCGAATAAATGATCTTTATCAACTTTAGTCATGTTTCAACAATATTACTATATACACATTCAATCATCTGCAACTCCTATACAATTTCTATTTGTCACTTCATTTGTAATCCATTTACAATCTCTTATAATATATAATTTTATAAAACTTCCCATATGTAAATACTTTGGGACTCTAAATATCATATAATCATCAAGTTCAATGCTCACCATAACAATTTCCACTATCCAATATTACTCAAGTCCATTGCATACTTACTTCCATCATATAATCTATCTAGCTTTACACAATTCAAGACCTAATCTCTCTTAGGTCCACGTAATACATACAACATCATTTTCCATATCATTAACTTCATAATGATACCATATACATATTCCTAGGTCATCTTCATAATATGATGTAAAGTATTTATTCACATTACAAATATATATATATTCTGACTATAATAACACTTCACATCTATCCTGGTCACATTCCCAATGTGACATCTCTTCCACTTTTGTTTTTAACACATTTAATATACTTCCATATCCATTTTTACTCTTTGCAGTAAAATGACTTAAAATAGCTCATTTTCATTTGCTTATCCACTTTCCTTTTTACTTCAAAACAAATTCTCATACTATCAATCACATTACTCAATTCTTAATACTTTCTTATGCAATATTAGTCATTTCACCTAGCTCATGTATTGTTTATATATTAAACTATCAATATCCCGATAATCTTTATCAAATTCCAATAAAATTTTAACTTCTCAATTTACTACTTCGCTTAAACTTCAACTTGCCAAACCCATCTTATATATATATATGTATATCACAAAGCAATAACAAAACATATAATTTTCCCAATTATCAAACTCATTTCAAAGAATCTCAAATATCACATATTACCACTATTACCATGAGCTTCCACAATATCCAAACATCTCACATTTCTAACATTGAATTCACAATGTTTACGTTAAATTAACAATACCAATTTATGTTTTTACTTAACCAATATCATCTCTTTTTCCTTTAAACAAAACCTTAACTGTATATATATATATCCCAAACTTTAAATAATCACACTTTATTTATACAAATCAACTCATTCAATATTCCACCATACTCTCCTCATTATAATCACATATCTTTCAATATTAACAATCCCACAGTATTTCCTCTATCTAGCAAACCCAATATAAACTCTATTATAAAGAGATTTAAAGTGTAGAGGAAAAAGTACATACTCTTATCTTGATTTTGATTTCAACTCATGTTCAACTTTATTCTCCTTTTCATTTCTTTATGTTTCAATTCACATTATGTCCTACATAATATTGCTCATAAACATCAACATTACATTCCATGTTGCACACAACATGACATTTTCATATGCATCATCAATATACATATATCACATTACATTTCACAATTCGTTTCTCATAATCAATTAGGCACTATGCCTCAATTATAATTCATTTACAACATCATTGCCAACAATCATAGTTTCTCATCACATCAAAATGGTATACACATATATCATCAACTATATTAAACATCTCATATAACACAAATATTCTACAATTCATATAATGCCACATCCGAGACCAACCTAGGTGTCAATGCATATGCACGTATTACAAATTTCATTTCAAAACTTTTCCTTTTTACTTCTATTTAAACTTTTCAAAACTTTTTCTTTTTAATTTCACTTAGGCCGAGAATCTCGAACCTAAGCTCTGATACCAAAATAATTGTAACACCCCGATACCCTATATAAGTACTATACATATACCTAGTATACATACAGTAAGTATATAAAGTATAAGGATGCTACTTTTCGTTACCTTTTAAAAACCTGTAACAGAGTTTAAACCATAATACGTTAATTTAAATAACATTTACAAAATTATTATCTTTATCAAAACTTCATTTTTACATATAAATACTCTCTCATCAGAAATACATCAAAATTAAAAGTTATACATGTATGCATCACCCTCTAGTTGGTCTCGACAAACTTTTACTCTTCTTGTGGCATAACGAAAGACTTCATATCTTCCACCTATTCACTTGCGCGAATACACACCCGCGCTAAGCCCGAGAGCATAGTAGTCCAAATATAAAATATAAACATATAGTATAGAAGTATTAACCTATAACGATATATCAATTCAATGTATAATTAGTTCTTATCATATTTTCTTTTCTTTTTAGTTGCATCTTTCATATATCCTAGCTAATTTCATATATGATGTACATATATACATAATATTATCACCAATCCCAATGCATCACCAATACTCAAAATCAATATATTAATACATCCATTACATATCATACCCATCATGAATCACGTTTCCAATGAAGACAACCATTATCATCAACCACAATTCATTTACATATCACACTTCATAACATTATCTTATTCACAATTCACCAATCATGATTCATTATTAATAATCACAATCAATATTTCAATACACACATTACATATCATACCAATTATGAATCACATTTCCAATGGAATCCACCATAGATCTCATTTATTTCAACACTTGTATTTCACATTGGCAACAAAGACAGACTCGGGCCCAAAACACTAATATGCCATTCGACTTTTAGAGTTAATGCTTTGGTTTAATTATCACATTTATCATTATCCCAACTAGGCTTCAAGGATTAGGTTCAACCAAGCTTCAAGGGGAACAAAGCATGCTAAGTATCAACCCAACTTGGCTTCAAGAACCAATCCAACCTAGCTTCAAGGGGTGTAACATCTCAATTAGGCTTCAAGGGCTAGACCCAACCAAGCTTCAAGGGGAGTAAAACATGTTAAACTTCAACCCAACTTGGCTTCAAGGATCAAGTCCAACCTAACTTCAAGAGATTGTTACTATTAGGCATGCCACCAACAACAAAACTCTGAAAATGAATAACATATTAGACACATAATTCATTAATAATTTCATCATCAATATCATTCACAATTTCTAATCATCATTTAGGCAAACATGCCTCACATATCTCAATTGAATTGTCATAGCCAATTACAATGGCTTCATATCACATTTGAATTATCATGGCCAATTACAATGGCTTCACAACATATCATATCTCAATCCATATGATACATATAGCATCATTGATATAACATTTCAAAGTATATTATTCATATAATACATTGTCATTCACAAGATTCACAATGCATATAACATAACATTTCATCATTTCTCAAAACACACTAACACCATTCATTATTAGAGCATTTATCATAACAAATTGCACATACCTTAAGAATGATCCTCATTTCTTCCTATCTTTCCCATTTCATATTTCATCCTTTATATATATATATATATACAGCAATTTACATTATTCATTTACATCCATAATATAATAGAGTATTTAACACATTCATCCAAATGTGTTAAGGTTCAAAGACATATAATGATATACAATCAAATAGGGTTTATGCTTACCTTTTTAATGATCTTCACATCATTCAATCATCACCTTTGTCAAATTATATTAACAATATAGTAAACCCCTTAACACATTTGCAAACAAATGTGTTAAGCCTCAAATCATGTAAATAAATACAATCATATGTATTGGTACTTACCTCAAGAACTATTCCCATCAATCTATACATTTCCTTTCTCCAAGAATTCTCCACATTTAGGTTAATGCAACACAATCTCTTCAAAACCTAATCCAAAGATCATTATTCATAGGTTTAGAATCATCCACACACATTTGATTAGGGCATTCTTTGTTTTAGACATGTTTAAAGTGTTTATGTTTAGGTTTAGGTACCAAAATACCTTTGAAGAATCAAAACCATACAAAAAGAACAAAGAATAGAAACATTAACCAACATATTTGAGGGACACGGGAAGCACCACTTGAGGGACACGGGCAGCACCACTTGAGGGACACGGCCAAGCTTGTGGCCGTGTCTCTCAACCTCAATTGACAGTAGGCAACACGGGCAAGGGACACGGCCAAGCTTGTGGCCGTGTCTCTCAACTTAATTTTGGCAGTAACAAACACTGCATGGGACACGGCCGTGTCTCTCAAAAATCAATCCAACACGTCCAAAATTTCCATGACATGGCCATGTCTCTCATGAATTGGCCGTGTCTCTCCATACTTTTGAAACCCTAACATGCACAACTCTCCTCTAATTGCACTCAATCACAATATATTCTATATAACATGTTTCAAATGAATATAATCAATGTTCTAAACACATATTCATCACAAGAATCACTTCACAATACATTAATATTACATTTAAACACAAACCATCTCAAAATCCTAAAACCAAATTCCACTCTTGATCTTCCACTTAACTTACCATATTCAAAACCAAACCCACACCAATTCAATCTTATAACTCACAATCCATTTTAAAACTTATAAACACATCACAAACACATTTAATCATCAAATCAACAAACCCTAATTCACTTAAAACACCACTTCAAAAGAATAGAAGAAATCAAGGAAAAGAACTTACCAAAGTTGTTGAATTCCACAAATCTTCAACTTAATTCCTTGATTCTCCCTTCAATCTTGATGTTAGAAACCAAAACACTTCAATTGCTCTCTCTTCTCTTTGGATAGCCGGCCACCACTTCAAGCAAAGAAAAGAAATAACAAGTCAACCTTTCTTTCCTTCTTTTAATCTCCACCAAGAGATTTCCAAAAGAAAATTACCCCAATGCCCTTAACCATTTACTTTAGCTCTCTTTTAACTCACATGTCCTTTATAGTAATTTCACATATCATAAATGAAAATATCTTCTTGCATTGACTCTCCCTTTTGACCAACTTATATGTTATATATATTACCATATAAACTACATATACATTTCTCTCTAAACCCTCTTTTCTTTCCCAAAACACATATACATAAACATCCTTTTCAAATTTCTTTTCTTATCACATATCATATACATTCAATTAAATTTTAAACCAACATAATCAAAACTTCTAGGGCATACATTGGGGTATCACACTATCACCTGCGCGATGAACCACAATCGCGCTAAACCAGAAGCTTAGTGGTACGAACTTTGATAACAATATAGTTCAAATGCAATGCCAATTCGCAACACATAAGGATATCATATCTCATAACATTTTATCATTATATCTTAATAAATTGCTCAATTATTCCACAATTCATAATTCATATAAAAGCAAACACAAGCATGGGCCCAAAAATGATCTAATATGCTATTCAATTCCAGAGTTACTGCTTTGGTCTATAATGACACCTTGTGTCTAGCCCCGTAGGCAATATATCCATGGATTAATCCAACTAGGTTTGAGTTTATGACCCGATCATTTCACCCAGCCTAGCTTCAAGGATTTGTTTTTGAGTCTTATGACCTGGTCATTTCACCTCAAAAACATTTTCACATTGATGCCCAGCGTCTAGCTTGTAGGCAATTCATAGGCATGTCGCCAAACCCAAAACTCTGAAAATTAAATAACATACTGAGCACACAATTTATTTTTATTTCTCATTTATATCGATATTTATTCATTGTATTATGTTTCCACATATCTCATTTCATTATCAAATCCTTTCTCATTTTCTCATGATCACATTAGGCACAATGCCTCAAATATCTCACTTATATCAATATAGTCATTACCAATGACTTTACATACCACCTTTAATGCACACAAAACAATTTGCTTTATCCATATATGTTGGATCATTATCATATTTTGCACAAAGCCCACATTATACATAATGCATTTGTGCCATTATACAAATCATAGCATATTATTCATGTACCAATCATGTAGTAACTTAACACATTTTCCAACCAAATGTGTTAAGTCCCAATATCATGTAAATATAAACAATTATTCAAAGTTTGTACTTACCTCTAAAAGCAACAAACACCACTTCCAGCCTCCTCTTCCAAGATATCCCTCAACACTTGGATTGGGGTAACTCAAGTCTCTTCAAAGCCTAAACCAAATGTGATTATAAATAATCACTAAATGATACACTTATAGGTATAAACAAAACCTCTCAACATAAGGAAAATAAGGAAAAGAATTATCTAGGGCAAACTCTGCACATGACACACTCAACAACACGGGCGTGTCAATGACCATGCCCTAAATCCACAACACAGAAGCTTTGACACGCTCAGTGACATGGGTGTGTCACTGCACGTGTAAATACTACAACAACACAGTAGCTATGACACGCTCAGTGACATGGGCGTGTCACTGCACATGTCAATTCTCCTCCAACACAGTAGCTATGACACACTCAGTGCCATAGGCATGTCACTGCTCGTGTCACCAACACTAAAAACTGAACCATCGACACTCCCAAAGGAATGGCCATGCCACCGGGCGTGTCAGGCTAAAAACCTAATATTCACACATAATTACCACTTCCAACTATTATCTTTCTTTAACCTTTTCAACTTCATACAAACTCAACCAAATCCATCATTATACCACATGATACTTGTATAAACATCAACACAACTCAATTACAAGTAAAATTACACAATCACAACCATACTTCACAACTCAAAAGTTACACAACCTAAAACTCTTATTCTCTTCACTAAACTTAACCTTTTCGTCTATCCAACCCTAAATCTCATAGTTAACTAGACAAAAGAGCTTCAAACATACCAAAATCAACCTTTAAAACATACTACACCAAATATCCAATTCACACATACAAACTTTCATGGAAAATCAATGAAACAAAGTTGGAAACTTACCGAATGTGAAGAAAATCCTTAAAACTCCAACTTGAACACTTGAAATCTCTCAATTACTTGAGTTGCCAAAAAGAAAATTTTCTCTTTCCTTTGATGATTATGGCCGGCTACCATGGAGGAAGAAGAAGAAGATGATAATGGTCAACAACTCCACTTATCTAACAAATCTCTTTTAAACCACATGAATTTCCTCTTTTAACCTCCATCAAGTATATTTATTATTATAATATAATTAACATCAAATATCATCTTCCACTATCCATTAATTAATAATTATTTAAATAATTAAAATATCATTTGACCTTATTAAAATGTTGACTTGTATATGATATATATATCTTCATATATATATCATATACACATTTCCTTTTTCACTTAATCACATATATATATACTTTTAAATCCTTTAATTAATTTTCAAAAATTTTGGGATATTATTGTTTAATTAGCCAATTACAAATTTATTAGTTTTCACATTTATGAATTAACAACAACCAATTATTTTGAATTTGTAAATTAAAAGAACCCTAAAACTTATATTTTTAATTCATTCTTAGGGTAGTTAATTGTATAGTTTCTATATCAAATTTCACCTCTCGATCCATCAATCATTATCTATAGATCAATAGGTGGCCAATCTATCAGCCTAACATTTAATCCAATGCAATCAACCAACAACAAGGTATATTAATGGGATTATCAAATCAAGCCATTCAATCAAATCTACTATAACCCTAGGCAAGGGTAATGTAGCTCATCATCATTACAAAATAGATATTCATCTCAACTTAAATCAAATCACAATTATATGTTGAAATATTAATGTTCATAACAAAACAACAACAATCTTGAAATTAATTAAATGCGAGAATAAGAAAAACCCTTTTGAAGATGCCAAGAGTTGAACTTCTTGTCTTCCTCCTAGCTTCTACTTGAATGTGGTGAGAAAAACTCCCAAGCCATCTTCAATCAATGGCTCTACTCTTGAAAGATGGAATGGAAACTCTCTCCAACTCTTCAATCAACCTTCTTCTAACCCTAATCCTCAAGAGCTTGCTAACCCAATTTTTATCCCAAAAGTATTATCTTGTTCTAGGAAGAAGTGGAAGATGAAAGGAAGATGAAGATGAAGGTGATGAGAATGGTGTCTTCCAAACCCAAGAAATCCAAAACTAAGAACCAAGACTCAAACTAAGAACAAGATAGCCTCTCCCAATTGACCAACGTGTATGTATATTCCATTTCCCTCCACTTCCATTCTTTTCAATATTTTAAGACATAAAAGAATGTTTCAAACTCCACTCAGTTATCTTGCCTCCTCCATTTTCTTTGTTTAATATTTAATCCCATAAAATCATCCATCTTTTACTCATTTTTAATATTTCTTCTAAAAAGATGATGCATGTTGTCTCCCACTTTTCCCTTGACTCATACAAAATTATTGAAAGAAGCCACATGAGACACGGAAAAGTCATGAGTGACTTGGCCATGTCACTCAAACTTTCACTGGACACGACCAAGCCATTAGGTCGTGTCCATGGCTACATTTTTTTCCTTCTTTTCTTTTCCAAGTGTGACATGACCAAGACCCTGGCCGTGTCATGCAATAAGGCCAGTGGCCTGGCCATGTCACTTGAAAGTGTTCTCCACTGTCTCTATGTTGTCTCTTCTCTTTGTTCTTTAGATGGGACATGACCAAGGCCTTGGCCGTGTCATGTGACATGACCAGTGGCTTGGTAGTGTCTCTTGCATGTGTCTGTCTCTTCCAAAATTTCTTGAGGGACACGGCCAAGCTGAGTTGATATAGTTGTGACATGTCAGTGGTTCATGCCTCTTGCCTTGGATGAGGGACACAGCCAAGCTATGAAATGTCTTGGCCGTGTCTCATGTTTTTCCACCATTTTGATCCATCAATCCATTCTTTTACACTTTAACATAAATAAAACATTTCAAGCAAATTATAAACACAAATTAAAAGAAAAAATAACTTAAAGCCAATAAAATTAACCTAAACATGTATACATATTTGATCAAAACATGCCCTTGGCTCCTATTTAACCTCTGAAAATATCCCCCTCGGCCTCTCTTCACTAATGAAGACCCTGCCTCACCCTGGGCTCTCCTAGCTCTGCTCCCCTCAACCCTAGTAGCTGCTACAAGACCTTGTGCTCTCTCAACACTCCTGGCAGCTGCAACCAACTGAAAAAAGTCATGATAGTAAGAGCCTGCCACAATACACATAATATAGGGTCTCAGCCCCTCCTTAAACCTCCAGCAATGGTTAATCTCATTAGAAATGATCCCACCAGCATATTGATTCAAGCGGATAAACTCTATCTCATACGTTGTCATTGTCCTAGTATCCTACCTCAAACTTAGGAATTCCATCTTCTTCGCATCCTTATACTCCCTCAGAGTATACTTCTTCTCAAATTCCCACAGAAAATCATCATAGGTCAGGACTGGTGTATAAACCATAGCATATGGAACCGTCTTCCACCACTCATATGCAT
The DNA here is from genome assembly GCA_947685225.1 of Garcia nutans. Classification (NCBI taxonomy): domain Eukaryota; kingdom Viridiplantae; phylum Streptophyta; class Magnoliopsida; order Malpighiales; family Euphorbiaceae; genus Garcia; species Garcia nutans. Next base: position 10,294,849 of record CANTUV010000033.1, on the reverse strand, counting down.
CCCTCTGCAGAAGAGATATGGCATAATTAAACTTCTCCTTTGGAGTAGCCTGCATTTGGATGAACACTCTCTGGACCCCTTCTAGCCACTACTCTGCTACAGCAGGGTCTATAGTACTAATAAAGTCCTCAGCTCCAAACTTTCTCAGCTTATCATACTTCCTTGTCAGCAACTGCGGCTGCAGCTGTGGTGGTGGTGGTGACTGTTGAACTGAAGCCTGCCTCAATAGCTTCATTATATGCCGTCTAACAGGCACAGAAGCAGATGCCTCACCAGCAGACACAACACCAGTTTCAACTCCATCTCTACCCTTACCAAGAGCTACACTCTCTACACTATCCTCTGCAGACCGATGCATTCGAGACACCATAACTACCTATATGTTCAAACACGGCAGAAATTGCCACATAAGAGATCAGAAATTGCTAGTGCCAATGCATTTATCATAATTGAAACCTTATTCAAAATCCCCATTATCTCTCTCTAACAGTCCACCTAGGTCGAGAACCTCAAACCTAGGCTCTGATATCAAAATAAATGTAACACCCTTATATCCTATATACATATAATACATACACCCAGTATGTGTGAAATTTCATAGTCCGGTTTAATAAAAAAAATTTACTTTTCAAATTTAAAATCTTAAATACTTTAAAATATATATTCAAATAACAAATAAACTATTATCATAAATTATAGGTACTAAAATAAGCATTTTTCATAAAAAAAATCTCTAAGAAAAATTTGTCAGAGTTTTGTCTATAACTTGTACATTCCCAAATTTAACAAAACCACAACCTACATAAGATAAAACTCCCAAATAACCAAATCATACATTTCTCCAATACTCCTTAATTCTTTCGCAATTTCTCAAAAACTTTTATACATATATATATATATATGTTTATCCAAAAGCATATACAAAATCCACATTATAAAATTTCAACCCATTCTTTATAATTTATAATAAATATACCTCAAAACATAATGTAATATACATAATATCAACATATACGATAATATAAAATATATACATGCTGACAATCAGCACTAATCTTGAAGAAGCAGCAAAATCAACTCACGCAATCTTAAAGCTAGACCCAACAAGGTCTAAATGAACTCTTCGGCTCTACTGGATCCATCCTGTTACATGCTCAATGAATTTCAATTATGCTAAGCCAAAATCCTAGTGGTACAAATTTTGATAATAATAAAACTCAAATGCAATGCCAATGCACATGCATATGGATATCATATCTGATATCATTTCATTTTAACATATTTCTCAATTGTTTCACAATTCATATAAAAACAAACACAAGCATGGGCCCAAAGGATCGATTATGCTATTCAAATTCTAGAGTTATTATTTTGGTCCATATTGACATCCAGTGTCTAGCCCAAAGGCAAGTGACACCCAGCGTCTAGCCCAAAGGCAAATCATAGTGATGCCCAACATCTAGCCTGAAGGCAAGTGATGTCCAATATCTAGTCCGAAGGCAAATGAAATAGTTGTACAAAAGCTAACCTCGAAGGAAAATAATGAGGATAACCTCATAGGCATGCCTCCAAACACGAAACTCTGGAAATTGAATAACATACTAGGCATACAATTAATTCACATTTCTCATTATCAATCTCTTTCTCATTTTCTCATAATCAAGCTAGGCACATTGCCTCATTTTTCATTATCCATTAGGCACATTGCCTTATTTTCTCATCTTTTTCTCACTTTTCCCATTTTTCTCATTTATAGAAATATCAATTAATCACATTTCATCATATCATCACATTGCATCACATTTTACCTTAAAACTCATCACCCAAATATTTTTAGTAATTTCACACAATCCATATATGATTCACATTTCATACACTTTAGCCATTACCAATGGCTTTTTAACAATGCCCTTAATGCATACACAACAAATGGCATTACCCAAACTTTTTGGGTCATTTTCACATAATACACTTATTTCACATTTTACACAATTTGGCCATTAACAATGGCTTTTCACAATGCATTTAATACATATATGATATTACACATGTCATAGCATATTATTCATACATATTCCATGTATCAAGTAGCTTAACACATTTTCCAATCCAAAATGTGTTAAGCCAAATGTAATGCAAATATGGCTAATTCATCCAAAGTTTGTATTTACCTATAAAAGCAACTAAAAGCAAGCTCAAACACCACCTCCAACCTTCTCTTCCAACTTGCCCTTCAACACTTGGATTGGACAAATCAACTCTCCTCAATGTCTAAACCAAATGTGATAATAAATAATCATTTAGTACCACATTCTAAGGCATTTTCCAATCTTAAATCATAATTAAACATCATTCAAACAAAAAACCCAAAGTTAAGCCTAACCACACTTTAACTTTGGAATACCATACGAAGCCATTCAATTTGGTGTTTTAAGTTTATTTATATTATACAAAACATATTTTAACATGTGTAAAATAATTACACTATAAAAACACGCACTTATGACCAAAACCCTATAATGGCATAGCCTTCTTCCATTGAAGGTTTTCCATTCAAACTCAATCCATTTATCATTTCAAGCTTGTATTCATCACTTTTATTTCTAAACAACATGCTTTAACCAATAAAATCAAACACTTCAACAACTTTGAAAAATCACTTTTCCAAAACCCTAAATCACCACTTCCATTCTCAAACTCAAACTCAACCAAATCCAATATTTGACTTTAAAATACTTCTTTATGCATTAAAATAACTCATTTATAATTAATTTGCACAATTACAATCCATGATTTCAAAAGTCCAAAAGTTACATAACCCTAATCCTTACCCAAACTCAACCATTTCTTTAATCCAACCTTAAAATAATTGTTAATCACTTAAAATAACTTCGTCCATAACAAAATAAACAATTAAATCTTAGAAATTCAAAAACTCAAAACACACATATTCACAATTTCCATGAAATACAAATAAAGAAGTTGGAAACTTATTAATTTTGATGAAAATCACCAAAAATCTACTTTGAACACTTGAAATGCTTCAATTAATGGAGTACGGAAGAAGAAAATCCTCCCTTTTGAATAGCCATGGAGTTCGGCTTTGTAATAAAGAAGAAGAAGATGAAAAACAAATTAATTTTCTCTTTCTTTCCACCTTTAATTATATCCATATATATTATTTTATTAATTTAATAATTAATTAATTAATTAATTAATTAAAAATCCAAAAATATATCTTCCATTAAAAAATAAATTATTTTTGAATAATTTAAATAATTTTAAATTTTTACATTTTATTTATAAAAATGTCATTGGACTTTGACTTTGACTTTTATTGACTTTGTATATATTATATATATTTTGCATATTTATCACATATATATTCCACTTTTCTATTTAAAAATCCTTGATTTTTCATTTAAAATTATTTATTTAATTTATCCAATTAAATTATAATTTATTGTATTTAATTTTTAAAAATTAGAAATTTTAAAACATTTGGGATATTACAATAAGCCTACTAATTAAAAATACAAACCTAATAAATAATATAAATTTCTAAAAAAGTATTTATTTAGGCCTATGCAAATTCATAACATACATAATGAACTTAATAATAAAAATATACCTAATTATATTAGCTACAAATTATAAAAAAAAACCTGATAAATAATATCAATTCGAAAAAATCATTTATTTAGGCATATGAAAATTTATAACATACATAATAAACATAATAAGAAAAATGATATATAAATAATTACATAAGTTTACTAATTTTAAATACAAACCTAATAATTAATATAAATTCCAAAAAGCATTTATTTAGATCCATGTTGTAACACCCTTATACCCTATATACGTACAATACATACATCCAACATATGTAATATACGCATATACAATACAAGAATGCCACACCCCTTTTTAATAAAAACCTTACTTTTCGAATTTGTATAATATTAAACAATTTAACTGATATAATTTAAATAACAAATAAAATATTACTTGTTAAAAACACATACATATCCCCATTACAAAATTTATAATTTACAATATATAGATATATATACATATGCATCAAAACGTAATGTAACATACATGTTGCCAAAATATACGACAATATAAATATGTACATGCTGGCAGTGTGTCTCTGATATTAAAGTCCAACAATTAAGCTACACTCAAGATCTCAAATCTAGACACGGTTCTGTCTCGATGAACTCTTTGGCTCTACCGAATCTACCCAGTCACTTACGTGATAAATCACAATCGCGTTAAGCCAAAAGCTTAGTTGTACAAACTTCGATAGTAATAAAGTTTAAATGTAATGCTAGTGCACAATGCATATGGATATCATATCTCATATCATTTCAGTTTAACAAATTTCTCAATTGTTTCATGATTCTCAATTCATATAAAAGCAAACACAAGCATGAGCCCAAAGGATCTAATATGCTATTCAAATTTTAAAGTTACTATTTTGGTCCAAGTTAACACCATGTGTCTAGCCCCGAAGGCAAATCAAGTAATTGCTCAAAAGCTATCCCTGAAGGCAGATCATATCACAGTAACACCAAGCATCTAGCCCTGAAGGCAAATCAAATAATTGTTCAAAAGCTAGCCCCAAAGACAAATAATGAGGATAACCTCATATGCTTGCCACCAAACACAAAACTCTAAAAATTGAATAACATACTAGGCACACAATTATTTCATATCTGTCATTATCAATTTCTTTCTCATTTTCTTATGATTAAGCTAGGCACATTGCCTCATTTATCTCATTTATATCAATATCATCATATAATCATAATGTACCACATTTTATGCAATCTAGCCATTACCAATGGCTTTACCTAATATCTTTAATGTATACACAACAAACCACATTACCCAAATACTTTGGGTCATTTCCACATCTTGAATATTTTCTACTTTTACTCAATTTATCCATTATCAATGGCTTTTCACATTACATATAATGCGTTTATGACATTATACAAGTCATAGCATATTACTCATGCACAATCAATGTAGTAAGTAACTTAACACATTTTCCAACCAAAATGTGTTAAGCCCAAAATGTCATGCAAATATAACCAATTTACTCAAAGTTTGTACTTACCTCTAAAAGTAACAAAACAAGCCCAAACACTGCTTTCAACCTTCTCTTCCAAGATATCTTTCAACTCTTGAATTGGACAAATCAAGTCTCCTCAAAGACTAAACCAAATGTGATTATAAATAATCACTTAGTATCACACTTAAAAGCATATACATGATCTCTCAACACAAAGATAAGAACCATAAAGGAAACATAAGGAAAAGAGCTATCTAGGGCAAAATCTAAAAATGACATGCTCAATAACACGGGTGTGTCAATGACCGTGCAATATGCCCACATCCTAAAAGCTTTGACATTCTCAATGACATAGGCGTGTCAATGACCTTGTCCTTAGCTCTGTATTATAGTAGCTATGACACATTCAAAGACATGGATGTGTCCCTGCCTATGCCAAAACTCTTACATCATAGTAGATGTGACATGCTCAGTGACATGGGCGTGTCACTGAACGTGTGAATACTATTGCATTACAGAAGTTTTGACACACTCAGTGACATTGGCATGTCATTTCACGTGTCACCAATACTAAAAATAGAACCATTGACACACCCAATGATGTGGCCGTGTCAGGCCAAAATTTTGAGGTCAACACATAATTATCACATCAAAGTTATCTTTCTTTCCCATATTTTGAACAATCTTTCTTTCCATTACCAACTTATTCAAACTCAACCAAATCCATCATTTAACTACTCAAAACAACTTCATACAAACCAATTCCAAATAAAAAATCATACTACATCAAACATCTAATTCACACACATACAAACTTTCATGGAAATTCAAGGAGACAAATTGAAAATTTACCAAAAATGGAGGAAATCCCCAAAAAATCCAACTTGAACACTTGAAATCCTTCAATTACTTGAGCTTGGAAGAAGCAAATCCTTCCTTCCCTCTAATGGAGAAAATCATCCTTTAATGGAGAAAGAAGAAGAAGATGATGATCTGTAATCATCTCTATTCTACTGCGTCACTTTTAACCACATAAATTTGCACTTTAATTAACCACCAAGTATATATATTAATATTTAATTGCAACCCAAAATATCATCTTCCATTAACTATGTAATTTACTTTTTAATTATTAAAAAATAAACTTTGACTTTTAAAACAATCCACTTGTATATGTTATGTATATTTTCATATATATCAAATATATATTATTTATTTATCTATATTTTTATATTTTATTTTTTTAAATCCTTTATTTAATTTTCAAAAATTAAAATTTTTAAAATTTTGGGATATTACACATGCAAATTCATAATATACAAAATAAACTTCTTCATAAAAATAATATATACATAATTACATAAGCCTACTAATTATAAACTATAAACCTAACAAATAATATAAATTCCAAAAAAGCATTTATTTAGACCTATGCAAATTCATAACATACATAATAAGCTTAATGAAAAAAATAATAAATATCTAATTATATAAGCCTACTAATTATAAACTACAAACCTAATAAATAATATAAATCCAAAAAGCATTTTTATAGGCCCATAAAAATATACATAATTGACACAAGTATGGCTATGGAATCCATAGAAGGAGGTGATCGAACTCAAAGCTTAAAGACTCCTTGTGGACCAATTATAAGATGAAGAGCCAAGAAGATAAAGGAAGCTTCACAAGCTTATGTGCAAACATTCATGGATGCAAATATGGAGTTATATGGACCAAGTAGAGGCAACGAGAAGTTGACTATTTTGTTGGAGGCCATGGATGATGAAGGCTAGTTGGGCTTACTTGCTATTTTAGCCCAACTATATATTTGATATTATTATTGTTATTATCAGTTATTATTAGACATATGTTATTTGGATGTCAATTAATAATTGGGTATTATTTGTATGCTAATTATTAGTGGTTAGGCCTTGTTGTTTAAGCCTAAAGTTGTTAGCTTATTATTAGGTTATTTGAGTTGGATTAGTAGGGCAAGAGTGGAGGAATCCATATAACTAAACACCACATTATTATTATAACTTAATTAAATCATCTTGTATCTTCTTGCAAGAGGTTAGATATTATTGAATAAAATTTTTAGATTTCTTGAGAGTACATATTCTCTTGTTCTTGGTTTCTTGTGAGATCAATGCTCTCCACGAAGTAGGTAATTCGAAGGTTCTCTTCCACAGCTTGGAATTAGGTCAAGGAATTAGCAAGAATCTGATTTGGATTTCCATGGAGTCTCTTCCAATTTGGTGTAAGAGCTTAGGCTCTAAATCAAGTTCCTCATCTATCTATCTATACTAACATCTTCTGAATCATTGTTTGTTTTAGTTTTGTTCTTATCTAGTATTATTTGTTGAGTTTGTTTTTGTTCAAGTATTATTGCAAAAAGCAAATTAAAAAATGAAGAAAAGAAAAGAAAAAAGGAAAGGAAATAAAAAAATTAATTAAATTTTAAAAAAAGTGTTATTGATATTGTTTAGATTCAAATTTGTGGTTATTGTGTGTTGGTTTCTACCAAAATATAGTTTCAATCCTAAAAACTACCAAAGAAACTTCCAAATTCGTCTAAACTCTAGAAAATTTTCAAAACTAGTTTATGCGCATTTTCCTAACCATACCACACTTGGTCCAGTAAGACCAAACCCATCCCACAAAAACTTTTACCATACTGTCCACCGTGAAACATTCTATCAAATTTGAAATTTTTTGTCTAAACCAAGTCCGATCAAACCTGAAGAATCCAAACCATACCTCACTCAGTTAGCCCAAAATCACACCATACCATTCACTATGAAACTAACTCTAAATTTTTCAAAATTTCCTAAAGAAATCTCGATCGTACCTCACTCAGTCTGCTCAAAATCATACCGTAAAACTTAGCATGAAACCTACTGTCTAATTTTGAAATTTTAACCAAACCAAATCCCGATCGGACCAAAGATGTCCTAAACATACAAATCCTATTGTGTCCAATGTCTCACTGTACCATCCATCGTGTTCTTTAGTCTGTCTAATTGACCCTCATTTTTCAGTTGGACCATCATCTAGTCCAATCGTGAGGACCTTTTCTCAAGGGAATTTCTACCTTTTTATGATTACATAGTTTTGAAGTAATTTAGATCTATATAATAGATCTTGATAAGAGACTAGAGAGGTAAAAGGCAAGAGTATGAGCTCATCTAGAGAAAAGCCATATAATAAGTGCAAACACGATGAACTTGACTGAACATTGAACATGAGGGAAACACATGAGGGAATGAAGTGAGGAACTATCTACATATACTTTCTTATTTTACTAACCTCTTGTTGCAGATCATATAAAAAATTCTAAGATTAGTGAGGAAGCTAGAAAATCTCAAGGGCCTATTGATAGGATGGATGCAATAGTTAAATCTATAGAGCTTTTAAGTAGGTGAGTTAAGAAATAATGGATCGTATGGAGAGAGCGAAAGCTTCAATTGTAATGGCTCAACCTAACAATAGCCATAAGAGAGAAAAAATTAAAGGAATTTGGCCAATAAACGTTTAGAAGGAGAAGAATTTTTTAGTGATAATGAAGAAGAAGAGGAACTAAGACCAATAAAGAGGTATAATAATCGAGGTGGGAGTGGAGTGAAGTTGAAAATGCCATCATTTCATGGGAAGATCGATCCTAACGCTTACTTGGGTTGGGAGAAGAAGATCAAACTAGTATCCAATTGCCACAAATGCACTGAGGCCAAGAAAGTCAAGCATGTTGTTGTTGCCTTTGAGGATTATGCCATCACTTAGTGGGATGATACCAAGCAAAGAAAAAGGGGAAATAGGGAGTGGCCTATTCAAGAGTAAAGAGACCTCAAATCTATCATGAGAAGGAGGTTTGTGTGAGTGGGGTTTTTGCCCCCACTCCCGGTGGAATGGTTCTTGCGACTTCGGCACTGTTTAGGCTCGGGGCCTTAGAGAACACGGACCTAAGTTCGGAGAAAATGGAGTCGCCACCCGGACAGACCGGGAAAAAGAAAGGGGTGGATGACTCAATTCCTAAGGAATCCCCAACCCCCTAATGGGTTCAGAAAGTTGGGTACGTGTGGGGAAGGTGAGAAATGGCCCAGCACCCCCACAACGCCAGGTTCATTGGAACCGGACTCCTTTACAGGTCTTAATATTATAAACTTCTTAAATATAACAATATTATCCATATTACAAATAATAATTAAAATAAAGCATCGTTATATTAAAATCAAAGCAATGTCCAAACAAAGCAAATAAATGGACACCCATACGAAGATGGAAACATGTCCTTACATCATCCATGCCTAAATAGGACACCCACCAAAAGGTAGAAACATGTCCTTTACATTGGTCTAAAATATAAAAGCAATTTAAATTACATGATATTTAACTAATGAGTTACCCACCAAGTGGAAACATACCTCTTACAACATTTTAAAATCTAAATAAATTGATAAAGTAAATAACCATTCATCATAAATAAATCATTCACCAAAGACATTAAACATCAATTAAAATATAAACATTCATCCATGATAAATTAAATAAACCAGGCATTGAAATTAAATAAACCAACAAAGCATTGAAAATAAATTAAAGCATATAATAGGCTTCATAATCAAATATAAAATTAAATAAAGCAAGCAAAGATTCAAATTAGGGCTACTGTTTCTATTTAATATTCTTTATTTAATATGTTTAGGGTTTTGGAATTTATGGGTTTAAGCTACTGTATATTTTAAAAGAATTGAAATGAAGCAAAGTTTTATAATTTAAGAGGTTGGTAAAATTCTTTGATTAACCAAATTAGTGTTTGAGAAGTAAAATCATGGAACTAGGGTTTGAATACTTTAAAACATTAGATTATATGATTATTAGCTATTGACTGTGTTGAATTTTAGGCTTACTGTGTTTGAATTTTAACATTTAGGTTTATAAGGTTTTAGAGTTTAAAGGATTAGAGTTTAGAAAAATTAGGGTTTAAGGTTTTAATGGAATTAGGGTTTAAGAAAATTAGTGTTTAAGGTTAGCTAATTTGGGGGTTACTATTTTAGTTTTAAAGTTGAATTAGGGTTTTTAGTGTTTTAGAGAGTGAATTTGATTTTAGAATTTGGAAAAACAATTTATAATTTTATAAAGCTTTATGAAAATAAACAAAATGATTTAAGGTTTATAGAAACAGAAAAGATATTTTTTTAGGGTTTTTGGAAAGAAAAAGATTCAAGGTTTATAGAAACAGAAGATACAATTTAGGGTTTTTGGGGACAAAAGGAATAAATTAAGTTTTTTGAGGTTTTAGGAAAACAGAATGATGATTTTTAGGGTTTAAGAACGATTTAAGGTTTTGAAAAGTTAGAAAGTAGATTAGGGTTTTAAGATTTTGAAGAAACAGAAACAATAATTTTTAATCTTGAGTGATGAAGCTACTGTAAATTAATGAAACAAATAAAGAAATTCATACCTTTGTTTGTTGGTTCCACCAAAAATCACTTCTTGGATGAACAAGAACAAAGACAAGCTTTGTTGCCTTTGATGGATTGAATTGCTTGTTTGCTCTCTCAAAAGTCCGATCGATTTCATTGCCAAAAGGAATTTTAAAAATCCGATTTCCTTTCAATGTTTTCCTCCTAAATTTTGATCCCCCTGTGTTGTTTTTTAGTCCTTATTTGTAGAAGATTTCTATGATTGATCTTAGTTGCTCATGAAATCTAACATTAATTAAGAAAGGAAATCGAAACCGAATTGAATTTCGTCTCGAAAAAATTTGCGTTGGAAAAATTTTGCTAGAGAAAAAAAACTGCTGCGGAAAAATATTGCTAGCGAAAAAAAAACTGCTATGGAAAAATTATGCTGGTGAAAAAGTTGCTGTAGGAGCCTGCGAGCTGGGGACGACGAAATTGCCTGCGGGCCATTTCGCCGCCCCCCTTTTTCGGCAATGAAATTTTTAGTCGCCGATTTTTTGTTGCCAATTTTTATTTTAATTTTTACTTTTATTTATTTGTTTATTATTATTATTTTTTAATTTTTTAATCAAAATTAAATACTAAAGCAAATATTATTTAATTAAGATAACACAAAAATTGTTTTGGACTAATTAAAATATATTGGACAACACAAAAATTATTTTGGACTTATTAAAATATATTAGACCGGACTAGGTCAAAAATTAATGGTCTACAGTTTGCCCCCTGCTTGAACGATTTGAGACTTTAGAGAGTGAAAAGCAACAAGACCTAATTTTTGATGAGTTGGTTACTTGAATTTGTTTTGGGTACTTGTACCCGAGGCTAAACTTGATCTGGGTACTCGGACCCGAGATTGGGTACTCGGACCACAGATTGAATTTGATTTGGGTACTTGGACCTGAGATTAGATTGATTTGGGTACTTGGACTTGAGAATGAATTTGATTTGGGTACTTGGACCCCGGATTGGGTACTTGGACCCCATATTGAATTTGATTTGGGTACTTGGACCCGAGATTAGATTGATTTGGGTACTTGGACATGAGATTGGGTACTTGGACCTGAGATTGAATTTGATTTGGGTACTTAGACCCAAGAATGTGTACTTAGACCCGGGATTGGGTGCTTGGACCCGACATTGATTTGATTTAGGTACTTGAACCGGAGATTGATTTTGATTTGGGTACTTGGACCCGAGAATGGGTACTTAGACCCGAGGCTGAATTTGATTTGGGTACTTGGACCTAAGATTGAATTTGATTTGGGTACTTGGACCTGTGATTGGATTGAGTTTGGGTACTTGGACCCAGGATTGGGTAGTTGGAATGGAGATTGGATACTTGGACCCAAGCTTGAATTTGATTTGGGTACTTAGACCCGAGATTGGGTACTTGGACCAGAGACTGAATTTGATTTCGGTACTTGGACCCGAGGCTGAACTTGATTTGGATACTTGGACCCGGGATTGGGTACTTGGACCACAGATTGTATTTGATTTGGGTACTTGGACCCGAGACTTAGTTTGAATAACCTTTTATCTATTGAGAAGTCTGACTGCTCTTGCTGTTCTATGCATTGTGGTTTTTCACCCTCAAAATGGATCTTCATCGTAGGACCTTGGATCTTCATCCTTAGCATCGGATCTTCACCATTGTAAATGGATCTTCATCCTCGTAGATCAGGTCTTCACCCTTGTAAATGGATCTTCATCCTTGGAAATCAGGTCTTCACCCTTGAAAATGGATCTCCATCCTTTGAGATCGAGTCTTTACCCTTGAAATTGGATCTTCATCTTTTAAATTGATCTTGAATTTTTATCATTTGCGTCTTCATTCTTTTGATAGTTCTAATGTTCCATTCTTTTGTTCTTTCTTTTTGCAAAAATTCAACTATTTTTAGTTGGCCCTCATATCTTCTCCTGACCCTTGCATGGAAAAATATTTGCAAGTGAGTTTGAAAATGTTTGGTATATAAACTTAAAAAAATTGAAAAGGAGAAACTTTGCCCCCTGTGTAGGCTCAAACCAAAGATTTTTTCCATACAAGCTTTGATTGATGTTTTTATTGTCTAGTTCTTCGCACAAGCACGTATTTCTTCTTTTTGCAAGATTACTGGAGCTTTCTCAAGCAATAGGCTTTCTATGCCCCCCTGATTTGATATCTTCTTTTGATTGTTTACTTCACAGAGTGTTTGCTATTCACCTTAATAAAGAATAGACAATGCAAGACAAGAAAGTGCAATGTGATATGCTCATGTATGCATGATATGCATGAATGATACTTGCAGTCATTCCATTGACCCACAGACCGAGGTGTTTAGCAGAAGTGCTCTCGTGGATTTCTTTCAATTGCCCGTTCAGTTCTTGCACTAGAATTATAGGATGCTTCACATTTATGGCTTTTATCTTCGAGATGTTGAAAATATGGGTGGTGGAGACCCCAAGTTACAGAGCCAGGGATACATCCATTTCAAACTATGTTTTAGCATGTCAGTTGGTAGCTCCTTCATGACCTTGCCAATAATCATTTCCTTTGCCCAATGTGTCCTTTGGAATTCGATAATTCAACATACTCCCCTTAACTTAAAGGCTTTGTGTGACAAATTTTTTTTTTTTTGAATTTTGATTTTGAAATCAAATGTTGGCTTTGCCAAATCAATGTCAATATACCTCAGGACTTGATTTTTCCAAATTAACATATCTATAACATGACAACCCTAGTTACCGTATTAAACTTGGGAATTATTTCTATTTAAGCAAGAACTATTTCACTTCAAATAGGCACATACACATTACTTGGCCAAAGGTCTCATTTAGTTTAAATACTATCTATCTCATATGCATGCTTATGCAAACTATCTCCATGAATAGGCTCTACCTACCAAGAGAGATCAACAGGTCTTTGATAGGCTTGAAATGGGTTCTATAAGGGATACTGGTTAAATGAAAGCTATTTGTAAGTTGGGGCTGATGTTACACAATGGACAAACCTTGTAGGTTAGGGTTTACTATTTTAGGTTTATAAGTTGCATTTGGGTTTAGTGTTGTAGAATTAGAGTTTCGGTGAATGCTTAGGTTTTTTAGAATTTGGAAAAAAGCAATTGATAATTTTATGAAGTTTATGAAAATAAATAAACGATTTTAAGTTTATATAAATAGAAAAGATGTTTTTAGGGTTTGTTGAAAGAAACATAATCAAATTTTGGTTTTGAAGAAAAACATGTTCAATTAGGGTTTTAAGATTTTGAAGAAGTAAAAATAACAATTTTAAGCCTTTTTGGAAAATAAAGCAACGAATTAGTGTTTTTAACTTTAGAAAAACTAAATTAAAGTTCTAGGATTTTTTATTTTGAAAGACACATTTTCATAATCTTAGCTACTGTGAAAAAAAATATAACAATTAATACATACCTCTTTTTGATGGTTCCTCCAAAAATAATTCTTCTTGGATGAACAAGGTCAAAGATAAGCCTTTTTGCCTTTGAATTGTTTGAATTGTTCCCTCCAAAGTCCTATTCAATTTACTGCCAGAAGGAATTTTCAGAGTTTCAGAGTTTTCCTTCTCACTCTCGGTCACAAATTTCAGTCCCAATTTCTAATTGTCTTTGATCCCGATTTCTTCCTTATTTATAGAAGAATTCTATTATTAATCCTAGTTACTCACGGCATACAATATTGAATAAGAAAAGTAAACAAAAACCTAATTGTATTAAGTTTTGAAAAATTTACGTCGAAAAAATTACGCTGGCGAAAAAAACTACTGCGGAAAAATTTAGCTGGTAAAAAAGTTGCCGCAGCTGCCGGCGAAAAGGGCCTGCAAGCCATTTTACCCCTAGGAATTTCCTGTCCTGCGGGCGAAATGGCCAGGCCATTTCTCCCGTAGAAAAATACTGCAGACGAAATGCCTATGGGCCCGCTCTGCGACAATTTTTTTCATTGCTGATTTTTTCGTCGCCGATTTTTTTTATTTTTTATTTAGTTCACCATTTTTTACTAAAATAAATATTAAAATTAATCAAGATACCATAAAAATTATTTTGGACTAACTAAAATGTATTAGATCGGACTGGGTCAAAAATTAAGGGTTTATAGTTTGCCCCCTGCTTGAACGATCTGAGACTTTAGAGAGTGAAAAGCAATAAGACTTAATTTTTGATGAGATGGTTATTTGAATTTGTTTTGGGTACTTGGACCTGAGACTAATCTAGATTTGGGTATTTGGACCTGAGATTGGGTACTTGGACCCGAGCTTGAATTTGATTTGGGTACTTGGACCTGAGATTGGGTTCTTGGACCCGAGATTGGGTACTTAGACCCGAGCTTGAATTCGATTTGGATACTTAGACCCGAGATGATTTGATTTGGGTACTTGGACCCGAGATTGGATTGAATTTGGGTACTTGGACCCGAGATTGATTTGATTTGGGTACTTGGAGCCGAGATTGGAATGAATTTGGGTACTTGGACCCAGGATTGGGTACTTGGACTTGAGATTCATTTGATTTGGGTACTTGGATCCAAGATTGGGTACTTAGACAAGAGACTAATTTGATTTGGGTACTTGGACTCTAGAATGGGTACTTGGACCCGAGAATGGGTACCTAGACTTGAGACTGAATTGACTTGGGTACTTAGACCCGAGAATGATTTTGACTAACCTTTTATCAGTTGAGAAGTTTGACTGCTCTGGCCGTTCTATGCATTGTGGTTCTTCACCTTTGAAAATGGATCTTCCTTCTTTGAGATCGGGTCTTCACCCTTGAAATTGGATCTTCATCCTTTAAATTGGGTCTTTTCCCTGGCTTCAGCTCTTTTAGTTGGACTGATCTTTTGTCTCTTGTATCTTCATTCTTTTGAGAATTCTAATTTTCTTCTTTTTTTCATTTTGTCTTGTTCTTCCTTTGCACTTTTGCAAAAAAAAAAATTCAGCCCTTTTTAGCTAGCCTTCATACCCTCTCCTTGCCCCCCTGCGTGGCAAAGAATTTTCTATATATAGACTTAATAAATTGAAAAGGAGAAACTTTGTCCCCTTTGTAGGCTCAACCCATGATTTTTCTATGCGGGCTCTGATTGATGTTTTTGCCATCTAGTTCGTCGCACAAGCACGTATTTCTTCTTTTGCAAAATGATTGAAGATTCCACAAGCAGATAGGCTTTTTGTGCCCTCTTAATTCAATATCTTCTTTTGATTCTTTACTTCGCAAGGTGTTTGCTATTCATTTTGATAAGGAATAGACAACACAAGATAAGAAAGTGCGATGTGATATGCTCATGTATGCATGATATGTATGATAATACTCATAGCAGTTTCATTAACTCACAGGGATAAATCATTTGTTACTCTGATGTTGATGTTGTCTTGATATATTAGAGATATTAAGGGAACTTCAACTGCCCTTATGGTTTTGAGAACATCAACTATCCTTATGGTCTTGAAAACATCAACTACCCTTATGGTCTTGAGAACTTCAACTATCTTCATGGTCTTGACTAATCATTGCTTTCTTTGATCTTCTTGCCTCTTCATCTTAGTGATCATAAGACTTGTCAAAAGTATCACAACAGCTCAGGGTAGGTTATTGAGGTTATATGCCAATGAAAAGAAAGCTAAAATTTTATGAAGGCTCAAAGGGACAACTAGGGATTGATATCTAATTGGGCGGATACTAGTTGTTGGCTCATCAAACAATGCCCAGATTATCTCTCTCTTAAATAAGTAGAGTTTAATTTCACCTCAAAAGTTTGTCAAAGCATGTTCTAAGACTGACTAGGACCTAGACAAAGGTAATTATGCAGGAGCCCTCTCTATGTAAGCATACACAACTCAATGCTATAGAGCAATTCTCTCACCTAGTAAAGTCATTCAAGTCATGATGCCTAGACACATTAATTTATAAACATCAAGCTAAATTCCTCATTGTTTGAGCACCAAAATGAACAAAGACCAACAAAAATTTTGATGAAAGTAATTTATTCAAACCAATTTAAATTTGAAAAACACGATTGTTCCAATTAAATATTAAAGAAAGTAAAATTGAAAAGCAACATTCAAGCTAAGGAAATTTCGTTGAGTTTAAGCTTCCTTTCCCTTCACATCTTTAATATTTCCATCTTGAAAGGATGTTAAAACAAAATCTTCTTCCAATCCCTTTCCCACCATGAAGGTTGCTGGTGGAGGTACTCTATTGAACCTTGGTAATGGATTGTCTTTGGTGTTAGGCTTATCCGGCTGGTAGCTTGCCACTATCAATCAAATCTTGGATCTCATGCCTTAATCGGGTACATCTATCAGTCTCATGTCCTTGAGTCTGATGAAATTGACAAAAAGCCTTAGTATCAAATTTTGGGGTAAAGGATTTGCAAAGGTCGAGGGGCTAATGGCTGTAATAGTCCCTTCTTTTCTATCTTGTTGAAGACCCAAGACAAAGGCTTCCCCAAATCTGAAAATTTCCTCATTCCTCCTTGACTAGTGGCATTAACATCAACTTCTTTTTGTGTGCTTTGATTGCCCGACTGGTAGTTCCCTTTCTCATTCTTTTTTATTGAAAAGCCATTCTTTTCTCTTTCCCACTCTTCAATTTGTAGACCAGCTTGGAGAAGATCTTTGAAGTCACTTATAAGGGTGTGAGATAGCCTTTCGCGGAGTTTGGGAAGGACGCCTCTCACGATCATTCTTATTTGATCAGATTCATTGGGCCTCTTCTTGAGCAAAGCGGCCTTGTTTCTCCATCTCTTCACATAGTCCACATAAATTCTCATTTGGCCTTTGCCTAATGGACTCAACTTCCATTAAGGTAACTTCCAACTCGACATTATACCCATATTGCTGGATGAAGGCCTTGTATAGCAAATCCCAATTCTTTTATTGTAACACCCCTTCCCGACCTATGAATAAGCCGAGGAGGAATGCTATATCTGGATACGAGCTCTGGTTATGTCAGCTTACTTAATGTTCCTTATAAAAATTTTCCAAAAATTTTGACGGAGTCTCCCTTAAAATTCTAGGTCCCAAGTGTCGACAAAACTGATTTTTCTTATTTTTGAAAAACATTTTGTTTCACAATTCAACTCAAGCACACTCCCAATAATCCACCCTTATAACCTCAACTACAATCCTGCAAGAAGAATTCACACTTCTATATTCACAACCCAACTCAATTTAAAACCATACAATTATTATACATTACTAGATTTATATGCTACATCAAGTTATCTCTTTGTATTGTTCAAATAAGTACATGCCAGTTTCTAATACCAAAATACAAAATGAAGACCACCACCTAAGTTTGTTGATGACCGACAGATCGCAGGACTCCTCTGCTCGCTACTGGCTCCTTGCTAATAACCTACGAGTTTAGAAGAAACTAAACTCGCTAAGCATTGCTTAGTGGGTACTTTAACTAATTACGGAAAATAAATAATAAAAGCATAATGCACTTTTAAAAGCAATGAGTCGTATTGAAAAATAATATCACAGTAAAAACAATCCATACATGTCATATATTCAGTTATTATCATTTTATCAGTTCGCTCCACAAGGTAATTTGGTAGACTAACGTATGGTAAGGAACTAACTAAAACAATTGTATATATATTCTATGGATGTGGCCCTAAAAAAATTACAGACCAAGCCCTGTGGAATCTGTGGCCGAAGCCCTCGGACCGGAGTCCTATATAACTCGGGCGATTTCCCTATATAACTTGGACCGAAGTCCTATATTGAAGTAGCACTGCATATAGTATGATATATCACACCCTTACCCTACTCAGTACTATCCCAGATACCCAGTGGAGCCAAAATTTTCATGCCATTTCTTAATCGAATATGCATTATACAATTATCGACTTATGTTTCTTATATTATTTCAACGTGAAATATCATATTTTGTCATTTTAATAACATATTATGCTCATTTATATGCATGAGGAGTCAATTGGATTACTTTTGAAAAATGACCAAATGAATATTAGCAAAATGACCATATGAATAGTAAATTCTGGTTTTGGACTCAACTTGATCCTTATTTTGAAAAATTGTATAAAATAATCCACTTGGCTAAAAACTCAAAAAATTTTACAGAATTTATTTTTGCATCTTAAAATCATTCCTTTTAAATTTTATATCAAACTGGAAATAAAATCTTGATCAACAAGTTCACCCAACCAGACTGCTCCAGTTGCCCTGCATCCTGGCAGCAGTTCTAAATTTTGTGAATTTCGTAAATTAAATTCAATCAATGTGGTTCCAAATTATTTTTATTAAATAATAGACTCACTAAACAACAACATATCCAAAATTCAATTGGAAATTATTTTTTTATATTTTATTAAAAATCTATAAAGATGGCTGTCTCAGTCAAGGTACCTGCTGGAGCAGATCTAATAAAAATAATCTTTCCAAAATCATAACCATTCCAAATACAACTCAACATATTTTTCAGTCATTCTAGACTCATTGAGACACAACATATCAAACATTCAACTCAAGATAATTTTTCTATATTTAATTAAAAATCATACAAGTCACAGCATTTACTAATTGTAAAACAGAAAAATTTCAAAAGGAGTTCAATGGTTAAAGTACCAAACCTTACTATTTCTTAGTCCTTTATCTATATCACTTCCTTTCCTTCCTTGTCTCCTTGATTTCCTATGAAATTTAACATCACATATACAAAGGTAAGAACCCTAGGTATAGACATAGTCTTATCTTATGATTTTTCTAATGGTTGCTAGCTTATTTTCACCATTAAACACCATTATTTCTTTCATCAAATCCTTCAAATAATTATTTCTTGAATTTTCTCCAAATCTAGCTACATGAACCCTAATTTCAATCTCTTAAATTAACCATTAATCCATGAAATTAAAACTAGAGATAGGTTTCTCTTACCTTATAATCTTGTTTGTCACCAAAATCTTCAACCAAAAGACTTAAACTTTGGAAAAATCACCTCCTTCTTCATTCTCTTATGGTTTGGACGAGTTCACCATGTAAGAGAGGGCTTTTATTTTCTTTCCTTAGCTTATTTTGATCCAAATGGCAGCCATAAGTGGTGAAAATATGTTTATATAGATGTTGACTTCCAATTGGTACACCTTATAGCAAAAATGACCACTTTTAATTTGTCCACTTGCCTTCTTATTTTATCTTTTTATTTGGCAAGCCATTAGGTTTCCTTTTATTCATATTTTGACCCCCTCAAATTGGTTCTATTTACAAAATTTCCACTCCGGTGGAAATGTCCAAAATGTCCTTGTCAGAAAATCGCCCGTAACTTACAAACCGTGCATTTTCGGAAAAAATCGTGCGCCACCATTACGAATCGATTAATCCTGAGAACACATTTATGGCATCCGTTAGGGTCACTATTAAGAACCGACACAACTTTTCAGAAAATTACTCTTAGGTCCTCAGCCTTTCGAAAAATTACCTTTAGGTCCCGTCGACTTCACGGGCGTCCTTTGCACACCAATTTTATTTTTGACTATCTCGAGCCTCTATTTGACCACTTATTTATGTCCTTCTTTCCTAATACTCGACTACCTAAACTTTGGGATGTGACAGTTCTACCTCCCTTAATTTAAGTTTTGCCCCGAAACTTACTTATTCATGCATGATTCTTACGTGTAATTACACATCATCAATATAACTAATATTCGTCACATATACACACATATGTACTCAAGACACTGATTTTAAACTTACGTACCTTCATTTCATTCTTCTGCTTTATTCTCTTCTGCCCTCATGTAATATATCCTGGCTGGCGCTCTCGATTTAGGGTGATCTACTGTCTCCGATCTTGTTCCTATTTGATTACTACCATTTTCTCTGCCTCTTCCTCTTTCTTGAGCTTTACCGCTTCTACTTGCTACTTGTGTTCTTTCAGGAACTTTTGGAATCTCTGCCACATTTCTAGGACAATCCTTCTTAAGGTGATCAGTGGCACCACAAAGTATACAAGCTCCAATAACTAACCAACATTCTCCCCTATGCTTTCGTCCACAATGCTCACACAAGGGGTATGGTGTATATTCAGTCCTTCCAGAACCTTTACTTGATCCTCTGCTTATTCCTCCCGTGCTGGCTACTGAGGTAGCTTGAAAATTAGGTCCTTTAAATGGTCTTAAATTCTACTTTACACTCATGAAGGATCCTTCACCCTTAGCTCTCTTGCTAGCAGACTGATGATTACCTGGGGCACTCTGTGCTTGCTCTCTTTTCTGTTGAATTCTCCGTTGACGATTCCTCAGATTTACTTGCACCTTTTCAACATCCAATGCTTTAGCCACCAACTTTGAAAACTCTGTATTATCCAATGCCACTAGCTGTATCTTAATTTCATCATTAAGTCCTTCTAAAAATTTATCGCATCGCTCAGCTTCAGTTTCTATTAACTTCTTTCCATACTTACTAAGGCGCGTAAACTCCTTCTCATATTCTGATACCGTCATTCTGCCTTGTTTCAAATGAATGAACTCATTGCGCCTTGCAGTCAAATATGCATCAATGATATACCTCCTTTTAAACTCACTCTTGAAGAATTCCCAAGTTCGTTGTTCTGGTGGAACCCGCTGCTGCGTGGTATCCCACCATATGTATGCCTCCTCTGTCAGGAGCGAGGTAGCACAAACCACTCTTTCCTCCGGAGTGCATTGGAGCTGGTCAAGAACTCTAATGATGCTATCTAACCAATATTCTGCTTCATCAGATCCCTCTTCACGACCAGCCTTAAATTCCTTTGCACCATACTTTCTTAACTTCTCAATCAGGGGTTTCCTATCTCCCTCAGCAGCAGGGCCCCTTCCGGCCATTTGCTGAAAAGCTGTTGCAATCTGCCTAAGTTAAGTCTCCGGACCGGGTATTTTAGCTACTGCTGACCCTGGTCTATGAGCTTCCCCAGCATCTGCAGACCCAGATGCTTGCGATTCTACGTTTCGTTCCATAGCTTGCCATGAATCTAGAGACATCCTACATTGACATAAATAGCTATCTGCTTAATTCATCAACATATAACTCGATTATCAATTCCTATCTGGCATGTACATCTACCTATTCATCATATAACTTTCTCCTTACTTTATCTTACATGGCACACACAGTTACTTACTTACTACCTATCTCCCAGAATCGACTAAACCAATGCTCTGATACCACAAATTGTAACACCCCTTCCCGACCTATGAATAAGCCGAGGAGGAATGCTACATCGGGATACGAGCTCTGGTTATGTCAGCTTACTTAATGTTCCTTATAAAAATTTTCCAAAAATTTTGACGGAGTCTCCCTTAAAATTTTAGGTCCCAAGTGTTGACAAAACTGATTTTTCTTATTTTTGAAAAACAATTTGTTTCACAATTCAACTCAAGCACACTCCCAATAATCCACCCTTATAACCTCAACTACAATCTTGCAAGAAGAATTCACACTTCTATATTCACAACCCAACTCAATTTAAAACCATACAATTATTATACATTACTAGATTTATATGCTAGATCAAGTTATCTCTTTGTATTGTTCAAATAAGTACATGCCAGTTTCTAATACCAAAATACAAAATGAAGACCACCACCTAAGTTTGTTGATGACCGACAGATCGCAGGACTCCTCTGCTCGCTACTGGCTCCTTGCTAATAACCTACGAGTTTAGAAGAAACTAAACTCGCTAAGTATTGCTTAGTGGGTACTTTAACTAATTATGGAAAATAAATAATAAAAGCATAATGCACTTTTAAAAGCAATGAGTCGTATTGAAAAATAATATCACAGTAAAAACAATCCATACATGTCATATATTCAGTTATTATCATTTTATCAGTTCGCTCCACAAGGTAATTTGGTAGACTAATGTATGGTAAGGAACTAACTGAAATAACTGTATATATATTTTGTGGCTGTGGCCCTAAAAAAATTGCGGACCAAGCACTGTGGAATCTGTGGCCGAAGCCCTCGGACCGGAGTCCTATATAACTCGGGCGATTGCCCTGTATAACTCGGACCGAAGTCCTATATAGCTTAGGTTGTCACCCTATATAACTCGGACCGAAGTCCTATATTAAAGTAGCACTGCATATAGTATGATATATCATACCCTTACCCTACTCAGTACTATCCCAGATACCCAGTGGAGCCAAAATTTTCTTGTCATTTCTTAATCGAATATGCATTATACAATTATCGACTTATGTTTCTTATATTTTTTCAACGTGAAATATCATATTTTGTCATTTTAATAACATATTATGCTCATTTATATGCATGAGGAATCAATTGGATTACTTTTGAAAAATGACCAAATGAATATTAGCAAAATGACCATATGAATAGTAAATTCTGGTTTTGGACTCAACTTGATCCTTATTTTGAAAAATTGTATAAAATAATCCACTTGGCTAAAAACTCAAAAATTTTTACAAAATTTATTTTTGCATCTTAAAATTATTCCTTTAAAATTTTATATCAAACTGGACATAAATTCTTTGTCAACTAGTTCACCCAACCAGACTGCTCCAATTGCCCTGCATCCTGGCAGCAGTTCTAAATTTTGTGAATTCCGTAAATTAAATTCAATCAATGTGGTTCCAAATTATTTTTCTAAAATACAAGACTCACTAAAAAACAACATATCCAAAATTCAATAGGATATTATTTTTCTATATTTTATTAAAAATCTAGAAAGATGGCTGTCTCTGTCAAGGTACCTGCTGGAGCTGATCTAATAAAAATAATCTTTCCAAAATAATAACCATTCCAAATTCAACTCAACATATTTTTAAGTCATTATAGACTCATTGAGACACAACATATCAAAAATTCAACTCAAGATAATTTTTCTATATTTAATTAAAAATCATACAAGTCATAGCATTTACTAATTGTAAAACAGAAAATTTTCAAAAGGAGTTCAATGGTTAAAGTACCAAACCTTACTATTTCTTAGTCCTTTATCTATATCACTTCCTTTCCTTCCTTGTCTCCTTGATTTCCTATGAAATTTAACATCACATATACAAAGGTAAGAACCCTAGGTATAGACATAGTCTTATCTTATGATTTTTCTAATGGTTGCTAGCTTATTTTCACAATTAAACACCATTATTTCTTTCATCAAATCGTTCAAATAATTATTTCTTGAATTTTCTTCAAATCTAGCTACATGAACCCTAATTTCAATCTCTTAAATTAACCATTAATCCATGAAATTAAAACTAGAGATAGGTTTCTCTTACCTTATAATCTTGTTTGTCACCAAAATCTTCAACCAAAAGCCTTAAACTTTGGAAAAATCACCTCCTTCTTCATTCTCTTATGATTTGGACGAGTTTACCATGTAAGAGAGGGCTTTTATTTTCTTTCCTTAGCTTATTTTGATCCAAATGGCAGCCATAAGTGGTGAAAATATGTTGGGATAGATGTTGACTTCCAATTGGTACACCTTATAGCAAAAATGGCCACTTTTAATTTGTCCACTTGCCTTCTTCTTTTATCTATTTATTTGGCAAGCCATTAGGCTTCCTTTTATTCATATTTTGACCCCTTCAAATTGTTTCTATTTACAAAATTGCCACTCCGGTGGAAATTTCCAAAATTCCCTTGTCGAAAAATCGCCCGTAACTTACAAACCGTGCATTTTTGGGAAAAATTGTGCGCCACCATTACGACCCTATTAATCCCGAGAACACATTTATGGCATCCGTTAGGGTCACTATTAAGAATCGACACAACTTTTTGGAAAATTACTCTTAGGTCCTCAGCCTTTCGAAAAATTACCTTTAGGTCCCGTCGACTTCACGGGCCTCCTTTGCACACCGATTTTGTTTTTGACTATGTCAAGCCTCTATTTGACCACTTATTTATGTCCTTCTTGCCTAATACTCGACTACCTAAACTTTGGGATGTGACATTTGTGTTCCATCATCTAAGGTATTAAACCAATTTTGGATAACAGGTTCCAATGAGAGTATAAAGTATCTTAGAGTTTGAGCCTTAGTAGCTCGGGCAGACTGCATAGCAGTGTATACTGCTTCACATGGAGGTGAGGATTTCTGGTTCCATCAAACTTCACAAAGGATGGCATCTTGAATTTGTATGGAACTTCTTCGTCTAGCTCAAATAATTTGTCGACTTTGGACATTTCTTCGGTTTTCAATTTCTTCTCAAATTTCTTTTCTGAATCAGCAATCATCTTTTCAACATCAGAAGTCTCATTCTTTTCAATAGTTGATCTTTCAACAATCTTTGGTTCCTTTTTATCTTGAGGATCTTGGTAGTATTGAGTACAATCATCATCATCAACGATTACCTTATCATCACCAAAAGCTACTTCACTAACTTTTGTCTTCCCATTGTCCTTTGGCTTCTTGGTGCTACCAGATGCTTCGGCATTGATTTCTAAAATTGCAGCTAGTAGATTCTTTATGGTCTAGGCCATGGCCTCTTTGATCTCTTCCATTTTGGCATTGAGGGCTTCATCCACCATCCTTTGAATTTGTTCAGACTCCATTGTTTTTGGTGAGCAAGTGATTGAGTCGTTGCTAGATACTTCATCTCCGGCATAGGTCGGATTGTTATAAGCTTTTGAACTATCATAATCCAGGGCTGTGAGCCAGAGAGAATCAATGATATGAGATGCAAATGTATGCATGTATGCATGTATGCACAAAAATAGAGAAACAAGGATAATTAGGACGTTCCTTCCAACCTTAAAACATCCACACACGAATGGCGAGTCTCTTTTCCTTGGTATATGGTTAACAAAATACCAACATGGGGCATCTTGTTTTCGAATAATTCCCTCGGATATTTCAACCAATAGTTATATTTTTGAAAATGGAAATCCATTCATAGTAATTCCCATTAATTAGGTTTCAATCCATTCAACCAATTATAATAGCTTTTATGCTATATTGTATTAAAACTAAATTAAGAGGTTTATTATAGATAGATTTCTCACTTGAAAAAGGTAACGAATAATTCATGCCAAAAACAAGCCCATGGTTAATTTATTCTTAGTATAAACTAGGCCCACAATTGATTTTTGGTATTTCATAATTGACCTAAATATTTTTACAAGCTCTTTGTAAGAAAAGGTTGGGTGAAAATAATTTTGTTTCTAAGCCCATTGCAAAAGATTTTAGAAAAATGGATTTTGAGCTTAGTATTTGGGCCATGAGCAAAAGAATTTTTGATTTATTTTAGCAAAGTTTTATGTCCAAAGACCATCTTGAAATGTTTTGAAAATAGCTTTGGTCTTTTGGAATTTAAAGAAAAATTTATTTTGAGCTTACAATGTACTTAGGTCATATTAGAAAAAGAACAAACCAAATAAGCCATGATTTAAGCCAAGATAAATGAACCATAGCCAAACAACATGCATTTGGGGTAAAACCTAAGGAAAGTAACTAGGCCAATTACATGAGCTTTAGTCTTTGGGTAAAAAGGCATAGGTTCCCATAGCAAGTATATACCAAATGGTACGAGGCTATGAGTGGTTATGCCATGCTCGATCTCCATACCTTGAGCGAAATTATGGTATCCCTTACATAACATAACACGGGTGTCCTAACTCACGCACACAATGCAATCTAATATGATGCACTGAATAATATCATTATAAGAAATAATAGAATAATATAAAGACCAAAGGAATCAACTTCTCTTATCTCCAGTGGAGTCGCCACTGTGAGCAGGGATTTTTGCCCCCACTCCCGGTGGAATGGTTATTGCGACTTCGGCACTGTTTAGGTTCGGGGCATTAGAGAACACAGACCTAAGTCTGGAGAAAATGGAGTCACCACTCGGACGGGCTGGGAAAAAGAAAGGGATGGATAACTCGATTCCTAAGGAATCCCCAACCCCCTAATGGGTTCGGAAAGTTGGATATGTGTGGGGAAGGTGAGAAATGGCCCAGCACCCCCACAACGCCCGGTTCATTGGAATCGGCCTCCTTTACAGGTCTTAATATTATAAAATTCTTAAGTATAACAACATTATCCATATTACACACAATAATTAAAAGAATGCATCAATATATTAAAATTAAAGCAAGGTCCAAGCAAAACAAATAAATGAACACCCATCCAAAGATGGAAACATGTCCTTACATCACATGCCTAAATAGGACACCCACCGAAAGGTAGAAACATGTCCTTTACATAGGCTCTAAAATAGAAAAGAAAATTAAATTACATGATATTTAACTAATGAGGTATCCAACAAGTGGAAACATACCTCTTACAACATTTGGAAATCTAAACAAATTGATAAAAGTAAATAATCATTCATCATAAATAAATTATTAATCAAAGATATTAAATATCAATAGAAAGTAAACATCCATCCATGATAAATTAAATGAACCAAGCATTGAACTTAAATAAATTAAAGCATAAGAAATAAATTAAAGCATAATCAAATATAGAATTGAATAAGGCAATTAAAATTCCAACTATATCTACTGTTTCCATTTAGGGCTCTTTATTTCATGTGTTTAAGTTTTGGAATTATGGAATTTGGCTACTGTGACTTTAAGAGAATTAAAATATATTGAGGATTTTATGTTTTAAAAGGTTGATAAAATTCTTTGATTAACCAAACTAGGGTTTGTTATGTAAAATCATGAAACTAGGATTTGGACTTCTTTAAAATACTTTTGATTTATGGTTTCAAGTTTACTATGTGAAATTAAAATATTTGTGTTTTTATGATTTTTAAAGTTTTAAAGGATTAGGGCTTAGAAAAAATTAGGGTTTAAGGTTTTAAAGGGGTCAGGGTTTACTATTTTAGGTTTGGAAGTTGCATTTGGGTTAAGTGCTGTAGAATTAGGGTTTCGGTGAATGCTTAGGTTTTTTAAAATTTGGAAAAATGCAATTGATAATTTTATGAAGTTTATGAAAATAAATAAATGATTTTAAGTTTATATAAATAGAAAAGATGTTGTTAGGGTTTGTTGAAAGAAACAGAATCAAAATTTGATTTTGAAGAAAAACATGTTCAATTAGGGTTTTAAGATTTTGAAGAAGTAAAAATAACAATTTTAAGCCTTTTTGGAAAATAAAGCAACGAATTAGTGTTTTTAAATTTAGAAAAACTAAATTAAACTTCTAGGATTTTTTATTTTGAAAGACACAATTCCATAGTCATAGCTACTATGATAAAAAAAAATATATAACAATTAATACATACCTCCTTTTGATGGTTCCTCCAAAAATAATTCTTCTTGGATGAACAAGGTCAAAGACAAGCCTTTTTGCCTCTTTTTTTTTTTGAATTGTTTCCTCCAAAGTCCTATTCAATTTACTGCCAGAAGGAATTTTCAGAGTTTTCCTTCTCACTCCCGGTCACAAATTTCAGTCCCAATTTCTGATTGTCTCTGATCCCGATTTCTTCCTTATTTATAGAAGAATTCTATTATTAATCCTAGTTACTCACGGCATACAATATTAAATAAGAAAATGAAACCGAAACCTAATTGTATTAGGTTTTGGAAAATTTGTGTCGAAAAAATTTCGCTGGCGAAAAAAACTGCTGCGGAAAAATTGCGCTGGCAAAAAAGCTACCTCAGCTTCGGGCGAAACAGGCCTGCGAGCCATTTTGGCCGTAGGAATTTCCTGTCCTGTAGGTGAAATGGCTAGGCCATTTTGCCCGCTGAAAAATGCTGCGGGCGAAATGCCCACGGGCCCGCTCTGCGACGATTTTTTTCGTCGCCTATTTTTTTTATTTTTTATTTTTTATTCATTTCACCATTTTTAACTAAAATAAATATTAAAATTAATCAAGATACTATAAAAATTATTTTGGACTAACTAAAATATATTAGACCGGACTGGGTCAAAAATTAAGGGTCTACACCCCCTGTGTTGTTTTTTAGTCCTTATTTATAGAAGATTTTTATGATTAATCTTAGTTGCTCACAGAATCTAACATTAATTAAGAAAGGACACCAAAACTGAATTGAATTTGGTTTTGGAAAAATTTGCGGCGAAAAAATTTTGCTGGCGAAAAAAACTGTTGCGGAAAAATTTTGCTGGTGAAAAAAAACTGATGCGAAAAAATTACGCTGGCAAAAAAGTTGCCGCAGGAGCCTGCGAGCTGGGGCGGGCAAAATTTCCTGCTGCCATTTTGCCCGTAGGAATAATCTGCGGCCATTTCGCCGCCCGCCTTTTCATATTTTTATTTTTACTTTTATTTGTTTGTTTATCATTATTATTTATTTTTTATTAATAAAAATTAAATACTAAAGCAAATATTATTTAATTAAGATAACACAAAAATTGTTTAGGACTAATTAAAATATATTGAACAACACAAAATTTATTTTGGACTTATTAAAATATATTAGACCGGACTGGGTCAAAAATTAAGGGTCTACAGTTTGTACCAAATCACTAGTGCAGGAAGTTGTACAATTGACTTCAAAACCTCACTCAAAGGCCTAAGAGTGTGGAGAAGTATTACAAAGAGATGGAGGTAACAATGATTTGAGCTAATGTTGAAGTGGATAATGAAGAAACTATAGCTATATTTCTCAATGGGTTGAATAAGGAGATAGCTAATATGGTAGAACTACAACCATACATGGAGGTAGATGAATTGCTACACTTAGCCCTAAAGGTTGAGAAATAGCTGAAGAGGAAAAGAAGCTCCAGTTGATTCTCATCCAAATCCTCATCATTTAAAATAACTTGAAAGAGGAAGGACAAGGCACCAATAACCAAACCAAAAGTTGAAATAAAGGAAATTCCCAAACTTTTTAGTACTAGTAAGGATAAGGGTAAGGTTGGATCTTCATCTAAAATTAGATGCTTTAAATGTGGTGGTGTAGGTTATTACAAAAGGGAGTGCCCCAATCAAAGGACAATGTACATGGTTGATGGAGAGTACTTTTCCACTAGTGATGAAGAGGAGGAGGTTGATAAGGATAAATTTGAAGATGAAGATAATGATGGAGAGGAGGAAGATCTTACCACTACTAAAAAAGGGAGAGCACTTGTAGCTTGGAGAGTCTTAAATTTGCAAGCTCAACATGTAGAAAATGATCAAAGAGAGAATGTCTTCCATACAAGATGTTTAGTAAAGGATAGAATGTGTGTTGTCATTATAAATGAAGGAAGTGTGATGAATGTTGCAAGCACTACCCTAGTAGAGAAGCCTGGGTTACCACCATCAAGCATTCCCAACCTTACAAGTTGAAGTGGCTTAATGATTGTGGGAAAATTAGAGTAACCAAGCAAGTTCTTATGGCTTTCAAAATAGGTAAGTACCATAATGAAGTGTTGTTTGATGTTGTTCCAATGTAAGCCAGTCACTTTTTATTGAGAAGGCCATGGCAATATGATAGAAAGGTGATGCATAACAAATTTACCAATCACTACACCTTCGAGAAAGATGGGAAGAAGATTACTTTGATTCCTTTATCACTTAAAGAAGTTTATGAGGGAGAAATTCAAGGAAAATTTAGAGAAAAAGAAAGTAAGAGAGAGAGTGAAGACAATAAGAAAGAGAGGGAAGCTAAAAATAAAGAGATTGAAAAGGGTGAGAGTTCAAAAGAAATAAAAGGAGAGGAAAGAAAAGAAGTAGTTGAATTCAAAAAAGAAACACAAATTTTATGCCAAGGAGAGAGTTCTGAAGAATGTTTTCTATACACAAAAATCTCGTATTGTACTTATGTACAAGGAGAATTTTCTAAGTTTAGCTTACCTTGACTCTTTGCCTACTGTTGTTGTTTCTTTATTACAAGAATTTGAGGATGTGTTCCTTGAGGGAATGCCAAAGGGATTACCACGCTTGAGGGGAATCAAACATAAAATAGACCTCATTCCAGGAGCTCCAATTCCTAATAGACCAGCTCTAATTCCAAATAGACCAGCCTATTGAAGTAATCCCGGGGAGACTAAGGAGTTTCAAAGGCAGCTGAAGGAGTTGATGGAGAACAGACATGTTAGAGAAAGCTTAAGCCTATGTGTTGTAGCTGTGTTGCTTGTTCCTAAGAAAGATGGTACATGGAGGATGTATGTTGACTGTCGAGCTATAAATAAATCACTATAAAGTATAGACATCCTATCCATAGACTTGATGATATGCTTGATGAATTGAGTTGTTAGTGCATTTTTACTAAGATAGATCTTAAGAATGGTTATCACCAAATCAGAATGCAACCTCTAGATGAATAAAAAACTACTTTTAAAGCAAATATGGGTTAAATGAGTGGTTAGTCATGGCTTTCGGCTTAATTAATGGACCAAGCACATTTATGAGGCTTATAAAACATGTTTTGCATTTAAGGCAAATTTGTTGTTGTCTTGTTTGATGATATATTAATTTATAGTAAAACATTGAACGGGCATCTTAAACATGTTAGGGTTACTTTAGAAGTTCTTAGGAAGGAACAATTGTATGGAAATGCTAAAAAGTGCACATTTTGTTATGATAAACTTGTCTTTTTAAGGTTCATTGTTAGTAAAGAAGGCCTTGCTATTAATAAAGAAAAGATCAAGGCTATCAAAGAATGGCCAAGTTAGGAGAAGCTAGGAGTTTGAAGGAGAAGTTATGAGTTTTCATAGGCTAGCTTGTTTTTACAGGAGGTTTGTTGAAGATTTTAGTACAATTGCAGCTGCTTTAACTAGCATAGTTAAGAAAGATGTGAATTTCACTTGGACTAAAACATAGGAGCATTATTTTAACTTGCTTAAGGATAAATTATGTTCAGTTCCTATCTCGTGTTTGCCTAATTTTGATAGAACCTTTAAGATTGAATGTGATGCCTTTGGTGAGGGAATAGGTGTTGTTTTGTTGTAAGAAAGGCATCCCATTGCCTACTTCAATGAGAAGTTGAATGAAGCTCAACTTAACTATTCCACATATGACAAGGAGCTTTATGCATTGGCAAGAGCATTAAAGGTATGCAAACACTACCTATTGCCTAAGGAATTCGTGATTCACACTAATCATGAATCACTCAAGCATTTAAACGGTCAAGGCAAGCTGAAAAAAAGGCATGCTCAATGGATGGAATTCATTAAGACTTTTCCATATGTGATTCAATACAAACAAGGTAAGGAGAACATAGTTGCATATGCTTTATCTAGAAGGTATGCTTTAATCTTTACCTTGAGCACCAAATTTTTGGGATTTGCACATATTAAAAATTTATACGCAAGTGATCCTGATTTTTCTAATTAATGTCTATAGTACTTATGAAACAATTGCTTTTCATAAGACATGATGGGTATCTAATGAGAGGGAGGGAATTGTGCATACCTATGTCTTCTTTGAGAGAGCTACTTGTGAGAGAATCACATAATGGTGGGTTGATGGGTCACTTTGGAATAGATAAAACACTTGACATATTACATGAGCACTTCTATTACCCTCACATAAAGAGAGATGTAACTAGGGTGTGCTCAAGGTGTGTGGAGTGTAAGCAAGATAAATCTAGAATCTAACCCCACGGGTTATATACTCCTTTACCCGTTTCCTAGTCAACCTTAGGTGGATATCTCTATGGATTTTATGTTGGAGTTGCCTAAGTCAAAAAGAGGAAAAAAGATAGCATATTTGTTATAGGTGATAGGTTTAATAAAATGGCACACTTTATTTCTTTTCACATAACCAATGATGCTACACATATTGCTAAGTTGTTCTTTAGGGATGTAGTTCATTTACATGGAATCCCTAAGACAATTGTTTATGATAGAGATGCTAAGTTCTTAAGTCACTTTTGGCGTGTTCAATAGGAAAAATTAAGGACTAAACTATTATATTCTACTACTTGCCATCCCCAAATAGATGGTCAAGCTGAGGTGGTTAATAGAACTTTAGGATCTTTATTGCATGCCGTAATTGTGAGAAACTTAAAAACTTGGGAAGATTGTTTACCATCAATAGAATTTGCATACAATAGGAGCATCCATTCTTCTACAGGTTATTCACTTTTTAAAATTGTGTATGGTTTTAATTCACTGACCCTTTTGGATTTTTTCCCTTTGCCTTTAAAAGATATTACAAATTTATATGGATAGAAAAAGGTGGAGTTGGCTAGATCCATATATGAGAAAGCCAAACAACACATCGAGAAGAAGAATAAGCATTATGCACACCAAGCCAATAAAGGAAGGAAAGCATTTACCTTTGAGCCTAGGGATTGGGCATGGATGCATATGAGGAAGGAGAGATTTCCCAATCATAGGAAATCAAAGCTTGATCCAAGAGGTGATGGACCATTCCAAGTTTTCAAGAAAAGAAATGATAATGCCTATAAGATTGATCTTCCTGGTGAGTAAAATGTGTCAGCGTCTTTTAATATTTTTGACCCATTTCCTTTTGATTTGGATGCAGATTCGAGGTCAAATCCTCTTGAGGATGGAGGAAATGATGCAAGAATGGCTATGGAATCCATGAAAGGAGGTGATAGAACTCCAAGCTTGAAGATTCCCTATGGACCAATTATAAGACAAAGAGCTAAGAATATAAAGGAAGCTTTACAAAGATTCATGGATACAAACATGGAGCCATATGGACCAAGTAGAAGCAATAAGAAGTTGACTACTTTATTGGAGGCCATGTATGATGAAGAGTAATTGGGATTACTTGCTATTTTAGCCCAACTAGATATTTAATATTATTATTTTTTATTATTAGTTATTTATTAGACTTATGTTATTTGGATGACAATTAATAATTGGGTATTATTTGGATGCCCATTATTGGTGGTTGGGCCTTATTGTTTATGCCCAAAGTTGTTAGCTTATTATTAGGTTATTTTAGTTGGATTAGTAGGGTAAGGGTCGAGGTATCCATGTAACCAAACGCCCCATTATTATTGTAACCTATTTAAACCATCTTGTATTGTCTTACAAGAGGTTATACATTATTGAATAGAATTTCAAAATTTATTGAGAGTGCATATTCTCTTGTTTTTGGTTTCTTGTGAGATCAAGGTTCTCTACAACAAGGTTAATCATTTTGAAGTAGGTAATTCCAATATTCTCTTTTACAGGTTGGATTTTGTCAAGGACTTGGTCATAATCTAATTTGGCTTTCTAAGGAGTCATTTCCAAGCATGAAGGCTAGTGGGTCTCTAGTCCATATACTAGGGGTTCGTATCAATAATTATTTTGACTTTATGCATATGGAATTAGAGTGTGAAATGTTTGTTAATATAATTGTTTATTTATTATATATGAATTATATATGATGTGCAGTTTATTATGTTGTATAATAATTTATATGATAATTAATAATGAGAATGACCTATTTATAGAAGTGCTTGTGATTTGTGAAATGTTGTTGTAGTTTTGGGTGATGTCAGGGTAAGATATTTGAAGTATTTTTCTCATTGTAGAAACATTAGAAATTAATTCTGAATTTAGAAATTAATACTGAAATTTCTCTAAAAAATATTAATAAAACATTAAGATTTTTTAAATTAAATTTAAATAAAAAATATGAATGAACCTTAGTATCCGTTTAGTGAGTTTCTCATTTTTTTTGTTAAAAATAAGAACTCACCAAATTGTCCAAGTTGGATAGTTTAGAAATAAAAATATAAATCTATATTAATTAGCATGTATACGAGACAATTGATTACAATTTTTAGTATAAAATTGATACCTTTTTTATCAAAAAATTCTTCAAGTGCATACAAAATATCAAAATTAATCAAGGTTTGTTTTTTGATTATTTTTGACATTTGACATCATGCACTTGGAGAACTTAGGGGAATGCTGCCATATATTTTTACAAAATTTGATTCCACTCTTGCATAACACTTAATTAAGATATATATTGTATATCTGAATACGCTAGGTCCCACATTTTAGAAAGGTGAAATACGAAAATATAGCATAGCTAATTACAAAAATTAATTTATTATTTTTTATATGGGAAAAATGAATATGAACCATGCTTAGATGTACCAAAGGCTCAATCAAGATCAAGCTATTGATATGATATTAGTCAATGGGGTTGAAAAATTTGTTAGATTTGTCAGTTCTCAAAGGAGACATATGCAAGGAAATAAGATTTGGTGTTCATACCTCAAATGGCATTATAGAATATATTGGGAAGTTGATGATGTGAAGTTACATATAGTAAAATATGGGTTTGCACCAAATTATTTTATTTGGAATAAGCATGGTGAAGATGAATTTGTTGCAATATTTAATCCACTAGAACACATGCCATTTGATACTAGGTTTGAGAATCTATACCAACAAATGGTATATGATGTTAATGGGCCTAATATTTTGATGGGAAGATGACGAATAATTTTGAAGCTAGACATAGTACTATCCAATAAGAACCAGATGAGGCTCTGAACCTGAGAGCTCAACAATTTTATAATTTGCTATCAACTATGGCACATTGTTTTAATATGAAGTCCAAGTGATATATGTCGAAAAAGGCATTTGATCAATGGGTCCAATTTATTTAAGAAATCTTATCGGAAGATAATGAAATGTTTGATAGTTTTTAGCAAACCAAAAAAAAGAGAATAGTTTAGTGAACTGAGATGTATGAATTATGATTAGAAAAAAAAGGAGCATTTTCTGGGATTTTCCTTATTAGATCTCTAATCTAATAAGACATAATCTAGATGTCATGCACATTGACAAAAACAATTTTGAGAATGTATTTAATACGATGATCAATGTTCTAGGTAAAATGAAAAATAATGCTAAATTAAGAGAAGACTTGAGGATATTTTGTAGAAAGCCAAAGTTGAAATAGGATGAACAAACTGGTAGGTACCCTAAAGTAAGTTACGCATTGGATCATAATAAAAAAAACAATTAATTTGTCAATGGCTAAAACTGTTGAAGTTCCCAAATGGTTATGTTTCAAATTTATCTAGATGTGTTTATATGAGAAAATATAAATTGTTTGGGATGAAGAGCCATGATTGCCACATGTTCATGTAGAGGTTGCTACCAAATGCATTTAGAGAATTATTGAGAAAAATATTTGGGAACTTTGACTGAATTCAGCTTGAATAATTGATATTCCTAAAAGCATCTCAAGTAGAAAGGCTGGAAAAAGATATTCCAATAATTCTTTGCAAATTAGAGTGAATTTTCCTCCAAGTTTCTTTAACTCAATAGAACATTTGCCAATAAATTTGCCATATGAAGCAAAAATTGTTGGACCCATACAATACCATTAGATGTGTAACACCCTTATACCCTAAGTACATATAATATGTATATTACATATACATAAAACACATACCTAGGACATAAGGATACTACAATAATTACATTTAGAAACCATCACTTTAATATTAAAAATAAGTTATAAATTATAAATTAAAATTCTCTGAAAAAATTTCACAAGAGTTTTATCTAAAATTTCAATATTTCTCAAAATAGCAAACTTACAACCTGTATAAAATCCAACATTCCCAATACAAAAATTTCATAAAATCAATCATCCATCAATAATCCTCCAATTGTCTCAACAATATAGCCTAAACTCAATATTTCATAAATAAACATACATATACACATATCATTCCTAAAACAAATGTGTATAGTAACACAAAATATACATGTATGCACTCCTAGTACAGTTGGTCTCGTGGCACACAGTCTCAAAATTTCTCAGCTACAGTCTTGGCCTCTCTAATCTAAAGCCCTCTCAACTGCGTGATTCACACAACCGCGCTAAGCGATCTTGCTTATTGGTACATATAAACAACAAAAACAACAACATACATACATACTTTTATATACCATTCCCATGTTACCATTTTTTACTATTCACCATATATATACATAAACAAATTCATGTCTTCTATTGCAATTTGTAGTACTTACATATCACACACATATTTATATTACATCTAACCTCATACGCATTGGGCCCAATAATCCCTATACAATTACCAAGTCCAGTTATCACAATATTAATCTCATGGCCCAGCTCTGCTCGAGCTCATTCTCAATCTCAATCTCATCACACAACCTAGCTCTGCTCAAGTCAAGACCTAGCTTTGCTCAGGTCTTTCAATGCATGCATAATCATTCTCAACATTACCGAACAAGTAATTATATATGTTACAAACACACAATAACACTTTTCACACTTTTAACATTTTCCACATTTTATGTCATCCACATACACATCCATAAGTCACATTCATATCATGACTTACTTTTCACATTTTCTCACAAATCACAATTGTCTTCATATTGAACAACTTGCCACACATATCATATCATATATATATATATATATATATATCAAACAACATTGAACTATTCCCAATGAAACATCCATCACATAACTATGCCACGATGCATAGATTATGTGCAAATCCATAATTTAAAATAACATTATACATACATTATGCCCATTTTCATTTAATGAAAATACAAGTTTTAGATATATGTGCTAACCTCTTTCTCTTTTCCAAATCCAACTATAAATTCCACCTCTTATATTACTTTAATCTACACATTCATAATCCATCAATAAGCAACATTATCTATTAAAAATAACTTATATGCTCATTATATGTAAAACTATCATATCTAAACAATTTTTATCAAAATGCCATTAAAACTCTAAATTCACCATTCACTACCTGAATTAAACTTCATTCTACCAACTTCATTTTCAACATTTAACCTTAAAATCATTAATTACAAACCAAAATAACAACAAACCAACTCATTTGAATAATTATACCATCCTCCTTCCAAAACCCTAATTTTACATAATCAAACCCTAAATCTCAACTTTATTCAAACTTGCTCATGACCAATTTCTAACCATAAATTCATAGCATACATATTTAGACAACCTTAAATTCATCCATTACAATAATTAAATCCATCTATACCAAAACCTCACTAACACATATTCACCCATAACCTTAAATTCACAACTTATACCAAATTCAACTAATTAATCAATAAATCACCAAATAATCATAATTTTAAGTACATTTCCATCAAGTTTAGCAATTAAAACATACTTTCTCTCTCTATAAATCTTAAACATAAACTTAAAATCAAAGAAAATAAAAGCTTAAGGAAAAACTACTTACTTGAATCTTGATTTCTCTACCAAACCCACTTGATTCCATGAATTGTTTGGTGAAATTTGGTATAGTTATTGAAGTCTTTCTCTCCCTCTCACTCTCTCAAGAATTTCGGCCTCCCTATGGAATTGAAGAAGATGATGATAGCTTTTTTATTTCTTTCTTTATTTACTATCCATATATAATAATATAATTAATTATTTAATTATTCTTTTAAATTACTTTTAATGTCAACCACATATTTTCTCTCTTCTTTTGACTTTCTTTTTTTTATTTTATATTATTTTAATTATTATCTTCCCAAAACCTTATTTATATCTTATATATATGTTAAATATATCTCTTGTATATGTATATGTTACATATATGTAATGTATATGTAACATATATGAGATGTGTCTTTCATGTGTACATCATGCATATATTATGGGTATCTCATATATATATATTATATATTCCTCTCATCCACCTGCTACTACCCTCCAAATTAATTATTTAACCATACAGGATGTATCCATTTGAAAGATATCTTTGCCATTTGAAGAAGAATGTAAAAATAAAGCAAATGTTTAAACTTTAATTTGCAATGCATTCATAATAGAAAAGGCATTAACTTTTTGTTCTTATTATTTTGAATCGCATGTGATAACAAGGTTGTGTCAAGTGCCTCATAATGATGATAGGGGTATGGACAACCAATATGAACATCCTCTATCTATTTTCAAGTCTCTGGGTTGACCATATTGTAGAACAATAAGGCAAAGATTAGAACAAAGAGAATACAATGCAACTCATACATAAATTTTGTGGAATTGTGACGAGGTTATCTCTTATCTTAAGTAAGTTACAAATATTTAGTTACTAAATTTTTTAGAGAAAGTTAATATAAAATCATGCAATTACAATTTAAAAGTTAATATAAAATCATGCAATTACAATTTAATTTAATCTTTCTTTTATCTCTTCAAGCATTTTCATTCAACACTTGTTGGAACTGGATGTAGATATAACAAATTCTCAAATCAATGTTGAGATTGGAGTCCTTTTTGATTTGGTTTAAAAAATGTGTAAGCATGTTTAGATTAACCTGTCAAACATTATTTTCCTTCAATTTCATTTCAAATTTGTAAATAATTTTTCTCTGTGAATTAGGCAAATGAAAATAATGATACAATCTTGGACAAATGACTACAAGATATAGCCAACGGCCCATTACCAACTGTTAGATGTTATGGTATCTATTTTGTCAGTGAATACATATTCCACATAGAATCACATTACATAATAAGATTAACCATGAATAGTAGAGTTTTTATAAAGGGGTCAAACTATAGTAGAAACTCTTATGATTTTTAAGGTCAATTAATTAACATTGTTGAGGTTGAATATTTGTCTCTAAAAATTAAGAGGGTAGTGTCATTTAATGGTAACTATTGTGACCCAATAAATGGAATAAAAGTTCATCCATAGTATAATCTAGTTGATGTTCACAAAAAAAAAAAAAAAGAACATATGCCAAATATGACCATTTATTCTCGCCAGTCAAGTTGTATAAGTGCATCATGTCCCTTCCCAAGCACAAGATGTGACTCTACTAATTGGCTGTCGATGTGCAAAATAAAAGCTAGGTTAAGGATTGACCTGCCTGAATTAGCTGCAAATAATCATGAAAAAAAAAGCTGCATTTTAGAAATATAGTCTTAAAAATTTATAAGTTGTAGATAGAACATTTGATGATGAAATGTATGATAATTTGAATGATCCAACTGGACAGTTAATGGAAATGGATAGTGAAGATATAAAATTTGAATTGGACAAATTAATAGTTAAATCAAAATCTAAAGTGTTCTAATTAGATGAAAGTAATTAATAAAAATAATAAGTAGGCATATATTTTTATATTTATTATATATAATATTTTAAGTGTTAGTAAATTAAATAATTAGTTCACCTAATATTTGTTTAGATATGCATCAAGGATTGGGTAGAGAATGGGAGAGATCATCCTCTTATGGCTAATCATCCAAAGGTCGAGGCTCTAGTGGACTAGATACCAGTGATAGATCTATCTATATGATAGATGTTCGTGATGATGATTGAAGTAATACATCTGGCTCAGCTCTATAACTATGAGATGCTTCTGAGGACAACCTTTGAATAGACTTTGTTGATGGTTTTATGGTCATAGAGGATTTGCCTCATCCAGATGACCCCACCCCTGCTGAGGCAGCTATTGGGAAGCATAGTAGCATCAACCACAAGTAGATTAGGGGGCTAGGATTGTGCCACTACTCACGAGCCAAAGTAAGTAATTATGTATTCTTTATTATTTAACTTAATTTTTCAATTTTTATGTATTTTTTTTATTAAATCTTGTATTTACTTTTAAATTTTTTAGTCATATGCTTGAGCCATCTGGGCCCTACTCTTGGCATATTAGGAAGATCATGTAGGAGAGGATCTTGTATGAGTTACCTGAAAGGCCATCTCAAAAGACTTGAATGAATTTTGGTTTGAGAAATTTAAGGTAAGCAAATAAAAATTTTATTGTTAGCTATTTATGAAATATTACTTTTATTTATAATTCTATCATAGTAATTATTTGTCATATTTTATTTGCAGAAATATTTTTGATGGGACCATCATGTTGCTAATTACCTTTATAAAGAAGGTTGTTGTTCGTTACAGTGATATGCTAAACAAAATAAAATATGAGGGGAATCAGCCTTCCTTCATTAAAGATGGGTTACGAACCAATCTTCAACTCAATGGGCTTCAATTGATGGACAGGCATGTTCTGCTATTGACTCTCAAAATAGGCGATCTAGTATTGTGGATGGTACAGGTCCATCCATGCATACCGGAGGCATCAAATTACATTATGATCATGCACGAACACTTGTAAGTATGATTATGTTTTTTTATATTTAAATTAGTATTTCATTATCTTAAAAGCATTTAAATGAAATTTTAACTAAATATCGGAGGCTAATTTTGGCATACTACCGACTAGCT
Source organism: Garcia nutans (assembly GCA_947685225.1). Classification (NCBI taxonomy): domain Eukaryota; kingdom Viridiplantae; phylum Streptophyta; class Magnoliopsida; order Malpighiales; family Euphorbiaceae; genus Garcia; species Garcia nutans. Next base: position 10,254,233 of record CANTUV010000033.1, on the reverse strand, counting down.
ATGAGGTTTTCATCCACACGCGATAGTAAAACATTCATTGATCAACGGTCTCGGGATGTATATGCAAGTAAATATAATTTTTTATTTTAAATTAGTTAAATATATTAAAAATTAAACTTAAACTAATTTTTTTTATATTGTAGGATCATTTTATTGCATCTTGAGAGAAGCATCTGAGTCTATTATTCAGATTGATGAGTCCAACCTATTTCTATTCATTGTTGGAGGGGAGAAGAAAAAGAAAGTTTATGGACTTAGGTTTCAATACTTCAACACAACTTCAGCATCATCATCTTCTAGTTCATCTACCCTATTGCAATAGATCAAATAACTGAAGGCAGATTTAGCTGGGCGGGATTGGGTAATAGTTGAGTAGGAACAAGCAGCAAGTAAGCTTAACAGCAAGTACCAGTAGAAGCTGTAGGACTAGGTTTAGAGGTTGGTCCGACAACAATTACAGGAGTTTATGAACAACTTTAGGAGAGGCATATTCGATCAGCCTCTACCTCCACCTCCACCTCCTCCTCGTGCTTAGTTTTTTTTCTTTAATTATTTGTATTTCTAAAACAAATAAAATTTTGTTTTCTTTATTTCTTATTTGTATTTAAAATTTATTTTATGAATTTTATTTAATTGTTTATTTTAATTTACATTATTAATATAATTTTCAATTACATTTTATTTATTAATAAATTCTAATTTTATTACATAAATTAATATTACTTAATTGTAATTTTAATATAATCATACTTAAAAATAAAGAAAGTAAATATTATTATTTTAAAAATAAAATTTTATTTTACAGATAGATAGTCATTTTATAAATAAATTAAAATTTTTCTCAACTACTTACCGATGGAAATTTTGTTGGTATTGCCGAGAAAACACATATCATGTCATTAAATGATAGGGAGTATAGATTTATATATTTTATTCTATTTATATTAAGCTTATTTTTTATTATTTGATTTGGCAAAAATAGAGTTTTTAAAGTTTAATTTCAAACAATTTTAATTTTCAGACCTTTATGTCTTCTTGCAGATTTTAGACATCCAAGATGCTACAGGATGAAAATGAGGCCTTCTACAAAGATTTAGTAGATTTCAAGAGTTTTCAAAATTGGCTAACTTGTCCAAATTAGAGTACATTTGGGCCTCCAAGTGTTGTGTCAAAATCATGCCTGAATGTTGAATCCAAGTCCTACTCAGATGAGGAATCCTGAAGGAGCACTGAATCTTAAAAAATTCATAACTTAGCTACAAACAACCAAATATGGTGATTCAAAACCCAAATTAAAGAAGAAATTTATGGATACAACTTTTGTGAAGACTTAAAACCCAGTTCTATCATTTTCTATCTTGAAATTGAGCTACAATTCACTACTGAATTTCTATTTTACTAAGGGCACAGGAGTTGCATATGAGAACATTTTAGGGTTTTATTTGTAAGCTATATATCCTACTATTTTTGAGGATTGAGGTTAGATATTGAGGGAGACACAAAAGTGTAGCAAAAATTTAATTTTAGGAATTTTCCTTGACTATGTATAGCTAAGCTCTCTTTATTTTAGTTTAAGGTGAATTCAAAACTCGATGTATTCAATATAATCTAAATTTTTTGCATTGTTCCCTTTTGTGGAATGGGTATGTTCTTATTTTTCATTAGTTTTTGATTGTTGAATGATTAATTTAGTGAAGGCCTTCTATGTTTTTCATTCTAGAATCTATATGCTAATGTTGGAATTGTGATACATAATTGTCATTTTTTGTCTTCATTGAGTGGCAATATGAATTACATACCCTAAGTAAACTAATCCAAGCTTGTGTGGTTAGAACTTAGTTTAATAAAATTTCCTAGTTCTTAAAGCTATCTTTGAGTTAAATTTGGAGAGCTTGTTCATAGTTTCTCATGGGTAAGTTACTAATTGAAGAGCTTATTTCATTAGTGAAGTATTGAGGAAAGTTTCGGATAATAAAGCTTCTTATTATTTTGAATTGATTGAGCATTCCACATGAGACTTAATTAGTGTTGTGAACTAATTATGTTGTTGCAGATGATAGTAGAGAAGGGAAAAAGAACTGAAATTCTCAATTTGATTATTTTCTTTCATTTATTTGGTATTTTAAATGCTAGTTGAATTCACAAAACACCCCTTTTTTTATTTGTTTTAGTTAGATATATTAATTACTAATACTTGGATTGACTAGAATGCTCTCTATAGGATCGACCCTTATTCATTCTATTTATTATTTTAGTAAGGTTTTATATTTGATTGCTTAATGACACCATCAAATTTTTGGCACTGTTGCCGAAGAACCAAGTAGTTGATCTTAAGTATTTTTGTTGATTTATAGCTATATATAAAAAATAAATAAATTTGATTTGTATTTTTTTCTTTCTTTTTACTAGAACTAATTTATAATTGTGTATAATATGATTTATTTGACTCATAATTTGTGCCTGAATTTGCTTTGCATTTTTTTAGTATTTTTTCGATGGTACTATTCACTACAGAATTTTTAGTTGAGGTAGGAGGTGCAAAAGTACTTGTTTCAAAGGAAATGACGATCTGAGCATGACTAGTAATCTTGAATTACTAGCCCCACCCTCTCGCAGTGAAAAGAAGTTGTTTACTACAATTTTTAGTGTAACATCCTTTTATCCTATATAAGTACAACACATATACCCTGTATACATAAAATACACATATAGAATATAAAAGTGTCATAATAAATACCCATAGAAACCCCCATTTTAGGATTAAAATAATTATAAATTTTGAAAGAGAAAATCTCTGAAAAAAATTCGATAGAAATTTATCTTTAATTTATCAAATCCCAAAACAAACCCATACAACCTGTAATAAACAACACTTCCAAACTACATATCTTCACAAAATCCACCCTTTCTCTAACATCATCATTTTAAAGATTTCCATCCAAAAGTTTCATATTTAAAACAGTATGATCTTAATTACATGTATATAGATAACATTTTCCAAAATTCATTTAATATACATGTGATGTAACCTAAATGTACAAAAACCAAAGCACATTTTGACACAAATTATACATATATGTAACACCTTCTAAGTTGGTTTCGTGGCACACAAAATCTTCAAATCTCAATTACTGCTTGGACCACTCTAATCCATAATCCTCTCATCTGCGCGATATAATCAACTGCGCTAAGCCTGAAAAATTAGTGGTATATACTTTGATAATAAATAATTATTTAAAATCAATACATTTCTTCATGCTATAAAAATGCACTATATCACTTCCAAAATACAATGATCATTTAGTGTTCATCAAACTCTCATATGCAAAATACATATCGAAAACACACACATTGGGCCCAATAAGTTTCTATACAATGTTCAAGTTCTAAAGCAATTGATTTGGACTATCGAAATATCAGTTTCATGACCCAGCTCTACTCACGTTGATCACCAAGCTCAAACTCATGACCCAGCTCTGCTCATTCTCAAGACCTAGCTCTACATAGATCTATCAACATAGACAACACCAACATCAATTTTGTAGAAGAAGTAATTGTACAGAGCTAACACATAATAGTAGATTACATTTTCACATTCTCATTTCATTTATCAATTTTTTTCCCATACTTTCCACTTCTCTTAGGTGATCATTACACACCTCTTTCGCTTGAACATCATTTTCATCATTTTATTCACACTATGCCATCACATTATACATTTCCATTCACATTGCACATACATATACATGTTACATTTCACATAACATATTACTAACATACCACATACAAATTACATCCAACCACCATTTTACAATGGTCAAATGTCCAATGCAACACTCATCACATAACTATACAACATTGCATAGATTATATGAATAACCACATTCTAAAGCAACAATACACAATATGCCAAACATGAATTTTTTTAAAACAAATGTTAGCAAAGTATGTACAAACCTAACTTTGTTCCAAAATCACTTCCCAAGCTTTACTTCCAACAAATCATACACTTCACCACTTGTGTCAACTTGGCCTACACTGATATAATTCATACAACAAGCAAGATTAGTCAATTAGAATGATTTCTATACTTAATTTATATCAAACTACCACTAATTGCACAAATTCTATCCAATTCCAATAAAAACCCTAATTTTTTCCCTTTACTGCCTTACTCAAGCTTCACTATAACCAACTCATTTCCAACATCTAACTATGAATTCATTATATACATATCAAAATTACTTCAAAACAATTCATTCTAACAATTATAAACACTTCCATCAAAAATCTAAATTCCACATAATTACCCATTAACCCTAATCCTTACAACTTCCATCAAACTTCACAAAAAACTTAATCAATTCCTGTAACGACTGTAATTTTATTAAAATATAGTTAAATAAATAATTTGGAAGGTTAATTAAGGTGTTGGATGAAGGAATTAATCAATGTATATGTAGGATATAAATAAAATATACATAAGATATAAATGTCATTAGAAAATGAAAAATTCAAAAAGTAAATTGGTAAAAGTCAAAAAATAAAAGGTAGAAAGTAAAATAATAATAATGAAATTAATTAATTAAAATTAAAAATATTTTTTACATTTGGTGGAAGATAAAAATTATAATTATTAATAATTGATTAATTAAATATATAGGCTTAATACATAAATAAACACTTGTACTTGTTAAGAAGTTCTATTAGCCCTCTATACTTTACATGTGTCCTGTGAAACACCTCTACATGCTAAAAATGGTATTATTGCATACTCGACTTAGGTAATTATCAGCTCAACAATGTGCGTGTATTACACACACCTTAGCACCCCTTTCATATGAATTTCTCTCCTGTAAATTCTTAACCCAATCCATCTAAAACTTCTTTTTTTTTTTGTTAACATTCAATCAAATTTTGATTTTTCAATACCATAAAAAATAGATTTTTAGAATAAACTAATCCTAAAAATTCAATGAGTATTATTAAAGATAGGTTAAAGAGAGAAACATACATAAATTGGAGAATCAAAAATTAAAGATACAAAAGAAAAAGAAGAAGAAATACAAGTATTACAAACAAAAATAGAAATATGGAACCATATATTCACATTTACAAATATTGAATTGATTAACATGTAACAAAAAAAATTAAAGAACAAAAAAGCTAGTTCTAAGAGGAATTATAACAAACACTTGGTGGGCATAATAAATTCTAAAATTTATTACTGCTAAAAGTGCATTGTTTCCACCTAAAGATGCCATTTAAATAGAAATTACAAGTTAAATAAAAAAATCTACAAAAATCATATCTATATTAGATAGAAAAATGGGCTAAATCAAAATTATAAATGGGTTTAGTTTGGAATTATCATAATAGAAAGGGAGAAAGAATAAGATATTCAAGTATAAATATACAAACAAAAAAGAACAAAAACAAATGAGAGATTCTCCAAAACCTGAATTTGATACATATTAGTTTCTACTTTATATTATATGTTGAAATTGATGGTCTCCAAAAACAAATGAGAAGTTTGAATATATATTTCAAGTGAGTGTTCTTTAATCAATCTATGGTGAAAAAAAATTGATTATAAGAGTTTAGATCGGCAGCATCACAGGCATGCCGACAATGAATTGAAGAGGAAAAATGGATTAAGAAGTGAATAAAAAGAAAAATAATGAAAGAGGAAGAAGGAAGGGAGATTGAAAACAGAGGAAGAAGGAAAAGAGGTTGAAAACAGATGAAAAACTCATTTTTTTAATCAATTCACGCGCCTTAAATTTTTTTTTTTCACTCTTTGAACAAAGGGTGGATTAGTTTTATTTTTAATTTTGACAGGTGTGCAATAGGATGGCGCAAAGTAAAGGGGTCTAATAGAACCTTTTGAACAAGTGCAAGTGTTTATTTATGTATTAAGCCAAATATATATGTGTGGTTGGGAATTAAAGAATAAACAAAATTTAGAAACAAAATTTCTATCTTATTCTTACTCTCTTCCTCTAGGTCATCAACCACAACCAACCAAAGTGAGGTTTGATTCCTCCAGCTAGACATGATTTTATAAATTTTTCAAAGATTAAGAATGATTTTGGTGGATTTCCAAGTTAAAGGTAAGAATTCTTTTCATTTTCTTAACTCTACTTTGAATTTATGAATATGTCAAATTTTTTATTTTGGATGGAGTGTTTGTTAATTCATAAATGTCTTTGGATGATTTTATTTCAGTGTGAGAATAATCATTTTAAGGTTAGATGATTGATTTGATTAGGTTTCATTGAAGTTTAGGAGAAGAAGAAGGAAAATTAGGGTTTTTGATAGAAATTATAAAGAATTGAGTTAAAATGTATTTTAATGGTTAAATTCTATTAGAATGTGGTTCTAATAATAGAAATTAACTTAAAACTTGATTTAGAATAAAATTCAAAAATTAAAGTGTATTAGGGAAAATGTTGGAAATTTGAAAGAAATGTGACAAATGAAGTTTGAATTGTTAAAGTGAGTATAATAATGCTTCTAATGAATTATTTGAACTTATAAGATATGAGTTGAGTAGAGTCAAATTTTCAAGCCAAAGTGGTGAAAGGGCGTTGGCAAAAGTTGGAGTAGGGAGGAAAATTGGGTTGGATTTTATCAATTTTGAGTTTAGTACATACTTTGATAGCCATTGTTTCAATTACATTATTTTTGACATAACACATTGCGTATGGATGAATTTGTTATGCTAATTGAACATTAATGTTTATGTGTAATATGTCATGTTTTAGGTAAAAATACATAATTTGCATAAATTATATTATGTTAAGCCATTGTAGTATGGCTACTAATAGTGATATATACAAAATGTGAAAAGTGTGAATTATGCGCCAAAATGTGAAAATTAGCCATATTTAGTTTTTGACTAAGAATGATGTTGGATATGATAAAAAAAATTGGAAAATGAATGTGAAATGTGGAATAACATGGAAAAAGTGCAATATGATGAATATGTATTGCATGCTACCTTATATAATGTCTAGTTTCATAAAATTATATTTGGTGTTGCTTGGTATGCCATACGCCTTTGGGAAAAACATGCTAGTGTCACAATTATGATTATGCCGTTGGGTGAGATACGTTGATGTCATATCTATGATTATGCCTTCAGGCGAGACACGCTGGAGTCAACACTATTGAGATAGGCCAAAAAAATATTTTTGAAACTAGATTATGTGTTGGTGATTATAATATGATGATGAATTATATGCATTTTGTATGACATTGAGGCATGATGCTTTTTGAAGAATTTTATTCATAATGTCAGTCATTATTATCAAAGTATGTATCGCTAAGCTAGCGGCTTAAAGCAATTGAATTTTATCTCGCATGTAACAGGGTTGATAGTGAGATTTCTGCTAAACTAAACTAACTCTAGGAATTGAGATATTACTAGAAGTTTGTTATTTCCACGAGACTATAGTGCCAGTATATCATATACTCTTTTGTTTTGTACCTTATTATGTGCATATAGTGTGATAATATGCATTAATGCCATAAACTTAATGTATGTTTGTGTAATTCAAGTATTTGAGATACTATATATATAAACATCTATATATGATCAAGTGATTTTGAGATTTTAAATTGTGTGGATGATATTGGAGAATTTAGTAAATGAATGAAAACATTTTGAGAGTGTTTATTTTTATGCAGGTTGTGTTTTGCTATTTTTGGAAATGTCCAATTTACATACAAAACTCTAGAGAATTTTTCTCAAAGATTATCTTTTAGATTTGTATTTTTAACAATTAATTACTATTATAAATTTATTATTTTATTTACCGAATTATATTTTAAAGGTTAAACTCCATAACAAAATTAAGATGAATTTTTCTAATGAGAAATGTTGTAACATTTTTATATTCTATATATGTATTTTATATAATTGTGGTGTGTTTACTGTATATATATAGGGCATAAGGGTATTACATTTATTTTGGTATTAGATCCTAGGATTGAGGTTCTAAACCTACGTTGGTTTTTAATAGAGAGAAAGAAGATTTTAAATGTGAATTTAAAGTGTGGTACATGCATATGCATTAGCATTAAAACTGGTCTCTGATGTGGCAATATTTGTTATTGTAAAATATAGGCGGTGACGGTGTTCGGGATGCATAGGTCTGATGAGGGTAGTGCAGAGAGTTTGCTTCAAGAGAGAGTAGAACTAGAGCTAGTGCAGAGATTGTTGGGGAGGCATCAATGCTAGCCAGACCAGTAGTTTAGGATATTCCATCAATCTAGATGCAGCAGATGGCAGAGTTGTTCCATCAGGCCCTAGTATAATAGCATCACACTAGAAAATATGACAAGTTGAGGAAGTATGGGGCTACAGACTTCATGGACACGGCATATCTACCCGAGGCAGAGTAGTGGTTGGATAGAGTGGAGCATGTGTTTATTCCCCTAGAGGCCACTATAAAGGAGAAATTTGATTGTGTCATTTCTCTTATGCAGGGAGATGCATATGATTAGTGTAAGACTATTCTGCATGGACTAGAACAAGCTCTGGTGCTATCATATGATGAGTTTTTGAGAGATTTTGGGAAGCAGTATACACCCAGAGACTATAAAGATGCAAAGAAGAAGGTTTTCCTAAGTTTGAAGAAAGGTACAAAGATGGTTACAAAATATGAGAAGGAGTTTCTTCAGAGGAGCAAGTATGCAGGTGATATTATGGCAGATGAGATAGACCATTGTCTGAGATTTAAGGGGGGGGGGGTTTAAGGCTATCTATTATGTTTTAGGTGGCTATAGTACAATATGATGATTTCTCAAGGATGGTATTTGCTACTTGAAATGTTAAGAAAGCCAAGGGCTTGCAGCTACTACTAAAGTGAAAGGGAGTAGAGACATAAGACCTTAGACAGAGACAAGGCCTTCATCTTAGAAGAGAGGTAGAGGGAATTTTCCTCAGAGGTTTGGTATAGGTAAAGGATAGCCCGGCAGGTCATCACAATAGCAAAGACAGAGGCATGAACCTGCAACCTCAGTATCTAGTGCCCCAACCCCAACTTCTTATATATCTCCTCCACCCATCTGTGCCCAGTGAGCATGATTGCTATAATGTATACTTCTTTGACCACTTCAAGAAAGATCGATCTTATGAAGATCATTGCTTACTAAAGATCGATCTTATGAAGATCATTGCTTACTCCTCAGTGGCCCATATGAATCTGGTGACTATTTGGTATGTTTAGTCAGGTGGGGACTGCATGGCGAAAAAGAAAGGACTCTTTTTTTCCTCTTAGAGCTTCCAACGTCTATAAATAGGACGCTTCTTTCCCTTTCTTCATATGTAGCTCTAAAAACCACTTTATCACATATTGCCTAGAGTTGCCAAAGGCCGGTCAGGCATAGACTATTATGTATGTACCCATTATTAGAGGTGGTCAAAGTGGTAGAGGTAGTGGCAAAGCTAGCATACTAAGGTCCTGTCAGAGGGAAGAATCCATAACTGGAAGTAGAATGGAGAAGGCTAGGTCATCACAGAGAGTGTATGTGATGTAGCGATAGTTGAATGCTTTAGATTTTATAGTCGGTATATTTTCTCAACTTGGCATTTCAATTTATACATTGATAAACTCTGGTTCGACACATTCATACATCAATAAATCCATCTTGCCTCTGAGTGATACATGTTCAAATTCTTTAGGGTTTGATGTGTTGGTTACTAACCATAGTGTGGTAGTTAGCAGAGTATACTGAGATAGTCTAGTAGTGGTTCATGATGAGAATTTTCTCAGTGACTTGATAGAGATGCCCTTTAGGGATAATGACCTTATCTTAGGCATGGAATGGTTATCAAGAAACTAGGTTACAGTAGATTGTCAGCAGAAACATATTACTTTGAAATCACATAAAGGGAAGAATGTGGTCGAATCAAGTGACCAGAGACACTTCTCATCCTTGTTTATTTTAGCTATTTTTGATTGAAGAATGATCCAGAAGGGTTGTGAAACTTACTTGGAACATATAGTGGATACTATAGTTGAGGGGACTAAGCTTGACAGTATTCCTACAGTGACAAAGTTTCCTGATGCGTTCCCAGATGAGTTTTCAGGGCTGCCTCTATTGTGGGAGGTGGAGTTTGGTATTGATGTGATTCTAGTTACCACTCCTATATCTATTACCCCTTATTGGATGGCACCTATAGAATTGAAAGAGTTGAAGGTGGAGTTGTAGGAGTTGCTAGATAAAGGGTTCATCTGCCCTAGTGTCTCACCCAGGGGAGCACCAATGTTGTTTGTTAAGAAGAAGGATGGAACTTTAAAACTATGCATTAATTATTTGCAGTTGAATAAGGTGACCATTAAGAACAAGTATCCATTGCCTAGCATTGATGATCTCTTTGATTAGTTGAAGGAAGTAGCTATGTTTTTCAAGATTGATTTCCAATGAAGGTACCATCAGTTGAGAGTTAAAGATGCAGATATACCAAAGACTGCTTTTCACAAGAGGTACAACCACTATAAGTTCTTGGTGATGCCTTTTAGCCTAACAAATGTACCAAAAGCTTTTAAGGATTTGATAAATTAGATCTTCAAGCCATACTTGGATCTGTTTGTGGTGGTATTCATTGATGACATTTTGCTATACTTATATAGAAAGGAAGATCATGATAGGCATCTGCAGAATGTGTTACAAACTTTGAAGGAGAATTAGTTGCGTGCCAAATTATCCAAATGTGAGTTATGGTTGGATTAAGTGACTTTCCTAGGATATGTTGTTTTAGTAGAGGGCATTAGAGTTGATCCAAGTAAAGTAGAGGCAATTCTAAATTGGATTCCACCAAAGAATGTGAGAGAAGTTATAAGGTTTTGGGATTAGCAAGTTATTATTGTTGGTTTGTGAAGGGGTTCTCCTTGATAGCTATACCACTTACCATTCTACTTCAAAAAGATGTAAAATTATGTGGATGGATTGATGCCATGCGAGCTTTGAATAGCTAAGAGATATGTTGACTCAAGCTCATGTTCTTTCCTTACCTATGGAAGGTAAACCATATGTGATATACAATGATGCTTCACATAATGGTTTGGGATGTGTTCTGATGTTGGAGGGTAGAGTTATTGCATATGCATCCAGACAGTTGAGGCCTCTTGAGTTAAACTATCCTACTCATGATTTGGAGTTGGCAGCCATAGTGTTTTCACTGAAGATTTGGTGACATTACTTGTATGGGGAGAAATATTTTATCTACACCAATCATAAGAGTTTAAAGTATCTGGGTGTCTAGAAAGAGGTGAATCTTCAATAGAGATAGTGGTTGGAACTAATAAAAGACTATGATTATCATATTACTACCACCTCCAACAAGGCAAATATGGTTGCGGATGCCTTGAGTCAGAAGTCCATGGTAGGGTTGACTCCCTATTTTCTCCTGTTCTTAGTTAAGAGCTTTGCATGCCAGATTTGAGGTAGTTGATGATGGTGCACTTATGGCTCAGTTGCAGGTGAGCCCAGTATTGATTAATCAAATTAAAGATGCACAAAAGACAGATGTGAAAGTTTAGAATAATGTAGAGGATTGTCATAAGGGGGAGAGTAAGTTTTTCATGTTAGAGATGATGACAGCTTATGGTACAGAGATTGATTGTGTGTTCCTGATGATAATGAATTGAGGAAGAAAACTCTTGAGGAAGCACATCAATCTCCTTATGCTATGCACCTTGGGAGTACTAAGATGTATCAAGATTTGAAGCAACATTATTAATGGTCAGGTATGAAAAGGGAAATAGCATAATTTATGTTCATATGTCTTACTTATGAACGAGTGAAAGCTGAGCACTAGGTTTTTTTGGGATTATTGCAGCCATTATCGGTACCTGAGTGGAAGTGGCAGTGAGTGACTATGTATTTTATAGCTAGACTACTTTTGACCTAGAGGAATCATGATGTAATATGGGTAGTAGTTCATAGAATGACAAAGTGTGTATATTTAGCCCTATGTTATAAAGCATAGCACGGTAGTGTGTATCATACAAGTAATTAAAAGGGTAGGTCTGAATTGAGGTTGGGGTTTAAAGCTCTTCTATACCATGAGACCAACTTGGATGGTGCTACATCCATGTATAAGTTGATTTCAATGTACTTTAATTCTTGAGCATAATATACTTTGATGTTAAATATTTGAGTTAAGCAAGACTTTGTAAAATGTTTTAGGTAAATATATATTATGTATAATAAATGATGATTTTGGGTAATGTTATGTATATATATATAAGATTAAGAGTGATATTATCTATATTTGTATGTATAAATATTTATGGTGAGAAATGTCTTGGATATAAAATCTTGTTACATAAACTAATGAAATAGCGATTTGGATGATTTGTTGAAAATAATATTTGAATTATGAATTTGAATATGTATTTGTAAATTGGTGATTGGAGAATTGGTGAAAATTGTATTTTTGGGAGTGTTCAATTTTGTACAGATTGTGTTTTGACTAAATTGGACAAATATTGAATTTACATACAAAATTCTAGCAAATTTTTTTCTTTTTTTCCCCGAGTTTTTCTTTATACATTTGTACTTTTTACAATGTGCTACTAGAGTATGTCTTTAACTATTAACATTTATTTATATAATTTGAAATAGAGATTTTATTAAGGAGTTTATCGTGGCACTCTTATATTTTATATGCATATTTTATATATAAGGATATATGTACTGTACGTATATAGGGTGTGAGGGTATTATATGTAGCATGCTATTACAATGCATTTTAATATATATTAATCAAAGTATGTAGTAACCTTCACTCAACATAACTTCCATACTAAGCTCACACTTTTTCCTTCACTATTCTCAAGTGTCCTTCACCACTTGGATTGGATTAACCCAATCTACTCAATACTTAACCACATTTTGAATTTAAATACTTCATTAGTATCACATTTATATACACTTTAACCAATTAAACTTAATTTATCACATTTCTTTAAAATTTCAAGTTTTGCCCTAATGCACTTAATTCTAGAAGTCTATTCTAATCAATTCTAAATTGAGTTTTAAGCTCTTTTATGTCTTTAAAATCATATTATAATACAATTTAAGCAATTAAATATAATTACACCCATCCTTTACCATTATCCATCAAAACCCTAAATTCTCTTCTTCCTCTCTCAAACTTCAACCAAACACCTTCAAATCCACTTACTAAACATAAAATCCTTACTTCAACACCAAAATAACATCATTACAAATCATTTAAACATTTATCCATGCCTCTTCCAAAAATCAAAATTTTGAATATTTAAAATTTCCAAAGAAACTTCTCAAATTTATAAGAAACCTTACTTACCTCTTGTGAAACCTCCAAATTCACCTTTGATGCTTAGAAATTTAAAGAAATCTTGAGTATTTAGGATAAAAAATTTCTCCCCTCATCCATGGAGAAAATTGGCTTTTAGAAGAAGAGGAAGAAAAAGATGATAAGTGTTAAATTTTGACTTTCTTTTCTCTTCTTTGCTAACCATATATCTACATATTAAATATTTAATAAATTAATAAATTATAATAATTATAATTTTATCTTCCACCATTAAAAACATATTTTAATTTTGAATTATTTTATTCATTATTGTTTATTATTTTATTATATTTTTTAACTTTTCTCTTTTTACGTTTTTGACTTTTACCATTTGACTTTTTCATTTTCTAATGACATTTATATCTGAAGTATATTTCTTTTATATCCAACATATAAATTTATTACTTTCTACTTCCAACAACTTACTTAACCCTCCAATTTATTTATTTAATTATATTTTAGTAAAGTTACGACTGATACATGCTAGACAAGACTAGGTCTTGATTTTGGATTTTGTACGAGAAGTTTGATATTTGCCACAAGACTAGAGTTTGCCAGCATATCTGCAGACTCTTAATTTTTGACCCGGTCTGGTCCACTATTTTTTATAGTTCAAACTAATTTTTGTGTTATTTTAATTAAATAATATTTATTTAATATTTAGTAATTATAATTTTTAATAAAAATAAAAACAGTAAAGTAAAAAAATAAATAAATAAAAAATCGGTGACGTAAGAATCGGCAACGAAAAATTTTCATCTCCGAAAGTGAATTGGCTTGGGCCAATTCATCGCAAGAAATTCCTACGGCGAAATGGCCTTGGGCCAATTTACCGTAAGAAATTTTTGCGGCGAATTGGCTGGCCAGTGCCCCAGCTCTCGCAATTTTCATGCTGGCCTGCCCGTAGCACGCAGTAATTTTTGCCAGAGTAATTTTTTCCAGCGCAGTTTTTTTTGAAACCGAATTCTATTTGGTTTTGATTTCTTTTCTTAAATGGTTTTTATTTCCTTAGATAATTAGAACTATGTTTTGATTTTTTTTCTTTAAATACCACATTAAAACATACAAAAAAGGGGACGAAACTTGGATCTTTTGAAAAGGAAATTTGGAACCAAACTTGGGACTTTTAAATTCTTTCGGCCAAAAGAAAACCCTACCAAGCAAGGAGAAATTGAAGAGGTAGCAACCAAAGGAGGCAATCAATTGTCTCCAGATTGCTTTGCTCAACCAAAACCAAATCTGAAGCAGGCAACAGATTGGTTCAATTTCTTCAATTTGGTGGAGTCTTCAAACGTAGGTAAATTGTTCTAACTTCAGCTTATTAAATCATTAATCATCTTCATTTTTTAAGCCATCATCACAATGCCTTAGTTATTTAATTCTTCATTCAATCTAGTTTAGGCAGTAGCATAAGTTAATTCTTACAATACTTAAGATCTTAATTAAAGTAAATAATATAATCATTCAACAAAATCTAATTTCATAAACCCTAAGTTATTCAAACCCTAAATCTTAATTAACTTTGTTTTCAAACCTTCACAGTAGCAATTTTGTTATAATTTTATTCAATGAGCTATTTTAATCTTTCAATAATAAATTTGGCTTTCTATATTTGTTTCAACTAAAAATACATAAGTAGTTGATATAGTCAATATTAAAAGCACACTCAAATTGATTATAGAAAATCATCAAATTATATATTCAAAATCATAATCTATAAAATCAAGATTTCAAACCATAAAACCCTAATATTTTAACCGTAAAACCCTAATCCATTCCAATTTTTTAAAATATTTACAGTAGCCTATTCTAAAATCCCAAAACCCTAAATGATAATTAAAGAACTCTAAATTGAGACATAAACCTAAATTTGTATCTTTATTGCTTTATTTAATTTTAGATTTGATTATGTAGTTTATTATAAATTTTGATGGTTGATTTATTTAATTTCAATGCTTGATTTATTTAATTTACCATGGATGATTATTTTCTTGATTGTTATGATTCTTATTTGTTTGTTTTAGTATTAAAATTGTAAGAGGTATGTTTTCACTTTGTGGGTACCTCATTAGTTAAGTATTATGTAATTTAAATTGCTCTTATATTTTGGACCAATGTAAAGGACATGTTTCCAGTGGATGTCCCATTTAGTTTAGATATGGATGATGTAAGGACATGTTTCCATCCTCGGATGGATGTCCATTTATTTGTTTTGTGTTGGACATTGTTTTGATTTTAATATAATGATGCTTTATTTTAATTGTTGCATGTAATATGGATAATATTGTCATATTTAAGAATTTTATAATATTAAGACCTGCAAAAGAAGCCATTTCCAATGAACCGGGCGTTGTAGGGGTACTGGGCCATTTCTCACCTTCCCCACATGTACCCAACTTTTCAAACCCATTAGAGGGTTGGGGATTCCTTAGGAATCAAGTCAACCACCCCTTTCTTTTTCCCGGCCCATCTGGGTGGTGACTCCATTTTTCTCCGGGCTTAGGCCTGTATTCTTTATGGCCCCGAGCCTAAATAGTGCTGAAGTCGCAAGAACCATTCCACCAGGAGTGGGGGCAAAAATCCCGCTCACAGTTGCGACTCCACTGGGGATAAAAGAAGTTGATTCCGTTGGTCTTTATATTATTCTATTCTTTCTTATAATAATATTATCCATTGCATCATATTAGATTGCATCATGTGCATGAGTTAGGACGCCTGTGTTACCCATGTTGTGTTATGTAAGGGAAACCATACTTTCTCTCAAGATATGGAGATCAAGAACCACTCATATCCTTGTACCTTCTGATATATACTTGCTATGGGAACCTAAGCCTTTCAACCCAAAGACTAAATCTCATGTAATTGGCCTAGTTACTTTCCTTAGATTTTTACCCCAAATGCTTGTTGTTTGACTATGGTTAGTTTATCTTGGCTTAAATCATGGCTTATTTGGTTTGTTCTTTTTCTAATATGACTTAAGTACATTGTAAGCTCAAAATAAATTTTTTCTTTAAAGTCCAAAAGACCAAAGCAATTTTCAAAATTTTTCAAAATAGTCTTTGGATATAAAACTTTTCCATAAACAAATTCTTTTCTCAATACTTAAATACAAAGCCCAAAATCCATTTTTTTCTAAAATATTTTTAAAATGGCTTAGAAACAAAACTATTTTCATCCAACCTTTAAAAGAGCTTACAAATTATTTAGGCCAATTATGAAGATACCAAAAACCAATTGTGAGCCTAGTTTATACTAAGAATTATTAATCATGGGCTTGTTTTTGGCATGAATCATTAGTTACTTTTTTAAGTGAGAAATCTATTTATAATAAACCACTTAATTTAGTTTTAATCCAATATAGCATAAAAGCTATTTTAGTTGGTTGGATGGATTAAAGCCTAATTAATGGGAATTATCATGAACTGATTTCCATGTTTAAAAATATAACTATTGGTTTAAACGTCCAAGGGAACTTTTTGAAAACAAAATACCCCATGTTGGTATTTTTTTTAACCATATTACCTAGGAATAGAGACTCGCCATTCGTGTGTGGATCTTATAAGGTTGGAAGGAACATCCTATTTATCTTTGTTTTTTTATTGTTTGTGTATACATGCATACATTTGCATCTCATATCATTAATCCCTTGTGGCTCACAGCCCTGGATTACAATAGTTCAAAAGCTTACGACAATCTGACCTACTCCAGAAATGAAGAATCTACAACGACTTAATCACTTGCTCACCAAAAGCAATGGAGCCCGAACAAATTCAAAGAATGGTGGATGAATCCCTCAATGCTAAGATGGAAGAAATAAAAGAGGCCCTAGCTGAGACCATGAAGAACTAGTTGGCTACAATTTTAGGAACAATGCCAAAGCGTCTACTAGCACTAAGAAGCCAAAGGACAAAGGGAAGCTTAAAGTTGGCGAAGTGATTTTTGATGATGATAAAGTGATCATTGATGATGACGATTGGGCTCAATAATTTTAAGACCCTCAAGACAAGAAGAAAGAACCAAAGTTTATTAAAAGATCAGCTATGAAGAAAACTGAAACTTCTGATGTTGAAAAGATGATTACGGATTTGGAAAAGAAATTTGAGAAGAAGCTGAAAATAGAAGAAATGTCTAAAGTTGACAAATTATTTGAGCTAGACGAAGAAGTTCCGTACAAGTTCAAGATGCCATCCTTTGCAAAGTTTGATGGAACCGAAAATCCTCACCTCCATGTAAAGCAGTATATCATTGCTATGCAGTCTGCCCAAGCTACTAAAGCTCAAACTCTAAGGTACTTCATGCTCTCATTGGACCCTATTATCCAAAATTGGTTCAATACCTTAGATGATGGCACACAAAAGAATTAGGATATGCTATACAAGGCCTTCATCCAACAATATGGATACAATGTCGAGATGGAAGTTATCTTAATGCAAGTGGAGTCCATTAGACAAAGGCCAAACGAAAATTTTGTGGACTATGTGAAAAGATGGAGGAATAAGGCTGTTTTGTTCAAAAGAAGGACTGATGAATCCGATCAAATTAGAATGATCGTGAGAGGAGTGTTACCTAGCTGTCACGAAAGGATGTCTCATACACTCATCCATGATTTCAAAGATCTTTCCAAGCCGAACTGCAAATTGAAGAATAGGAAAGGGAGAAGAACCATTTTTCAACAAGAAGTAACGAGAAAGGAAACTATCAGTCTGGTAACCAAGGCATGCAAAAGGCAGTTAGTGTTAATGCTAGTAGCCAAGGAACAAGAAGGTTGTTTTCAGAATTGGGGAAACTGCTGTCTTGGGTTCTTGATAAGCTTCAAAAGAAGGGATTGTTACAACCCTTAAATCCTCATCCTTTGCCTAACCCTCTCCCACCTAATTTCGACACTAAGGCATTTTGTCAATTTCATCAAATGCAAGGACACAATATGGATAGATGTGTGAGGTTGAGGCATGAGATCCAAAATTTGATTGGTAGTGGGAAGCTGCCCGAGCCCAATAAGCCAAACACCAAAGACAATCCATTACAAAGGTTCAATAGAGTACCACCACCGGCAACCTTCATGATTGGAGGAGGTTTGCATGAAAGTTTTGTTATGTCTTCTTTCCAAGATGTGGGTGAAGAAGTAACCAAAAAAGAAGTGGTATCTAGCAAAGTTGAACGAACTATGGTGGGTAAAGAAGTAGCAATCTATGTCGTGAATGAGTTTTGGGATTCAAGCAATAGTGATGATGATCTTGTACCAACGAAGGAGAAATGGACCTGGTCTGAGCCCGAGAAAGATGAAGTAATGAACACAAGATCTGGTAAGCCTTATGCAAGGCCACCACATAAGGAGGTAGAAGTTAATAAAGGAAAGGAAGTTGAAGTGGGAAACAAAGAAGAGGAAGATGATATTGTGCTCAAGCAATTAAAAAGAATCCAAGCAAGTGTTAGCATTTGGGACTTATTGGCTACTTCTAAAAAGCACCGAGAAACTATGGCCATGGCCTTTTCCAGCATGCCAATTTCCACCTCTATAACACCGGATGAACTGATTAACTTCATAAAAGTTGAAGGAGTAATGAAGTGAGAAGACATTCAAAAGAGGAGCAAAGTTGACATGGGAATGGTATCTTTCTCAGATGCGGATTTACTGGAAGAGGGGAGAGATCACATCCGTCCTCTCTTTATCAAAGTGCAAATCAAAGGAAAAAGGACTCCATGTGTAATGGTTGATGATGGGTCCGTCATAAATGTTTGTCCACTTAAAATATTGCCAAAACTAGCTATGTCAATGAGGGATCTAAGCCCAACTGAGGTAACCATTCGGGCTTATGACAATACCAAGAGGCATGCCGAAGGAACTTTCAAAGCTGCTGTGAAGGTTGGTCCAATTGAATCTATTATTGAATTTGTTGTTTTAGACATACCTGTTACCTTTGCTCTACTTTTGGGATGACCATAGTTCCATCCTTTCGTTGGAGTTCCTTCCACCCTCCATCAAAAGATCAAGTTCCCCAACAGAGATGAGATGGTGGTCATCGAGGCTGAGGATAAAGAGGTTGTTAATGCTCTAATAGTGGGGAGGCCTCTCAATGGTTTCCAAGTAGCTACAATTTTTGATGATTAAGTAGTGGACTCTAAGGTCTTGAACATGATGAAGAACATGAGCTACCTTCCCGGAGCTGGTCTTGGAAAGGGCAAGGCCAGTATAACAAAGCTTTCAGATTTCAAAACTCAAACTTTTAAAAAGTGGTTGGGATATGATGAAGCTATCAAAGATGTCCAGCCAAAGAAGAATGAGAAAATCTTTGTCAAAGTTCCAGACTTGGGACCACTCTAAGGAAAGCCCGAGCCAATCATGTTCATGGGAAAGTTGATCCTGGGTTTTGAAATTTTTGCTGATGTTGCCGAGTTAGCGAAACAAGTGAAGAAAGAGCTTACCCTGCCAGCCAATAAGGAGCCCAATCTGGATGAGAAGAAGGAAGCTGTCCTGAAAGAAAAGAAGACTCTAGTTGAGATTGCTGCCTTAATCAAAGAAAAATTTGAAGATATTCTGCTTTATGATTTTGATTTTGATTTTAATTTGTCTGCTTTGCATGAGGATGATAATGTTTTCTTCTCCAAAATAAACGCAATAAAGTCTAATTTTGCTTACTTGTGTGATGTTTCTCCTGATGGTTGCATACATTTAAATAGTGGTTACATGAGCATCTTTAATATTAACTCTGTTGATACATAATCATTAAATTTGGGAACAACCAAAAATCCTAAAAACATTAGCATAGCATCCGACCTTACTCCTGATGAGAGAGAGAGATTTAAAAAAATATTCAAAAAATATGAAGAAGTATTTGCTTGGTCTTATGAGGATAAGCCTGAAATAGATCGAGACATAGCCGAACATCTTATTCCTACTTACACTCACATGAAACCTATCAAACAAAAGCTTAGGCAATTAAGATCTGAGTAGGCTGAATTGGTGAAAGAAGAGGTCACTAAACAAATGCAGTAAACTTTCTTGAAGTGATAGAATATCCAGATTGACTAGCCAACATAGTACCCGTGCCAAAGAAAGATGGAAGAATAAGGGTCTGTGTGGACTATAGAGGTTTAAACAAGGCTTTCCCTAAAGATGATTTTCCTTTACCCCATATAGATGTCCTCATTGATAGTGCAGCCTCTAGCGTGCTGCACTCATTTGTAGATGGATTTTCTGAAAACAACCAAGTGTTAATGGCCCAAGAGGATAAAGCCAAAATTGCTTTCATTACTACATGGGGCATATTTTGTTATAGAGTGATGTCGTTCGGCTTAAAGAATGCTGGAGCAACCTACCCATGGATGGCCACCACACTATTTCATGACATGATGCACAAAGAAGTTGAAGTATATGTTGATGATATGATGGTGAAATCGGATACAAGGGAACAACACTTCCAAAACTTAGAATTATTCTTCAATAGAGCATTGAAATATAAGCTAAGATTAAACCCAAAGAAGTGTGTGTTCGGGGTTACCTCAGGCAAATTGTTGGGACATGTGATTAGTCCGAATGGCATTGAGATTGATCCTAACAAAGTTAAAGCAATCAGGGATATGCCATCCCCAAAGACGGAAAGAGAAGTTCGGGGATTCATTGGTAAATTACAATACATTAGCATATTCATAGCAAAGCTCACAACAATTTGTGAGTCTATCTTCAAATTGCTTAAAAAGAATCAGTCAGTCCTATAGAATGAAGAATGTCAAAGGGACTTTGAGTGAATCAAGGAGTATCTACTAAATCCACCGGTTTTAAAACCACCTAAACCTGGTAAACCCTTGTTACTATACTTAGCAGTAGAAGAAGAGTCAATAGGAGCCATGATAGCCCAAGCAGATGAGTAAGGGATTGAGCATGTAATTTACTATTTGAGTAGAAAGCTCCTACCTTATGAAATTAAGAATAGTATCATTGAAAAGACCTGTATAGTCGTGGTTTGGTCTTCTAAGAAGTTGTGGCATTACTTTCAATCTTATAGTGTGCAAGCAATTTCCAGGTTGGATCCAATGAAGTACTTAAGGGAGACACCTTCTTTGATTGGGAAGTATGGTCGATGGTTGATAATATTGGAAGAATTTGAGATTGAATATGTAACCATTAAAACAATCAAAGGAAGAACACTGGTAGAATTCCTGGCCCAACAACCATTACTGGATAGCGAAGAGGTAGTCTTGGAATTTTCGGATGAACATTTGGAGGCAATTGAAGTACAAGGGTGGAAAATATATTTTGATGGAGTAGCAAATAGGAAAGTAGCAGGTTTGGGAGTCATACTAGAATCACCCGAAGGAGAACTTATCCCTTTAGCAAAAAAAATTTGAAATTCAGAGCAACCAATAATATGGTGGAGTACGAAGCATGTATCTTTGGTTTGGAAACCCTAATGATTATGAAGGTGGATAAGGTGTAAGTTTTTGGCGATTCATTACTAGTAATATCCCAAGTAAATGGAGAGTGGGAGTTGAAAGGTGAGAAATTAAAACCATACCACCATTGCTTGACCATGATGAAGAAGAACTTTAAGGAGTGGAGGTTCATACACCTATCAAGAGAAGAAAACCAGATGGCTGATGCCCTAGCCACATTGGCTTCGGTATGGGAAAATCCTGTCAGCTTTTTCCTTAAGCCTCTGATTTTGACCAGTTTGTCAACTCCTTGCTACGAATATGAGGCAATCATGGAAACTGATACAAACCATGATGCATGGTATGATACTATAAGATGATTTTTAGAGGAAAGGGAATACCCGTCGGTGGCAACAAAGAAGGAAAGAAGAGCCATAAGGCAGTGGTCTTTGCAATACATCACCTTTCATGGAGAGTTATATCGAAGATTGCCTGATGGGGTGCATTTGAGATGCTTGAGGAAGCCTGAAGTGGAGCATATCATGTCCGAAATACATGCGAGAAGTTGCAGTCCGCACATGAGTGGTTTGGCCCTAGTTAAGAAGATAATTCTACAAGGTTACTACAGGTTGACCATGGAGAGAGATTGTATTGAGTTCATAAAGAAGTGCCAACAATGACAGATGTATGGTAATTTGAATCACATGCCTGCTGAAGAATTACATTCCATGTCTTCACCCTGGCCCTTTGCCACTTGGGGTATCGACATTATAAGAGAGATACATCCGACAACCTCAAATGGTCATCATTTTATTGTAGTAGCGGTAGATTATTTTTTGAAATGGGTCGAAGCCAAATCCTTCAACAAACTAGGGGCAAGCCAAATGGCTAGATTTATTGAAAAGAACCTCATCTGCAGGAATGGAGTCCCACACAGTGTGATATCAGATAATGGGGTACAATTTCAAGGAGCAGTTAAGGACTTATTCTCAAAGTACCAAATCCATCATCACCGATTGTCTCCTTATAGACCAAAGGCTAATGGTGCAGTGGAAGCAACAAATAAGACAATTAAGCAGATCCTGTCCAAGATGACCAAGACATATAGAGACTGGTCAGAGATGCTTTCTTTTGCTTTGGGGGGATATAGAACAAGTGCGCGAATACCGACTGGAATGACACCATTCTCCTTGGTTTACGGGATAGAAGTAGTATTGCCAATTGGAATTGAGATCAAGTCGTTAAAAGTGTCACATCCCAAAGTTTAGGTAGTCGAGTATTAGGTAAGAATGATATAAATAAGTGGTCAAAAAGAGGCTCGAGATAGTCAAAAACAAAATCGGTGTGCAAAGGAGGCCCGTGAAGTCGACGGGACTTAATGGTAATTTTTCGAAAGGTCGAGGACCTAAGAGTAATTTTTCAAAAAGTTGTACTGGAGGTTCTTAATAGTGCATATAACAGATTCCAAAAATGGAGTGTAGAGAAAAATTGGATCGCAACGACGTGTAACGGTTTTTCCAGGAAATGTCCCGTTAAAGAAAAACGAAGACGTGTTGACTAGGGGCATTTTGGTCATTATCAATTAAAGTTATATATGAATTTAAAGTACAAAATAAACATAAGAGTAAGTAGAGAACATCGAGAGGTTGAATATGAAACGATCGTTAGTAGAAACGGAGCCTGGGCAAAACCCGAGCAAAGAAAGGACCTAAAGGGAATTTTGTAAAAAGTCAAGGGCTTATTGGTAATTTTTCAAAATGGCTTGGAAACCTAAAATAGACCTTATAAATAGAAAGTAGAGGTCGAGAGGATCAAAACTATATGTAGTTTGACTCGTGAAACTGTACGGTTTAAAAGATATGATCGATTAATCGCCGGAACGTAAAGTGGGCCCGGTTTCATGTCGGGACCGTATGGGTAACACGGGACAACTTTAGGGTATCCAATGAGAAGAGGGACAAGTGGGAAGAAGTAATGGGAAAGAAAACTATAAAAATCTCTTGTTGGCCAATCAAAAGTAACCATTTAGCATGAGTATTAAATGAAGAAAGAGAAAGGTGGACAAGTGGTCTTAAAGGATTTATCCAACACATAAGGTGATCATCGTTTCCCTTATATATGTATATATATATATATATATCATGAAATGAAGAACAAATTCTCTCTTTTCCACTTACAAATTTCGGCCACCATAGGGAAGAACACCAAAGAGTTTCAATTTTTGTCAAGTTTGATTTTCAAGGTAAGTTTTAAGGTTTTCAAGTGTGTAGACTTTAATTATAGTATCAATTTTAGGTATTTATATATTTATTGGGAGATTGGAGATTAGAGTCTTTATGTGGAATTGGAAAAATTTTAAGTAAGTGATGAGATTAATTGATTAAATGGAAGAATCAAGATGTATAAAGTTTAATAAGGTTGGATTAGGGTTTCGGTTGAAAAGAAATGGAGGATAACTTATTATTTTAAATTTCTAAGGTTTATATTTAAGATTATGTTCTTGAATATTTTGAAGGAAAAACAAAGATTAAGGAAGGAGAAGAAGGAAAAGCAAAAGGGAATTAAAAGAGCAAGGTTTGGTACTTTAACCATGGAACTACTATTAAAATTTTTCTGTTTTACAATTAGTAAAATGCTGTGACTTGTATGATTTTTAATTAAATATATAAAAATTATATTGAGTTGAATTTTGGATATGTTGTTTCTTAGTAAGTATAGTATTTGAGAAAAATAATTTGGAACCACATTGATTGAATTTAATTTACGGAATTCATAAAATTCAAAACTGCTGCCAGGATGCAGGGCAACTGGAGCAGTCTGGTTGGGTGAACAAGTTGACCAAGATTTTGTGTCCAGTTTGATATAAAATTTTAAAAGAATGATTTTAAGATGCAAAACTAAATTATGTAAGAATTTTAGAGTTTTTAGCCAAGTGGATTATTTTATACAAATTTTCTAAAACAAGGATCAAGTTGGGTCAAGAACCAGAGTTTATTGTTCATATGGAAATTTTTCATTATTAACTTGGTCAAAAACTTGGTGTGGGTGTTTTATCATTTTATTTTTGGTATTGAGTTTAATTAGGATATGAAGAATAAATTAAGATGGAAAATATGTGAATACATATGATACATATGTGAGTATATGTGATATTTGTGTAAATATATATTGTATATACATGGAGAATATGTGGTATATATACGAAGTGAATGGGTATATTTTGAAATGTTATTTATGCTCTACTCGGTAAATGGGTAAAACCGGTCTGGAATGGGGGTTTGGCATGCCATCCTACCGGCAGTACTGTTTTAACGGCTTCGGTCGGGATATTACTTACGCGCGCGCGGTTATATCGTGTGAGGTCAAGATCATGGCAACTAGTCGTGTGAGACCAAGACCACGAGGTTATATCGTGTGAGGTCAAGATCATGGCAACTAGACGTGTGAGACCAAGACCACGCAGTTATTCTATATCGTGTGAGACCAAGACCATGGCAATTATTCGTGTGAGCTCAAGACCACGCGTAACTCTATACGAGGCCTCATTTCGAGATCGGTGTATTCATAATTACCTAGTGGAGCAGATTAACTCGTAATTAATAAAGTTATATTACATGTTGTTTACATACAGAATATGAATCTTAACTTAATTCATTGTATGGAAATAGTTTAATTATGCAGTATTCTACTTTTATATGTGTTTCAACAACCTTCCTTGCACTATTTATATTCGACAGTGGTTAAAGTACCCACTGGGCAATAAGTTGCTCAGCGAGTTATATGTCTAACTCGCAGGGAGTGGATAGAAGATCAACATTTCTGCAGCGGCTTGCATCAGCTCGACGGTGATTAGGATAGGACTTTTGACATAAAATAGTAGTATGGCATGTATGTTATATCTATTGTAAAGGGTTGGTAACGTATTAAGTATTATGGTGTATGTAACAAGAGAATAAACAGTGGTATGGTAATGAAACTTAGCAAATGATATGTAATCTTGAGAAATTATATAGAAGTGTGAACTTTTCTTGCAGAATTGTAGTTGAGGTTATAAGGGTGGATTATTGGGAGTGTGCTTGTATTGAATTGTGAAACAAAATATTTTTCATAAATAAGAAAAATTCAGTTTTGTCGACACTTGGGACCACCAATTATAGGGGAAACTCTGGCAAAAAAATTTTAAAATCTGCACTTAAAATTGGCTAAGTAAAATATTAAGACACAACCACCATGAGATAACAGTCCATCTTGGTCTATAAACGTAGGCTAAGATGGGGTGTTACAAAAAGTGGTCTTGGAAGCTAAACTACCTGAAATGGAATGGGTAGTGAGCAGATACACATAGTTAGCTTTACTAGAGGAGAGAAGGTTAAAAGCACTGTATCATAATCAACTGTATCAAAGGAAGATAGCTCGGGCCTACAATAGAAGGGTTAAGATCAGAAAACTCAGAGTCGGGGATTTTGTGTTGAAACAATGTAAGCCTAATGTATCTGATCCAAGAGGGAAGTTTAGGCCTATCTGGGAAGGGCCATATGTTGTGAAACAAGTCATGAATAAGGTTGCAGTGAAGTTATCAGACATGGACCGGACTGAGTTTAGTGAACCAGTGAACATTAACAGGTTGAAGAGGTTTTATGTATAAAAAAAAGAAGAAAAAAGAGCTCGCTAGGTTGAAAACCCAAAAGGGCGGCCTATGAAAAAGTTAGAGTAGTCTGCTAGTTTCAAAAACCCGAAAGGGTGTCTAGGCAACAATTAGGGCTAAATGAGAGAAAATCATCAATTAGAAAACCCGAAAGGGCTAGTTGGCAACAGGAGTGATCTTGTGTATGCTAGCTTTATGTTTGGTTTTTCCCTAATTTAATAAAATAGAATTAATATTAAAATTATTCTATATGCATTGCTATAAGTATTTGACCAGATATGGATGAAATAAATAAACACAATAGCAAAAGGTGATAACAAATTATAAAAGGAAAAGAAACATCTCTTATTATTACTTTTATTAATTTCATCCTAACAACACACTTTCTAAAGAAATAGATAAATGTAAAATCTATAAGAGACGATAAGTGTAGCGTGCAAGCCAGCTTTGCTTCAGCCGATCCATGTAGGCATCAGTCAGACAAGGCATGTCTAAATCTAGAGTGAATTCAGAACCTCGAGGCTCAGCTCCATACTGGTGGTCAAGCCAGTGAGGATCATAGCAAGTACCTCGACGAAGAGCAACAAGAGGAACATACATCAAGTATGTCCGCATGGTGATACGAGAAATCTTCCACCAAGGTACTAACCAACGGATGTTGGCTTCAGCGCGTGAGTGGATCCAGTCAACCCAGTCAGCATATAAAGAAGTAGGATGGAGTAGTTTTCTAGCAGAATGATGTCGCGGCAAATATCTGACAAAATCCATAGATGGAGTATCAAGCAAGCAGAGACGCTCTTGAAGCCAAATATGTGAGGAAAAATTATAAATTAAAAAAAAAGGGTTTGCTAAGTTGAAAAACTGTAAGGGCGGCTTAGGCAAAAATTAGGACAGCTCGCTAGTTCTGAAAACCCACATGGACGGACTAGGCAAAAATTAGAGCAATAAAAAAAAGAGAAAAAAAAAAGAAAAAGAGAAAGAAAAAAAGTTGCAGTAAAGATAAAAATTATATATTTTCATTAGTATTATACAATATTTCCTCAATTGATACAATATTCATACATCACTAAGAAGGAGGTGGTAGATCATCAAATAAAGCTCTGAAAAAATCATCGCCTGTCGGAGGAGGCAAATCACCCGTCCCAAGTCCGCCCGAAGCAGAAGCACCAGAATCTCTATTACCTTGGAGTCCCGATCTGTAACGGTCCTCATCAGAAATAGATGAAAGGATCTCATGGTCATCAGCTTGGGGGCCTCTAGATGAAGAAGCACCCGGATCTCTCATCCCCTAAAACCGGAAGTCTCAAAAATTTTGCTCTGACTGATGGTACAAATTTTCAAAATGGGAAACCTGTTGACGACTAGTGGTCAGTTCTTCTTAAAGTTTCTTATTTTATTCTTCAACCATCTGCTGTGAGCCAGAAAGGAAAAGAGTAAGAGCATACATAATCATGCATACATATAACATAAATTATCATGGAACAAAAAAAATCTACCAAGTAATTCATGTCAACACCCTGTGGATGAGATGGCATCTCCGGTTAATTCGATTGAGCAAATGAAGGAGCAGTAAAAGAAGGTCCAGCCTCATGATCAAATGAGCCAGCAGTCTACAACAATCATTAAAAAAGTCAAAATAAATTAAGAAAGAAGAGATTGCAATGGAAAAATGGTAAAAGCTTACCTGAGAAGTGCTAGCCCCGAGATGTGGAACAAACTCTCCTCCCTCTCCATGATATTCTTCTTCATCTCTATCCTCATTTTCTTCAAAAATTTCCCATACACCAACAGGAGATACGTCAAAGTTCAAAAACACTATTTGAATAAACTGGGCATAAGATGCACACGGTGGATAGAGAAAGGTTTCAACATCATAACCGTACCGAGCCAACCACCATGCATTCTCCGGCATTGATGTGATATTTAAAGTATATTTCAGGCAACGCATAGGGATCCTCCACTGCTCGAGACCAAAAAACCACTCATATACTCTCTCTCTGAGAAACCAACTACTAGACACAGGGCTGGCAATGACTCGGCGGGTATGTTGAAAAGGCAGTGCGGCATTCATGGAGGAAGTCCAGCTCGTCCGCTCTTTTGTGTTCCACCAGGCCAAATTGACCTACAAAAAGACATAAGGTAAGTGAACTTTTATATAAATTTTAATGTATACTAATGCTATTTTACCTGGTCCCAGGTTAAGCAGCTCAAGATAAAGCATTGGGTATGCACATGGTGAGAGTCGGGAACTTCTACACAATCTAACAACCAAAAATTTAATCTCGGATACCCGACTCTCTCTAGGGAAATACCAGGCACCCTCACAAAATTGTGCTCATATGCCCATGCCTACAACAATAATAAAAGAAAATCAAATTCATGCAAGAAAAAGAATGAAATTTACATTGGTGGAAGAAGAGTACCTCGACAACCGCCATAAAGCCAACAAAAGACTTCTTATTTCTGCAAATTTTGTCAAGTCCATGGTAAAGACAGGCAAGACCAGCTTCACCCCAGCCGTAAAGCTGTACCATATTCATATTAGTAAGGGCCCTTAACACCGATATGAATGGGGGATTCGATGCTGCCTAAAATGGTCGACCCGAGCAAATACAGTAAAAATTCTCGAGCATATTGTTTGGCTATTTTCCTACTAACCCATCCTTCATAGTTCATCCAATAACTCCGAATCGGCTCAATTTTAATCTTGAAAGGCCCTTTAAATGATGGTTCCATGCCGATTAACTGTTGGAGTTCTTCGAATATTAGAATATCATTGATAAGAGGGACCAGAAGGCCATAGTACCGGATAACAGTTATGGTTGTATAATCGACTAGACCAATGGTCATTTCTCCTATAAGTAGGTGAAAAGTATGGGTCATGTCCATCCACCTCTCTGACAATGCTTGAACTACACTCCTGTCTATCGAACACTCCTGTCTATCGAACACTTCTTAGAAGGTGCTACATCATACGATTATCGGGCTTTATAGACACACCCTCCACCCCAGATAACACAACGATTACGCTAACACGGAGCCAGGTAAGTTAACACAAGGTAAGTATATCATCATATCAATACCACTGATTTTTAGACTAAATTTATTTATGTTCTATTTTTAGTCTATCTATTTACTTGTTTGTTAAATTCTTAAATATCGTCATCTAATTAATTTATTTTTCCTAAATCTTAAAAAAACAAAAAACACAAAAATAAAAAATAATTTACTGTTAAAATAAATAATTGAATTATTACCTTAGTTTCTTGACTTGAACTACTATAAAGCTGCATCCCGGCTAATAGACTTACAGTTCCATTTTCATGCCATAGAATAAACTCCAATGGTATTTGATCGAGTTCCTGATCTCGAAGCATGCATTTTCTCCTCAACTCTATGATAAACTCTCTAATTTCAAAATGTGTGAGTATGGATGAAATGAAGAGATGAGTCGAGGTTTATATAGATAAATTGCAAAGGAAAAAGATAAAAATAAAAAAGAGAAAAACAATATTCTCATAAAAAAAGGAAAAAAGTAAATATTACTATTGATAAATTGTAAATGAATAGTTTGTGGATAGTGCATAAATAGTGAATATACAGTGAATAAATAAGAAACTCAATTATTCAATTCAATTATTTAGATATTTACTTGTATATAAATATTTTTGCACTTTAAAAAATATTTTTACACGCTGGGGCAAGAAGATATAACCATGGTAAAAAATAGCTAAATTTTTTATAAATTCCTTTAGTATCTTACTGACTACAAATATTTTTTACAGATAATCAAATTTCTCTTAGCTTAGGTCCAGAACCTAAATTCTCTCTTAAGTCCAGGACTTAGCTCGGGTCCAAAACTCAAATTATTTTTAAGTCCAAAACTTAGCTTAGGTCTAGAACCTAAATTCTCTCTTAAGTCTAGAACTTACCTCGGGTCTAGAAACTAAATTATTTTTAAGTCCAGAACTTAGCTTAGGTCAAGAATCTAAATTCTCTCGTAAGTCCAGAACTTAGCTCGGGTCCAAAACCCAAATTATTTTTAAGTCCAGAACTTAGCTTAGGTCCAGAACCTAAATTCTCTCTTAAGTCCAGAACTTAGCTCGGGTCCATAATCCAAATTATTTTTAAGTCCAGAACTTTGCTTAGGTCCAGAACCTAAATTCTCTCTTAAGTCCAGAACTTAGCTTGGGTCCAGAATCCAAATCTCTCTTAAATCCAGAACCAGAACCCAAATCTCTCTTAAGTCCAGAACTTAGCTCGGGTCTAGAATCCAAATTACCCTTAAGTCCAGAACTTAGCTCGAGTCTAGAACCCAAATTATTTTTGAGTCTAGAGCTCAAACCAACCTTGGGAGTCCAGTATGGTTCCAAACCCAGTCAAAAATCACATTGCTTTTCACTCACTTTTGTCGTAGTCTCAGATCGCTCAAGCAGGGGGCAAATTGTAGACCCTTAATTTTTTACCCAGTCTGGTCCAATATTTTTTATAGTCCAAAATATTTTTTGTGGTATTTTAATTAAATAATATTTATTTAATATTTATAATTTTTAATAAAAATAAAAAAGGTAATATTAGTAAAGTAAAATAAATAAAGAATCGGCGACGAAAAATTTTCGTCTCCGAAAGTGAATTGGCTTTGGCCAATTAACCATAGGAAATTCCTGCGGCAAATTGGCTGGCTGAGCCCTAGCTCTCGCAATTTTCGTGCTGGCCCACCCATATCCGGTAGCAATTTTTAGCAGCGTAATTTTTTCCAGCGCAGTTTTTTTCAAAATCAAAATCTATTTGGTTTTGATTTCTTTTCCTAAATGGTTTTTATTTCCTTAGACAATTAGAATTAGGTTTTGATTTTTTTTCTATAAATACCACATTAAAACATACAAAAAAAGGGACATAATTTGGATGTTTTGAAAAGGAAATTTGGAACCAAACTTGGGACTCTTAAATTCTTTCGGCCAAAAGAAAACCCTAGCAAGCAAGTAGAAATTGAAGAGACAGCAACCAAAGGAGGCAATCAATTGTCTCCAGATTGCTTTGCTCAACCAAAACCAAATCTGAAGCAGGCAACAGCTTGGTTCAATTTCTTCAATTTGGTGGAGTATTCAAACATAGGTAAACCTTTATGCAGGTAGAGTTTGTTGATTTAGGAATGTCTAAATAACAGGCAAAACTCTAGCGAATTTTTTTAGAGATTTTCTTTTAAATTTGTATTTTTAACAATTAATTACTAATATATTTACATATATTTACCTATTAAATTATCTTTTAACAAATAGGCTATTTTACTAAAATTATGGAAAATTTTATAAAGGATGATGACATTTTATCTTTTGTATACTTATTTTATATATACGAGGTGTATGTATTATACATATATAGAGTACAAAGGTGTTACATTTATTTTGGTATTAGAGCCAAGTTTGAAGTTCTCAACCCGGGTTGGTTTTTAAATGGAAAATGGATTTTAAATGTGATTTTAAGTTGTGATACATGCATATGCATTGGCATTTAAATAGGTCTCTGATGTGGCAATATTTATTATTGTAACAAATATAGGACAAGATGGTGATCAGGACGTACAAATCTGATGAGGGTAGTGCTAAGAGTATTACTCCAGGATAGGGTAGTGCCAGAGCTAGTGCAAAGATTGGTAGAGAGGCATCAATGCCAGCCCTACCAGCAGCACAAGATATTCTGACAGTCTGGATGCAATAGATGGTAGAGTTTTTCCATCATGCCCTTGAACCAAAGTAGCAATAGAGCAAAAATATGAAAAACTCAGGAAATATGGGGCTATAGATGTTATGGGCACTGTAGATCTAGCTGAGGTGGAACAATGACTGGATAGAGTGGCAGGCTAGGGTGTTTATTAAGGTGCAGGCTACTGTAGAAGAGAATTTTGATTATGCTTTGTCATTTTTGCAGGGAGACGCTTATGACTGGTGGAAGATATTTCCCTGTGGGTTGGAGCAACCTCTAGTATTGACATATGATGACTTCCTGCATGAGTTTAAAAAGAAGTATACATCTCGGGACTACAAAGATGCAAAGAAGAAAGAATTCATGAATTTAATGTAAGGTGTGAAGATGGTTACAGAGTATGAGAAAGATTTCCTCTGACTGAGCAAGTATACAGGTGACATTCTGACTGATAAGATAGACCGGTGTTAGAGATTTGAGGAGGGATTGAAGCCATCTATCATGTTTCAGGTGGCTCTGCAATATAGTATACAAATTTCACCAAGTTGGTATCAACTTCACGTAGTGTGGGGAAAGCCCAAGAGCTTGTAGCTACTGCTACAATGGAAGAGAGCAGAGACAGGAGACCTCAGGTTGAGGCAAGCTCTTCATCTTCGAAGAGAGGTAGAGGGAGTTTCTCACAGAGGTTTGGCAGAGGCTAGGGAAGCCTAGTAGGTCAACACAGTAGCAGAGGTAGAGGCCTACAGCCTCAGTGACTAGTACCCCGACATCCATTTCTTAAAGATCTGTTCCGCCTATATGTGCTCAGTGTGGCAGGACATATTGGGGTGTCTATTGGAGGAAAAATGCACCAGCTTGTTATAGATGCGGCTCCATAGACCACTTTATCATAGATTATCCAGAGTCACCAGAGGACTATCAGTCAGAGACTATTATGTCTAGACCCAGGGTTAGAGGTGATAGAGGAGGTAGAACAGGGTCCAGTCAAAGAGGAGGATCTACAACAGGGAGTAGACCAGAAGAGGTTGGGTCATCATAGAGGGTGTATGTGATGCAGCGACAGCCTAATTCTTCAGATGTGATTGCTAGTACATTTTATTTGTTTGGTATTTCTATTCATGCATTGATAGACCTTGGTTTGACACAATCCTAGGAGAGAAAAAAAGACAAAACATTGGACTGACTTTAGCATCTAACGTGAACAAATTTTCTTATTATAGACCAATCAAAAAAGCTTTCTTGACCTATCGAATGCTAATTTTATCTTACTTAACTAACTCGTAAAGCGAATCTATTAACTTCTTCTCTTATTATTCATTGATAGACCCTAGTTTGGCACACTAATACATTAGTGCATCAGTTGTGCCTGTTGGTGATGTGCATTCAGAGTCTTTAGAGTATGAAATGTTGGTTACCAACCCTTTGGGTTATAGTGGTTGTTAATAAAGTATATTAAGATAGTCTAGTAGTGGTTCATGATGAGGAATTTCTTGGTGACTTGATTGAGATGCCCTTTAGGGATTATAAACTTATTCTGAGTATGGATTGGTTATCTAGACATCAGGTTGTAGTAAATTGCAAGCAGAAATGTGTTACTCTGAAAACACATGATGGGAAGAATGTGGTGGTATCAAGTGAGTAGAGACACCTCTTATCCATGTTTATTTCAGCTATTTCATCTAGGAGGATGATCTAGAATGGATGTAAATCTTATTTGGACATGCAGTGGATACTAGAGCGGTGGGTTCTAAGCTTGACAGTATTCCTATAGTGCCATAGTTCCCTAATGTGTTCCTAGATGAGCTGCTAGGGCTACGTCCTGTGCGAGAGGTGGAGTTTGGTATTAATATAATGTTGGGTAACACTTCTATCTCTATTACCCCTTATCGGATGGTACCTGTAGAGCTAAAAGAAATGAAGGTGAAATTGCAGAAGTTGCTAGATAAAGGTTTTATTCGCCCTAGTGTCTCACCATGGGGAGCACTAGTATTGTTTGTCAATAATAAGGATGGCACTTGAGATTATGCATTAATTACCAATAGTTGAATAAAGTGACTATCAAGAACAAGTACCTATTACCTTGCATTGATGATCTTTTTTATCACTTGAAGGGAGCATCTATTTATCACGAGAATGCCATTTGGATTGATGAATGCACAAGCAGTTTTCATGGATTTGATGAACCAGGTCTTCAAACCATACTTGGTTTAGTTCGTGGTGGTGTTTATTGGTGGTATTCTCGTTTGCTCTCATAACAAGGATGATCATGATAGACATTTATAAATTGTATTGCATACATTGAGAGAGAAACAGTTGTATGCCAAATTGTCCAAGTGTGAATTCTAGTTAGATCAAGTCACTTTTCATGGACACGTGGTTTTAGCAGAGGGCATTAGAGTTGATCCAAGTAAGGTAGAAGCAATCTTGAATTGGAGTCTACCAAAGAATGTGACATAAGCTAGAATTTTTCTAGGATTGGCAGGTTATTATCACCGGCTATGAACAGATTCTCCATGATAGCTATGCCACTCACCAAACTACTATAGAACGATGTAAAATTTATATGGACGGATCGGTGTCGGGTGAGTTTTGAGCAGTTGAAAGACATGTTGACTCAAGCAATTGTTCTTACCTTACCCATGAAAGGTAAACCATATGTGATCTACAGTGATGTTTCACATAATGGTTTGGGATGTGTTCTGATGTGAAAGGGTAGAGTTATTGTATATGCATCTAGACAGCTGAAACCACATTATTTTAACTATTTGACATGTGATTTAGAGTTGGCAGCCATAGTACTTGTAACACCCTTATACCCTATATACATATAATACATACACCTAGTATATGTAAAATTTGCATATACAATATAAGAGTGTCACAACCCGGTTTAATAAAAATTCATATATTCCCAATTCAAAATCTCAAACACCTTAAAATATATATTTAAATAGTAAATAAAATATCTTTTATTAATTATAAATTCCTAAAATAAGCATTTTACATAAAAATCTCTGGAAAACATTTGCCAAAGTTTTGTCTGTTAATAGGACATCCCAAAAATTCAATAATTACTATATAAAAATGCACTCCCAATAAACAATAAATCACACATTTCGCCAATGCTCCTCAATTCCTCCAAGTTCCTCAAAATATTTATACATATACATATATATCTATATCAAAATACATAAAAACAACCCCGCATTATCCAATTTATCCAAAATATCTTTATAATTTACCATGTACTAAAAAACGTAACCATAATATACATAATAACAAAATGAACTATAACATAAAATATATACAAGATGGCAACTGGCTTAATCTTGAAGTATCAAAAATCCACTTAATAATCCTCAAGTCTAGACTTGACCAGGCCTAGAAAAACTCTCTAGATCTACTAGATCAACCTTGCTTCCTCAAAATAATTACCATTTTGCACTTGACTTTTGACTTTTCTATTCAAGAGTTGACTTTTATATATATTATGTATATTTAATATGTATTTCACATATACTCTTTACTTTTTCATGTCTAATCCTTCAATTTTCCATTTCAATTATTTGCTGAATTTATTTAATTTAATTTTTATAAAATACGAATGTTACAATTCTCTCCCCCTTAAATAATTTCGTCCTCAAAATTATCTAGTACGGTAATAAACTATCCAAACTAAAATATAATCTTAAAATCTCTTATAAAATTAATCATCTCATCAAATCATCATTTCATCAAATTACATAATTTCTACTCTCCCCCTTAGGATCATTCTCAATTGCTTATGTCATTACATTATTATATCATCAACTGAATTGTCATTAGATAAAATTAGTTCATCTCTTTAGTATGTATGCATCACACATCTGTTATACTCAAAATATTTTATCACTTCATTATCTTAAAGAAAATATACTCCCGTAGCCTTAAATTTAAAGGTTAATGACTTATACCTTAATGCTGACTATTTAGTCATCACAGTCATTTTCAGAATTGTATCTCTATTTAATTACCCCTTACTTATGTTTACAAATAGTTATTTGTAAAAATCACAAATGATAAAAATTCCCAATTCTCAATTAACAAGTCTTAACACAATAATTTTACACATTTTCTCTTTGATCTCACTCTTTATACCGTTACCACATATTAATTCAATATCACCAGTATATAACAACAAATCTTATTTTCTTATTAAGATTCATTCCCATAGGTTATTTATCATCCCAACATATGAATTATCACATACCTCTCATACTCTTAATATAACTATATATTTTCAATCTCAATAATTATTCATAAACTTACCACATTCCAGATCAATTGATTTAACTATCACAATATGAACATCACAGCCTTATTCTATTCTAGTCAACCTTTAGCCTGCTTAAAATCATCATTTTGTTTCAATTCATGACCTAACTCTATTAGGTCAAACTTATTTTTAAATCCTAATTCTCTTTGGATCCAACATCATAAATAATAAGCATTTCAACTTATTGAAGCTAGTGCTTGTATATAGTCAATATACATCTTTCCAAATTAATTCTCATGATCATCTCCTAACTTATTTATTTCCCCTAGCCTTATTCAATTTAAACATCATTTCGTCAACTTATTCATATTATACCATTTTCGGACACAATCAATGTAATTCTTAATCACATTTCATAATTCTTCTCATTTATCATCTTCTTACATTTCATAAAGTTACCATATTTGCACAATCACTTTCCTTACAAATCATATATATCTCATCATATTTTTACAATTTCTTCTGTTTACTCACTGTCTATAGTCATAAAAAAAATTTCTAACATAAGGTTACTAGTTCCAACTATACCAACCACAAATCTTGCTTATATCTCATGAAACAAAATTATCAATCTCACCAAATGTATTTCACAGTTGTATCATCTCAAGCTCACTCCCGTGGGTTACAAATAAACACTTCTTTCACTATAACCTTTCCTCAAATAGTTCTTATCTCGATGCTACACCCATTGTAGACCCTTATTTTTTGACCAAGTCCAGTCCAAAAATTTAATATAGTGCGAAATAATTTTTATAATTTATTTTAGAAATAATAATTATTTATTTTAATAATATAATAAAAAGAAACTATAAATATTAATTTTTAATAAAAAAAATAAAAAATAATAATGAAATAATAAAAGTGATAATCGATGAATTGGCGAGACGACGTGTCACAGGCTCGGCCTGCGTGTGCTACGGTGAATTAGCACCCAGTTCGAGGCCTACAGCAAATTAGTGTGTGCCAGTTCACTGCAGGCCTTGGCCTATGGAAAATTGGTGTGTGCCAGCCACAGGCCCACCCTATCCAGTGCCCACGCTCGCAGTAGCCCGTCCCCCGCGTGCAACTTGCCAATTTTTGCCTAATCCTATTTTTACTAGGATGTTTTAATTTGTTTCCTAATGAGATTATATTTTCTTAATGATTTATGTTTTATTTGATTTTCCTATAAATAACACGTTAAACCATAGAAAGGAGGACTTTGGCAAAAAAAAAGGTTTAGGGACATTTCTTTCGGAACTTAGAACGGCAGGGAATTTCTTTTGAAATTGGAAAAAGTAACAGAGAAGAGAAACAATCCATAATCAAGGTAGCAACCAATGTTGTCTTGGTGTTAGCTCATCCAAAATTTCATTCAATAAATTATGGAGGAACCAACAATGAAGGTACATTCTGAATTTAATAAATATAATATGCTTTGATTGTTTTAAGTGTTGAATATGTTCTTTCTTCACCTAAATTAATACACAGTAGGTTCATTTAAATTTTTATATATCATAGTAGTTCGTGTAATTAAATAAATATTAAACCTTAATATCCCAGTAACTTGTTTATTAAAATTATAAAAATCAATTTTCAACACCAAAACCTACAACCCTAAAAATCAGTGTTCAACACTAAAACCGTTGTATGGGCTCGTCGAAGGGGTCAATGTTTATTTGTGTATTATAAGTCTATGTGTTTAACTTCATTTATTCAAGAAACCCTAATTCAAGACGTAATCCTAGATTTATATATTTATTTATTGCTTTATTTAAGTTAGATGCACTTTTATTATATATTTTGATGATTGATTTATTTGATTTCGATGTTTGATTTGTTTAATTTATCATGGATGTATATTCTCTTTATTATTATTATTATTTGTTTATCTTGGTATTAATAATGTAAGAGATATGTTTCCACTTTATGGGTACCTCATTAATTAAGCTTTATGTAATTTAAATTGTTTTCATATTTTGGGATTAATGTAAAGGATACGTTTCCACCTTTCGGTGGGTGTCCTATTTAGTTTTAGACATGGACGATATGAGGACATGTTTTCATCCTGGGATGGGTGTCCATATATTTGTTTTGTTTGAACATTGCTATGATTTTTAATAAAGTATTTGTTTGTTCTTATGATTGCATGTATTATGGATAATATCATTATATTTAAGAACTATATAATATTAAGACCTGAAAAGGAGGCCGATTCCAATGAATCGAGCGTTGTGGGAATGTTGGGTCAATCTCACCTTCTCCACACGTACCCAACTTTCCGAACCCATTAGGGGGTTGGAGATTTCTTAGGAATTGAGTCATCCATCCCTTTCTTTTTTCCAGCCCGTCCAGGTGGCGACTCCATTTTCTTTGAGTTTAGGCCCATGTTCTCTAAGACCCTGAGCCTAATAGTGTCGAAGTAGCAAGAACCATTCCACGTGGGAGTGGGAGCAAAAATCCCCGCTTACACCATGTCTCAGTGTTCACACTCCCGTGGCATCTCAAAATCACGCATTTACTCTCTAAACTCTTACTACATGAAGAGTTATCGCATATCAACTCTGTAACACCCCCACATTCAATACATGCACACTACAACCACCACAATGTAGTATACATGCACTAAACATAGGGATGCTACGGATATTATTAACATTCAAATCATTTTAAACAATACCATAATCTTTCAATTGGATACATTATAGAAAAATAAGTAGTTACTTGTAATACAAAACAAAATAGATATATAAATACATTTTGTTAATACGCAGCGGAATTTATAGAATTTTTGCATATATGAAACATTTAAATCCATATTTACAAATGTGCATATATTTACATTATAAATACTACTTTACAAAATATAAAGAAGTAGTACATGATTGGCAAATCTCTTCTGATCTTTAAGTTCCCAAAATCAACTCTTCAAGGTCTACTCTCACTCGGTCTCGATGAACTCTCGGGTTCAACTCTATCACCTGCGCGATTAACACTATCGCGCTAAGCCAACGGCTTAGTAAGACAAATCATGCTAAAGATATGCTTCAATGCAATATAATGCAATACATATTATTAATAAACACACAACATAAATGAGAAGCTAACATCTTTGAATTTCACCAATCATAATCATATAAGCATATCACATTTCAGCATCCTTCCATATTCCTCATTTATCAATCATGTTATCATTCATGAATCTCATTAAACAAAGACAAGCATGGGCCCAAAATATACTAATATGTCATTCAATTTTCAGAGTTAATGCTTTGGTTTTGTTATCACATTTATCAATATCATATACCCAACTAGGCTTCAAGGATTAGGTTCAACCAAGCTTCAAAGGGAGCAAAGCATGCTAAGCTTCAACCCAACTTGGCTTCAAGAACCAACCCAACCTAGCTTCAAGGGTGGTAACATCTCAATCAGGCTTCAAGGATTCAATCCAACCTAACTTCAAGAGATTGTTACACTTATTAGGCATGCCACCAACAACAAACTCTGAAAATGGAATAACACATTAGCCACACAAATCATTTATTATTTAATTATCATTTCCATTCTCAACTCTCATCATAGCCAATAACAATGGCCTCATATCACATATGAGTTACCATAGCCCATCACAATGGCATTATATTCCATCACATTATACATATAGCATTATTGATATAAACATAACAAAACACATTCCTCATCACATGAGTCACAATACATGAAATATCACATTGTTCACATAGTATCATATACATTACCATTATCATCATATTTATGATCAATCTCAACATCATATGCAACAATGCAATAATACAAGATTTGTACTTACCTCACTAACAATTCATACAACTCCTAACACTTCCTTGTCCAAGATTCTTTAACCTCTTAGATCAATGATCAATCACTATCTTCAAGACCTAAATCAAAAGTAATAGCATATACTTGTTTAAGGATACACAAGAGATAATCCAATTAGGAATTAATTAGGGCAAACCCTAACCCTGACACGCTCACCCACACGGGCGTGTTCATGACCGTGCCCTAACTCCACAACACAGAAACATTTACACGCTCAACAACATGGGCGTGTTCCTGGGCATGTAAATTCTCAAATCTTACAGTAGCTATGACACGCTCAATAACACGGGCGTGCTACTGGTCATGTCAAACCTACTGCCTCCAACACAATTGACACGCCTAAAAACCCTGGACGTGCTCATGGGCGTGTCCGGCCACAAATCAAGACTCCGATCAAAAAACCATACACTCAACAACACACTTCTATACATTAACATCCTCTTCAAATAATCTTAACAAAACATACTCAAAACTCATCTCAAACTTGCAACACACCCAAAACAAGCCAAAACACACATCAAACACCAAACACAAAATCATCTCAAAACCCTTACCACATATACAACATCATCTCTTCCAACCACTTACTCTTTTCTTCCATCCATACTCAAAATCCATCATCAAATCACTCAAACACTTCTCACATCTCAAAATCAACCCACACACTCTTAAAAATCTATCAAACTCAAATATCATTTCAAATAAGCACAAAAATCACAAGAGAACTTACCAAAGTTACAAAACTTCTTGAATCACCAACTTGATCACTTAGATTTCCTTCTATTTGAGCTTAACACATCAAGATCTTCTCTTTGTCTCTTGCTTTCCTTTGTCCATGGAAGAGCCGGCCACACAAAGAAGAAAGAAGAAATGAACCACAAAAACAAAGTCAACTCTTCTTTTAATCTCCACCAAGTGTTCCAATTCAAGCAATTACCAAAACACCCTTTTATCATTTGTTCTAGCTTTCTTTTTAATCCAATGCCCTTAATAGTCATTTCACCAATAACCAAATAAATATCTCTCTTCCATTGACTTCCCCTTTGACTTATGTATATGTTAATTATACAAGCATATAAACAATATATACACTTCTCTCTACACCCTCTTTCTTTCCCAAAACACATATATATAAACATTCTTTTCCAAATTCTTTTCTTATCACATACATATACATTCAATCTAATATACTACAACAACATAATCCAAACTTTTAGGGCATACATTGGGATATTACAAACTCTATTTTAAATCAATTTATCCTTATCCACTTGTTCTTTATTAGCCAAAACACATGATCCAACAATATTATCATCAACAACTCATATATATATACATATCCATTCCCATACCAATTCTATACCATTACTCAATAGAACTCCATTTCCAATCTTATATTCCATTTACCAATGATTATGAATTGTACATAAATTTATCCAACAAGTTTTTTTTTACTAATTTCTCCTACTTAAATCAAATAAGTAATGTCTAACTCTCTAACAATTAAAATAAATTCCAATTTTAAACTTTCATAAACAAACCAATAAGCTTATATCAATCTACTTACATTAAGTTTCATTCAATAGCACTTCTCTTTAATTCGATTATGCACAAACCTTTTTATTAAACATTGATTATTCCATCATAATTTCTATTTACTTACTCTAGTATCTCTCTTTTCTTTGCAAACTCATGAATAGACATACTTTAGCAATACATATTAACAATCAGTACCATATTTGACTCCACTATAACTAAACACTAATCTTCATTTTCTGCAAAATTAACTGCAAAATTATTGTCACCATTTATCATCATTACTAACCATATAATATTTTACTCTCCTCCCTTACAAATACTCTTAATCACTTTTATAATATCTATCATAAAGATCACAAATAAATGTAAATTCTCCACTTATTTATATCCAATGTACATTTTAAGTCAAAATTCTAACCACAAACTCAACTGTTCAATATAACAATACATCCACACATTTCAAATCATTTTTATCATTAACATCCAAATTTTTAATTTCGGTTATGCATTTTTGTAAAAATCAAATTCTCTTTATATAAATCACACTTTCAAACTCCTCCAATGAATTAATCTCATTGCTATTTTTGATAATCATCTAATATCAATTACAACTATTCCCGCAATCTACTCCTTATGTTTTAATTTACTCCATCCACTTAAATCAATTAGAACATATCTTGATTAGTCAGTCAACTACCATTCATGAAATAATTTAAAAATCATTTATTATATAATCATCTTATATCCATTATTAAAGCTTTACATCCACCTTAAATATTCCAAAAACACATTTATTACCCTTTCTCATAACATTCATCTCTACATAGCGCATTAATGAACACATCTCAATCATACAACCGAATATGGATTGTATACATAATCTCAACTCGCTTTAACTTAGTAATCCTTTTATATAGATTTACATATTAATTCCTCAATATAAGGAATAATATTTAAATTCTTACTTAGTCATAATCAATCTTGACTTAATCAATATTATGCATCATATTAATAAATCCTCAAAATACTTTCATGATAAATAATTTGTTGTCATAAATCATTTCTATCTTTAATTTAGTTATGAACTCTTTGTTCTAAATTATTAAAAACTCCATATTCCTTTTTCATACCTCTACCAGTCCATTATAAATTTTCATAATTTTCTTCATTCATTTGTTACATGAAATTAATTTATTACTCACTTACACAAATCTATATGACTTCCTCAGTTTCATGTCAATCTCACTTTTTAATTTTTCATTCCTAACCAATTCTTTATAAAAAATTGTAAAATTTTATCCATGTGCACTTGACACATATATGGACTTATATTTAACATTTTACATTTTTCCAAGCTGATTTACTATATTTAAAAATTAAGTCTTCCAAACCCATAGAATTCCATAGGAAGCACCTGGTTATCCATTTTTTTCAGTAGTCAAACCTTAATAACAATTCCTAAAATTTTAATCATATGTTCTGGGAATACATATGATATTATTTATAAATTTTTAGATTTTTATGAGTTAGTTTGGCATTGTTTTTAAAGATGTTTATCAATTTATACAGATTCTGAGTTACTGAAATTGCTCCAACAATTTGTGTTATTATATTTTTCTTAATTAGTAATTCATATTTAAAAATTATGAACTTTTATACATTAGATTCTAGCATATAGAAAAACTTTCCATTAAATTTTCAAGCTCATCCAACATTCTTATATTTCTCCAAAAATTCAAACAATATGACTTTACAGCCCAGTGCCTAGCCCCGAAGGCAAATCATATATCAACGATGCCTAGCGTCTAGCCCCGAAGGCAAATAATGAGGAAATCTCATAGGCATGCTGCCAAATACAGAACTCTGAAAATTAAATAATATACTAGGCACACAAATAATATATATTTTCCATAATCAACTTTTCTTATCACATTGGCTCAATTTCTCATTTTCTCATCACATTGCCTCATTTTTCTCATTCATATCAATGTCAACTCATTTTAATTCATCATATCTTATCCTTTAATCACAATGTATGTCATTTCACATTACCCAAATATTTTTTAGTCATTCTCACATAATACACATAAATCACACTTTATTCATTTTGGCCATTAATAATGGCTTTTCATAATGCATACATAATAATTCACATGTTATAGCGCAATGTTCATGAATGTTCATTTTACCAAGTAGCTTATGTAATACCCCAATGTATGCCCTAGAAGTTTTGATTATGTTGGTTTAAAATTTAATTGAATGTATATGATATGTGATAAGAAAAGAAATTTGAAAAGGGTGTTTATGTATATGTGTTTTGGGAAAGAAAAGAGGGTTTAGAGAGAAATGTATATGTAGTTTATATGGTAATATATATAACATATAAGTTGGTCAAAAGGGAGAGTCAATGCAAGAAGATATTTTCATTTATGATGTGTGAAATTACTATAAAGGACATGTGAGTTAAAAGAGAGCTAAAGTAAATGATTAAGGGCATTGGGGTAATTTTCTTTTGGAAATCTCTTGGTGGAGATTAAAAGAAGGAAAGAAAGGTTGACTTGTTATTTTCTTTTCTTTGCTTGAAGTGGTGGCCGGCTATCCAAAG
The DNA here is from genome assembly GCA_947685225.1 of Garcia nutans. Classification (NCBI taxonomy): domain Eukaryota; kingdom Viridiplantae; phylum Streptophyta; class Magnoliopsida; order Malpighiales; family Euphorbiaceae; genus Garcia; species Garcia nutans. The sequence continues at coordinate 10,209,865 of CANTUV010000033.1, read as the reverse complement.
AGAAGAGAGAGCAATTGAAGTGTTTTGGTTTCTAACATCAAGATTGAAGGGAGAATCAAGGAATTAAGTTGAAGATTTGTGGAATTCAACAACTTTGGTAAGTTCTTTTCCTTGATTTCTTCTATTCTTTTGAAGTGGTGTTTTAAGTGAATTAGGGTTTGTTGATTTGATGATTAAATGTGTTTGTGATGTGTTTATAAGTTTTAAAATGGATTGTGAGTTATAAGATTGAATTGGTGTGGGTTTGGTTTTGAATATGGTAAGTTAAGTGGAAGATCAAGAGTGGAATTTGGTTTTAGGATTTTGAGATGGTTTGTGTTTAAATGTAATATTAATGTATTGTGAAGTGATTCTTGTGATGAATATGTGTTTAGAACATTGATTATATTCATTTGAAACATGTTATATAGTGTATATTGTGATTGAGTGCAATTAGAGGAGAGCTGTGCATGTTAGGGTTTCAAAAGTATGGAGAGACACGGCCAATTCATGAGAGACACGGCCATGTCATGGAAATTTTGGACGTGTTGGATTGATTTTTGAGAGACACGGCCGTGTCCCATGCCAGTGTTTGTTACTGCCAAAATTAAGTTGAGAGACACAGCCACAAGCTTGGCCGTGTCCCTTGCCCGTGTTGCCTACTGTCAATTGAGGTTGAGAGACACGGCCACAAGCTTGGCTGTGTCCCTCAAGTGGTGCTTCCCATGTCCCTCAAATATGTTGGTTAATGTTTCTATTCTTTGTTCTTTTTGTATGGTTTTGATTCTTCAAAGGTATTTTGGTACCTAAACCTAAACATAAACACTTTAAACATGTCTAAAACAAAGAATGCCCTAATCAAATGTGTGTGGATGATTCTAAACCTATGAATAATGATCTTTGGATTAGGTTTTGAAGAGATTGTGTTGCATTAACCTAAATGTGGAGAATTCTTGGAGAAAGGAAATGTATAGATTGATGGGAATAGTTCTTGAGGTAAGTACCAATACATATGATTGTATTTATTTACATGATTTGAGGCTTAACACATTTGTTTGCAAATGTGTTAAGGGGTTTACTATATTGTTAATATAATTTGACAAAGGTGATGATTGAATGATGTGAAGATCATTAAAAAGGTAAGCATAAACCCTATTTGATTGTATATCCTTATATGTCTTTGAACCTTAACACATTTGGATGAATGTGTTAAATACTCTATTATATTGTGGATGTAAATGAATAATGTAAATTGCTGTATATATATATATATATAAAGGATGAAATATGAAATGGGAAAGATAGGAAGAAATGAGGATCATTCTTAAGGCATGTGCAATTTGTTATGATAAATGCTCTAATAATGAATGGTGTTAGTGTGATTTGAGAAATGATGAAATGTTATGTTATATGCATTGTGAATCTTGTGAATGACAATGTATTATATGAATAATATACTTTGAAATGTTATATCAATGATGCTATATGTATCATATGGATTGAGATATGATATGTTGTGAAGCCATTGTAATTGGCCATGATAATTTAAATGTGATATGAAGCCATTGTAATTGGCTATGACAATTCAATTGAGATATGTGAGGCATGTTTGCCTAAATGATGATGAGAAATTGTGAATGATATTGATGATGAAATGATAAATGAATTATGTGTCTAATATGTTATTCATTTTCAGAGTTTTGTTGTTGGTGGCATGCCTAATAGTAACAATCTCTTGAAGTTAGGTTGGACTTGATCCTTGAAGCCAAGTTGGGTTGAAGTTTAACATGTTTTACTCCCCTTGAAGCTTGGTTGGGTCTAGCCCTTGAAGCCTAATTGAGATGTTACAACCCTTGAAGCTAGGTTGGATTGGTTCTTGAAGCCAAGTTGGGTTGATACTTAGCATTCTTTGTTCCCCTTGAAGCTTGGTTGAACCTAATCCTTGAAGCCTAGTTGGGATAATGATAAATGTGATAATTAAACCAAAGCATTAACTCTGAAAGTCGAATGGCTTATTAGTGTTTTGGGCCCGAGTTTGTCTTTGTTGCCAATGTGAAATACAAGTGTTGAAATAAATGAGATCTATGGTGGATTCCATTGGAAATGTGATTCATAATTGGTATGATATGTAATGTGTGTATTGAAATATTGATTGTGAGTATTAATAATGAATCATGATTGGTGAATTGTGAATAAGATAATGTTATGAAGTGTGATATGTAAATGAATTGTGGTTGATGATAATGGTTGTCTTCATTGGAAATGTGATTCATGATTGGTATGATATGTAATGGGTGTATTAATATATTGATTTTGAGTATTGGTGATGCATTGGGATTGGTGATAATATTATGTATATATGTACATCATATATGAAATTAGCTAGGATATATGAAAGAAGCAATTAAAAAGAAAAGAAAATATGATAAGAACTAATTATACATTGAATTGATATATCGTTATAGGTTAATACTTCTATACTATATGTTTATATTTTATATTTGGACTACTAAGCTCTCGGGCTTAGCGCGGGTGTGTATTCGCGCAGGTGAATAGGTGGAAGATATGAAGTCTTTCGTTATGCCACAAGAAGAGTAAGTTTGTCGAGACCAACTAGAGGGTGATGCATACATGTATAACTTTTAATTTTGATGTATTTCTGATGAGAGAGTATTTATATGTAAAAATGAAGTTTTGATAAAGATAATAATTTTGTAAATGTTATTTAAATTAATGTATTATGGTTTAAACTCTGTTACAGGTTTTTAAAAGGTAACGAAAAGTAGCATCCTTATACTTTATATACTCACTGTATGTATACTAGGTATATGTATAGTACCTATATAGGGTATCAGGGTGTTACAATTATTTTGGTATCAGAGCTTAGGTTCGAGATTCTCGGCCTAAGTGAAATTAAAAAGAAAAAGTTTTGAAAAGTTTAAATAGAAGTAAAAAGGAAAAGTTTTGAAATGAAATTTGTAATACGTGCATATGCATTGACACCTAGGTTGGTCTCGGATGTGGCATTATATGAATTGTAGAATATTTGTGTTATATGAGATGTTTAATATAGTTGATGATATATGTGTATACCATTTTGATGTGATGAGAAACTATGATTGTTGGCAATGATGTTGTAAATGAATTATAATTGAGGCATAGTGCCTAATTGATTATGAGAAACGAATTGTGAAATGTAATGTGATATATGTATATTGATGATGCATATAAAAATGTCATGTTGTGTGCAACATGGAATGTAATGTTGATGTTTATGAGCAATATTATGTAGGACATAATGTGAATTGAAACATAAAGAAATGAAAAGGAGAATAAAGTTGAACATGAGTTGAAATCAAAATCAAGATAAGAGTATGTACTTCTTCCTCTACACTTTAAATCTCTTTATAATAGAGTTTATATTGGGTTTGCTAGATAGAGGAAATATTGTGGGATTGTTAATATTGAAAGATATGTGATTATAATGAGGAGAGTATGGTGGAATATTGAATGAGTTGATTTGTATAGACAAAGTGTGATTATTTAAAGTTTGGGATATATATATATATATACAGTTAAGGTTTTGTTTAAAGGAAAAAGAGATGATATTGGTTAAGTAAAAATATAAATTGGTATTGTTATTATAATGTAAACATTGTGAATTCAATGTTAGAAATGTGAGATGTTTGAATATTGTGGAAGCTCATGGTAATAGTGGTAATATGTGATATTTGAGATTCTTTGAAATGAGTTTGATAATTGGGAAAATTATATGTTTTGTTATTGCTTTGTGATATACATATATATATAAGATGGGTTTGGCAAGTTGAAGTTTAAGCGAAGTAGTATATTGAGAAGTTAAAATTTTATTGGAATTTGATAAAGATTATCAGGATATTGATAGTTTAATATATAAACAATACATGAGCTAGGTGAAATGACTAATATTGCATAAGAAAGTATTAAGAATTGAGTAATGTGATTGATAGTATGAGAATTTGTTTTGAAGTAAAAAGGAAAGTGGATAAGCAAATGAAAATGAGCTATTTTAAGTCATCTCTTCCACTTTCATTTTTAACACATTTAATATACTTCCATATCCATTTTTACTCTTTGCAGATATACTTTGAAATGTTATATCAATGATGCTATATGTATCATATGGATTGAGATATGATATGTTGTGAAGCCATTGTAATTGGCCATGATAATTCAAATGTGATATGAAGCCATTGTAATTGGCTATGACAATTCAATTGAGATATGTGAGGCATGTTTGCCTAAATGATGATGAGAAATTGTGAATGATATTGATGATGAAATGATCAATGAATTATGTGTCTAATATGTTATTCATTTTCAGAGTTTTGTTGTTGGTGGCATGCCTAATAGTAACAATCTCTTGAAGTTAGGTTGGACTTGATCCTTGAAGCCAAGTTGGGTTGAAGTTTAACATGTTTTACTCCCCTTGAAGCTTGGTTGGGTCTAGCCCTTGAAGCCTAATTGAGATGTTACAACCCTTGAAGCTAGGTTGGATTGGTTCTTGAAGCCAAGTTGGGTTGATACTTAGCATGCTTTGTTCCCCTTGAAGCTTGGTTGAACCTAATCCTTGAAGCCTAGTTGGGATAATGATAAATGTGATAATTAAACCAAAGCATTAACTCTGAAAGTCGAATGGCATATTAGTGTTTTGGGCCCGAGTCTGTCTTTGTTGCCAATGTGAAATACAAGTGTTGAAATAAATGAGATCTATGGTGGATTCCATTGGAAATGTGATTCATAATTGGTATGATATGTAATGTGTGTATTGAAATATTGATTGTGAGTATTAATAATGAATCATGATTGGTGAATTGTGAATAAGATAATGTTATGAAGTGTGATATGTAAATGAATTGTGGTTGATGATAATGGTTGTCTTCATTGGAAACGTGATTCATGATTGGTATGATATGTAATGGGTGTATTAATATATTGATTTTGAGTATTGGTGATGCATTGGGATTGGTGATAATATTATGTATATATGTACATCATATATGAAATTAGCTAAGATATATGAAAGATGCAATTAAAAAGAAAAGAAAATATGATAAGAACTAATTATACATTGATATATCGTTATAGGTTAATACTTCTATACTATATGTTTATATTTTATATTTGGACTACTAAGCTCTCGGGCTTAGCACGGGTGTGTATTCGCGCAGGTGAATAGGTGGAAGATATGAAGTCTTTCGTTATGCCACAAGAAGAGTAAGTTTGTCGAGACCAACTATAGGGTGATGCATACATGTATAACTTTTAATTTTGATGTATTTCTGATGAGAGAGTATTTATATGTAAAAATGAAGTTTTGATAAAGATAATAATTTTGTAAATGTTATTTAAATTAATGTATTATGGTTTAAACTCTGTTACAGGTTTTTAAAAGGTAACGAAAAGTAGCATCCTTATACTTTATATACTCACTGTATGTATACTAGGTATATGTATAGTACCTATATAGGGTATCGGGGTGTTACAGCTTATCCCATTTTCTATTCAAATTTTGTTAGGCCAAATTTAGTACGAATACATCTAAATTATCAGTAGTTTGTACTTACCTCAATTAGCTCTCAGATACAAGCTCAAAATCACTCCTCAAACTTCACTTCCAAATTTGCCTCCAACACTAAGGTTGGGCAACTTATTCAAAATGTATATAAATATCATCATTTAGAATCACATTTCAAGACATTTAAAACATTAAAATTAATTAAAGATCACTCCTACAAAATCCTAAAATTTGGCCTAACCTTACTTTAACATTGGAAATCCATGTTAATCTATTTAAATTGGTGTTTTAAGTTTATTTACACCATTAAAAACATATTATAACATTAAAATCAAACAAATACCAATTCTTTGAAAATTTCCTTCCAAAATCCTAAATTCAACACTACATTTGACTTTAAAATCATTGTTTATGCATCAAAATAACACATTTAGAATCCATTTGCACAATTAAAACACATTATTTCAAAAGTCTAAATTTTCCATAACCCTAAATCAACTCTTACAACCAAACTCAGCTCAAACTTTATCTTTCCTCTAATTCAACTTAAGAACCATTAATAACCAATAAAAATAGCTTCATACAAATTCATTCAAGTAATTAAATCATGCTAAGAAAAAATCCCAAAATCTACATATTCACAATTTCATGAAATTCCAAAGAATAAGATGGAAAACTTACTATTTATGGAGAAAATCACCAAAATCCTGCTTAAAATCCTTAAAATCTCCTCAATTGTGGAAGCTTGGAAGAAGAAAAAAGCTTGGTTCTTTAGACTATGGAGGTTCGGGCTCCACTTGAAGAAGAAGAAGATGAAGATCAACTTTTTAATTTCTCTTTCCTTCCTCTAAAAATATGACCATATATATATTATTTCATTATATTTTTAATTCAATATTTATTTATTTATTTATTTTAAAAAATCAAAAATTACCTCTTCCATCCATAATTAATTTATTTTTAGATTATTTAATTAATTTTAATTTTACAAAGTATATTTACCATTTTGCCACTTGACTTTTGACTTTTCTATTCAATAGTTGACTTTTGTATATGTTATGTATATTTAATATATATTTCACATATACTCTATACTTTTTTACTTCTAATCCTTCAATTTTTCATTTAAATTATTTATTTAATTTAATTTTTATAAATACAGATGTTGCAACATTTGATGCAAACCCCTAGTATATGGACTAGAGATCCTCTTGCCTTACACTTGGAAGTGACTCCTTAGAAATATCAAATCAGATCCTTACCAAGTCCATGACCCAATTCTAACATATGGAAAAGAACCTTGGAATTACTTACTTCAAAGTGATTAATCTTGTTATAGAGAACCTTGATCTTACAAGAAACCAAGAACAAGAGAATTATACACTCTCAAGAAATCTGGAATTTCAATTCAGTAATGTCTCACCTCTTGCAAGAAGATATAAGATGGTTTAAATATGTTATAATAATAATGGGGTGTTTGGTTACATAGTTGCCTCCACCCTTACCTTACTAATCCAACTAAATAACCTAATAATAAGCTAACAACTTTGGGATTAAACCACAAGGGCCAAACCACTAATATTGGTATATAAATAACCCAATTATTAAATGTCATCCATATAATATGTCTCATAAATAACTTCTAACACTAATATTTTTTGTTAAAATAAAATTTAATTAAATTAATTAAATAATTTGAGAGATAAATAAAGAGTTGGAATGAGAAATATGGAATATATATGTGAAGTATATGTTATATATATATAACATGCAAAAGTCAATGATAAATAGTAAAAGTCAAAGGTAAATAGTGAAAGGTTAAAAAATGGAAATTAAAATAATTTACCATAATGAAAGATGATGGAAAAAATGTGATTTATTAAATATTAAATTAAATATATTTGAATGGAAGAGGATTTAGTGTTTTAAAATAAAGAAATAATTAACTAATTAAAATAATATAAATAATATAAATATATGGTTAAAGTTAAAGACAAAGGAAATTAAAAATCACTTTTGGTCTTCTTCTTCCTTCTTCTCTTGCTAGCTGAATTTCCATGGATGCCCAAGGTGATCTTGGCCTCTTTCAAACTACAAGATTTATAAGGAATTTCACGATCAAAAAGGAGTTTTGGTGGATATTCAACAAAATAGTAAGTTTCTTTCTTGAATTCTCAAGGTTTATGGAAAGTATGGATTATGTGTTATATGAGAATTTGATGGGTGTTGAAATAATTTGTTCTATAAGTATGGAAGATTTTATTTTGATGAGGAGACAAGGATTTTATGGTTCAATGATCGATTTGTATAGGTTTGGTAGAAATTTGGATGAATTAATGTTAAAATTTGGGTTTTGGAAGGGTTTTGATAAAAAAAGAAATGTTTATATGATTTCATTGTTTAAATCATATTCTAATATGATTTTGATGGTGGAAGTGAACTTGAAATACCATTTGGAATTGAGTAGAATGAAGTTCCAAAATTAAAGTGAGTCAGAGCACATTTTGGGTAATTTGAAGGGAATGTTTGTAAATTGAGTTTTATTGTTTAAAATGTGTTAGAATATAATGCTAGAGATATAATTGGGCTTAAAAATAAATTTGAAATTAGTTGAAATGGTTTTCCAAAGTTAAAGAGCATTAGGGCAAGAAAATGAAGGAGGAGTTTTGTTAAATTGAATTTTATTAGATAAAATACATAGAAATGTGATACAAATTAATTATATACCTTCACATTTTGAATGGGTGCTGAGTAGAGAGTAAGTTCAACAACCCAGTAATGAAGGGCAACAAGGAATTTTGAACTGGAGTGGAGCTTTAGCTCTCATTCTTGGGTAAAAGAGGTTAGTACATACTTTGAAATTTATTTTATTAAATTACATGGTTTGAAACATAACATATTGCATATAGTGAATGTGTGTATGTGAAGGATTATTTGTAGTAGCATTGCATAAAAAGTATTGTTTGTAACCTATTCAGCCATATGTTACATGAAGAATATGAAAAGTGCAAGTAATGCACTAAGATGTGAAAGTAAGTTATAGTAACAATGTATGTGTTAATGTTATTGGAAATGAACATTAATTTGAAATAAAGTATAAAGTATGAATAAAAATGATAGAAAAGAGAAATGTGGTTGCATGATATCCTTATATATAGTTTAGTTCTGAAATATTATTGTTGGAAGTTTATTATGCCTTCGGGTGAAACACACTAGTGTCACAACTTTATTATGTCGTCGGGTGAGATACACTCGTGTCATAGATTTATTGTACCTTTGGGTGAGACACACTAGTGTCACAAAGTTAGTATGCCTTCAAGTGAGACACGTTGGTATCACAGATGATTGAGATAGCCCAAGGCAATAGTCCTGGAACTAGACTTATATATAATGATTTTTGGGCCCATTGTATGTTTTTATTATGATTGTTGTTAAAGACATTGTGTATGTTGTTTGACATCGGTACTTAGGGCATCATATAGCATTTACTTTAAATGTTATTTTAGTACCAAAGTATCTACCATTAGGGTATTGGCTTAGTGAGATTGAATTTCATCACACAGGTGACAGGGTAGACCCGGTAGATCCGGAGGGTTCTGCTATACCTCATTAGGCCTAGATTTTGGTTAGTTGATCTTGAAGTGTTATTGGACTTCCACAAACCAAAACCAATTGCATTCATGTAAACATTTTGTTTTATACTTCTTATTATCTGTATGTGTACATTAATTATGTTTATTTTGGAGAGGATGCAAACTTAAAGTAATGAGACATCAAATGTAAATTTGTTATGTTTTCATATATATATATATATTGTAGACCCTTAATTTTGGCCCGATTCCAAATTCAATAAGGCCAAGCTAAATTTGGTCCGCTTTTAAGGTCTAATTTTAAAAGCTTAAACTTGGTTCATAGCTTTTAAACAAGTTGGTTCAGTTCCGCAAGGCCTAAAATAAGTTGGTTCGGTTCTTAAAGGCTTAAACATAGTTTATAGCCTTTAGATAAATCAGATGGCTAAAAATAAGTTTATTTGAATTTTAAAAGCCCTAAACCTAGTTGATTTATTATTTAAAACTTAAACATTTGTTTTTTAAAATACAAAATTAAGCCAAACTGAAGAGTAAAAGAAAAACCATGATGAATTGGTTTAAGTTGATGACCATGGCGAATTAGGCATTCCTAATTCGTCATGGTCTTTAAAATTTAGTTTTTAATTTCCACCCAGCTATTTTAATTTCACTAATTAAGATCGGACTTTGTTTAACTGTCGAATTAAGTGTATTAGGGTTTTGAATTAAGCCTTCTTTGCTTAAAAATAACAAAGCTTAATACTAAAACAAGTATCAACAAATATCAAGATGAGGATCAACAATTAGCATGACTTAGAATTAAAGACATAAGTAATAACTAGGCAATCTCCACCCAAAAACTCACCAAAGGCAGGCAGTAGCAAGCTTGTTCTAGTGTATCAATATTTGGTGGAGCCTCCAACACAGGTTTAGCTTTCAAATTCAATGTATTCATTCAGTATTTGCAAATCATCTTTTAAAAATATCATCACATTTGTTTGGTTATCAAATTGCTTTTTCTTCAGTAGCTTAATTACTAAAACCCTAGTACATGTTTTATAAAACCTAATGTGCTTATTTCATTCAGTAGTCCACTTTATATTTATCTATTTCAACTTCAAAGTAAATGGGGATTCAATTTAAAAACCAAGACTCTAAAACCTTAAACCCTAATTTAGAACAATCCAAAACCTCAAACCTTTAATACCTAGTAACCTAATTTCTAAAACCTTAATGCATAACATCAAACCCTTAATAACCAGTAACCATAATTCATTAAAACCTTAAATCCAAACCCTAACCTATTTTCCAAAATACCATAACCCTAATTATATTTTCTAAAACCAAATCCTAAATCTATTTTTTTAATACCAAAATCCCAACTCTGTTTTTCTTAAAACTAAAACCCTAGCCTTTATCTTAAAAACCCAAAACTATTTTCTAAACCACAATCTATAAAACCAATTTCCAAAAACCCTAATCTCTAACTCTTAAGCCTTAAACACCTAAACCCTAATTTCCTAATTCTTAGTATCCAATAACCTCATATCCAAAACCCTAAACCCTAATTTTTAAACCAAAGCCCTAATTTCCAAATCAAAACCCTAAAATCATATTGTTAACCTTACAAACGGTAAATTTAATATGTAAATGCTAATTTTGTATATTTAATGTTTTAAACCCTAATTTTGGTTATTTAATTTTTTACATGCTTTTATGATGGATGATTTGTTTTATCTAGTTATAATGGATGTTTCGTTTTAATTATTATGTTTGAATGGTTTAATTTATTTGGTTAATTATTTGTTTATATTTTAAAGTTGTAAAAGATATGTTTTCTTTTTGTGGGTGCCTCATTTATTTAATTTATTTCTTTTCTTTTATTTATATTTGGGGGCTAGTGTAAGGGATATGTTTCCACCAATTGGTGAGTGTCCCATTTTATTTATCTTGATTGGGTCTAGTCCTTGAAGCCTAATTGAGATGTTACAACCCTTGAAGCTAGGTTGGGTTGGTTCTTGAAGCCAAGTTGGGTTGATACTTAGCATGCTTTGTTCCCCTTGAAGCTTGGTTGAACCTAATCCTTGAAGCCTAGTTGGGATTATGATAATGATGAATGTGATAATTGAACCAAAACATTAACTCTGAAAATTGAATGGCATATTAGTGTCTTTTGGGCCCATGTTTGTCTTTGTGTAAATGTGATTTACTAATGGTAAAATAATTGAATAATGAGATCTATGGAAGAACTTTGAAATATGATATGTTTATATGTGTATGGTTTATGAAATATAAAGGTGTGATATTAGCTTTCCACCTATGATGTTGTCTTTATTATGAAAATGTGTGACATTGCATTGCATTAAAGCATATTGTTAGTATACTATGTACTACTAAGCCGTTGGCTTAGCGCTATAGTGGTTGATCGCGCAGGTGACAGGGTTGAACCTGAGAGTTCCTCGAGACCGAGTGAAACTAGGCATTGAAGAATTTATTTTTGGGACTTAAAGATCAGAGAAGGACTGCCAAACATGTATAACTTCTTTGTATTTTGTAAAGTATTGATTCTAATGTAAATATATGTATAATTGTAAATATGTAGTTGAATGTATTCATATATGTAAATATTTTATAAATTCCGCTGCGTATTAAGTAAATGTATATATCTATTTTGTTTTATATTACAAGTTAATTACTTTATTTTTCATAATGTATAGTGAGAAAGAATATCTTATCATTTAAAATGATCTAAATGTTAAAGAAAACCGTAGCATCTCTATATTCAGTGTACGTATATTACGTTGGGGTGTTTTGTAATGTGCATGTACAGGATGTAGGGGTGTTACAATTGTTTTGGTATCAGAGCCTAGGTTTGAGATTCTCAACCTAGGTAAAATGTAAGAAAAAGAATATTTTGACTTTAAAAGTTAGTTTTTGAATAACATACATGTTTGGTATTGGCAGTCTCTGATATTTAATGAGATGTGTTCTGCTGTGTTTGCAGATATAGGTTGTGATGGATTCTCACTTACGTCAGTCAGTAGAGGGTAGTACTGAGAGTGTAGCTCCGGATGAGGTTAGGGATGGAGTTAGAGTGGATAGTGCTGGAGAGGTACCTGCTTCTGTGTCGGGGAGACCAGCTGGTGAGGAGGTTCCACCAGTTTGGCTTAGGCATGTGGTAGAGATATTGAGGCAAGCACCAGTGCAACCACCGCCACCACCCCCACAACCTTTGGTATCAGTGAGACATTACGATAAATTAAGGAAGTATGGAGCTGAAGATTTTTTGGGTACTATTGATCCAGCTATAGCTGAGCAGTGGCTAGATAAAGTACAGAGAATATTCATTCAGTTGCAAGCCACTCCAGAAGAAAAATTTGATTATGCAAGATCATTGTTGCAGAAGGATGCATATGATTGGTGGAAGACAGTGCCCCATGCTATGGATGATCCACCCACATTGTCCTATACTAATTTTCTAAGAGAGTTTGAATTGAAGTATACTCCGAGGGAGTATAAAGATGTGAAGAAGATGGAGTTTTTGAGTTTGAAGCAAGACAATCGGACAGTAACAGAATATGAGGTTAAGTTCATCCGGTTGAGCCATTATGCTGGGGGTATTATATCTGATGAGATTGATAGGTGTAGGAGATTTGAGGAGGGATTGAGGCCCTCTATTATGTGTCTTGTGGCTTGATCTAGATATCATGATTTTTCCCAGCTTGTTGCAGCAGCTAGGAGTGTGGAGAGAGCTCAGGGTATTGCAGCAGCTACGTCTGAGGAAGAGACCAGGGTTAGGAGACCCCAGTTTGAAGCAGGGTCTTCATCTGTGAAGAGAGGTAAAGGAAGTTTTGTTCCTCGGGGTAGTAGGAGTCAGAGGCCAGCTGGTAGGTCAGTACAGTTTCAGAGGCAGAGATCGAGACCTACAGTTTCAGTGGCGAGTGCTCCAACACCAGTGATTCAGAGATCCACTCTACCAATATGTATTCATTGTGGTAGGCCACATGGTGGTACTTGTTGGAAGACAGGTGTAGCAGGGGTATGTTTCAGATGTGGATCGCCTGATCATTTTGTTAGAGAGTGTCCTGAGAGGCAGGAGCAGATGTCGATAGATTCTGCAGTTTCTCGACCTAGTGTGAGAGGTGGTCGAGGTGGCAAAAGTTTCAGCAGAGGAGGTAGATCTGGGTTCAGTCAGAGAGGAGGCTCTACATCCAGGGATAGTAGACCAGAGGAGGTCGAATCTTCTCAGAGGGTATGTGATGCAGAGGCAACCAGATGCTTCAGTAGTCATAGCGGGTACTTTCTCTTTATTTGGTATTTCAGTACTTGCTTTGATTGATCCAGGATCTACTCATTCATATATTAGTGCATCTGTTTTGCCTGTATCTAAATTGCATGCTGAATCCCTAGGATTTGATGTATTGGTGATAAATCCTTTAGGGCATAGTGTGATTGTTAGCAAGGTGCACCGAGATAGTGCGGTAGTGGTGCAAGGTGAGGAGTTTCATGGAGATTTGATTGAAATGCCTTTTAAAGAATATGATTTGATTTTGGGCATGGAGTGGTTGTCTAGACATGGAGCTGTGGTAGATTGTCAACAAAAGTGTGTTACTTTGAGAACTAATGATGGTAGATTTGTGTTGGTATCTAGTGAGTAGAAACAGCTTGCATCCTTGTTTGTATCAACTGTAACCGCTAGAAGGTTGATTAGAAAAGGGTGTGATGCTTATCTTGCTCATGTCATGGATACTAGAGTAGTAGGTTCTCAACTTGATACTATAACCACAGTTGCAGATTTTCCAGATGTGTTTCCAGAGGAGTTGCTAGGGTTGCCCCCTGAGAGAGAGGTTGAGTTTGGTATTGATTTGTTGCCTGGTACCACTCCCATCTCTATTACTCCTTATTGTATGGCACCTGCTAAATTGAGAGAGTTTAAAGTACAGTTACAGGAGTTGTTGGATAAAGGGTTTATTCGCCCCAGTGTTTCTCCTTGGGGAGCTCCTGTGTTGTTTGTGAAAAAGAAAGATGGTACCATGAGGTTATGTATTGATTATAGGCAATTGAATAAAGTGACTATTAAGAATAAATACCCTTTGCCTAGGATTGATGATCTCTTTGATCAATTAAAGGGAGCAGCAGTGTTTTCCAAGATTGATTTGAGATCTAGGTACCATCAATTGAAGGTTAGAGCTGAAGGTGTTTCTAAGACAGCTTTCTGCACCAGGTATGGGCATTATGAGTTTTTAGTAATGCCTTTTGGGTTGACTAATGCACCTGCAGTTTTTATGGATTTGATGAATAGAGTATTTAGGCCCTATCTGGATCAGTTTGTGGTAGTTTTTATCGATGATATTTTGGTGTATTCGCGTAATGAAGAGGAGCATGACAAGCATTTGCGGATTGTGCTGCAGATCTTGAGAGAGAAGCAATTGTATGCTAAGCTGTCGAAGTGTGAGTTTTGGCTTGATCAAGTGACTTTTCTCGGTCATATAGTTTCAGCAGATGGTATTAGAGTTGATCCGAGTAAAGTTGAGGCTATTATGAATTGGAGTCCACCCAAATCTGTGACCGAAGTTAGAAGTTTTCTGGGTTTGGCAGCCTATTATCGATGCTTTATGAAAGGATTTTCTTTGATAGCTACTCCACTTACCAGATTACTTCGGAAGGGAGTTAGATTTATGTGGACAGATCAGTGTCAGACTAGCTTTGAATAGTTAAAAGAGATGTTAACTCAAGCACCTGTTCTTACTTTACCCGTAGAAGATAAACCATATGTGATTTACAGTCACATAATGGTTTAGGATGTGTATTGATGCAAGAGGGTAAAGTCATAGCTTATGCTTCTCGACAGTTGAAGCCGCATGAGCTCAATTATCCAACCCATGATTTGGAGTTAGCAGCCATAGTGTTTGCTTTGAAGATTTGGCGACATTATTTATATGGGGAGAAATGTTTTATTTATACAGATCATAAAAGTTTGAAATATTTGGGGGTTCAGAGAGAGCTCAAACTTCGGCAGAGACGATGGTTGGAGTTGATCAAAGACTATGACTGTTTGATTGATTATCATCCTGGTAAGGCAAATGTTATTGCTGACGCTTTGAGTCGGAAGTCTTTGGCAGGTTTGGTTGTTTACTCACTCTCGTTGCTTGTTGAGTTGAGAGCGTTACATGATAGTGCATTATTGGTTCAGCTGCAGTTGAGATCAGTATTGTTAGATCAGATAAAAGAGGCCCAATTAGTGGATGAGAAAATTCAGAAGATTGTATCAGTTTGCCGAAATGGAGAGAGCCGAAATTTTCATGTGAAAAATGATGGTAGTCTTTGGTTCAAGGATAGATTGTGTGTTTCTGATGATGATAGTTTGAAAAGGATCATTTTGGAAGAAGCACATCAATCAATGTTTGCTATGCATCCGGGAAGTACAAAGATGTACCATGATTTAAGACAGCATTATTGGTGGTCTGGTATGAAGAGAGACATAGCGGAATTTGTGTCCAAATGTCTCACTTGTCAGAGGGTAAAAGTGGAGCATCAAGTTCCAACAGGGTTGCTTCAACCTTTAATAGTGCCTGAATGGAAATGGGAGAGGGTGACAATGGATTTTGTTTCTGGGTTGCCATTAACTCAGAGGAAACATGATGCTATTTGGGTGATTATTGATAGATTGACAAAGACAGTTCATTTTCTTCCAGTTCGGATGGATTATTCTCTTGAGAAGTTGACTGAGCTCTATATCCATGAGATTGTGAAGTTGCATGGAGTCCCAATTTCTTTAGTGTCAGATCGAGATCCCCGGTTCACTTCGAGGTTCTGGAAGAGTTTACATGGGGCTTTGGGTTCTCGATTGCATTTTAGCACTGCTTTTCATCCGCAGACAGATGGGCAGTCAGAGAGAGTGATACAGATTATTGAGGATATGTTAAGAAGTTGTATCATTGATTTTTCTGGAAGTTGGGACAAATTCTTACCACTTGTGGAATTTGCTTACAACAATAGTCATCAATCCAGTATTGGAATGGCACCATTTGAGGCATTGTATGGTAGAAGATGCAAAACACCTTTATGTTGGAATGAAATCAGAGAGGGCAAGTTAATTGGTCCTGATTTGGTTAAAGAAACAAAAGAGAAAGTAAACATGATTCGGGATAGGTTGAAAGCAGCTTCAGATCGGCAGAAGTCTTATTCAGATTTGAAGAGGAGAGACATTGAGTATAATGTGGGAGATAAAGTATTTTTGAAAGTGTCTCCTTGAAAAAAGATATTGAGATTTGGTCAAAAAGGGAAACTGAGTCCTCGTTTTATTGGACCTTACGAGGTATTGGAAAGAATTGGGCCAGTTGCTTATTGGCTTGCTTTGCCACCTGAGTTGGATAGGATCCATAATGTATTCCATGTTTCTATGTTAAGGAGGTACAGGTGGGATCCATCTCATGTATTGCCAATTGAATCTATCGAAGTGAGTACAAATCTGACATTTGAAGAAGAACCAATTGCTATTTTGGCACGTGAAGTGAAAGAATTGAGAAATAAGAAAGTGCCACTTGTGAAGATTTTATGGAAGAATCATGCAAAGGAAGAGGCAACTTGGGAAAGTGAACAAACAATGCGAGATCAGTATCCTCAGTTGTTTCGGAATTGATGACAGGTAATTTCGAGGACAAAATTTATTTTTAGAGGGGGAGAATTGTAATATCCCAAAGTGTGCCCTAGAAGTTTTGATATAATTGTTGTTTGATTTGAATTAAATGTATATGTGTTTTGGAAAGGAAAAGATTGTTTAGAGGGAATGTATATGTTGTATATATGGCAATATATATAACATATATGCAAGTCAAATGGGTGGTCAAGGGAAGAAGATATTTTAATTTGTGATTTGTGAAATTACTAAAAAGGGCAAGTGTTTTTAAAGGAAGTTAAAACTAATTGTAAGAGGGTGTTTAGGTAATTGCTTATGTTGAAATACTTGGTTGAGATTTAAAGAGATGAAAAGTTTGACTTTGTTTCTTTATGTTCTTTTCTTCTTTTCCATTGTGTTGGCTGGCTCATCCAAAGACAAGAGAAAGCAAGAGAGCAAGAGAGGATTTTAATGTTCTAAGCTCAAATTGAAGGAAGATCTAAGGGATCAAGTTGGTGATTCAAGAAGTTTTATTACTTTGGTAAGTCCTCTTTTGATTTCTTTGTTTATGTGAAGTTGAGTTTGAGTTTGATAGATTATTTAAGGGTGTGTTGTTTGATTGTGATATGTTTAAGAGTGTTTGATTAAATTGATTATGGATTTTAAGGATGGATTGAAGAAAAGAGTGAGTTGGTTGGAAGAGATGGTGTTGTATTTGTGTTTAGGGTTTGTGATGATATTTATGATTTGTGTTTGATGTAGGTGTGGAGTTGTTTTGGTGTTTTTGTAAGTTTAAGATGGTTTTTGGGTATGTTTTGTTAAGTTTGTTTGAAGTGGATGTTGGTGAAAAGAAGTGTTTTGTTGGGTGTTTTGTTATTTTGGCCGGAATCTTGGTTTTTGGCCTGACACGCCCATGAGCACGTTCAGATTCTTAGGCGTGTCAATGGTGTTGGTGGCAGTAGGATTGACACGACCCGTAACACGCATAGCTATTGTGAGATTGGAGAATTGACACGGCCATGAGCATGCTCACGTTGTTGGACGTGTCGATGTTTCTGAAAGGCAGAATGTATTACACGCCCAGTGACATGCCCGTGGTTTCGAGCGTGTAAAAGCTTCTGTGTTGTGGAGTTAGGGCACAGTCCGGGACACGCCCGTGTGGTTGAGCATGTCATGTTTAGGGTTTGCCCTAGTTAACTCTTAACTTGATTATCTCATGTGTATCCCTAAGCAAGTGTATGTTATTATTTTTGGATTAGGTCTTGAAGAAAGTGATTTGTCATTGATCTAAGAAGTAAAAGGATCTTGGAAAAGGAAGTGTTTAGAGTTGTGTGAATTGTTATTGAGGTAAGTACAAATATTGCATTATTACATTGTTGACTTATATGAATAATGTACTTTGTTATGTTTATATCAATGATGCTATATGTATAATGTGAAGGATATGATGATGTAAATGATTGTGTATTTGAAAGATGAATTGTTATAATGTGGATTGAGATGTGATGGAATATAAAGCCATTGTGATTGGCTATAAGGACTTTAATGAGGAATGTTTGCCTAATTGATAATGAGAATTGAGAATGGAATTTATAATGAAATAATGAATGAATTGTGTGTCTAATGTGTTATTCCATTTTCAGAGTTTTGTTGATTGGTGGCATGCCTATTAGTAACAATCTCTTGAAGTTAGGTTGGAATTAATCCTTGAAGCCAAGTTGGGTTGAAGTTTAACATGTTTTACTCCCCTTGAAGCTTGGTTGGGTCTAGTCCTTGAAGCGTAATTGAGATGTTACAACCCTTGAAGCTAGGTTGGGTTGGTTCTTGAAGCCAAGTTGGGTTGATACTTAGCATGCTTTGTTCCTCTTGAAGCTTGGTTGAACCTAATCCTTGAAGCCTAGTTGAGATTATGATAATGATGAATGTGATAATTGAACCAAAACATTAACTCTGAAAATTGAATGGCATATTAGTGTCTTTTGGGCCCATGTTTGTCTTTGTTTAAATGTGATTTACTAATGGTAAAATAATTGAATAATGAGATCTATGGAAGAACTTTGAAATATGATATGTTTATATGTGTATGGTTTATGAAATATAAAGGTGTGATATTAGCTTTCCACCTATGATGTTGTCTTTATTATGAAAATGTGTGACATTGCATTGCATTAAAGCATATTGTTAGTATACTATGTACTACTAAGCCGTTGGCTTAGCGCGATAGTGGTTGATCGCGCAGGTGACAGGGTTGAACCTGAGAGTTCCTCGAGACCGAGTGAAACTAGGCATTGAAGAATTTATTTTTGGGACTTAAAGATCAGAGAAGGACTGCCAAACATGTATAACTTCTTTGTATTTTGTAAAGTATTGATTCTAATGTAAATATATGTATAATTGTAAATATGTAGTTGAATGTATTCATATATGTAAATATTTTATAAATTCCACTGCGTATTAAGTAAATGTATATATCTATTTTGTTTTATATTACAAGTTAATTACTTTATTTTTCATAATGTATAGTGAGAAAGAATATCTTATCATTTAAAATGATCTAAATGTTAAAGAAAACCGTAGCATCTCTATATTCAGTGTACGTATATTACATTGGGGTGTTTTGTAATGTGCGTGTACAGGATGTAGGGGTGTTACAATCCACCCCTTTTTTTTTATCGGCCTGTCCAGGTGGCAACTCTATTTTTCTCTAGATTTAGGCCTATGTTCTCTAGGGCCTTGAACCTAATAGTACTGAAGTCACAAGAACCATTCCATATGGGAGTGGGGGTGAAAATCCCCGCTCGTATATATATTGATATAACCATATATATAAAGGTTTGAATATTTGGAGGAATTGTTGAGGTGTAATGGAGAGTTGGTTAATTGAATTTATTTTGGGATTGTGAATTTATTTGCAGGTAGAATTGTTTTTTTGGGAAATGTCCATAATACAGATGAAACTCTGACAAATTTTTTTCAGAGATTTTTCTTACAAATATGTACTCTTGGTAACTAAAACTATTAATAAATATTTATAATTACTTATCAAAGTAGGATTTAACAATTTAAAATATTTTTTTATAAATATAAAATTTTGGAATGAGATGAACTATATCACTCAGTATTTTGTATTCATATTTTACATATACAAGGTTGTATGTATATAGGATATAAGGGTGTTACACAACTAATAATAAAACAAAAATACTAAATATCTATTTGGGCTAAATAAAAATGGTCCCCAATTAGCCTTTATCCTCCATGGCCTCCAACAAAATAGTCAACTTCTCTTTGTCTCTACTTGGTCCATATGATTCCATGTTTGCATCCATGAATCTTTGCATATAAGCTTGTAAAGCTTCCTTTATCTTCTTGGCTCTTTGTTTTGTAATTGGTCCGTAAGAAATCTTCAAGCTTTGAGTTCCATTACCTCCTTCCATGGATTCCACTGCCATGCTTGCATCATTCCCTCCCTCCTCAAAAAGATTTGACCTCAAATCTGCATCCAAATAAAAAAGAAATAGGTCATAAACATTAAAAGAAACTGACACATTATACTCACCAAGAAGATCAATCTTGCAGGCATTATCATTGATTTTCTCTAAAACTTGGAATGGTCCATCCCCTCTTGGATCAAGCTTTGATTTCCTATGATTAAGAAATCTCTCCTTCCTCATACATACCCATACCCAATCCCTAGGCTCAAAGGTAATTACTTTCCTTCTTCTATTGGCTTAGTGTGCATAATGCTCACTCTTGTGCTCAATGTGTAGTTTGGCTTTCTCATGTATGGATTTAATTTTCCTTTTTCTATCCATATAAATTAGTAATATATTTCAATGGCAAAGGCAAAAAATCCAAAGGGGTTAGTGGATTAAAACCATACACAATGTCAAAAGTTGAATAACTTATAGAAGAATGGATGCTCTTAGTGTATGTAAATTCTATTAATGGCAAACAATCTTCCCAAGTTTTCAAGTTTTTCCTAAATATAGAATGCAATAAAGATCCTAAAGTTCTATTAACTACCTCATTTTGACCAACTGTTTGGGATGACAAGTAGTAGAAAATAATAGCTTTGTCCCTAATTTTCCCCATAAAACTCACCAAAAATGACTTAGGAACTTAGCTTCTCTATCAGAAATAATTGTCTTAGGGATTCCATGTAAACGAACTACATCTCTAAAGAGCAACTTGACAATATGTGTAGCATCATTAGTTTTGTGCCAATCAATAAAGTGTGCCATTTTGCTAAACCTATCAACTACAATAAATATGCTATCTTTTCCCCTTTGTGACTTAGGCAACCATAATATAAAATCCATAGAAATATCCATCTAAGATTGACTATGAATGGGTAAAGGAGTAATAAACCATGGGGTTGGACTCTAGATTTAGCTTTTTACACTCCACACACCTAGAGCACACCCTAGCTACATCTCTCTTCATGTTAGGCCAATAGAAGTGCTCATGCAATATGTCAAGTATTTTATCTACTCCAAAGTGACCCATCAACTCTCCATTATGTTATTCTCTCACAAGTAGCTCTCTCAAAGAACATATAAGTATGCATAATTTCCTTTCTCTCATAATATACCAATCATGCCTATAAAATTTATGAAATGCAAGATTTTTATAGGCTCCATAGATATTAGAAAATTAGGATACCTTACAAATTTTTAATATGTTCAAATCCCAAATATTTGGTGCTTAAGGTAGAGATTAAAGAATACCTCATAGTCAAAGCATCACATAGGGAAAAGTCTCAATGAATTCCACCCATCGAGCATGCCTCTTATTCAACTTGCCTTGCCCCTTCAAATGCTTGAGTGATTCGTGATCAGTGTGAATCACGAATTCCTTGGGCAGTAGGTAGTGCTCTCATACTTCCAATGCTTTCACCAAAGAATAAAGCTCCTTGTCATATATGGAATAGTTAACTTGAGCTCCATTCAACTTCTCACTAAAATAGGCAATGGGACACCTTTCCTACAACAAAACATCACCTACTCCTACACTAGAGACATCACATTCAATTTCAAAAGCTTTATCAAAATTAGGCAAATACAAGATAGGAGCTGAACACAATTTTTTTTAAGCAAGTTATAAGAATGCTCCTATTTTTTAGTACAGGTGAAATTCACATCTTTCTTAACTATGTTAGGTAAAGGAGCTGCAATTTTGCTAAAATCTTTAACAAACCTCCTATAAAAACTAGCTAGTCCATGAAAACTCCTAACTTCTCCTATAGAGGTAGGTTTTAGCCATTCTTTGATAGCTTTAATTTTTTTCTCATGAACAGCAGTGCCTTCTTTGTTAATAATGAACCCTAAAAAGATAAGTTTATCACAAAAAAAATGCACTTCTTAGCATTGCCACATGATTATTCCTTTCTAAGAACTTCTAAAACAACCCTAATATTCTAAGCTCATTCAATGTTTTACTATAAATTAAAATATCATATAAATAGACAACAACAAATTTGCCTAAAAATTCAAGAAAAACATGATTCATAACTAACCACACATGCATTGGTTATGAAAAAAGGCATGACTAACAACTCATACAACCCATATTTTGTTTTAAAAGTAGTTTTTCACTCATCTCCAAGTTGCATTCTTATTTTGTGATACCCACTCTTAATATCAATCTTAGTAAAAATCCATACACGACCCAATTCATCAAGCATATCATCAAGTCTAGGGATAGGATGTCTATACATTATAGTGATTTTATTTATATATTGACAATCGAGACACATTCTCCTACTACCATCATTCTTAGGAACAAGCAACATAGGTATATGACATAGGCTCAAGTTTTCTCTAACATGTCCTTTCTCCATCAGTTCCTCCACTTACTTTTATAGTTCCTTAGTCTCCTTGGGATTGCTTCGATAGGCTAGTCTATTAGGAATTGGAGCTCCTAGATTGAGGTCTATTTTGTGTTCAATACCCCTTAAGGGATGTAATCCCTTTGGCATCTCCTCAAGAAACACATCCTCAAACTCCCGCAATAAAGAAACAACAACACTAGGAAAAGAGTCAAGGTTAGCTAAATTCAAAAAATTCTCCTTGTACATAAGCACAATGAGAGATTTTTGTGTATAGAAAACATTTTTTAGCTCTCTCCCCTTGGCACAAAAACTATGTTTCTTTTTTCTCTCAACTACCTCTCTCCTCTTATTTCTTTTGAACTCTCACCCCTTTCACTCTCTTTCTTTTTAACTTCCCTCTCTTTCTTATTGTCTTCACTCTTTCTCTTGCTTTCCTTTTCTCTCAATTTTCTTTGAATTTCTCCCTCATACACTTCTTTAGGTGATAAAGGAACCAAAGTAATCTTCATCCCTTCTTTCTCAAAGGTGTAGTGATTGGTAAATTTGTTGTGCATCACCTTCCTATCATATTGCCATGGCCTTTCCAACAAAAGGTGTCCTGCATGCATTGGAACAACACCAAATAATATTTTATCATGGTACTTACCTATTTTGAAGGCCATAAGAACTTGCTTCGTTACTCTAATTTCCCCACAGTCATTGAGTCAATTCAATTTGTAAGGTTAGGGATGCTTGATAGTTGGTAACCCAAGCTTCTCTACTAGGGTAGTACTTGCAACATTCATCACAATACCTCCACCTACAATGACATCACACATTCCATCCTTTACTAAATATCTTGTGTGGAAGAGGCTCTTTCTTTGATCATTCTCTTCATGTTGAACATGCAAATTCAAGGCTCTCCTAGCTGCAAGTTCTCTCCCCTTTTCAGCAATGGTAAGCTCTTCCTTCTCTTCCTCACTTTCTTCATCTTCAATTTTTCCCTTGTCAGCCTCCTCATCTTCATCACTAGTGGAAAAGTATCCCCCATCAATCTTGTACATTTTCCTTTGAATGGGCACTCTCTTTGTAATGACCTACACCACCACATTTAAAACATTTAATTTTAGATGAAGATTCAACCTTACCCCTATCCTTATTAGCACTAGGAAGTTTGGGAACTTCCTTGAGTTCAGCTTTTGGTTTTGTTATTGGTACCCTGTCTTCTCTCTTCCAAGTTGGTTTAAATGATGATGATGTGGATGAGAATTGACTAGAGTTGCTTCTCCTATTCAACTGCTTCTTAACCTTTAAGGCTAAGTGTAACAACTCATCTACCTCCATGTATGGCTATAGCTATCTCCTTATTTATCCCATTGAGAAATCTAACCATAGTTATTTCATTATCCTCTTCAACATTAGCTCTAATCATTGCTACCTCCATCTCCTTGTAATACTCCTTCACAATCTTAGACCCTTGAGTGAGGTTTTGAAGTTAGTTGTACAACTCCTTATAGTAATGGTTTGGTACAAACCTCCTTTTCATGATAGACTTAAGGTCTCTCCACTCTTCGATGGGTCTCTCCCTATTTCTCCTTCTTCTTTGCTTGGTTTCATCCCACCAAGTGATGGCATAATCCTCAAAGGTAGCCACTGTAAGCTTGACTTTCTTGGCCTCAGTGTATTCATGATAATCAAATATTAGTTCTATTTTCTTCTCCCAATCCAAGTAAGCTTCAGGATCCATCTTCCCATGAAATGTTGGTATTTCAGCTTCACTTCAACACTATCTTGATTAGCTTATCTTCTTCTAGGTTTGGCTTCCTCTTCTTCTTCATTATCACCAAAAGATTCTTCTCCTTCTAAATTGTTATTGGCTAAGTTCCTTTGATTTTCTTCACTCCTAGGGCCATTATGGGGTGAGCCTTTGCAATTGAAGCTTCTGCTCTTTCCATTATATCCATTATTTCTTCAACTCCCCTACTTAAAAGTTCTATAGATTCAACAATTGCGTCCATCTGATCAACGGGCCTTTGAGTTCTTCTAGTTTCCCCACTCATCTTAGAATTTTAATATGAGCTGCAATAAAAAGGTTAGTAAAATAAAAAGTATATATATAGTTCCTCACTTCACTCCCTCATGTGTTTCACTTAAGTTTGATGTTCACTCAAGTTCACTCATGTTTTCACTCAATATATGGCTTTTCTCTAAATGAGCTCACACTCTTGCCTTTTACCTCTTAAGTCTCTTCTCAAGATATGTTTTATATATCAAAATTCCTACAAATAATGTAATCACAAAGAGACAGAAATTCCCTTGAGGAAGGGTTTTCACGACCGAACTGGAGGTTGGTCTAACCAGACAATAAGGGTCAATTGGAAATAGTAGAGATCACAGTTAGTGGTACAATAAGAAATTGGGTGAAATAATTTTGGTACAATCGGGATATGTTTGGTCCGATCGAGATGTGGTTCGATTAAAAATTGAAAATTAACAATAGTTTTCACGGTGAGTGGTATTGTGTGATTTTGGGAGGTTGAAAATCTTACGGTCTAATTGAGACTGGTTTAATTAAAAATTAGAAAATTTGGCAACAGGTTTCAAGATGAGCAGTACAGTGAAAATTTGGTGGGATGGGTTTGGTCCGATCGGACCAGGAGTGGTATGGTCTGGAAAATGCATGTAAACTAGTTATAAAATTTTTTTAAGGTTTGGAGGAATTAGGAAGTTTCTTTAGTGGTTTTTAGGGTTTAAAACTATCTTTTGGCAACCACCATCACATAATAATCACAACTTGGAATCAAAACAAGATCAATCACACTTCTTTTTTTATTTGATTTTTTTTACAATTTCCTTTCTTTTTTTTCCTTTCTTTTTTTTTTTGAATTTTGACTTTCTCAATAACAATAGGACAAGAACATTACTTAAGAATAATGCTAGAATAAGAACAAAGACTAATTCAAACAATAATTCAAAAAGTACTAGTATAGATAGATACTTTGGGAACCTGATTTAGAGCCTAAGCTCTGATACCAAACTAACGAGAACCCCTAGTAAATGGACTAGAGACCCTCTTGCCTTTATACTTGGAAGTGACTCCTTGGAAAGCCAAATCAGATCCTTGCCAAGTCCTTGACCCAATTCCAACCTGTGGAAAAGAACCTTGGAATTACCTACTTCAAAGTGATTAACCTTGTTGTAAAGAACCTTGATCTCACAAGAAACCAAGAACAAGAGAATTATGAACTCTTAAGAAATCTAGAATTTTAATTCAATGATGTCTCACCTCTTGCAAGAAGATACAAGATAGTTGTAGACCCTTAATTTTTTACCCAGTCCAGTCCAATATATTTTATTTAGTCCAAAATAATTTTTGTGTTGTCTAATATATTTTAATTGGTCCAAAATAATTTTTGTTATCTTAATTAAATAATTTTTGCTTTATTATCTAATTTTTATTAATAAAAAATAAAAATAAACAAATAAAAATATAAAAATAAATATAAAAATCGGCAACGAAAAAATCGGCTATGAAAAAATCGTCACCGAAAATTCCAGCGAGCTTGGCCTTGGGCCATTTCACCTGCAGGCCTATTCCCCGCCCACTGCCGCAGCCAACTACGGCAGATTTTTTTGCCAACGCAATTTTTCCTGAGGCAAATATTTTTGCCATCGCAATTTTCCCGCGGCAGTTTTTTTCTCCAACGAAATTTTTCGACACAAATTTTCCGAAACCTAATACAATTAGGTTTCGGTTTCCTTTTCTTATTAAATATTTTATGCCGTGAGTAACTAGGAAAAACCATAAAAAAAAGAACTTCTATAAATAACAACACAAAAAGGGAGGAAAAGTAATCAGAAATTGGGACAAGAAGCTTGAACAAAAGGGAATCCGAATTCGTGAAGGAAATCAGCTTGAATCAAGCTGATTTTTTGAGGGAGCAGAAAAATGATTTAAGCAATTCAAAGGAAAAAAGACTTGTTTTTGACCTTGTTCATCCAAGAAGAATTATTTTTGGAGGAACTATCAAAAGGAAGTATGTATTAAATTCTTTGGTTATTTTTTCACAGTAGCTAAAACTAGGAATTTGTATTTTTCAAAATTTAAAACCTTAGAACTTTAATTTAGTTTCTCTAAAGTTAAAAACCTTATTTCATTGGTTTATTTTCTAAAAGGCTTAAAATTGTTACTTTTACTTCTTTAAAATCTTAAAACCCTAATTAAACATATTTTTCAACAAAACCAAAATTTGATTCTGTTTCTTTCAAAATTTTAAACTTGGTTCTGTTTCTTTCAACAAACCTTAACAAATATCTTTTCTATTTTTATAAACTTTAAATCATTTGTTTAAATTCATAAAACTTCATAAAATTATCAAATTGATTTCCAAATTCTAAAACCCAATTCATCACCCGAAACCCTAATTTTAAATCCTAAAACCCTAATTCAACTCCAAAACCTAAAATAGTAAACACTAACCCTTTTAAAACCTTAAACCCTAAATTTTTTATAAACCCTAATCCTTAAAACCTTAAAAATCATATAAACACAAATATTTTAACTTTACACAGTAGCTTAAAAACACAATGCAATAACCGAAAATCATAAATCAAAGTGTTTTAAAGTGTCCAAAACCCTAGTTTCATGATTTCACCATTCAAACCTTAATTTTTTTAATCAAAATGACTTACCAACCTTTTAAAACATAAAATCCTTAATTTATTTTAATTCTTTAAAAGTCAAAGTAGCTTAAACTTATGAAAATCCAAAACCCTAAACATTTGAAATAAAGACCCCTAAATGGAAACAGTAGCTATAATTTAGATTTTTATTTGCCTTATTCAATTCTATATTTGATTATGCTTTGATTTATTTTATATGCTTTAATTTATTTAAGTTCAATACTTGATTTATTTAATTTATCATGAATGGATGTTTACTTTCTATTGATATTTAATAAATGATTTATTTATGATGAATGATTATTTACTTTTATTAATTTATTTAGATTTCCAAATGTTGTAAGAGGTATGTTTCCACTTGTTGGATACCTCATTAGTTAAATATCATGTAATTTAATTTGCTTTTCTATTTTAGAACTTATGTAAGGGGCATATTTCTACCTTTCGGTGGGTGTCCTATTTAGGCATGTGATGTAAGGACATGTTTCCACCTTCGGATGGGTGTCCATTTATTTGTTTTGCTTGGACTTTGCTTTGATTTTAATATATTGATGCTTTCTTTTAATTATTGTGTGTAATATGGATAATATTGTTATATTTAAGAATTTTATAATATTAAGACCTGTAAAGGAGGCCGGTTCCAATGAACCGGGCGTTGTGGGGGTGTTGGGCCATTTCTGACATTCCCTACACGTACCCAATTTTCCAAACCCATTAGGGGGTTGGGGATTCCTTAGGAATCGAGTCATCCACCCCTTTCTTTTTTCCCAGCCCATCCGAGTGGCGACTCCATTTTCTCCGAACTTAGGTCCATGTTCTCTAAGGCCCCGAGCCTAAACAGTGCAGAAATCACAAGAACCATTCCACCAGGAGTGAGGGAAAAAATCCCCGCTCACAGTGGCAACTCCACTAGGGATAAGAGAAGTTGATTCCGTTGGTCTTTTTATTATTCTATTCTTTCTTATAATGATATTATCCATTGCCTCATATTAGATTGCATCGTGTGCGTGAGTTAGGATGCCCGTGTTATTCGTGTTGTGTTATGTAAGGGATACCATACTTTCACTCAAGGTATGAAGATCGAGCATGGCATAACCACTCATAGCCTCGTACCATTTGGTATATACTTGCTATGGGAACCTAAGCCTTTTTTACCCAAAGACTAAAACTCATGTAATTGGCCTAGTTACTTTCCTTAGATTTTACCCTAAATGCATGTTGTTTGACTATGGTTAATTTATCTTGGCTTTAATTATGGCTTATTTGGTTTGTTCTTTTTCTAATATGACCTACGTATATTGTAAGCTCAAAATAAATTTTTCTTTAGAAAATCCAAAAGACCAAAGCTATTTTCAAAATTTTTCAAGATGGTCTTTGGACATAAGACTTTTCTAAAAACAAATCAAAAATTCTTTGGCCCATGGCCCAAAATCCATTTTTCTAAAATCTTTTAAAATGGACTTGGAAACAAAACTATCTTCACCCAACCTTTTCTTACAAAGAGCTTGCAAATTATTTAGGTCAATTAAGAAATACCAAAAATCAATTGTGGGCCGAGTTTGCACTAAGAATAAATTAACCATGGGCTTGTTTTTGGCATGAATCATTAGTTACCTTTTTCAAGTGAGAAATCTATTTATGATAAACCTGTTAATTTAGTTTTAATCCAATATAGCATAAAGGCTATTTTAGTTGGATAAATGGATTAAAACCTAATTAATGGGAATTATTATGAACTGATTTCCTTTTTTGAAAATATAACTATTGGTTGAAACGTCCGAGGGAATTATTCGAAAGCAAGGTACCCCATGTTGGTATTTTGTCAACCATATGCCTAGGAAAAGAAACTCACCATTCGTGTGTGGATGTTATAAGGTTGGAAGGAACGTCCTAATTATCCTTTTTTGTTGTTTGTGTATACATGCATACATGCATACATTTGTATCTCATATCATTGACCCTCTTTGGCTCACAGCCCTGGATTACGATAGTTCTAAAGCTTACAACAATCCGACCTACACCGGAGATGAAGTATCTAGCAACGACTCAATCACTTGCTCACCAAAAATAATGGAGCCCGAACAAATTCAAAGGATGGTGGATGAGGCCCTCAATGCCAAGTTGGAAGAAATAAAAGAGGCCCTAGCTGAGACCATGAAGAACCAATTGACTACAATCTTAGAGAATCATGCTGAGGCATCTGCTAGCACTAAGAAGCTAAAGGACAAAGGGAAGACCAAAGTTAGTGAAGTGATTTTTGATGATGAAAAGGTGATCATTGATGATGATGATGATTGGGCTCAATACTACTAAGATGTTCAAGAGAAGAAGAAAGAACCAAAGGTTGGTGAGAAAGCAACTATTAAAAAGACCAAGACATCCGATGTTGAAAAGATGATTACTGATTTAGAAAAGAAATTTGAGAAGAAACTGAAAACCGAAGAGATGTCCGAGATCGATAAACTATTTGAGCTAGATGAAGAGGTCCCTTATAAGTTTAAGATGCCATCTTTTGCAAAGTACAATGGCACCAGAAATTCTCATCTCCATGTGAAGCAGTACATCACTGCCATGCAGTCTGCCCGAGCTACTAAGGCTCAAACCCTAAGGTACTTTATGTTGTCATTGGACCCTGTTGTCCAAAACTGGTTCAATACCTTGGATGATGGAACACAAAAGAGTTGGGATCTACTTTACAAAGCCTTCATCCAACAATATGGATATAATGTTGAGTTAGAAGTTACTTTAATGGAAGTGAAGTCCATAAGGCAAAGGCCAAATGAGAATTTTTTGGACTATGTGAAGCAATGGAGAAACAAGGCCTCTTAACTCAAGAAGAGGCCCGATGAATCCGATCAAATAAGGATGATTGTGAGAGGGGTGTTGCCTAATCTTCGTGAGAGGATGTCTCATACACTCATCCGTGATTTCAATGACCTTCTCCAAGCTGGTTTGCAAATTGAAGAATGGGAAAGGGAGAAGAGCCGTTTTGCAACAAAAAGGAACGAGAAAGGGAGCTATCAATCTAGTAGCCAAAGCATGCAAAAGGCCGTCGGTGTTAATGCTACTAACCAAGGAACGAGGAGACAATTTTTGAAATTGGGAAAACCGATGTCTTGGGTTCTCAATAAGCTTCAAAGAAAGGGACTGCTACAACCCCTAAATCCTCGTCCTTTGCCTAACCCTCTCCCACCTAACTTTGACACCAAAGCATTTTGTCAATTTCACCAAATGCAAAGGCATGACATGGATAGATGTGTAAGGTTGAGACATGAAATCCAAAATCTAATTGATAATGGGAAGCTACCCGAGCCCAATAAGCCAAACACCAAAGACAACCCATTACCAAAATTCAATACGGTTCCACCACCAGCAACCTTCATGATTGGAGGAGGTTTGCATGAGGATTTTGTAATGTCTTCTTTTCAAGATGTGGGTGGAGAAGCAACTAAAGGAGAAGAGGTATTTGGTGAAATTAAACAAACTATGATGTGTGAAGAAGTAACAATTTGTGTTGTCAATGGGTTTTGGGATTCAAGTGATAGTGATGATGATATTGTATCCAAGAAGGGAGAGTGGACTTGGTCTGAGCCCGAAGAAGATAAGGTGATGAACACTAGGTCCGGTAAGCCTTATGCAAGGCCACCACCTAAGGAGGTAGAAACTAATAAGGGTAAGGAAGTTGAAGTAGAAGAAGATGATGTTGTACTCAAGCAATTGAAAAGAACCCAAGCAAGTGTTAGCATTTGGGACTTGTTAGCTACTTCTAAAAAGCACTGAGAAACTATGGCCAAAGCCTTGGCTAGCATGCCAATTTCTACCTCCACAACACCGGAGGAATTGATCAACTTCATGAAAATTGGGGAAGTAATGAAATGTGAAGAGGTTCAAGAGAAGAGCGAAGTTAATATGGGAGCAGTTTCTTTTTCAGATGCAAATTTACCGGAGGAGGGGAGAGACCACATTTGCCCTCTCTTTATCAAAATAAAAGTCAAGGGGAAGAGGACTCCATGTGTAATGGCCGATGATGGGTCCGCCATAAATGTTTGTCCACTTAAGATATTGCCAAAGCTAGCCATGTCAATAAGAGATCTAAACCCGACCAAGGTAACGATTCGTGCTTATGACAACACTAAGAGGCATGCCGAAGGAACTTTCAAAGCTACTATCAAGGATGGTCCAATTGAATCTATTGTTGAGTTTGTTGTTTTAGACATACCGGTTACCTTCGCCTTACTCTTGGGGCAACCATGGTTCCATCCTCTTGGTGGAGTGCCTTCCACCCTTCATCAAAAGATCAAATTCCCCAACGGAGATGAGACAGTGGTCATTGAAGCTGAAGATAATGAGATTGTTAATGCTCTAATGATTGAGAGGCCTCTCAATGGTTTTCAAGTAGCTATAATTTCTGATGATGAAGTAGTGGACTCCAAAGTCCCGAATATGATGAAGAACATGAAGTACCTTCCCAGAGCTGGTCTTGGAAAAGCCAAACAAGAATGAGAAGATGAGCTTCCCACCACTTGAAGAGATCTTTGTCAAAGCTCCAAATATGGGACCACTCCAAGGAAAGCCCGAGCCAATCATGTTCATGGGTAAGTTAATCCCAGGTTTTGAAATTTTTGCAGATGTTGCTGAGCTAGTGGAGCAAGTGAAAAAAGAACTCACCCTGAGACCAAGAAAGAATCCAATCCAAAAGAGAAGAATGAAGATGTGCCGAAAGCCGAGAGGACTCCGAGGGAGATTACTGCCCTGGTCGAAGAAAAGTTTGAAGACGTCCTGTTTTATGATTCTGAGAATAATGATTTTGATTTTGATTTTAATTTGTCTGCTTTGTATGAGGATGATGATGCTTTCTTTTCCAAAATGAATGCAATAAAGTTCGATTTTGCTTACTTGTGTGGTGTTTCTCCTGATGGTTGCATACATTCAAATAGTAGTTACATGAGCATCTTTAATATTAATTCTATTAACACACAATCATTAAATTTGGGAACAACTGAAAATCCTAAAAATATTAGCATATCATCCGACCTTACTCCTGATGAGAGAGAGAGATTTGAAAAAATATTCAAAAAATATGAAGAAGTGTTTGCTTGGTCTTATGAGGATATGCCTGGAATAGATCGAGACATAGCCAAGCATCATATTCCTACTTACACTCACATGAAACCTGTAAAAAAAAAAAAAGCTTAGGCGATTAAGACCTGAGTGGGCTGAATTGGTTAAAGAAGAGATCACTAAGCAAATACAAGTGAAGTTCCTTGATGTGATAGAATACCCAGATTGGCTAGCCAACATAGTACACGTGCCAAAGAAAGATGGAAGAATAAGGGTCTGTGTGGACTATAGAGATTTGAACAAGGCTTCCCCTAAGGATGATTTTCCTTTACCTCATATAGATGTTCTCATTGATAGTGCAACCTCTAGCGTGCTACACTCGTTTGTAGATGGATTTTTTGGATACAACCAAATGTTAATGGCCCAAGAGGATAAAACCAAAACTGCTTTCATCACTACATGGGGTATATTTTGTTAGGGTAATGCCGTTCGGTTTAAAGAATGCTGGAGCAACTTACTAAAGGATGGCCACCACATTATTTCATGACATGATGCACAAAGAAGTTGAAGTATATGTTGATGATATGATGGTTAAGTTGGATACAAGGGAGCAACACTTCCAAAACTTAGAGTTATTCTTCGATAGAGCTTTGAAATACAAGCCAAGATTAAACCCGAAGAAGTGTGTGTTCGGTGTTACCTCAGGTAAATTGTTGGGACATGTAATTGGTCCGAATGGAATTTAGATTGATCCTGACAATGTCAAAGCGATCAGGGATATGCTAGCCCCTAAGACGGAGAGAGAAGTTTGGGGATTCATTGGTAAACTACAGTACATCAGCAGATTCATAACAAAACTCACAACAATTTGTAAGCCAATCTTCAAATTACTTGGAAAGAATCAGCCGGTCATATGGAATGAAGAATGTCAAAAGGCCTTTGAGCAAATAAAGGAGTATTTGTTGAATCCGCCTATTTTAAAACCACCTAAACCCGACAAACCTCTATTACTATACTTAGCAGTAGAAGAAGAGTCGATAGGAGCCATGCTAGCCCAAGCAGATGAATCAGGGATTGAGCATGCAGTTGACTATTTGAGTAGAAAGCTCCTACCTTATGAAATTAAGTATAGTATCATTGAAAAGACCTGTATAGCCGTGGTTTGGTCTTCTAAGAAGTTGTGGCATTACTTTCAATCGTATAGTGTTCAAGCAATTTCCAGGATGGATCCAATGAAGTACTTAAGGGAAACACCCTCTTTCATTCGGAAATATGGTCGATGGTTGATAATATTAGAAGAATTTAAGATTGAGTATGTAACCAGGAAAACAATCAAAGGTAGAGCGGTGGCAAAATTTCTGGCCCAACAACCATTACCAGAAAGCGAAGAGGTAATCTTGGAATTTTCAGATGAACATTTAGAAGCAATTGAGGTACAAGGGTGGAAAATGTATTTTGATGGAGCAGTAAACAGGAAAGGAGCAGGTTTGGGAGTTATACTAGAATCACCCGAAGGGGAACTCATCCCTTTAGCCAAAAAATTGAAATTTAGGGCAACCAATAATATGGTGGAGTACAAAGCTTGTATTTTTGGTTTGGAAACCCTAATGATTATGAAGGCGGATAAGGTGGAAGTTTTTGGTGATTCATTTCTAGTTGTATCCCAAATAAATGGAGAGTGGGAGTTGAAAGAAGAAAAATTAAAACCATACCACCATTACTTGACCATGATGAAGAAGAACTTTAAGGAGTGTAGGTTTATACACCAATCAAGGGAAGAAAATCAGATGGCTGATGCCCTAGCCACATTGGCTTCGGTGTGGGAAAACCCTGTTAGCCTATTCCTTAAGCCTCTGATTTTAACCAATTCATCAACTCCTTGCTATGAATATGAAACAATCATGGAAATTGATACAGACCATGATGCGTGGTATGATACTATAAGGCAATTTTTGGAGGAATAGAATACCCGCTGGGGGCAACAAAGAAAGAGAGAAGAGCCATAAGGCGTTGGTCATTGCAATACATCACCTTCCATGGGGAGTTATATCGAAGATGGCTTGATGGAGTGCATTTAAGATGTTTAAGAAAGCTTGAAGTGGAGCGCATCATGTCAGAAATACATGCAAGAAGTTGCGGTCCGCACATGAATGGTTTGGCCCTAGTTAAGAAGATTATTTGACAAGGTTACTATTGGTTAACCATGGAGAGAGATTGTATTGAGTTCGTAAAGAGGTGTCAACAATGTCAGATGTATGGTAACTTGAATCACATGCCTTCTGAAGAATTGCATTCAATGTCTTCACCCTGGCCATTTGCCACCTGGGGTATCGACATTATAGGAGAGATACATCCGACAGCTTCAAACGGTCACCATTTCATTGTGGTAGCAGTAGATTATTTTTCAAAATGGGTCGAAGCCGAATCCTTTAATAGATTGGGTGCAAGCTAAATGGCTAGGTTTATTGAAAAGAACCTCATCAGCAGATATGGGGTCCCGCACAGTGTGATATCAGACAATGGGGTACAGTTTCAAGGAGCAGTTAAGGATTATTCTCAAAGTACCAAATTCATCATCATAGATCCTCTCCTTAGAGACCAAAGGCTAACGGTGCGGTCAAAGCAACAAACAAAATAATTAAGCAAATTTTGTCCAAGATGTCCAAGACTTAGCGGGACTGGTCGGAAATGCTTCCCTTTGCTTTATGGGGATACAGGACAAGTGTGCGAACACCTACTGGAATGACACCGTTCTCTTTAGTTTATGGGATGGAAGCAGTATTGCTAATTGAAATAGAAATCAAGTCATTAAGAATAGTCTTGGAAGTTGAACTGCCTGAAACGGAATGGGTAGCAAGTAGATACACACAGTTAGCTCTGCTTGAAGAGAGAAGGTTAAAGGCACTATATCATCACCAACTGTATCAAAAGAAGATAGCTCGGGCCTACAATAGAAGGGTTAAAATCAGAAAATTCAGAGTTGGGGATTTGGTGTTGAAGCAATGTAAGCCTAATGTCTGCTAAGTTGAAAACCAACAAGGGAAACTTAGGCAAACATTAGGACAGCTCGCTAGTTCCGAAAACCCGCATGGGCGGACTAGGCAAAAATTAGAGCAATAAAAGAAAGGAAAAAGTCTGCTAAGTTGAAAACCCGCAAGGGCAACTTAGGCAAAAATTAGGACAGCTCGCTAGTTCCGAAAACCCGCATGGGCGGACTAGGCAAAAGTTAAAGCAATGAAAAGAAGAAAAAAGAAAACCTAAATTGAAAACTCAAAAGGGCAGTTTAGGTAATTACCTAAAGCAGCAACGGTCCCAGTTAGCCTCTTTAACAATCCTGATTTAAATCAGTTTAATCCAACTAAGGTCTCGGCTAAGATCACAGGTACTAGCGACAAGCCTCCTTCTATTTGGTCCATAATATCCAATACTCGTGGATCAATATCACCATCGGAAGAAACAAGCAAGAATTGGCCGAGCAAGCAAAGACAGAGCATGCGTCCCCATGCCTTAGTATGGGCCAAATGAGAGAGACAAAAGTCAATCAAAGGAGCAAGTATAATTTTTTCACCTCTCATCAACCGAAGAACTTAGCGTTTTGGAATTTGAAATAACGTCTGCATCTTCTGTTGAGTCTTGGAAATCAATGTGGGTAACGCCATTTGTTGATTATTTGGATATCCAAGGATGGCCTCAAATTCTTCAATCAAGGGACATATTTCAAAGCCATTAATTTTAAATACCCTAGAATCCATATCCTAAAAGGAAGCCATGACATGTAAGGAGTGGTCCAATTTAACATTTTGAAAACATTTTAAAACATCAAGTTTTGACCATGAAATTTGCTTCCAATGAATGGCATCCATATTCTTAAATAGAATTTTTATTCTCTTTAAATGATGCTCGGTCATGATGAGTGAATGAAGAAAAAAAATTAAAATTGTTAAAGGGGGTCTTCAAGTTGAAAGAGAGAGAATTTTGGTTTATGTATTAAAATATGGCATGAAGGGTGATTTATATAGAAGAAACAAACCAAAAGTGAAAAGGAGAAGATGATGGGAAAGAATAAGACCATATGGCATAAGGAAAGGAATTGGCAATGAATTTCCTTTACCACGTTGGATTTGGTTTAGCAAAAGAAGTAGATGTAAATTAATGATGTACTGTAACAAAAAAAAAGAGCGGTGCAGTAACGTAAAAAAAAAAGAGTTATAGTAAAGAGGAAAATTTTATTTTTTCATTATTGTACAATATTTTACAATTGCTACAATATTTACATATGACTAAGAGGGTGGTGGTAGGTCATCAAATAAAGCCTTAAAAAAATCATCTCCTGGTGGAGGAAGGGGCAAATCACTCATCCCGAGATCACCCGAAGCAGGAGCACTGAAATCCCTATTACCTTAATGTTCTGATCTGTCATGGTGCTCATCAAAAGCAGATGAAAGGATCTCATGTTCATCAGTCTGAGGGCCTCTTGATGAAGAAGCGCCAGGATCCCTCATCCCCCGAAATCGGAAGTCTAGAAAATTTTGCTCGGATTGATGATATAAACTTTCAAAATGAGAAGCCCGCTGACGACTTACAGCCAACTCTTCTTGAAGTATCTTATTTTGTTCTTCGAGCATCCGTTGTGAGCCAAGGAGGAAAAGGTAAGAGCATACATAATCATGCATACATATAGCATAAATTACCATGAAATGAGGAATGTACCAGGTAATTCAAGTCAATGCCTTGCGGATGAGATGGTATGTCTGGCAGGCTAGAATGAGCAAGCGAAGGGGCAGTAAAAGAAGGTCCAGCCTCATGATCAAATGAGACAACAGCCTGCAACAATCATCAAAGAATCAAAGAAAGAAAAAGCAGTTGTAAGGGAAAAGTGGTAAAAGTTTTACCTGAGAAGTACTAGCCCCGAGATGTGGAACGGACTCTCCTATATCTCCGTGATGTTCCTCTTCATCTCTACCCTCATTTTCGTCGAAAATCTCCCGCACACCAACAGGAGATACATCAAAGTTCAAGAGTCTTATTTGAATAAGACGGGCATAAAATGGGCCCGGTAAATAGAGAAATGACTCGGCATCATAACCATACCAGGCTGACCACCATGCATCCTCCGGCATTGACATAATATTTAAAGTATAGTCTAGAACTTGCATCAGAAACCTCTGCTGCTCTAGACTGAGAAACCATTCATAAACTCTCTCCCTGAGAAACCAGCCACTAGACACTGGGCCAGCAATAATTCGACGAGAATGTTGGAAAGATAGTGCAGCCCTCATCAAAGAAGACCAATTTGCTCGCTCTTCTGGGCTCCACCAGGCCAAATTCACCTACAAAATAACATAAGGTAAGTAAAACTTTCACATAAAATTTAAAGCGTACTAATGTTGTTTTACCTGGTCCCAGGTTAAGCGGCTCAGCACATAGCGGTGAGTATGCACATGATGAGAGCCGAGAACATTCACACTATCATACAACCAGTAATTTAATCTCGGATACCTGATTCTCTCTCAAAAAATACCAGGTACCCTCACGAGGTTATGTTCATATGCCCATACCTACGACAATAATAGTAATGATCAAATTTTTGCAAGAAAAGAGTGGAAATAACATTAGTGAAGGAAAAGAATACCTCGACAACCACCATCAAGCCGACAAAAGACTTCTTGTTTCGGTAAAACTTATCAAGACCATGGTAAAGACACGCGAGACTAGCTTCGTCCCAGCCAGAAGATGGTACCATTCTGAGATAAGAAAGGGCACTCAACACTGATAAGTGGATGGAGAATTCAGTGCTGCCTAAGATGGTCGACCTGAAGCAGATATAACAAAAATCCTCGAGCATACTGTTTGGCCGTGTCTCTGCCAACCCGTCTTTCGTAGTTCATCCAATAACTACGAATTGGCTCGATTTTTATCTTAAAAGGCCCTTTATATGATGGTTCCAAACCAATTAATTCCTGAATTTCTTCAAATGTTAAAATATCGTTGGTCAGAGGGACCGGTTCACCATCATATCGAAGGCCGATTATGGCAGTAAAATCGATTGGACCAATTGTCATCTCTCCAATGGGCAAGTGAAAAGTGTGGGTTGTATCCAACCATCGCTCTGCAAGCGCCTGGACTATGCTCCGGTCCATCTGATATTCCTTGGATGGCAATTGTAAGATGAACTGCTCAAAGCCACAATCTCAGATAATTCGCCTTACCCGAGAAGGCACTACATTGTACCATTGTTGGGCTTTGTAAATACACCCTCCAGCCCGAACAACACAACGATCATGCTAACACAGACCCAGGTAAGTTAATACCAGGTAAGTACATATTATTCTATCCACTTAAATTAATTGATTTTTCACAATAACAAATAATAACAAATAAATAAATAATATATAAAAAATATACAAAAATAAATAAATAATATAAAAACAACAAAAAAATTCAAAAAATAAAAAGGGAAAAAAATTACCTCGCTCTTTTGATTGGAACTACGATGGAGCGGCATCTTGGCTAGTATATCTAAATTTCCATCTTCATGATGCCGAATAAACTCCAATAACTCGGCATTAGAATGAGTCCTTGACCTCGAAGCATGCATTATTTTTGAAAAATATGTGATAAAATTGAAAGAAATTTGAAAGAATTATGAAATTGAAATCGTGCTGTGAAATTAAATGAAGGAATGGTGGCTTTTTATAGAGAAACGGCAAGCAAAAAAATAAAATTCAAAACTATTCATAAATAGTAAATTTTACTATTGATTAATAGTAAATTTTACTATTCCTAAATAGTGTTATTATTGATAAACAGTAAATTTTACTATTTATGAATAGTATTACAATTGATGAATAGTGAAAATATTATTTTTAATAGTAAATACTATTTGACACTATTTGTGAATAGTAAATTTACTATTTATGAATAGTAAATAGTGCATAAACAGTGACTACACAGTAAATAAACAGTAAATTCAATTATTCACTTTAATCATTCAAATAATTGCAGGTATATAAATATTTTTACACCCAGGGGCAATAAGATGACATATGCATAAAAATTAGCCAAACTTTTAAAAATAAAAATTATTAACTCGGGTCTAGAACCCAAATTTTCCTAAGGTCCAGAACCTAGAATTATCCTTGAGTCTAGAACTCGAACCGGGTCCAGAATCCAAATTTTTCTTAGGTCCAAAACCTAGAATTATCCCTGAGTCCAGAACTCGAATCGGGTCTAAAACCCAATTTTTCCATTAGGTCCAGAACCTAGAATTATTTCTAAGTCCAAAACTTAGCTCGGGTCCAGAACCCAAATTACCATTAGGTCCAGAACCTAGAATTATTTCTAAGTCCAGAACTTAGCTCGGGTCCAAAATCCAAATTTTCATTAGGTCTAGAACTTAGAATTACTTCTAAGTCTAGAACTTAGCTAGGGTCCAAACCCAAAGTACCATTAGGTCCAAAACCTAGAAGTATCCTTGAGTCCAGAACTCGAACCGGGTCCAGAACCCAAATTACCGTTAGGTCCGAAACCTAGAATTATTCCTAAGTCCAGAACTTAGCTCGGGTCCAGAACCCAAATTTTACCATTAGGTCCAAAACCTAGAATAATTTCTAAGTCTAGAATTTAGCTCGGGTCTAGAACCCAAATTTTCTTTAGGTTCAAAACCTACAATTATCCTTGAGTCCAGAACTCGAACCGGGTCCAGAACCCAAAACCTCCACCATCTCAAAAATTAAGTCTTGTTGCTTTTCACTCTCTTTCACTAAAGTTTCAAATCATTCAAGCAGGGGGCAAACTGTAGACCCTTAATTTTTTACCAAGTCCGGTCCAATATATTTTATTTAGTCCAAAATAATTTTTATGTTGTCTAATATATTTTAATTGGTCCAAAATAATTTTTTTTATCTTAATTAAATAATTTTTGCTTTATTATCTAATTTTTATTAATAAACAAATAAAAATTAAAAATAAAAATAAAAATAAAAATCAGCGACTAAAAATCATCGCAAAAAATTCCAGCGGGCTTGGCCGTGGGCCATTTCGTCACAGGAGTTTCCTGCAGGCGAAATGGCCCATAGGCCTATTCCCCGCCCCCTACCACAGCCAACTGCGGTAGTTTTTTTGCCAGCGTAATTTTTACACAGCAGTTTTTTTAGCCAGCGAAATTTTTCGACGCAAATTTTTTGAAACCTAATACAATTAGGTTTTGGTTTCTTTTTCTTATTAAATATTGTATGCCATGAGTAACTAGCAAAAACCATTAAAAAAAAACTTCTATAAATAACAACACAAAAAGGGAGGAAAAGTAATTAGAAATTGGGACAATAAGCTTGAACAAAAGGGAATCCGAATCCGTGAAGGAAATCAGCTTGAATCAAGCTGATTTTTTGAGGGAGCATAAAAATGATTTAAGCAATTCAAAGGCAAAAAGACTTGTTTTTTACCTTGTTCATCCAAGAAGAATTATTTTTGGAGGAACTATCAAAAGGAGGTATGTATTAAATTCTTTGGTTTTTTTTTCACAGTAAACTAAGAATTTGTGTTTTTCAATATTTAAAACCTTAGAATTTTAATTTAGTTTTTCTAAAGTTAAAAACCTTATTTCATTGGTTTATTTTTGAAAAGGCTTAAAATTATTATTTTTACTTCTTTAAAATCTTAAAACCCTAATTGAACATATTTTTCAACAAAACCAAAATTTGATTCTGTTTCTTTCAAAATTTTAAACTTGGTTCTATTTCTTTCAACAAACCTTAACAAATATCTTTTCTATTTTAATAAACTTTAAATCATTTGTTCAAATTCATAAAACTTCATAAAATTATCAAATTGATTTCCAAATTCTAAAAACCAATTCATCACCCCGAAACCCTAATTTTAAATCCTAAAACCCTAATTCAACTTCAAAACCTAAAATAGTGAACACTAACCTTTTAAAACC
The DNA here is from genome assembly GCA_947685225.1 of Garcia nutans. Lineage (NCBI taxonomy): Eukaryota > Viridiplantae > Streptophyta > Magnoliopsida > Malpighiales > Euphorbiaceae > Garcia > Garcia nutans. The sequence continues at coordinate 10,168,645 of CANTUV010000033.1, read as the reverse complement.
TTAAACCCTAAATTTTTTATAAACCCTAATCCTTAAAACCTTAAAAATCATATAAACACAAATATTTTAACTTTACACAGTAGCTTAAAAACACAATGCAATAACCGAAAATCATAAATCAAAGTGTTTTAAAGTGTCCAAAACCCTAGTTTCATGATTTCACCATTCAAACCTTAATTTTTTTTAATAAAAATGTCTTACCAACCTTTTAAAACATAAAATTCTTAATTTATTTTAATTCTTTAAAAGTCACAGTAACTTAAACTTATAAAAATCCAAAACCCTAAACATATGAAATAAAGAACCCTAAATGGAAACAATAGCTATAATTTAGATTTTTATTTGCCTTATTCAATTCTATATTTGATTATGCTTTGATTTATTTTATATGCTTTAATTTATTTAAGTTCAATGCTTGATTTATTTAATTTATCATGAGTGGATATTTACTTTCTATTAATATTTAATGAATGATTATTTATGATGAATGATTATTTACTTTTATTAATTTATTTAGATTTCCAAATGTTGTCAGTGGTATGTTTCCACTTGTTGGATACCTCATTAGTTAAATATCATGTAATTTAATTTGCTTTTCTATTTTAGAACCTATGTAAGGGGCATGTTTCTACCTTTCGGTGGGTGTCCTATTTAGGCATGTGATGTATGGACATGTTTCCATCTTCGGATGGGTGTCCATTTATTTTTTTTGCTTGGACTTTGCTTTGATTTTAATATATTGATGCTTTCTTTTAATTATTGTGTGTAATATGGATAATATTGTTATATTTAATAATTTTATAATATTAAGACCTTTAAATGAGGCCGGTTCCAATTAATCACGTGTTGTGGGGGTGCTGGGCCATTTCTCACCTTCCCTACACGTATCCAACTTTTTGAACCCATTAGGGGGTTGGGGATTCCTTAGGAATCGAGTCATCCACCCCTTTCTTTTTTCCCAGCCCGTCTATGTGGCGAATCCATTTTCTCCGGACTTAGGTCCGTGTTCTCTAAGGCCCCGAGCATAAGCAATGCCAAATTCGTAAGAACCATTCCACCGGGAGTGGGGCCAAAAATCCCTGCTCACAATAGTTTAAATAGATTACAATAATAATGGGGTTTCTGGTTACATGGTTACCTCTACCCTCACCCTACTAATCCAACTAAAATAACCTAATAATAAGCTAACAACTTTGGGCTTAAACAACAAGGCCCAAACCACTAATATTGGCATACAAATAATAATCAATTATTAAATGGCATCCAAATAATATGTCTCATAAATAACTAATAATAAAATAATAATACTAAATATCTAGTTAGGCTAAAACAAAAAATGTTCCCCAGCTAACCTTCATCATCCATGGCCTCCAATAAAATAGTCAACTTCTCTTTGCCTCTACTTGGTCCATATGATTCCATGTTTGCATCCATGAATCTTTGCACATAAGCTTGTAAAGCTTCCTTGATCTTCTTGGCTCTTTGTCTTATAATTGGTTCACAAGGAATCTTTAATCTTTGAGTTTCATTACCTCCTTCCATGGATTCCATTACCATCCTTGCGTCTGTATTTGCACTGAAGATTTGGCAACATTATTTATATGGAGGGAAATATTTTATCTACACTGATCACAAGAGTTTAAAGTATCCAGATGTTTAGAAAGAACTGAATCTTTGGCAAAGATGGTAGTTGGAGCTGATAAAAGACTGATTATTTGATTGATTACCACCCAGGAAAGTGAATGTTGTTGCAGATGCCTTGAGTCAGAAGTCTATGGTAGAGTTGACTGCCTATTATCTCTTATTGTTAGTTGAGTTGAGAACTTTGCATGCTAGATTTGAGGTGGGTGATGATGTTGCCCTTATAGCTCAGTTGCAAGTGAGCCCATTATTGCTTAGTCAGAACAGAAGGCAAATATGGAACTTTAAAAGAATGTAGAGGATTGTCATAAGGTGGAGAGTAAGGATTTTCATGTTAGAAATAATGGCAACTTATGGTACAAAGATCGAGTATTTATTCTTGATGATATTGAATTAAGAAAGAAAATTCTAAAGGAGGCACATCATTCTCCTTATTTTATACACCCTGGAGCACCAAGATGTATCAAGATTTAAAGAGGTATATTCGTAGTCAGGAATGAAGAAGGACATAGCAGAATTTGTGTCTAGATATCTTACTTGCTAGTGAGTGAAAGTTGAATACCATGTTCCTTCAGGGTTGTTACAGCCATTATCAATTCCCGTGTGGAAATGGGAACAGGTAACTATGGATTTTGTATCTGGACCCAGAGGAAACATGATGCAATATGGGTGATAATAAATAGAATGACGAAGTCAGCTTACTTCCTTCAGGTTAGAATCGATAATTCTCTTAATATGTTAACTGAGTTATATATCAATAAGATTGTAAGGTTACATCATGTTACAGTTTCACTAGTATCAGACTGAGGTCTAAGATTTACATCCATATTTTAGAAGAGTTTGCAGGATACCTTGGCTACTCGATTACACTTCAGTATTGCTTTCCATCAATAGACAGATGGGCAATCAGAGAGAGTGACACATGTCCTAGAAGATATGTTGAGAAGCTATATCACTTAGTTTATTAGGAGTTGGGATAGGCATTTACCACTAATTGAATTCACCTATAACAACAGTTATTCAGTTACAGCATTAGGATGGCACCTTATGAGGCCTTATAATACAAGAAGTGTAGAAAACCCTTTTATTAAGATGAAGTCAGAGAAGGGAAATTGGTAGGCCTTCATTTGATTAAAGAAACAGTGGAAAATGTTAAAATAATTCAGGATCGGTTGAAAGCAGCTTCAGATCAATAAAAAAAATCTACTTGAATTTGAGAAGAAAAGATATAGAGTTCGGTGTGGGTGATAAAGTGTACCTGGAGGTGTCTCCTTAGAAGAGAATATTGAGGTTCAATCAGAAGGGTAAGAGCCCTTGCTTCATTGGCCATATGAGATAGTGGAAAGAGTTGGACCAGTTGCTTATAGACTGACTTTGCCTCCTGAATTGGATAAGATTCACAATGTCTTCCATGTATGTCTGCTTCAGAGGTCCAGATCGGATCTATTTCATGTATTATCAGTTGAATCCATAGAGGTGAATTTGAATTTGACCTATAAAGAGGAGCCACTGACAATTTTGCATGAGTGGTGAAAGAATTAAGGAACAAAGGGTGCCATTAGTTAAAAACTTATGGAGTAATCATTCCACTAAAGAGGCGACATGGGAGAGTGAGGAGATTATGTGAAGATAGTATCCTTAACTCTTCCAGACCTAAATATCAAGTAATTTTAAGGAAGAAATTATGCAAGGGAAAGATAGTTGTAATGCCCATAATTTTATTAAAATATAACTACATAAATAATTTAGAAGGGTTAAGTGAGGTGTTGGAAGAAGAAAATAGCTAATGTATATGTAGAATATAGATGAAATATACCTAAAATATAAATGTCATTAAAAAGAAAAAAGGTCAAAAAGTAAAAGGTAAAAAGCTAAAATATATATAATAAAGTAATATAATCTAATATTTTATGGTGAAAGATGTAAAATATCATTATTATTAATTAATTAATTAATTAATTAGATATATATGTGGGAATAAAAGAAGAAGTAAAATTTTAAGAATCAATTTTCATCTTCCTTCTCTTCTTCTCTCATGGCCGAACCATCATAGGTGAATAAGGGGGAGGTTTTCATCTTCTCATGCATCAAATTTCCTAAAGATTTCAAGTAACCAAAGATAATTTTGGAGGTTTTCCAATAGGTAGGTAAGTTTTCTTGAAATTTTAACAAGTCTCCGTGGAAAATTCTAATTATGTAAAAAATATATTTTTGATGGAAATGCATATAATTGTTAATATGGATTGTAAGGATGTTATTTTGATGTAGAGGAAATGATTTTAAGGTTGGATGATCTAAGAAGAAAGGGTTTGGTTGGAATTTGGAAGAGGTAGTAGGTTAAGTTAAGGTTTTTGGTGGAAATTGTAAAGAATTAATGTAAACGGTATTTAAATGGTTAAATCGTGTTGGAATAAATTCCTAATGATATATGTTAGCTTAAAACTTGATTTAGAATTGATTAAAGTGGAATTTCAAAATTAAAGTATATTAGGGCAAATATTGGAAATTGGAAAGAAATGTGATAATTTAAGTTTGATTAGTTAAAATGAGTAGAATTATGTTTCTAATGATTTATTTTAATCTATAATTTAGTTTAGGACCAAGTAAGTTGAAGTTGTGAAATTGAAGGAGAGAAGGACATTAATGGAAGTTGGAGTTAGGAGTGAGTTTTGCTTGGAAATTGCCATAATTGGAGGTTAATACGTACTTTGATAATTATGTATTCAATTGCATTTGAATTGACATGTACATTGCACAATGATGATTGTCCCATGCTACTTTAATGTGAATGTTCACATGTAAAGTGCATGGTTTGCGATAAAATGTGTGATATGCATAATGTATAAATTGTTAAGCCATTGTAAAATGGCTAATGGCATTATTGTGATGTTTATGATGAAAATATGTTGAATGTAGAAAAATGATGGAAAACGTGCCAAAGAATGAAGAATGATGAAATTGATTATGTTAAGTGACAATGTGAAATGATATATGTTCACCTTAAATAATATCTTATTCTAGAGCATTATGCTCGGTCTATTGGTATGGAATGCCTATTACATGATTTGAATAGACCAAATCAATGACTCTAGAACTTGAATATTGTATAGGGTTATTTAGGTCCAATGCATGTGTTTGTGATATTTTGTGAATATGAGAGTAATGCATATGTTTAATCATAATATAGTTCATACCTAAAAAGGAAGTATAGTGCATTGTTTATATAAATTATTTTTACTATCAAAGTATGTACCCTTAAGTTAGTAGCTTGGCGTGATTGAACTCCATTGCACAGGGACAGGGTAGATTTAGAGGATTCTGCTAGACCTGACTAGGTCTAGATTTTAGATTTTATACTAGAAGTTCAATACTTGCCACAAGACTATAGTTTGCCAGCATATCATGTAATATTTGTTTTGTAACTCATCATGTTCATATGGTATTTTATTATATGTTAATGTTAAGGTTTGTTTGGAGTAAATATTGAAATACATTTTTGCATATATAAATAATTATGTGATTTTAAAATTTTGGGTTATGTAATTGTATTTGGAGAAAATTGTTGGAGACATGGATAAATGAATAAGTATATTTTGGGAGTGTAAACTTTTGTACATGTTGAGTTTGTTGATTTGAGAATCCAAATTACAGACAAAGCACTGGTGAATTTTTTCCAGATATTTTCTTTTAAATTTGTATTTTTAACAATTACTTACTAATATATTTACATATATTTACCTATTAAATTATCTTTAAACGAATAAATTATTTTACTAAAATTATGAAAAATTTACAAAGTTAAGGATGATGACATTCTTATATTTTGTATACATATTTTACATATACGAGTGTATGTATTATGCGTATATATGATATAAAAGTGTTATATTATGTGCTAGCTGCCCCCATTACCAAATTCCATAACAGTTTTTGATTCAATACTTTAATGAGGGTTTGCTACCAATGGGGAGAAATATGATTAATGCTACAAGAGGAGGTGCTTTAATGAACAAGACACTTGAGGCTGCACAAAATTTAATCTCAAACATGGCTGTAAATACCTACACTTTGGTGTTAGAACGAAGGCACCCGTGAAATGAATGAACGTGTAACACTCGTAACTTTATTAAAATATAATTAAATGAATAATTTAGAAGGTTAATTAAAGTCTTTGAAGGTGAGAACACTATAAGAAAAAGGAGAATTAGTGACAGATCTAATTCTCAAAAATCCATCGCTAATAATCATTAGCAACAGAATAGCATTTGTTACTATTCACGTTATCATTGAAAAATTAGTGAAAGATTTTTTAGCCCGTCGGTATATAGCAACAAAATTTTCCGTCGCTACTTATATATATTACGTCGCTACTTACTCTTGCCGTCTTTTAATGAAGACAAATTTATTATAAAATAATTAAAATAATTTATTCTAAAAAGATTTATTCCAACAAATAATTTTATTTACATAAAAATTAAATTATTTATCAACTAATTTCTAAAAAATAATTTATTTTCTCAACTGATTATTCTGAAAAACTTTTTATTCTAAAAATTATTTAATCAATAAAATAATTATTCAATCAAATAATTATTTATTCTAAAAATTATTATTCTAATAAATAATTTATTCAACATAAAAATAAATTATTCCACTAAATAATTTCTAAAAATATTTATTCTAACATTTATCTAAAACAAAAATCAATTTATTAATTAATTTCAAAAATTTTATTTTAAAAATTATTTATTTAATCAAATGATTAATTCAATTTAAAAACAAATTATTCAACCTAATAATTTCTAAAAATATTTCTACCAAATAATTTCTAATTTTTTTAAAATATTATTTATTCAACAAAATATAATATTTATTCTAAAAATTATTACTAATTATAAAAATATAAAAAAATAAAAAATTTAAAAAATACATACCTTCAATCAATTTGCAAAACCATAAAATCTTCAATCAAAATGCAAGAGAATAAGGGAAAAAAGGGAGGAAGAGGAAGAAGAAAAAAAGAAAAAGAAGAGAGAGAGGAGAAAGAAAAAAGAAAAATAAGAAAAAAATAAGAAAAAATAAGAAAGAAAAGAGAAGATAAAAAGAAAGAAGAAAGAAGAAGGAGAAAAACAGAAAGAAGAAAGAGAAAAAGAAAGAAAGAAAGAAAGAAGAAGAAAAAATGAAGGAAAAAAAGTTTGAAAGAATAAATATTTAGATTTTAGCGATGAAATTAGCTACGAAATTAAGTTTCATTGCTAAAAAGATGGCAAATTTTTAAAAATTCTTTATTAGTGATGAAAATAAGTTATGTTGCTAAAATTTCGAACAAAAAACCTGTCTATTATTTAAAATATTTAAAATTAGCGACAAAAGATAATTTCGTTGCTAATTAGCAATAAAATTAGTGATGAAAATAAATTCCGTCGCTAATTAACCCGTAAAAAAATTTTGCCTGTAATTTTATATAATTAAAAATTAACGACGAAATAGTTTTGTCCCTAATTCGAATGAAATTAGTGACAGATATGGTTCCGTCATTAATTAGCAATGAAATTAGCAACGAAAATAAAATTTGCCACTAATTAGGAACAAAAATAAATTGTCACTATTTTTGTTTATTAGCGACGGATTTTAGTGACGGATATGTAATACGATCGCTAAATGCAATGCGTCAATAGTTAGCGCAAGATTTAGGGACAAATTTAGCGACGAATGTTTTCTATCGCTAAATCAATCTCTAATCTATCGCTAATTCGTCGCTAATTTGTCACTATTCTATCCGTCACTAATTTTATATTTTTCTTGTAGTGGAAATATAAAATATATATGTTAAATATATATAACATATAAATGTTATTAGTAAATGCAAAAGGCCAAAAATGAAATAGTAAAATGAGTAAAATGATAAAAAAAAAACCAAAAAGTTAAAAGTTTAAAAATATATATAATAACAATAATAATAACAATAATAATTCTAAATTAAATTCATTTTTTTGGGTGGAAGATAAAAATTGTAAGTATTAATAATTAATTATATATATATATGGTTAGAATTAAAGAAAGAATAAAAAGTCAAATTATAAGTTCATCTTCTTCTTTCTCTTCTCCTAGCTTCGCCGAACTTCACCATGGGTAGAGTGAAAATATTTGCTTCTTTCCTACATCAAATTCTTCAAGTTTCTGAAAGGAATTAAGAGGATTTTGTGGAAAGCTTAAGGAAAATGTAAGATTTCTTTTATTTTAGAAAGTTTTCTTAAAATTTCAAGAATATTTGATTTTTCTCTTCTTGAAGGAGGCTTGGTTAATTTTGTAAATGGATGGTAATGAAGCTATTTAAATGTAGGGGGAATGATTTTTAAGGTTGTATTATTTAAAAGAATGGGTTTGATTAGAATTTGAAAGGGTAGCAAAAGAATTAGGGTTTTATGGTAAATTGGGTTAGAATTGATGTAAATTAAATTAATTGCTTAAATTGTGTTAGAATATGATTATAAAGACATAATTGAACTTAAAACTTGATTAAAATGGGTTGGAACATAATTCCTAAATTAAAGTGCATTAGGGTAAAAGTTGGAAACTAAGTAGGAATGTGATAATTTAAGTTTGAGTAATTAAAATGAGTATAATTATTATTCTAATGAGTTATTTTAACTTATAATGTGGATAGGAGTTGATTAGAACCAAATTGCCAAACAAAAGTGAGAAGGACATTGATAGAAGTTAGTGCTCAGAGGAGAAATTGACTTGCATTATGTCAATTGTGAGGTTAGTACATACTTTGGTAACTATTGTATCAAGTGCATTGCTTTGACATAACACATTGCATATGGATAAATGTGTTATGTTACTTGAACATTGATGTTTATGTATGATGAGCATTGTTTGAAGTAACAATGCATAATTTGCATAAATTGTGGCATGTTAAGCCATTAAAGGATGGCTAATAATGGTAATATGTATAAAATATAAAAAGTGTGAATTATGCACTAAAATGTGGAAGTTAGCCATATTTAGAATGCGGCTAAGAATGATGTTGGTTGTGATATAAAATGATGAAAATGAATGTGAAATGTGGAAACACATGGAGAGAAATATAATATAATGAATATGTATTGCATGATGCGTTATATAATGTCTAGTTTCAAGAAGCTGTGTTTGGCATTGTTTGGCAAGCCATAGGCCATTAAGGCGAGACACGCTGGCATCATAGTTATGATTACGCTGCTAGGCGAGACATGTTGGTGTCACGGTATTGATTTTGCCTCTGGGCGAGACATGCTGGTGTCATCATTGTTGGGATAGGCCAAAATAATATTTTTGGAACTAGATTATTATATAAGTATTTTTTGGCCCAATGTGTGTTGGTGATTATGTTATAATGATGTATCATTTGCATTTAGCATGACATTGAGACATGATGCAATTTCAGGAATTTTATTCATAATGTTAGTTATTTTATTATCAAAGTAGGTATCGCTATGCTAGATGCTTAGCGCAATTAAATTTTATCACACAGGTGACAGGGTAAATTCAAAGGGTTCTATTAGACTTGATCAGGTCTAGGGTATTTGGTGTGTACTTGAAGTGTCTTATTGCCATCGGACCAAAGCCTTCTGCATATCATGTAAATAATTATTTTGTTAACTTTTTTTATAATATGTACATTGTATTTTAATGCAAAAATTGTATTTAAATAAAGTTGGGTTTATTAAATGTAAATATTGGAATACTTTATATATATCTCTATATATATGCATGTGATTTTATGATGTTAGATGTTTTGGACAAATATTGGAGGTTTACGTTTGGCAATATTATTTGGGAGTCTTAAGTTTCCTACAGGTTGAGTTGTGATTTTTGGAAAACGTCCGATTTACAAATAAAACTCTAGTAAATTTTTTCCTGAGATTTTCTTTTAAAGTTTGTATTTTTAATAATTAACTACTAATTTATATATCTAAGCACTTAGTAAAATATCTTTTAAGTATTAACATATTTTTCTTTAAATAATGGGAAATTTTTAAATAATAAGGATGTAGACATGCTTGTATTTTGTATACGTATCTTACATATACAATGTGTATGTATTATATGTATATAGGATATAAGAGTGTTACAGAATAAGGTAAGTAGCTTATCTCTTGACCAAAAAAATAAAAAATCTAACCTCTTTTTCTTTGGCTACTGGTATGGTACCTCATTTAAAAAGCATGTGGAATTTGTTCAATAGTGGGACATCCAATTGATATGCGTCTGATTTTACAAGAAGAACACATAAATGCAATTGGAGGTTTTCCTGGCCAGCAAAGAAAATATGATCCTTACTCCAATTTATATAATCCTAGATGGAGAGTGTAATATTTGTGGTTTTGGATAAATTAAATATGTATTTTGACGTTAATTAAAGTATTGGGGAGGTATATGTATTATATATACCTAATGCATACCTAGTATATACATATTATATACATATCATATACTTATTATATATGTTGGATATATATTATATATTTAATATATATATGATATACACATAATGTATACTTGATGTATACATGGATATATATTACATATTCATATAAGAAAAAATATACCACACATATATTAAGTATAAAGTGGTATTGGAAAAGTTGATAATAATAATAATAATAATAATAATAATAATAATAATAATAATAATAATAATAATAATAATAATAATAGAGCAAAAGAAAGTCAAAGAAGGAAATAAAGCAATTGGTGAAAATTAAAAGAGCATTGATGGATAAGTGATTCGTTTCAATATCTTGCTTGGGAGACCATTTTTGAAAAGAGCCCGCACCAAGATAGATGTTCATGGTGGAAACCTCACAATAGAGTTTTATGGATAAGTGATTCGTTTCAATATCTTTGAAGTAATGAGGTATCCAAGTGATTTGCATGCTGATTTTTCTGTCAGTATGATTGATTCTTTGGTGCAAGAAGCATTCAATGTGCATGGTGCAAATGAAATAGAAGCAAAATAAGATCTCTTACAATAAAAGAAGATAAGGAAGAACAACAAGAAATTGAGATTAGTTCTAAGTTGAAAGATGCCATAGATATTTTGAATTCTTTACCTCTAGTACCAAAGGAGTGTAATTTGCATACTTAGACTTACCTTTTTCACATCAGAAGTTGTTACCATCAGTTTTGCAGGCACCGGCTTTTGAACCTAAGCCTTTGCCATCACATTTGAAATATGTATACTTGGGGCTAAATGAAACTTTACCAATCATCATTTTAAGCAGTCTCAACCCAATACAAGAAGAAAAGCTTATTCAAGTGCTGTAAGAACATAAGACTACAATTGGATGGACCATGGCAGACATCAAAAGGATAAGCCCCTCCATGTGCATGCATTGAATTTTGTTAGAAGAGAAAGCAGATAAGGGAGGCTCAACATAGGTCGAATAAGCCGATGATGAAAGTTGTGAAAAAAGAGATTTTGAAGCTCCTGGATGTACGAGTCATATATCCTATCTCAGATAATAAGTGGGTGAGCCCAGTGCAAGTTGTGCCTAAAAAGTCTAGAGTCACAGTAGTAAAAAACATGGATGATGGGTTGGCTCCTCAACGAGTTCAAATAGGATGGTGAGTCTACACTGACTATCGTAAATTGAATGCTACAACTAGCAAAGATCACTTTCCCCTCCCTTTTATTGATCAAATGTTGGAAAAATTAGCCAGTCACTTTCATTATTATTTTCTTGATAGTTTTTCAAGTTATAATCATATTGCAGTTGCTCTAAAAGATCAAGAAAAGACGACGTTCACCTATCCTTTTGGAACATTTGCCTACTGTCAAATGCGATTTGGTCTTTGGAATGCTCCAGCTACATTCCAACGATGTATGGTTTGTATCTTTTCTAAGTATGTTGAGAATATCATGAAGTATTTATGGATATTTTAATTTCTATGGTGATTCTTTTGATAAATGTTTAGATAACCTGCCACTAGTTCTTAAAAGATGCATGGAAACTAACCTTGTGCTTAATTGGGACAAATGCCATTTTATGGTAACTTAAGGTATAGTTTTAGGTCATATCATATCATTCATGTTTTTTACTACTATGACTCTAGACTTTTTAGGATAAATCTATGATATATATTATTTTAGCTTTACCTTATCCCAAAAATGTGTGGGAAATGCACTCTTTTCTTAGACATGCAGGATTCTATCAGAGATTTATTAAAGACTTCTCAAAGATCACCTTGCCTCTCTATAAATTATTGCAAAAAGATGTGAATTTTGACTTCAATGAGACATGCAAAGAGGCATTTGACACTTTAAAGAACCACTTGACATCTGCTCTGTAACACCCCTTCCCAACCTATGAATAAGCCGAGGAGGAATGCTACATCGGGATACGAGCTCTGGTTATGTTAGCTTACTTAATGTTCCTTATAAAAATTTTCCAAAAATTTTGACGGAGTTTCCCTTAAAATTCTAGGTCCCAAGTGTCGACAAAACTAATTTTTCTTATTTTTGAAAAACAATTTGTTTCACAATTCAACTCAAGCACACTCCCAATAATCCACCCTTATAACCTCAACTACATTCTTGCAAGAGGAATTCACACTTCTATATTCACAACCCAACTCAATTTAAAACCATATAGTTATTATACATTACTAGATTTACATGCTACATCAAGTTATCTCTTTGTATTGTTCAAATAAGTACATGCCAGTTTCTAATACCAAAATACAAAATGAAGAGCACCACCTAAGTTTGTTGATGATCGATAGATCGCAGGACTCCTCTGCTCGCTACTGGCTCCTTGCTAATAACCTACGAGTTTACAAGAAACTAATCTCGCTAAGCATTGCTTAGTAGGTACTTTAACTAATTACAGAAAATAAATAATAAAAGCATAATGCACTTTTAAAAACAATGAGTCGTATTGAAAAATAATATCACAGTAAAAACAATCCATACATGTCATATATTCAGTTATTATCATTTTATCACTTCGCTCCACAAGGTAATTTGGTAGACTAACATATGGTAAGGAACTAACTGAAAAAACTGTATATATATTCTGTGGCCCTAAAAAAATTGCGGACCAAGCCCTGTGGAATCTGTGGCCGAAGCCCTTGGACCGGAGTCCTATATAACTCGGGCGATTGCCTTATATAACTCAGACCGAAGTCCTATATAACTCAGGTCGTCACCCTATATAACTCGGACCGAAGTCCTATATTAAAGCAGCACTGCATATAGTATGATATATCATACCCTTACCCTACTCAGTACTATCCCAGATACCCAGTGAAGCCAAAACTTTCATACCATTTCTTAATCGAATATGCATTATACAATTATCGACTTATGTTTCTTATATTATTTCAATGTGAAATATCATATTTTGTCATTTTAATAACATATTATGCTCATTTATATGCATAAGGAATCAATTGGATTACTTTTGAAAAATGACCAAATGAATATTAGCAAAATGACCATATGAATAGTAAATTCTGGTTTTGGACTCAACTTGATCATTATTTTGAAATATTGTATAAAATAATCTACTTGTCTAAAAACTATAAAATTTTTATAGAATTTATTTTTACATATTAAAATCATTCCTTTAAAATTTCAGATCAAACTGGACACAAAATCTTGGTCAAGTAGTTCACCCAACCAGACTGCTCCAGTTGCCCTGCATCCTGGCAGCAGTTCTGAATTTTGTGAATTCCATAAATTAAATTCAATCAATGTGGTTCTAAATTATTTTTCTCAAATACTAGACTCACTAAAAAACAACATATCCAAAATTCAATTGAATATTATTTTTTCTAAATTTTATTAAAAATCCGGAAATATGGCTGTCTCAGTCAAGGTACCTCCTAGAGCAGGTCTAACAGAAATAGTTTTTCCATAATCATAACCATTCCGAATTCAACTCAACATATTTTTCCGTTATTATAGACTCATTGAGGCACAACATATCAAAAATTCACTTCAAGAAATTTTTCTATATTTAATTAAAAATCATACAAGTCACAGCATTTCACTAATTCTAAAACAGAAAAATTTCAAGAAAATGAACAAACAATTAGTTAAAGTACCAAACCTTGCTTTTCCTTGCTCTTCTTGTCTATTTCACTTCCTTTTCTCTCTAATCTCCTTGATTTCCTATGAATTTAACATGTCACATATGTAAGAACAAACCCTAGATATGAACATGATGCTACCTTATGATTTTCTAACAATCCTTTACTTATTCTTACTAACAATCACCATTTTCATCATTTCCTTTAAGTAGTTTATCATTTTTCACCATAATCATCAACTTACTAATACTTTCCCAACCTGAACATAATATCAAATCTTCCTAAACATAGCCTAATACCTAATTCTAATGAAAGAATAAGACTTAGGATGGTATCTTACCTTATTTCCTATTGAATTTCACTTGAAAAATGGCTTAGACTTGAAAATTTTCTCCTTGAAAATGGAAGGGAGGGGGGAGCACGACCTAAGGAAGAAGAAAAGTGGTGATGGTGGTGTTTTTTTTTTTTTTTTTTGATCCTTTACTTGTGTTTGGAAGACCAAAAGTAGTTGTTTATAATTTAATTTCCATTTAATTAATTTGTTTATTTTCAATGGCCATGATTTGTCCAACACATTTGGACTTAATGGCTAGGATTTGGCCACTTGAAAGTGGATTTTTTTCTTTTAAATTTTGCCCCCAAAGTTATATTTAATTACAAAATCACCCCTCTGGTGGAAATGTTCAAAATGCCCTTGTCGGAAAATCGCCCGTAACTTACAAACCGTGCGTTTTCGAAAAAAATCGTGCGCCACCATTACGGCCTGATTAATCCCGAGAACACATTTATGGCATCCGTTAGGGTCACTATTAAGAACCGACACAACTTTTTAGAAATTACTCTTAGGTCCTCGGCCTTTCGAAAAATTACCTTTAGGTCCCGTCGACTTCACGGGCCTCCTTTGCACACCGATTTTATTTTTGACTATCTCGAGCCTCTATTTGACCACTTATTTATGTCCTTCTTGCCTAATACTCAACTACCTAAACTTTGGAATGTGACAGTTCTACCTCCCTTAATTTAAGTTTCGCCCCGAAACTTACTTATTCATGCATGAGTCTTACGTGTAATTACACATCATCAATATAACTAATAATCGTCACATATACACACATATGTACTCAAGACACTGATTTTAAACTTATGTACCTTCATTTCCTTCTTCTGCTTTATTCTCTTCTGCCCTCATGTAATATATCATGGCTGGCGCTCTCGATTCAGGGCGATCTACTGTCTCCGATCTTGTTCCTATTTGATTACTACCATTTTCTCTGCCTCTTCCTCTTTCTCGACCTTTACCGCTGCTACTTGCTACTTGTGTTCTTTCAGGAACTTTTGAAATCTCTACCACATTTCTAGGATAATCTTTCTTAAGGTGATCAATGGCACCACAAAGTATACAAGCTCCAGTAACTAACAAACATTCTCCCTTATGCTTTCGTCCACAATGCTCACACGAGGGGTATGGTGTATATTCAGTCCTTCCAGAACCTTTACTTGATCCTCTGCTTATTTCTCCCATGCTGGCTACTGAGGTAACTTGAAAATTAGGTCCTTTAGATGGTCCTAAATTCTGCTTTACACTCATAAAGGATCCTTCACCCTTATCTCTCTTGCTAGCAGACTGATGATTACCTGGGGCACTCTGTGCTTGCTCTCTTTTATGTTGAATTCTCTGTTGACGATTCCTCAGATTTACTTGCACCTTTTCAACATCCAATGCTTTAGCCACCAACTTTGAAAACTCTGTATTATCCAATGCCACTAGCTGTATCTTAATTTCATTATTAAGTCCTTCTAAAAATTTCTCGCATCTCTCAGCTTCAGTTTCTATTAACTTCTTTCCATAATTACTAAGGCGCGTAAACTCCTTCTCATATTCTGATACCGTCATTCTGCCTTGTTTCAAATGAATGAACTCATTGCGCCTTGCAGTCAAATATGCATCAGTGATATACCTCTTTTTAAACTCACTCTTGAAGAATTTCCAAGTTCGCTGTTCTGGTGGAACCCGCTGCTGCGTGGTATCCCACCATATATACGCCTCCTCTGTCAGGAGCGAGGTAGCACAAACCACTCCTTCCTCCGGAGTACATTGGAGCTGGTCAAGAACTCTAATGATACTATCTAACCAATATTATGCTTCCTCAGATCCCTCTTCAAGACCAGCCTTAAATTCCTTTGCACCATACTTTCTTAACTTCTCGATCGGGGGTTTCCTATCTCCCTCAGCAGCAGGGCCCCTTCCGGCCATTTGCTGAAAAGCTGTTGTAATCTGCCTAAGATAAGTCTCCGGACCGGGTATTTCAGCTGCTGCTGACCCTGGTCTATGAGCTTCCCCGGCATCTGCAGACCCAGATGCTTGCGATTCTACGTTTCGTTCCATAGCTTGCCATGAATTTAGAGACATCCTACATTGACATAAATAGCTATCTGCTTAATTCATCAACATATAACTCGATTATCAATTCCTATCTGGCATGTACATCTACCTATTCATCATATAACTTTCTCCTTACTTTATCTTACATGGCACACATAGTTACTTACTTACTACCTATCTCCTAGAATCGACTAAACCAATGCTCTGATACCACAAATTGTAACACCCCTTCCTGACCTATGAATAAGCCGAGGAGGAATGCTACATCGAGATACGAGCTCTAGTTATTTCAGCTTACTTAATGTTCCTTATAAAAATTTTCCAAAAATTTTGACGGAGTCTCCCTTAAAATTCTAGGTCCCAAGTGTCGAAAAAACTAATTTTTCTTATTTTTTAAAAACATTTTGTTTCACAATTCAACTCAAGCACTCTCCCAATAATCCACCCTTATAACCTCAACTACAATCCTGCAAGAATTCACACTTCTATATTCACAACCCAACACAATTTAAAACCATACAGTTATTATACATTACTAGATTTATGTGCTACATCAAGTTATCTCTTTGTATTGTTCAAATAAGTACATGCCAGTTTCTAATACCAAAATACAAAATGAAGAGCACCACCTAAGTTTGTTGATGACCGATAGATCGCAGGACTCCTCTGCTCGCTATTGGCTCCTTGCTAATAACCTACGAGTTTAGAAGAAACTAAATTCACTAAGCATTGCTTAGTAGGTACTTTAACTAATTACAGAAAATAAATAATAAAAGCATAATGCACTTTTAAAAACAATGAGTCGTATTGAAAAATAATATCACAGTAAAAACAATCCATACATGTCATATATTCAGTTATTATCATTTTATCAGTTCGCTCCACAAGGTAATTTGGTAGACTAATGTATGGTAAGGAACTAACTGAAACAACTGTATATATATTCTGTGGCTGTGGCCCTAAAAAAATTACGGACCAAGCCCTATGGAATCTGTGGTCGAAGCCCTCAGACCAGAGTCCTATATAACTCGGGTGATTGCCCTATATAACTCAGACTGAAGTCCTATATAGCTCGGGTCGTCACCCTATATAACTCGGACCGAAGTCCTATATTAAAGCAGTACTGCATATAGTATGATATATCATACCCTTACCCTACTCGGTACTATCCCAGATACCCAGTGGAGCCAAAACTTTCATGCCATTTCTTAATCGAATATGCATTATACAATTATCGACTTATGTTTCTTATATTATTTCAACGTGAAATATCATATTTTGTCATTTTAATAACATATTATGCTCATTTATATGCATAAGGAATCAATTGGATTACTTTTGAAAAATGACCAAATGAATATTAGCAAAATGACCATATGAATAGTAAATTCTGGTTTTGGACTCAACTTGATCCTTATTTTGAAATATTGTATAAAATAATCTACTTGACTAAAAATTCTAAAATTTTTACAGAATTTAGTTTTACATCTTAAAATCATTCCTTTAAAATTTCAGATCAAACTGGACACAAAATCTTGGTCAAGTAGTTCACCCAACCAGACTGCTCCAGTTGCCCTGCATCCTGGCAGCAGTTCTGAATTTTGTGAATTTCGTAAATTAAATTCAATCAATGTGGTTCCAAATTATTTTTCTAAAATACTAGACTCACTAAACAACAACATATCCAAAATTCAATTGAATATTATTTTTTCTAAATTTTATTAAAAATCCGGAAACATGGCTGTCTCAGTCAAGGTACCTCCTAGAGCAGGTCTAACAGAAATAGTTTTTCCATAATCATAACCATTCCGAATTCAACTCAAAATATTTTTAAGTTATTCTAGATGCATTGAGGCACAACATATCAAAAATTCACTTCATGAAAATTTTTATATATTTAATTAAAAATCATACAAGTCACAGTATTTCACTAATTCTAAAACAGAAAAATTTCAAGAAAATGAACAAACAATTAGTTAAAGTACCAAACCTTGCTTTTCCTTGCTCTTCTTGTCTATTTCACTTCCTTTCCTCTCTAATCTCCTTGAATTCCTATGAATTTAACATGTCACATATGTAAGAACAAACCCTAGATATGAACATGATGCTACCTTATGATTTTCTAACAATCCTTTACTTATTCTTACTAACAATCACCATTTTCATCATTTCCTTTAAGTAGTTATCATTTTTCACCATAATCATCAACTTACTAATACTTTCCCAACATGAACATAATATCAAATCTTCCTAAACATAGCCTAATACCTAATTCTAATGAAAGAATAAGACTTAGGATGGTATCTTACCTTATTTCCTATTGAATTTCACTTGAAAAATGGCTTAGACTTGAAAAGTTTCTCCTTGAAAATGGAATGGAGGGGGGAGCACGACCTAAGGAAGAAGAAAAGTGGTGATGGTGGTGTTTTTTTTTTATCCTTTACTTGTGTTTGGAAGACCAAAAGTAGTTGTTTATAATTTAATTTCCATTTAATTAATTTGTTTATTTTCAATGGCAATGATTTGTCCAACCCATTTGGACTTAATGGCTAGGATTTGGCCACATGAAAGTGGCTTTTTATTCTTTTAAATTTTTCCCCCAAAGTTATATTTAATTACAAAATCGCCCCTCCGGTGGAAATGTCCAAAATGCCCTTGTCGGAAAATCGCCCGTAACTTACAAACCGTGCATTTTCGGGAAAAATCGTGCGCCACCATTATGACCCGATTAATCCCGAGGACACATTTATGGCATCCGTTAGGGTCACTATTAAGAACCGACACAACTTTTTGAAAATTACTCTTAGGTCCTCGATCTTTCGAAAAATTATATTTAGGTCATGTCGACTTCACAGGCCTCCTTTGCACACCGATTTTATTTTTGACTATCTCGAGCCTCTATTTGATGACTTATTTATGTCCTTCTTGCCTAATACTCGACTACCTAAACTTTGGGATGTGACATGCTCCAATGATCCATCCACCAAATTGGGAGTTTCCTTTTCAACTCATGTGTGATGTAAGCAATTTATGATGTTGGAGTTGTTCTAGGACAAAGAGTGGGGAAAGAAATGTATGTTATACATTATGAATCCAATACCTTGAATGCAACCCAACAAAATTATTTTACAATAGAGAAGGAGTTGTTGATTGCTGTTTTTACTTAAGAAAAATTTAGATCTTATTTGATGGGTACTAAAATAACTGTTTATTCATATCATGTAGCTCTTTGTTACCTACTAGCTAAGAAGGAGTCAAAAATGAGGCTTATTAGGTGGGTTCTTCTCTTGCAAGAGATTGATTTGGAGTTCAAAGATAAAAAAGGAAATGAAAATTTAGTTGCAGACCATCTTAGTAGAATCATTTGTGAAGAAGATGTTATGCCTCTACATGAAGCTTTCCCTGATGAGCAACTATTTGTGATGAATATAGCAACACCATCGTATGCATATATCGCCAATTATTTGGCTACAAAAACAATACTAAATGCACTCTCAAAGCATAAAAAAGACAAGATAAGGAGTTATACAAAATACTACATTTGGGATAATCCATTCCTTTGTAAATATTGTTCTGATCAAGTAGTGAGAAGGTGTGTACCTAAAACTGAATTTCTTTCTATTTTGACTTTTTTCCATTCTTATACATGTGGAGGCCACTTTGGACCAAAGAGAACAACTCGCAAGGTTTTGGATTGCGGTTTTTATTGCCCAATACTATTTAAAGATGCTTGTCTCTTTTGTAAGTCTTATGAACAATGCCAAAGAGTAGGTAACATTAGTTCTAGGAATCAAATGCCACAAATTCATATTTTAATTGTTGAAATTTTTGATGTTTGGGGCATTGATTTCATGGGATCTTTTCTTATTTCTTTTGGTAATGCATACATTTTGTTGGATGTTGATTATGTTTCTAAATGGGTGAAAGCTAAAGCCACTAGGATTGATGGTTCTAAGGTTGTTGCAGCTTTTATAAAGAATAACATTTTTACAAGGTTTAGGATGCCAAAAGCAATAATCAGTGATAAAGGCACACTTTTTTGTAATCGAATAATGGAGGCATTATTTCACAAATACCATGTCATTCATAGAGTTTCAACAGCTTATCACCCTTAAACCAATGGACAAGTAGAGGTGTCAAATAAAGAAGTCAAGTCCATTCTTGAGATGACTATTAATCCAATAAGGAAAGATTTGATTTTGCAAATTGATGATGCTCTTTGAGCATATAGGGCAGCATACAAAACACAAATTGGCATGTCTCCTTATGGGCTAGTATTTGGAAAACCATGCCATCTTCCAGTAGAGTTAGAGCATAAGGCCTATGAGGCGATAAAGCACTGCAACATGATGTTGGATGAAGTTTGTGAGCATAGGAAGCTGCAATTACAAGAATTGCAGGAGATAAGAAATGAGGCATGCAAAAATTCAAGGATATGCAAGGAGAAAAAAAGCTTTTCGTGGTCACAACATTTTGAGAAAAACTTTTGCAGTAAGACAAAAAGTCCTCCTTTATCATTCTCGACTTAAGTTATTCCCTGGTAAGTTTTGTTCTCGTTGGGTTAGTCCCTTTACTGTCACTAGTGTGTTTCCTCAAGGTGCAATGGAGATTGAGAGTCCAAAGACAGGAAAGATTTTCAAAGTGAATGGTCATAGGCTTAAACCATTTTATGAAGGTTTCCAAGTTATTAATGAGGAGGTGGTGGAGTTGGCAGACCCAATTTCTTCTAGTTGATATGCCTACCATGTCGAGCGAATGACATTAAATGACCATGCTGCTTGGGAGGCAACCTAAAGATGGTAAGCGTGCCACATTAAGATTTGATTCTTTATTCCTTTTCTCTCTTTATTTTGTTTATTTAGTGTTGTGTTGATTGTCTCTTTTTATTGCATTTCAATTTACATTTAGGACAATGTAAAATTTAAGTGTGGGGGAGGGTAACAAGTTTATTATTGTGATTAGTCTGCTATTTTAATTTTTTTTAATTTTGTGTCAATTATTTATTTATTCATTTATTTTTTTATTTATTATTATAAAGATGTTTTCCCTAACAAGTCTTTAGATTAAAGATGCCATAGTCTTAACTAAATTAAGAAATTAAATTGACATAACATGATTAAATTAGTCTTGTCACACTCTTAAATTTATTTGGACTTGATTGTTGATTTTGATGAATGATGTATTAGTGTGGTGAACATTAAACGTTTTGGTGAGCTCTTAAGCCTTATTTTCTATTGTGAGAGCTCATTCATGCTTTAAATACTCTACAACTTACTTGTAAATATTGGTCAATGTCATATGAATCATGCGCACATGAAGATGATAATGGTACTTAGGATTAACCATTTGAGATAAAAACCCAACCATGAATGAGTACCTTTAGTAAACCCACTTTGAGCCTTACATTAAATCCCTTCTTTGTTTATAACCTTGCACAAACAAGCCTTAACTTGTCATTTTTCCACTTTTTTTACCTGCCTTAGGGCTAGTAGATTATTTGGAATAGTTATGAAAGGTATAAGTGTGAGGGAAAGTTAAACATGTTGGTATGTCAATGTTGAAACTACAGGTTATGCTATTTTCTTAAAAGAAAAAAGAGAAAAAGAGAAAAAACTAAAAAAAAAAAAAGAAAAATATATGAAATGATGTTTGAACAACAATAAAAGAAGGGCTATAATGAAAATAAAAAGAAGAAAAATTTTATGGAGCAATTTTCCTCAAGGTGTGATATTTGTGATTCTTTGAATTGTATTTTTTTTTTCAAATGCTTAATTTTTTCTTCATGTTCTATTAGTTTCTTTTGGTTTAACCCTAGCCCTATTACAACCAAAAAAAGACAATTTGATTTGTGTGTGGCATGTAAATAGAGTAATGGAGATTGAATGGACAAGCAAGCATATGGTAGTATTTTTACATGAGTTGAGGTGGAGTGAATATTCCTTATTCTTTAAACACTTGAGTGGATTATGAGTGACTTGTGAGTGTTTGCCATGCTCATAAATTATTTATTGGATGAAACTTTCTAGTTCATTTAGTTTAAGTTTGTTTACATGCATATTCATGATATGTTATGTTGTTTGAGTTTTGAGATGGAGTTATGGCTATAGTATGTGGATTTTTTTAGATTTTTGATGGGAAACTTAGTTTGTTTTAGATTATTTCCCAAGGATGTACAGGAACTAAGTGTGAGGGAATTTTGATAGGAATATAGATTTATATATTTTATTCCCTTTATATTCAGCTTCTTTGTGATTATTTGTGCCTTATTGAGTCAATATATATATATGTAGTTGAGGAATGCTAATTGCAGTCACTTTGGAGAGTGACTGTTAGACAATCTCCCATTTATTAGTTAAAAATTATTGATTATAATATCTCTCATCGTAAATGAACCAATAATAAAAAAATTTCAGCCAATAGGAGAGAGATTGTCCAACAATCACTCTCCAAAGTGACTACAATTAGCATTTCTCTATGTAATTTTATGATTAAGGCATGTTGGGTTTCATTTGGCAAAAATATAGTTTTTTAAGTTTAATTTCTAGCAATTTTGATTTTCGGACCTTTATGTCTTCTTGCATATTTTAGATGCCCAAGATGCTACTGGATGAAAATGAATCCTTCTACAAAGATTTAGTAGATTTCAATAGCTTTCTGGAATTGGCTAACTCATCCAAATCAAAGTTCTTTTGTGCCTCTAAGCACTGTGTCAAATCATGCCTAAATGTTGAATCCAAGTCCTACTCGGATTAGGAATCCTGCAAGAGCACTAAATCTTAAAAAATTTATTACTTTAGCTACAGAATTCTAAATAAGGTGATTCAAAGCATATTAAAGAAAAAATCTAAAGCTATAACTTTTAAGATCTAAAAACCCAGTTCTGTCACTTTCTAGCCTGAAATTGAGCTATAATTCACTATAGAATTTCTGTTTTATTGAAGGCACGTGAGTTGCATATGGGTTTTATTTTTAAGCTATATATCCTATTTTTTTTTAGCATTGAGGGAAGATATTGAGGAGACACAAAAGAGCAGCAAGAATTTAATTTTGGTAGTTTTCTTGACTATGTACAACTAAACTCTCTTTATTTCGGTTCAAGGTTAATTCAAAACTTGATGTATCCAACATAATCTATATTTTCTGCATTGTTCTCTTTTGTGGAATGGGTATGTTCTTATTTTTCATTGGTTTTTGATTGTTGAATGATTAATTTAGTGAAGACCTTCTAAGTTTTTCATTCTAGAATCTATATACTAATGATCGAATTGTGATACATAATTGTCCTTTTCCATTTTCATTGTGTAGGCAATCTGAATTACATACCCTAAGTAAACTAATCCAAGCTTGTGTGGTTAGAGCTTAGTTTAATCAAATTTCCTAGTTCTTAAAGTTATCTTTGAGTTAAATTTTGAGAGTTTGTTCCTAGTTTCTCATGGGTAAGTCACCAATTAAAGAGCTTGTTTCATTAGTGAAATATTAAGCAAAGTTTTAGATAATAGAGCTTCATATTGTTTCTAATTGATTGAGCATTCCGCATGAGACTTAATTGGTGTTGCGAGTTGATTATGTTGTTGTAGATGATAGTGGAGAAGGAACTAAGAACTAAAATTCTCAATTTGATTATTTTCTTTTATTTATTTTGTATTATAATTGCTAGTTGAATTCACAAACCCCCCCCCCTCCCCTTTTTATTTGTTTTAGTTAGATACATTAATTACTAATACTTGGATTGACTAGAGTGCTCTTTATGGGATCAACCCTTATTCATTCTATCTATAGGTTTGGTAAGTTTTATATTTGGTTGCTTAATGACACTACCAGTAAATATCTAACCAGAATCATCAGATTCACTGAGAGATATTCTATTGATACTATTGACTTATTAGTTTCCTGTCGGCAGTTTGAAAAATATTTGCCCTCATTTTATTGACAAACTCGTCAGTCGTTATTACCTACTGATATATTTTCTGTCAGCATTATGAAAAACTATTTCTATCGGGATTACCGACAAAGAAGCTTTTTTGGGTAACTTTAAAAATGTTTCTCTGCTTTCTCTTGCTGAAATTTTTGTTATTTGTCGATATTGCTGGAAGTTGAGAATCTTCTATCGATAAATTTTATTGAAAGAATTTTTGTCGGGAATACCGATAAATATTATATATCTTTGTAATGCTTACTCCACATGAAAATCTATCCATAATTTTATTATCGGAAAAATTTAATGCTGGCAAAATTCTTGGCATATTAACTCTATTTTGATTCTTTCCGCTCAAATTGAATAAATTTAATCTTTGCTTTAAGTAATTTTGAGTCAAGACTTAAGTGTTTTCAAGTACTCTATAAATTAGCCACATTGCAACTATCCCATGCCTTGTGTGATTGCGCCTCAATTTTTAAAAGCATTAAAATCACATAATAGAGTTTGCGGTCTCAAGCTCAACCACAGCACCAACATGCACAACTGCTACAAGCCTGGTGTGACCAATACCTAAGAGTAAAAAATCACACAACACATAGTAGGGTCCATGTTCAAAGGCACGGCAGCTCTAACAAATGCTAGAATAATTTTACAACCACACCAATAGTTGTAGCGACAACAAGAAAGCTAAAGGCAATTTCACAAACTTCGCATAAAGGTTCACAGTTAGGCTTCTCAGTCTGAAGCTTGGCACATGCTCTTACAGTGATTTTAGCATAGTGCGACCGTACCATTCAAACTAGTCAAAGATTTTGGCAAAAGATTTTTGCACCAATGAGAGGCAGCTATGTGTGAAGGTCAAAATTGAAGAAAAGTCAATCAGTGTGTTTCGCGACAGCGACAGAAGAAGTGCAACTGCAAAATTCATATAAGATGAAGTAGAATGGTTTACGCTGACATGTCAGTGCTATGTGGACTACGATTAGAACTAGCCAATCTACACAATAGCAGTTTCACAACCCCGCTAGAGTACAATCGTACCACTAAATGCATCTCGCAGCCACAACACAAGGCATGCGACTATGAGAAGCCCCTGACAGTATTAAATGCAAGATATTTTGGGTGGTGAAGCCTTGATCTTCTCAAATCAACTCCAACGTCTCTTTAAAAGGAAGAAATCTATAAATACCCCCACCAAACAACATTATTACATCTTTTAACTAATTAATAACCAAACTCTTATAATTTTAATTCTCAATTTACCTTGTACTTAAATTTTCATTTATTGTTCTTGAGTGTTGGGTGTGAACATTAAACATCATTGTTGTAAGTTTGGTATGATCTTGAAAAACACTAGGTTAGAGAGTGATCCTTAGGTTAAAACTCTTGTTAGGTTGAGAGAAAAATCTCAAACCTTGTAAAGTTTGATGTATGCTTGTAAAATACCAAGTTACAGTTGAACTTGTGAAAATCCATAAACAGTAAAATACTCAACTTATTGTTGAGGAATGGACATATGATTGTTAAATCCAAACCACTATACACTGCTCGTGTCATTTTTCTTTCTTCCCCAACTTTTAATTAATCCAAGCAATTTTAATTTCATCCTAAATCTTCAGAAGTACCAATTCATTCCCTTCTCCTCCCTTCTCTTGGTTGCCAATAATGAACAATATTTATTGGAAGAGATTTTTCTGTTAGAAATCTCTCAGTAATAGATGTTACTAATGAAAATGAATAATTTTGTTGGTAATCATCTGAATTCTTGTAGTGGTTATTAAGGTTATTATTCATTTAAGTATCAATGTTTATTATAAATGTTTTACTTTCTTGTAAACAATTTTGAGATTCTAGAAATGCATAATATTTATTTTATTTGTAATATTGCATATTGTAATTGTGAGTGGGGATTTTTGCCCCCACTGTCGGTGGAATGTTCTTGCTACTTCGGCACTGTTTAGGCTCGGGGCCTTAGAGAACATGAACCTAAGCCCGAAGAAAAATAGAGTCGCCACCCGAGCGGGCCGGAAAAAAAAAGGGGTGGATGACTCGAATCCTAAGGAATCCCCAACCCCCTAATGGGTTTGGAAAGTTGAGTACATGTGGGGAATGTGAGCAATGGCCCAGCACCCCCACAACGCCTGGTTCATTGGAACCGGCCTCCTTTGCAGGTCTTAATATTATAAAATTCTTAATTATAACAATATTATCAATATTACATGCAACAATTAAAATAAAGCATCATTATATTAAAATCAAAGCAATGTCAAACAAAGCAAATAAACGGACACCCATCCGAGGATGGAAACATGTCTTTACATCGTCCGTGTCTAAACTAAATAGGACATCCACCAAAAGGTGGAAACATGTCCTTTACATTGGTCAAAAATATAAAAACAATTTAAATTACATGAAAATTAATTAATGAGGTACCCACAAAGTGGAAACATACCTCTTACAATTTTAATACCAAAACAAATAAATAATAATCATAATACTAAAGAAAATATCCATCCAAGATAAATTAAATAAATCAAGTATTGAAATTAAATAAATCAACCATCAAAACATATAATAAACTACTTAATCAAATCTAAAATTAAATGAAGTAATAAATATATATATTTAGGATTTGCATCTTAGAATAGGGTTTTTAGAATTAGGCTTTTTGAAATTAGGATTTAAATTGAGGTTTCATCATTTAGGGTTTAGGGTTTTTTTTTAGGTTTCTGGAATTATGAAATTTAGGGTTTAAGAAATTTTAAGGTTTCTATGAAACTAGGGTTTAGGAATTAAGTTATTGGAATTAGGGTTTGGGTCTAGGTTTGGGAATTAAGCAACTGGGTTAGGGTTTTAGGTTTTCTGAAATAAAAGGATTCTGACATTTTAGAATTTGATCAGGGCTTTGGTGTTTTGAATTTTGAAAATAGATTTTATAAATTTAGGTCGGAATTTAGAAAATCTTTTAGGGTTTTGGAAAATTAAGAAAATAATTATGGTTTCAGGAATTAATAAAACGATTTAAGGTTTTGGAAAATTGGAAATCAGATTAGGGTTTCTAGCAACTGGGCAATTAGATTAGGGTTTTGATAATGTTTTGTGATTATATGAACATTAAACTCAAATCATGTTGTTTAAATCAAGTAATCAAGACTATGAGGTTTAAGTTAATTACTGGACCTAAACAACTTCTTAATCTTCAAACTTCTAATGATATTTATAGAAGGGAATGTATATACTGGATAGTCAAATAAGTTGTGACTCAAGGATGAAACTACTGTGAATTCAAATAAATTAAAGAATTAAATCAAACCTCCGTTCGTTGGTTCCTCCACAATTAACTTCTGAATGAACAATGAACAAAGACAGCGTTGCTATCTTTGATGACTAATGAGCGTTTGCTTCTTGCTAATTTCTTTTTGCCGTTTCTAAATTTAATCTCTCTCTCTTAATCTCCATTGCCCGACCTCTAGGGTTTTTCTCCTTCTTCTTTAAGGTTTTCCTGTGTTCTATTTGTCTTTCTTTTCGTGTGTTTAATGCTAGTATTTATAGAAAAATAAAGAGTTCTAATGCAATTTTAATAAGGAAATACCAATGGTTTAGGAAAAATTAGAAAACTGGGTAAAACAAGGTTTGGTCAAAAAATTGACAGCGAGGGCTGTCGGGCCCGTGGGCTGAGCTGGCAAAAATTGAGCCGGCAAAAACGGGCACAACGGGATAGCTGGCAGCCAATTCGCCCCAAAATTGGCTACGGCGAAATGAGCTGCCGCATGCCAGCACGGCAGCGCTGCCGCGCGTTGCTTGCCAATCCGTCCAATTTTTTTGTTTTTTCATTTTTTATTTTTTTATATTTTTTATATTTTTTATTTTTATTAAAAATAACTATTAAATATTATTAGTAATTAAAATATTATTAAAATAAATAAAATACCATAAAAATTCTTTTAGACTATCGGATTTTAATGGGTCAAAAATTAAAGATCTACAGTTTGCCCCCTGCTTGAACATTCTGAGACTACCACAAAAGAGAGTGAAAAGCAATAAGATCTTTGACTAATTTTTGATGAGGATGGATACTTGGATTTGATTTGAGTACTTGGACCTGAGACTGAACTTGATTTGAGTACTTGGACCCGAGATTGAGTCTTGGACCCGAGACTGAATTTGATTTGGGTACTTGGAGTTGAGATTGGGTACTGTACTTGGACCTGAGATTGGGAGATTGAATTTGATTTGGGTACTTGGACCCGATATTGGGTACTTAGCCCCGAGATTGAATTTGATTTGGGTACTTGGATCCGAGATTGGGTACTTGGCCTCGAGATTGAATTTAATTTGGGTGCTTCGGCCCGAGATTGAGTTTGACTGACCTTTTATCAGTTGAGAAGTCTGACTGCTCCGGTTGTTCTATGCATTGTGATTCTTCACCCTCAAAATGGATCTTCATCGTTGGACCTTGGATCTTCATCCTTAGAATCAGATCTTCACCTTTGAAAACGGATCTTCATCCTTGGAGATCGGGTCTTCACCCTTGTAAATGGATCTTCATCCTTGGAGATCAGGTCTTCACCCTTAAAAATGGATCTTTATCCATTGGAGGTCGGTCTTTACCCTTGAAACATGGATATTTATCCACTGGGTGTTGGGTCTTTACCCTTGAAACATGGATCTTTATCCATTGGAAATCGGGATTTTACCTTTGAAATATGGATCTTTATCCATTGGAGGTCGGGTCTTTACCCTTGAAACATAGATCTTTATCCACTGGAGGTTGGGTCTTTACCCTTGAAACATGGATCTTTATCCACTGGAGGTCGGGTCTTTACCCTAGCTTCAGCTCTTTTAGCTGGATTGATCTTTTGTCTTTTGCATCTTCAGTTTTTTTTTAGAATTCTAATTTTCTTCTTTTTTCATTCTTTTTTGTTCTTCCTTTGAACTTTTGGAAAAAATTCAGCCCTTTTTAGCTAGCCTTTATATCCTCTCCTGCCTCCTGCATGGTGAAATATTTGCAAGTGAGTTTGAAAATATTTTGTATATAAAATCAAAAAATTGAGAAGGAGAAACTTTGCCCCCCTATGTAGGCTCAAACCAAAATTTTTTTTATGCAAGCTTTGATTGAAGGTTTTGTTGTCTAGTTCTTCGCACAAGTACACACTTCTTCTCTTTGCAAAATTACTGGAGCCTTCTCAAGCAATGGGCTTTCCATGCCCCCCTGATTTGACATCTTCTTTTGATTCTTTACTTCATAAGGTGTTTGCAGTTCACTTTGACAATACAAGACAAGAAAGTGCAATGTGATATGCTCATGTATGCATGATATGCATGAATAATACTTACAGTGGTTCCATCGACCCATAGACCGAGCTGATCAACAGAAGTGTTCTCATTGACTCCTTTGAGATGCCCATTCAGGTCTTGCACTGGAATGACAGGATGCTTCACATTTATGGCTTTTATCTTCAAGATGTTGAAAATATGAGTGGTGGAGACCCCAAGCTATAGAGGCAGGGATACATCCATTTCAATCTATGTTTTGGCATGTTAGTCAGTAGCTTCTTCATGACGTTGCCAATAATCATTTCCTTTGCCCAATGTATCCTTTGAGATTTAATGATTCGACATACTTCCCTTAAATTGAAGGTTTTGAAAAAAAAAATTTAATTCTTTTTTTTTTTGAAATCCAAATGTTGGCTTTGCCAAATCAATGTCAATTTACCTCAGGACTCAATCTTTAAAATTCATATATCTATAACATGATAACCCTAGTTACCGTACTAAACTTGGGAATCATTTCTATTTAAGCAAGAATTATTGCACTTCAGATAGGCACATACATATTACTTGGCCAAAGGTCTCATTGAGTTTAAATATTGTCTATCTCATATGCATGCTTATTCAAACTATCTCCACTAATAGACTCTACCTACCAAGAGAGATCAACATGTCTTTGATAGGCTTGAAATGGGGTCTATAAGGGATATGGGTTAAATGAAGGCCATTTGTAAGTTGGAGCTGATGTGACACAAAGGACAAACATTCACACTACAAACTGCTTGTTGGAACTTTAGACAGTTGGGAGCATGAAAAGATAGAGCTTTGAACATTCTTCTTTCTTTTTGGCGTTAACTTGAATCTTGATTGGGATAGTCTTTGCCTTTGCAAAATGTTTGGTACCCAAATTTGTTTCTTTTCTTCTTCTCCCTTTTCTTTCTTTTTATTTTTCTTACTCTTCCCTTTCTTTGAGCATTTTATCATTTTTTCCTTCTTCCTTGTAGGACTGTCAAGTACAGAACTTTCAAGAACTAGATGGTCTTTCTCCTTTTTCTTTGATTTTGTTGTATCTTTGGTTGAGTTAGACCAATTCAAGTCAAACTATCCTTATAAACCAAATTGAAGCCTTTTGCTGCTTTAGGTAAAAGAGAACTCAGTTGGTTTTCTGAACCACCTTTTTAGGTTTTATTTTCTTTTCTTTTTTTTTTTTGTTTTTTTTATTTTTTTGTGTGTTTTTTTTCCTTTTTTTCGTTTTGTCTTCTTTTTTTTTTCTTTTTTTTCCTTCTTCTTTTTTTTTTGGTTCTAGCACTTAAAAGAGTTGTCTTGTTTGTACCAACTTGTATTTCTAATAATGGATGAGTGGAGTGACATAAATCTTCTTTAATAGGGATAAATCATTTGTTACTCTGATGTTATCTTGATGAATTGGAGATATTAGGTGAACTTCAAATACCCTTATGGTCTTGAGAACTTCAACTATCCTCATGGTCTTGACTATGCATTCCATTCTTTGATCTTCTTGCCTCTTCATCTTAGTGATCATAAGACTTGTCAAAATTATCACAATAGCTCAGGGTAGGTTGTTAGTGTTTGTAAGCCAATAAAAAGAAAGCTAAAATTTCATGAAGGCTCAAACGGACAACTAGGGATTGATATTTAATAGGGTGGATACTAGTTGTTGGCTAACCAAACAATGCCTAAATCATCTCTCTCTTAAAATAAGCAGAGTTCAATTTCGCGTCAAAAGTTTGTCAAAGCATGTTCTAAGGCTGACTAGGACCTAGACAAAGGTAATTATGCAGGAGTCCTCTCTAAGTAAGCATACACAACTCAATACTATAGAGTAATTCCCTCATCTAGTAAAGTTATTCAAGTCATGATGCATAAATATATTAATTCATGAACATCAAGCTAGATTCCTCATTGGTTGAGCACCAAAATGAACAAAGACCAACAAAAATTTTGATGAAAGTAATTTATTCAAACAAATTTAAATTTGAAAAACATGATAGTTCCAATTAAATATTAAAGAAAGTAAAATTGAAAAGCAACATTCAAGCTAAGGAAAGTTTGTTGAGTTTAAGCTTTTTTCCTTTCACATCTTCAATATTTCCATCTTGAAAGGATGATAAAACAAAATCTTCTTCCAATCCTTTTCCTACCATGAAGGTTGCTAGTGGTGGCACTCTTTCAAATTTAGGCAAAGGATTGTTCTTGGTATTGGGCTTGTCTGGCTCAGGTAGCTTTCCACTGTTGATTAGATCTTGGATCTCATGCTTCAATCGGGTACATCTATCGGTCTCATGCTCGTGCATTTGATGAAATTGACAGAAGGCCTCGGTATTGAAGTTTGGTGGTAGTGGATTATGTAGCGGTCGAGGAGCTAATGGTTGTAACAACCCTTTCTTTTGCAGCTTGCTAAAAACCCAAGATAGAGGTTTTTCCAATTCTAAGAATTGTCTTTTATTTTGTTGACCAGTCGTATTAACATCAACTTCTTTTTGCGTGCTTTGATTGCTAGGCTAATAATTTCCTTTCTCATTCCTTCTTATTGAAAAGCGATTCTTCTCCCTTTTCCACTCTTCAATTTGTAGACCAGCTTGGAAAAGATCTTTGAAATCACCTATAAGGGTGTGAGGCATCCTTTCACGAAGACTAGGCAATACCCCTCTCACAATCATCCTTATTTGATCAGATTCATCGGGCTTCTTCTTGAGCAAAGCAACCTTATTTCTCCACCTTTTCACATAGTCCATAAAATTCTCATTTGGCCTTTGTCTAATGGACTCAACTTCCATTAAGGTAACTTCCAGCTCGATATTGTACCCATATTGCTGAATGAAAGCCTTGCACAACATGTCCCAATCTTTTTGAGTACTTTCTTCTAAGGTGTTGAACCAATTTTGGACAACAGGGTCCAATGAGAGCATGAAATACCTCAGAGTTTGAGCTTTAGTAGCTCGGACAGACTGCATAGCAGTGATGTACTGCTTCACATGGAGATGGGGATTTCCAGTACCATTAAACTTTGCAAAGGATGGCATCTTGAACTTATAAGGGACCGCCTCATCTTGTTCAAATAATTTGTCAATCTCGGACATCTCTTCGATTTTTAGTTTCTTCTCAAATTTCTTTTCTAGGTCAGCAATCATCTTCTCAGCATCAGAATTTTTAGTCTTTTCAAAAGTTGTCTTCTCAACAACCTTTGGGCCCTTTTTATCTTGAGGATCTTGGAAGTATTGAGCCCAATCATCATCATCATCAATGATCACCTTATCATCATCAAAAGCCACTTCACCAACCTTAGCCTCCCCTTTGTCCTTTGGCTTCTTGGTGCTAGAGAATGCTTCAGCATTATTTCCTAAAATTGCAGCCAATTGGTTCTTCATGGTCTCAGCTAGGGCTTCTTTTATTTCTTCCATTTTAGCATTGAGGGCATCGTCCACCATTCTTTGAATTTGTTCGGGCTCCATTGCTTTTGGTGAGCAAGTGATTGAGTTGCTACTAGATTCTTCGTCTCCTGCGTAGGTTGGATTGTCGTAAGCTTTTGAACTATCATAATCTAGGGTTGTGAGCCAAAGAGGATCAATGATATGAGATGCAAATGCATGTATGTATGTATGCACAAACAATAGACAAAGAAAAATTAGGATGTTTCTTCCAACCTTGTAATATCCACACACGAATGGCGAGTCTCTTTTCCTAGGTATATGGTTAACAAAATACCAACATGGGGTATCTTGTTTTTGAATAATTTCCTCGGACGTTTCAACCAATAGTTATATTTTCAAAATAGAAATCAGTTCATGATAATTCCCATTAATTAGGTTTTAATCCATTCAACCAACTAAAGTAGCTTTTATGCTATATTGGATTAAAACTAAATTAAGAGGTTTATTATAAATATATTTCTCACTTGAAAAAGTAACTAATGATTCATGCCAAAAACAAGCCCATGATTAATTATTCTTAGTATAAACTAGGCTCACAATTGATTTTTGGTATTTCATAATTGACC
This sequence comes from Garcia nutans, assembly GCA_947685225.1. NCBI lineage: Eukaryota > Viridiplantae > Streptophyta > Magnoliopsida > Malpighiales > Euphorbiaceae > Garcia > Garcia nutans. The sequence goes on along the minus strand of CANTUV010000033.1, from coordinate 10,135,333 downwards.
TAAATAATTTGCAAGCTCTTTGTAAGAAAAGGTTAGATGAAAATAATTTTGTTTCTAATCCCATTGTAAAAAGATTTTAGAAAAAATAGAGTTTGGGCTTTGTATTTGAGTCTTGAGAAAAGAATTTTTTAATTTATTTTTAGAAAAGTTTTATGTCCAAAGACCATTTTGAAAAGTTTTAAAAATTTCTTTGGTCTTTTGGACTTTAAAGAAAAATATATTAGAGCTCACAATGTACTTGGGTCATATTAGAAAAAGAACAAACCAAATAAGCCATGATTTAAGCTAAGATAAATTAACTATAGTCAAACAACAAGCATTTGGGGTAGAACCTAAGGAAAATAACTAGGCTAATTACATGAGCTTTAGTCTTTGGGCTAAAAGGCTTAGGTTCTCATAGTAAGTATATACCAAATGATACGAGGCTATGAGTGGTTATGCCATGCTCGATCTCCATACCTTGAGTGAAAGTATGGTATCCCTTACATAACACAACATGTAACACCCCTACATCCTGTACATGCACACTACATAACACCACAATGTAATATACGTACACTGAATATAGGGACGCTACGGTTTTCTTTAACATTTAAATCATTTTAGATGATAACATATTCTTTCTCATTATACATTATAGAAAATAGAGTAATTAACTTGTAATATAAAACAAAATAGATATATACGTTTACTTAATACGCAGCGGAATTTATAAAATATTTACATATATAAATACATTCAAATCCATATTTGCAATTATACATATATTTACACTAGAATCAATACTTTACAAAATATAAAGAAGTTATACATGATTGGCAGCACTTCTCTGATCTTTAAGTTCCAAAAATAAACTCTTCAATGCCTAGTCTCACTTGGTCTCGAGGAGCTCTCGGGTTCAACTCTGTTACCTGCGCGATCAACCACTATTGCGCTAAGCCAACGGCTTAGTAGTACAAAGTATACTAACATTATGCTTTAATGCAATGCAATGTCACACATTTTAATAATAAAGACAACATCATAGGTGGAAAGATAATATCACACCTTCATATTTCATAAATCATACACATATAAACATATCACATTTCAAAGTCATTCCATAGATCTCATTATTCAATTATTTTACCATTAATGAATCACATTTAAACAAAGACAAGCATGGGCCCAAAAGACACTAATATGCCATTCAATTTTCAGAGTTAATGCTTTGGTTTTGTTATTACATTTATCATTATCATTATCCCAACTAGGCTTCAAGGATTAGGTTCAACCAAGCTTCAAGGGGAACAAAGCATGCTAAGTATCAACCCAACTTGGCTTCAAGAACCAACCCAGCCTAGCATCAAGGGTTGTAACATCTCAATTAGGCTTCAAGGACTAGACCCAACCAAGCTTCAAGGGGAGTAAAACATGTTAAACTTCAACCCAACTTGGCTTCAAGGATCAATTCCAACCTAACTTCAAGAGATTGTTACTAATAGGCATGCCACCAATCAACAAAACTCTGAAAATGGAATAACACATTAGACACACAATTCATTCATTATTTCATTATCAATTTCATTCTCAATTCTCATTATCAATTAGGCAAACATGCCTCATTAAAGTCATTATAGCCAATCACAATGGCTTTATATTCCATCACATCTCAATCCACATTATAACAATTCATCTTTCAAATACACAATCATTTACATCATCATATCTTTCCATTATACATATAACATCATTGATATAAACATAACAAAGTACATTATTCATATAAGTCAACAATGTAATAATGCAATATTTGTACTTACCTCAATAACAATTCACAAAACTCTAAACACTTCCTTTTCCAAGATTCTTTTACTTCTTAGATCAATGACAAATCACTTTCTTCAAGACCTAATCCAAAAATAATAACATACACTTGCTTAGGGATACACATGAGATAATCAAGTTAAGAGTTAACTAGGGCAAACCCTAAACATGACACGCTCAACCACACGGGCGTGTCCCTGACCGTGCCCTAACTTCAAAACACAGAAGCTTTTACACGCTTAGAACCACGGGCGTGTCACTGGGCGTGTAATACATTCTGCCTCTCAGAAATATCGACACGTCCAATAACATGAGCGTGCTCATGGCCGTGTCAATTCTCCAATCTCACAGTATCTATGACACGCTCAATAACACGGGCGTGTTACTGGTCGTGTCAATCCTACTGCCACCAACACAATTGACACGCCTAAGAATCTGGAATTGCTCTTGGGTGTGTCAGGCCAAAAACTCAGATTCCGGCCAAAACAACAAAACACCCAACAAAACACTTCTTTTCACCAACATCCACTTCAAACAAACTCAACAAAACATACTCAAAACCCATCTTAAACTTACAAAAACACAAAAACAACTCCACATCTACATCAAACACAAATCACAAACATCATCTCAAACCCTAAACACAAATACAACACCATCTCTTCCAACCAACTTACTCTTTTCTTCAATCCATCCTTAAAATCCATAATCAATTCAATCAAACACTCTTAAACATATCACAATCAAACAACACACCCTTAAAAATCTATCAAACTCAAACACAACTTCAAATAAGCAAATAAATCAAAAGAGGACTTACCAAAGTAATGAAACTTCTTGAATCACCAACTTGATCACTTAGATCTTCCTTCAATTTGAGCTTAGAACCTTAAAATCCTCTCTTGCTCTCTTGCTTTCTCTTGTCTTTGGATGAGTCGGCCAACACCATGGAAAAGAAGAAAAGAACATAAAGAAACAAAGTCAAACTTCTCTTTAAATCGCCACCAAGTATTCCAAAACAAGGAATTACCTAAACACCCTCTTTTAATTTGTTTTAACATCCTTCTTAAACATTTGCCCTTTTTAGTAAATTCACAATCAACAAATTAAAATATCTTCTTCCCTTGACCACCCATTTGACTTGCATATATGTTATATATATTGCCATATATACAACATATTCTTTCCCTCTAAACAATATTTTCCTTTCCAAAACACATATACATTTAATTCAAATCAAACAACAATTATATCAAAACTTCTAGGGCACACTTTGGGATATTACAATTCTCCCCCTCTAAAAATAAATTTCATCCTCGAAATTACTTGTCATCAATTCTAAAACAACTGAGGATACTGATCTCGCATTGTTTGTTCACTTTCCCAAGTTGCCTCTTCCTTTGCATGATTCTTCCACAAAATCTTCACAAGTGGCACTTTCTTATTTCTCAATTCTTTCACTTCACGTGCCAAAACAGCAATTGGTTCTTCTTCAAATGTCAGATCTGGACTCACTTTGATAGATTCAATTGGCAAAACATGAGACGGATCCGACCTGTACCTCCTCAACATAGAAACATGGAATACATTATGGATCCTATCCAACTCAGGTGGCAAAGCAAGCCGATAAGCAACTGGTCCAATTCTTTCCAATACTTCATAAGGTCCAATGAAACGAGGACTCAGCTTTCCTTTCCGACCAAATCTCAAAATCTTTTTCCAAGGAGATACTTTCAAAAATACTTTATCTCCAACATTATACTCAATGTCTCTCCTCTTCAAATCTGAATAAGACTTCTGTCGGTCTGAAGCTGCTTTCAACCTATCTCGAATCATTTTCACTTTCTCTTCAGTTTCTTTAACCAAATCAAGACCAATTAACTTCCCTTCTCCAATTTCATTCCAACATAGAGGCGTCCTACATCTTCTACCATACAATGCTTCGAATGGTGCCATACCAATGCTGGATTGATGACTGTTATTGTATGCAAATTCCACAAGTGGCAAGAATCTATCCCAACTTCCAGAGAAATCAATGACACAGCTTCTCAACATGTCCTCGATAATCTGTATCACTCTCTCTGACTGTCCATCTGTCTGCGGATGAAAAGCAGTGCTAAAGTGTAGTCGAGAACCCAAAGCACCATGTAAACTCTTCCAAAACCTTGAAGTAAACCGTAGATCTCGATCAAACACTAAAGAAATTGGGACACCATGCAACTTCACAATCTCGTGGATATACAGCTCAGCTAACCTCTCTAGAGAATAATCCATCCGAACCGGAAGAAAATGAGCTGTCTTAGTCAACCTATCAACAATCACCCAAATAGCATCATGCTTCCTTTGTGTCAATGGTAGACCAGACACAAAATCCATTGTCACTCTTTCCCATTTCCATTCATGTACTGATAAAGCTTGAAGTAATCCTGTTGGAACTTGATGCTCAGCTTTTACCCTCTGACATGTGAGACATTTGGATACAAACTCCGCTATGTCTCTCTTCATACCGGACCACCAGTAATACTGCTTCAAATCATGATACATCTTTGTATTGCCCGGATACATAGCAAATACTGACTGATGTGCTTCTTCTAAAATAATCCTTCTCAAATTAGCATCATCAGGTACACACAATCTGTTTTTAAACCAAAGACTCCCATCACTTCTCATAATAAAATCTTGACTCTTTCCATTCTGTCAATCTGAAACAATCTTTTGAATCTTCTCATCAGCCAATTGAGCCTCTTTAATCTGATCCAACAATACTGGTTTCAATTGCAACTGTGCCAACAATGCACCATCATCACAAGATACAAAACTTGCATGCAACACTCTCAACTCAACAAGCAACGAGAGCGAATAAACAGTCAAACCTGCTAAAGACTTCCAACTCAAGGCATCAGCAATAACATTTGCTTTACCAGGATGATAATCAATCAAACAATCATAGTCTTTAATCAATTCCAACCATCTCCTTTGTCAAAGATTGAGCTCTCTTTGGACACCCAAATATTTTAAACTTTTATGGTCTGTATAGATAAAGCACTTCTCCCCATACAAATAGTGTCGCCAAATCTTCAATGCAAACACAATGGCTGCTAACTATAAGTCATGGGTCGGATAATTGAGCTCATGCGGTTTCAACTGTCGAGAAGCATAAGCTATAACTTTACCTTCTTGCATCAGAACACATCCCAAACCACTATGTGAAGCATCACTGTAAATTACATATGGTTTATCTTCCACAGGTAAAGTAAGAACAGGCGCTTGAGTCAACATTTCTCTCAACTGTTCAAAGCTAGCCTGACACTGATATGTCCACACAAATCTAACTCCCTTTCGAAGTAATCTGGTAAGTGGAGTAGCTATCAAAGAAAATCCTTTCACAAACCGTCGATAATAGCCTGCCAAACCCAGAAAACTTCTAACTTCAGTCACAGACTTTGGTGGACTCCAATTCAAAATAGCTTAAACTTTACTCGGATCAACTCTAATACCCTCTGCTGAAACTATATGACCGAGAAAAGTTACTTGGTCAAGCCAAAACTCACACTTCGATAGTTTAGCAAACAATTGCTTCTCTCTCAAAATTTGCAGCACAATCCGCAGATGCTTGTCATGCTCCTCCTCATTACGCGAATACACCAAAATATCATCAATAAAAACTACCACAAACTGATCCAGATAGGGCCTAAACATCCTATTCATCAAGTCCATAAAAACTGCAGGTGCATTCGTCAAACCAAAAGGCATAACTAGAAACTCATAATGCCCATACCTTGTACGAAAGGCTGTCTTAGGAACATCTTCAGCTCTAACCCTCAACTGATGGTACCCTGATCTCAAATCAATCTTGGAAAACACTGCTGCACCCTTCAATTGATCAAAGAGATCATCAATTCTAGGCAAAGGATATTTACTTTTAATAGTCACCTTATTCAATTGCCTATAATCGATACACAATCTCATAGTACCATCCTTCTTCTTCACAAACAACACAAGAGCTCCCCACGGTGACACACTAGGGCGAACAAACCCTTTATCCAACAACTCCTGCAACTATACCTTCAATTCTTTCAATTCAGCAGGTGCCATTCTATAAGGAGTAATAGAGATAGGAGTGGTACCAGGCAATAATTCAATACCAAACTCCACCTCTCTCTCAGGAGGCAACCCTAGCAACTCCCCTGGAAACACATCTGGAAACTCTGCAACTGTAGGTATACTATCAAGTTGAGAACTCACTACTCTAGTATCCAAAATATGAGCAAGATAAGCATCACACCCTTTTCTAATCAACCTCCTAGCTGCAATAGCTGAAACAAACAAGGATGCTAGCTGTCCCTGCTCATTAGATACTGTCACCTCTCTACCATCACCAGTTCTCAAAGTAACAAATTTCTTTTGACAGTCTACCACAGCTCCATGTCTAGATAACCAGTCCATGCCTAGGATCAAATCATATTCCTTAAAAGGCATTTCAATTAAATCTCCAAGAAACTCCTCACCTTGCACCACTACTACACTATCTCGGTGCACCTTGCTAACAATCACACTATGCCCTAAAGGATTTGTCACTAATACATCAAATCCTAGGGATTCAGCATGCAATTCAGACACAGGCAAAACAGATGCACTAATATATGAATGAGTAGATCTGGGATCAATCAAAGCAAGTACTGAAATACCAAATAAAGAAAAAGTACCAGCTATGACTGCTGAAGCATCTGGCTGCCTCTGCATCACATATATCCTTTGAGAAGATCCAGCCTCCTCTGGTCTACTCTCCCTGGATGTAGAACCTCCTCTAGGACTGAACCCAAATCTACCTCCTCTGCTGACATTTCTGCCTCCTCGACCTCCCCTCACACTAGGTCGAGAAGCTGCAGAATCTACTGACATCTGCTCCTGCCTCTCAGGACAATCTCTAACAAAATGATCAGGCGATCCACATCTGAAACATACCCCTACTACACCAGTCTTCCAACAAGTACCACCATGTGGCCTACCACAATGAATACATATAGGTAAAGTGGATCTCTGAATCACTGGGGTCGGAGCACTCGCCACTGAAACTGTAGGTCTCGATCTCTGCCTCTAAAACTGTACTGACCTACTAGCTGTCCTCTGACTCCTACTAACCCGAGGAACAAAACTTCCTTTACCTCTCTTCACAGATGAAGACCCTGCTTCAAACTGGGGTCTCCTAACCCTGGTCTCTTCTCAGAAGCAGCCGCTGCAATACCCTGGGCTCTCTCTACACTCCGAGCTGCTGCAACCAACTGGGAAAAATCATGATATCTAGATCTAGCCACAAGACACATAATAGAGGGCCTCAATCCCTCCTCAAATCTCCTACATCTATCAATCTCATCAGATATAATACCCCCAGCATAATGGCTCAACCGGATAAATTCAACCTCATATTCTGTTACGATCCGGTTGTCTTGCTTCAAACTCAAAAACTCCATCTTCTTCACATCTTTATACTCCCTCAGAGTATACTTCAATTCAAACTCTCTTAGAAAATCAGTATAGGACAATGTGGGTGGATCATCCATAGCATGGGGCACTGTCTTCCACCAATCATATGCATCCTTCTGCAACAATGATCTTGCATAATCAAATTTTTCTTCTAGAGTGGCTTGCAACTGAATGAATATTCTCTGTACTTTATCTAGCCACTGCTCAGCTACAGCTGGATCAATAGTACCCAAAAAATCTTCTGCTCCATACTTCCTTAATTTATAGTAATGTCTCACTGATACCAAAGGCTGTGGGGGTGGTGGTGGTGGTTGCACTGGTGCTTGCCTCAATATATCTACCACATGCCTAAGCCAAACTGGCAGAACCTCCTCACCAACTGGTCTCCCCGACACAGAAGCAGGTACCTCTCCAGTACTATCCACTCTAGCTCCCTCTCTAACCTCATCAGGAGCTACACTCTCGACACTACCCTCTACTGACTGACGTAAGTGAGAATCCATCACAACCTATATCTGCAGACACAGCAGAATACATCTCATCAAAGATCAGAGACTGCCAATACCAAACATGTATGTTATTCAAAAACTAACTTTTAAAGTCAAAATATTCTTTTTCTTACATTTTACCTATTTTGAGAATCTCAAACCTAGGCTCTGATACCAAAACAATTGTAACACACCTACATCCTGTACACGCACACTACATAACACCACAATGTAATATACGTACACTGAATATAGGGACGCTACAGTTTTCTTTAACATTTAAATCATTTTAGATGATAACATATTCTTTCTCATTATACATTATAGAAAATAGAGTAATTAACTTGTAATATAAAACAAAATAGATATATACGTTTACTTAATACGCAGCGGAATTTATAAAATATTTACATATATAAATACATTCAAATCCATATTTACAATTATACATATATTTACACTAGAATCAATACTTTACAAAATATAAAGAAGTTATACATGATTGGCAGCACTTCTCTGATCTTTAAGTTCCAAAAATAAACTCTTCAATGCCTAGTCTCACTTGGTCTCGAGGAGCTCTCGGGTTCAACTCTGTTACCTGCGCGATCAACCACTATCGCGCTAAGCCAATGGCTTAGTAGTACAAAGTATACTAACATTATGCTTTAATGCAATGCAATGTCACACATTTTAATAATAAAGACAACATCATAGGTGGAAAGATAATATCACACCTTCATATTCCATAAATCATACACATATAAACATATCACATTTCAAAGTCATTCCATAGATCTCATTATTCAATTATTTTACCATTAATGAATCACATTTAAACAAAGACAAGCATGGGCCCAAAAGACACTAATATGCCATTCAATTTTCAGAGTTAATGCTTTGGTTTTGTTATCACATTTATCATTATCATTATCCCAACTAGGCTTCAAGGATTAGGTTCAACCAAGCTTCAAGGGGAACAAAGCATGCTAAGTATCAACCCAACTTGGCTTCAAGAACCAACCCAGCCTAGCATCAAGGGTTGTAACATCTCAATTAGGCTTCAAGGACTAGACCCAACCAAGCTTCAAGGGGAGTAAAACATGTTAAACTTCAACCCAACTTGGCTTCAAGGATCAATTCCAACCTAACTTCAAGAGATTGTTACTAATAGGCATGCCACCAATCAACAAAACTCTGAAAATGGAATAACACATTAGACACACAATTCATTCATTATTTCATTATCAATTTCATTCTCAATTCTCATTATCAATTAGGCAAACATGCCTCATTAAAGTCATTATAGCCAATCACAATGGCTTTATATTCCATCACATCTCAATCCACATTATAACAATTCATCTTTCAAATACACAATCATTTACATCATCATATCTTTCAAATTATACATATAACATCATTGATATAAACATAACAAAGTACATTATTCATATAAGTCAACAATGTAATAATGCAATATTTGTACTTACCTCAATAACAATTCACACAACTCTAAACACTTCCTTTTCCAAGATTCTTTTACTTCTTAGATCAATGACAAATCACTTTCTTCAAGACCTAATCCAAAAATAATAACATACACTTGCTTAGGGATACACATGAGATAATCAAGTTAAGAGTTAACTAGGGCAAACCCTAAACATGACACGCTCAACCACACGGGCGTGTCCCTGACCGTGCCCTAACTCCACAATACAGAAGCTTTTACATGCTCAGAACCACGGGCGTATCACTGGGCGTGTAATACATTTTGCCTCTCAGAAATATCGACACGTCCAACAACATGAGCGTGCTCATGGCCGTGTCAATTCTCCAATCTCACAGTAGCTATAACACGCTCAATAACACGGGCGTGTTACTGGTCGTGTCAATCCTACTGCCACCAACACAATTGACATGCCTAAGAATCTGGACGTGCTCCTAGGTGTGTCAGGCGAAAAACTCAGATTCTGGCCAAAACAACAAAACACCCAACAAAACACTTCTTTTCACCAACATCCACTTCAAACAAACTTAACAAAACATACTCAAAAACCATCTTAAACTTACAAAAACACCAAAACAACTCCACATCTACATCAAACACAAATCACAAACATCATCTCAAACCCTAAACACAAATACAACACCATCTCTTCCAACCAGCTTACTCTTTTCTTCAATCCATCCTTAAAATCCATAATCAATTCAATCAAACACTCTTAAACATATCACAATCAAACAACACACCCTTAAAAATCTATCAAACTCAAACACAACTTCAAATAAGCAAATAAATCAAAAGAGGACTTACCAAAGTAATGAAACTTCTTGAATCACCAACTTGATCACTTAGATCTTCCTTCAATTTGAGCTTAGAACCTTAAAATCCTCTCTTGCTCTCTTGCTTTCTCTTGTCTTTGGATGAGCCGGCCAACACCATGGAAAAGAAGAAAAGAACATAAAGAAACAAAGTCAAACTTCTCTTTAAATCGCCACCAAGTATTCCAAAACAAGGAATTACCTAAACACCCTCTTTTAATTTGTTTTAACATCCTTCTTAAACATTTGCCCTTTTTAGTAAATTCACAATCAACAAATTAAAATATCTTCTTCCCTTGACCACCCATTTGACTTGCATATATGTTATATATATTGCCATATATACAACATATACTTTCCCTCTAAACAATCTTTTCCTTTCCAAAACACATATACATTTAATTCAAATCAAACAACAATTATATCAAAACTTCTAGGGCACACTTTGGGATATTACACAACATGGGTAACACGAGCGTCCTAACTCATGCACACGATGCAATCTAATATGATGCAATGGATAATATCATGATAAGAAAGAATAGAATAATAAAAAGACAAACGGAATCAACTTCTCTTATCCCTAGTGGAGTCGCCACTGTGAACGGGGATTTTTGTCCCCACTCCCGGTGGAATGGTTCTTGCAATTTCGGCACTGTTTAGGCTCGGGGTCTTAGAGAACACGGACCGAAGCCCGAAGAAAAATGGAGTCGCCACCCGGACGGGCCGAGAAAAAGAAAGGGGTGGATGACTCGATTCCTAAGGAATCCGGAAAGTTGGGTACATGTGGGAAATGTGAGAAATGGCCCAGCACCCCCACAACGTCTGGTTCATTGGAACCGACCTCCTTTGCAGGTCTTAATATTATAAAATTCTTAAGTATAACAATATTATCCATATTACATGCAACAATTAAAATAAAGCATCATTAGATTAAAATCAAAGCAATGTCCAAACAAAGCAAATAAGCGGACACCCATCCGAGGATGGAAACATATCATTACATCGTCCATGTCTAAACTAAATAGGACACCCACCGAAAGGTGGAAACATGTCCTTTACATTGGTCAAAAATATAAAAACAATTTAAATTACATGAAAATTAATTAATGAGGTACCCACAAAGTGGAAACATACCTCTTAAAATTTTAATACCAAAAACAAACAAATAATAATCATAATAATAAAGAAAATATCCATCCAAGATAAATTAAATAAATTAAGTATTGAAATTAAATGAATCAACCATCAAAACATATAATAAACTACGTAATCAAATCTAAAATTAAATAAAGTAATATATATATATATATGATTTGCATCTTAGAATAGGGTTTTTAAAATTAGGATTTAAATTGAGGTTTCATCATTTAGGGTTTAGGGTTTTTTTGAGGTTGCTGGGATAATGAAATTTAGGGTTTAAGAAATTTTAAGGTTTCTATGAAACTAGGGTTTAGGAATTAAGTTATTGGAATTAGGGTTTGGGTCTAGGTTTGGGAATTAAGCAACTGGAGTTAGGGTTTTAGGTTTTCTGAAATAAAAGGATTCTGACATTTTAGAATTTGATCAGGGCTTTGGTGTTTTGAATTTTGAAAATAGATTTTATAAATTTAGGTCGGAATTTAGAAAATCTTTTAGGGTTTTGGAAAATTAAGAAAATAATTATGGTTTCAAGAATTAATAAAACGATTTAAGGTTTTGGAAAATTGGAAATCAGATTAGGGTTTCTAGCAACTGGGCAATTAGATTAGGGTTTTGATAATGTTTTGTGATTATATGAACATTAAACTCAAATCATGTTGTTTAAATCAAGTAATCAAGACTACAAGGTTTAAGTTAATTACTAGACCTAAACAACTTCTTAATCTTCAAACTTCTAATGATATTTATAGAAGGGAATGTATATACTGGATAGTCAAATAAGTTGTGACTCAAGGATGAAACTACTGTGAATTCAAATAAATTAAAGAATTAAATCAAACCTCCGTTCGTTGGTTCCTCCACAATTGACTTCTGAATGAACAATGAACAAAGACAGTGTTGCTTTCTTTGATGACTGATGAATGTTTGCTTCTTACTAATTTCTTTTTTTTGTTTCTGCTTTTAATCTCTCTTTATCTCCATTGCCTGACCTCTAGGGTTTTTCTCCTTCTTCTTTAAGGTTTTCCTGTGTTCTGTCTGTCTTTCTTTTCGTGTGTTTAATTCTAGTATTTATATGAAAATGAAGAGTTCTAATCCTATTTTAATAAGGAAATACCAATGGTTTAGGAAAAATTAAAAAACTGGGTAAAACAAGGTGTGGTCAAAAAATCGGCAGCGCGCGGGGTGTCGGATCCGTGGGCTGCGCTGGCAAAAACGGGAGCGACAGGCTAGCTGGCAGCCAATTCGCCTCATAATTGGATGTGGGACCCAATTCACCCTAGATTGTATCTGTGGTGAATTGGGCACTGCCCAATTCGCAGCAGACAATTTCTACGGTGAAATGGGCTGCAGCGCTGCTGCGCGTCGCTCGCCGATCCGTCCGATTTTTTTATATTTTTTATATTTTTTATTTTTATTAAAAATAACTATTAAATATTATTAGTAATTAAAATATTATTAAAATAAATAAAATACCATAAAAATTATTTTAGACTATCGAATTTGAATGGTAAAAAATTAAGGGTCTACAGTAATTTAAAATTTAGTATAAAAAAAATTGGGTTCAATGTCTAATGATCCATATAATTTTATTTAGTTGAAAATTAGCCATAATATTTTTAATTAAATAAAATTATATATATCATGTTAAGGATAATAAAAGAAATTATTGACATTAGTTGTCATTGATTATGATAAATATAATAGAATTTATCCCTCAGGAAATTTTGTTACATCTACATGATTAATTAGGATAAAATATTAGATTATTTTTTTCATGATTTTTCCATAAGAATTATAGATTATAATTTAATAGATTTATCATAAGGTTTAAGATAGAATATCAAATTATTACAGATTTACTAATTAAGCACATAATTTGATATTCTTATTATATTGTTTGAATGTAACTGAATTAAAAAGTTTAGCTCATAGGCAATTTTATGATTTTAGATTAAAATTTTTCCATAGTTTACATTGATAAATTATGAGTTTTATTTTTGACCTTATAAGCATGTTTTATATAATTTATATGAAGTTATACAACCTAACATATTTTTATATTTGTTGTGATATTCTTGAACTAAAGGGTGATAATTATAAGGAATGGAAGGAGAGAATTCTCCTTCATTTGGGGTGGATGGATATTGATTATGCTATTAGGAAAGATGAATAACCCACACTAACTAATACTAACACACCAAAACAAACTACTCTTTATGAAGAATAAGAGCGATCTAATCACCCTAGTGTAATGTTCGTAAAGACTAAAATATCAACTAGAATTCATGGTTCAATCGATTAGTATGACAAGTCCATGATTTTCTTAAGGCTATAGATGATCAATTTGTCTCTTTAGATAAGGCACTTACAAGCATCCTAATTATGAAGTTTTCATCTTTGAGGCTTACTAGTGTGAAAGGTGTGCATGAGCACATCATGAAAATGTGAGATATTACAGCTTAGTTAAAGAACCTAGAGGCTAAGATGTTTGAATCCTTTATGGTGCACCATATTATGAACACTCTTCTGTAACAATATGAGTCATTTAAGATCTCTTATAACACATATGAGAACAAATGGTCAATCAATGAACTCATGACCATGTGTGTTCAAGAGAGAGAGGCTTATGATGAAAGTAAGGGAGAGTGCAATGTTGGTTACACACAGGAATGACAAAACTCAAGTCAAATGGGAAAAGGCAAGATACCTCCCCAACCTCATATTAAGAAGGAATCCAAGTGTTTCTTTTGTAAAAAGAAGGAACACATAAAGAAGGATTGTTTCAAATTTCAAAAATGACTTGAAAAGATAGGTAATTCAATCTCTTTTGTTACTCATGAATCTAATATGGTTAGTGTTATTTGTAATACGTCGTAAATTGATTCTATCTTCACAATCCACATTTCAAGTACCTTACAGGATATGTAAGCTAGTAGGAAGTGAGCAAGACATCTATTCAAGCAATAAGATGCATTCACATGTGGAAACTATTGGAACAAGCTCATTAGTTTTAATTAGTGGTTTTATTTTAAATTTAGAGAATGCATTTTACATTCCAAGTTTCTCTAGAAATTTGATTTCAGTTTCAAGACTTGTACCTTTGAGATATTCATTTAACTATTTCTAGAACATCTTTTAATTTGATTTATAAATCAAATGTCATTATACATGGTACTTTGTTTGAAGGCTTTTTCTATTAATTTGCAAAATGATACTACTCATAATTCTATGCAAGTTCATATTAATCTTAAAATATATGTTATAAATGATGACTCCTCTATGTTACGACATTGAAATTAGGACATATCTCTATTAAGAGAATTAGATCCAGTTGTTCAACAATTGCTAAAGATTGTTGGGCAACAAGTTGTACAACACACCCCTTAGGACAATGTTAGTACAACATTAAAGTATAACGTATGCAAGAGTCTAACTATAACATTGGAGTAAAAAATGATCTTGAATCCTTTTCACAAGCCATGATAAAAGAATCAAATTGTGGTATAATGCATGATGGATGAGATGAATACTATAAAGAGAAACAAAGTCTAAGATCTTATTAAGTTACTTGGTGCATAAGCCATTAGATGCAAATGGATCTTTAAAACAAAGAAAGACTCGATGAGTAATATTGAAAGATTTAAGGCAAGACTTGTTGCTAAAGGATTCACTCTAAAGTAAGGAATTGATTATACTAAGACCTTTTCTTTAATATTTAAGAAAGATTCCTTACGTGCCATATTGGCATTAGTAGCCCATTTTTACTTAAAATTGCAATAAATAGATTTGAAATCACATTTCTCAATGGAGACCTAGAGGAGGAGGTTTACATGAAACAACCAGAGGGATTCCCCTCTAGGAATGATGAGCAATGGGTGTACAAACTCAAGAAATCAATCTATGGTTTAAAACAAGCCTCCTATCGATGGATTTTATAGTTTCATAATGTAATTACTTCATTTGGATTTGAAGAAAACATTATAAACCAATGTATATACAAGAAGGTCAGTAGGTTTAAAATATATTTTTCTTATTTTATATGTAGATGATGTCTTACTTATAGTTTATGATAAGGGTTTGTTATATGAGGTAAAATAGTTCCTCTCTAAAAACTTTAAAATGAAGGATATGTGATAAGTGCACAATTGATGATATTTTTTTCCTATTTCTTAATATGATTATTATCTAATTGAGTTTAATTTGTTTGTTCAAAGTGTATTTTAGGGTTAATTTCAGGAATTCTCTGTATTTTGAGGCTTATGGTCATTTCGGAGGAATTACAGATGAAAGTAGAAGAAAAGAGCAAAATTCATCAATGAACACGCCCATGGACATGGGCGTGTCAATGGATGTGCCCTTGATGCCGCATACAGAAGTAGTGACACACCCAGTGACATGGGCGTGTCACCAAGCGTGCCTTTTGCAATGTTTCACAGTAGCTGTGACATGCCCAGTGACATGGGAGTGTCACTAGACGTGTCTTATGTTCAAAATCTCAGTGGCAATGACATGCCCGGTGACATGGGCGTGTCAATGGGCATGTCAGGCAAACTTATCTACAATATAAAAGCTGCACTAAAGCATGAATTAAGGATCTGAATTTCATATTTTATAACCTAGAGCTGACTTCTAAAGCAAAGAGGAGAGTTTTGGAGCTAAGATTGAGGGTGAAGACATACTCTAAACAAGATCTAAACCAAGAATCAAGGATTGAAGTGAAGAAATACAAATTATTCGCCGTGGATTGTTTGTTTCTTTTATTCATTTCTCTTGTTCTGTTTTTCTGGTTTTGAATATGAACTAATTCATTCTCTATCTAGATATTGATGAACCCTAGTTTTTATATGGATTGAATAATTATATTTAGTTGAATCATTTGATTGAGTTGTTTTATTCTTATGATGCTTAATGATCTATTTCCAATTGATAATAGAATGCTTATTGATTGGTTGCAATTTTCATATTATTGACTTGAGAAAGCTTGATATGAATTAAATACGCATAAGGGTTGAGGATTGATTGGAGTACTAGAGATAGACTTACAAGATCCTTTGGTTTATAGTTCCTTGTTCTTAATGCATGATTGATTAGCGATGCACCGATTTTTTACTAGACCACATTTTTATTTTATTTTTTATTTTATTTTCATTTCTTTGCTTGTTTAATATTCTTTTTAGTTTTCTTTCTTTTTCATTGCTTTTGGACAATTGTTATTTTCTTTAAGAACTGTTTCTTTTGTTTGTTTATTTTATTTATTTGTCTTAATCTTGTTTTTTCTTCTTTTCGCATTTTAGATTTTTGCTTTGACATAAATCCTCCTTCACCATACTCTTGGCACCGTACTCATATTTATCCATTCATGGACATGAAAAGGGCAGTTTTTCTCTCTTCATTATTTCTTATTTTGCAAACACATTGGGGACAATGTGCATCTTAAGTGTGGGGGAGAGGTATGCTTTCTTGATTGAATTTTTATTATTTCATTCTTTCTATTTGATTTTTTTTGTCTCAATTAATTTCTGCAAATTTTTTTCTTTTTGGATTTAAGTAAGCTAGATTTTTGTAATAAGTGTCAATTGATGTGGTTTCCCTTTATATGTTGAACTAATTTGAGATTTCCTAAATGACAATTTCTTGTTGAGGTTAACTTAGTGATCTTGATCAATTGCTGAGGATCGATTGTAATAGCTATAGTTGGGTTGTGGATTGATGGAAATTGGACACATCTAAAGTTTAAAACCTTAGTTACATTTTTTAGCATGTTATAATTCCTTAGATTCTTGAGTCGGACTTAGTATGACCCTTAAGTTTCTGACCCTTGAGTTGTTTAAAAATAATAATAATAATAATAATAATAATAATAATAATAAATAAATAATTCTAATTAAAGGAGCTTTGAAAATTTATCCCTGTTCCGCTGATTTTTACTCTTGAATTAAAACAAATGAGTTGGAATCATGAATAGTGCTAGTAGCATTTGAACAGTGATTCTGGCTGAGTAACCGGGGGTCGGCATCACAAATGTTTACCTTCGCGTCAAAAGGTTAGTATCAGTTCAAACAAGTCGGGCTCCTTAAAATGTATATACATGTGTATATACATTTGGAAAAAAAAAATTTTTTTGAGGGTTAGAGAACTTAAGAGAAAATTTACATTTTTCGTACTTTGCTCATGGCTTTTAGATTTTCTGGAATTTTATGCTCAATCTTTTAACTCTGAATTTTTAGGTTTTAGGTCTGTGATATATTTTTTTTTTGAAACTTCTTGATTCAGCTGTTATGATTATGAATCAGTTTTTGGTTGAGAAAGTGAGGTTTTTTTATTCGAGTATTGTCAAAACTTTACTTTTCTTTTTGAATATAGAGGGGTTCCATCATTTCTGCTTATTACAGTGATTTAGTTTGCTTGAGGACAAGCAAAAACTCAAGTGTGGGGGAATTTGATAAGTGCACAATTGATGATATTTTATTCCTATTTCTTAATATGATTATTATCCAATTGAGTTTAATTTGTTTGTTCAAAGTGTATTTTAGGGTTAATTTCAGGAATTCTCTGTATTTTGAGGCTTATGGTCATTTCGAAGGAATTATGGATGAAAGTAGAAGAAAAGAGCAAAATTCATCAATGGACACGCCCATGGACATGGGCGTGTCAATGGACGTGCCCTTGATGCCTCATACAGAAGCATTGACACGGCCAGTGACATGGGCATGTCACCAAGCATACCTTTTGCAATGTTTCACAGTAGTTGCGACACGCCCAGTGACATGGGCGTGTCACTGGACGTGCCTTATGTTCAAAATCTCAGTGGCAATGACACGCCCAATGACATGGTCGTGTCAATGGGCGTGTCAGGCGAAATTATCTACACTATAAAAGCTACGCTGAAGCACAAATTAAGGATCCAAATTTCATATTTTATAACCTAGAGCCAACTTCTAAAGCAAAGAGGAGAGTTTTGGAGCTGAGATTGAGGGTGAAGACATACTCTAAACAAGATCTAAACCAAGAATCAAGGATTGAAGTGAAGAAATACAAATTATTCGCCATGGATTGTTTGGTTTCTTTTATTCATTTCTCTTGTTCTGTTTTTCTGGTTTTGAATATGAACTAATTCATTCTCTATCTAGATATTGATGAACCCTAGTTTTTGTATGGATTGAATAATTATATTTAGTTGAATCATTTGATTGAGTTGTTTTATTCTTATGATGCTTAATGACCTATTTCCAATTGATAATAGCATGCTTATTGATTGGTTGCAATTTTCATATTATTGACTTGAGAAAGCTTGAGATGAATTGAATACTCATAAGGGTTGAGGATTGATTGGAGTACTAGAGATAGACTTACAAGATCCTTTGGTTTATAGTTCCTTGTTCTTAATGCAAGATCTAATTAATTGTGTTTGAGAAGAGATTCCAGCACTCTACTTAGTGATTGGGGATTAATTCACTCGAGAGAGGTTTTAGTCTAAGTTAGAGGAATGCCAACTCAACTCTATTAAATGATTTAACTGAATTGATGTTCATAAATATCATTGAGGCTAGGGGGATTCAATATCTGGATAGTTTTATTACCATCAATCCTTTTTGCTCAACATTTAATTTTCGTTTACTTTCAGTCATTAAATTAATTGTTTTTATTTACACCATATCACAAACCTATTGATTTGCTAAACAACGGTTAAGATTTGTGCTGGTACTTGACTTTGTCCTCAGTGGAACGATAACTCATTCACTACTTTATTACTTGGTCGACCCGTGCACTTGCGGTATTGCTATAGCGTAGCTCGCGCGCACCAATATGGGTGACCTATCTTTTTTCATTGCCATTAGGATCTATAGAGATAGATTACGAGGCATTTTGGGTATGTCTCAATAAACCTATATAAATAAAGTTTTGGAGAGATTTTGAATGAAGGACTGTACACACCAAGTATAGCTCCCATTGTGAAGGGAGATAAATTTAATTTGAGTTAATGCCCTAAAATTGATTTTGAGAATGAACAAATGAAAAACTATCTATATGCTTCTACAGTAGGAAACTTAATGTATGCTAAGGAAGCTCAATTTATGCTAGGGTCTACAAATGACCTAACATTACATTTGTTGTGGGAATGTTGGAATGATATCATAGTAACCCAAGTTTAGACCACTAGTTAGTTATGAAAAAAGTAATGAGGTACCTTTAAGGAACCAAAAACTACATCCTTATGTACAAATGGACTAAAAATCTGATAATATTTAGGTACACAGATTCAAACTTTGCTACTTGTGTTGATTCATGCAAATCAACATTAGGATATATCTTTATGATGGCTAGCGGAGCTATATCTTGGAGAAGTATTAAACAAACATTGATTAATATTTCCACCATGGAGTTTGTGTTTGTTTCTTGTTTTAAGGCCACTTCACATGGCGTATGGTTAAGGAGTTTCATATATGGGCTTAAAATTGTTGACTTTTATCTCTATATCATTAAAAATATATTTTGACAATTCAACTGTTGTTTCTATGGCCAAAAATAATAAAAGTAGTAGTAGAAGTAAATACATCAACATTAAGTATTTAGCCATAAGAGAATGTGTTAAGGATAAAAAATGGTGGTCATTGAGCATATCAATGTTGATTTAATGATTGTTGATCCTTTGATTAAGGGCTTGCCACCATTTAAATTCAAGGATCATATAGTTAGGGCGGGACTTGGTCCTATTATGTAATCTTGTTATAAGAACAAATATTATTAGTTTAGTGAAACTCTATTTTGACGTTTTCATATGTAGTTTACTTTTTGTTCACATTCATCTAATTTGAGAGATATCAATAATGTTTGGACCTTGAATAAACAGAGGCTTTATTCATTAGGAAGTATGGACATGTTTTGAGAAGCATGATGTATTGTGATGCACGGAAGATAATACTCACTCTTAGAGGACTTATTGTCATAATTCATGTGAAAATGTTTTCTTTTAGCATTTTAATGTATGGACCAAGTGGGAGAATATAAGTTACAACACCCAAAGCTAGTCTTATAATAGACATGTCTCTTCAGTATTAACATGTCCCTTCGGTATGGACATGTCTCTTTAGTAAAGATGTGCTCCTTTATTATGGATATGTCTCTTTAGTATAGACATGTCTCTTTAAATGTGTCCATTCAATATGGACATGTCTTTTCATTTATAGACATGTCCCTTCAATAATATTTTGATGGAAAATATTATATATAGAATTAACTTGGAAAGATTCCTAAGTTTATGATTTTATTCAGAGTAAATGCACCATCAATTTTGAAAATCACATGGACTTATATGCACCAATTAGAAGTTAATAAAATCAAATTGTAATGGCACGAGGTAGTTCTAATTCTTTTTTTTTTTGCATTTGATTCATATGTTATTGGATTTACAAGCATATCGAATTATTTGTCTAACTACCCATACACTATTTATGTACAATATATATATTTCGTATATGTAAAATATGCATATATAATATAAAAGTGCCATAATAACTTCTTTAATAAAAATTCTCATTTCAGTTAATATAAATAAATTATTAATTAAATAAAGAAATACTCAAGTAGTAAATTGTTAAAAATATAAATTTATAAAAAATTCTCTGAGAAAAATTTTCGCCAAAGTTTTATCTGTAATTTCGATAAATCTCAAAACAATGAAAACAACCTACATGAAAATTGGGCACTTCCAAAAATCCACTTTTATTCACATACCATCAAATCTCCATTGATTTTTTAAATCACCACTTCATTTCTTAACATATTAGGATTTTTAAATCCAAGCACTACATATAAAATTCACATACTTCATATAATGTATACAATATATATACATTAATCCAAAATGCATTAATATATAGAAAAATTTTACACGTATGCATGGTTTATAAAACCGCACTGAGTCATATAGCTTAGTAGTACATATCTATAAATAATACACATAATACACATTCACTCTTAATTCTTTTTACTAAGCTATACAGCTTAGTGGTACATATCTATAAATAATACACATAATACACACTCACTCTTAATTCTCATTATGAGCATAAGTGCATACGCGTAATATTTTTCTATATTAATGCATTTTGGTTAATGCATATATATTGTATACATTATATGAGGTATGTGAATTTTATATGTAATGCTTGGATTTAAAATCCTAATATGTAAAGAAATGAAGTGGTGATTTGAAAATCATTGGAGATTTGATGGTATGTGAATAAATATGAATTTTTGAAAGTACAAAATT
Source organism: Garcia nutans (assembly GCA_947685225.1). Classification (NCBI taxonomy): domain Eukaryota; kingdom Viridiplantae; phylum Streptophyta; class Magnoliopsida; order Malpighiales; family Euphorbiaceae; genus Garcia; species Garcia nutans. The sequence goes on along the minus strand of CANTUV010000033.1, from coordinate 10,113,817 downwards.
TTCATGCAAGTAGTGTTCATTATTTTGAAATTTATCGAAATTACAGATAAAACTCTAGTAAAAAAATTTTCTAGAGATTTTATTTATAAGTTTGCATTTTTAACAATTTACTACTTGAGTATTTCTTTATTTAATTAATAATTTATTTATATTAACTACAACAACAACAACAAAGCCTTAATCCCAAGTCAATTGGGGTCGGCTATATGGATTCTTCTTTTCCACTCAATACGATTTAAGGTTATCTCTTCTGATAGATGTAACATTATAAGATCATTTTGGACCACCTTTGACTAAGTCAGTTTAGACCTACCTCTGCCTCTCTTAGTTATATCAACTCTAACTTGTTCGGTTTTTTAACTGGCGCATCGCTAGGTCTTCATTTCACATGGCCAAACCACCTCAATCTATGTTCTCTTATCTTATCCTCAATAGGTGCTACCCCCACTTTTTCTCTAATGCACTCATTGCGAATTCTATCCATCCTAGTATGACCACACATCAATCTTATCATTCTCATTTCTGCAACATGCATTTTACTCATGTGTTGTCCTTTTACTGCCCAACACTCACTACCATACATCATAGCAGGCCGTATTACAGTGCGGTAAAATTTTCTTTTTAATTTAATTGGCATCTTTCGATCACATAGAACTCCTGTAGCACCCCTCCACTTCATCCAACCATCTTTAATCCTATGAATTACATCTTCTTCACAACCCCCATCTTCTTGAAGAATTGAGCCAAGGTATCTAAAATAAGTACTATGAGGCACTGTTATTCCGTCTAAAATAAATTTGCCTATTTCTCTATTCTCGCTATTAAATCTGCAATGCATATACTCAGTCTTAGTCCTACTTAGCTTAAAACCCTTAGATTCCAAAGTGCTTCTCCATAACTCCAACTTTTGATTTACCTCTGCTTCAGTCTCATCTATTAATACAATATCATCTGCAAACATCATACACCAAGGGATGTCATCATTTATATGTCTTATTAGTTCATCCATGACCAAGGCGAAAAGATAAGGGCTCAAAGCTGAACCTTGGTGTAATCCAATAGAAACGAAAAAATCCTTAGTATCCCCTCCCACGGTGCGGACACTGGTGGTAGCTCCCTCATACATATCCTTCAATACATGAATATATCGTATAGATATTCCCCTATGCTCTAGGACCCACCATAAAACTTTTCTAGGGACTTTATCATATGCCTTTTCCAAGTTAATAAAAACTATATGTAAGTCTTTCTTCATCTCGTTATACTTTTCCATTAAATCTCTTATAAAAAAAATAGCTTTTATAGTTGATCGACCAGACATAAAGCCAAACTGATTTGAGGAGATACAAGTATCTAACTGCAAACTATATTCCACAACTCTTTTCCACAATTTCATAGTGTGACTCATAAGCTTTATACTTCTATAATTTGAGCAATTCTAAATATCTCTTTTATTTTTAAAAATAGGTATCAAATTACTTTGTCTCCATTCATTAAGCATTTTCTTTGAACTTAAGATCTTATTGAACAAAGATGTCAACCATGTAACTCTTGTATCTTTCAAACATTTCCAAACCTCAATAGGTATCTCATCTGATCCACAGGCTTTACCAACTTTCATCCTCTTCAAAGCTTCTTTAACTTTCGAAAATCTAATCCGTCTAGTATATTTTATATTTTTCTCCGGTCTAACGTCTAAACCCTCAATGTTATCACTATGGTTACCATTAAGAAGTTCCTCAAAATAGCTTCTCCATTGTTCATTAATATCCTCTTCTTGAACCAGAACCTTATTCTCTTTATTTTTAATGCACTTAACTTGGTTTAAATCAATAAAATTTTTAATTTAGTTAATATAAAATTTATTTATATTAACTAAATTAAGAATTTTATTAAAAAAGTTATTGTGGCGCTTTTATATTCTATATGTGTATTTTACATATACAGAATATATATATTGTACGTAAGTAGTATATAAGGGTGTTACACTAACAATTTATATACACTATAATTAAGTAATATATAAAATTTATATATATATATATATTACTTGAAAGTCAATATATACACAATATGTATATGACATATACATTATAATTTAGCATCATTAATTAAAGGTTGTCCATATACACTATAATTTTAATGATTTTAATCAAAATATTTTTTATTAAATATTTTTATATAAATTTTTTTGAGTTGCATTTCTTATTTGAGATCAAAATTAAAATTTAATGTTTATATAAAAATAATACATTTTATATGTTGAAAAAGCAATTTAAAATATTGATTAAATAGCAAAGTTAAAAAAATAAAAAGATAAAAATTGAAGTTAATTATATGCTTCTAATTTTAATACATAAAAGTTCAAAAATTTAGGGATCCAGGATTGAATATCTTTTATGACTTTAATTATATTTATAACGAAAAGTTAGTATAACTTTTTAATGTTATAAAAAATTCATTTAATTTTATTTTAATTATTAAAAATTTTAATTAAAAAATCAAAATTTAAGAATTTAATTAATGTGCATAAATAAAATTTTAAAGACATTACATATAAAACATAGTAAATAAAAAGACGTAAGAATGAGTCTAACATCCAAAATTATGTATATTCGAACATTTATATGACAAAAGATATTAGTTTACGGCATATGATTGTAAGTTAGAATAAATAAGGATTTTGTAGTTTGATGGGTTCAACCAAGTTGCCAATATGTTGGCAATGACTTTTCATTGGAAGAAGAAGCACAATGGCCAAGCAACTTGTTCCTACCATTTGTTCAATATATCTCTTTCCTTGTCAAAAGTAGATTAGGTTACTTCATTTTGGCCAAAAAAGACATATTAAATTCATTTAAATGTGGTTGAGCAAATAAGATATTTATGAGCATAATATAATAAGTAATAGTTTAGAAAACAACCTAATTTGTCCTTTCCATTTACCTCCACTTCTCGAGATCAAAAACAATAATTTCAGAACTTTTAGATAGTGATAATTGATTACTAGTATTTTGTATCACGAGAAAATGGTATGAATGATTCACTTTCACAGCAATAAATATCTGTGATGTCTAATCTAACAATAATGATCTGTTTATTTTAAATCTCTGACATGATTTTGATGTGTTATTCCCTAAAAAAACTCTCATTTTGAAATCTGAATAAAAAAATATTTTCACTAATTCTTCTTATTTTAAAATAATTATTAAAAAACATATTTAAATTGTAGAATGAAATAAATATCTTTGAAATTCATATTTTTCCCATTGGCTTGAAAATTATCTTTTGCATAAAAAGTATTAGTAATGCATGATCTATCAAATAATAAACATAAAAGAAAAATTTTAAGAAATCATTCAAAGAAAAAAAACTTTAAATTAGTTTTTGTATGAAATTTCAAATCTAATATGATACTCTGACAATAAATTAAAGTCAATATAAATTAAAAAAAAAATGAAATCAAATTTTTAAATGACTCTATCCGCAATTCCACAATTTTTTTTATATATAAATTAAAGTCTTCGAGCTAGTCACGATATGTCTAGTAGGGAGAGAACATGAGGAAGAGATAAAATCATAAAGCAAAATAAAAATTAAAAATGAGAAATGAGAAATAATGTGAGATCCACAGCCACATGTGCTATGATATGCCACACGAGCGGCCCAAGATAGAATTTTAAAAGTGAGACCCACAACGCAGAAACTCCGAAGCTGCGAAGAAAAGGCCCAGATTGCACAATAATAAGGTGGAACCCAAGTGGAGGGAGTGTGGAGCCCATAATTGCAAAAAAACAAAAACCGTATCATTAGGGAGTCAACACGGCTGAAAGAACACGCATGGGTGCGTGAAACATAAGACACGCAATAGCCAATAGCCAATAGCCAATTAGCAGCAATTTCTCAAGTTATTGCCGGTGTGCCTTGACCCTGTTTTTACAGTTTACTTTGACTCTACTTCTAGTCGTCCCTAGTCAATTTCAACCCCACATAAATAAACTAAATATACGCATTCATTATTTTGTACATATTATACAGAACCAATTTTGCAACTTTGCTTATACAGACTGAGAAAACTATATTCTTAATAGGCAATTTGCAATACTGGTAAATATAACAGTTATACATAATAGTTAATCCTATTATGTTGGGAAACATTTATTCACATAGGAAACATATATTCATATCAAATATGCATAAATATTATTTTAAATAGATTTCAAGAAATCTTTGATTGCAACTCATTTTAGGATGTGAAATGACAAACATCATATAAATAAATACTTTGACTGTAACGGTTTAGAAGTCACTCTGATTTTCAGTGTATGCACTCAATATTCATAGAGAATAATGTATTTTTGGGAGAAAGGAAAAGAACAAAGAGAACAACTTTCATGCTAATTTTATCTTCATCAAAATAACATTATAATCGTATTTAGGATTGTCAAAATAATATCTAAATTATAAATAATTAATTATTTCTAATTAATTAATATTCAATGAATCATAGGTGTATCCACTCATCATGGGGCATACCCAACCCAATAATTTCAACATTTTTCACTTGCACATGACCAGAACATTGCATTTGAGGCAAATTGTTCAGACTTCTCATACTAGGCAAATAGACTATGTGGCTAACAAATTATGAGAGCTTTAAATTATATATCTATTAAAGATATATAGCATCTCGATACGAATAAGGGTGAGAAGATAGAGTATATGTGACCTTATATTACTTGTCACATTCCACATGTCATTTTGTTGATCTCAAAATAATTTTGCATTTGGAATATGTTAACTCATTAACATAATTGGTCAACCTGTGAATACAAAGTGAAAGTGATTATTCGGTAATCTTTTTTTTAACTGGGCTCTCTTGACTCAAATCAACATGCTTTACGGGTTAACTGGAAGGTTGTCAATTATAGATGTGAGTTAATTGTTGGGTTGTTAGTTATAGTTATGAGTTGAGTGACAGGTTGTCAGTTTAGGTTAAAATCGACTTTTGAGCTTTTTTTTCTAAGAGTTCTTTCAAAACTTATTTGAAACAATTTTAAAACATTTTTTAAGTACTTCAAGAGAACGAGAAAGCAGAAAAATCTTTAAGAAGTCAAAAGAACCAAAATCGACCTTGAAAACCCTAAAAATGGCATTCTCGCCTAGTCTTTTGGAAAAAATTAAGGGTAAACTCTGCCAAATTGAAGACTCAACCATCCTCAACTATAAAATCATCTTAAACACTTTAAAAACACTCAAAAACACAACAATGCACTTTGGGTTTGGAAAGAAATTTGATGTGAGCAAGCCCATGGATGGAGACCTTGGAACTCAAATCTTGAATATTCCTAGTAGGCCTATTACAAGACAAAGAGTGAAGAAGATGAAGAAAGCCTTGCAAGCCTACTTTTAAAGCTTCATGAATGTGTATATGGAGCTATATGGAATAAGTAGAGATAATGAGAAGCTTATCATCTTATTGGAGGAACATGGACCCAAATTGGGTATTTGAATATTGAAGGCTAGTTGGACCTCACATGCTTGTTTAGCCTAATTAGTTATTTAACGGCACCACTTTACTTATTTCATGGGACTTTTATTATGTGGTATTTTTATTATTTGGTTATTTGGGTTTTTGATGCAAGAAACCATTTTAATAGATGTTAGCTTTGAGGCCATTCTATTTTAAGCCCTAGTTTATTTAGTTGGGTTAGTAGGATACGAATAGCTTTGGCCTAGTAGCCAAACACGCTACCTAGGGCTATTAGCTTGTATTATAAAAGCTATCTTGAAACACATGTATGTGGTTAGACGTTTTGATCATTGAAAATATAAATTTTCTTGAGAGTTTCTTCATCTCTTGTTCTTGGATCTTGTTGGATCAAGTTTCTACAACAAAGTTAATTGCTTTGGAGAAGTTAATTTCAAAGTTCTCTTCCATAGACTGGAATTGGGTTAAGAACTTGATAAGGATTTGATTTAGCTTTCCAAGGGGTTGGTATCACACGTAAAGGTGATAGGGTCTCTAGTCTCTATACTTAGGATTCACATCAGTTTGTTATTATAGCTTAGGCTCTAAATCAAGTTCCACTCTCTATTGCTTCATTCAAAATTCTTGAATTATTTAGTGTGCTTATTGCTTTTCTTTCTATTTAATTGGAAAATTAAAAAAAAGTATACCTTATTCTTAACTTTGTTGTCTTCTTTAATTCTCAATCTCAATTCTTCTTGTGTTTTTATGTTATTTGTTAATCCAATTCCATAAAAAAAAAGTGTTATTGATCTTTGTTCCTCAAAGAATTAGACTCTAATTGAGTTTGGGGTCATCAAAGAAAAGTCATAAACACTAAAAGTTGCAAAAGAGCTTAAAAATTCATATAACCCAAAAAGTTTTCATAACCTAGCTCGTTGTTATTTTTTCGCTCATGCCACCCATTTTTCGGTAGTAAACTTTGTCTTGGCCAGTATCCCTGTTATGAAAGCCACCGTGAAACCTATTGTCCCTAAAACATTACAAAAAAATTGTGCTTTCTTCAAGTTGAACCACAATATTTTGGTCATAATTCTTATCCCGTTCACTCTCCCAACCAAATACATTCACCAGTAGGGTGACAGTTGCACCAATTCAACCCTTTCCCCCCCATTTTCCATCTATTTTAAATGATTTTTGACCCATTTTCATTGTTTTTAATTCCAAAATTATTTTTATTTCTTTTAAGATGTTTTAGATATTTTAAGATGTGTAAAAGTGATTTTTGATTTTTTTTTACAAAAAAAACCCTGATTTCAAATTTTTAAATCAATTTGCCTCGGTTTTCCATGCCGAATGAATTTTTGGACTAAATTTGTGAAAAAACTTGATATATTCTTGTTTGACATGTTTCAAGACTTTTAATATGATAATAGATCATTTTTTATGAGAAACTATACTTTTGAATAATTAAACCCAGTTTTACCTCGATATACATGCCATGCTTAGTTTATTTATTATTCGGTCTCTAATTTGTTTATTTGTTCTTAATATGATGACTTATGATAAATGGTGATGTTTTTTAGTGATTCTGGCATGATTCATTTCTTAATCTATAACGATGCAATTTTGTCTCGGTTTGTAGAACATATATTATTTTATCTCTTATTTTGCTCAATTGTGCTTTAAATGCCTTATTATGATGATTTGTACTGATGATGATAATTTTGAGCTATTATAATTTGGTTTGTAATATTATTTATGTATTGTTGCATATTTTTCTTGATTTCTTGGTTTTATGGTAATCATGGTAATTTTCCTTAGCGATAATGTAAAAGGCTTCTAATGTACTTTTATTTTTAGATTAATGTATAAGATTTACTATCGATTGTAAGGGCATATTTCTGTCCCCGACAGGTGCTCATTTATTTTTATTTTATTTCTTTTATCAGTTTTGAACTTTTTCAAGCCATGCATATATAGTATTTGATTTGAATAAAGTGTCTCTTATTTACCCTTTGTATATTTTATCATGTTTGCTTAGAGAATAATATTATAATATTGGAAAATAATATAATATTAGGACATAAAAAAGATGCCAATTCCAATGAACCGGGCATCTAGTGATGGTAGGATACATCCTATTATTACTATGCGTACCTAACTTTCTAAACTTAGTAGAGGGTTGGTGATTCTTTAGGAGTCAAGTCTCTATCCCTTTCTTTAATTTCCCTATCTATCCAAGTGGCAACCCCCTTTCTCTAGTCTTAGGCATAGGTTCTTTAACCCCTTGTTTCTATGATGGTTTTCAATGGTTTGGTATGGTATGGTATGGTTTAGTTTTATGTTTGTTTTGACTTCCAATACTATGGTATGGTATCTCATGGCTTTTTTTATGATTTAAAAACCATGGTTTTTATCAAAATTTTCAAACCACCAAATTGGTGGATTGCCATGGTTTAGATATTTTTTTTCCAAAAATACCCTTAACAAGTGCTTAAATTTCCAACTATAATTTTCTAACTTCATAATTTTTCTTTTTTCTCATACTATTCATTCTCTAAAAAAATAATAAATAATAATAATGAAATTAATTATTAATTACAAAATAATTATAATTAATTATTTATAAAAATAAATTATTGACTATAAAAAAAATTTTAATATTATTTTATATGAATTTTATATCTTTGATTGAAATTAATTATTGACTATAAAAATAAATTTAATATTATTTAATATAAATTTTAATTAAAATTAATATCAATTTTAGTTTGAGAGTATTATTGTTATTTTCTTATTCCTGTAACTATATCATACCATCAAACCAAATAAAAATAACTTAGTTAACCATATTCTACCATACCATCTTTTCAAATATAAAAAATACTAATTACAGTACTATACCATACATTATACCCTATCATACCATATATTAATAAACATACTGTCAGCCATCCAAACAAAGAGTAAAGATGCAAGCCTAACAATGTCAAAGATGCAATCACCGAGTGTAGGGGCCAAAATATCTAATTCACAGTGGTGAGTGCACTAGGGATACGAGAAGTTGATTTCACTAGTGCTCGCATTATCTTATTTGCAAATACCATTAGCATTATTCTTGCATTAGTAGTTGCATTAGGTGCATGAGTTAGGATGCTTGTATTTAGTCGTGTTACGTGTGTGAGAGGGATATTATACTTCCACTAGAGGTATAGAGAACAATCGCCACATAACCACTTGCAGTCTAATACCTCAGGGTATATCTTGATGTGAGGACCTGAGCTTTAACACTCTGAGAATGAAGCCCACATATAGGTAGCCTAGTTACTTTATTTTAGGATTACCTTAATTCTTCCATGTTCTGTGCTCCGTGTTTGAAATTTGTTGACTTTAATTAACTTATTTGATTTGGTATTTTTCCTAATTTCAATCCAATTTTGATTATAGGCCCAAAAATACTTTCTAAAAATTATTTTGATGGATCTCAACGCAAAATACATTTTTCAAATGTTTTATATCTTGATTGGAGCACAAAACATTGATTTTCATATATTTGACTTGCCTCGATCTTTTATAACATTTTCCAAACCTAACTAGATGGGACACTAAAAACATTAGTGTGTGTGCTGCAGGAATGAAGTGGACAAGGATAGAAACTTTGGACACGCGATGGAGCAAGATATTAAACACGCTGTTGAGATCTCTAGCGACCACAGTAGACACACTGGAGTTCCTATCACACCCATCAACGGGCCCATCAAATGGAACTCAAATAAACATATCAGTTATTGATGGTCCAACAAACAACAATAAACTCACTCTCAACATGCAAGAAATAACTATGTTGGAATCTGGCCATAAAAAAAGTTGAGAAAGAAGAGATTTCTATTTTATTAATATGTTTAGTAAATTAAAATAGGTAATAATGAACATATTGTAGCTAAATGCACATTATTTATTAGGTATATGAAAAATAGATAATCTCCTTGTGCAAACAATTATTTAGTATATTGAAATTATATAAACAGGTAAGTGTTTAATATTATTATATAATCTCACTCATCATTCAAGTAATTCAATTTTAATTTCTCTTCTAAGAATTACTCAAATTAATTATAGTTTAAGATTTGTGCATATGCTAAAATCTCTTACTGTTTTTTAAAGTCTAAGTGTATGTATTGTCAGTTATTAGGGTATTTTGGAATTGTTATTTAAATGCTGAAAATTTTATCATATTTTAAAATGTATTTCAGTGTATGAGAATTATTATTATAGGATACATAATTATTTTTCTTAACCATTAACCCCATTAGGTTTCCTTAACCATTAACATTTAAGGATACATAATTATTTTTCTTAATGGTTAAGGAAACCTAATGGGGTTATAAATGCATATATAGATATTCTGTTTCCAAAAAGGATTTTAGTGAATTTTGAATTACTCACATATATATATATATATTAGATATATATGAATATATTATTTATTAATTATGGATAATTAATAAAATCAAATTTGAATAAGTTTAGGATTAAAAAATCGTAACAGATTCTCCTATCTCCTAAGAAGCCTAAATATATATACATTTATATTGTCATTAGCTAGTGATTCACGTTTTGAGAGAAAAACACAGAGAGAGAGTTATATAGTTTTCTAAGGAGAGTCTTAAGAAAAAGGAGTGCTAGCACACACATCCGTCTATTTTAGAGTTTGGTTTGTTCGTGTTGATATCATAGAGGGTGCTTGAGTCTTGCAACACCTGGTGATCCAATCATTTGCTAAAAAAGAAAAGATCAAATTTTGTTGCAAGAGGTAAGATAAGCTAGCCCTTCCTTCAATTTAATTCAAAAAATGGATCCCGGTAGGTCTTCATGGATCATATTTGTTTACTCTGCTACTTTTGATTCTGTTGATATCCATGGATACCTAACAAATAGGCACTATGATTGAGGCCAATAGTCAAGGTAATATGGAACCTTATGTTTTCATTTTTCCTTACTTTTATTCTTATGAAATGCCTTTATTTTTTTTATAAATTATGTTATATTTTCATTTTTTTTAAAGCTCCCATCAATGAAAACAAAAAAGGGCATGGAAAGGGCAAAGGAGTAGCACTAGGAGATAATACTATTTTAGTGATTTTTAGTAACAGGTAATGCTCATAATTTTGTCAAATTATTTTACTTTCATTACCACCATAATTTTGTCAAATTATTTTACTTTCATTGCCACCATAATTTGATTGATTTAATTATGGTTTATAATGATTTAATTAGTCAATATTTTGATGTTTAATAAATGTTAATTATTATAGGATTATAACCCCTCAAGCTTGCTATGAAATTAGCAACCTTTTTCACTAATAAATTGATGGAGTGTGGACTACTTTTACTAAGTATCCAAAATATCAGTTGGCCACTTTGTTTGCTCATTTTAAAGAATATGGATTTATTCATGAATATATTGATAAGCACTGCGAAATGCATTTAAGTTGTATGTGAAGGGTAATTTCTCAAATTGGATGTCCAAATTGAGAAATGAGGTATTTGAAAATTTTGCAACTTTTAAGGAACGTTGTGCTTATCCTCCTAGTTGTGTTAAACTAGGAATTTGGGCAAAAATGGTTGATAAGTGGTGTACTAATAAATGGCTGGTTAGTGAAACTGTATATATGTATTTTATAGTCATTCAAGCTCACTTAGAATATGTACTATAACGCCAACTAATTTTCTATTCATGGTTTATATAGGAGCAAAGTCAAAAGAACAAAGATAATCGAGAGAAATCTAAATTTATTTCTACCATTATAGAAATGCCAGCTGTAAAATATAGAGCTAAAGTGGTATGAAAATTTAACTTGCTAGTACTAATATGCTAATATTCTATAATTTATGCATATTCAACTATATTTTTGAAATAAATGGAGGTGCTAAAAAAAAGAAAAGAGCCTAGCCCTATAGCATAATGGCAAAGGCTTCATATGAAAAAAAAATGGCACTTGGGCTACTGTAAAAACAAAAAGGCTTCACGTACTGATGCTTTTTTTTATTTTTGGTTTTATTTTCTTGTAATAATTTTGTTAAGTTATTAAGTTGTTTCTTCTTATTATGTTATTTGTAGAAGCAAATAGAAGAAATTAGAATAAGTCCAACAGTTGAAGATGCATATATAAATGAATGGGAGATATATCATAAAGTAGTTGAGAAGCCTAGTCATGGCCGACTGATAGGCAAGAGTGCGGGTTTGAAGCCCAAAGATATATATGGTTCATCTTCTTCCATAGTTGAAGTAAGCAATATGCAGAAAATAAATAAAAGAAAATGAAGAATGGGAGAAATGTTTCAATACATTACAAAATAAAATACAAGGCATTGGAAAATCATATACCCATCCTCATCCAAGATCTTTTGCAATCATATGGTATAAAACTATTGGAATCTGATACAATGCAGCCATTTGATGTTGTATGTGACTAATTTTTTTAATTTAACCTGTTTAGTATTGTATGTTTATGAGTCAAATATTATAATAAATGAGCCATACTTACATTTTAACAATAAATTGAGTTGCATGTGATTGAAATTTATTTTTCTTACAGGGAGGGTTGTCCAATATATAGAGGATATTTTGCTTTTTTCAAATTATATGATTTTTTCTATATTGCTTTAAAATTATAAGTTACTAATAATATTTTCAATTTTTTATAGGTTGATGCCAATGATCATGGTGAAACACGAGATCAATATGTTGATTATCTTGAAAATAGTTCTGACGGTGATGCCTAGTTATTTCTTTTTATCACAATTTTAATTTCTTTCAAATTAGTTACTGTGTTTTTATTCTTGCAAAATTTTCATGGATATTGTGGTATGTTTTAGGATGTTTAACTTTTTTATTTTAGAATGTCAAACTACAAGGATTTGTATGTCTTTGAAATGAGTTTAAATTTAGCTAGATATTTCAATTTAAAAGTATTATAAAAATTGTGATGAATAACAACTGCAATGAAATTATATTTATACCTAAAAATAATTTTATAAATTAAAAATATTAATATTTAAAATAATATACTTTTAGCAACAAATATCTATTTCATCACTAATAATAATTGTAATAACAAATGTTTATCACTAATATATAACCACATTCTTAATATTTATGTCAATTGCATCAATTTAAAGTGGTCGTAAAAAGTAAAAAAAATATAGTAATAGCTACAAAAAAATATTGGTCATAAATAATTATAAAATTCTTATTGCTAAAAAATTACAGTGAGGGCCAATAATCATCACAAATAAAATTTCATAGTTTACTCTCTTGTTCATTAGCTATCACTTTTGAATTTATATTAGCAATGACATAATTTTATCATAAACAAATATTAGCAACAACATCATCGCATTTATAGCGAGGACAAATAATCATCACAAATAAAATTTCATAGCTTATTCTCCCCATTTCTAAACTCATTATCCATCACTTTTAAAGTTATTAGCAATGAAATAATTTTATAGTAAAAAGTTATTAGCAAGAATGTCATTGCATTTGTAGCGAGGGCAAATAATTATCGTAATTAAAATTTTACAGCCTATTCTCCTTATTCCTAGTCTTATTAATGATCACTTTTAAAGTTAATATTAATGTTATAATTTTATCACAAAAATTTATTAGCAACAACATCGTTGCAGAAAAAAAAATCTTTTCCAAGGCAGGTATTTGCAATGACGCACAACAATTATAAAATCATCACTAATTCTAATAACGATGAAAAACACATCATTAGCAATGAAATATGAAAGTCGCTAATAAGCAATTTTTTGTAGTGAGATGAGAAAATTACTTGTCTGTACTGAGGAGCAGCGACAATAAGGACTCGCTCGCCGACATGCAAACCCAACTCGTAAGGATGTTTGGGTGCCTTCTTGCTAAGCACAGAGTGAACATACTCATCTTGCTTAGGGACACAGTTACCAAGATTCTTAGTTCTTACCATTATTTTTGGGTTTGTATGGAGAAGAAGGAAGGAAATGGGAGAGGTTCTCTATGAAAAAGACACAGTAAAATAAGTGATGAAGAGGAAAAGTAGAGAGGAAGTTTACATTTTGAAATATATGAACTTTTATGATGAACATAGAAAATGGTGGGTGAGGCATTGTATGGAGGCAATGCAACAACCATTCAACTACTCTACTAGACTATATCGTGTGTGCGCCATTCAGTGAAAATAAGGCCCAAAGACCACTCAGCCCAACATCAAAGAGTCATCCAAAGAGAATTGGCTCAGACAGGGGGCATGTGTCAATTAGTGTTTTAAAAAACCATTATTTACTAAGTCATAGCCCATGCAGGGGGCACCCATTCAACATTACACATTATTATGTATTATAAAGATATTTTCTGACACATCTTCAATATCTTCTCATGCACAAGGCAAGAGTATAGATGATATATTATAGCCAAAAAATAGCTTCTTTTTTTTTTTTGCAGAAAACCTCTTCATCACTAGCAAGAACACTATGGGCTCACCATCAACATGTTCATAATTGACAAAAGTAGTGCGCCAAAGGACCAACCTACCAGCATTAACCTGAAGTAATAAGTCGTAGGCCTACAATTGGCAAACACTACCATTGACTTTAAGATAACAAATCACTATGGACCGGCTCCATCAACATGCTCCCTCACCGAACAACAAAGCAATATGGACCAGTTCCATCGATATGATCATCATATTCGACATGATTGTTAGCATTTGATTTTAGCCAAATGATATGCACAACTCGTAACCAAATGATAAGACAAAGTTGCTCTTTTATTTTTGTTTATTTTTATAATTAAATTCATAAAGATGATGGAACAATTTTGATTGGTTGAAAGTGGACCTAATTGTGATGAACACGGCCTAAAACTCCTAAGGAGCGAATCAAAATACCAAAGAAATAGCCCAAGTGTAGAGATTTTTGGATGAAACATGAAAGACCATTTGCTTGAATGTCTTATATCTATGTGAATATCTCCTAGCCCAAGTAAAAGGTTTGTGCCAATTCTATGCAAGCCTTAATGCTAGCATGCAGGGAACATCTATGCAGATATCCCAAACATGATTTGTGATTTTATAGGACTCTACCTTTTTTAACTTGATTTTATCTTGTTTCTTTAAATTTTATCCTTATCTATTTAAGAAGCCTTATGTAGACCCTTGATTTTGGCCCTAAGCTAGCTCAGTCATAATTAAAGAAGGGCTAAGTACTTATCGACCCATTCTTAATAGCTTAAACCTATTTTAAGCTTTTATTTTGATTGGTCCAATTATTATATGGCCTAAATGAGTCTGGTTTAGTTTTTAATACTTTGAAACAGTCCGTAAGCAAATTTTAAAACTTAAAAATAATCTGAAACCCATTTTGTTTTGATATTGGATCATGCATGTCGAAGTGGGTCTGCCCAATTTGATATGGATCGTCCATATTGAACTAGGCTTTCCCTAGTTCGATATGGACATCCTTATCAAACTAGGGTTTGCCCTGGTTCGATATGGACAACCAGGGCAAGCCTAGTTTGATATGGACATCCATATCGAACTAAGGCATGCCCTGTTTGATATGGACCTTGTCCATGTCAAATTCAATTGGTTTTAGTTTTATATAGTCAAGTTTTAGCTCGAATTCAGTCTGTTTTAGTTCGGCAAGGTCACGATTAATAACAAATTTAAATTATTTTAATTTAGTATGCCTCAAATAAAACCATGATTAAATATGAAACTGATACTCATTTAACAGAATTTAACCTAGTATTTTCTTATAAATACATGGGCTAAAATAAGAAGTCGAAGGTGACAACTATCAAGCAACCAGCCATAACCAAAACAACAAGCATTAAACCCTAGCAGTATCAAAGATTAAGTGAGCAGATACATCAAACTATCCAAACCAAGAAGGCATAGGACATCTATCTTCATCATTGTTCAACCAAGATTTTATTACTGGTACAAACATAAGGCTTGATCAACATGAAATATTAGTGGAACCAACAACAGAGGTTTGCAATCCTTTATCCAATTTTTTTAAGCTTACAGTAATTCATCTATCTTTGTTTCATTGTTTTAATTTGTTCCTAAACTTTTTATAAAAATATTCCACTAGGCATAACTCAATAATCCACTTAGTTAAACATGATTTATATTGGTTTTAATTAATTTTTGTGACAACGTATTTATTGTCCATTAAACCATTTAATTGAATTTCAAAATAATTTGTTTAAACCAAAGTTCAGATGTCACATTAATTAAAAAATCCTTAAAACCCTAATGGCCCAGTAACCTCTCTTAAAACTTCAAAACTCTAAATCATTTTTTAAATCTTAAAGTCCCGAAATCAGTTTTTAAATCCCCTAAAATTCCAAAACCAGTTTTAAATCTTGAAACCCTCAAACCAGTTTTTGAAACTTTGAAACCTTAATCTTATTTTTTCTAAAAACCCTAATCATATTTTTCTAAAACCCTAGTTGCAAATACCAAAATCCTAGTTTTTCAAACATCAACTTCAAAACCCTAATTTCCAATTTAAAACCTTAAAACCCTAATTTCTAAATCGTAACCCTAGTTTTCCATCCCAAAATCCTAATTTTACATTTAGAATATTACAAGCCCTAATTTAAGGTTTAAACCCTAATTTTGTAAATTTAATAATCTATTTAAGCTTGAACCCTAATTTTGATTATTTAGTTTATTATATGTTTATGATCAATGATTTGTGTAGACCCTTAATTTTTGGCCCAGTTCGGTCCAATATATTTTAATTAGTCCAAAATAATTTTTGTGGTATCTTGATTAATTTTAATATTTTTTTAGTAAAAAATGGTGAAGTGAATAAAATTAAAAATTAAAAATTAAAAAATAAAAATAAAAATAAAAATCAGCGACGAAAAGGTCGGACAAAATGACCTGCAGCCCTGCCCCGCAATTTTTTTTTTCCAGCGTTCGCAGCAGCCCGCAGCAATTTTTTTCACTAGCAAAATTTTTCCACAGTAGTTTTTTTTCGCCAGCGAAATTTTTCTGACTCAATTTTTTTCGAAACTAAAATCTATTTGGTTTCAGTTTTCTTTTCTTAATTAATGTTAGATTCTATAAACAATTAAGATTAATCATTGAAATTTAATATAAATAAGAAAAAAATAACACAGAAGAATGGAGGAGAAACTTTTGGAGAAAAAACTTTGAGCGATCGGACTGGATTTTGAACTTTGCATTTAGACTTGAACTTTGGAACTCCAGATTTGAGAGGAAGCAAGCAATTCAGAATTCATCAAAGGCAGCAAGCTTGTCTTTGTATTTGTTCATCCAGAAAGCAAATTTTTGGTGGAACCAACAAACGAAGGTTTGAATCTCTAATTTCTTTTTATTTTCTTACAGTAGCTTTGTTTCTTTGATTTATAAGATTATACATACAAAACTTTGGTCTTTGAATATATAATAACTTGATCTTTGTTTCCAAAAATCTTAAATCGTTCCTTTTGTTTCTTTTAAAAGCTCAAAAACCCTAAAAATACTTTTTGTTTCCAAGAACCTTAAGAACCATAAAAATACTTTTCCATTTCTTCTAAACCCTAAGAACTCTAAATTTATTTCTTCTATATCCAAAAGACCTTAATTTGTTACTTTCCTGTTTCCAAAAAACCTTAAACAGTTTTGTTTATTCTCAAAAACTTTATAAAACTCTAAACTGTTTTCACAAATCTTAAAACCAAATATATTTTCCAAGACACCAAAAACCCTAAATCATTTTATTAATTCCCGAAACCCTAAACTCTATTCCAAAAGTCAGTAGCCTTATTTTTTAAGCATCAAAAGCTTTAACCCTAATTAATCCTTCTTTCCAAAATTACACAGTAGCATTATTCATTTAAAAAATAACATTAGTTTCTTCTAATTTCAAAATCCTATTTTCTAAATTCTAAACCCTAAAATCTTAATTTTCAACACCAAAACCTAGGAGCCAATTTCCAAAATTTTCTAGGGCGCTGCCCCCTTGACCCCCGCCAGCTAACCGGCTAGCGGGACCGCCGTATGGGCTCGTCAAAGGAGTCAATATTCATTATTATATATTTATTGCTTTATTTAATTTTAGATTTGATTATGTAGTTTATTATATGCTTTGATTTATTTATTTAATGCTTGATTTATTTAATTTATCGTGGATTGATGTTTATTTTCTATTTTGATTGATGTTTAATATCTTTGATGAATGATTTATTTATGATGAATGGATATTTATTTCTATCGATTTATTTTGATTTCCAAATGTTGTAAGAGGTATATTTCCACTTTGTGGGTACCTCATTAATCAAGTTCTATGTAATTTAAATTACTTTAATATTTTAGACTAATGTAAAGGACATGTTTCTACCTTTTGGTGGGTGTCCTATTTAGCTAAGACATGGATGATGTAAGGACATGTTTCCATCCTCGGATGGGTGTCCATTTATTTATTTTGCTTGGACATTGCTTTGATTTTAATATAATGGTGCTTTATTTCAATTGTTGTGTGTAATATGGATAATATTATTATATTTAAGAATTTTATAATATTAAGACCTATAAAGAGGCCGGTTCTAATGAATCGGGCGTTGTGGGGGTGCTGGGCCATTTCTCACCTTCCCCACACGTACCCAACTTTTCGAACCCATTAGGGGGTTGGGGATTCCTTAGGAATCGAGTCATCCACCCCTTTCTTTTTCCCGGCCCGTCTGGGTGGCGACTCCATTTTCTCCAGACTTATGTCCGTGTTCTCTAAGGCCCCAAGCCTAAACAGTGCCGAAGTCGCAAAAACCATTCCACTGGGAGTGGGGACAAAAATCCCTGCTCACAATTTGTTTGATAGATGATTCGTGATGAATGGTTTACTCTTATTTATGATGAATGGTTGAATGTTATTTTATTGGTTTATTTTGGTTTCAAGAATTGTAAGAAGTATGTTTTCACTTTGTGGGTACCTCATTATTTGACTTTAATGTAATTTAAATTATTTTAAAGTTTGGATTAATGAATAGGGCACGTTTCCACCTTTTGGTAGGTTTTCTTTGTATTTTGTTTTATTTTAGACATTGGGCATGGTTGTAAGGGCATGTTTTCATCTTGTATGGGTGCTCATTTATTATTTTATTTTAAACATTATTTTGATTTTAAGATGATGATGTTTTATTTTAATATTCACATGTAGTATGGATAGTATCGTAATAACTAAGAATTTTATAATATTTAGACCTGAAAAGGAGACCGGTTCCAATGAACCAAGCGCTGTGAGGGTGTTGGATCATTCTTACCTTCCCCACGCGTACCCAACTTTCTGAACCTATTAAGGGTTAGGCATTCCTTAAAAATTGAGTCATCCAGCCCTTTCTTTTTCTGGTCCATCCGGGTGGTGACTCCATTTTCTCCAAGTTTAGGCCCGTATTCTCTAAGGCCCGGAGCCTAATAGTGCCGAAGTTACAAGAACCATTTTACATGGGAATAGGGATGAAAATCCCCACTTACACCTTCCAATGGAACCCTAGAAACCCTAGGTCTATAAATACATCTTTTTTTAGGGGATCTTTGGATTTTAATTCTTCTAGAACACCGAATAGGCAATAAAACCTTTCTTCTCCTATTAATCTCAAAAGTTAATCCAGTAGATTTAGGCCATTAAAATTCACTCAAATTTTATCTTTATTAGCTACAAAGGAGGAAGGACTTATTGTTGGTAGTTTAAAGTAGTCTTTTAGAGAAACTCATTCACAAAGTAACTTGGATTCTTAAAGGCTTGAGGAAATCCATTTGGTTTAGCTCTTAAAGCTTCATAAACCTATTGTTTTCATCATCCTTAGGTTAGTTATTCAACCTTTCATAGTTGTTTCATCTATTTTGTGAATTTGAGCATGAAAATTGACTAAAATAAAGAGATTAGGAGGAAAACCTGAGGGTTTAAACTCATAATTTTGTTTTGTCAAGTTTAAATTAGGTTTTTCAGGAAATTTAATTGATTAGCTATTGTCATAAGTTTATTTTTAACATGTTATTTGCATGGAAAGATGAAATTACTTAGAATTGGCATGATATGTTGAGATACCAATAAATATGCCTTCCCATTAATATTTTTTTTGTGATTCTTGATTATTCATCTTTAAAATATGATTAGAACATTGTATAGAGACTTATTTTAGCATTAGCCGCCTTTGAATAACTTCATAATTATAACTTTTGATGATAGTTAGTTTTGATATGATGCTATAATGCCATGATAATCATTGCCATGAACATGTATACCTAATTACTTGTTTTATATATATTTGTTATTAAATATAACTATCATTAGATTTGCATTATAAAGAGGCTTCTAGGAAAATGGAAGATGAATGGTCTATATAGATCTACATGGTCTAGTGACTAGTAGTGTGCCATCATAGAACCTAGTATAGAAAATTGAGCTGACCCTCTTCACCTAGATTTATCTGTTAAGTTAGCCACCTATTGAGATATGTATCTTTGGTTTGCACTGAGTGGTGAATCCCGTTTAGCCCACTCACAATGATGCACTATAGGCCCACCATTGACATGCAATAGCGTAACTAGGGAATGGTGACACACTGATGGCAATGTACTTGCCCATCGACATGTGAGGCCGCTCACTACATGCTCTCCACTTACTTGATGCTCATGTTCAAGAGAGCTCGAGCAAGGGGCAACTGTAGACACCTCCATTTTCCCCCAGCCTAAGGCAGAAAAACCCACAAGGAAAGTGAGCCCTCTACTATTAGGCCTAAGGGACCAAGCCTAGAAGAAAACATGGGAACTCTTAACTAGTGTCCAACCATGCCTTAAATGGTAGCCACGCCATTTGAGCATGCACATTGAATTCATTGCATGGGAATGGCATGCATGTCAATCACTTAAAAGAAAATGAGGTAGTGTGTTAATAATCACAAGGCGATGCTTAGGCTATCAAGCTTATTAATAGAATGACATAATTGTCTACTAGAAGTAGTCAGAATGTATTTAAGTGGTAATATTCCATGTTTTAGCTCTTCGCTAGAAAAAGTGACGATTCCTATCTCAAGACAAGAAAAAGAGAACAATAAAAAAAAAAAGAAAGGGGAACCTCTAAAAAAACCAGCAATAATAGCATTTCAAATAAAAAAAAGAAAAGAAAAGGAACACATAGTTACTAAAGAAAAGCTCTCAAAGGTCCTCTTTGATGGGATTCTTCACTCTACCATCAAAGAGAACCCCTGAAACACATGTAACAAACTTTCTCACACAATAGTTTACCCTCTTGGTTGTTGACTCCTCTATCAGGTAGAGGCTTCACCCAGGAATCAGGCAGATTCAACAAGGACCTCCCTGCTCTCCTTAGACACTCAGAAGATCAAAGGAAACAATAATGAAGGATTCATTTTTCTATCCTACTCTTTGGTATGTTTTATTTGTTTTTATGTTTCTTCATATTCCATTTAAGTTTTGAAATGTCCAAAAGATAAAACATCAGAAATGAGCAAATAAACTGGTAGCATAGGAACTAGTAGATGTGCTAGAATACCAAAATGATCACGAACGGGTAATATGGTTAGAGTGCTATATGCCATATGCAACCTGAATGAGATTTTGAGAACTATTTAACAAAAGAATGTTAAAATCAATGGAGGAAAATATAGGACAATGAGTGTTTGAAGGATCCTCCATCTTCATTCATAGGTATGACATTGGGAATGGCATTTATGTTCATCACTTAGGCAACCCCATCCATGAGTAAGGAAGTAAGTGTTAGCCAAACTACTCTATTTTTTATCTTAGAAAATTAAATTGAATAACATAGGAACTTAATTTTTAGAGAAATCTTGAAAAGCCGAGTTGGACCATTCAATAGCTCAACCAAACTAAAGGCTTGTTGAAGATGAAATTTGTCACAGATTAGATCATGGTCAAAAGTACTCTCAGATTGTCACCATACCTCGAATACCGACTAAACCATTTGCACTTCTAACCTGAATATTGATATGGACATTAGACAAAAATTACAGTAAGGTTCACGGTCAAAAGAACTCTTAGTTTGTCACCGAAACACAAGAATCTTGACTAGCCTATATTTATTCTAACTAGACCTTTGCAAGGAACAAAAATGCAAAAACTTCTAGAGAGGTTCATGGTGAAAGGTACTCTCAGAATTTGAGCATACCACATATATTTCGACCGGACCATGATAAATGCCGATTGGAATTTTTGAAATTATGTCCGTTATATTTCCACTCAATTAGTGGAAGCCAAATGTACCAACCATTGGAGGAGCGTCTGTCAGATATTCAAACATACTTATTGGACTAGTATCTCTCTGATCGTACCATTGATGGTATGACCGAAATATAATTGTTATGACAATAAAATTTCTCTAGCTAATAATTTAAGTGGGGAACAATAATCAAACATGTTGGACCCAACTTTAAACGACTATATAAAGACTTGAAAGCTATAAATACCTCAAGAAACTTCATTTTTGGAGGATATATTAATTGTAATAGCCAAGTTTTACTTCTTTTATTTTCTTGCATCAAAATTCATACTTGTAATCAATTGAGTGTTGGGTGTGAGTATTAAACACTATTGAATGTTTGAGTGTGAGCTTGGAAATACTTAGGTTTTAGAGTGAGCATGGGAAAACTCTTATTGGGGTTGTGAGGAAGATACTCAAACCTTGTATAAGTTCGGTGTGAGCTTGTGAAAATACCAAGTTAGGGTTGAGCTTGAAAAAACTCAAGATTAGGAGAACCTTAACAAGTTGTTAAGGAACTGGATGTAGGATTGAGGTAAATATGAACCACTATAAATTCTCTTGTGTTCATTATTCTCTACTCCTTCTCTTGCTTTAATTTTTCTTTCAATTTTCAATTTGCCATCAATTCTTCAAATCAAAAAATTCAACCCCCCTTGGTGCCTATGTTGGGATAATAATTGTTATCAAAGCCTCAAAATTTCTAAAAGCTTGATTGTGAAATTTGATCTACCATGGCAACTAACTCTAATACTTCAACCTCTTCTTCACATGGAAATCTCAATCCCCACCTTAAACCTTACTTTGATGGAATGGATTACTCTTATTAGAAATATAAGATGTACTTGTTCCTTGTTAGTGAGGGAGTTGATCTTTGAAAATATATAGGAAAAGAGTGAAAACCTCCTACCTATGAATTTGAAGGTGTTCAAGTGCTTCTTCCTAGAGAAAAATGGATTGATGCTCAAGAAAGGGCTTTCTACAAGAACAATAGGGCAACCTTCATCTTGATGAACTCCTTATCAAGAGAATAAGGTGGAAGAGTCCAAAATCTTATATGTGCACATAGCACTTGAAAAACTCTTGAGAATTATCAACAGGGTACCACCCAAGTGAGGTTCACTAAGTCCCAAATGCTTGTACATGACTATGAACCCTTTAAGATGAAGCCCAATGAAAATGTTACCAAAATGAGAAATTCGTTACTTGCTATTGTCAACGACTTGAGGAAATATGGAAAATTCTATGATCAAGGAGATGTCAATATCAAAATATTGAGGGTACTTAGAGCCAATAAGAACTTTGAATCAAAAGTCTCCTCAATTGAAGAAGCTCATGATCTTAGCACATTGAGAACCGATGAGATAGTTGAAAAACTCCTCACCTTCGAATTACACACTGAGAAAGATGATGACAAAGGTGAGAAGGACAAGAGGAAAGCAATTGTCTCAAAGTCACTAAGGATGATGAGATCTCGAGTGAAAAAGATAGCGATGATGATGAAGAGATAGCCATGCTTTCTAAAAAAGTAAGAGAATGGAAAAGAAAGAGGAGATGGTGCAGACCCTTAATTTTTGTACCGATCCAAATATGGTTTTCATTTGAAGGTTGTATCAAGTTTAAGTCCAATAAATAAGGCCCAAACTAAATCAAGTCTAATTATTTAATATTTGAATTGGGTCAGTTCAGTTTTAATGGGGCTAATGTAATTAAAATACGATTTGGTCCAAACTAGTTTGGTTTTGGAATAGGCAATAGGCCAATTGACTGTAGCCCATGCCAAATCCGACATGAGTATATAGCTCATGTCAAATTGGCCCATGCCAATTTGATATGAGTAATTTCTCATGCAAAATTGTCATGAGCCAACTCCACATGGGCTTGTATAGCTCGGTTGTGCACAGGTTCATCACTCAGCCTCTCTAAAATCAAGTAGGATTGGCCTTTTTGAAGTCAAGGAGGATGATTGAAGATGCCCTAATGTTGCCTATAAAAGGCAATTAATTATCAAAAGAGAGACAACGATAATTATCAAACTAAGGGATTGAATAAAAAACCCTAGCAGTATTGAGTGATTAGCAGCTTGAGAGCAACGAACAACCAAAGCAAGAAAATACTCAGAACCCTAAAAATAGCATACAAAGGCAGTGACATATTTTCTTCGCTTTGCTTGGCTAGAACTTCAGTTTGTTGCAAATAAAAGTTTGGATCAATGTATTATTTAGGTGGAGCCAACAAACGATAATACCTTCTAAATTTAATTCATTTAAATTCAATGTAAGATGCTCTAGTGATGGTTTTAAATATTGAATACATTTATTCTTTATTTAAATTGGTTCTAGTAGGTAATATTCATTATTTTTTTTCATATTAGTTTTTATTTGAAGCATGATTAGTGGTTGTTGGCGTTATGATTCATAGTAGGTTATATATTTAAATTTTTTCTATCCTGTAACCATTCACAAGAACATGTATTATGCAAATCTTTACTATAAATCAATAGTCAAGTGGCCTTAAAGTTTTCTTACAGTGACCAAGTTTTATCAAAACTCTAAACCTGTTTTTTGAAATCCCAAAAACCCTAAATCTTTTTTCCAAAACTAAAACCCTAATTCTATTTTCTAAAACCCAAATTCTATTTTCCAAAATGCCAAAACCCTAATTCTATTTTCTAAAACCAAAACGCTAAATCTATTTTTCTTAAATATCAAAATCCCAACTCTTTTTTTCTTAAAACCAAAACCCTAGCCTTTATCCTAAAAACCTAAATTTATTTTCTAAACCATAGTCTATAAAACCAATTTCCAAAAGCCTTAGCACTTAAGCCCTAATTTCTTAAATTTTAGTATCAAGAACTTTAATGTTAAGACCCTAATTCATAAAAGACCCTAATTTTTATATGCCAAAATCCTAAAACCCTAGTTCTCAAACCAAAGCCCTAATTTCCAAATTAAAACCCTAAAAACATATTGTTAACCTTGCAAATCCTAAATTTAGTATGTAAATGCCAATTTTGTATATTTAATGCTTTAAACTCCTAGTTTGGGTTATTTAATTTGTTACATGCTTTTATGATGGATGGTTTGTTTTATTTTGTTTATACTGGATGATTTAATTTTAATTATCATACTTGAATGGTTTAATTGGTTATTGGTTTATTTGGATTTTAAGAAATTGTAAAAGGCATGTTTCCATTTAGTATGGGTGCCTTATTTATTCAGTTTATGTAATTTAATTTATTTCAAAGACTTTGGGACAATTGTAAGGGATACTTTCTACCTTTTGGTAGGTGTCCTATTTTATTTAATTTATTTTCTTTGTGGACATTTGGACATTTGTAAGGGCATGTTTCTATCTTTAGATGGGTGTCCATTTTATTTGTTTGTTTGATTTATATAAATATTTATTTCACTAATCGCATGTAGTATGGATGATATTATAATGCTTAAGAATTTAATAATATTTAGACTTGAAAAGGAGGTCGGTTCCAATGAACCGAGCATTGTGGATGTGCTGGGCCACTTCTCACCTTCCCCATGCGTACCTAACTTTTCAAACCCAATAAAAGATTGAAGATTCCTTAGGAATCGAGTCATATACCCCTTTCTTTTTTTCAGCCAGTCCAAGTGGCAACTCTATTTTCTCCAAATTTAGGCTCGTGTTCTCTAAGGCTATGAGCCTAATAGTGCCGAAGTCGTAAGAACCATTTCACATGGGAGTGGGAGCGAAAATCCCCACTCACAGATGGCAAGCTAAGAAAGGTAATTTATCAAAATCCTCTTTTAAAGATAAGGAGAAAAAAATGAAGTAAAATGTTATGAATGAGACTCCTCAAGTGAAGAAGAAGAGGACGAGGAGCAAGGAATTGTAAATTTATGTCTCATGACTTTTAGGGATGATGATCACACTAATGAGGTAAGTACTCATTCTCTAAATCTTAATGCACATAGTGATGATGTTGATGATGCTTTTGATGATAATAATTTAGTTAAGCGTATGAACTTAAGAGTCCAAAAATACTTATCCAAAATGAAATTTTATAAAGAAAAATATTCTGAGCTAGAAAAAGACTTTATCTCTTTAAAAAAAAACTCTACATTTGAATTAAGGACATCAAATGAACAATTATCAAAATATATTGATGAAATGTCTAAAAATTCATCTAGCCTAGAGAAAATTTCTAAAGAAAATAACATTTTAAAAGAAGAAATAAATGAATTAAAAAACTCTATTTCTAAGTTTCATGAGGGTAAAGAGGCCTTAGATACATTGATTAGTATTCAAAGGTCACCTTCATCCAAGTATGGCTTAGGATTCAATTTCTCTACTACTACCTCATCCAATGCACCAATATTTGTTAAAGCTTTTACAACTCAAACCTCTAGTGGTGATGTTGTAAAGAATACACGTGCACACACTAAGCCTGAAAATCCTAAATAGGCATCACTAGACCCACTAAGCTCTAGACCTCAGACTTCAAGAGTAAATTATGCATATATGTATAAAAGGTATGAGCACAATCATAAGTATGCATATAAGAAATCCTATACCACAACACTAGTGATTGTTAATTTAATTATTCAAGATTTAATAGAAAAGGAATGCAAAAACATAAAACCTTGTATCAATCCCAATATTGTATGAAATTTGGTCACAAAAGTACATATTGCTACATTAGGAAAGTTCATCTCAAATTGGAGGATCCTTCTACTACTAACCTCTAAAGATTCAAGAATATTTGGGTACCTAAAAGAAAGTAAATTCTATTGTCTTATAGGTATGCCTAAAATCTACTATCAATGAAAGTATTTAGCTTATAGATAGTGGATGCTCAAGGTACATGACCAGTAATGATAAAATTTTCACAACTCTTACTTACAAGCAAGGAGGTAATGTAACTTTTGGAAATAATGCTAAAGGAAAAATTATAGGCATTGATTCTATAAGTATACTTGGTAAGAATATGATTGATGATGTATGGTTGGTTGATGGTTTAAAACATAACTTGCTAAGTGTTAGTCAATTATGTGACAAGGGATATAATATCAATTTTAATTCTAAAGAATGAAAAATTACTTCTTTTAGTGGTGTTCTTGCATTCAATGGAAGCAGGATTGGTAATACATATAAAATTGACCTACATTCTAATAATGCTTTTAAATGTTTAGTCACTATTAGCAATGATGCTTGGCTTTAGCATAGAAGGTTGGGACATGCAAATATGGACCAACTCCAATGCTTATGCAAATAAGAACTTGTGGATGGTCTTCCTAAAATAAGATTTCACAAAGATAAGGTGTGTGAACCATATCAACTTGGGAAATAACGTAAGAGCTCTTTCAAATCCAAGAATGGAAAGTAGTAAGTACTTCTAGACCTTTAAAATTGATTCATTTATATTTGTTTGTCCTAATAGAGTTGCTAGTATAGGAGGTAAATTGTATGCATTTATGCTTATTGATGATTGTTCAAGGTTTATATGGGATAATTTCTTAGCTCAAAAGAATGAAGCCTTTAATCATTTCAAAATTTTTGTAAAAAGAGTACAAAATGAGAAAGGTTATGTAATCACATCTATTAGAAGTGATCACATGGCAAAGAACTTGAAAATGAAAACTTTGAAAACTTTTGCAATGAACTTGGAATTAAACACAATTTTTTCAGCTCCTAGAATACCACAACAAAATGGTGCAGTTGAAAGAAAAAATAGAACTTTGGTTGAGATGGCTAGAATAATACTCAGCAAGTATCATTTACCTTCTTACTTTTGGGTGGAAGCTGTCAATGCCGCTTGTTATATTGGAAATCATGTATTCAAAAGACCTTCTTACTTCTTATGAACTATGGAATGGAAGAAAACCCAAAATTTCATACCTTAGAGTATTTGAATCAAAAGCTTCATATTAAACACCAAGGACAACCTTAGAAAATTCTCATACAAATTGGATGAAGGCATATTCCTAGGGTATTCTTCTTCTAGTAAAGCATATAGAGTGTTTAATAAGAGAACCCTAGTTGTTGAAGAATCAATGCATGTTATCTTTGATGAATCATTTAAGCTTGATCCTGGGAAAGGTATTGTTCTTGATGATGTTATAGGTACACTAGAAGACCTTGAGATGAACAATGATCAAAAGGAGAACTTTGATGAGCTAGAACATATTGAGGAACATGAAGAGACTCAAGAACTACCCAAAGAGGGGCATTATCAAAAGGATCATCCCAAAGAACTCATCATTGTTGACACTTCAAAGGGAGTATCTACTAGATCCAAACTTAAATATTTAGATTATAATGTTGCTTTTGTTTCTCAAATTGAGCCAAGGACCATTGAGAAGGCTCTTAGCGATGAATGTTAGGTGATTTCCATGCAAGACGAACTCAACCAATTTAAGAGAAACAAAGTATGGAAACTTGTTCATAGACCCAAGGACCACCTTATTATTGGTTGCAAATGGGTATATAGAAACAAACTTTATGAATATGGCCTCATTACTAGAAACAAAGCTATATTTGTAGCCAAAGGCTATAACCAAGAGGAATGCATTGATTATGATGAGACATTTGCCCCCGTAGCAAGATTAAAAGCAATTAGATATTTTACTTGCATGTGCATGCCATATGAATTTTAAACTTTTTTCAAATAGATGTCAAAAGTGCTTTCTTTGAATGGTTTTATTAATGAGGAATTCTATGTTGAACAACCTCCTGGTTTTGAAGATTATCAATTTCCAAATCATGTCTTGAAATTAACCAAGGCACTATATGGATTAAAACAAGCTCCAAAAGCTTGGTATGATAGACTTAGCACATATTTGTTAGAAAATGGTTTTATAAAAGGAAAAGTTGACAGTACATTATTTGTCAAAAGAAAATTGCGTAACATTTTGGTTGTACAAATTTATGTTAATGACATTATATTTGGTACTACTAACGAATCCTTGTGTAAAGAATTTACTTCTTGTATAACTAGGGAATTTGAAATGAGCAATACGTGAGAACTTAAATTCTTCCTTGGTTTGAAAGTTAAGTAATGTAAGGATGCGGTCTTCATCAACCAATCCAAATATACAAAGGAACTTCTAGAAGTTTGGCATGGATGGCTGCAAAGCTAGAAAAACTTAAATCAGTACATCCTTGAAGTTAGATAAAGATCAAAGTGGTAAGAAAGTTGATGAGAAGAAATATCAAGGTATTATCGGATCACTACTTTACTTAACCGCTTCTAGACCCGACATAATATTTAGTGTTCATTTGTGTGCTAGATTTCAATCATGCTCTAAAGAATCACATTAAAAGAATTTTAAAATATTTGAATGGAACATTGCATTTAGGTCTTTGGTATCCTAGGTATATATCATTTGACATATTAGACTTTTCAAATGTGGCTATGCCGGTAGCATATTAGATAGAAAAAGCATGATCGGTGTATGTCATTTTCTTGGTGATTACCTAGTTTTTGGGTTTAGCAAGAAACAAGTTTCGGTTGCTCTATCTACCACGAAAGTCGAATATGTTGCTGCATATTTTTGTTGAACTCAAGTGTTGTGGATGAAACAACAATTATTGGATTATGGTAAGTCCTTTGATCATATTCCTATTAAATGTAATAATACAAGTGCAGTTAATCTATCTAAAAATCCAATTCAATACTCTAGGTCAAAACATATAGACATTAGGCATCATTTTTTAAGAGACAATATTTAAAACCAAAATGTAGTTTTAGAATTCATTGACACACAAAATCAACTTGCAGACATCTTCACTAAACAATTGAATGAGCAATGGTTAAACTTCATCAAACAATACATAGGTATGTTAGATGGTTCCACCTTAGATTAACCCCTCAACTAATTGATAAATTTATTCACTTATAACTATTTTTTTATCGTACTTTAATGCTCCAAGTTGAATTACTTAAATTTTCTAAAATTTCACAACTTTGGAATGTCTTGATCGGACCACAAATTAGTTCGACCATACTTTTGCAAAAATCCTTTACTCTTAATCCTTTGTGAAAATATGGTCATACTTTTATTAGTCTGACCGACATAATTCAATTTTTTTTTATCATTGTGCTTAACTCTTATATACCATTGGGAACCAAAATAGTATGACTGGATTTTAAACGTTTTTAAATTTCATCACTGGACTCTTATGAGTTTGACCAGACTATTACTCTGGATTTAAAATTTTCTAACCGTTGAAACTCATTCAAAACTTGTACTTCACCTCTCTAACAGCTATAAATGACTAGTTTTCAACCAAAACACTATAAATACCCCCCCCCCTTTATCAGTATTTACAACTTTTTATCAATTTCTAAACATTTTAAATACTCAAAACATTTAAACACTCTCTATCTTCCTCATCTCTTCCCTATCTTTTTCAATTATCCTTTCCATGGCACCAAAAGAACACAAAAGGAAAGCCTCCAAAAGCGAGAAAGGGAAAGGGTTTGCTGCTTCTTCTCAACCAGAAGAAGTACCAAAGAGAAGTCACAAGATAAGATTAAAAGATGAAGAAGAGAGACAAAGGTATGCCATTATTAAAGATAAAATTGTAGAACCAAACTGTCTCTTCTCTACCTTGATGCTTGAATCTTTAGGGATTGAAAATGATGTTATAGGTTGTCTCCAAACCTTAGGATGGGAAAAGTTTGTGTTTTTTGAGCTTGATGATCTTGGATGGGAATCCTTGACAAAGAAATTTCTCACAACCTTGGTTGTTAGCAAAAAGGGCATAAATCTTTTAAGTTACAATGGCATATCCTTTAGATTGTTTAACCAAGAGTATGATCTTTCTTTTGAAGAATTCTCATCTATATGGGGTTTTCAATTGGAATGTTGTTTTATTAGTTTGTCATAGAATTTTGTCTTATTTATTATGATGATTATTGTTTTCTTTAGGTATTTTGGTAGCTTTAATCTGTTTATTTAGTGTTTTCATCAATTTTGGTAGTTTTAATTTATTTCAGTGTTTATGTCATTTTTGTTCTAGTTTTTAGTTTGGTGTTTATTTGTTGTTGGTTAATGTTTATTTGATTCTTGTTTAAATTTTGTTTTAAGTGTTTGGTTTAGGTTAATATGCAAGGAAACATGTTAAAGGCAAAACCAAGGACAAGAGAGGAAGGAAAAACCAAGGAACCAAGAGAGAAGGAAAATTTGGACAGTAACTGACACATTCAAAGGACACGGCCAAGCCACTGGCCGTGTCACATGACACGGCCAGGAGACTTGGCCGTGTCTCATACCAAGCTAAGGAAGAAGACCAAAAGATCAGAAGGTGGCACACTCAAGGGACACGGCCAAGTCTCTGGCCGTGTCCCTCCAAACTTGTCAAACACGGCCAAGCTCACCCAAGCTTGGCTGTGTCACTCACCATTCCAAAGAAGAAGAGATGAAAATCACACAGAAGCGGACACATTCAGGTGACACGGCTAAGCCACTGGTCGTGTCACATGACACGGCCAGGAGCTTGGCCGTGTCACTTCATGGACTAAAGGAGCGGATTTTTAAGCGAGGTTTCGTATAAATTATACGATTAGGGTTTTGAAGAAGGGAGTTTTTTTTATCAGCCGTCAGAGAATAGCTTTAGGTTTTCCAATTGTTTTCTTTGAGATTTTTTATTACACTTCATACAAACAGTCTAGATTAAATTTGTTTTATGCCATTGCAACATTCTTCTAGCAAGGTTCTGATCAAGAGATTCTTCAGAAGCTAAAGGGAGTTTGTAATTTGGTTTTGTTCTCAATTTTATCTCTTAAATTTCATTGGAATTGTATTCATGAATTCTATTATGTCTAAACTGATTTCTTTGAATTTTAATGAGATGAATATGTTTGATAGCATTATGAACTAATTTGATCTAGTCTAGGGTTTGTATGGAACTACTATGATTGTATGAATTGGTTATTGCTCTTAACTGAATTATTTCTTTAGCCTTAATTGAATGGATTATTGTTAATATATAATTGATTGGCCACCAATTATGTGTTTTAGGTATTAGATGAAGGATTGAGAGATGAAGTCTAATGCTGGAACAATTCAATTAGGGACTTAGGTGAATTAGAAATATAACCTAAGAAAAGGATTATTGCAATTGTAACAAGATTATTTGAAAGAGGTTTGAATGCGAGAGCTTATTTCCTTGATTCGATTAATTAAGTTGCTTGAGATCTAATCTTTGAAGTTAAATTGATTGAAAGGAATAACCGTTCATACATATAAGTTAGTAGAGAAGTGCAAACCCTAGACCTTTCTATTAAGTGAATCAATATATCAGCTCAGTTTACTTTTATTGTTTTAAACTCCAATCGATCTGTTTTCATTAGTTCATAGCAATTTAAATTTATTATAATCTGTTATTTGCAACCTGATAATCAATTAGCTTTCCTTGTGAGATGACCTTAGGGCGATCACCTTTGCTACAGCTACCTCATATACTTGCGAGTGACACTTTGTAGTAGTATTTAATTTGAGTGCAACAAGTTTTTGGCGCCGCTGTCGGGGAAGCTAATTGGCGTAATTGTTTATTAGGCATAAATATTTTAGATTATTTTTCATTATTTACTTTTGATTTTATTTGTCTTTTACTTTTAATAATTCCTTTTTCTAGAAATTTTATTTATGCAAGGCAGGAGATCACTCGGAGGAGAGCTATATCCAGTTATTCCAGAAATTCAGAGAGTGAAAAGGAGCAGAGAAGAGTTTGAACTGTACACCAGATTTGATACAGAGGAGGACACTTCTGATTTTGAGTCGGATACTGCACAATCTACCAATATGGGAGAAGAAAGGCAAAGAACTATGAGAGATTTTGCTAGACCTGTCATTGGAACTTCCACATCTTGCATAAGATTGACTGATGCAGCAAGAAATTATGAGTTGAAGAACATCCATTATAACATGCTGCCATCATTCTATGGAGTTCCAAATGAAGATCCTATGAACTTTATTCGGGATTTCTATTCCACCCTCAACACTTTCCCATTGGGAGGACTAACAGAGGACCAGTTGAGGATGCGATGCTTTCCGTATACATTGAAGGATAGGGCAAAGAGCTGGCTTATGATGCTGCCTGAAAATTCTTTGACAACTTGGGAGCAAGTTTATAACAAGTTTATGGGTAAGTTTTACTCACATCAGAAGACAGCTAAATTGAGAGGGAAAATAGCTGCATTCTCTCAATTTGAAGGAGAACCATTTCATGAGGCATGGGACAGATTTAAGATGTTATTGATCCAGTGTCCACACCATCACTACCCACTTCAACTTCTGAATCAGTTTTTCTACGATGGTCTAACCCAGTAATTTCAGAACACTGTTGATAAAGCAGCTGGGGGACATATGGGAGAAAAAATAGCTGATGAAACTTATGAAATTTTTGAAATGTTGGGAGCTAATTCTTAACAGAAGAGTGTAAGAGGAAGAAGTAAAGGGGTGAATCAATTGGAAGCCAACAGTGAGATGGTTAATCAGATAGCTGAGCTGACAAGGCAAGTGCAGATGCTGAACATGAAGAACAATACTTCTTCATCCACTCAAGAAGTATGTGGAATTTGTGGGACTTTCAGGCATGGAGCAAATATATGTCCCTCCGCATATGAGTCTTATGGTAATGAAGCTTAGCAAGTCAATGCTATGGGGGGATATCAACCAAGGGCCCGAAATGATCCTTACTCCAATACTTACAATCCTGGTTGGCGGAATCATCCAAATTTTTCCTGGCCAACAAATAACTCTCAGCAACCTTTCCATTTGCTCCAGAGACAAAACCAACCACAGGGTCAATCCTCAAATCAAGGGCAGCCTAAGAGAGAGAGTTTGGAGGATAGTTTACAGGCCTTCATCCAAGTCAGTGATAAGAATCAAGAGATGACTAACAAAAGGCTGGATTCATTAGAAGCATCTTTTAAGAAAGTGGAGACTCAAGTGGGACAACTTGCACAACAGATGCAGATTCAACCAAAAGGGAAATTTCCAAGTCAACCTGAGCAGGCACAAGTAGTAACTGTTCTTAGAAGTGGCAAGGTAATTAACAATAATGTTGAAAATAATTCTGTGAATGCAGGTGATCAAGAGAACAAAAAGGAAGGAGAATCAGAGAGCAAAGGTGCTGGAGAAAGATCAATGGAGAAATCCCCTTCAGCGGATTTACACAAGGCAAGTAATCCTTACCGGCCACCTATACCATTCCCCAACAGGTTGAAGAATGATAAACAAGATAAGCAATTTTCGGACATCTTCAACATGTTGTCTAAGGTAAGTATTAACTTACCCTTACTTGAAGCAATAAAGAACATGTCAGCTTATGCCAAATTCTTCAAGGAACTGAACACAAAGAAAAAAAGGTATGAGCCAAATGAAAAGGTGATAGTGTCAGAGGTAGCTAGTGCTGTTTTGCAGCATAAACTACCTCTGAAGCTAAAGGATCCTGGTAGTTTCATAATTCAAATCACTATGGGTAATGGAAAGGGAACTGATGGCATGTGTGATTTAGGAGCTAGTGTAAATTTGATGTCTTATTCTGTGTATCTTGAATTAGAACTAGGGGAACTTAAACCTACAAAAATGGTGTTGCAATTAGCTGACAGATCTCTTAGATTCCCGAAAGGGGTTATAGAAGATGTGTTAGTTAAGGTTGGTGGGTTGATAGTGCCTATGGATTTCATAGTTCTTGACATGTAAGAAAGTAACTCTACACCATCCGCACACACTATTTTACTGGGTAGGCCTTTCATGGCTACTACCAACACCTTGATAGATGTTAAAAATGATAAATTGTCAATGACTGTCTTAGGACAAACAATTGAATTTTCTATTTTTAACACTTCTCCCATTCCTACAACTGCATTATATGAGGATTGCTCTTTAATTGATTATATTGATGCAATTGTTTCAGATGTTTTCTTGCAGACAGGTTTCTCGAATAAATTGGAGCTGGCACTGAACTTAGATGGTGGTTTAGATATTTTTTATTCCGAAATAGCCAGTTGCCTTGAGACATTAGAGAGTGCTGAAATAGAGGAACTTAAGGAGGACCCAATATTTGAACTTCCCTCCATCCAAAAAGAAGAGAAGAATCCTTCACTTGAGTTAGAGCTGAAAGAGTTACCTAAAAATCTGAAATATGTGTTTTTAGGAGATCACAACACCTTACCTGTGATAATATCTAGCGAACTTAGTGAAGGGGAAGAGATGAGGTTGGTAAGTGAGCTAAAAAAATTGAGAAGAGCAATAGGATGGGGATTGAGTGACATAAAAGGTATTAGCCCTTCAATGTGCATGCATAGAATCACTTTAGAAGAGGGAGCTAAACCTGTGAGGGAGACCCAAAGGTGCCTTAACCCAAATATGAGTGAAGTGGTTAAGAAGGAAGTGCTTAAATTGCTGGATGAAGGAGTAATATATCCAATAGCTAATAGTGAGTGGGTGAGCCCAGTACATGTAGTGCCTAAGAAATCAGGAATCACTGTGGTGAAAAATGAAAATAATGAATTGGTTCCTACTAGGACTACTACTGGGTGGAGAATGTGTATCGATTATAGGAATTTGAACAATGCAACAAAGAAATACTATTTCCCTCTTCCTTTTATTGATCAGATGTTGGATAAACTTTCTGGACACTCACATTATTGTTTTTTGGATGGACTTT
Source organism: Garcia nutans (assembly GCA_947685225.1). Taxonomy (NCBI): domain Eukaryota; kingdom Viridiplantae; phylum Streptophyta; class Magnoliopsida; order Malpighiales; family Euphorbiaceae; genus Garcia; species Garcia nutans. The sequence continues at coordinate 10,078,389 of CANTUV010000033.1, read as the reverse complement.
CAGGTTATTATCAGGTGCCGATATCACCAGAGGATCAATCCAAGACTACTTTTACTTACCCTTTTGGGACTTATGCATTTCGGCGTATGCCCTTTGGCTTGTGCAATGCACCTGCAACTTTTCAGAGATGCATGATGTCTATCTTCACAGACATTATAGATGATTTTATTGAGGTATTTATGGATGACTTTTCTATTTTTGGTAGTTCTTTTGATAATTGCCTCAATAACCTGGTTCTTGTGCTGGACAAATGCATTGAATGTAACCTTACTTTGAGTTGGGAAAAGAGTCATTTCATGGTTACTCAAGGCATTGTATTAGGTCATGTTGTGTCAAGTAAAGGGATTGAGGTGGATAAGGCCAAGGTAGAATTGATTGCTAAGTTACCCCCACCTACCTCTGTTAAGGGAATAAGAAGTTTTCTAGGGTATGTAGGTTTTTACCGGAGGTTTATCAAGGATTTTTCCAAAATAAGCCAACCATTGTGTCATTTGCTTGGGAAAGATATTCCATTTGAGTTTACTGCACAATGCATGCAAGCCTTTAATTCCCTTAAGGAAAAATTGACTAGTGCACCAGTAATAGTAGCTCCTGTTTGGTCTTTACCTTTTGAAATCATGTGTGATGCCTCTAATCATGCAGTAGGAGCTGTTCTTGGGCAAAGGGTTGATAAATTTTTGAGAGTCATATATTATGCTAGCTTGACCCTGAATAGTGCGCAAATGAATTACACAACAACTGAGAAGGAAATGTTAGCTGCTGTTTTAGCTTTAGATAAGTTTAGAGCATATTTAATTGGGTCAAAAATTATTATGCATTCTGATCATGCAACTCTAAAATATCTTTTAACAAAACAACATGCTAAACCGCGCTTAATTAGATGGGTGTTATTATTGCAAGAATTTGATTTTCAAATCAAGGATACTAAGGGTAGTGAGAATGTTGTAGCTAATCATTTATCTAGATTACCCTTCTTTAGTGAAAATCTTGCATCTGATAGCATTCATAAAAATTTAGAAGCATTTCCTGATGAACAGCTGTTTGTGGTAATTAATGCACCTTGGCTTGCAGATATTGCTAACTATCTTGCTTGTGGTATTTTGCGTTCTGACATGTCATTTCAGGAAAAGAAAATGTTTTTACACTTGAGTAAATTTTATTTTTGGGATGAACCTTATTCCGGATATGCAAAGATGAGATAGTTTGCAGGTGTGTACCTGAGGAAGAACAACTGAGTGTTCTTCAATTTTGTCATGACCTTCACTGTGGTGGTCATTTTTGAGGAAGAAAGACTGCAGAGAAGGTGCTTCAAAGTGGTTTTTACTGGCCTACTCTATTTAAAGATGCTCAAGAGTATTGTAAGCACTGTGACCGCTGTCAAAGAGTAGGTAACATTGGGAGAAGGAATGAAATGCCCCTTCAATCATATATTGTTGTTGAACTGTTTGATGTGTGGGGAATAGACTTTATGGGTCCTTTTCCCAAGTCTTTTGGTTATGAATATATCTTAGTTGCTATTGATTATGTTTCAAAATGGGTGGAGGCAATCCCCACCCGTACTAATGATGCTAATGTGGTTGTTAAATTTGTGAAGGAAAATATTCTTAGCAGATTTGGCACGCCAAGAGTGATAGTCAGTGATAGGGAAAGTCATTTTTGCAACAAACTTTTTGAGAAGTTAATGCACAAATCTGGTGTGAAACACAAGGTGGTGACCCCATACCATCCACAGACTTCTGGACAGGTTAAAACATCCAACAAGCAAATAAAAGGAATTCTGGAGAAAACAGTCAACTTATCAAGGAAGGATTGGGCGAGTAGATTGCATGATGCATTGTGGGCATATCGGACTGCTTTCAAGACTCCTTTGGGTATGAGTCCATACCGATTGGTTTTTGGTAAGGCTTGTCATTTACCAGTGGAGTTGGAGCATAAAGTATATTGGGCAATCAAGACTCTGAATTTAGACTTAGACAAGGCAAAGAGAGAGCGTTTTCTGCAAATTTTAGAGTTAGTTGAGCTGAGGAATGAGGCATATGAGAGCTCGAGGATTTATAAGGATCGCACTAAAGCACTTCATGATAGAATTATAGTGCGAAAGACATTGAGTCCAGGTATGAAAGTTTTACTTTTTAATTCTCGTCTCCGTTTGTTTCAAGGGAAACTCAAGTCTCGATGGAGTGGTCCTTTCGAGATAACTCAAGTATATCCTTCCGGTGCCATAGAATTGTTTAACTCTCGAACAAATGAAACTTTTAAAGTAAATGGACAGAGAGTTAAACCATACAATGAAGGATTCCAAGAAGCAAGGATCATCGATAGCACTTTGATCTATGATCCTTAAGTCTTGCAGTAATGTCCAACTATATGACATTAAAGAAGCGCTAAATGGGAGGCAACCCATCGGTTTGCATTTCTTTTCATAGTTATAATTTTAAATTCAGCAATTTTGATATTATGTTTGTTTTGAATAAATGGAATGGGTGCTTTGATCGGTTTTTCATTTTTTCTAATGTGTTTCAGGGTTGATCGAAGAAGAGGTTTGCAATTTCTTTAAGATTTGGTGATATAAAATAAAAAAAAGGTCAAAATGGCAGTAGGTGACACGGCCAAGCCACTGGCTGTGTCAAGCCCACTCTAAAGTCACCTAAAACACACAGTAGGTGACACGGCCAACAAGCTTGGCCGTGTCACACTTGACACGGCCAAGCTTCACCAAAAAGTCCTCTTTTCCTTTTTGCAAACTTTTCTTCACAGTAGGTGACACGCCCATGGGACACGGCCAAGTCACTGGCCATGTCCCTCCAAGCACATCAGACACGGCCAAGCTCACCCAACCTTGGTCGTGTCCCTTCAATTTTACACTTTAAAAACACATTTTTTGCACCTTTCGTTCATTCCAATCCCTAAATTTCTTTTTGCTTCCTCTCGCTCTCTCGACTTCTCTCTCACAAAACCTCCATTGTTTGTGTTTCAAAGCTTCCAAACTTCCATTAATTCTTAATTTCCTTCACCAAAACTGGAATTAATCCGTTCAATCTTCTTCTCCTCGCACAAAAGATCAATTTAATCGGTTTAAGTTTCAAATTTTTTCAGATCTTTCAATATGCCAAGAACGAAGATGGTGTCCCACCATAAGAGGAAGCAACCTCCAACTGTAGCTGCATCTTCATCTTCCTCGTCTTCATCTTTGAAGAGAGCAACTCTTTTGGCTCAGGGTTTCTTCCCGACAAGGTATGTCAGTGATGAATCCCTTAATGCTCTTCATATTAGGGATAATTTTTATCGTTATGTTCAAAATCTTGGGTGGGAGAACCTAGTCTCCTATAGACCTTTGCAATTTCAAGAGCTTACTTTGGAATTTTTGACATCTCTTAAGGTTGAAAGAGATGAACAAAAAATTTGCTTTAGGTTGAGTTTTAAATTGCTTGGGAAATCATTTGTGGTTAGTATCAGCATAGAGATTAGCATTATATTTGAGACTTTAGTATCAGCATAGAGATTAGCATTTGAATTCATTCAGGATTAATTTTCACATTCCGCAATTCATGACATATAAATCTTTGAGAACCCGCACCTTGTGAGTTTTGAGCCTCATAGATTGAATATTATTGTCAATTGATTTTCTTTTCTTAAGTGTGCACCTTCATGATTTTGCATCTCTAGAGCTTGCTTTTGCATACTAATTGAACTCACATTATGATTTAATCTCAAGTTTTAAAATAATGAAGGCAAATTAGGTTATCTCTTTAGCTTAAAAAGACTTCCCTTAATTATGAATTCCTTAGTGAGCCAAGTTGAGCCTTTGACTTTTTCTTGATTGATCAACATAATTCTCAACTTAACATATTCTTATTATCATCATACTTGCATTAAGGAATGGAGTTCTTATGATATGACAATAGGGTAGTTTAATTCATAAGTGTGGGGTAAGCAATAAAGTAAAAAAAAAAGTATTGCTATTTGGGGTTGAAATGCATACTTTGCACATTTTATTTGACTAAGAGTCGATTATTCTTTTCCTCTGCATTTTAAGCTAGATGTTCCATGCAATTTTATATTTTGTATATATATATATATATTAAAAAAAAGAAAGATAATAAAAAAATAAAAAAGAAATAAAAGAGAAGATATATATATATATACAGAATTCATATATTTTCTAGCATTAGAGGAATGTCGACTCATGTACTTTTGTTTAAGTATGCAAGTATGTGAGATTATCGAGGGTTGGTGAATATGCCATTTGAGGGAGTTATGAGTTTCTTAGCAAGAGTATTGTCTAATTTAGATACTCCATTTCTTGATGCTCCAGCTTAAATGTCTTTTCTCACACCTTCACCTTAGCCCCATTACATCCAAATAAAAGACATTCGGATTATTTCTTGAGAAAATCAGTGAGAGAGATTGGATAATTAAGCAAGTTTATGGCAGTATGCAGTCATGAGTGGTTTGAGTGAATTAACCTTTGAAATCGAGTGAAACACTTAGATGAGAGATGAGATTTTTGTGTCTGGATTAATGAATGAGTTAAGAAAATCTTGATTGAAGTAAAGTGCAATTATTTATGGCTGAGTCTTACAGGATTTCATCTTATATACTGGAATTATAGTTAAGGTTGTTTGAGTTTTTAATTTATGCCATGTGAAATTTGCTTGAGGACAAGCAAAGTTTTAAGTGTGGGGTAGTTGTTTTATTAGTTTTTGTCATAGAATTGTGTCTTATTTATTATGATGATTATTGTTTTCTTTAGGTATTTTGGTAGCTTTAATCTGTTTATTTAGTGTTTTCATCAATTTTGGTAGTTTTAATTTATTTCAGTGTTTATGTCATTTTTGTTCTAGTTTTTAGTTTGGTGTTTATTTCTTATTGGTTAATGTTTATTTGATTCTTGTTTAAAGTTTGTTTTAAGTGTTTGGTTTAGGTTAATATGCAAGGAAACATGTTAAAGGCAAAACCAAGGACAAGAGAGGAAGGAAAAACCAAGGAACCAAGAGAGAAGGAAAATTTGGACAGTGACACATTCAAAGGACACGGCCAGGAGACTTGGCCGTGTCTCATACCAAGCTAAGGAAGAAGACCAAAAGATCAGAAGGTGACACACTCAGGGGACACGGCTAAGTCTCTGGCCGTGTCCCTCCAAACTTGTCAAACACGGCCAAGCTCACCCAAGCTTGGCCGTGTCACTCACCATTCCAAAGAAGAAGAGATGAAAATCACATAGAAGCGGACACATTCAGGTGACACGGCCAAGCCATTGGCCGTGTCACATGACATGGCCAGGAGCTTGGCAATGTCACTCCATGGACTAAAGGAGCGGATTTTTAAGCGAGGTTTCGTATAAATTATACGATTAGGGTTTTGAAGAAGGGAGTTTTTTTTATCAGCCGTCAGAGAATAGCTTTAGGTTTTCCAATTGTTTTCTTTGAGATTTTTTATTACACTTCATACAAACAGTCTAGATTAAATTTGTTTTATGCCATTGCAACATTCTTCTAGCAAGGTTCTGATCAAGAGATTCTTCAGAAGCTAAAGGGAGTTTGTAATTTGGTTTTGTTCTCAATTTTATCTCTTAAATTTCATTGGAATTGTATTCATGAATTCTATTATGTCTAAACTGATTTCTTTGAATTTTAATGAGATGAATATGTTTGATAGCATTATGAACTAATTTGATCTAGTCTAGGGTTTGTATGGAACTACTATGATTGTATGAATTGATTATTGCTCTTAACTAGATTATTTCTTTAGCCTTAATTGAATGGATTTTTGTTAATATATAATTGATTGGCCACTAATTATGTGTTTTAGGTATTAGATGAAGGATTGAGAGATGAAGTCTAATGCTGGAACAATTCAATTAGGGACTTAGGTGAATTAGAAATATAACCTAAGAAAAGGATTATTGCAATTGTAACAAGATTATTTGAAAGAGGTTTGAATGCGAGAGCTTATTTCCTTGATTCAATTAATTAAGTTGCTTGAGATCTAATCTTTGAAGTTAAATTGGTTGAGAGGAATAACCGTTCATACATATAAGTTAGTAGAGAAGTGCAAACCCTAGACCTTTCTATTAAGTGAATCAATATATCAGCTCAGTTTACTTTTATTGTTTTAAACTCCAATCGATCTGTTTTCATTAGTTCTTAGCAATTTAAATTTATTATAATCTGTTATTTGCAACCTGATAATCAATTAGCTCATCTAGCTTCCTTGTGAGACGACCTTGGGGTGATCACCTTTGCTACAGCTACCTCGTATACTTGCGAGTGACGCTTTATAGTAGTATTTAATTCGAGCGCAACAAATGTATTTCACATATCTCCAATGAAATTTTTACCACCAATGTTCAAAAAGAATTTTGGACAAAAATTTCTATTAAAACCGAACATCATAAACAATCCAATGCCAAAAACCTTAGAACCTTAACTTATTGGATGTTGCATAGGCTAGTCACCTACACAATTGGTGCAAGGGGACGAGAGTAATAAAAAGGTTGCATAAAAAGATCTTCTCTTCGTTTACTACCTTCTTAGAGGTCAACCCATACAAATCGACAAATTCCTAATTGACACCTTTCTTCACATTAGAAAATCCAAAGCTGGAATAATCCTTCTTTCCTTTTAAATAACTCAAATTGTCAAATATGTTGGTGTGCTAACACCAACAAACAAAGCCACACTTTCTAATCTCTTAAATCCCATAATAAAATTCATAAATATTGGATATCTCAAACATGCAAAATGCATTAGAGATGATAATGGGACTTATGTGTACCTTCTAGGAGTAAATGGGGCTAGAGCTCAACTAGGAAAAAGACCTAGAATTGTAGAGGAAAGTGATGAAGCTTTTCAAATGGATATTCCTAGAACTCCATCCACTAGACCTCAAGGATCAATCCTTCAACTTCTTCAAGACATTCATGGTCAAGTTAGTACCTAAGGGACCAAAATTGGCAGTCTCGCCTCTCAAGTATCTCACCTTCACATTGACATTCAACAAATTCAAGTTGCTTTGGGACTCTTTCAATGCATAATTGTTGATGAGGAAAAACCTAGTCTCTCTCCATCTATCCATGGTTCTTTTTCTCATGAAGGTGAAGGTGAAGGTGAAGGTGAAGAGACTGACACTCACTTGGAAGAAAATGAAGAAGGAGAAAGAGGTGAAGAAAAAGGAGATGAATAGAGTGAAGGAGATAATAATGAAGATTAATTTTTTTCCTTGCTTTGTTATCTTTTCCTTATATGATATGTTTGCTTATGTGTACTCTATGTAACTAGATCATACACCTTTGGTTATTTGTTCCTTCTCAAAATTTGGTTAATGCATTTATAACTTGTCTTGTTTATTTATTTCCTTGTCAATTTGCTTTGCCTTTGTCAAAGGGGGAGAATATCTATTGAATTGATAAAATGACATTTAAACTTAATTGATAGCATGTGTTCAAAGGGATAAAATAAACATCATAGCATACATTAAGGAGAAGCATGGACTAAAAAATTTTATCGCATTTTTAAAACCATGCAAATTCTTCAATTTTCTTATCAATTCAATTCAATTCAATTGTCAAAGTCAAAAAGGGGAAGATTGTTATCCAAACTACTCTATTTTTTATCTTACGCAATTAAATTGAATAACACTAAACTTTATACTAAGTTACAATTTGCATGAACTTAATTTTTGAGAAATGTTAAAAAGCCTGATCGGACCATTCAATAGCTTGACCAGACTAAAGGCTTGTTGAAGATAAAATTTTTCACAAATTAGATCACAATCAAAAGTACTCTCAGATTGTCACTGTACCTCGAGTACCGACCGGACCATTTGCACTTCCTACTAAAATATTGATATGGACATTATACAAAAATCACAGTAAGGTTCACGGTCAAAAGAACTCTCAGTTTATCACCGAAACATAAGAATCCTGATCGGCCTATATTTATTCTAACTAGACCTTTGCAGGGAATAAAAATGCAAAAACTTTCATAGAGGTTCACGCTGAAAGGTACTCTCAAAATTTGAGCATGCCACATATATTCTGACCGGACCATGATAAATGACAACCGAACTTTTTGAAATTATGTCTGTTATGTTTTCACTCAATTAGTGGAAGCCACATGTACCAACCGTTGGAGGAACATCTGTCAGAAATTCAAATATGCCAATCAGACCAGTATCTTTTCGATCGTACCATTGATGGTATGACTGGAAAATAATTATTTCTATAATAAAATTACTCTGGCTAATAATTTAAGTAGGCAATAAGAATCAAACGTGTTGGACACCACTTCAAATGACTATATCAAGACTGAAGGCTATAAATAGCTCAAGAAACTTCATTTTTGGAGAATATATTGATTATTATAGCCAAGTTTTACTTCTTTTATTTCCTTGCATCAAAATTCATTCTTGTAATCAATTGAGTGTTGGGTGTGAACATTAAACACTATTGAAAGTTTGAGTATGAGCTTGGAAACACTTAGATTTTAGAGTGAGTATGAGAAAACTCTTGTTGGGGTTATGAAGAAGATACTCAAACCTTGTATATGTTCAATGTGAGCTTGTGAAAATACCAAGAGATTAGTAGAACCTTAACAAGTTGTTAAGGAAGTGGATGTAGGATTGAGGTAAATCTGAACCACTATAAATTCTCTTGTGTTCATTATTCTTTACTCCTTCTCTTGCTTTTATTTTGCTTTCAATTTTCAATTTTCCATCAATTCTTCAAATCAACCAATTCATACTCCCCCCTCTTGGTTGCTCTCTTGAGACAATAGTAAGAATGTCACGATTAGTGACCCTCATGCCATCCTTTGGTGGTCATGCCAGAGGGTATGGTGAATCCATCACTAACTATGACGTGTCCATTTAAGCTCAACATATTCCACAATTAATGTTAAAGATACTATCTTAAATCTGTTAAAATTGGTCCAAATGTATAGGATTAATATACATTGCTCATAAGTGTTCTTTTTTTTATGATGAATGAATTTGTCATTTATCCATATGGCATGCATGCATACATCCATCATTCATTCCAGTCTATTCAAGGATGTAATTAATTTGATATTCAATATTATGTACTTTTTTTTTCTTGGAACAGATGTAGTAGGATAATATTTTATTGTAATTTCTAGACTCAATGTATCAGGCCTTTTCTCATGTAATCTTTAAATATATAATTTATTTTGGGTTTGTAAGAGCATGTAACACCCTTATACCTTATATACATACAATACATTCATCCAATATATGTAATATATGCATATACGGTACAAGAATATCACAACCTATTTACTACAAAACCCTTACTTTTCTAATTTTTAAATCATAAATAATTCAAGATATATATAAATAGCAAATAAAATATTAATTATCAAAAACACATACATTTACCCAAAATTTTATCCAAATCACTCTTTATAATTTATAATATTTATATATACATCAAAACATAATATAATATACATAGTGCAAAATGTACGGTAATATAAAATATGTACATGCTGGCAGTGTGTCTCTGATCTTGATGTCTAACAATCATCTCTACATTCAAGATCTCAAATCTAAACCTGGCTCAATCTAGATAAACTCTTTGGCTCTACCGAATTTACCCTGTCACATGCACGATAAATTACAATCGCGCTAAGCCAAAAGCCTAGCGGTACAAATTTTGATAACAATAATGTTCGAATGCAATTCCAATGCACAATGCATATGGATATCATATCTCATTTCATTTCATCTTAACATATATCTCAACTGTTTCATTTTTCACAATTCATATAAAGCAAACATAAGCATGGGCCCAAAAGATCTAATATGCTATTCAAATCCCAGAGTTACTGTTTTGGTTCATATTGACACCCAGTGTCTAGCCCAAAGGCAAGTGACACCCAGCGTCTAGCCCGAAGGCAAATCATAGTGATTCCCAGCATCTAGCCTAAAGGCAAGTGACGTCCAACGTCTAGCCCGAAGGCAAATCAATAATTGCTCAAAAGCTAGCCCCAAAGGTAAATAATGAGGATAACCTCGTAGGCATGCCGCCAAACATAGAACTCTGAAAATTGAATAACATACTAGGCATACAATTATTTCATATTTCTCATTATCAATCTCTTTCTAAATTTCTCATGACTCATTAGGCACATTATCTCTTTTCTCATTTTTTCAATTTATATCCATGTCACATTATTTCAACTCATCATTTATCATATCCCAATATATCATTACATTATATCACATTTTATGCAATCTAGCCATCACCAATGGCTTTCCACAATATCTTTAATGCATACACAACAAGTCACAATACCCAAACACTTTGGGTCAATTTCATATATTGCACATATTTCACTTTTTACTCAATTTAGCCATTATTAATGGCTTTTTACAATGTGTTTCATACATCTGTGACTTACATATATTATAGAACATTATTCATGCACATTCAATGCATCAAGTAACTTAACACATTTTTCAACTAAAATGTGTTAAGCCCCAAATGTCATGCAAACATAACCAATTTATTTAAAGTTTGTACTTACCTCAAATGACAACCAAAATCAAGCTTAATACCACCTCCAATATTCTCTTCTAAGATACCCTTCAACTCTTATATTAGACAAATTAAATCTCCTCAAAACCTAAACCAAATGTGATTATAAATAATCACTTAGTATCATTCTTTAGTACATATACATGATCTCTCAACACAATGATAAGAACCACAAAGGAAAAACAAGGAAAAGAGTTATCTTGGGCAAAATCTACAAATGACACGCTCACCGATATGGGCGTGTCAATAACCGTGCCCTATGTCCACCTTACAAAAGCTTTGACACTCTGTAGACCCTTAATTTTTGACCCAGTCTGGTCCAATATATTTTAATTAGTCTAAAATAATTATTTGTGTTATCTTAATTGAATAATATTTGTCTTAGTATTTAGTTTTTATAATTAATAAAAAATGAAAAATAATAATAATAAATAAATAAATAAAAATAAAAATAAAAATCGGTGATGGAAAAATCGGTGACGAAAAATTCCTCGCCGAAAAACATTATTGGACGAAATGGCCAAAGCCAATTTTGCCCGCCCAGCTCACATGTTCCCACGGCAATCCTCGCATCAACCCGCAGCAGCTTTTTTGCTAGCGAAATTTTTCCGCAACAGTTTTTTTTCGCCAGCAAAATTTTTCTGGCATAATTTTTTTTGAAACCAAATTCTATTTGGTTTTGGTTTCCTTTTCTTAATTAATGTTAGTTTCTGTAAATAATTAAGATTAATCATCGAAATTTTCTATAAATAAGACTAAAAAAACAACACAGAGGGGGGGGACTTTTGAAAGAAACTTTGGATGATCAAACTGGATTTTGAACTTTGGATTTAGACTTGAACTTTGGAACTTCGGATTTGAGAGGGATAAGTAAGCAAGCAATCAATCCATCAAAGGCAACCATCTTGCCTTTGTCCTTGTTCATCCAAGAAGCAATTTTTGGTGGAACCAACAAATAAAGGTTTGAATATCTAATCTTTTTTCCTTACAGTAGCTTCAGTCATTCAATTGTTTCTTTTGATTTTAAAAATCTTAATTCGTTTCTTTGTTTTCCAAAAAATCCTAAAATTACTTTTCTGTTTCTTCTAAAACCTAAGAACCCTAATCTATTTCTTTAAAATCTTAAAATCCTAATCTACTTTCCAACTTTCCAAAACTTTAAATCGTTTTATTAATTCCCAAAACCCTAATCTGCTTTCCAATTTTCCAAAACCTTAAAACACTAAATTGATCCTTTTATTTCCAAAAACCCTAAAAAAAAATATTTTCTGTTTCCAAAAAACCTTAAATTGTATTGCCAAATTCCAAAAACTTTATAAACTCTAAATTATTTTCTGTTTCCAAAATCAAGACAGTAACCCCAAACTAGCTAATTTAAACCCTAGTTTTTTCTAAACCCTAATCCTTAGAACCTTAAAACCTTATAAACCTAAATATTAAAATTCAACACAGTAGGCCTAAAAATAACAATTCAGTAGCTAATAATTATGAACCTAATGTTGTAATATCCTAAAACCCTATTTTCATAATGTTACTCATAAACCCTAGTTTGATTCATGAAACCTTAATCCATTTTAATTTTCTTAAACCTTTACAGTAGTTAAGAATTATAAACCTTAATATGCTAAAATTCTAAAACCCTAAATATTAATTAAAGAAATTTAAATGAGAAACAGTACACTTCAATTTGTATCTTTACTTACCTTATTAGATTATATAGTTTATTATATGCTTTGATTTATTTAAGTTCAATGCTTGATTTATTTAATTTATCATAGATGGTTGTTTACTTTTTATTGATGTTTAATATCTTTATTGAATGATTTATTTATTACGAATGGTTATTTACTTTTGTCAATTTATTTTGGTCTCCAACTGTTGTAAGAGGTATGTTTCCACTTTGTGGGTACCTCATTAATTAAGTTCTATGTAATTTAAATTGCTTATATTTTAGACCAATGTAAAGGATATGTTTCTACCTTTTGGTAGGTGTCCTATTAGTTTAGACATGGATGATGTAAGGGCATGTTTCCATTTTCGGATGGGTATCCATTTATTTGCTTTGCTTGAACATTACTTTGATTTTAATTTAACGATGCCTTATTTCAATTGTTGTGTGTAATATGGATAATATTGTTATACTTAAGAATTCTATAATATTAAGACCTGTAAAGGAGGCCGGTTCCAATGAATCGGGCGTTGTGGGGGTGCTGGGCCATTTCTCACCTTTCCCACACATACCCAACTTTTCAAACCTATTAGAGGGTTGGGGATTCCTTAGGAATCAAGTCATCCACCCCTTTATTTTTCCTGGCCCGTCTGGGTGGCGACTCTATTTTCTCCGGACTTAGGTTCGTATTCTCTAAGGCCCTGAGCCTAAACAGTGCCGAAGTCGCAAGAACCATTTCACCGGCAGTGGGGGCGAAAATCCCCGCTCACAGTGGTGACTCCACTGGGGATAAGAGAAGTTGATTTTGTTGGTCTTTATATTATTCTATTATTTCTTATATTGATATTATCCACTGCATCATATTAGATTGCATCATGTGCGTGAGTTAGGACCCCCGTGTTACCCGCGTTGTGTTATGTAAGGGATACCATACTTTCACTCAAGGTATGGAGATCGAGCATGGCATAACCACTCATTGCCTCGTACCATTTGGTATATACTTGCTATGGGAACCTAAGCCTTTTAACCCAAAGACTAAATCTCATGTAATTGGCCTAGTTACTTTCCTTAGGTTTTTATCCCAACTGCATGTTGTTTGACTATGGTTAATTTATCTTGGTTTAAATCATGGCTTATTTGGTATGCTCTTTTTCTAATGTGACCTAAGTACATTGTAAGCTCAAAATAAAATTTTCTTTAAAGTCCAAAAGTCCAAAGCTATTTTCAAAATTTTTCAAGATGGTTTTTAGACATAAGACTTTTCTAAAAACAAATCAAAAATTCTTTTGCTTATGTTCTCAAAACCATAAGGGTAGTTGAAGTTCACTTACTATCTCCAATATATCAAGACAACATCAACATCAGAGTAACAAATGATTTATCCCTATTAAAGAAGATTTATGTTTCTCTACTCATCCATTATTGGAAGCCCAAGTCAGTACAAACAAGACAACTCTTTTAGAGCTAGAATAAAAAAAAAACAAAAAACAACAAAAGAAACAACAAAAGAAAAGAGAAGAAAAGAAAACAAGTGAAATGAGAGCAAGAAAAAAAAAGAAGACAAAAAAAAAAGAAAAAGACAAAGAAAAAGAAAAGAAGAGAAATAAAACCTAAAAAGGCAGTTGAAAAAGCTAATTGAGTTCTCTTTTACCTAAAGCAGGAAAAGGCTTCCATTTGGTTTATAAGGACGGTTTGACTTGAATTGATCCAACCCAACCAAAGATTCGATCAAAGAAAAAGGAGGAAGACCATCCAGTTCTTGAAAGTTCTGAACTTGACAGTCCTACAAGGAAGAAGGACAAAGTAATAAAATACTCAAAGAAAGGGAAGAGTAAGAAAAAGAAAAAGAAAGAAAAGGGAGAAGAAGAAAAAAAATGAATTTGGGTACCAAACTTTTTGCAAGTGCAAAGACTATTCCAATCGAGGTCTAGATTAATGCCAAGAAGATAGAAGGAATTTGGAGTCTAACAAGGTTGCCTTCAAGCTACCTAAAGTTCAAATAAGAAGTTTGTAGTGTGAAGGTTTGTCCATTGTGTCACACCAGCTCCAATCTCAAAATGGCCTTTACCTAAACCTATGCAAGCCTATTAAAGACTTGTTGATCTCTCTTGGCAGGTAGAGTCTATTAATGGAGATAGTTTGGATAAGCATGCATATGAGATAGACAATATTTAAACTCAAATGAGACCTTTGGCCAAGTAATGTGTATGTGTCTATCTCAAGTGCAACAATTCTTGCTTAAATAGAAATGATTCCCGAGTTTACTATGGTAACTAGGGTTGTAATGTTATAGATATGTTAATTTGGAAAAATCAAGTCCTGAGGTACATTGACATTAATTTGGCAAAGCCAACATTTGATTTCAAAATTGAAATTCAAAAATTCAAAAAATAAAAAAAATGTTTTGTCATACAAAGCCTTCAAGTTAAGGGAAGTATGTTGAACCTCCAAAGGACACATTGGGCAAAGGAAATGATTATTGGCAAGGTCATGAAGAAGCTATCAACCGACATGCTGAAACATAGTTCAAAAAAGATGAATCCCTGACTCTACTACTTGGGACCTCCATTATTCATGTTTTCAATATCTCAAAGATAAAAGTCATAAATGGGAAGCATTCTTTTATTCCAATGCAAGACCTAAGCGAGTATATGAAAGGAACCAATGAGAACACTTCTGCTGAACACCTCAGTCTGTGAGTCGATGGAACGACTGTAAGTATCATTCATGCATACATGAGCATATCACATCACACTTTATTGTCTTGTGTTGTCTATTCCTTGTCCAAATGTACAGCAAACACTCTGCTAAGTAAAGAATTAAAAGAAGATATTGAATCAAGAGGGCACGAAAAGCCTATTTGCTTGTGGAAGATCCAGTCATTTTGCAAAAGAAGAAATACGTGCTTGTGCAACGAACTAGATGGCAAAAACATCAATCAGAGCCCGCATAGAAAAATTATGGGTTTGAGCCTACACAGGGGAAAAAGTTTCTCCTTTTCAATTTTTTGAGTCTATATATAAAAAAATATTTTCAAACTCACTTACAAATATCTTGCCACACAGAGAGCAAGGAGAGGATATGAAAGCCAACTAAAATTAGCTGAACTCTTGCAAAAAGGAAGAATAAAAGAATGGAACATTAGAACTATCAAAAGAATGAAGATGCAAATGACAAAAGATCAGTCCAGCTAGAAGAGTTGAAGCCAATTTAGGACAAATCTCTAAGGTTGAAGATCCACTTTCAAAGGTGAAGACCTGATTCCTAGGATGAAGATCCACTTTCAAGGGTGAAGACCCGATTTCCAAGGATGAAGATCCATTTTCAAGGGTGAAGACCCAATCTCCAAGGATGAAGATCCATTTTCAAGGGTGAAGACCCAAAGTCTAAAGGATGAAGATCCATTTTCAAGGGTGAAGACCCAATTTCCAAGGATGAAGATCCATTTTCAAAGGTGAAGACCTGATTCCAAGGATGAAGATACACTTTCAAGGGTGAAGACTCGATTTCCAAGTATGAAGATCCATTTTCAAGGGTGAAGACCCAATTTCCAAGGATGAAGATCCATTTTCAAAGGTGAATACCTGATTCCAAGGATGAAGATCCATTTTCAAAGGTGAAGACCTGATTCCAAGGATGAAGATCCAATTTCAAAGGGTGAAGACCCAAAGTTTAAAGGATGAAGATACACTTTCAAGGGTGAAGACCTAATGTCCAAAGGATGAAGATCCATTTTCAAAGGTGAAGACCTGATTCTAAGGATGAAGATCCAATTTTAAAGGGTGAAGACCCAAAATCTCCAAGGATGAAGATCCACTTTCAAGGGTGAAGACCCGATTTCCAAGGATGAAGATCCATTTTCAAGGGTGAAGACCCGATCTCCAAGGATGAAGATCCATTTTCAAGGGTGAAGACCCGATCTCAAAGGATGAAGATCCATTTGCAAGGATGAAGACCCCATCTCAAAGGATGAAGATCCATTTTCAAGGGTGAAGACCCGATCTCTAAGGATGAAGATCCATTTTCAAGGATGAAGACCCGATCTCAAAGGATGAAGATCCATTTTGAGGGTGAAAAACCACAATGCATAGAATAATCGGAGCAGTCAGACTTCTCAAATGATAAAAGGTCAGTCAAACTCAGTCTCGGGTCCAAGCACCCAAATTAAATTCAATATCGGGCCCAGAATCTAAATTACCGTTAGGTCCAGAACCTAGAATCTTTTCTAAGTCCAGAACTTAAATCAGGCCCAGAACCCAAATTACCATTAGGTCCAGAACCTAGAATCTTCTCTAAGTCCAAAACTTAGCTCAGGTCCAGAACCCAAATTACACTTAGGTCCATAACCTAAAATTATCCTAGAGTCTAGAACTCGAACCGGCTCTAGACCTAAAACCTCAATCATCTAAAAAATTAAGTCTTATTACTTTTCACTCTCTTTTACTAAAGTCTCAGATCGATCAAGCAAGGGGCAAACTGTAGACCCTTAATTTTTGACCCAGTTCGGTCCAATATATTTTAATTAGTCAAAAATAATTTGTGTTATCCAATATATTTTAATTAGTCAAAAATAATTTTTACGTTATCTTAATTAAATAATATTTGCTTCAGTATTTAATTTTTATTAATAAAAAAATAAATAAAAATAATAATAAAGAAATAAATAAAAATAAAAATCGGCAACAAAATTTTTCATCGCCGAAAAGGGGGGCGGCGAAATGGCCAGCAGGCAATTTCGCCCACCCCAGCTGCGGCAACATTTTTACCAGCGTAATTTTTCCACAGCAGTTTTTTTTCGCCAGTGAAATTTTTCCGCAACAGTTTTTTTTGCTAGCGAAATTTTTTCGACGCAAATTTTTCTGAAACCAAATTTAATTCGGTTTCAGTTTCGGTTTCCTTTTCTTAATCAATGTTAGATTCCGTGAACAAGTGAAATTAATCATCAAAATCTTTTATAAATAAGGACTAAAAAACAACACAAAGGGGGAAAATTTAAGAGGAAAAAATTTGAGAGGACAATCGAGTTAAGGAAAAATTAAGAGACTCGATCGGACTAGGACTTTTGAGAGAAGCAAACAAGCAAATTCAATCCATCAAAGGCAACCATCTTACCTTTGTTCTTGTTCATCCAAGAAGTAATTTTTGGTGGAACCAACAAACGAAGGTATGAATTTCTTTATTCATTTTTATTCACAGTAGCTTGAATCATCCAATTGTCTCTTTTGATTCAAAAAACCCTAGAACCTTAATTTACCTTTTCTAAAGCTTAAAAACCTTAATTCGTCTCTTTGTTCTTCAAAAATCTTAAAATTGTTGTTTTTGTTTCTTCAAAATCTTAAAACCCTAATCTGCCTTCCAATTTTTCAAAAACCTAAATTGAATCGTTTTCTTTCCACAAACCCTAAAAAAATATCTTTTTTGTTTCTATAAACCGTAAATCATTTTTTTTATTTTCATAAAGCTGCATAAAATTATCAATTATTTTTCCAAATTCTAAAATCTAATGCATTCTCTAAAACCCTAATTCTAAAATTCTAAAACCCTAATTCAACTTTAAAGCCAAAACAGTAAACCCTAAACTAGCTAACCTAAACCCTAAAGTTTTCTTAAACCCTAACTCCCTTAAAACCTTAAACCCTAATTTTTCTAAACCCTAATCCTTTAAACCTTAAAACCTTATAAACCGAAATATTAAAATTCAACACAGTAAGTAGCTAATAATCATAAACTTAATGTTTTGAAGTACCCAAACCCTAGTTTCATGATTTCACTTCTCAAACACTAATTTGGTTAATCAAAGAACTTTATCAATCTCTTAAATTATAAAACTTTGCTCCATTTCAATTCCTTTAAAACTTACAGTAGCTTAAACCCATAGATTCCAAAATCCTAAACATATTAAATAAAGAATCTTAAATAGAAACCATAGCCCTAATTTGAATATTTACTTGCTTTATTTAATTTTATATTTGATTATGTAGTCTATTATATGTTTTAATTTATTTTCAATGCTTTGTTGATTTATTTAAGTTCAATGCTTGATTTATTTAGTTTATCATGGATGGATGTTTACATTCTATTGATGTTTGATATCTTTGATGAATGATTTATTTATGATGAATGGTTATTTACCTTTATCAATTTATTTAGATTTCCAAATGTTGTAAGAGGTATGTTTCCACTTGGTGGGTACCTCAATAGTTAAATATCATGTAATTTAAATTGCTTTTCTAATTTAGAACCAATGTAAAGGACATGTTTCTACCTTTTGGTGGGTATCCTATTTAGGCATGGATTATGTAAGGGCATGTTTCCATCTTCGGATGGGTGTCCATTTATTTGTTTTGCTTGGACATTGTTTTGATTTTCAATATATCGATGCTTTATTTTAATTATTGTGCGTAATATGGATAATGTTGTTATATTTAAGAATTTTATAATATTAAGACCTGTAAAGGAGGCCGGTTCCAATGAACCGGGCGTTGTGGGGGTGCTGGGCCATTTCTCACCTTCCCCACACGTAATCAACTTTTCGAACCCATTAGGGGGCTGGGAATTCCTTAAGAATTGAGTCATCCACCCCTTTCTTTTTTTCCCGACCCATCCGGGTGGCGACTCCATTTTCTCTGAACTTAGGTCTGTGTTCTCTAAGGCCCCGAGCCTAAACAGTGCCGAAGTCGCAAGAACCATTCCACCGGGAGTGGGGGCAAAAATCCTCGCTCACACATTGTGTCACTCCAATGCAAGAAATGAATGGGCATCTCAAAGGAGTCAATGAGAACACTTTTGCTGAACACCTCAGTCTGTGGGTCAATGGAACGACTGTAAGTATCATTCATGCATATCATACATACATGAGCATATCACATCGCACTTTCTTGTCTTGTATTGTCTATTCCTTGTCAAAATGAACATCAAATACCTTGCGAAGTAAACAAACAAAAGAAGATATCAAATCAGGGGGGCATGGAAAGCCCATTGCTCGAGAAAGTTTCAGTAATTTTACAAAGAGAAGAAATGCGTGCTTTTGCAAAGAACTAGACAACAAAAACATCAATCAGAGCCTGCATAGAAAAATCATGGGTTTGATCCTACACAGGGGGCAACGTTTCTCCTTTTCAATTTTTTGAGTTTATATATAAAACATTTTCGAACTCACTTGCAAATATTTCACCACGCAGGGGGCAGGAGAGGATATAAGGTCCAATTAAAGATAGCTGAATTTTTGCAAAAAGGAAGAACAAGAAAGAATGAGAAAGAAGAAAATTAGAATTCTCAAAAGAATGAAGATGCAAAAGACGCAAGATCAGTCCAGCTAAAAGAGCTAAAGCCAGAGTAAAGACCTAATCTCCAGTGGATAAAGATCTATGTTTCAAGGGTAAAGACCTAACCTCCAGTGGATAAAGATACATGTTTCAAGGGTAAAGACCCGACCTCCACTGGATAAAGATCCATGTTTCAAGGGTAATGTCCTAACCTTCAGTGGATAAAGATCCATGTTTCAAGGGTAAAGACCTAACCTCCAGTGGATAAAGATCCATGTTTCAAGGGTATAGACCCGACCTCCAATGGATAAAGATCCATGTTTCAAGGGTAAAAACCCGACCTCCAGTGGATAAAGATCCATTTTCAAGGGTAAAGACCCTATCTCCAATGGATAAAGATCCATTTTCAAGGGTGAAGACCCAATCTCCAATGGATAAAGATCCATATTTTCAAAGGTGAAGACCCGATCTCAAAGGATGAAGATCCATTTTCAAGGGTGAAGACCTGATCTACTAGGATGAAGATCCATTTTCAAGGGTGAAGACCCGATCTCAAAGGATGAAGATCCATTTTCAAGGGTGAAGAACCAATATCAAAGGATGAAGATCCATTTTCAAGGGTCAAGACCCGATCTCAAAGGATGAAGATCCATTTTGAGGGTGAAGAACCATAATGCATAGAACAGCCGGAGCAGTCAGACTTCTCAACTGATAAAAGGTCAGTCAAATTCAAACTCGGGTCTAAGTACCCCATCTCGGGTCCAAGTACCCCAATCCAATTCAAGCTCGGGTCCAAGTACCCAAATTAAGTTCAATCTCGGGTCCAAGTACCTAATCCTGGATCCAAGTACCTGAATCAAATTCATTCTCGGGTCTAAGTACCCAAATCAAATCAGTCTCGGGTCCAAGTACCCAATCTTGGGTCCAAGTATCCAAAATCAAGTTCAATCCCGGGTCTAAGTACCTAAATCAAATTCATTCTTGGGTCTAAGTACCTAAAATCAAGTTTAATCCCGGGTCCAAGTACCCAAATCAAATTTATTCTCGGGTCCAAGTACCCAAAATCAAGTTCAAT
Organism: Garcia nutans; assembly: GCA_947685225.1. Taxonomy (NCBI): domain Eukaryota; kingdom Viridiplantae; phylum Streptophyta; class Magnoliopsida; order Malpighiales; family Euphorbiaceae; genus Garcia; species Garcia nutans. The sequence continues at coordinate 10,057,822 of CANTUV010000033.1, read as the reverse complement.
ATCAGGTCCAAGTACCCATTCACGGGTCCAAGTACCCAAATCAAATCAGTCTCTAGTCTAAGTACCCAATTTCGGGTCCAAGTACCCAAATCAAATCAATCTCGAGTCCAAGTACCCAAATTCAATCCAATCTAGGGTCTAAGTACCCAATCTCGGGTCCAAGTACCCAATTTTAGGTCCAAGTACCCAATCCCGGGTCCAAGTACCCAAATTCAATCTAGTCTCGAGTCCAAGTACCTAAATCAAGTTCAGTCTCTGGTCCAAGTACCCAAAACAAATTCAAGTAACCATCTCATCAAAATTAAGTTTTATTGCTTTTCACTCTCTTTTACTAAAGTCTCAGATCGTTAGAACCTTAATTTTTTACCCAGTCCGGTCCAATATATTTTAATTAGTCTAAAATATTTTTTGTATTATCTTAATTGAATAATATTTGTGTTAGTATTTAGCTTTTATAATTAATAAAAAATGAAAAATAAAAATAAAAATAAAAATAAAAATTGGTGACTGAAAAATCGGCGACGAAAAATTCATCGCCGAAAAACATTGTTGGACGAAATGGCCGTGGGCCATTTCGCCCGCAGAATTTTTATGCGGGAAAAATGGCCCGCAGCCAATTTTGCTTGCCCAGCTCGCAAGTTCCCACAGCAATCCTCGCAGCAGCCCGCGGCAGCTTTTTCGCCAGCAAAATTTTTTTGCAGCAGTTTTTTTTCTCCAGCGAAATTTTTCGGACGTAATTTTTTTTTAAACCAAATTCTATTTGGTTTCGGTTTCCTTTTCTTAATTAATGTTAGTTTCCATAAATAATTAAGATTAATCATCGAAATTTTCTATAAATAAGACTAAAAAATAACACAGAGGGGGGACTTTTGAAAGAAACTTTGGACGATCGGATTGGATTTTGAACTTTGGATTTAGACTTGAACTTTGGAACTTCAGATTTGAGAGGGATAAGCAAGCAAGCAATCAATCTATCAAAGGCAACCATCTTGCCTTTGTCCTTGTTCATCTAAGAAGCAATTTTTGGTGGAACCAACAAACGAAGGTTTGAATATCTAATTTTTTTTTCTTACAGTACCTTCAATCATTCAATTGTTTCTTTTGATTTTAAAAACCTTAATTCATTTCTTTGTTTTCCAAAAAATCCTAAAATTACTTTTCTGTTTCTTATAAAACCTAAGAACCCTAATCTATTTCTTCAAAATCTTAAAACCCTAATCTACTTTCCAACTTTCTAAAACTTTAAATCATTTTATTAATTCCCAAAACCCTAATCTGTTCCAATTTTCCAAAACCTTAAAACACTAAATTGATCCTTTTATTTCCAAAAACCCTAAAAAAAATATTTTCTATTTCCAAAAAACTTTAAATCGTCTTGCCAAATTCCAAAAACTTTATAAACTCTAAATTATTTTCTGTTTTCAAAATAAAGACAGTAACCCCAAACTAGCTAATTTAAACCCTAGTTTTTTCTAAACCTTAATCCTTAGAACCTTAAAACCTTATAAACCTAAATATTAAAAGTCAACACAGTAAACCTAAAAATAACAATTCAGTAGCTAATAATCATGACCCTAATGTTGTAATATCCTAAAACCCTAATTTCATAATGTTACTCATAAACCCTAGTTTGATTCATGAAACCTTAATCCATTTTAATTTTCTTAAACCTTTACAGTAGTTAAGAATTATAAACCTTAATGTGCTAAATTTATAAAACCCTAAATATTAATTAAAGAACTTTAAATGAGAAACAGTACACTTCAATTTGTATCTTCACTTAATTTATTAGATTATATAGTTTATTATATGCTTTGATATATTTAAGTTCAATGCTTGATTTATTTAATTTATCATAGATGGATGTTTACTTTTTATTGATGTTTAATATATTTGTTGAATGATTTATTTATTATAATGGTTATTTACTTTTGCAATTTATTTTGGTCTCCAACTGTTGTAAGAGGTATGTTTCCACTTTGTGCGTACCTCATTAATTAAGTTCTATGTAATTTAAATTGCTTACATTTTAGACCAATTGTGAGCGGGGATTTTCGCCCCCACTCCCTGTGGAATGGTTCTTGTGACTTCGGCACTGTTTAGGCTCGAGGGCCTTAGAGAACACAGACCTAAGTCCGGAGAAAATGGAGTCGCCACCCGGACAGGCTGGGAAAAAGAAAGGGGTGGATGACTCGATTTCTAAGGAATCCCCAACCCCCTAATGGGTTCGGAAAGTTGGGTACGTGTGGGAAAGGTGAGAAATGGCCTAGCACCCCCACAACTCCCTGTTCATTGGAATCGGCCTCATTTACAGGTCTTAATATTATAAAATTCTTAAATATAATAATATTATCCATATTACACAAAATAATTGAAATAAAGCATCGTTATATTAAAATCAAAGCAATGTCCAAAAAAAGTAAATAAATGGACACCCATCCGAGGATGGAAACATGCCCTTACATCACCCATGCCTAAGCTAATAGGACACCCACTGAAAGGTAGAAACATGCCCTTTAAATTTGTCCAAAAAATAGAAGTAATTTAAATTATATGATATTTAACTAATGAGGTACCCACAAAGTGGAAACATACCTCTTACAACATTTGAAAATCAAAATAAATCGATAGAAGTAAATAGCCATTCATCATAAATAAATCATTCATCAAAGATATTAAATGTAATATCCCAAAGAATACCCTAAAAGTTTTGGAATATTTATTGTTGTATTTGGATTAAATGTATATGTTTAAGTGGGAAGATTAAAGATGAGAAGAGAGATGTGTATATGTTGTATATATAGAGATATATACAACATATACAAGTCAAAGAAATGGGTGGTCAAAAGAAGAAATAATTAATTTTAATTAATTAAAATGGAAATTTAGTGGAAAGTGGATGATGATATTTGTAATATTATATTAATATAATTGCTTGGTTGAGAACAAAAGAGAGATTGAGTGGTTAAGTGAAGAGGGAGAGTTGACTTTGCTCTTTTCTATTCTTCTTCTTCTTTCTTTGGTTGGCCGACCATCACCATAGCAAGGGAGGAAAGATAGATTTTGCTCATCCAAACTCAAGATTGAAGGATGTTTCAAGTGATCAAATTGGAATTCTAAGAGTTTCCATCACTTGTGGTAAGTTTTCCCCTTGATTCCCTGGTTTTCTTCTAAGTTTGTGTTGTGGGTTTGGTGTTTCATCGTTGATGGTATGTGTATATTTGATTATGGTGTATTTGAGGGTGTGTAATCTTCTTGGTGTTGATTTTTGGGGTTGGAGTGAAGAGAAAGTGTTAGGTTTGGTGGAAGAACAAGTGTTGTGTTTGAGTTGTGTGTATGTGATGGTTGTGAATTGGTGTTTGATGTTTGTATTGAGTTGTTTTGGTGTTTTTGCAAGTTAGTATGGTTTATGGGTGTATTTAGTTAAGTTTGTTTGGAGTGGAAAATGGTGGAAGTAAGAGGTTTGTTGGATGTGTTGTTGTTGTTGCCGGAATCAAAACTTTTGGCCTAACACACCCATGAGCACGGCCAGGTCTTTAGGCGTGTCAATGGTTCTATTTTCTGGATGGGTGACACGAGCAGTGACACGCCCATGTCACTGAGCGTGTCATAGCTTCTGTGTTGTAGTAGCATTGACACGTCCAGTGACACGCCCATGTCACTGGGCGTGTCATAGCTACTGTGTTGAGGGAGGATTGACACAGCCAGTGACATGCCCATGTCACTGAGCGTGTCAAAGCTTCTGTGTTGTGAGTTTAGGGCACGGTCAGGGACACGCCTGTGTTGTTGAGCGTGTCATTGTAGAGTTTTCCCTAGTTGGTTCTTATCCATATTATCTCATGTGTATCTCTAAGTAAGCGTGTATCATCCCTTTTGGATTAGGTCTTTAAGAGATTGAGTTGCCCTAATCCAAGTATTGAAGGATTCTTAGAAGAGGAGTTTGGTGTTGTGTGAGTTACTCTTGAGGTAAGTACAAACCCTACATTATTGCATACATTTATATGACATTGGGACTTAACACATTTGGTTGTAAATGTGTTAAGTAATCTATTACATTGTTGATACATTGGATTAATATTATGATTTGCATAATGTGAAAGATATGATGATCATTTAAATTATATGTACAATGAAATTGGTTGTGTATACCCTAATGATGAGATGTGAAGCCATTGTTGTTGGCTATAATGATGCAAATGAAATAATTGGGGCATGTTTGCCTAGATGATTATGAGGAAATGAGAATGGAATTGATAATGAAATAATGAAAGAATTGTGTGCCTAATGTGTTATTCACTTTTCAGAGTTTTGTTGTTGGTGGCATGCCTAATAGTAACAATCTCTTGAAGCTGGGTTGGGCTTGATCCTTGAAGCCAAGTTGGGTTGAAGTTTAGCATGCTTAACTCCCCTTGAAGCTTGGTTGGGTCTAGTCCTTGAAGCCTAGTTGAGATGTTACAACCCTTGAAGTTAGGTTGGGTTTGGTTCTTGAAGCCAAGTTGGGTTGATGCTTAGCATTCTTCGCTCTCCTTGAAGCTTGGTTGGGCCTAATCCTTGAAGCTTAGTTGGGATAATGATAAATGTGAAAATTAAACCAAAACATTAACTCTGAAAGTTGAATGGCATATTAATATCTTTTGGGCCCTTGCTTGTCTTTGTTTAAATGTGAATTATGAATGGTGAAACAAATTAATAATGAGATTTAATGTAAGACTTTGAAATATGATATTCTTATGTATTGTTTATGATATATATAAATGTGTGACATTAGCATTACAATAAAGTATATTGTTGTTGTGGTTTGTACCACTAAGCGTATGGCTTAGCGCGATTGTGGTTCATCGCGCAGGTGACAGGGTAGAACCGGACAGTTCAGCTAGACCGAGTCGAGTCTAGACTTTGAAGTGTTGATTGTAGGCTTAAAGATCAGAGACAAACTGCCAAACATGTATAAATTTTATGTTTTGTAAACATGGATTTTGATGTATTTATATATGTAAATACCACTACATTTTTCGCTGCATAATGAATAAATGTTTTATCTAGTATAGTTTATAATATAATATGAAGTGTTTTAAGTTTTCTTATATTATTGCAGAAGAGAAAAATTGGGTTATCTAATATAAAAACTGTGGCACTCCTTTATTTGGTATACATATATTACAGGTGTAGTAGTATGTAGTGTGCGTATACAGGGTATAGGGGTGTTACATCTGTTTTGGTATCAGAGCCTAGGTTTGAGATTCTCAACCTAGGTAAATTGTAAGAAAAAGAACATTTTGATTCTAAAAGTTGGTTTTTAAATAAGATACATGTTTTGGTATTGGCAGTCTCTGATCTTTGATGAGGTATATTCTGCTGTGTTTGCAGATATAGGTAGTGATGGCGTCTCTATCACGTCAGTCCATAGAAGGTACTGCTAAGAGTGTAGCTCCTAAAGAGGGTAGAGATGGAGCTAGGGTTGAGAGAACTGGAGAAGCACCTATTCCTGTGCCAGAGAGACCAGCTACTGATGAGGTTCCGCCAGTTTGGCTAAGACATGTGGTAGAATTGTTGAGGCAAGCTCCAGTGCAGCCGCCACCGCCACCACAACCACAAGTGCCAGTGAGACATTATGATAAGTTAAGAAAGTATGGGGCTGAGGATATCTTTGGTACTACAGATCCTGCAGTAGCTGAGCAGTGGTTGGATAGAGTGTAGAGGGTATTTATTTAGTTGCAAGCCACTCCTGAAGAGAAATTTGATTATGTTAGATCCCTTCTGCAGAAAGATGCTTATGATTGGTGGAAGACAGTTCCATATGCCATGGATGATCCACCTACTTTATCTTATGGTGATTTTCTGCGGGAGTTTGAGCAGAAATATACTCTGAGAGAGTATAAGGATGTCAAGAAGATGGAATTTTTGAATTTGAGACAAGATAACCGAACTGTGACAGAGTATGAGGTAGAGTTCATTCGGTTGAGTCATTATGCCGGGGGGATTATTTCAGATGAGATTGACCGGTGTAGGAGATTTGAGAAAGGGTTGAGGCCCTCTATTATGTGTATTGTTACTGGTTCTTGGTATCAGGATCTCTCCCAGCTTGTTGCAGTAGCCAGAAGTGTTGAGAGAGCACAGGCTATTGCAGCAGCAGCTACTGAAGAGGAGACTAAAGTTAGGAGACCCCAGTTTGAGGCAGGGTCTTCATCTATGAAGAGGGGCCGAAGGAGTTTTGTTCCAAGAGTCAATAGGAGCCAGAGGCAGTCAGGTAGGTTAGTTCAGTATCAGAGGCAGAGATCGAGATCTACAGTCTCTGTAGCGAGTGCTCCGACTCTAGTGGTTCAGAGATATATTCCACCTATATGTGTTCATTGTGGTAGGACACATGGGGGTGCTTGTTGGAAGACGGGTGAATCAGCAGTATGTTTTAGATGTGGGTCACCAGCTCACTTCATCAAAGATTGCCCTGAGCTACAAGAGGATAGACAGACTGATACTATAGCTTCTCAACCCAGTGTCAGCAGAGGTGGTCGAGGGGGCAGAGGTTTCAGTAGAGGCGGTCGACCCGGGATTAGTCAGAGAGGAGGCTCTACATTCGGAGGCAGTAGGCCAGATCAGACTTGGTCTTTTCAGAGAGTGTATGTGATGCAGAGGCAACCGGATGCTTCAGCAGTCATTGCGGATACATTCTCTTTATTTGGCATTTCAGTTCTTGCTTTGATTGATCCAGGATCTACTCATTCATACATAAGTGCATCTATCTTGCCTGTGTCTAAATTGCATTCAGAGTCCTTAGGATTTGATGTCTTGGTGACAAATCCTTTAGGACATAGTGTTATGGTGAGTAAAGTGCATCGTGATAGTTCATTTGTGGTGCAAGGTGAGGAGTTTTTGGGGGATTTGATTGAAATGCCTTTTAAGGAGTATGATTTAATCTTAGGCATGGATTGGTTGTCTAAGCATGGAGCTGTGGTAGACTGTCAAAAGAAGTGTGTTACCCTGAGAACCAGTGATGGTAGAAGTGTGATGGTATCTAGTGAGCAAAGACAACTTGCATCCTTGTTTGTTTTAGCTGTGGTAGCTAAGAAGTTGATTAGAAAAGGGTGTGATGCTTATCTTGCTCATGTTGTGGATACCAGAGTAGTGGGTTCTCAACTTGATAGTATACCCACAGTTGCTAAATTTCCAGATGTGTTTCCTGAGGAGTTGTCAGGGTTACCCCCTGAGAGAGAGGTTGAGTTTGGTATTGATTTGTTGCCTGGTACCACTCCCATCTCTATTACTCCTTATCGAATGGCACCTATTGAGTTGAGAGAGTTGAAGGTGCAGTTGCAGGAGTTGTTGGATAAAGGGTTTGTTCGCCCTAGTGTTTCTCCGTGGGGAGCTCTTGTTTTGTTTGTAAAGAAGAAGGATGGTACTTTGAGGTTGTGCATCGATTATAGGCAATTGAACAAGGTGACAATCAAGAATAAGTACCCTTTGCCTAGGATAGATGATCTCTTCGATCAGTTGAAGGGAGCAGCAGTATTTTCTAAGATTGATTTGAGATTAAGGTACCATCAATTGAGAGTCAGAGAGGAAGATGTTCCTAAAACAGCTTTTCGCACAAGGTATGGGCATTATGAGTTCTTGGTGATGCCTTTTGGGTTGACAAATGCACCTGCAGCTTTTATGGATTTGGTGAATAGGGTGTTTAGACCCTATCTAGATTAGTTTGTGGTGGTCTTCATTGATGATATTTTGGTGTATTCGCGTAATGAAGAGGATCATGACAAGCATCTGCGGATTGTATTGCAAACCTTGAGAGAGAAGCAATTATATGCTAAGCTGTCAAAATGTGAGTTTTGGCTTGATCAAGTGACTTTTCTGGGTCATATAGTGTCAGCAGATGGTATAAGAGTTGATCCGAGTAAAGTTGAAGCTATTTTGAATTGGAATACACCGAAGTCTGTGACTGAAGTTAGAATTTTTCTGGGTTTGGCAGGCTACTATCGACGGTTTGTGAAGGGTTTTTCTTTGATAGCTACTCCACTCACCATATTACTTAGAAAGGGAGTTAGATTTGTGTGGACAGATCAGTGTCAAGCTAGTTTTGAGCAGTTGAAAGAAATGTTGACTCAAGCTCTTGTTCTTACTTTGCCTATGGAAGATAAACCATATGTGATTTATAGTGATGCTTCACATAATGGTTTAGGTTGTGTTTTGATGCAAGAGGGTAAAGTCATAGCTTATGCTTCTCGGCAGTTGAAGCCGCATGAGCTTAATTATCCAACTCATGATTTGGAATTGGCAGCTATAGTGTTTGATTTGAAGATTTGGCGACATTATTTATATGGAATTAAACAAAATGATTTAAGGTTTATAGAAATAGAAAAGATATTTTTTAGGGTTTTTGGAAAGAAAAGGATTCAATTTAGGGTTTTGGAAAATTGAAAAGCAGATTAGGGTTTTGGTAAATTAATGAAATGATTTAAGGTTTTGAAAAATTGGAAAGTAGATTAGGGTTTTAAGATTTTGAAGAAATAGAAACAACAATTTTAAGATTTTTGGAAAACAAAGAAACGAATTAAGGTTTTTAGAATCAAAAGAAACAATTGGATGGTTGAAGCTACTGTAAGGAAAAAAGAGATTAGATATTCATACCTTCGTTTGTTGGTTCCACCAAAAATTGCTTCTTGGATGAACAAGAACAAAGGCAAGATGGCTACCTTTGATGGATTGATTGCTTGCTTGCTTATTCCTCTCTCAAAAAGTCCAATTGTTTTCACTGCCAAAAAGAATTTTTAAAGTCTTGAACATTACTTTGATTTTAATATAACGATGCTTTATTTCAATTATTGTGTGTAATATGGATAATATTGTTAAACTTAAGAATTCTATAATATTAAGACCTGTAAAGGAGGCCGGTTCCAATGAACCGGACGTTGTGGGGGTGCTGGGTCATTTCTCACCTTTCCCACACGTACCCAACTTTCTGAACCCATTAGGGGGTTGGGGATTCCTTAGAAATTGAGTCATCCACCCCTTTCTTTTTCTCAGCCCGTCCGGATGGCAACTCCATTTTCTCTAGAATTAGGTTCGTGTTCTCTAAGGCCCTGAGCCTAAACAGTGCCGAAGTCACAAGAACCATTCCACAATGAGTGGGGGCAAAAATCTCCGCTCACACACTCCCAGTGACATGGGCGTTGTGAGCAGGGATTTTTGCTCCCACTCCCGGTGGAATGGTTCTTGCGACTTCGGCATTGTTTAGGCTCAGGGTCTTTAGAGAACATGGGCCTAAGCCCAGAGAAAATGAAGTCGCCACCCGGACGGGCCGAAAAAAAAAAGAAAGGGGTGGATGACTCGATTCCTAAGTAATCCCCAACCCCCTAATGGGTTCAGAAAGTTGGGTACGTGTGGGGAAGGTGAGAAATGGCCCAGCACACCCCCCCCCCCAACGCCCAGTTTATTGGAACCGGCCTCCTTTGCAGATCTTAATATTATAAAATTCTTAAATATAACAATATTATCCATACTACATGTGATCATAAGAATAAATAAATACTTTATTAAAATCACAACAATGTCCAAACAAAATAAATAAATGGACACCCATCCGAGGATGGAAACATGTCCTTACATCATCCATATCTAAAACTAAATAGGACACCCACCAAAAGGTGGAAACGTGTTCTTTATATTAATTTCAAAATATGAAAATAATCTAAATTAAATAAAGATTAATTAATGAGGTACCCAATCATGGAAACATACCTCTTACAATTTTAACAAATAATAATAATAATAATAATAAATAAATCATTCATCCATGATAAACAAATCAAAGATTGAAATTAAATAAATCAATCATCAAAACATATAATAAACTATATAATCAAATTTAAAATTAAATAAAGTAATAAATGTATAAATTTAGAGTTTTAGAATTTTAGTAACCACATTAGGGATTTTAAATAAAGGGAGTTAAACACAAAGGCTTATAATACACAAATAAATATTGACCCTTTGACATGCTCAGTGATATGGGCATGTCACTGCACGTGTCACTAATACTAAAAATAGAAATGTCAATACACCCAATAACATGGCCGTGTCACTGGGCGTGCCAGGCCAAAATTCTGATATCTGTTAGTGTATGTGCCCTAGGCCATTTATTTGGATCTTTATGTTATATATTCATTATTAATAAATGAGGTTTTATTATCATTATTGTTTGTTTGCATGTTACACAATTTTGATATTTGTCCCTGGTTTATTATTGTTATAGAGATAAAAAAATAATTCTTAACCAGTATGAACATTGATTTGATAATCATCAGATGATTATGTGTATAGTGATACAAATCAATTTCATAGATACTTGTTAGAGAACAATGTATTGGATAGACCCATCATGAGATTACTACGTGGGTTAGTGTCATAAGTAAATCTCATGATAGTTATGTATTAATTCTTTGACTTGAGATTGTCATAGTTTCCAATATAAGGACTATTATATTTTGACATGATCAAACATTATTTGTAACTGGATAGTAATAAAGGTTATGATCATATATGATAGAAATTATGTAGAGGATAATGAACAATCAAGATAGAATTTGTCCCTCTCTTTGAGAGAGATATATTTTGGGCCCCTCGATAAGTGAGACTGTGAAATGCATGGCCGTGCTCAAATGAATTGATAGTGTGATCAATTTCATTTTTTTTTATCAGTCTACTTGGAGATCGAGTAATCATAAGTTTGGACAATATAAGTATGACGTTGACCATGACTTATGTTCAAGCTAGATATCGTGTGACAAAGGGATTAATGCATGTACTATTATTAGGCAAATTGGACATTCCTTATATTAATTGGGTAGTTGTAACGCCTTGCTAGAGGCCAATTATGACTTGTTGGTTTAATAGAGATTAAATTGACTGCCAATTAATATGGGCCTATCGGGTCACACACAAGAATGCGCTTTGGGCTGGATATAATATTAATAATATTAATATTAGATATTAATATTTATTATTATTATTATTTTCGTTTATATATATATATATTATTAGATAATATATTCATAATCCTAATTAGATTTGGATTCTGAATTTGACTTACCTTATCCAATTTCGAATTGGATTATGGAGTGATTATATTCACTCCAGACGTTAAGTCTTTATATAGGTAACTTTAGAAAATAAAAATAGAACGAAATAGAAACCCTAATACGTTTTAGAGAAAACGTTTTTTCAGCCTTCACCGTTGCAGAGAGCTAGCACTCCAAACGGTAGCATTCGTGTGGATACACGATAGAGGGTGTTTCACGATCGAGGCATCTCTTCCAAACTGTGATTTCGAATCATCAACAGGTTAGTTCTTTGAACACTTTTGTCGAATTAAACGAACAGCATGGATCCTGATGGGAAATCAAAGATCAAAAATTTTTTTTCCGCTGCGTGTTTTGTTTGCAGTGATCTCCTTGATTTCCTAACATGGAAATAATAATAATAATAAATAAATCATTCATCCATGATAAACAAATCAAAGATTGAAATTAAATAAATCAATCATCAAAACATATAATAAACTATATAATCAAATTTAAAATTAAATAAAGTAATAAATGTATAAATTTAGAGTTTTAGAATTTTAGTAACCAAATTAGGGATTTTAAATAAAGGGAGTTAAACACAAAGGCTTATAATACACAAATAAATATTGACCCTTTGACACGCTCAGTGATATGGGCATGTCACTGCACGTGTCACTAATACTAAAAATAGAAATGTCAATACACCCAATAACATGGCCGTGTCACTGGGCGTGCCAGGCCAAAATTCTGATATCAACACAAAATAATCACATATCCAAAGTTATCATTCTTTTTCATACTTTGAACAATCTTTCTTTTTCCTTTCAACCTCTATTTAAACTCAACCAAATCTATCATTAAACTTTTAAATACCTGGTTATACATCAACACAATTCAATTAAAAATCAAATTACATAATTCAAAAGTTACATGACTATAACTCTCTCTACAATAAACTCAACTTAAACTTAACCATTTCTTCAATGCAACCTTAAAATCATAGTTAACTACTCAAAACAACTTCATCAATACCAATTCTAACCATTAAAACATACCACATCAAACATCAAATTCACATATATTCAAACTTTCATGAAAATTCAAGGAAACAAGTTGAAAACTTACCAAATATGGAGGAAATCCCCAAAAATCCAACTTGAACACTTGAAATCCTTCAATTACTTGATCTTGGAATAAGAAAATCCTCTCTTTCCTTTAATGGAGAAAATCGGCCTTCAATGGAGAAAGAAGAAGAAGAAGATGATCCACAAGTCATGTCTATCCAACCACTTCACTTTTAACCACATATATTTTCACTTTAATTATTCACCAATTATATATATTATTATTTAATTACAACATCAAAATATCCTCTTTCATTAGCTATATAATTTACTCTTGAATTATTAAAAATTAACTTTGACTTTTAAAAATATCAACTTGTATATGTTATGTATATTTACATATACATTTTACTTTTTCACTTAAAAACTTTTCATTTCTTTTTTTAAATTATTTATTTAATTTATCCAATTAACTTATAATTTATTTTATTAAATTTTTAAAAATTTGGATTTTCAAAAATTTGGAATATTACAAGGCATGTTTCCAAATAAGTGGGTGCCTATTTTCTCCATTTTCATGCATTGCATCATATCATTCAATTTTAATAAGATGGATGATGTTCACATGAAACTTGTTGTTTACTTTTGATAATGCCTCAATAATTACGAGTGACATACTGCTAGAACATAAGAGGATGCCAGTTCTAATGAACCGAATGTATGGAATACTAGTCATTTCCTATCTTGCCCATATATACCCAACTTTTTAAAATTAGTAGGAGTTGGGGATTTCTCGCCCAAGAATCTTCCCCCATTATCGTTCCTAAGGGCTAGACCCTAGTAGTGCCAAAGTTGCAAAAATTGGAAGCCATATCCCTGGCTCATAATAGATTTAAATAAGCTTCCTGACAATGGTATCTTAAATTTAATGATACCATTACTTCTTTTGAATTTTAGGAAAATATTGTTGATCGATGTGTATATAAATGAAAATTAGTGGGAGCAAATTAATCTTTTTAGTCTTGTATGTTGATGGTCTTTTATTTGTTGCTAATGATCTTGGTTTGCTATATGAAATAAAAAAATATCTATTTAAGAATTTTGAAATGAAAGATATGGGAGAGGCAATCTATAAATAGAAATATTTCATAACAGATCATAAAGAATTTTAGCTTTGCCTCAAAAAAGCCTATATTAATAAAATTCTAGAGCGATTTAAGATAAATAAATGCTCAACAGGGATAGTTTCAATTTTGAAGGAGGACAAATTTAACCTCATTCAATGTCCAAAAAAGGAATTGAAATAAGAGCAAATGAAGAATATTCCTTATACATCTAATATTGAAAGTTTAATGTGTGCTCATACTTGTACCAAACCAAATATTAGTTTTGCTATTTGAATGCTAGGTCGATATAAAGAAATCCAGGTTTGGATCACCAGAAAATTGTAAAGAAAGTTCTAAGATACTTGCAAGGAACAAAAGATCATATGCTCACTTATAGGACATTTAATCATCTTGAGATGATTGGATATTCAAATTTGATTTTGTAGGATGTATTGATAGAAGAAAGTCCAAATTTTGCTACATGTTCCTTTTAGCCGAATGAGCAATTTCATGGAAAAGTGACAAGTAGTCTATTATTAATGTTGCATCCATTATGAAAGCTAAGTTTGTGGCATGCTTTGAGGCTACTATTCATGGATTCTGAGTTTATACAAAATATATACGTATAAAATTAAGTTATCAATGTCTAAAAACAAAGACAATTAAATTAAAAATAATAAAAATCCATTAAAAAATATCTCATGTCGAATATAAGTGATTAATTTTTTTGAATATGAGAGATTGATATTATAAGTATATGAAAATAAAAAAAATAATTGTGTCATGTAATAACTGTAAAATTATTTATTATAATCATTGTTAAAATATAAATTAGAATATAATTAGAATTACAATTTCTATTTATATTATAATTTTTTCTTAATTTTTAATACACTTTATTTTTTATTATGGCAAAAAAAAAATTAAATGTGCTAAACTAATCAATTTAAGAATAAAATACCCATTTTTATTTTTTGCATAAAAAATTACGTACTTAATGAGCTACTCAAAAAAAAATTATCTTTATTATTAAGGCACTTATATATATACTACATATACAGATGTATCTAAATTAGTCTTTGTTGAACATAAACTCCTTGATCAAATTGTAATATATAAGAAACCAAATCTCTATATAAACAATAAATAAAAAGTCAAGCAACTATTAGGTAACAAAAATTCATTAGTGTGGATTGTGAAATTTGATATGTGTAATAGGGGCGGAATTAAAATAGAGGCAATGGGGCACTTGCCCTCACTGAATTTCTTTTTTTATATATAATTTTGTTTTGCCCCACTAAATTTTTTTAATATTTATATATAATTTTTTGCCCTTATTTTTTTTAGAATATTTTTCTCCCTCGTTAAAAATAATATTTTATTTAAAAAATTTTACTAATATTAATTAGTAATACATGTATTTAATAAATTAAGTCTAAAATTAAATATAAATTAAATTTGTCTAAATAAATATAAATTAGATTTTGGGCTAATTATTTTAGATATGTGTAATCAGGACGGATATAAATTAGATTTTGGTATAAATGTAAATGCAATCATAAATAATCTTTTTATTTTAGTATCATGGTATATAATGATCTCTTCTCATATGTTAAAATAAAATTATAATTTAATTTTTTAGTAATAAAAAATATACGATTTTACTAAAATATTTATAATATATGTAAATTTGCCCCACTGAAATTAATTTCTGGAACTGCCCCCGTCTGTAATAATAAAAATTAATTAGAGGAATTATTCTTCTTTTGAAAAAGTTATAAACCATCAATATATTATTATTATTATTATTATTATTATTATTATTATTATTATTATTATTATTATTATTATTATTATTATTATTATTATAAGGAAGAGGAGTTGTGTATCATGCTTATAATCATGATATGTTTAAGAGTCATTGTGAGAAAGTAATATATACCTTGCTCCCCTTCACAATTACATGTAAATTTGATTGTTGATATTTTAATTTGTAAGGTTTGACGAGCGATACAAAACAGAATCAGAAAAGAATACCAGCTTTTGCAACAATGATAAGATTAAGACAAAGTTGATAATGCACACCTCAAAATACGCAAATTAAAAATACATGGAAATGAGATGTCTATTCCTCAATTCCACAATGAAGTAGCCACCAGATCTATCTACTAATATATATAGATATCCAGATATATATTACATTAAATGGCAACAAAACCACGCCGAACATTGTTCCTTGTAACCGTGGCTATCTCAAAAACTGTCTTTTTCTTATTTTTTTCAATTTTGCCCCTTATTTGCCTTCACACTATCAAGCTCCCTCATCAACCCTAAACAGTATTAAAATCCATCCTAATAATTCTCCAAAAAGGAAAAATCCATCCTGAGAAAGCATCAATTTTTTTTAATCAATAAGAAGCATCTATTTCTTTGTCATCTTGTTAAACAGTATCCAATTTATGTAATATATATATATATATGGTCACTTGAATTGTGATATAGTTCAAAGGCTGTTTACGGTATTAGCTTCTTTAAACTTTTAAGTATATTTTCACTCTCTTTTTTTTCATTTTCATCCAAAATATAAATTTTTAAATTAACTAATAAATTTTACAATTATTTAATATTTTTTATTTTTTAAAATTAACAAAAAGTAAAAAATAAATTAAAAAAGAGTTGTAAAACTATAAAATTAAACTCTAATCGTTAACATCTAATAATAATCTAATAAATATTAAATGTTTAAATTTCGATAAAATTTAAGAAAATGTCAACATGAAAACTAAAAAATAATAATCAAATCTAACTAATCTTTATAAATTAAGAATGTATTTAGTAATTTTTTAAACAGAAAATTTTATAAAATTATCTATTTGTTATTGTTTTAAGTTTAAATTTAAAATTATATATGCACTATAATTTGAAAATAGCACAATATAAAATCACATAATCAAATACATATGTTTAATTATCTCCATATTATGATAATGGCATAAGTTATATATCATGTAGTTTCTCTATATTGATCACATGCCAAATGTCAACATTTTTTACTATAATTTACCAATATTTAATTTAATTATAAATTTAGCTACAATTTTAGCTTAAATTAAATTTGAAATAAAAATAAAATTACAATTTTACTTTAATTTTTTTTAATCTTCCTAATGATTTAAAATGTAAACAGCCTAATAATTTAAAAATGCAGGATGTTTCCCCCCTTTTTTTAATCTTACTCTAAAAGTTATTAATTAATTAATTTTATTTTTTGTTTTAACTCATATGTCATCATTCTTCTTCTTCCTCTTCTTCTTCTTCGTGTATGTACTAAAATGCTTTAAAATTCACCATTTCAATAAAGAGTGATTTCTTAAATTTTGATTTTTTAAAATTTTTATTTTAACTTTTAATGAATTTTATGTGTCATAATTTTTAGAATAGTAAATTTTTATATTTTATTTTTTTATTATTTTATCTTTTTTAAAAAATTGAAATCTAATTATATTAGAAATAATTTAAAATGTGCATGTTATTAGTTATATTTACATTTAGAATTTATAACATTTAACTTTATTTTTATTTGATTTTTTTATCCACTTTTAAGTGAAACATTAAAAGTCAGAAAGTAAAGTGTAGTAGAACATCAATAGACAAATTTATTTTTTCATTGTTTGAAGATATTCTTATTATATCAACTTAGTTTAATTCTTAATATATGTATTTGTTTTTCTAATATTTCTATATTTCTTTCACCACTTTTATATTTCACTTTACCCATATTATTTTAAGGTAAATTTATAATTTTTTTCTATTAAAAAATTAACAAGTTAAAAATTTTTACTTATTTTTTTTATTTCAAATTATTGATTTCAATAATTTTTATTTTTTAAGCAATGAAATTAAAAATTAATATTTTAATAATTTATTTTGATCAATGAATTCTCAAATCAATTTAAATAATATCATAGTACATTAGACATATTATATTATAAATATCTTTTATAATATGTGAATATAAAAATATTTAATATCATGTGCACTTATATGTATGATAATATTTTTATATAATAAACATAAATTATTATTTCATTTAAAATAATATAAAATATCATAAATCGGACAGTATAGTGTGAATGAATCTATTTACTTGTTATATACTAAAACTGTTGCGGAATACATTGTTTTAATATTTTTTTTTGTGGCAATGTACTTCAATTTATGATCATATATATGCTGTATATTTTGTTTATTATATACTATGTGAAAGTATATTTATATATTTTATTCAATATTAAAAGATAATAAATCTTTAAAAAAAAGATAATAAATAACTTCATTTAATTCAATATTAAATAATTAAATATTTAATTAAGTTTAGTAAATAGTTAAATATCAAATTTAATTATTCTATTTTTATTTAAATTATTTAATATTATATTAAATAATATTAATATTATAATATTAACATACATTGATTTTTAATTATTTTTTGGAATTACATTAATATTTGTATTAAAATATTTGTCGTTTATAATTGTTAGCATCTATATTATATATATATATATATATATATATATAAGGAAAATAAGAAGATTTATAGATTGCCAAGCAAAGGAAAAATATAAACTCAACTCAATAAGATTTTAAATTTTAAAAATATAAATTATAATTTTTATAATTCATTATAAAAATTAAAATTCAAAAAGTTAAGAATTTTAAAAAGTCAAAATTAGAATTCAAAAAAGTTAGAAATTTAAAAATATTAAATTATAGTTTAGTTAGTTTAAAAAATTATTATTTATGAAACTAATAATTGACGAATGAAAATTTTAAGTGTCAAGATTTATTTTATTATTATAATTATAGACATCAAAAGAGGAAATTTTTTCATTTAAAAAATTACATATACAATAGTAGTTATTGTGGATTGAAAGAAAAAAAATATTTGATTTTTTTTTGTTATTTTTTTTGGTGACCACAATGGTTTATTCAGCTCTTACTAAAGTAATATAGGTAATCTCTTATTTGGTGGAGCAATGGTGTATATATATATATATATATAATAAACAAGTAACAAATATTAATTTAATACAATTTATCGATATTATTAAAGTTTTTATATATATTATATGATAATAAGTAATTATTTCTCTTATAATATAATTTATTATATCTAATATGTGATAAATTTATCATGAAATATATAGTAGAATGATGTTTTTGATTATTTAATTATTTATATATTTTTTTTAAATTTTTAAAGTTATTAATTTAATTTATTGACTACTATAATAAAAAAAATTGTCAGTGCTAAAAAACTGATCATGCTATGATCAAATAAAACTATATCCATATATTATGTGGACCAATGACTAATTAATTTATTATTATTAATTTAATCTTTAGTAATCATATGTTAATTAATATTTTCATTGTGTTTAGTACATTAAATATATATTTTTTCTTATACTTTATATTAATATGTATTTTGAATTAAATTAAATAAATATAAAAATAAGAAAATAAAATATTTCCACATAAGAATATTACTTCCTGCAACATCTTAAGAGGCCGTCCAGCTTGTGTATGCCATAGCCGTATCTAAAAAAGAGAATGCATAAAAATGTTTTGAAATTTTATACGAATACTGATTGATTCTTAAAATTTATTTAGATTTATTTATATATTTAAAATTTTAAAAAATTGATAAATTAACTCATCTTTTAGAAAAAAAAAATTAAGTGTCGTTAATTGTATGTTTAGTTTTTTGTTAAAAGATATAAATATGCCCCTCAAATTTGTAAGAAAGTACAAATTGATACTGAATTATTTTTTGCTTAATTATATATTAAAATTATGTTTTTACTCATTCATAAATGAATTAAATATATTTAAAAGTATTTTATACTAAATAATATTTTGATTAAAATTATTATTTAATATTTCTTATAATGAACTTTAAAATTATTAATTCACATTATATATATATTGCATTGGAGCCGTGATTGTAGCATAAAAGAAATAGCAGCCGTAAGAGAAAAAAAGAAGGCCAAAGAGAGGAGAAATGTGATTCTTTGTGCTTAGAAAGGTATAGGGGCGCTTTTTGGACCTCCTATAGCAGTGGCAATTGGTGCAAAGTCTGTTCCATTGAGAAAGCCAAAGAAATCGCCTGGGTTTTTCCTTCACCATCACGGCAACGTCATCTCCACCGCCGGCGGCCCCTTCTGGGCTGGCCGGATGTTCGTTTGTTGATGCTTTGAAGAAGGGAGTGGTTGCTGTTTCGGATAAGGTCGATCGACTATCTGATGGAATTGTGGCTTCTCCTATTTCTGTTAATATTCAACTGAAGCAACCCTATAGGTTTAAAGGGGTGCCGACTATTTCCTTTACTGAGGAGGAGATTTCAGAGCTTGCTAAACCCTTTTCTTATGCTTTGATTGGATTTTTTGGATCAGGAAGACCAAATATGAAGGGGTTAAGAAAGGCTATGGATTTGATAGGCTTTAAAGGGGATTATCTTTTAGGCTTGAGTGATGGTAAACACGTCCTGATCAAGTTTGCCATTGAGGAAGATTTCTTGCAGTTTTGGTTACGCCAATTATGGTATTTCAATGGATTTGCAATGCGTGTTTTCAAGTGGACTCCTGATTTCCATTCTGATGTGGATTGCCCGTTGTTTCCTGCATGGATTACATTGGAGGGGTTGCCAGTTCATTTTTTCAATCAAAAGGCTCTGTTTCTGATAGCTCAGCTTGTTGGTAAGCCGTTAAAGCTAGATTCTGCTACTTCCTCATTAATCCGACCTTCTGCTGCCCGTATATGTATCGAAGTGGATTTAACCCAGGAATTGATTGATAGGATGTGGATACAAAATGGCAAAACTGGTTTTTTCCAACTAATTATTTATGAGAATTTGCCAAAATATTGTTCCAGCTGCTGTAAGATGGGGCATGCTACAGCTACTTGTACAGATCACGAAGATTTTCATCAACATAATCCAGTTCCTGGACCTGCTAAAAATTCAGAACCAGTTGAGCATGTTAAACTGGTAGAGAAAGTATGGGTGCCTAAACTGGGTTCACAAACTGAAAAACAGAGACTGGGCGAACCAAATTCAAATGAAAATATTTCTAGCTCTTTGTATGATACTGTTCCAGTGGACCAACCATTGATTGATTCTTGTCCTCTTTTGCATGAAAATAATAAGGATCACGTGGAAACTCAGCATATAACGATTCCACCCGCTAATGTGCCGAATGCAGATACTTTGCCCCCTGTTTTAGCTTGTGTTGGAGATGAGCCACGGGTTGTTACTAATTTTAATTTGGCTATTTCAGATTCTGAAAAGGATAGTGATACTCATGATACTGAAACTCTGGACAGATTCTCTGATGGAGAAATACCTGCTGAGGCAGATTTGAATACAAATGCTAATGCTGATGGATTTATTCCTGTGGCTCTTCGTGCTCGTGAACGACCGCTGAAAAAAGGTCAGAAAATTAAATCTAAAGATGCCTTGATCACTAATTCCCTTGCTACTCATAATAATTCATCATAATGAATATTCTTTTTTGGAATGTGCGTGGTGTTGCGTCTTCACAAAATCGTCTTCATAAATTATGTTTGGTTCATAATATTGGATTGTTGATTATTATAGAACCTATGGCTATTGCTAGTAAGGCAAATTTTTTCGCGATTAAGCTTGGTTTTGATAATGTGCATGCCTCCTATAATAATAAGATGTGGATTATGTGGAAGGATCACCTTTTTAGTGTGTCTATTTTTAAGGATGAAGGACAGCTTTTATCTTGTTCAGTGTTTTTCTCGTCCGGAGGTTTTGATTTTTGTTTATCAGCCGTGTATGGGTTACATTCTAGAGCTGCCCGTGAAAGTTTATGGTCTAGTCTGGTTTCTTATTCTAATTCTTGCTCTAAGCCATGGATTGTTGGGGGTGGCTTTAACACAATCAAGTATCCTTCAGAATATAAAGGAAGTAGTTCTCCAGATTTACAGGCTATGCAGGATTTTATTGATTGTACTGATGAATGCAGTTTAATGGATATCCCATTTCAGGGGGATGATTTCTCCTGGACTGGTGTTAGATCTAATGGTCGAGTTTGGGAGAGATTAGACAGACTCTTGGCTAATATTACTTTTTTTAATGGCTTTGATTCTGTTGGGTATCGATATTTGGGGAAATTGTCTTCGGATCATTCACCTATGTTGTTGGAATGTCAGATTGTTGATACTGTTGGGCCTAAATATTTCAAATTTCAGCACATGTGGCTTTCAGATGTCTCGTTTCTTCCTATGGTTAAGCAACAATGGACGTCCAGTTTTTCTGGGGGAGGAATGCAGGGTTTTTTTCGCAAGTTGCAAGGTTTGAAAAAAGCAATTCGAAAATGGAATCGGGCTTCTTTTGGGCATTTGTTCAATGACATTGAAAAAGCTGAGAAAAATGCTCAAGAGGCAGAGCTTGTGTACATTGATGATCCGTCTTTGACTAATTTAACTTCTTGGCAGGATACACAAGCAACATTAGCCATGAAACTGAAATTGGAAGAAACGTTTTGGAAACAAAAGTCCCATATTTCCTGGATTGCTGATGGAGATTGTAACACTCGGTTTTATCATAATTATGTCAAGATGCGTAGAAAGGTGAATCGCATTGTTTCTATTAGAGCTGCTGATGGGTCTCGCATTTCGGATCAGGATTCTATTGCTTTGGAAGCTGTAGGGATTTATTTTGTAGTAATGATGATTTTGATCCGGATCAGGTTTCTCATATGTTGGAAGTCATTCCTACAATTGTTTCGTCTCAGGATAATGATGGTCTTGAAGCAATTCCTGGCGATTTGGAGATTAAAAATGCGGTCTGGCAACTTAATCCTAATAGTGCTCCGGGACCTGATGGTTTTGACGGTTATTTCTTTCGGCAGTGTTGGGACATTGTTTGTTGGGATGCCTGCAGTGCTATCAAGGAATTTTTCTTGGGTCTTCCGATATCGCAGGCTTTTAGCAGTGCGCAGATTGTGCTCATTCCTAAGGTTGATAACCCTTTCATCTTTTCTCAGTATCGTCCAATTTGTCTTGCCACGTTTATAAGCAAGGTTTGTACCATAATTTTGGCTAACAGAATGGCACCACTTCTGCAGAATTTAATATCCCCTGAGCAGGCAGGCTTTTTAAAAGGGAGTTCAATTCACTCTCAGATTATGCTAGCTAATGAGATGATACATGATATTGATAAGAAAACGAGAGGCCATAATTTAGCCATTAAACTTGATATGGCTAATGTAATATCCCGGAATATACCCTAAGAATTTTAGAGTTATTGTTGTATTTGGAATTAATGTATATGTATATATGGGAAATATAAATACAATATATATATAAGACATATACATATACATCACATATATATGGGATATAAAATGGTGTAGGAAAAGTGAGTTGTATATATATATTTGTATAATTAGTTAATAATAATAATGATAATAAGGACAAAAAGAAAAGAGAAGAAGAAAGTCAATGGTGGACAAATGTATGGTGGAGGTTATTTGAGAAATATTAATTATATTATATTATTATTATTATTATTATTATTATTATTATTATATATATATATATATGGGATAAGAACGGAAGAAAGAAGAACTTTCTTTCTTCTTCTGTTGCTTCTTCTTCTTCGTGGACGAGAGAGAGAGAGAGAGTGAGAGAGAGAGAGAGAGAGAGAGAGAGAGAGAGAGATGATTTCACTTATATACATAACAAATCCATGGTGATCTTGAGAGAATTGAAGATTTGGTAAATTATTCAAGTATTCATTCCTTTGCATTGATTCTTATTGTTTGAGGTTGGGGTTGATATGGTTAGTGTGGGATGATGATGTTAATGAAGGATTGAAATTTATATATGTGTGAAACTAGTATTTTGATGATTATAACATGGTTATTTGTGAGGATGATGATGAATTGTTGAGATTGTTGAGTAAGAGTTTAGTATTAATGAATTGGGGATTTGAGCAATTGATATATGATTGATGTATGATTGTGTTTAAGGAAGTTGAAAACATAAAATACTTGTATTGAAATTCATGTATCTTATCATTGGATTTGAATTAGGTTGTGAAGGAAGTGGATTGCTAAGTGATGAAGAATTCTTGGAAGGTAAAGTGTATAGATTTGTGAGTGGTTCTTAAGGTAAGTACAAATTACCTTAATTTATGCTTTAATATGATGGTTAAACTTAACACATATTTATTTGAAATTGTGTTAATGATGTTGATTATGTCCATTGAAATAATGCTATATGATATATATATGTGATTGAGTGTAACCAAAGGAGATTTGGACATGTTTAGAGTTCAATTCATGTGAGACATGGCCAAAAATAAAAAGAGACACGGCCAAGTCAAGGAAATTTTAAATGTGTTGGCTTGATTTTTGGGAGACACGGTCACTGGCTCAGCCGTGTCCCTTGCCCATGCTTGTTACTGTCTGATTTTTGTTGAGAGACACGGCCGTGTTCCATGCCCATGTCTGCTACTGCCGAAATTGTTGTTGAGAGACACGGCCGTGTTCTCTGCCCGTGTTTGCTACTGCCAAATTGTGGTTGAGAGACACGGCCACAAGCTTGGCCGTGTCCCTCAAATGTGTTGGCCGTGTCCCTCAAATATGTTAGTTAATGTTCTTATTCTTGATTATTCTTGCATTGTTAGATCTTCTAAAGGTTTTGTGGTATCTATACTTCAAATATATGTAAAACAAATGTATGTTGAGGATTCCAAATATAAGAGGAAGGTAAATTATATATGTGTATATCAATGATAATCATTCTTGATGGATGTATAATGTGCTTGATTATGAATATTTAAATAATGAGATGTTGTGTACAATGTGGAATGAAATGTTGATATTTATGAATGATGCTATGTGGGATATAATGTGATCATTGATGATGAGGTACTTTAATGTTATGATTGAGGCTTGTTTGCCTAATTGATGATATAAATGCACACTTGAATAATGAAGTGTTATATTGTGAAATGAAATGTGAAGCCATTGTGATTGACTATGATGATTCAAATGAGATATGAAGTCATTGTGATTGGCTATGATGGTTCAATTGAGATAAATGGGGCATGTTTGCCTATATTATGATGAGAATTGGAAATGGAATTGAGAATGAAATAATAAATGAATTGTGTGTGTCTAATATGTTATTCATTTTCAGAGTTTTGTTATTGGTGGCATGCCTAATGATAGTAACAATCTCTTGAAGTTAGGTTGGATTTGATCCTTGAAGCCAAGTTGGGTTGAAGTTTAACATGTTTTACTCCCCTTGAAGCTTGGTTGGGTCTAATCCTTGAAGCCTAATTGAGATGTTACAACCCTTGAAGCTAGGTTGGATTGGTTCTTGAAGCCAAGTTGGGTTGATGCTTAGCATGCTTTGCTCCCCTTGAAGCTTAGTTGAACCTTAATCCTTGAAGCCTAGTTGGGATAATGATAAATGTGAAAATTGAACCAAAACATTAACTCTGAAAGTGGAATGGCATATTAGTGTTTTGGGCCCATGCTTGTGTTTGTATATATATGGATTGTTGAATAATGGAATAAATGAATAATGTTAAATAATGGAGTAAATAAATAATGAGATATATGTTTGTCTTTGTTTTAATGTGAACTATGGAATGAAATATAATGTTATGTGATATATGGTGATAACTATGGATTGAAATATATGATGATAATCATGGAATGAGATGTATACAATATATAAGTAAATTATTGAAAGTGAATATAGCTTAAGAAGCTATGTTGAATGATGAGCTTATAAAAATATAACATGATGTGTAAAATGTATATGGATGTGGAAATGATGAATATTGCTTCATGAAGGTTTTAGGTAGTCATTGAATTGTGAATTATTGAAATGAAGTGTATGTGTATATGATTATGAATAAAACATTAGTAAAAGTATATATGAAAAGTGTATTCACAATGGGAAAACATGATAAGAAAATAATGATATGTAAAGTTAATATATAAATATGATTTTATGAAATGTATGTTTATATGAATGATTTGTATTACTAAGCTCTCGGGCTTAGCGCGGTTGTGTGATCGCACAGGTGATTATGCGATTGATTCAGAAGTCAAGCTATTATGCCACGAGAAGGGTAAGAGTGTTTCGAGACCAACTAGAAGGTGATGCATACATGTATGATTTAATTATGATGTATTATTCATAATATTATATTCATATGTAATAATGAAGTTTTGGTAAATAAGATTAAGATCATTGAAAGTATAATGATTTTGTTAATGTTATTTAAATTAATGTAATATTGTTTGAACTTGATTAAAGATTTTGAAATTTAAAACTAAAAGTGGCATTCTTATATTCTATATACGTATTGTATGTATACTAGGTATATGTATAGTACTTATATAGAGTATGGGGGTGTTACAGCTAAAGCTTTTGACAGGGTGTCATGGGATTTTTTACAGGCAGTGCTTAATAAGTTTGGTTTTTCAGGGCGTGTTATTCAGCTGATTATCAGAAACCTTTCTTCTACTCGTCTTTCTGTTCTGGTTAATGGGGTGTGCTATGGGTTTTTTCAACCAACTCGGGGAGTTAAGCAGGGTGATCCACTGTCTCCACTTTTGTTTATCTTGGCTTCTGAAGCATTCTCTCGGGGTCTTACTGCTTTGATTTATCAAGGGAAAATTACTCCATATAAAACTAATAGGCACTGTCCTATTGTTTCTCATCTTGCTTTTGCAGATGATCTATTAGTTTTTATAAATGGGGATGCGAGGTCAATTAAAAATTTCTCTCGGTTCTTGACTTCTTACCAGATTACCTCGGGACAACTTGTGAATTTTGACAAAAGTGTTTTTTATTGCTCATACAAGGCTAGTAATGCTACCATTAAGAAGTATGAGGACTTGCTTTCTATTAAAAGAAGCTCTTTGTCTTTCACCTATCTTGGTGTACCGATTTACCATGGCATAAACCGTGCTTCTCACTGTAAGGATCTTCTTAAAAAAATTGATGTTAAACTTCAAGGTTGGTTGAAGAAATTTCTTACTCCATGTGGTCGACTTGTTCTCATTCGTCATGTCCTGAGTTCAATTCCCCTTCATACGATGGGATTCATGCTCTTGCCTAAATCCATAATTGCTATCATTGAAAGGCGATTTGCGAAGTTTTTCTGGAGTGGCAATTCAGCTGATCTAAAGCATCATTGGGTTAGATACACTGAATTTTTATTCCCTACTTTGGAAGGGAGTTTGGGAATTCGTTCCATAGCAGCTATTCAAGATGCGTACTCCATTAAACAATTAAGGATTTATTTGTCGAAGGATTCCTTGTGGGCTACTTTCATGCGTCGAAAATATCATCGACAGGGCAACATGAGATACATCCAAACAGATTCATGTGCCTGGAAGCGTATTTGCCATACATATTCGGCTTATGCGAACAGCTTTGAGGTAACTGATAATTCTGTTGTTTGGAAAGAGAGTGGTAATGGACAGTTTACTTTCTCTTCGGCCTATAATCTAGTTCATCCAAAGAGAAGCACAACTATATCACGGCAAACTTTGTGGGATTTTGTAGTTCCATTGAAGCTTTCAGTCCTATCTTGGAAAATTCTTCATAATGCACTGCCACTACCAGGTATGTTACAGCGCTTGGGTATCTCCCTTGCAGCTGTCTGCCCCTTTTGTTTGGCAGCCTTAGCTTTTGTAGACCATATTTTTCATAACTGCGTTCCTATAAGGAAGATCTGGAAATATTATGCTGCTTCACTCCTTCCTCTTCGGCATGGAGGTTCAGAGACTCTATCTTTAGGGCAAGAACTCTCAATCTGGTGGCTTAATACAGGTAAGTCAGTTAAGGGAAGGCTTTGTAAACTGGTTCCTCAGGTTATTCTCTATAATACATGGAATGCTTATTGTCGTTGTGTTTGGGGCTCTGAGAAATTCTTTCCCCACAGTGTTGAATTAAAAATTTACAAGTTCATTTTCAGTTGGGGAGTAGCTCATGCGGGAGATCGTTTCGCTGCCCCTCTTTCGTGTTTTGCAGATCATTTGCCTTCTATTTTCGGGCGTTGGAAGCCACGTCCTAAGCTGGTTACATGGAGTAAGCCCTCTAATCATTGTTTTAAACTAAATGTTGATGCCTCATTTTCTTTGCATACTGTTTCCTGAGGCGCTGTCCTTCGTGACTCAAAAAGCTATGTTATCGCTACTGGAGCTTTCTTGATCAAGGCGAGGAACGTTTTGGAGGCTGAATTGACAGCCTTGGTTCATGCGCTTGAATGGGTGAATGCAGCTGGCTATGCTTCTGTTCAGGTGGAGGTAGATTCTTTGGAGCTAGTTCAGTTGATGTCTTCGGTCTCTGATGTGTCACCGCAATTTAAGAGAGCAAGGGCTCTTTTATCTTCAAATTTTCACTCTATTTCTCATGTTCATAGGGAGGCAAATCAAGTTGCACATTTTTTAGCCTATTACAGTAGATTGAATGGTGTTTCTAGGTGGTTTTTATCTTTTAACTCTTTGCCAAATTACATTAAAGGGGTTGTATTAACTGATAGTATGGGTCTTCCATACATTAGATTTAATTAATAAAATCTGCGGTGGTATCGTCCACCTTTACAAAAAAAAATATTGCATAGGAGAATATATTTAAGAGATTTTCTTAAAAATAAAAAAATAAAAACTGTAATATTTCTAATTTTTAAAAAATTTAATAAAATAAATTAAAATTAAATTAAATAAATAATTTAAATAGAAAATTAAATAATTTTAAGTAAAAAAATAAAATATATATGTAAAATATACATGAAATATACTTAAAATATATAAAAGTCAACAAAAAATAACTATTTTAAAAGAAAAGTCAAATGACAATTTTATAAATATACTTTGAAAATTAAAATTATTTAAATAATTTAAAAATAATTTATTTTTGGTTGGAAGAGAAAATTTAAGATTTTTATTAAATAATTAAATAATTAAAAATATAATAAAATAATATATATATATATATATATATGTTAGTATAAAAGTGGAGGGAAAGATAAATATTTAAGTCATCTTCTTCTTCTTTTTCTTCATATTTAGCCGATCCACCATAGCTAAAGAATTCAAAGATTTTCTTCTTCTAAGCTTCAAGAATTAAAGGAATTTAAATGTTTCAAGTGAAGTTTTAGGTTTTCCTCTTGAATTAGTAAGTTTTCTAATTTCTTTCCTTGGATTTTCATGAAATTGAGAATATGTTTGATTTGAAATTTTGATGTAGTATGTTATAATTGTTGAAATTAATGTGTATGAAGTTATTTTGAGTAACTAATAATGATTTTTCAGTTGGATTGAAGAAATGATTGAGTTTAAGTTGGGTTGGTTGAAGAGAGAGAACTTAGGGTTATGAAATATTTATATTTTTGAATTCATGTAATTTAATTATACAATTTGATTCTAAATGTGTTATTTTGATGCATAAACAAGGATTTTAAAATCAAATATGGATTTGATTAAATTTGGATAGAGATTGGATGAGGTAGTATTGATTTAGGGTTTTGAAATGTGAATTTTTAAAGAATGGTTAATTGTTTAATTTTAATGTTTAAATTATGATATTTAATGATATAAGTGATGAATATAAACTTAGATTAATAATTGAAATGAGTTGGAATAAAGAACATTCATTAGTAAAAGTTATGTCATTTTAGGGTTTTATTTAAAGTGTATGCATTTATTGAATGTAATTAATTAAAACATGTTATTGTATATTTTTAATGATATTAATAAACATAAATACAAATTTAAATGGCTTAATATGATTTTTCAAAGTTAAAGTAAAGTTAGGTTTAACTTTGGGGTTTTGAATTAAGTGATGTTTAATTAAGGTTTAAGGTTGGAAATGCCTTAAAATGTGATATTAAATGATTGTATTTGATCACATTTGTTTAGGCATTAAGAAGAAATAGATTGCCCAACCCTAGTGTTGAAGGGAAAATTAAAAGTGAAGGTTGGTGAAAATTTTGTAGTTTGCATTTGAGTGCTTAGTGAGATATATATAAACTTTTAATAAATTAGATATGTTTGCATTAAATTTGGCCCAACACACACATTTTAGTTAGAAAAATGTGTTAAGTTATTTGGTAGTTTGAACATTCATGAATATTATGTTATAACATGTGAATTGTTATGTATACATTATAAAAAGCCATTATTAACAGGTAAAATGAATAAAATGTGAATTATGTGCATTATGTGAAAATGACTCAAAAATATTTGAGTAATGTGATATTTATGTGAAATGAGATGCATTGTGATGAAATGATAAAATATGATGAGATATGATTAATTGATCTTGATATGAATAAGGAAAATGAGAAAATAAAGCAATGTGATGAGAAAAATGGAAAGTTTGACAATGTGATGAGAAAAAGTTGATTATGAAAAATATAAATTATTGTGTGCCTAGCATGTTATTCAATTTTCAGAGTTTTGTATTTGATGGCATGCCTATGAGGTTATCCTCATTATTTGCCTTTGAGGTTAGATATTATGCATCACTGATACTTGATTTTGTCTTCGGAGCTAAACGCTTGATGTAACTAATACTTGATTTTGCCTTCAGGACTAGATGCTTAGCGTCACTGATATATGACTTGCCTTCGGGGCTAGACACTTGGTGTCAGCATAAACCAAAACAGTAACTCTGTGTAGACCCTTAATTTTTGACCCAATCCGATCTAATATACTTTATTTAGTCCAAAATAATTTTTGTTGTCTAATTGGTCCAAAATAATTTTAATTAAATAGTTTTTGCTTTATTATCTAATTTTTATTAATAAAAAATAAAAATAAACAAATCAAAATCAAAAAAATAAAAATAAAAATAAAAATCGGAGTCGAAAAAATATCGGCAGCAAAAAGTGGTCGAACGGGCCCGTGGGCAATTCCTGCGGGCAGCACGCCCGTAGGCCCACCAGTTTCACCCGCAGGCCTGCGGGCGTTTCCTGTGGGGTGGCCCGCAGGAATTTTCTGCTGGCTGGCACGCCCACACGCCCAGCCATGGGCCTGTTCGCAGGCGCAAAATTTTTCAACTCATTTTTTTTCAGGTTTCTTTTTTTATTACTTGCCCTGTATAATTAGGAATAAACAACCTAAAACCATTATAAATAAGGACCAATAGAACCAAATCAAGGGAGGAAAAGAGGAGGAAAAAAAGAGGCAGTGAGCATAGGATTTGAAACCAAATCAGTGAAGGAAAAGGGAAAATTCAATTCAATTGATTTTTAAAAGCAGCAGCACCACGAATTAAGTAATTCAAAAGGCAACAAAGACTTGTCTTTGGAGCTAGTTCATCCAAGAAGAGTTATTTTTTGGAGAATCATCAAAAGAAGATATGTTAAATTCTTTTTGATTTATGTAACACAGTAGCAAGTCTATACAATTTAAGGTTTTTTAAATCAAAAACTTTAGAACTTTAATTTAATTCTTCCAAAGTTAAAACATTAAAACGTGACCTTCTTTTCTAAAAAGACTTAAAATTATTATTTTTTCTTCTTAAAAATCTTAAAACTCTAATTGAACATATTTTTCTACAAAACCAAAATCAAATTCTGTTTCTTTCAAATTTTTTAAGTATGTTCTATTTCATTCAAAAAGCTTTAAAAAACATCTTTTCTACTCATAAAAAACTTCAATCCATGTGTTTAAATTCATAAAACTTCATAAATCATCAAATTGCTTTTTAAAACTCTAATTCAAATTCATTACCCGAGAACCCTAATTTCAAAGCCTAAAACCCTAATTCAATTTTTAAACCTAAAATAATAACCCTAATCCTTTTAAAATCTTAAACCCTAATTTTTATAAACCCTAATCCTTTCAAAACATTAAAAAACATAAAAATATGAAAACCCAAAAATTGCACAGTAGCTTAAAATTCAATAATCACAAATCACAAATCAAAGTATTTTAAGGTATTCAAAACCCTAGTTTCATAATTTCACCATTCAAACCTTAATTTGTTTAATCAAAGAGTCTTACCAATCTTTTAAAACATAAAACCCTAATCTATTTTAATTTTCTAAAAAGTCACAGTAGCTTAACTTTAGAATTTCCAAAACCTTAACACATGAGATAAAAACCCTAAATGGAAATAGTAGCTATACTTGAACTTTTATTTGCTTTATTCAATTTCATACTTGCTTATGCTTTGATTTATTTCTTATGCTTTAATTCAATACTTGATTTATTTAATTTATCATGGATGGATGTTTATTTTATATATTGATTAATAGTTTTAATGAATGATTTATTTATTATGGATGATTATTTGCTTTTATCAATTAATTTAGACTTCCAAAAGTTGTAAGAGGTATGTTTCCACTTGGTGGGTACCTCATTAGTTGAACATCATGTAATTTAATTTTCTATTTTTAGCACCTTTGTAAAGGGCATGTTTCTACCTTTTGGTGGGTGTCCTATCTAGACATGTGATGTAAGGACATGTTTCCATCCTTAGATGGGTGTCCATTTATTTGTTTTGTTTTGTTTGGACATTGCTTTGATATAATGATGCTTTTCTTTTTATTGTGTGTAGTATGGATAATATTATTATATTTAAGAATTTTATAATATTAAGACCTGTAAATGAGGCCGGTTCTAATGAACCGGGCGTTGTGGGGGTGCTGGGCCATTTCTCACCTTCCCCATACGTACCCA
The DNA here is from genome assembly GCA_947685225.1 of Garcia nutans. Lineage (NCBI taxonomy): Eukaryota > Viridiplantae > Streptophyta > Magnoliopsida > Malpighiales > Euphorbiaceae > Garcia > Garcia nutans. The sequence goes on along the minus strand of CANTUV010000033.1, from coordinate 10,025,843 downwards.
ACTTTCCGAACCCATTAAGGGGTTGGGGATTCCTTAGAAATCGAGTCATCCACCCCTTTCTTTTTCCTGGCCCGTCCGGGTGGCGACTCCATTTTCTCCGGACTTAGGTCAGTGTTCTCTAAGGCACTCGAGCCTAAACAGTGCCGAAGTCGCAAGAACCATTCCACCTGGAGTGGGGGCGAAAATCTCCGCTCACACTCTGAAATTTGAATAATATATTATTTTGTTTGGGCCCATGTTTGTGTATGTGTTTATGTGAATTATAAAAGATGAAAGATTATGCTTGAAAAGTGAACTTATATGTCACATTGTGACATAGCATATAAATGTATTATAAATTGACATTGTGTTAAAGTGTTGTTATTATCAAAGTTTGTACCACTAGACTTTTAGTTTAGCGCAATTATAATTCATCGCACAGGTGATATGGGTGATTTGGTAGAGCCGGAGAGTTTTTCTAGACTTGGTAGGGTCTAGCTTTGAAATTGTAAAGTTGATAGTGGTGCAACAATATCAGAGCCATCGCCAGCATGCATATATTTTATATTATAGTATATTTTGATATTATGTATATAATATTATATTTTTGAAGTATATATTGTAAATTATAAAGAATATTTTGGATAATTTATATTAAGTGAAATTTTATATGTGCTTTTAATATATATATATATATATTGAGAAAATATGGAGAAATTAATAAGTATTGGAAAAATGTGTGGTGTATTGTATATTGGAAGTGTTTTTGTGTAGGTTGTGTAACTGTTGAATTTTTAGAATTATCCAAATTACAGACAAAACTCTGGCGAATTTTTTTCAGAGTTTTTCATATGAAATGCTTATTTTGTAATTTATAATTAAGAAAGAATATTTTATTTACTATTTAAATATATATTTTAAGTATTTAAAATTTTAAATTTGATTTGTGAAATTTTTATTAAACCGGATTGTGGCATATTTATATTTTTTTGTGTATTTTATATATGTTGAATGTATGTACGATACATATTTAAAGTATAAGGGTGTTACAAAAACTTTAAAAATATTCATTTTTTAAAATCGCTCCTAATTTTTAATTGTAATTACTTTTTATTTTAAAAAATCAAATTTTAATTAGCTTTAATAATATTTCCTATAATTTATCAATTGAAATAATTTTTTTATTTTAAAATATCAATTTTAGATTTTGAAATTGAAAAGTAAAAGCAAAATTTTTAAAAAATAGATATTTTAAAAATATTTTTATTTTTATTTTGATATTTTTTTAAAAAAATTATTAATATATCCTCGTAGTGAGATAACATATTTGATATAATATATATATATATATATATAATGTAAATTGATTTTTTTAAAAGTTCATTAGAAGAAATATTAAAATTTAATTCTAATCAAAATATTGCTGAAATAGACTCATAATAGAATAAAATAAAAAATATCCTTAATATCTCATACTACTCTTTTAATGCATAATCTAATATTAAATAAATAAATAAATAAATTTTTATATCTATATTGAATTCGAATTGTCATGATATTATTATAAAATTTTTATACTTTATATGGCGGGGTATTTGTTTAAAATATTAAATGATTTCTTTTCACTTTCAAATAGAAAAGAGACAAATAAAAAAAATAAATTTATTTATAAATAGGTAAAAATATCATTTTAGTATATAATTAAGTAAAAAAAAATATTTAACGCCAATATATACTTTTGCCTAAATTTAAAAAATATATTTGACACCTTTCAATGAAAAATTAAATATATATTTAATGTCAAGTAACTTTTAATTTAAAGATAAATTAATATATTAGTTTTTTAAAATTTTAAGTAAATAAATAAAAAAAATTAAGGATCAATTCATATTTTTATGAAAATTTTAAAAATATTTTTTTCATATTCTATCTATTCAAAATCACTATAATATAAAAATGTTTAATCCCCAATAATGTGACAATAAAAGCTTTAATAATAACCGTAAATAAAAAAATGAATAAAGAAAACACTGAAAGTACGATAAGACCATAGAGAGAGATGTTATTGTAATTGTCGTGCAATGAAAATGAAAGGAAAATTAAATGGAAAGAAGGAGGTCGTTTCCTTGCATTCAACGCATCTTTGGGCTATTTAGCTTTGGGTTCGGATTTAGGTTCGGAAAGTTCTATAGACTTGTTGAAGATAAGAACGACCTCAATTCTCTCTCCCTTCCACCCTATTTGCCTCTCTCTATACAATTACAATAACCCCATTTTCTCTCCCAGCCGCCTCCACTTCTCTAAACCAATCTTCTCTCTCTAATCTTATATACACACACTCTCTCTCTCTCTCACTGTAACCAAACTACACTTTTAACGCTCTCTGACTCAACAAAACAGAGTGCTTTCTTACTTATTCAAGCTGGCGATCGAAAATCAGGAAACCACTATCAAGCCTAGAAACAGAAGAATCATGGTATTGATTTCTTTTTGTGATTTTTGATCTGGGTTTTGCTTAAAATTGCCCTGTTTTTCTTTATTTGAAACAATGGCTTTTGTTATGTCCAATGCACTTCAGATTTTTCTCTCCATTGATACAATGGCCTTTCGGTTATATTAAATTTTCTCTTCTTCTATTTGTGCGCTTTGTTGAAAATAGTTTTTAATTTTTATCACTTCATTGAAAATAATTTTTCTTTATGGGTTTATGAATTGAGAGATTGATGAATCTGTGTAGGGTGCTGGAGGACCTGATGACGAAGATAATAGATGGCCACCATGGCTAAAGCCTCTCTTGAAGGAAAGCTTCTTTGTTCAATGCAAGTTTCATGCTGATTCTCACAAGAGTGAATGCAATATGTATTGCTTAGATTGTATGAATGGCGCTCTCTGCTCTCTCTGTCTAGCTTACCATAAGGACCATCGAGCAATTCAGGTATATAGTTGGGGCCTATGAATTCAATCAGTCCTTGATTTCAAACTCGTTCCAGCTACCGAGTCTTGCTCCTTGCTGTCAAGTGCTTTTTTCTCTATCTGGGTTCTGATTTCCCTACCATTTGTGGGATTAAAGTATCCTCCATTTTTCAATAATTTTTTTCGCATTATGAATCCAATGTATATGGGTCTACTCTTTCTTGATTTAGCTCTGTGTTGATTTTCAACTTTACCATAATCAAGCATTTTCTTTTTTTTCTTATCAGCATCGATTTCACCGTTAATTGATATACGTTTCCCCATTTAGAAAATTCTTCCTCTGAATTCACATGGGTGTCTCCATTTTTCGTTTCGCTAATTTCTTGGCAGTTGAAAGAAAATCATGAAATTGGCATGATCTAACACTCTGTTTCTTTATGAATGGCAGATAAGGAGATCCTCATACCATGATGTGATAAGGGTATCTGAGATACAGAAGGTGCTGGACATATCTGGTGTCCAGACTTATGTAATTAACAGTGCGAGAGTTGTTTTCTTGAATGAAAGGCCTCAGCCTAGGCCTGGCAAAGGCGTGACCAACACTTGTGAAGTCTGCGAGCGCAGCCTCCTCGATTCCTTCCGTTTCTGCTCCCTTGGCTGCAAGGTATTATCATCGTATGAATCCTATTTGTTTATTCCTTTTTCTTTTTTTGTTTGTCTGCTGAGAAAATGTGGAAAATGCTTGAGTGGAAAAAGAGGGAAAGGCCGTGTGAAAAAGGAGATTTTTAGACCTCTTGATTTTTCGTTTTCTTGTTCTGCAAGTGTGGAAAGTTCAACTTTTGCGTGTGATTCATTTGTGTGGTTAAAGCGAGTTTGACTTTTATGAGATACAGGGACTATTGAAAATTTGCATGTATTTCCCATTATTTTCTTATCAACCAAACTAATTCCAAATCATGAATATTTTTTTTCTTATTCTTTGCACATTAGAATGGGCTTATATTTGATTGCACATTCTCAATCATTTTTCTTAATTGATGGCAGATTGTGGGAACATCAAAGCATTTCCAGAAGAAGAGGAAGCAACAAATGGCAATGATGTCGGATTCCGAGGATTCTTACAGCAGCAGTAGCCAGGGCCGATACAAGATCAAGAACCACAGTAACAATGAAAAAGTGCAGAGTTTCTCTCCCTCTACACCACCTCCTACTTCTGGTAGTGTCCGTACGGCAAAGCGAAGAAAGGGAATCCCTCACCGTGCTCCTATGGGAGGGCTGATCATAGAATATTACTAGTAATTTTGTGCTCAATTATGCAACCACCACCTAATATTTTACATGGTAGTAGTTATAATCCCAGTTCCATGGACCCCTCTTCAAGTCTTCTACTAACCCTATACTGGAGCTCCTTTGACCATAGAAGGACCGGTGTGGGAGGTTTAGTTGTGATCACTAGTAAAAATATGTACATAGAAGCAGCAGCAGCAGCAACAACAGCAAAGTTGAAGGAAAAAAAAGAGAGAGAATGAGATGAAATATGTGGTAATTTTAAAGCCTTAATAGTGCAATAGGAAAAATAGGTTGCCTTTTAGAGTGATTATACTTAAGTTTTGGGGTTTAATTGTAAATGTTGATAGTTTTTTTTTTCTCGAGTAAAAGGGCAGGGAGTAGATGTTTATATGTGAAAATCGAAAAATAAAGAGATGCCTTTTCTCTTATGTAAAAGGGCAATGAAAAGATTATGTAAGGAAGGGAGAAATGGAGATGGTGTTTATATGTGAAAATTGAAAAAAAATAATTTTAGCTTTTTTCTTATGTAATTCAGTTTGCATTTTTTTGGCCTTTTTTTCCCTTTCCACTAGAGTATTCTGAAGGATTGAAACTACGATTCTTTGGCTACATGAGATTCCCACTTTTATCATGAGAAAGCCACTGAAATATAGGAGGTGCCCTTTGCAAAATATGATTACCAATTGCAAAGCAAAGAATGCCAACCAATCTGTTGAGTAATTTGCTTTTCTATGTATGTGCTTGATAGACACTTACTAATCCAGCTGAAGAAGATTTCAGATACTGAGTAAATCCAGAGCAAGAGGCGAAACCCCCCTTGAGAGCTAAGCAGATATATCATAGCTGCAACTATCCAATTCTACACACAGTTGCCGGATTCCAACACGCCAAGCCAATTGCAATCCCCTGGAAAAGGCCATAACTCAGCTGTTGTTATGGAGCATCTACCAATATTCAATCAATTACCAATGTGATGTTTATACGTGAAAATTGTAATTCAGCTTGTGTAATTTATTAGATTTGTATAATTTATTATGAATTTATTATAAATTTGTTATGATTTTATTTTAAATTAATTATATATTTGTTATGAATTAATTATATATTTTTATAAAATAATTAAATAATTAAATATATATATATATATATAATTTGATGAATGCTCTAATTTTTTTTCTCTTTTTTATTGACTCGTTAGGAACATATAAGTCCATGGATTACAATTTTGGTGGGTCCAGATACCTGTGGGTTCAGTTTAGAAGATGGGCGGTCAGCTTTTGTACGTGTCAAGATTTGATTGGTTATTGGTGAAATCTATAGTGTCTTGATTCTCATAATATTTAATTAGGTGAGCCGCCTCTCTAATTTGTGGGTCAAAAAAGGCAGGTTTGGTTTCTTAGAGTGGTGGTTCTCTAGTTAAGTGATGTGGACCACAAGATGCATAACGACGGTGATGATTGTCTCATCCCTTTTGGGTGTTTGCCAATTTGTTGAGCGCCCAAAAATGTTATTATTGGGTGCATTTCCCATATAAAGAGGCTCACGATAAATGTTTTTGTCCTTGGCATAAAGGGTTGTTCAAATTAAGAGCGGCCACACAATTTAAAATTAGTAGGAATTAATCTCTATTAAATTTATGCTATAAAATTTTTATTAATCACAATTTTTAAAAAATATTTTTATATTTTAAAATAATTAATTTAATACTTATTAATATATTTTAACTTCACATAATAATAAGAAAAATTAATAAGAAAAATTATAAAAGAAGAACAAATTAAGTTTTAAAAATTTTCATAACCTATGAATATTTTGTGAATAATATAATTATAGTTCTACATATGAATTCTTCGATATAATTGCATATTTTCCATATAGAAGCATAAATAGGAAAATTTTAAAATTTAATGATATAAATTTATAAATCTTGAAATAAAAAATAAAAAAAATAAAATTGAAAATCGAGAGTGTAATATCCCAAAATTATTTTTAAAAAAATTAAATTTTTAAAAATTTAATAAAATAAATTATAATTTAATTGAATAAATTAAATAAATAATTTTAAATGAAAAATGAAAGACTTTTATATGAAAAAGTAAAATATATATGTGATATATATACATAATATATATAACATACAAAAGTTAACAAAAAAGCCAACACTTTTTAAAAGAAAAATCAAAAGTCAAAGTAAAAGGATATTTTGATAATTAAATTTTAAAAATTTAAAATTATTAAATTAATCAAAATAAATAATTTTGAATAAAAGAGAAATTTTTGGACTTTTAATTTATTAAATAAATAAATAATTGATTATTAAAATATTAAATAATATATATATATATATATATATAGTTTAAAATAAAAAATGAAAGGAAAGAGAAAATTAAAAATTTTTTTTCATCTTCTTCTTCTTCTCCATCACAGGCTGAAATCTCTATGGATGCTAAGAGAGAATTTTTATTTCTTCCAAGCTCATCAAATTGAAGGATTTAACAAGTTTAAAGTTGATTTTTGGTAATTTTCACCAAATTTGGTAAGTTTTCAACTCTTTTTTTTTTAATTCCATGGAAATTTTGAATATGTGAGTTTTGGGTTCTTGATGTGTGATTTAATTATTGAAATTAGTGTGTATGATGTTATTTTAAGTGATTAATAATGATTTTAAGATTGGATTGAAGAGATGATGAAGTTTGGGTAGGGCTTAGTGAAGAGAGAGAATTTAGGATTATGGAATGTTAGGGTTTGAGAAATCATGATTTTTATTTATGCAATTTAATTCCAAATGAGTTATTTTGAATAATAAATAAGTATTTTAAATTCAAATATTGAATTTGGTTGGGTTTAATTAGCGTTTGAGAATGGAAGTTGAGATTTAGGATTTTGAAAAAAATGATTTTCTAAAGTTATTGAATTGTTTGATTTTATTGGTTTTAAGCATGTTCTTTAGTGATAAAAGTGATGAATATAATCTTGAAATGACAAATATATTGAGTTGGAATGGAAAACCTTCAATGGGGGAAGGTTATACCATTTTAGAGTTTTGGTCCTAAGTGTGTGTATTTTGTAATGTAATTAATTTAAATGTGTTAAAATATATTTTTAATAATATATATAAACTTAAAATACCAAATTGAATGGCTTAGTATGGTATTTCAAAGTTAAAGTAATGTTAGCCTTAACTTTAAAATTTTTGCTTGGATGATGTTTAATTATGGATTAAGATTGGAAATGTCTTAGAATGTGGTACTAAATGATTATTTATGATCACATTTGGTTTAGGTATTGAGAAAAGTTGATTTGCCCCATCCATGTGTTGAAAGGCAAGTTGAAAGAGAAGGATTGGAGGGTGTTTAAGCTTGCTTTTGGTTGTCATTTGAGGTAAGTACAAACTTTGGGTGAATTGGTTATATTTGCATTATATTGGGCTTAACACATTTTGATTTGAAAAAATATGTTAAGCTACTTGATACATGGAACATGTATTAATAAACGTGCTATAACATGTGTAATGTCATATTTGTATTAAATGCATAGTAAAAAGCCATTGTTAATAGCTAAATTGTGTAAAATGTGAAAATATGCATTATGTAAAAATGACCCAAAGTGTTTGGGTAATGTCATTTATAGTGTATGCATTTAGGGCATTGTTAAAAAGCTATTAGTAATGACAAATATGCCTAAAATATGAATCATATATGGATTATGTGAAATCACCCAAAATATTTGGGTAATGAGATTTAACGTAAAATGTGAATGTGATGAGTTAATATTGATATAAATGGAAAAAATGAGAAAAGCGAGAAAAAGATGAGAAAATGATATGAAATGAGAAAAATGAGAAAAGTGGAAAAAAGATGAAAAAATGATATGAAAAAGATGAAAAGATACTAGAGCTAGGAGACCCCAGAGTGAGGCAAGTTCTTCATCAGTGAAGAGAGGCCAAGGAGGATATTTTTAAAGGTTCAATAGGAGCCAGGGGCAGTTTAGTAGGTCAGTACAACAGCAAAGACAGAGACAGAGACCTGCAGTTTCATTGGCTAATGCTCCAACCCCTGTGGCTTAGAGGCCTGTTCCACCTACCTGTGTACATTGTGATAAGGTTCATGGATGTGCCTACTGTAGGAGAGGTGCATCAGCAATGTGTTTCAGATGTGGGTCACTAGACAATTTTATTAAAGATTGTCCAGAGCCACCAAAGGATAGATAGACAGATACTACAGCTTCTCGACCCAGTGTTAGAGGGGGTCGTGGTGGTAAAAATTTTGGTAGAGGTGGTCAATCTGGGACTGGTCAGATAGGCAGTTCTACAGCTGGGGGTAGACCAGATGAGGCAGGGCCATCACAGCGGATCTATACGATGCAGAGGCAGCTAGATACTTCAGCTGTTATTTTTGGTATTTTTTCTTTATTAGGTACTTTAGTTCTTACATTGATAGATCCTGGGTCGACTCATTCATACATTAGTGCATCTATCATGTCTATGAGTGATTTACATTCTGTGTCCCTAGAATTTGATATTTTGGTGACAAATCCTTTAGGGCACATTGTTGTGGTTAGCAGGGTGCAGCGAGATAGTCCGATTGCTGTTCAGTATGAGGAGTTTCTCAGTGACCTGATTGAGATGTCTTTCAGGGAGTATGATATGATTTTAGGCATGGATTGATTATCTAGGCATGGGCTTGTGGTAAACTGTCAGCGAAAATGTGTTACCTTAAGAATACGTGATGGTAGGGATGTGATGGTATCTAGTGAGCAAAGGCATTTTTCATTCATGTTTGTTTCAACTATTTTAGCTAGGATGATGATTTGGAAGGGATGTGAGGTTTATCTTGCTCATATTGTAGATACCAGAGTAGTGGGGTCCCAGCTTGACAATATACCCACAGTTACCAAGTTTCTAGATATTTTTCCTGATGAGTTGCCAGGGGTACCTTCTGAGAGAGAGGTTGAGTTTGGTATTGATCTGATGTCTGGTACCACTCCCATCTCTATTATCCCATATCGGATGGCACCTGCTGAGTTGAGGGAGTTAAATGTGTAGTTGCAAGAGTTGCCAGATAAAGGGTTCCTCCAACGTAGTGTGTTCCCATGGGGAACGCCTGTTTTGATTGTGAAGAAGAAGGATGGCACCTTGAGATTGTGTATTGATTACAGACAGTTGAATAAGGTGACCATCAATAATAAATATCCATTACCTCAAATAGATGATCTCTTTGATCAGTTAAAGGGAGCAACAGTATTCTCTAATATTGATTTGAGATCGGGGTACCATCAGTTGAGAGTCGAAGATGTGAATGTACCTAAGACAACTTTCTGCATGAGGTATGGGCATTATGAGTTTCTGGTAATGCTTTTTGGACTGACAAATGCTTTAGACTAGTTTCTAATGGTCTTCCTTGATGATATTCTGGTGTATTCGCGTAATGAGGAGGATCATGACAGGCATTTACGAATTATATTGCAGACTTTGAGAGAGAAGCAGTTGTATGCTAAGTTGTCTAAGTGTGAATTCTGGCTCGATCAGGTGACTTTTCTCGATCATGTGGTTTCAGTAGAGGGTATTAAAGTTGATCCAAGTAAAGTTGAGGCTATCTTGAATTAGAGTCCACCGAAAACTGTGACAGATGTTAGAAGTTTTCTGGGTTTGGCAGGCTATTATCATCGATTTGTGAAGGATTTTTTCTATGATAGTTGCACCACTCACCAGATTACTTCAGAAGGGAGTTAGATTTGTGTGGACAGATCGATGTCAGGCGAGTTTTGAGCAGCCAAGGGAGATATTGACTCAGGCTCCTATCCTTACCCTGCCTGTGAAAGGTAAACCATATGTGATATACAATGATGCTTCATATAGTGGTTTAGATTGTGTTCTGATATAGGAGGATAGAGTCATTGCATATGCCTCTGGACAGTTAAAGCCACATGAGCTGAATTGCCCAACTCATGATTTGGAGTTAGCGGCCATAATTTTTGCATTGAAGATTTGGCGATATTACTTGTATGGGGAGAAGTGTTTCATTTATATGGATTACAAGAGTTTGAAGTACTTGGGGGTTTAGAGAGAGATGAATCTTCGGCAGAGACGGTGGTTAGAGTTGATTAAAGACTATGACTATTTGATTGATAATCATCCTGGCAAGTCAAATATTATTACTGATGCCTTGAGTTGAAAGTCTTTAGCAGGTTTAATTGCTTATTTGCTCTTGTTGCTTGTTAAATTGAGAGCATTGCATACCGAATTTGAGTCTTGTGATGATGGTGCTTTGTTGGCTCAGTTGCAGTTGAGGCTTGTTTTGTTGGATCAGGTTAGGGAGGCGTAGTTGGCAGATGAGAAAATCCAGAAAATTGCGATGGATTGCCAAAAGGGGGAGAGTCGAGACTTTCATGTGAGAGATGATGACAGTCTTTGATACAGAGATAGGTTGTGCATTCCCGATGATGCAGGATTGAAGAGGATGATTTTAGAGGAAGTACATCAGTCAGTCTATGCTATGCACCATGGGAGTAAGAAGATGTATCAGGATTTGAAGCAACATTATTGGTGGCCAGGTATGAAGAGGGACATAGCAGAGTTTGTATCCAGATGTCTCACTTGCTAAAGAGTGAAGGTTGAGCACCCTGTTCCTTTAGGTTTGCTTCAGCCATTATCAGTGCCAGAGTAGAAATGGGAGCGAGTGACGATGAATTTTGTGACTGGACTGCCTTTGACCCAGAAGAAGTATGATGCAATCTGGGTGATTGTGGATTGAATGACAAAGACAACTTATTTTCTTCTAGTTCAGATGGATTATTCTCTTAAAAAGTTGGATGAGCTGTATATTAGTGAGATAATGAGGTTGCATGGAGTTTTAGTTTTTTTTGGTGTCGGACCAAGATTCCCTGTTTACTTCAAGGTTTTGAAGGAATTTACAGGATGCTTTAGGTTCTCGATTATATTTTAATATTGCTTTCCATCCTCAGACAGATGGGCAGTCAAAGAGTGATATAAAATTTAGAGGATATGTTGAGGAGTTGTATCATTGATTTCACTGGGAGTTGGGATAAATTTTTGCCACTGATTGAGTTCGGTTATAACAATAGTCATAAGTCTAGTATTGAGATGACACCTTATGAGGCCTTGTATGGCAGGAAGTATTAGACACCTTTGTGTTGGGATGAGGTTGGAGAAGGTAAATTGGTCGGTCCTGATTTGATTAAGAAAACGGAAGAAAAAGTTAAGGTGATTCGGGGTCATCTGAAAGCAGCTTCAGACCGACAAAAATCCTATATAGAGTTCAGTGTAGGAGATCTTGAAGGTCTCTCCATGGAAGAAGATTTTGAGATTCGGCCACAAAAGGAAGTTGAGTCCTTTTTTCATAGGACCATATGAGGTGCTGGAGAGAGTTGATCCAGTGGCTTATAAACTGGCTTTGGCGCCTAAGATGGATCAGATTCATAATGTCTTTTATGTCTCCATGCTTTGGAGGTACATGTCAGACCCATCTCATATCTTGTCACTAGAGTCTATTGAGGTGAGTACGAATATGATTTATGACAAAGAACCAGTAGCGATCTTGACATAAAAAGTGAAGAAATTGAGAAATAAGAATGTGTCACTTGTGAAAGTCCTTTGGAGGAATCATGCTACTGAGGAGGCGACATGGGAGAGTGAGTAGACGATGCGGAGCCAGTATCCTTAGTTGTTTTAGAGTTAACATCAGGTAATTTCGAGGACAAAATTTATTTTTAGAAAGAGAGAATTGTAATATCCCAAAATTATTTTTGAAAGATTCTAATTTTTAGAAATTTAATAAAATAAATTATAATTTAATTGGATAAAATTAAATAAATAATTTTAAATGAAAAATGAAGGGCTTTTAAATAATAAAATAAAATATATATGTGATATATACACAAAATATATACAACATATAAAAGTTAACAAAAAAAAGTCTAACACTTTTTAAAAGAAAAGTCAAAAGTCAAAGTAAAAGTGTAATTTGGTAATTAACTTTTAAAAATTTAAATTATTAAATTAATTTAAAATAAATAATTTTTGAATGGAAGAGAAATTTTTAGACTTTTAATTTATTAAATAAATAATTATTAAAATATTAAATAATATATATAACGTTTAAAATAAAAGATGAAAGGAAAGAGAAAATTAAAAAGTTTTTTTCATCTTCTTCTTCTCCATCAAAGGCTGAAATCTCCATGGATGCTAAGAAAGGATTTTTGTTTCTTCCAAGCTCATCAAATTGAAGGATTTAACAAGTTTAAAGTGAATTTTTGGTGATTTTCACCAAATTTGGTAAGTTTCCAACTCTTTTCTTTGAATTCCTTAAAAATTTTGAATATGTGAGTTTTGGGTTCTTGATGTAGTGTGATTTAATTATTGAAATTGGTGTGTATGATGTTATTTTAAGTGATTAGTAATGATTTTAAGATTAGATTGAAGAGATGATGGAGTTTGGGTAGGTTTTGGTGAAGAAAGAGAATTTAGGGTTATGGAATGTCGGAGTTTGAGAAATCATGATTTTTAATTATGCAATTTGATTCCAAATGAGTTATTTTGATGTATAAAATAGTATTTTAAAGTCAAATGTTGGATTTGGTTGGGTTTAATTGGCGTTTGAGAATAGAAGTGGAGATTTAGGGTTTTGGAAAAGTAATTTTCTAAAGTTATTGAATTGTTTGATTTTATTGGTTTAAGCATGTTCTTTAGTGATAAAAGTGATGAATATAATCTTGAAATGATAAATGTATTGAGTTGGAATGGAAAACCTTCAATGGGGGAAGGTTATGCCATTTTAGAGTTTTGGTCCTAAGTGTGTGTTTTTGTAATGTAATTAATTTAAATGTGTTAAAATATATTTTTAATAATATATATAAACTTAAAATACCAAATTGAATGGCTTAGTATGGTATTTCAAAGTTAAAGTGAGGTTAGCCTTAACTTTGAAATTTTTGCTTGGATGATGCTTAATTATGGATTAAGATTGGAAATGTCTTAGAATGTGGTACTAAATGATCATTTATGATCACATTTGGTTTAGGCATTGAGGAGAGTTGATTTGCCCCATCCATGTGTTGAAGGGCAAGTTGAAAGAAAAGGATTGGGGGGGTGTTTAAGCTTGCTTTTGGTTGTCCTTTGAGGTAAGTACAAACTTTGGGTGAATTAGTTTTATTTTTATTACATTGGGCTTAACAAATTTTGGTTTAAAAAATATATTAAGCTACTTGATACATGGAACATGTATGAATAACGTGCAATGATATGTGTAATGTTATATTTGTATTAAATGCATTGTGAAAAGCCATTGTTAATTGCTAAATTGTGTAAAATGTGAAAAATGTGGATTATGTAAAAATGACCCAAAGTGTTTGGGTAATATCATTTGTGGTGTATGCATTTAGGGCATTGTTAAAAGCCATTGGTAATGGCTAATGTACATAAAATATGAATCATATATGGATTATGTGAAATTACCCAAAATATTTGGGTAATGAGATTTAACGTAAAATGTGATGAGTTGATATTGATATAATTGAGAAAAATGAGAAAAGTGAGAAAAAGATGAGAAAATGATATGAAATGAAAAAATGAGAAAATTGAGAAAAAGATAAAAAAAAATGATATGGAATGAGAAAATTGAAAAATGAGACAATGTGCCTAGCTTGATTATGAGAAAATGAGAAAAAGATTGATAATGAGAAATGTGAATTAATTATATGCCTAGTATGTTATTCAATTTTCAGAGTTCTGTGTTTGGCATGCGCATGCCTATGGAGTTATCCTCATTTTTTGCCTTCGGGCTAGATATTGGACATTACTATAATTTATCTTCGGGCTAGACGCTGGACGTCAATTGCCTTTAGGCTAAACATTGGGTGTCAATATGGACCAAAATAATAACTCTGAAATTTGAATAGCATATTAGATCATTGGGTCTATGCTTGTGTTTGCTTGTATGTGAATTGTGAATTATGAAATATGAAATAATCGAATGATATGTTATAATGAAATGATATGAGATATGATATCCATATGGATTGTGCATTTGCATTGCATTTGAGCTTTATTTCTATCAAAGTTTGTACTGCTATGCTTTTAGTTTAATGCGATTGAAATTCATTGCGCAGATGACACGACAGATCCGGCTGAGTTGGAGAGTTCTTCTAGACCAGGTCAGGTCTAGACTTGAGATTTTGCTTGTAGAGTTTGATATCAAAATTAAAAATACTGCCAACAACATGTATATATTTTATATTATCATATTTTATGATATTATGTATATTATATTATGTTTTCAGTGTATATATATGTTATAAATTAAAAAGAATGTTTGGATAAAAATTTATGATGTGAGTTTTATAAATACTTTGATATGTAGATATATAAAAGTGTATAAATATTTTGATAAAATGTAGAGATATTAAGGAGGATAGATGAAATGTATTTTTGGATTATTTGGGAGTGTTTTTATGCAGATTGTGTTGTGCTGTTAATTTGAAAATGTCAAAATTGCAAATAAAATTATGGTAAATTTTTTTTAGAGATTTTTATGAAAATGCTTATTTTAGCACCTATAATTTATAATAATATTTTATTTGTTATTAAATATACATTTTAAAGCATTTAAAATTTTAAATTTGAAAAGTAAATTTTTTTTATTAAACCGGTTTGTGATATTTTTATACCGTATATGCATATTTTATATATACCGATTATATATATTCTACGTATATATGATATAAGAGTGTTAGAGAGAATTTTTATATTATTTAAAAATCATACAAAGAAATTAGAGTGATAAAAGACGAGAGAATTGACTGAAGAAAATTTTTTATAACTAAATAGTAGAAAATAAAATTTACAACTATATATTATATAAAATTTTTTTTGGACAAAAAATAGTAGAAAAAAAGTATTTTAAAAAATAATAATTTAATATAATATTTTTTATTAATAATAGTCATTTAATTGAGTTAAATCAACACAAAAAGAAAACTAACAACATATATTGAGTTAAATAAATTTATAATATATATATATATATATATTTGTTATATGACTAAAGAAATTTCAGTGGGGCTCTTCTTGGGTCAGCCATTGGACCAAATTAACTTTTTGTTATGTACTTCTGGTTTTTCTTTTCCAAGTCCAATCTACACAATAAACAAATTTGAAACTCGTTCATAATGTGCGTTTCGAATGCAGGAATTTTTTTTATTAACTTCTCAATCTCAATTTATATGGTTTGAGTTAAATTTCAATTATTTTTTCACTTGATTTTAATAATAACAAAATTATATTAGAATTGTAAAGTTATTTGTTGATATTGAATGAATGCAAAGATAAATTTGAATATCAAATAAACTGATTTTTCTTTGTGGAGTATTGAGAAAACAATTCTAATAAAATAATTTTTACATGGATTTAATATAAATTACTGTTCGACTAAAAAGACGCATACAAAAAACACTAAAATTGCGGGCGTTCACACAAAAGAAAGGGGTTTCATCCTTAAAAACACTAATCAATTGCAGGTTGATGTGTTGATATTCGAAAGAGGTTCTTGCATCTGGGTCCACCACAAGAATTTGTGCTAATCGAGTTAGCTGTTTCTTTTGAAGAATTATTTTAGCATGTGCTGCAATATATATATATATATATTCCAGAAAATTTCACCTTACAGTGTATTTTTTTTATTTTCATTTTTACTACATTAAAGTTAAAGTTGCTAGGATGTGGATTTATATTTATGTTATATATGTTTTGTATTTGGTTTATTTGTATTTTGTATATTATTTATATTTGGTTTACATATATATTTTATATTTGCTTTATATATATATATATATTTTATATTTGGTTTATATTTTGGATTTTATTTATATTTATGTTATATGTGCTTTGCATCTAATTTAAATGTATTCTACATTTGATTTATATTTTGTGGTTTTTTTATATTATGTTATATGTGTTTTATAGTTGTGTAATACTTCATTTAGATATTCATAGCCTTGATTTTTTTTATTTTCTTTACTAATTCCTTAATAGTATTACTATTATACGAGAAAATTATGAATACTTTCCAATTTATTTGTGGATTTGAAATCATACATTTGGGTGCTTTTCCACCAAACTGGTATTTTGATTGGTTAGTACCGATCTCTTCCTCAAATCTCCTTTTGGCTTTTATTTGTACTAATGTTCATTCTCTCCTCTCTCTCATTCACCCCACTCCACTCATCTGAAATTTCCATTTTGCACAAAACAGCCATCACTAATCTGAAATCTCCACCTGCATCCATCTTCATCCATTTTCAAAGAAATATATTAAATCATTCTAACAACCATCGGCCCAGGCCTTTCTCCTTAACCTCTCCAGCAACCATTCCCCAATTCTTATCTTATGTTTCAAACCCTAAAGCCCAAAAGACCCATTTTATATGTAATAGATATCAATATACACTGACATATTCTGTTATTCTTTAATTCCTTATATGTAAATGTTCCCCCTTGTTGGCAACCTAGAGAAGGGGGTGAATAGGTTATTTTTAATGATTGAGGGTGAAATTAAAATTTCTTAGAATAAAGGAGTTAGGCAAGGAAGAAATAACACAAGAAATTTATAGTGGCTCGGATTTTAAAATTTTATATCCACTCATTCACAACAAGTTGAGTATTTTACTATCTATGAATTTTTACAAGTTCAACTGATATTTTCATAAGCTCACACCGAATTATTACAATATTTGAGATTTTTCACATAGCCCAACAAGAGTTTTTAACCCAAGGATCACTCTCTAACCTACTGTTTTTAAGCTCATACCAAACTTACAATAATGGTGTTTAAAGCTCACACCCAACACTTAAAAACAATAAACAAAAATTTAAGTACAAGGTAAATTGAGAATTAAAATTGTAAGAGTTTGGCTATTAATTGCTTAAAGTTGTAATAAATGAGGTTTGGTTGGGGGAAGGGGGTATTTATAGCCATCTTCCACTAAAATAGCCGTTGGAGTTTAATTGAGGAAGATCAAGGGTTCACTAACCAAAATCTCTTAGGTTTAATGCCGTCAGAGACTTCCTGCAGTCACATGCTTGTTTTATGGTCGCAAGATGTGTTTAGCTATTGGATTGCTCTCTAGCACGACTGCAAAACTTGTACAGTGTCTACCAGCTAGTTCTAACAGCGAGTCCACATGGCATTGACATGTCAGTGGTATCCATCTTGTGCCACCCTATATAAACTTCGCAGCCACCAAACTCATAGGTTGACTTTTATTCAAATTTGATCTTCACACATGGCTTCCTTGTAATATTCCAACATTTTGAAAATATTAATTTTTGAAAATTAAATAAATGATTTAAAAGTATATATATATAATTAAGTGAAAAAGGAAGGGTGTATATGATATATATATATATATATAGATATACATAATATATATAAGTCAACATTTTAATATGGTCAAATGTCATTTTAGTTATTAAGATATTAATTAAATGGTTAGTGGAAGATGCCGTATTATATATTAATTAAGTAATATATTTTATTTGGTGGAGAGTGAAAGGGGGATAAGTGTGTGGTTAAAAGGTATTAGTTGGTAGTGGAGTTGGTGATCATTATCTTCTTCTTCTTCTTCTTTCTCCATTGAAGCTGGCCACCTCCATCAAAGGAATAGAGAAATTTTGCTTCTTTCTAACTCAAGTAATTGAAGGATTTCAAGTATTCAAGTTGGAGTTTTAAGGATTTTCTTCATAATTGGTAAGTTTCCAACTTATTTCTTTGATTTTCTTTGGAAGTTGTATTTGTGTGAATTGGATGTTTGGTGTAGTATGTGTTCATGGTTGATATTGGTATGTTTGAAGTTCTTTTGACTAGTTAACTATGAAATTAGAGTTGGATTGAAAAAAAGGTTAAGTTTGGTGAAGAGAATAAGAGTTTTGGATTGTATAACTTTTGAGCTGTGAAGTCATGATTGTAATTGTGTATTTTTATTTTTAATTGAGTTGTTTTGATGTTTACACAAGTATTATGTGATATAATGATGGATTTGGTTGAGTTTGTATGTAGTTGAAAAGGTTAATGAAAGATAACAGTTGGATGTGGCAATTATGTGTGGATATCAGGATTATTGGCCTGACATGCCCGGTGACACGGCCATGCCTTTGGGAGTGTCAATGGTTCTATTTTTAGTGTTGGTGACACGAGCAGTAACACGCCCATGTCACTGAGCGTGTCACAGTTTCTGTGATGTTGTAGTATTGACACGTGTAGTGACATGCCCATGTCACTGAGCGTGTCATAGCTACTATGTTGTAGTAGTATTGACACATGCAATGACACGCCCATGTCATTGAGCGTGTCATAGCTACTGTGTTGTAGGAGTTTTGGCACGGTCATTGACATGCCCATGTCACTGAGCATGTCAAAGCTTCTGTGTTGTGGGTTTAGGGCACGGTCATTGACACGCTCGTGTTGTTGAGCGTGTCATGTGTAGAGTTTGCCCTAGATAATTCGTTTCCTTATTTTTCTTTGTGTATCTTATCCTTGTATTGAGAGGTTTTGTTTATACCTATAAGTGTATCACTAAGTGATTATTTATAATCACATTTGGTTTAGGCTTTGAAGAGACTTGAGTTACCCAATCCAAGTGTTGAGGGATATCTTGGAAGAGGAGGTTGAAAGTGGTGTTTGTTGCTTTTAGAGGTAAGTACAAACTTTGAATAATTGCTTATATTCACATGACATTGGGACTTAACACATTTGGTTGGAAAATGTGTTAAGTTACTTACTACATTGTTGGTGCATGAGTAATATGCTATGATTTGTATAATGCGAACTTTGTGCAAAATATGATAATGACACAAAACGTATGGGTAATGTAATTTGTTGTGTGTACATTAAAAATGATATGTAAAGTCATTGGTGATGGCTATATTGATATAAGTGAGATTTTTGAAGCATTATGCCTAGTTTGATCATGAGAAAATGAGAAAGGATTTAATAATGGAATTATGAAAGAAATGTGTGCCTAATATGTTATTTAATTTTCAGAGTTTTGTGTTTGGTAGCATGCCTAAGACGTAACAGTCCGTTGAAGCTGGGTTGGGCTTGGTCCTTGAAGCCTAGTTGGGTGTTACATGATGTAGCAGACCCTTGAAGCTGGGTTGGGCCTAGTCCTTGAAGCCTAGTTGGGATGTTACATATGAGGTGATCCTCATTGTGATTATGATTTGCCTTCGGGCTAGACACGTAGTGTCATCTTGGATCAAAGCAGTAACTCTGGCATTTAAATAGCATATTAGTTTCTTTTGGGCCCATGCTTGTGTTTGCTTTTACGTGAATTGTGAATTGTGGAACAATTGATCAATTTATCAAGATATAATTAGTGCGCGCGAGCTGCGCTATAGCAATACCGCAAGTGCACGGGTCGCCCAAGTAATATAGTAGTGAGTGAGTTATCGTTCCACTGGGGACAAGGCCAAGTACTAGTTCAAACCTTAACCGTTGTTTAGCAAATTAATAGCTGTGTGATGCTTTGTAATTAAAAATAACTAATTTAATAACTGGAAGTAAGGGGAAATTAAATGTTATGCAAATAGGATTGATGATAATAATACTATCCAGATATTGAATCCCCCTAGCCTCAATGATATATATGAACAATCAATTCAGTTAAATCATTCAATAGAGTTGAGTTGGCATTCCTCTAAATTAGACTAAAACCTCTCTCGAGTGAATTAATCCCTAATCGCTAAGTAGAGTGCCAGAATCTCTTCTTAAAACACAATTAAATAGATCATGCATTAAGAACAAGGAACTATAAACCAAAGGATCTTGTAAATCTATCTCTAGCACCCCAATCAATTCTTAACCCTTATGAGTAATCAATTCATATTAAGCTTTCTCAAGTCAATAATATGAAAATTGCAACCAATAAATAAGCATGCTATTATCAATTGGAAATAAATCATTAAGCATCATAAGAATAAAACTACTCAATCAAATGATTCAACTAAATATAATTATTCAATCCATATAAATAAGCTAGGGTTCATCAATATCTAGATAGAGAAGGAATTAGTTCATGTTCAAAACCAAAAAAACAGAACAAGAGAAATGAGTAAAAGAAACCAAACAATCCATGGCGAATAATTTGTATTTCTTCACTTTAATCCTTGATTCTTAGCTTAAGGCTTGTACAAGCTGTATCTCCTTCTTCAAACTCAGATCAAAACCCTCCTCTTTGCTTCAGTTGTTGGCTCCTTCTCCCTTGTTCCAGCTCTCTCGTTTCAAGCTCTAGAAAAATCCTCCTGAAAACTCCCTCTTCTTCTCTTTTTATTTCCCTCCAAAGCTCAAGTTATGCTTCCAACTTACTTCCAACTCACTTTATCTCCCACATTCTCTTTGTTCAATCTTTCTTTTCCTCAAATTAGGCAAGCTTTTTCTTTTGTCTAATATTACTTTTGACTAAAACTAGTCTTTGTTCCCCACTTGTCTGCAGAAAAAATTGAATATTTCAAAGTTGCCCTAGGTGACACGGCCAAGCTTGCTGGCCGTGTCACCTTCTGCCCTTTCTTTCCTTGTTTTCTTCTAGGTGACACGGCCAAGCTCATATGACACGGCCAGTGGCTTGGCCGTGTTATGTGGGTGTGTCACTTTCTGCTTCTAGCTTCGTCAACTTGCTTTCTTTGTTTCCAAGGGTGACACGGCCATTGGCTTGGGCGTGTCACCTGAGTGTGTTGGCTTTTGGTTCATTTCTTTCCTTTCTTGGTTCTTTGGCTTGGATGAGACACGGCCAAGCTTGTGGCCGTGTCACTTGCCAGTGTCTTCTTCTGTCAAATTTTCTTTCCTTTCTTGGTCTCTTTGATTTTTGCTCTTTGGGTGAGACATTGCCAGAGGCTTGGCCGTGTCTCTTGGGCGTGTCATCTACTGCCTTGGAGTAATTTTGAGGGACACAACCAAGCTTGCTTTGGCTTGGCCATGTCTTGCTTGATTCATGCTCTATCTTCATTATTTTGATCATCCAAGGGAGTTTTTGCACTTTGACCTAAAACAAACACTTAAAACAAACTTTAAACCAAAATCAAATGAAACATTAACTAAAAACACATAAAAATCATACTAAAAACAAGTATAAAAATACTCTTATCAAATATGCCACACTTAAATCCTTGCTTGTCCCCAAGCAAGGCTAAACTCAAAACAAACTAAACACAAAAATTTTGTCAAGTTCAAGAGTTATAAAAATTGCATCAAGACTTCCCTATCCTTAAATCCACAATCAATATTAAATCAAACAAAATCGATATCAGTGCAATTAAGTGGCTTTCCATGTATAACCTATGTTGTCACTCCCTCACCAACTCTTAGAAAGTGTTTGATCAAGGTGGTATTTACACTCATAACAATCAATGAAAGATTATTGCCATAGGCTTGCTTATCTATCAAACCTTCACTACTTAATTACAATCAAGCATCAATCAAAAGGTCTTTTATTGGGTTGTAATGGGGTTAAGGCAGAGGCATGGCATTTAGGAAATGTGAGCTTAATCATTAAGTTCAAGAGCACTTCAAGAATGAAGTAACCGATCATATATAAATAACCCAACGATCCCAAAACATTCCTCTTATCTACCCCTTGACATTAAGAAACTTTTCTAGTGAACTCACTTATTACATCATGCAATGATTATTTCTAAAACATATTCCAACCCTTTCAACAATAACAACAATTATTCTTATTTTTCTTCTTTTTATTTGATTTTGATTTTTTTTTGCAATCTTAAACCTACTAAATTTAACCCCACACTTAATTCAACACAACACATGGTCATAAACGTTCTTAAAATGCTCTTGACCTAATGAAAGGGTAAGAGTTAAAACAACAAGGTTCAAGCTAATGATGTTGTGAAAAAGAAAGAAAAGGAAAAATGAAATAGGCTCAAAATTGGCTAACTAAGGTTAAAATTAGGGTTGGTCTTTTTAAGCCAAAGTGGGTTCACCTAATTGCCTTAATCATCTTGATGCCAAATTAAAATTTTTATGTAGTCTTAAAATGTATATCAAAGCAAGTTCTAGCAAGTCATCAATCAAAGATGTTTTCTCACACAAAAAATAATAAGTTGATGGCTCAATTCCCCACTAGTTTAAAGGTAATGCAAGGAAAAATCAACAAAATTGACAATAAGCACTAATTATACTCAATTATCAAATTCATGCTTCAAAAATTCAAAGGTCATCAATCAACAATTTATAACAATTGAACTTTCCAAAATTGATTTATTCAAAGAAAAACAAGAAAAACATTAACTAAACCTAAACAAGGATAAATTAAAACACAAAATGCACCCCACACTTAAAAATTCACATTATCCTCAATGTGAGCATGCATACACTAAAAGAGAATTTAGATGAAACATATTATTAATATTAATATTATTATTATTTTAACCAAAAATGCAGAAATTAAAGACATAATAATTAAAGAACGAATGAAATGGTGGGTTGCCTCCCACCCAGCACTTCTTTAACATCGTATTAGTTGGACGTTCAGGGCAATTGTTCCTAGTCTTGGAGGTGTAAAACCTCCTTTAAATCCTGTATTTCCCCTCCAAAATAAAGTTTGAGCCTGTGCCCATTGACTTTAAAATCACCTTTTTTCGGGTGGGTTTTTTCAACCACTCCGTAGAGGAAAACTTCCTTGATAGTAAAAGGACCAGACCATCGAGATTTCAACTTACCTGGAAAGAGTCGAAGCCTTGAATTGTACAGTAATACCTGATCTCCCGCTTGAAACTCTTTCCATTCCTTAATGTGAGCATCATGCCATCTTTTGGTACGTTCCTTATACATTTTCGCATTGTCATAAGCTTGTAATCTCCACTCGTCTAACTCGTTTACCTGTAATTTTCGCCTTTCACCTGCACAAGCTAGATAAAGGTTAATCTGTTTTATGGCCCAATATGCATTATGCTCTATTTCAACAGGTAAATGGAAAGCTTCTCCATATACCAACCTAAATGGTGTAGTGCCCAAGGGAGTTTTGAATGCAGTCCTAAAAGTCTATAGAGCATTGTCTAATTTTTTGGACCAATCCTTTCGGGATCGTTCTATAGTTTTTTCCAAAATTCTTTTAATCTCCCTATTCGTTTCTCAACTT